>CM037854.1:162279396-163658612 GCA_021234595.1 Delia radicum
TTTATATATATAGATAAAATTCACAAAATACTTTTTTTAGTAGTTGATTAATATGTAAAACTATTACACTAAAAAGGTCCCATTTTTTAGTGTAATAGTTTTACATATTAATCAACTACTAATATTATTTAATATATTATTTACTATACATTTCAGTTTTTTTATGAATGTTTCTATCAATTTTTTTCTCGACAAAATGAATGAATTACATTGCCACATACATTGTCTTTGTTGTTGTAGTTGAACCTGTAATAAACGTGTCTTGTTTTTGCGTATGGATTTCAATTATCACTAACCATCATAAATTATATGATTTTTATAACAATATACCCAGGCAGAAAAGCATGACGGCGTTAGTAAAACGTTGGCGATGTTCGGTTATGCGCTAGCAAATATTGGATTAACCTCTAGACGGACTTGTCCTCATATGTTGCTTTCCAAGCCAACTAGCATGCTTCAGGCAAAAGTTTAAATGTCGAACTTTCACACTCAAAGTAGTTTGTAGTTTAAATTAACGGAAAATGTAATTTAACGTAAATGATAAATCCCCTAAACCCGATCTACTTACTTTTCATTTAAATCAAATATTTCTTGTTATTTATTTTTAAAATATTGTTTAAATAACGAACAAATATTTGAATTTACAAAATATTGAATTTACATTATACCTGAAATCTGCTTTTAAACCGGAATTTGGTGCCAATCTGGTTATGATACATAATTTTAAACCAGATTTTCAATATAAAGTCATAACTAAATGGTCGTACAATCTGGTTCAAAATTACGTTCAAAATTAGGTTGTAGGCGATACAACATAGCGTTTTTCCCTATTTTGGGAGAGAAATTTTCAAAATGTGGCATCACCTTATGGAAAAAAATGTAAACAAACATAAAATATTTATTTAATTTAGGAAAACTTAATAAAGCGAGTGTTAAACCCAATAAAATGGCATTTTTTATTGAAAGAAAAATTCAGTTCATCATCCTGTTACATATTTTGTTTAAGGCGAAGAAAATTTTTTCAAATAACATTGATATGGTGCGATTTAGTAACTTGTTTTAACGATAATCGAATCGATAGACAACAAAATTATCGATTTTGGTATATAGTAACAAGTTTTAACGATAAATAATTGTTTAAAAAAGTAATCAACAGAATTAACGTTTTGCATTTCATTTACATTTTTAAACGATATTCGCTATTATTAAAGTCAGCGACAACAATTTTTGTGTTGTTTATTCAATCGAGAAAAAGTTAAATTTTTTATAAATAGAGTTCTCGACTATCGTTAAGATGTACTTAGTGAATCACTTAATCGTTTGTGCAAACAACATAAGTTGTTTATATATTTTGCGATTGTCGGATCGGTTACCGAATCGCACTACAGAAGAACAAAAAGAAATATCGTGCTTGAAAAAAGTCATCCCCAATAAAAAACACTCTTTTCTGCAAAATTAACATTCTTTCTTTCACAACACAGTGATACAAAAAAATTATGAAGTTGAAATACCTGGGAAGTTATATTATTTTTCTGGTAAATATTGTTGAGTACAACAAGAATCTGTTTTTTTTATTTTGGTCAAATATCTCCAAAATCTTAAGTTACGTTTTTTCGTATCTTTATGTACTTATAAGCCAGTAGCTTAATTGAATATCATCGGATTTAATAGAAGTGGATTTTAAAAGAAGAAAGTGAGACCTTTTGAATGGCTTATATGTGATTTAAGCTACCTTGAGAAATCTTTGTTAATTTCTTCAGTAAACACATTTTTTTTTTTAATTTGTTTGGAGACGTTTTTTTTTTTTTTTTTTTTTTTTTATTTATTTATTAGATGTAAATCTTATAAATTAGATGTAAATCTTATAAATTATGGTGCTAGTGAGTATAAAAAACATTACACATATTAAATAAATTAAAAAATGCACATCAAACAAGTTTTCAATTTATTTTTTGATCAATGGTTATAATCTTTAACTTCAAACTCATATGTATATTAGTTCTCATGTAGTGAGTAAACTAGTTCATATGTATGTTTGATGTTTGGCATGGGATTGTTACCGCTTTCAAAACGTGTTCTGATGATGGGAACCTAGAAAATTCCCGAAATAGATCTATCAACACATTCCTGAAAGGGTCAAATAATAAATTTGAAAACCAAAAACTCTATAGATTATTTGTTAGGACAATATCCTAATGAAGAAATATAGAGTATGGCCTCGAACTTGAATAATTTTCATTTTCATTGCACAATTAAAGGTCGAAAAAAACATAATTTTTATTTTTAATAAAAATTATAACAAACTTGTATAAAAGGCAGAGTACCGCCAAGTTTACTTCCCCTGTTTTGCTTACAAACTAAACAAAATATAAAAAGGAGAGAGAAACAAAAAAAAGTGTATTGAATATCCACCAGAGGTGGATCTTGCACATCAAACAAGTTTTCAATTTATTTTTTGATCAATGGTTATAATCTTTAACTTCAAACTCATATGTATATTAGTTCTCATGTAGTGAGTAAACTAGTTCATATGTATGTTTGATGTTTGGCATGGGATTGTTACCGCTTTCAAAACATGTTCTGATGATGGGAACCTAGAAAATTCCCGAAATAGATCTATCAACACATTCCTGAAAGGGTCAAATAATAAATTTGAAAACAAAAAACTCTATAGATTATTTGTTAGGACAATATCCTAATGAAGAAATATAGAGTATGGCCTCGAAATTGAATAATTTTCATTTTCATTGCACAATTAAAGGTCGAAAAAACATAATTTTTATTTTTAATAAAAATTATAACAAACTTGTAAAAAACAAAGTTAAAATTTAATATTTAAGATACAAAGATAAAAATACAAAATTAAAAGTAACAAGTGTTTAAAATAAGGAAGGCATCAAAGGTTAGACAAATAACTGGCAAATTGAATATTTAACCAAAGTATATTTTAAGCTCATTTTTAAATTTGTTTGCGTTGTTTATGACTTGAATTCGATTAGGAAGAAGGTTCCAAAGACTAGTGGTGTAAATGAAAAATTGGCGTTGTGATAATAGGCTTTTAAATTTTTTCTGGATAATATTATTCCCACGATTTGATCTAGCAAATTGTATTCTGTTGTATAGGTAGACAGGTTGCATAGACGTGATTATTTTATGGAATAAAATAAGACTCCTAAATTTAAGAAGGTTTTTAAAACTCATCTTATTAATTTGATATGAAAAACTAGATATAGATTCACGGCGCCCTTTGTTGAAGACATATCTTGCAATATTGTTGTAAGCAACTTTAAGTTTTCCAAAGTCCGCAGTGTCACAGTTTGCATAAATTTCACAGCCATATAACATAACGGGGATAAGATACGTTTTTGCTAATAGCATACGTATATTATATGGTGTTGAATATTTAACAATCCATAGATTACGAAGCATTCCGAAAATCCTTCCCACTATTGAGTTTATGTGGTTGGACCAAGTTAATTTAGAATTGAATATTACTCCGAGATTTTTCGATGAGTCTACGAGTTCGGTAATATTGTTGTTTATAGAAAGCTGAAGATCATTACTTAAGGTTCTTTTACTTTTTGACAGAAAGATGCATTTAGATTTTGAAGGATTTATGCTTAAGCCGTTGGCAACAGCCCAGTTGTGTATATTGGCTAAATCACAATTAATATTTTCTACGTATAGATTTATTTCATTAATAGAAGTACTGTTGTAGATTTGGACGTCGTCAGCATACATTTGCACCTTGCTGTGTCTCATTACATCGGGTAAATCGTTTATATATAAACAAAATAAAAGAGGGCCTAGTATAGATCCTTGCGGAACTCCTTTTTTTTACATGGAGAGCTGTTGAGTACCTTCCGTTAAAACTTACCAGCTGCGATCTGTCAGTGAGATACGACTTAATAAGCTTGCATGCTGAACTAGAAAAATAAAACATTTTCTCAATTTTCTTCATTAGTATTGAATGATCTACAGTGTCGAAGGCTTTACTATGGTCTAGCAGAACTAAGAATGAAACCATTTTTCTATCAAGTTTAGCTCTTAAATCCTCAATCACGTCCGTTAGCGCTGTTATGGAGCTTCTGCCCTTCACAAAACCAGATTGAAAATCGGATAAGAGTTTATGTCGACTAAGGTAATCTTTAATCTGTCTACTCATGAGATTTTCCAATACTTTTGATAAAAATGGAAGGATCGCAATAGGCCGAAATTCATTGTTTTACTTAGGAATAGGAATAATCTTTGAATGCTTCCATACTTCTGGAAAAATGGATTTTGTGAGGATTGTGTTAAATAAATGTGTAATAAATGGTAAGAGCTTTTGTATAATGGCTTTACAAAATACTGGATTCATTTCGTCCAAACCAACTGCATTCGATTTTATAGTTGAAAGGCTTTCAAGAACTTCACATTGGTCAACACAACGGAAACTAAAGCTATTTTCGATAGGAACGATGCATAAATCATCATAAAAGTTATAAAACGGAGAGAGGGCATTAATGTTTACAAAATGATCATTTAAAAAATTCACATCGACATCATCATCGCAGAGTGGAGCGTTATCACGTCCTATACCAATCTTGCGGATTTCTTTCCATTTGGATCTATTGTCAATGGCCGAAGAAAATTTTCTTCCATAAAATAACGTTTTCGCCCGTTGTATTTCCTGCACCACATTTTTTCTAGCAGATTTGAATATAACATGAAGTTCTGTTGTTTTAAATTTCCGCCACCTACTAAGCAGCATTACGTTTATCTATTAATAATTTAATTTCCGGGGTAAACCACGATTGATGTTTGCCCTTAATTAAATTAGTTTTCATTGGAACACAAGTATCTAATAATTGTTTAACATTGTCCTGAATAAACAGCAGTTGGTCGTTAACATCATCAAAAGAGTAAATCTGATCCCAACGGATGTTTTCTATATTTTGGTTTAAAGTTGTGAAATCAATATTACGGAAATCACGATAGGTAAAAGAGGTATCCTCTTTTTTTACACGGGTATCATATATCAGATATATAATGTCGTGGTTTGAAAAAGCAGATCCAGGGAGTTGTTGATATAGCAGCACTTTCGATTTATGGTTAACGAATACTAAGTCTATCAAACTATTTGATGATCTGTGAAAGTGAGTTGATGTAACTGTATTTATTGGGCTGAGATCAAGAAGAAGCATTGGATCAATTAACGGGTTGTTTATCAAGAGGTTATTATTAAAGTCGCCAACAATAACAATGTCATCGTATTGTACCGATATATTTTCGAGAGCTAATATAAAAGTGTCAATCCTAATGTCTTTATGTGGCCTATAGACACTTCTTTTTTTTTTAGTAGTCACTTCAAGAAATAAGTACTCAATTTCACTCCCAATACCCGATCCGAGTTTAACTTTACAGTTAACACCGTATCTTACATATATAGCGACACCACCACCTTTAGCTTTTGTCTCAAAGCCGTTAACTAATATCCGCCTGTCAGACCGATAGAGTTTAAAGCCTTGAAGATTATATATTGAGTCATTTATATCTATAGCAAACCAGCTCTCGGAAATGCAGATTATATCGACGCCAGCTGACGCAAATAGGTATCTGAATTCATCCATTTTAGTATTTTGTAAAGGAACCGTATTATATTTATTAACAAAACAAATTTATTTATGAGTAAAACTCAACTTTGTTTTTAAAAATCCGTTAAAAATTGACTGAGTTATTAAGCTTTTTTTACACAAAATATTTGCAAAAAATACAATTTTGGACCATTGCACTCAAACATGTTTGCTTTGACCTTGTTTTTTTTTAATTCAGCATCATCAGTATCCCGTTGAAGTGGCCAACAATATTGTGAAAACATTTTTATGTTTTTTTCCCTCAAAACTTTTTCCATTGTAACAATTTCTTGGTGAAAATGTTCGCCATGTTAATCGCTGAACTGGCCCAGATTGGCTAGGATGAAATGCAAATGCTTCATAATCACTCAACCCTACTTCAATAGTTTACAGGGTGACCAAAAAATCGCAAAACATAAATATGTAAGTTTAAATTTATTTTCATCGGGATAAACATTAATTGCATTTATAGTAATTAAATGTGCTAAAGTCCCAAAACTTATTTAACAAATTGTGAAAAGCAATCTGATGTAGGCGTGTCCCTATCCGGATTTCATTCCTGCCCAAGGAAATCTTCAGGGGACTTTGTTATTAGAATTTCTAGAGATATTTGTTATGTTAAATCACAAACTCAATGAGAATTTCTTCTATTTCCAATTGTGACAAAAAATTGTCACAATTGGCTTTGTCGTCTTCCAAATAAGATTCGAATGTACTTTATAAAACCAATATTTTTTAACATAACTAGAAGTCCAAAATTTTGTGCAGGCATCTAGTTTAGCCAAATGAATCATAATCATCAATAAAACCGGTTTTGGAAACTTTTTCATTTACGCCGATTTCATTTTAGTTGAAGCCTACGTACCAAAAATATTAAGTAATAACAATATTCTATGAATATTTGCTCCAAAACTCACAAGAGTTACACGACGAAAATTTATGGATCGATAGAAAAACATCTAACCTTTAGAACTAGTTCAAAATTTTATTGAGAACTTGCCTAAGTCAACAAGATTTTTAAGCAGAATCAACTAAAATATTCTGCTAAAAATGTCTTTTCGGATTGGACCAGTTGCAGGTCCATACTTATTACCGGAAATATAAGTAGTTAATACAGATTACTTAATAGATACGGAGTAACTAGTTTTTTCCATTTCGCTCTATATTGCTTAGTTTCCGTGATATAGCCTATTTTATGATTATAAAATACAAAATATGGGAAAATAATGCCACCTAGAAGTGACACCTAGAAGACACAAACAAATAATGGTTTGAAAACAATTGTGGTTTAAATTAACTGGTAAAATTTGTAAATATGAGAGTCACGAATTATTAAATTTTAGGTAGAAAAATTAGTTCAAGTACGGATAAAATTTGTTCTTGAGATACAATAAGATTAACTTTTAAAACTTTAACTTTTTAAACTAACTTTTTTTTGTAAGTGTAATTTTCGTTCGATAAGAACATAAAAAATAATGTCAATGGAGTAAATAGAAGTCCTTTATATCCTGCTTTAAAAAAGCAGATTTTGAGTATTTTGGTTGCTTCGTACAGGAAGTTTGAGAAGTAATATTTGAGAAATTTTATTCGGAGCCTTCCAAATTAAAATCATGGTTACATTTAAAAATTAATTGAAAACTATAATTTATACTACGTTCATATTGAATCGCAAAGTACGTATTTTTCTTTTTTTCAAGTTTTCGATTTAAAATTTGTATGGAATTTGAAAGTCAAAAACTTGAAAATTACGTATTTTGGGGTTCAATGTGAATGCAGTTTTATGAAGCTTTATGACTTCCCAATTGAGTTTCGGTCTAGTTTTCACAAAAAGCAAACTGCCACATATGACGCTTTATTTCTGAACTCTCCCACTTCAGAAAACATTTTGACGGATTTATTTGAAACTTAACTATAAAATATAAACACTTCATGGGACAACTTTTTTAATTTTTCAAAAAATTGGGCGAAGTAGGCACGGTCAAACTTGTAAAAAGTTACCATTATTGATTAAAAGTATATTACTACTTGAATTTACTTGCTGAACTGAAACATTTTGAAATAAATTATTGATAGACTTTTCAATGGGCAATCGCCTGGTAACATCTGTTTCTTAAAAATTTCAGAACGTACTTAAGATTATTTAAAACCATTTTTTAAGGTTTTATGTAATTTTTTAGTTCAATGACATTTTGGAGATTGCCGTATCCTTGCTTGGAAATATAAAAAATTTTACGCATTACAATTCCAGCTGAATATCTAATTAATTACCAATTTTCGTAACATTCCAATAATATCTGTAACTTTTATTGCATTTATAGCATCCAGGATATATGAGAGGCAGGCGGATCCTGGCTGAAAAAAATTTTGTATTTTTACATGTTTAAACAATATATACTCGTTTACCAAGTTTCACGTACGTTCGACAACTCCTTCTATTTTAGGTCACTCATTATATGAATTAACGACACTGTACGACACAATTTCAAAATTAAATATTTCGAAAACAAAGAAATACACCTCTTTGAAAATTGCTTATCGATTATAAAAACTACGGTCTTTCGTTTAAAAATATAAAAAAATAAGTAACACAGGGACATTTTTTGAGATATAACAATTTTTTGTTTTTATTAGAAAATTTCAGACAAAGTTCTGAAATGTTTAAAAAAGAGATCTCACCAGTAGATAGCACATAGAATAATCTATCGAAACTGATTTATTTCGAAATTTGTCACTGTTCCAGTTAAGCGCCATTAATTCAAATATTAACGTACTTTTCCTTCAAAACGGGCACTTTTTAGAAGTGACCGTTTTGGAGGATCGCCCACTTATTTAAAAAATTAAAAAAAATATTCCACGAGGTTATTTTATAGGGCAACACTTACTGCAAGTCTCAAGTAAATGCGGCAAGTGTCTGAAGTGGGCAGGTTCAGAAATATAGCGTCATATGTGCATGTTGGGTCGTTAGTGGAATACAACGAAGACACTGGTAGGAACCACTTATGACTATTTAAATCCAAAATCAAAAGTAAAACCTATTTTAATCATTAGAAAATAATAACACATGTTGATTGTAAATTTACCATTGTTTTAATGTGAAAAAAAAAATAATTTTAATATTACCACGTCCCTTTGATAAAGTTAACAAATAACACAAGGGAACAAAATTGAACTTTTTTTGTGTTGATTTGAAATTTGTAGCAAATTTTTACTAATTTGAGGTCGCTGATTTCAAATCTGCACTTGGGTTTTCTCTATCAGCTCGACTTTTCGAGATATACCGTTATGTTCAAAATTAAGGCACTTCCGCTACATATATTGGAATAACTTGAAAACGGTTCACCATATTAAATTAAAAAAAAAACCGAAACTCGCAAACAATATTCTCTTTAAGCCGTGCTTACATTGTTTTTAAATTTCCAAGTAGTTTTAGAGATATCGTTCAAGTTTTGAAAAAAAAATTAAAATTTTTTTAAAAAAAAAAAAATTTTTGTTCTTTAAAAATTCCGAAAAAATAAAATTGGGACAAAAATCACAGTTTTGGTCTAGAAACAGTTAGTTAAATATATTTCGAATGAAATGAGCTTTATTTCATTGCAATCGGTGCACAACTTTTAATTTTTTTCACGATTTACTGAATTGATATAAATCGCGATTTCCATACAAAAATATTATTACATACACTTACACATTAGAAAGGCTCGGTAGATTCCTTGGGGTGGATGCCTGGTCATGAGGGGCATGAGGGCAACGAGAGGGCAGATTGTCTTGCCAACCGCGGGGCCCGAAAGCCCTTTATTGGTCCTGAACCATTCTGTGGAATACCTGCGGGGTATGTTAGGGAAAGGCTCAGGGCATGGAGAGAGTCTGAATTCTCTGGTTACTGGGAAAACTCTCCTGGTCAGCGCCAGGCTAAAAGATTGATCTCTTTTTCCAGTAGGGGGTCGAGGCGACTCTTGTCGCTTGAAAGGGGGGGTTTGAGGACCCTGGCGTCGTACTTAACTGGACACTGTAATCTCAGATACCATCTGCACAAGAAGGGTCAATCGGACACGGATTTGTGTAGGTTTTGCGAGATGGTGTCTGAGACCTCGGAGCATGTTCTCTGCGAATGTCCCAGGCTTTGTGATAGAAGACTTAGGTTTCTAGGTGATCGCTTCATTTCGCCTTCCGACATCGCGAACATTTTGCCTAATAGGATAATTGGCTTTATAGGTAGCTTGAATATGTAGGTAATCTTAGGCAGCACAAAAGACCTACATTGGTCGCGGTGCATAGTGCCTTCTGATCTAATCTAATCTAACCTAGAACATTTCATCAGTGAACACAAAAAACTTTTGATTTTTATACCTTGTTTTATTTATTGAAAACTGTGTTACTTTGAAATATATGTCAAAATTGGGCTATGACTACGTCAAGAAACACCTGTAAAATCAATCCCAACTATTTTTGTAACATATTTTTGTAACATATGTGGTAGAAAAAATGTGTCAGATTTTATTAAAAAAAATTATTTTGACTACTTCGGATTTACCATGGAAACCCGTGACAAGTACTGGATTCCTAATACTGTATGTAAAAACTGTGTAGAGTATTTAAGGTTATGGGCAAACAAGCAACGGACCCAGTTCAGTATAAAACATCAATGATCTGGCGGGAACCTTCGAATCATTATGATGATTGTTATTTTTGCGCTGTCAACATAACATGCATTAATAAAACAAACCGGTCTAAATGGATTTATCCTAACGTGTTGTCTATTACCCAACCAGTCCTGTACTCTAGTGAGGATTCAGAGTCACAACCATCTACACCTACACACAATTTTCACGAATTACGACAAAATGTTCCTTCACCAATTTCTGAATGTGGATCAGATGACTTCCATTTAGATATTTCTTCTGAACGCGAGCAATTTAATCAGGAGGAGCTTAGTGATTTAGTGAGAGACCTTGGACTCTCTAAAAAAGCATCTGAAATTCTTGCTTCTCGATTAAAGAAAAAAAATCTGTTAACCCAAGGCACAACAGTTTCATACTACCGTAACAGAGCATATGATGGCGGACTATTGCTGGAGCATTAAAAATAATCCCTCTAAACAAGATTATTTAAGAAAATCTTATAAAAGAAAATTTTTCGATGAGTTGTAATTACATTGTAATATTTGTGTATTAAAATTTTTTATTTTTATTTAAAATTCTCTTTTTGTGTTAAATTGAAAAGTATAGCTGATAGAAATAAACAAAATCAAAAGTTGTTATTTTTGTATGGAAATCGCGATTTATATCAATTCAGTAAATGGTGAACAAAATCAAAAGTTGTGCACCGATTGCAATGAAATAAAGCTCATTTCATTCGAAATATATTTAACTAACTGTTTCTAGACCAAAACTGTGATTTTTGTCCCATTTTTATTTTTTAGGAATTTTTAAAGAACAAAAAAATTTTTTTTTTTTTAAAAAATTTAAAATTTTTTTTCAAAACTTGAACGATATCTCTAAAACTACTTGGAAAATTTAAAAACAATGTAAGCACGGCTTAAAGAGAATATTGTTTGCGAGTTTCGGTTTTTTTTTTTAATTTAATATGGTGAACCGTTTTCAAGTTATTCCAATATATGTAGCGGAAGTGCCTTAATTTTGAATATAACGGTATATCTCGAAAAGTCGAGCTGATAGAAAAAAACCAAGTGCAGATTTGGATTCAGCGTCCCAAATAACCTTAAAAACAATATTCAGTTCTTAATCAACAGAACCATTGTTCCCTTGTGTAATTAACGAAACGTTGGGAGAAGATGTAAAATAAATTTGTTTTATTTTCCTAAAAAACTTTAGGCCACATCAAAACAAATTCATAATGAAATTTTCAAATATTTGTGGAAATTTATTTTTAGCTTTCCGAAATTTATACAATGCAGTCCAAATTTTACATAATATGGAAGTTTTACAAGTTTTACAAGTTTTTTACAACAACGTAGATCTATAACTAATATTCCTGTTGCAATAAATGTTAGAAATATCATAAATATCATATGTAAAATTTGAAAAATTTCAACACAGAACCCCTCATATATTTGCGAACAAAAAGCTGATTTTTTTTTTTATTTTTTTAAATTTGAAGAGTGGTACTAAAGAGGTTAACAATAACGACAGAATTGTCTTGTCACCTGATTTATAGTTGCGGTCAACAAAAAGTCAGCCAAATCAAAAGATAGTTTATCTAAAAGGTCTAGTTAAAAAATTATAAACAAATATATTTATTATGCCATGAGCAAGATTATTCAAGTTTAATATCAATATTATCTGCATTATTATCTGCTTCATCTCAATGAATTTTTGCATCATTAACTTAATGCAGCTTTTCATAGATTTTTTGGAAAAGCATCATTAAATAACTTAAAAATTTCATACTTTAATGAACAAATTTCATTAAAAAAGTTTCATTAAAAGCATGTAGCTTTTTCAGGAAGATTAAGAAGTTTTCATTCACTTTGTGAAAAAAACTTTATTAGTTTAGAGAAAAATTTCATTAAAACTCGTCCAAGAAAATTCTCTGTGTAGTTTTTTGTTATCGTGCACTTGAATAGTGGTGCTCAAAAAGTAAGCGTCTGACTCTGCCGTATTTGAACGCACACAGCGAACATTTTTTTGTTTACCAAATTAAAGTAGCGTCCCAAAAAAAATCAATGTTTTGCCAGAGTATTATTTTTAATACTATTGGCATTTTATGCCTGGGTAAGTACATATTAGTTTAAGTACACAATACATGAGTATCTGAGTTTATAAAACCAGCATTTGCTATTTTTAGTTGGAAACGCAAAATGCTAAATCAAAATAAAATCGTTGCCTGTTGTCTTATCTCATCATCCTTGTATGAATTAAAATAAAAGTGTGTTCACAAAAAAAAAAAAAAAATACATTTAATGACATGATCAGTGTTTGCAGAACTTTCTAATCAAAGAATGAATAAATTTGTGGAAAAAAAATGGAGAAAATAAAGCTAAAAACGACTTTGGAAATTACTTGTTTCTTTGTTGAAGTACTTTCATAATTTTCATTGTAAGCAGAATAAATATCTTATTTATTTTATTTTATAAATTTTCGTGTAATTTCGACCTATTGGCCCTTTTACTACTGAACCCATGTAAAAACAGATTTAAAAAGATATATTCCGCATTAAATTATATTTGTTGTGCAATATGATTGACGAAAGTAGCTTGATCCTAAATAAAGATATACAGTGGCGAGGGAGCACTCGTGAGGACATGTAAGTACTTTTTACAGCTAAATATTTGACACTAGAACTTTATGCTTTTTTAAAAGGTACGCTAAATCCAAATCTGGTCTCAGAATTACTCTCTGACATCAGGTTTCGATCTATATTAAGGGGAAAGGTGTCGTTTTTTTTAACGGAATACTACGCTTTTTAACCTTCCTGGAAATATATTTTTCATAATAATTGTAACGGCACCTGAATACACTACTCTAACACTTTTTCAGTTTTTTGAATTTTTCAAAAAAGTAAGTAATTTATTAAAAGTTAAATAAATGTTCATCCAACAAAACATTTCTGATTTCAGGCATAAATATTTCATAATAAAAAATGGAGGTTCTGGTTCTCACTTAACATTTACCTACATTTTTGAATCTAATCTAATCTTTTCCTTTTACTATGCACTTACATTTACCCTCGAAATCCAGTTTAAACTAGATTTATGTTATATGCCAGTATATTACAGATTTCAAAATCTTGTTTTAATTGGATTTCGTGCGTAATGTAAACGCAACCTTAGATACTATGTTTGTGTACAAATGATACTGTTTTTTGTGTACAAATATTCAGCAATATATTTTGCTAATTTTGCTAATTTTAGCAATTTCTACCTTCAATAAACTTAAACTTAACTAAAATATAACTAAAATTTCGTAAATTTAACAGTTTTACTTTTACTGTTCTTATCTTACTAATATTTAGCAAAAAATCTGATAAATTAAGCAGTATTAACTGCAACATCTTTTTTAACTAATCAAATACATAAATATTCATTATACAGGAAGGAGATAACAAAGTTTAAAAATTAAGGAGAAATCGAGAGCTCGAATTGCTATGAATGTTTAAATGTGGAAGAAAATACTGAAATTGCCGTTTGGATACAATAACTAATATAATAAGTGGCAACTACACTAAAAAAAGGTTGTAAAGTCAGACAAAAATGTTGCTGAGTCAGCAAAATATTTTACTGCAAATCAGCGAGCTGATATTTACTTAGCAACAAAATTAATAGATTCAGAAAAAGTTTTGCTAACACTTAGTGGATTATAAATTAAAAAACTCTTGCTAAAAGTTAACAAAATTTTTGCTAAATATTAGTAAACTGTAAAGAACTCAAAAAATTTGTTGAAAAATTATACTTTAGTTAATTCAGTTGCTGAAAATCATAAACATATTTTTGTAATTCTTTTTAAAACAATTTACAATACGTTACAAAATATAAAAGTGATCATACTCCCATATTGACGACATAAATAAAAATATCTAAATATCTAAAAAATAGAAATAATTATATATAACATAACAATTTTATCTTTCAACTACTTATATCAATGGTTGCCTAAATGATGGCATCTCTTAAAGGAAGGCAAATTCCGTAGATATTTCTAGAAACGACCCATCAAAAACTACCTATGATGTATGTCCTTGTCTTTCGCTTCAGACTGTCTACCTGAACTTATCCTGTATTTTTTTGCAATTTTACCACACTCAAAAAAAAAAGTTTGTAAAGTCAGCAAAATTTTAGTCAGGAGGATGCTTGCAAATAAATTGCTAATGTCAGCAAACAAAATTAGTAGATTCAGCAAAGGTTTTGCTAACACTTAGTAGATTAGAAATACAAAAGCCTTGCTAAAAATTAATAAATTTTTTGCTGAATTTTAGTAGACTGAAAAAAAGCAAAAAATTTGTAGAAAAATTGTAATTTAGTTAATTTATTTGCTGAAAATCATAAAACATATTTTTGAGATTCTTTTAAAAATAATCTATAATAATTACGAAATATAAAAACGTTAATTTTCCCACATTGACGACATGAATTAATTTAATATCTGAAAATATATAGAAATAAATATATATAACATAACAAAAATTTTCTTTCAACTACCTACATCAATGGTTGTCTAAATGATGCTGTCTTTTAAAGGACGCAACTGCCGAAGATAATTATAGAAACGGAACGAAAAAATAAACAAAAACAAACGAAACGAAAAAAACAACCCTTTTTTTACAATAAGAAAAAGGAACCATAAAAATCTACCTAAGATGTGTGTCTTTGTCTTTCGCTTTACTCTGTCTACATGTCTGTATATGTTTGTTTGTAATTTGACCACACTAGACTATTAATCTATAAACATTTAGTTTATAAATACATATTAAATTTAAATATTTTATTTTGTTTTTTATTTAATTAATAGACAATTACTTTAACAAGCCGGTGACAACATAACATTTAAGTTGTTTTACTCCACAGTTGTGTTTTATGTATGAAAAGCAGATACAAAAATCTTCTATGGTTGATTTTTTATATTTATGTCTTACTAGAGTTGTACTTTTTAATATTATTTTCCTCTTCTCTACTACATCTAGATATGCCGCGACATCTACTTCATTCTGCATATGTCTTTGAGTCAGTTTGTTGTCCACACTATTAGTGTGCTTATCAGCATACATTTTTAGCAAAATAAATTAGCGAAACATTAGTAAAATATTATTAAAACATTAGTTCAAAACAGTTAAGTGCTGAATAAGTATAACTAAAATTTTAGCTGAAAACAGAATTTTAGCAAACAATTTTGCTGAAGAATAGTATACCAGATTTACAAGACGTTTTACTAACTTTTATATTAACTTATTTTTATGATTGTAGAACGAATTGCAATGGTTCAAAAATCGACTTCACTTCAAAAAAGGTGATTAGCACTTTAACCCTCCGATGAGTGAGAAGGTCCCTAGGGACCTTTTTGCCTTTTCAAATTGAAAATCAAGCCGATCGGATCATTACTTTAGGAGTTATTGAGGTTTTAGTGATAATAGTACGCGGACGTGTGAATAGGTCCGTATGGACCTTGTAATGAATTTCACTAATAAATGCATGTTTTGGGCATCATTATAATTTTTTTATTGTTTCAACACATAATTTACTTGTTCTGAACACAAAGACCTAAACTCAAAGACATTAGGGATGATGATAAAAACAAAAAATTAAAAAAATTGAAAAAATTATTTTTGTATGTAGAATTTAGTTATAAACAATAAAAACAAAAAAAAAATCAAAAAAAAAATTTTTATATGAAAAAAACATGATTTACAAAAAAGGTCCGTAGGGACCTTTTCACACGGCCGTGAAGTTCAGAACTGTCACTCATCGGAGGGTTAAACGAGCGTGTAAAAGATATCCATTCTAATGTATAATTCACCAATTTCATTTTGTTAACATTTTGTAAATCTTTTTTAAGTGTAAGAAAAGAAATAAAAAAAAAAAAACAATCTAGATATAACTAATAGAATGGAAAACAATTTGAAAATGAGTATAATTTTCAAATCTTTATCTATAATATTTCTCTATTTATCTATCTTTTTATCTATTTTTTTTATTGGTTTGAGAAAGATATTATTTCAAATCATTATTAACAATATTTGTTTATTTAATATTTGTTTGTTATTTTTGAGCAAATTTTGGAAAAATATTTAAAATTTATATGAATTTCAATTCTTATTATCAAGTCGAAAAAATGTTGGAAAAAAGATTCGATAAACGATTTTGTTGAGAACCCAATAGTTCTCTATCCGAGAACTACAATTTATCAACACTATTCTAAAAGGTTAATATTTAAAAAAAAATATTTAAAAATTTCGAAATTAAATTATTTTGTAGGGTAAATGCTTATTTTGTATGGTTAAATTGTTAATTTTCGGGTTAAACTAGCGTAATATTTTAATTAAACATGAGCGTAAATAAAAAAAATATAATTTTTCAAAAGTGACATTGAAATATTCATTAATTTTTCTAACGGTTACTGAAAATTGCCGTCAAATAAACGTGGTCTTAAGATGAAAAAAATATTCGATTCAAACCCGTTTTAAATGATCAGGTTTCGGCAAGAATATCCAAAATTAAAAGGATTATTCAAAACAATAAGTTATTTTTGCAAATATTTTTCAAAAATTACATATAAAAACACCTTTTGACAGTAGAATGTAATGAAAACGATAGTTAACAAAGGCGTTAATTGAGTTAAAAGGGCGACAAAGGCAATTATCCTTAAAATAACTAAAAATTTAATTATTTTTAACTGTTGAGAAACTTCTAACAAACGCAGTAAAAATAACTAAAAATGTCGTAAAAATAACTGTAAGTTTTTAACTACAAAAATTTTAAAACAACTGTAAAAATGTGTAAAAATACTGTTTTTAAAAGTTATTTTTCGGTTAAAAAATTTTTTTTTTAATTACAATAAAAATTGATATTTCCTGAATTCTACTAAAAAAGTAAAGTTAAAATTCCAAACAGTACTACAGTGAAGACGTTTTTATGCATTTGAGATATAATGAAATTTTCTGAGCATAAAAATAATAACAAATATAAATGAGAATTGTAAGAAACTCAACATAAACTTTAATATTTAAATAACTAACAAAAATTAACTGTTTACGGCAAAATTACTGTTTGGTAGTTGTTTATTAAAATACTAAAATAACTGCTTCAGACCACTGTTGCAAATTCAGTAGATTTCTTTAGTTGTTTTTTAAATAACTGTTATAATAATTGTTTTGCATAAATTCTCAGAAAAACAACTGTAATTGCAGTTAAAAACAACAACTACTGATTACTACACAAACAACTGCCATGTAGTAACTGCAAAACTTTTTTGACTGCACATTTATGAAAAGTTAAAAAAATCTTCATCTAATAAAACGTTTCTTATTTCATGAAGAAAATACTAAAATTCCCGAGCAAAAATGTTAATATGGAGTCTGATAAAATTATATCTCATTTGACAAGTTCCCATATATAAGCATATACAAATTGATTCGAAAAATGGGTCATCTACATGTATCAAATTAGACATATACAATTTTATCCGAGATTTGTCCATATCCGGGACATCAAATTATATCTTATTAGATATAAATATATCTGATTTTATAAAATTTTAGCCTATAGTAGGTACGCTTTTAGTAACTTGAAGTTACACTTAAAAGTATTTAAGTTTAAAATTATAATTTCTAGAAATCAAAAAATTTTTTTTTTCATAAAACAACTTAAAAACTATCAAAAACAAATTTAGTCTTACAAAATGTACACATTTTTTTATTTGACAATATGTAAAATAAATCACTTGCAAATACTTTCGTTATAAAATTACTATGGTTATATGTAATGCCATATATATGTAAGAAAATCTTAACACGCGAATAACTTAATGTGATAAAATTATAAGGTAAATATTTTCAGTATGGCGTCACATATAGTTTAATAAGACTTAACATGGGACCATATATAATCACATCCATCACTACATATATTTTTATTATTATTATATGGCTTATGTAGTTATATATGGAGTAAGACTTGGAGGCATAACAATATCTCGTAACATATAAAAAAATATCTCAATAAAAATTATCAGATGTATTTGTATATGATGATATTAGCCGTAATGTGACTTTATTGAAAGTCAAATATGACTTAATCATATTGTATATGATATATGACTAGATATAAATATTTTTAACCGGGTTGCCTTTTGCAAACAATTACTTAGAGTCTTCCGATGGATGGTCTCCGATATTAATTAAATTTGGATGTTTGATAAAGAAAAAAATAAGGTATCCATATTTGTGTATAGCGGCCCATTCTCACGTTTAAGGGTTAAAAGGTATATTCAGATTTTTTTGAACGCAGTTTTGATGTACTCGAGGGAACACAAATATTGATACCAATATTGCCTATATGGTGAGACAGGGTTGCCGTTTATTTAAAGTTTTAAAATATAGGTTAAAAAGCTCTTCGAAAAAAGTCGAATAAATGCCAAACAATTACAAATGTCGGAAAAAGTAGAGATAATACCCCATAGAAATTTGATAGGCATTAAATACATAGTTTTTAGCTTTAGCCAACTATAATTCTTTAACAAAACTCCAGTTTTAATATCACTTAAAACACATTTTTGTGAATAACAAAAATACTTGAAAGTTACCGGACATGTTTCGTATACCAATTAATACGTATGTAAAAGCTCTTTCATTTGTATAACATTTCTTTGAAACAATTCGAAATAAGCCGAAAAACGAAAATGTGTTAATTTTCCGCTAAAAAAAATTCGGTCACTTATTATTTTTTCTTTATCGCATATTCACATTTTATTAAGATCGGAGAGAATCATTCGGGAGACTCCCCTTGTCTTTTTGGAAAACAATTTGAAAAAGAGTATAATTTTCAAGTCTCGATCAACAATATTTCTCTTCTTAAATTTTACTTTTCATGTTTGAAAAAGTATAATTCTCAAATCAGCATTAGAAATAGTTTTTATTAAAATTTTGTTTTTTATGTTTGAGTAAAACTTGAAATATATTTGAAATTTCTATGAATAGCAATTATTGTGTCGAAAAAATTTTAAGAAATGCTTAACAAATACAAGACGTTTTTGTTGAGAACTCTATAGTTTTGTAACCGAGAACTATAATTTCTCAACACTATTCTCAAAGTTTAATATTTGAAAAAATTATTGATATAAAATCTAATATAAATTGTTTTCAAGGGTGAATGTTTATTAAAATGGTAACATTTTTTCTGGGAGAAAAAATTGATAATGATTTTTAGCAAAAAATTTTAAAATTTAGCAAATAGTTTTGCTGGCCCTTAGTTCAATGCGAACGAAAATCTATTTGTTGAAATCAACACAAGTTTTTACTAGAGCTTGGTAGATTAAAAAAACAGTGTACAATTTTATTTTACTGAAATTTAAATCTAAATTTTGTTGGTGATTCTTTTAAATATAAATATAAAAATTACAGAACTTCCACATTGTTATTATAATGCAACTAAATAAAAAAATCTGTAAGTAAATAAAATATTTTTTTAATTAAAAAAACACATAATAATTCTCAATTACTTACATGAATGTATGTATAACGCAGTTCTACAATTTTTCAAATGAAAATAATTCAAAAATACAAAAAATAAATATAATTATCAGAAAAACTACTTATCTTTAAAAAGTAAAAGGGAATATGAAAATATTTAACTTGAATTTTTTACTACCAGCTGTACACCACGGAGCATTTTATATATTTTTTCTGCCGGAATCTGTTGTCTTCATAATTCTTTATATTCTTCCATTATAGTTTATTTTTAAATTAGTCTATTTAATTTATTTATTCTTTTATTTATTTATATTTTTTTAATATTTACATATTTTATATTCAAACATTTTTTGTTGTCTGCCTTTGTTTGATGTGTAGTACACAAAAGAAAAAAAAATGAATGAATGAATGAAATGAAATCAACTGCAGTTACATTTTTTTTCTATTTTTTTGTATCTTTTCTTTTTTCTTTACTTCGTCTGTGACATCCAAATCTCGCCTCTTTATTTATTCTCCGTGCTATGGATGTGTTTATCAGCACAATTTTTGTAGCAACAAAAACTAGTTAAACATTAGTTCAAAATTAGTTTTTGAGTAAAACCGATTAACAAAATTTGCTATAAACTTGTTAAATACATATTTTAAATAGGTTTATAATAATGTATTTAGGACACTTTTAAAGCATTTTTGATCTAACCACACAGGTATTTGAATTGCATTTGTTTGTTGTTTTGTAATAAAACCCTCCCAGCAAAAAATATCCTGGGTTTGGTAGGCAGTAACTACATTTGTATGCTTCCAAAATATCGCTTCACCGCTTTGTATACAATAAATCAATTAGGGAAGGCATTCTGTTGTGCTTCCCAAAATGCTTCCTTTGAAGCAGTGAATAATGCTTAAAATGAAGCAATAAAGAATGCATACTATAAAGCATTAATGTTGTCAACATACAAAAAAGTGCTTCTTAATGCCGAAGAAGGCATGAATTCATTGTTTTTAAGAAGCGCTTTTTTACCTGCTTAAAAAAGACATACCAAGTGGGACATCGCGAACAAATATCATGCCTTCTGGATTTGCATTGGAAGCGCTTCATACTTTTTATTTCAAACATAATTTAAGGTTACTTGAAAATAATTTTAGATGATATATTGTTGAAATATTTAGTATTCAGAACACTATATTTTTTCAGTAGTTCTGAATTTTATACATCTGAAATCAGATATGGAAAAAGCAAATACAACTTCAATAACGTGACAAATTTTAAGAAAATCGGAAAAGAATTTAATAAAAAACAAAGGCCCATTCGAAGAACAGTTAATTATCCCATTGTGCCAACAAAAATTTCAACTTTGAGAGCCTATAACTCAATAAGTATAAGTCGGCTCAACCCAATTTGTCCACATGATGAGAACCTCTTAATAATGTGTCATCTGAAACCCAAAATGGGGGCAAAAAAAACTCTCAATCTTTCGATTTCTCTTTAAAGTAAAATCTTCTCGTGAACAGCCTTTAACAACATTTAATATGCATTGTATGATTATAAATAAAATCTCAAAATGCGGAGCTTAGATTAGGTAGCAAATATGATTAGACCACAGCAAAATTTTCAACGTTCATGCATTTATGATCGGTAAAAATTAATTTTTTTACGTTTCAACTATGTATTTTGCGTCATTTATAAAATCCAACACATGCATACTGATAATCATCATTGAATATGTAAACACACCTACTTGTACCAACACAAATCCAAATACAAAACGGATATCAACAGTTTGTTTAAATTCACCACTACTTGAATTTGCTACATACATTCTCATTTATAAACACATATCCGTTGGCAACATGTTGCTATGAAAATGTATCTACAATCTGTGTTATTTTGTGTCGTTAATGTTGATGTTACATCAACAAGTGTATTCCATTTTTTTGTTTCCAGTACTTATACACACACGTACGTGTAGTACTCCAGCTGTTTTATGAATATGTGTATGTTTTTTTATTTATTGCTACGTTAAATAAACGTTGAAATTTTACTGTTGTTGTTGTTGTTGTTGTTATTGTGATTTTGCTAATATTCAGAGATGGAAACTCTGAATTACCTATTGTTGTTACAAAAAACTTCTACATTGATATAAAAATATTTAGAAATGAATTGTTCTACTTTGGTTAAAAAATTTAAATCGATTAGGTTAGACAAATCTCTTAGAAATCTGTAGACTTGGGCAATCTAGTTCGTTTGAGTGAGCGCTTTTTCTAGTTCAATTGTTGCCAATGAACTAGGTCGCTCTTTTAGTTCAATGGATCTTTGACAATTTCGTTCAATCATTCGTTAGATCGTTTGTTTAGATAATTTTTAAGAGAATTATTCATATTAAACACTTCTTTTTAACATCAACAAAAAAAATTGGGCTGGCAACAATGAAAAAATAAACAAAATTAAACTCAAAAGCAACACAAAGATAAGAAATATTACTCAAATGACTAAAAAAAAACCCAAAATAGCAAAAGACCTAGAAGAGCTACACTCAAAAAAAAAAGTTTGTAAAGTCAGCAAAAATTTTTGCTGAGTCAGCAAAATTTTAGTCAGGAGGGTGCTAGCAAAAAAATTGCTAATGTCAGCAAAATCTTTTGCTGAAAATCAGCGAGCTGATTTTTAGCAACAAAATTAATAGATTCAGCAAAAGTTTTGCTAACACTTAGTAGATTAGAAATAAAAAAGCCTTGCTAAAAACTAATAAATTTTTTGCTGAATTTTAGTAGACTGAAAAAAAACGCAAAAAAATTGTAAAAAAATTGTAATTTAGTTAACATATTTGCTGAAAATCATAAAACATATTTTTGTGATTCTTTTAAAAATAATTTACAATAATTACGAAATATAAAAATTTTCATTTTCCCACATCGACGACATGAATTAATTTAATATCTGAAAATGTATAGAAATAAATATATATAACATAACAAAAAATTTCTTTCAACTACTTACATCAATGGTAGTCTAAATGATGCTTTCTTTTAAAGGACGCAACTCTCGAAGATAATTATAGAAACGAAACGAAAAAATAAACAAAAACAAACGAAACGAAAAAAACAACCCTTTTTTTGCAATAAGAAAAAGGAACCATAAAAATCTACTTAAGATGATTTCGCTTTACTCTGTCTACATGTCTGTATATGTTTGTTTGTTTGCAATTTGACCACTCTAGATTATTAATCTATTAACATTTATTATAGAAATACATATTAAATTTAAATATTTTCTTTTGTCTTTTATTTTATTAATAGACAATTAGTTTCACAAGCCGGTGACAACGCAAAATTTAAGTTGTTTTAATCCTCAATTTTGTTTTATGTATGAAAAACAGATTGATTGATTGGTTGATTTGTTTATATGTCTTATTAGAGTTGTACTTTTAGTATCATTTTCCTCTTCTCTACTACATCTAGATATGCCGCGACATCTGCTTCATTCTGCGTATATCTTTCAATCTGGTTGTCGTCCACACTATTAATGTGCTTATCAGCAAATTTTTTTTTTTTAGCAAAATTAATTAGTAAAACATTAGTATATTAGTAAAGCATTAGTATAAAACAGTTAAGTGCTGAATAAGTATAACAAAAATTTTAGCTGAAAACACGATTTTAGCAAAAAAATTTGCTAAAAAATAGTATACCTGATTTACAAGACGTTTTACTAACTTTTGTACTAATTTATTTTTTTGAGTGTAGATCACACACTTCTTTGTGAGTATCATATTTTGTTTTTTGTAGAAGATATTTATAACTTTTTTTTCCTTCTCAATTTTAATAAATGCTTTAATTGATAGTATCATTGCCGTGATAGGTGCAAAGTCAATTAAAATATTAATTGATTCAATAAATTTTTTAATTGAAACCCGTTTTTAGTTTTTTCTGTGTATGTCAGGATTAAGGAGAACTACCGGATAAAAATTTTCAAACATTGTCCGATATACCGCCCCGCAGACGGTTTTTGGTTTCCCAGTTTCATTTTCGAAAAACAGCATCCGCAGCTTCTCCAGTGTGAACGGGTTCTCAAAACGGATAATGAAGCTTCTTATTGTATTTACACTGGGAGCTGTTGAAGTATTAAAATGTTGACGGTATTTTCTTTGTTTTGTAATTAAATTCACGGTCTTGCCTTGAGTATGATGGCATTATAAACATATATTCCCTGCAAAAAATAATTAAAAACTGTAAAAATAAAAAAGTTATTAACTTTTCAAATCAGTCAGACGAAGTTGGCCCTCCCGGTACATATATACGTTTAGTTTTGCGTTATTTTCTGAAATTTTAAAATGAAGAATGAATCAGTTTTTATTAGATGAGTATAAAGCAAAATAAAATTGAGTATTCCTTTTTTTTATTCAAATTTGTTGGAGGTCCTGAAGAGGCTATGAGTTTAAAAAGTTTTTTTATTCGAAACCATTCTAAATTAATAACCGATACCAATATCGAATTACTTGATTTCAAAAATATTGATATTCCGTAAACGTTTTCATTAATACCAGTATCGTATCCGTATTGATTCGCTTTTAAAAAAAATGGTTTTTTTCGTATTTACCTAAATACATAAATACATAAATACAAAATGTATAAAACTTCAAATTAATTTAACTTTTTGGTAATAAAAAATCGTAAGAGAATCCAATGTGGCCCCATATCTAGTTTTTGGGCAATATAAAAAAACAATGGGAAATATTCTAAATCCAAATACAGCGACTTATAGGCCAATTTTTTGGTAAATTTTCAGAACAATTTAAGAGGTTTACATTAGCGAACTTGTTCACTAAAGTGGTTCTAAATTAGAAAAACACTCTAAACGCATACACTCAAAAAAAGTCTGTAAACACAGCAACACTTTTGCTGGGAGGATCGTTGCAGAAAAACTTGCTAATATCAGCAAAAAATTAGTATATTCGACAAAAATTTTGCTAAATGCAGCAATTTTTTGCCTTTTTTCAAATGACCTCTTATATATTAACACAAATCCAAAGATTTTCAGATGGTTAATCATCATGATTTTCTTCATTAGCTTCTTTGTTAGCTGAAGTTGTTGGCCTTGCAGAAATCTCTGTGTATGGAGAAATTTTGATACTTATCTGGAATTTATTTCTCAAATTTTTTTGAATCTGATATTTTATTTTCGTTGATTGGCTCTTTACCAGCTGCATATTAATTGATGGTAAAGGAGACCTGGTGACCATTCTCTGTAAGAACTGGAATTCATAACTGATTAGACAATCTATGGATTCATGTGTTTTCACTGGCATTAGGTAATAGCGCCAAAAATAATAGGGCAGAAAAACCGATAATTAATGTAGCCCAAAAGGGTAGCATCATGGACGTGCGGTTTTAAAACTAAAAAATAGTTCTATTCTAAGTTTTATAAAGGACCACGACTAGGACGCGATAGACAAGATCATATTTACAAGTTTTTTTTAGATTTTTTGTGATATTTTTTCTTGTTTTTAGAACTTTTTTTTTTAATTTGGCATTTTTATTTTAAATTTGACTATTTTAGTTATGAACCAGCTCAATAAGTCGTGTTTTTGAATGAAAATTTCAATCACGTTACCAGTTTTAAAAAAGATTTTTCTATAGATATTAAGTCTAACTCTGATAAACTTTATCCGCGCCAGAAGTATCAGGATATGTCTGAGATGTCAATAAATTACATTCCAATTCACTGTTATATTTTGCAATTAAGTTTAAAATTTCCTTCAAATGAAAATTCATATACCCTAAAAGTTTTTTTTTGGGCAATATGACAATTGATTAAATCGGGCAATTGTCAAAAACACAATACAGTGAAACCGTTTTTAAACAGTATTTGTGTATTCTTTACTATAGTGAGGTCGTAAATAGTATGAGATGGAGAAGAATTTTGAATACGTAGCCGGTAAACATTATATAGAAAATTTAAATTTTTTATCGTAGATTACATAGATATCAAACTCTTCTTCTTATTACTCTTCTTCTTTTAACAACAAAGACATTATTTCATAGGCATTCAAATATTTTTTGTATAGGTATAGGACGTATGTCCAACACATTCTCAAGAGATACGTCCTCTGACAGCAAATGTCAAATAGTTATATATTTATGTTATCTTTGTTTTATATTACCAACCTTGAGTGGGTATGACAATCATCCAACTTAAGGAATTTTATTTAATTAACTAAAAACTATTGAGAATATGAAGGAACAATGTAGAAGCCCCAGAGTACTTCCTAGTGATACTAATGTTTCAAGGGGAATACGAAAAGTGTTTAAAAATTATTTTTTTTTTTTTTTTTTTTATAATTTAACCAATACTCAGGGGATGCCCCCTACTCATGTAGTGCATTGTATTGATCAGGAAAATAGGGTATGGGAAGGAGGAAAGAGGGAGTAGTGCTTGTGGATATTTGATTTAAATTTTTCTAAATTGTAAGTTACAGGGAAGACTTCTGCGGGAAGTTTGTTCCACATACGAATTGTTCGACTAAAAAACGAATTTTCTCTGTAATGCGTTGTGCGAAACACAGGACAATCAACTACAAACGGATGTGCTCTACTAGATAAGCGAGTACTACGAATCTACTAGATAAGCGAGTCTGGAGAATTCAAAAAGCTTAGAGAAACGATTGACATTTACTTTCGACAAAAATATATAAAAAAAACAAAAACAAATTTTCGTTATTTTTACGAAAGTTTCCTTTCGTTTGTTATAGATAAGCAGACAGTTATTAGTCTACACACAAATGCGAAGACTTTCATCTGAAATCTCTTCGAACCCTGTGTCTTTGAGTCCTTCCAGCACAAGTTTATTTGGAAAAGTTAGGGACTATATAGAGAACCTAATTTCCTCAACCCTTGAATATTTAAAATATTTCCAAAAGTTTTGTTTGTTAAAGATTTTGAAAATAAAAGTCAACAAATGTTTTGTTTGCTTTATTCTCAAAGCATTTAGTTAATTTTAAATCATTTTGGTCATTTTAACACTTTTAACACTTTTAAGAATGTAGTTTTTGGCAAAAAATTTAGGCGTGAATTAAGAAAAAAAAAATAAAAAAAAAAAAAAAAAATACAACAACAAATTATTCAGAGCGTTTTTGGGGCGATATGACATTTTATTTTTGGGTTTTATGGTTTTGGGCGCTATTATTGTCACCTGGTGCAGACTTGGAAATATGAAATGGGACACTTGGGAAATATTAAATCTTTTTTTTGTCTTTTCTCTGGGAACTCCTTCGCCATAGGAATGAACAGATAGCACCAGTTTCTTGTAATGTTTATTTATTAGCACCAGTTTCTTGTAATGTTTATTTAAAAAAACCTTGGAACTAAAAACTAAAATCAACATTTTGTTTCACTTGAAAGGGGCAGAACTCTTGCGATTTGTTTACAAACTTTAATTTTCGATTGCTATGTAAGATAGTTTGTAGTACTTAAAGATGTATAATTTTCACAGTTAATATGTAAAACTCTTCAATGAAGGAAATGACACAAAAAAGTGTGACCTGTGTGTGCCCATTTCGAAATAACAGGTTCAATTAAAGTAATAAGTAATACATTTAAAAAAGGCTTAAACTTTGAAACACATAAAAAACATAAAAAATAAGACCATATTTCAACGGTCGACTTTAGCATACAAACAAGGTACCACATTAGCAAACATTATGAAAATTTAAGTTTAAATTTTTTTTCTTATAATTGCCATTCCACGTTAAATCGGCAAAAACATGAAATTGGGTCCGCCGATTTAAATTATATTTAACACGCACAAACTCTATGGAGCTACTTAAAGGTCGCGAAAAAACCATGGTTTTATTCGCGATTTAATTTTCTTGAAAACTACAAAACATGCAGAAAAGTGTGTGTAAGTTAGAATATTCGTAGTTTCTATAGTACACATCGAATCATTATCATTTAAAATGCATTGGAATAGTGCACTATTCTACTTTTGCACTGTGGACTCAAATTATTTTCTAGTGTGAAAAATAAATGCATTTTTTATGCAATTTATTTTTAAAATCCATTTTTCCAAAATTTGGCCACCCTCGATTTAAAAAAACAATGCACATTTGCAAAATATGTGGTTTTATCCAAAAACTAAAGGTTTTACTTTTTTGGGTCCCGTTGATTGTTTTTTTAAAAAGCTTATAATAATCTAAGCATACAAATACGAAATTATTGTCAAAACTACAAAAACTTTCGTAAAATGTACAATTTTTCATTTATTTTACGTTTTTTTTTTTTTTATTTTGACATTTTTACATAATTTTGCGCATGGATGATTATAAGTGCAGCATTTCTACATAAAAAACACGACAATTTGTTATTTTTTATCTTCCAGATTTATTAAGGTTAAATTTTAAAATTTCTTCTTAATACGCTCCCTTTAAACGTCATGGGGTTGGAAGGGTTAAAAATTTAATTTTTAAAACAAAATATTTTAGCAAATTCGTTTAAATTTCAGTTACAGAAAAAATCTTAAAAATTAAATGTATAGTTTTTAAAACGGAGACATTTAAACGGCGCCTTAACTCTTCATTTTTAAATTTTATCTTTTTAATTTTGAAAAATTAAACAAACAACAAATTGTTGGTTTTTCTATGGAAACATGATGCAATGGTTTTTTCAAAAATTCAATAATAATAGATAAACCCTTAAAATAACGAAAGTGTTGTTATTTTCAAAATGCATCTTTATATTTAAATCAAGAGTGGCCAAATTTGTGAAAAGGGCATTTGAACAAAAAATTGCTTTAAAAAATATTCATTCAAAGTAGGCGAGTGTACCATTCCAATGGCGATGATCAGATAAATATTAAAGAAAATACGAATACATATTAAAACTTACACACTTTCTGAATATTTCTTATTTTTCAATCAAATTAAATCGTGGATTAAAACCGTGGATTTTTTCGAAAATTTGAAGAACTAAAAACGCCAATCTTTAAGTGGTTCTACTATTCAGTCTCTGAATGCAAAATTTAAGTGAAATCGAAAATTTCCTTTTTTGGCCGGTCTTTGGTGGAAGGTCCAATATATTAATCATTTTTATGAAATCAATAAAATTGTGCAAAAAAATACTTACCGTTTACAAAAATGCGACTTGGAAAATAAATACCGGTATATACCAATAATACCTTTATATACCGGTTCATATTATTGATTTTTTTTTTTTTTTGTTTTTACAAAATTGGGAACACATTAATTGTCTTACACCAAATCAGTGATAAACATTTTCCATCTCTGGTGGTAAATGGTGAGATTCTTGTAGCTTACCTACTGTTTTGGTAACAATTTTATTTTGTTGTTGATGTTTTTTTTCTGTTTTCTGAACTAAAAAACAAACCAACATTGTTGTGCTCTACATGAATGTGGCTGTATTGGCTGAAGTTTGTATAAAAAGCTAACACGATTCACTACTGATGTCAAGTTAAACATTCAATTTCTAAGTGTTGACATCAGTCCTGCGGTGTTAACTTGTGTTTGAAACCGTTCAAAAACAAACAGAAAACAACTCAATTAAAAAAAAAACTTAAAAAACATCTTTGTCAATTTTTGTTGTTAATTATTTTGGTAGTGTTTTTGCTATTTAATATTCATTTTTAATTTGCGAAAAGAACGGTGAGTAGTTTATGACAATATAAAAAAAATTTCAAATGTACTTTTTTAAAACTGATCTGTTGTGGCGAGTGTTGGCATAAAAAGAATTTACCCCATTTGATCTTCACACGTTATAGACCATTTAGAAGTCTTTGATTTATTATCATAGTAAGCGAGTTAGGTATTGTTGTTTTTACACTTGCTCCTTTGCGTATACTTTATATTTGATTATATTAGTCCATACAATAAATAACACACATACGCTCCGTGTGTGTGTGTGTGCTTTTTTAAACTTGAATAAACCATGAACATTAAAAATCGATGTATATGTGTGAGCATTTGTATTTTAATAATTAATTAGTATTTCTGTTAAAGCTTTTGATTTTGAAAGCATACTTGGGATTTCATCATTAGTATTTATATGGAAAATTCAATGCCTCAATGATTTTTTTGATTTTCATTTACCTAAAACATTGATTTAATAAAAGTTAACTTAATTTTGTTTTTAAAACTTTCAAACAATTTGTTAAATCGCTTATCTTATTAAAGCTAATTAAAATAAACAAAATTTAATATTCCCTTTAACAAAATATTTTTTAATTTATTTGTAAAATAGCCCAGGCAGAAAATAACAATCGGTACAGTGTATCACAAATCTTTTGGAAATAATTTGGCCATTTCTTACTTAGTAGTCCGATTGCAATGAAATTTTGAATAGCCGTAAGTGACATAACGTCGAGCTTAAATTTTGATCCTTCCAGACTCCTCGGGGCGGCAATATAACCACCCAAAAAGGGATATTAAAAATTTATGTTTTAACCTATGTTTTAAATATTTTAAATAAATGGCAACTGTAACACACTATATACGCAGAGTAAAAAATTGTACAGCTAAAACAAAAAATGCATTTTAGGTCCAAATAATAGAAATTAAAAAAAAAAAAATTATGAAAATCTAAAAATAATTTTACACATAACTTCTGAATAAATGGAAGGAATTTGACAATTTTCGATATCAGACATTATGCAATTAAATATCTTAAAATGAAATAAGTCCCAATGAAATAACTTCCAATGAAATAAATCGCAAGAAATATTAAAAAACTGCCAAGTTTCAACCGAATCAGATTTCGGAAATTTTCGGAAATTTTTTTTTTTTTTTTATTTTTGTGAAATTTTTGAACTTTTATTTTGCACGAAAGGAAATCCCACAATTCCCAAAAAAACTTTAAAAAATTTCCTAAAATAGGATTTTTTACATTTATTGCTGTCTTGTGTATATGTATTTGATAAAAGGATAATGGTATCGTATGCGGACTAAATTGGGGGACCTTTACCCGTTTTTAATTTTCCAATTTCGGTGGTGCACTCGGAGAAAAAGCTTGTTAAAATTAAAATTTGAGTAATAAAATTGTTGCATTCGGCGGGGTCTCCGCCCAGATCAATAACCAACTGGAGAATATAATTTCCATAAAACGCAACTACATCAGTAGGTTTCTATCCATCTCAGTCTCTCTCAATCTGCCCTCATTTTATTTGTTTGTGAACTCGCACCGATCAAATGGAAACATGTTGCAAAATTTAAAAGTTTAAATTAATTTGTATTATGTTTTTGAATAATACTTTAATAAAGTTTTTATTTGAACCATTAAATAAGCAAGATAAATTTAAAAAACATTAAATTTTAATAGAAAAGAACAAAATATAAACAAAATGAAAGGGAGTGTTTTAAGCAACAATTTTTTATCAGCATGTTGCAATTATTTTTTAGTGTAAAGAAAATATTTTCATTTGCTTGCCCGTGTTCGGTATTTTGTTGCTGAGAAGCGTGAGAAGTGTAGTCTCTCGATTTATATATACTCTTTGACTATATAAATACCATATCTGTTCCTGAAAAAACTTTAATCTGGAGGCAAAAGAGTCTTTTTTTTTTGAGCAAAAAATTACTAAAATTAAATTTTTCTATAATGTTAAATTTTAGATGCATTTTATTTTAAGCGTAAACAAGATATTATATTGAAGTTTAGCTTGTTGTTAATATCATCAACACTTTTCAGGGCAATCGGATTTGTATTGACTTTACCATTGTCAAAAAACCGGGCTAGATTATTGCAAAAATCCAAAATTTTGATTTTCAAATGCGTATAACTTTTACACTTCAAGATATAACCCTTCTGAGTAACCATATTTATTGTAGAAAATTACAAGCAATTTTTACAAAAATTCTTAATTTTTGAAAATCGGTTGATAAATATAAATTTGACAAACTCTAAAAGTTTTTGAATACCCGAGGTGTCCTATGAGTGTAATTGATCAGCGCCTGGGCCCTTCTTTGAAATATAAGATTTAAATTTTGTTCGATCAAGCCAGCAAAAAATGTCTGAATTATTTCCAAAATATTTTTACACAACCCACTGTGCAATGGTAGTGGAGTTTAATGAAAAGTAAGTGATCCTGTTTTCAAGGCAAGTTTCATTTGTTTTAACTACATCTGCTGTGGTTTTTACGTACATAATAAACTGAGTGTGTTGATTGAATTATTTGTTTAAAGGTCTGTCCAAAGTTCCGATTTTAAGCAGTAATTTAACTTTTAGTTACGAGGTATACCATCCATTCTTCCGTGCAAAAAGGGTATATTCAGTTTAACATTCCGTTTGTTACTCATCGAAAAAATGGTTCTGAAACGAGAAATTATATGTTTCTCTATTTCCTATAAATAACGGACGGCATTACTTTTTCCAAGATTACCTCAGGGTCGATCTTTTGATATATACTTTTTAATATTCTCCCCATATGAATCATTCAACCGACCTTATTTATAAACTGCACTTTCTTGCAATAACTTTTAACCTTATTCATGGATCAGTAGCTAACATTCCGTTATTTGATCCTACTTTTCGAAATATGAACCCTATTATGAAACGGTACTGTATATAATGGTCGTTCTCGACCAACAATTACTTTCTTACTCGTTTTTTATTTAACTTTAATGTTTTTCATTTCACTTAATATTTGCTTTGTCCACAATTGGGAATCGCAAATATTTGTTTATCCAACTGTTTGAAGCAATATGTTGCTAAAGTTTTAACAAACTTTAAACAATGAATCAAAATGAATTCATGCAACAAGTGTTTGTTTTGTATATGTATGTGTTAGTGACCTAATGAAATTCGTTCAAATATGCAAAAAAGTTAAATTGCCATTTGATGCATATTTTATGTTACCCTAATAAATAAAATTGGACATCAAACTTTAATTTCATTGAAAAAACAAAAAGAATAATTTTAATGTTTGCTAAATGTTGCAGTATCTAGATAGGAAAATACAACAAAACATATGTAATGACGGAAAAGTCTACTAGTTAATCGGAACACTTTTATTACAGTGATAAATAATGCTTTAGTGTTAATTAGAAATTTGATAGTGGAAAACAATGAGATTAAACACAATCTAACCCAGCAAAAACTTATATGAGCACAAAGGAGTGAAGTAATAGGCAAATGGCCAGTAAGCTACAAATTTGATTGTGCTTTTCATATATAATTTGTATTTTATTAGTTCGTTAAATATTGGTAACAAGAAAGCAACAGTTCGGTAGGAAATTGTTTTATTTTTGAACTTTTTTGATATAGATAAGTATGCAGATTTAAAATTGCTTTTTGTATAACAGTCATTTCATGTCAAACCGAACGATTTATGTCACCATGATTTTTGTTCGCTTTGAAATTTGGCAGACTTATTCTTATTTTAAAAATATTTGCCATGCTTTTTGGAAAAAATTCAAATTATTTTTAGGAAATAAAAATACTCCAACATGTCAATATTTAAATTGATGTATTTAATGAACTAGTTGTCAGGTTTTAATGGTTGATGACTTATTTTAATGGTCTTGTACTCTTCTTTTTTAGGTTTTAACTTTCGTTTGCATTCTTTACCACTTTCGACCCCACCTAAAAATAAAAATAATGTATCTTCCACTTAATAAACCCTGACATGTGTTGAGTGGGACGGGTTCTATTTTTATAAAGATTTTTTTTTTTAATTACCAAAAAAGTTTGAAAAAGTTGTTGATGTAAAACAACAATATCCCTTAAGTTAATGTTTTCCTGAGTAAAATTAGCATTCATTGACAAAGTTTGGTACTTTTCTATACACTGACAATATTTTTTCCGTAAATACTACTTACTTTTCGTTTAAAGCAATTGTATTTTTTAGTTTATTTTCAACTGTTGAAAAATTAATTGACAAATTCCACAAAAACAATAGATTATTTTCGTTTATTTCAATACTCAATATAATATAACAACTTTTTGTTTTAAGTAGAAAATTTTAACTGAATATTATAACTACTACGGAAAGTCCGTTTTTTTGTTTATTAAATAACAGACAGAAAGTTAAAAAATATATTTCTTTGGTAATTTAACTGTATATTCCATTGAAACAACTTTACCGATTAAACTTTTAAATAACTGTTGATTTTTAATGGAAAAGTTCTTGTGAGTGTGGATAAAGTCAGTATTAAATTGGTTAAATTGGATAAAGGCATTTTGATTAATAAATACACAATACGCAGAGTTTTTTGTTTAACAAACGAAAAAATGATCTTGAACTTGATTAATCTTGCTCACATCATAAATTATGATAAAAGATCAAAAAATGGTCAAAATGATCGAAACCATATATAGTAAAACTAAATTTAAGGTATGGGACGGAGAGGAGGTCTCAGATGAATTTGAAACTGGTTCTGGAGTTACACAAGGCTGTTTACTTTCACCAACACTTTTCTCAATATATCTAAACGATTTGCATGAATATATAGGAGGAGGAATAAATATAGGTCCTACACATGTTAGATTACTAATGTATGCTGACGACATCGTAATTTTAGCTGATGATATCGTAACAAAGCAACAAATGATAAATCAACTTGAGAGATATTGCGAGATGTGGAACCTGCAAGTCAATTTCAGCAAATCAGAAATTATGATATTCAGAAAAGGAGGAAGAATCGCCAGACGAAAAGATGGACCTTTAATGGTGAGCCTGAAAGAATCACAAATGAATATACATATTCAGAATTCAGTCTTATGCCGCCCAAATATGGGGATTTTTTTTTTTTGTTTAAGAAGTAGATAAACTTCTACGTTTCTTTTTAAAAAAAATTTTAAAACTGCCACTATTTACACCCACATATATATTGATGCTGGAAACTGGTGTAGAGAATAATTTTATATTCACATTGGATTTACATCTAAGATATATTATTAAAACATTACATGAACACAACAACGACCGTTTACCAAACCAGCTTACAAGAATTATATTGCAAAAAAAAGTGTATTGGAATGAGCATATAGATGCACTAGCAAATGTTGTAAATACATCAAGAGTCTCAGAATGCTCTACACAAGAAAGCTGGGAACAATTAAGATTTGATATTTTATCAGGTTTAAAACTTAAAGAACTACAAAATCAATTAGAAAAAGCAGCTACTACAAACCGGATTTACACTAAACTAAATTACAAGAAGCCTCAATCATATTTTGAAATTTCGAATTACACGACAGCTATTAGCTACTTATTCAAAGTCAGAAGTGACCTGCTTGAATTAAATGCAACAAGGTTTCAGCAGCAAAGATCCCGTGATTGCTCGTTATGCAATCTTAATCAGATTGAAAATATCTTACATTTCATAGCCATATGTCCTAGTTTACGTCATATCAGATATAAACAGTTTAAAAAGTTTACCTTGACTGAAAATGATAAAGAAATATATGGATTCATGCGATAGGTTACAGAAAGGAGCTCTTAAATGAGTTTAACTATTAACCTTATTATATAATACACAAAAACATTATCATATTTATCTCTTTCCGACTGACGACATTAAGTCATAGTCGTACGTTCTTATTTTATTTATTTTATTAACTAATAAACTTTTGGTTTTAAATTTTTTAAAATTTAACAGTAAAACATTTAGAAGTACATATATTTCAACAGACCAGGTAATTTACTTTTAAATGCCGTTTAGAAATTCCAAATCGGTTGAAAAATTATTGAGTTGCAAATGTTTGAGTTGCAAATGTTTGAATGCTACTGTCGCAAAAAATACTCTTTTACCGTTATCTCGAGAATTTTATGGTATTCTGCAACTTCTCAAACCGGTTTTGTAATACACTCAGCTAGACTTACAAGCTACACTAGGTCATTTAAAAAGTGATTGGATTTTTTTGATTAATTTTTTTTAACTAATGAATCTTTGATAGTTGTTTAGAGGTCTCTCCACTTCTATGTAGGAAAAAAAATTTCCTTAAGGACGGATTTTGTCCTTAATAGCATAAGAGTTGTGCACGGCTTTGAAGCACGTTCCAATCAAATTTTAGATCTCTATCACTTGCGTGTATAATTTGTTTGTTACTTTTATAAACGAACCGACATGCAAAATATGACATCATTGATTAATATTTGGTATAATTTCTTTAAATATGATCTACTTACAAATAATATTGTCATAGTAATTGATTTTTAGTTAATGATTGATTTTTTCAAAAAATTAATTTTAAAAAAATTTTAAAAATTACTATACACCACACTTGGGACTTGTTCATTGAATGGACTAATTAATTGACGATTTAATTGGAATTGTTTGAAAACAATGCCAATGAACTGCGGTTTCAATTGGCCTTGTTCAATGCCAATGCCTTTAACAGACAATTCTGATTGATTGTTATAATTGTTTGTTACACTTGTCTAGATAAAAATGCTATATTTGCGTACTTATTTTATAAATATTCGGTATTTTGTCAAGTATAAAGTATTACAAGCTTATCAGTCATGACTTATCAGTTACCAACCCAGGACTACATGATAAAACTTGAAAAAAAAAAACAGCGGATACTTTTAAAGTTCGGACCAAATTATAAAAGTTTTTATATTTTTTTTCCAAAACAAACAACTTTTTATAAACAATTACAATTGGTATTTTACGGCATTGGCGACATTTCATTACCATTGTTCTAATCAATGCAAATTATAAAACAAATGTATTGGCATTGAAATGGTAATGAAATTTTTTGGCATTAGTATAATGCCAAATAATGTTCAATGCCAATGAAACATTCCCAAGTGTGCTATACGCATTTTACCAAAGTGGCTTTAAAGGCACACGAAACTTTACTAATACAAAAAGATTATTAAATACTAAATAATAATAAGCGGATTCATGTAATATTGTATATAGTATAACATATGTATTAGAGTTCGTTTTAAATTTTTTTTTTATTTTGATTTCTGGATATTATCACTTTTTAGAAGGTTTTTGTATCAATAAAAATAATGGCGTATTTTTTTTTTTAATTCCAACTCCTTCCCGTGCTTATAGGCGACTCAAATCGCGGATTTTGGGTCAATTTTCCCATACAACAAAAACGGCTAAATATATGTCAAATCCTACTTCAGTATTCGATTCTACGGGAAAACTTAGGCCCATAGGCTTTTTTTAGTTTTTGGTATGCAACAGAACGCATAATTAGAGTGGTCCAAAAAAATATTTTTTTAAAAAAATTAAAATTAAAATATTTAAATATTAAAATACTTACATCTGAGAAAAATGGTCCAAAAATTTTAATTTTGTAGTTACCCGTTCAAAAGTTATTAAAGTTTAAAAATTAAATTTTTATTGAATACAAAATAATTTATTGGTTTATATAATAATTTATTGGATTTGAGTCCCCTATAGGCACGGGAAGGAGTTGGAATTAAAAAAAAAAAAAATACGCCATTATTTTTATTGATACAAAAACCTTATAAAAAGTGATAATATCCAAAAATCTATTTTTCAAAATTAACTCTAGTGTAGACATCGTATTTTTACATCATAAGTGTCATAAATGTTTTGCCAACCCTGGAAAGTTTATTTTACTATTTGTTTTCTTTCTTTTTTATTTCTATATTTCAAACATTTAAATAAAAGAAAATAAATACATTTTTAGCTTATTTATCAACCAATACACTGCGTTACACATTAATATAATTACACATTAATTTCACAAAATTTCGTAAGTTTAAAAAAAAGTTGAAGATTTTAAATGAACCAATGGAAAATTAATATTTAACAAAAAAAAAAAAAAAAAAAAAAAAAAACAATTCATTTATTTTTTATTTTACTATCTAAAATCGAATAAAAAAAAATCAATTAGTGTTTCATAACTATAAATACAGTTAACTTAATATATCAAAATTTACAAAAATTTAAGAAATATATTTTTAAGCAGCAGTTTTAGTAATGCGTGACGCAGCTTCTTTTAAATGAAAAACGCTTTCATATTGACGGTATTCTAAATACACTCGATGGGTTAATACTCCCCAAATATTCTCAATGGGGTTTTGATCCGGAGTTTTGAATGCCTTTCCATCGTCTGACGACTTACCTGTACTGAGGCATTGTTTTGTTGGCAAATGATTTCTTCTTCGTTGCTATTTTCAATAAATGCCACCAATTTCTCTTCTAATACTATAATGCACTCAGAAGGTGCTTGGAAATGCCAAATTAGCCATACCGTCGAAACAAAAAGCGTCCCTAACCATTAAGCCTCCGAAATTTATTTTTTAGAACTATCGTGGTTCCTTACGTAAGTCTCACCAATATCTGTTAACAAAATTTGGACCATCAATATTGAACTTTTTCTCATCAGAAAAAATCACCTTTAAAAGAAATCTATCTTTAAACAGTCCTGCCAACAATAGCGATTATTGCCTTGCCTTTCTTCGGTTGGTTTATAATTTCTTTTAGCGTATTGAAGTGGAACAGATTTGTGGTGGGTAATAACATTGACACAGGCATAAACTTTTGGCTAGTAATTCTCTGGGAATCCTTTAGGGGCCTACTTATGGTAGATTTGGGCACATTTACCTTATATTCATCGATTATCTGATTGAGACCCTTCACTGTGTTGCTGGCACAGTTGAATATTTTACGCCGGTTCCGATCAGTAAGTAAGAGAATTATCCTCACTTTAGTAATGAATTTCTTCATAGCTTTAATGAAAATTGTCACTGGAAATCGTCCATTGAAGCTTTTCATAAAATCAATGAAATAAGTTTCATTAAAGTCAATGTCGGAAGATTCTGAGTTCGAGCCCGGTTTCAGTAAAACATTTTTTTGTGACTTTTTTACATTTTTTAATATTTTTTTATATAAAATGGATATATTTTTCTGGAAAAGATCTTTTAAGATCAACTATTTTTTTAGTTTTCTTAACGTTGGCAAGTTGTTTCCATCTAACCTTATGCCAGTGCTGACATATTTGAATAGCCAACTGTTACAAAGCATTTATCATTTACTTAAGTTTTAAGCTATCAATTATTATATGTCTTTTTAGCTCAAGGGTTAGAGCTGTCGGCTGCCAATCTGGTGACCAGCGTTCGAATCCCGGCGAGACCAGCAAAAGTATACATGATCTTTTTTTTAAATTTTATTTTGGAAAACAAATTTTTAGACCAACTATTTCATGGTTTTCTCAGTATTTTGCCAACGTTTGAAAGTTTGTTTCCCCAGTGCGTGTCTGATACTTTTTGCACAGACGGACCTTTTGTCTAATGTTATCATTTTGGGATTGTGAAAGCACTTGTTGCCAGCACTTGCACCACTTGCATAAGTGCCTTGTCAGCGGTGGCCCGTGTGTCTTTTTCTGATCCCTCATATCTGCATGATATCAATTAATTTTTACATAAAACCAATTAGATTGCACTGGAATTCGTCCATTGAAGTTTTCATAAAGAAAAATATAATATTCTTTGTAAGAAAAATATAATATTCTTTGTTAAAAGCTTTATACACTCAATAAAGAAGTTTTATAAAAAAAATTGGTGTCATAAAAAGCTTTTCATTAATTTTAAGAATTTTTTAGTTTACTTTGTAAAAAAAAAGGATTCATCAATTTATTGGAACTTTTCATTACATTTTGTCTTTGAAATAAACAGACATTGAATGGTGAAAGCGAGAAAGCTACAATTAACTTCAATATTACCATTATGTTAAAATGTAAAGTATCCAGGTTTTGCTGGGTAGTCAACTATTTGCTACATTTTCTTTTTATCTTATTTCCGAATGAAAAAAACAGGACTTTTTCTATGATAATGACAGAGTGATGTTTTTCTTTGCAACATAATATTTGTTAATTTTCTTAATTTTGTAAATATTGCAAAAACTGATTCATTTAAAATTCCTTTTAATTTGTATGCATTACTTTCCTCTCGAAGTTTACTGTATGTTTTCAAGTACAAATAAAACTTTAGGCAGTTTATACATAAATAAAATTTTAAAAATACGCCAATGCTCATAAATTGAAGCCGCAAAATTGTCATTTTTTATAATTAGATTTAAGCGCCCTACTCGACTTCTGTAACATACAGAAGTCAACTGTCATCCTTACAACAATTTGTTAAAAATTTAACATTCATTTGGTGTCAACATATTAACATTGATGTGTTTTGTTTTGTTTTATTATTATTATTATTATTTACCAACAAATTTCTCTACACTACACTCGACGGCCAAAAAAAAAAACTCCCTTTAAAGTACTATTTTTTATTAAAACTACACTCAGGGAATTAAGAAGATAGAAACGACTAAAAATTACACTTAAAACAACTACGAATGTAGTTAAAAAGGCGATGACTACATTTGTTATAAAAATGACTACAAATTGTAGTTATTATCAACTATTAAAAAAATAACTGCAATATTAGTAAAAATAACAGTCAAAACAAAAAAAAAAAAAAGCACGAGTACTGATCAAAAAATCGTGCACTGAGTTGTACTGATTTTTTAAAATTTGTACTGATTGTAACATTTTTCGAAAATTATATTTTTTTTTTTTTCATTAGAAATAAGTTTTAGAATAAAGTTTTGTAAAAAATTGCATTTAATTTTGAATTGCCAGGTTTGAGATCATAATTAAAATGTTACTATTACAAATAGAAAACACTAATTGTTAATAAATGTAAGAGAAGATGAAGAAAAAACTTGTGGGGGTCAGCGCTAGAGGGAGTGCAGCACTTTCGACCTCATCATCATCTTCAGCCTCATTCTAATCCACCACCCACAAAAAACTCAAGGTTTGATCAGGTATATATATCAACAATCCACAGAAAATAGGTGATGTTAATTGATTTCCCGAGCAGCAGGAATTACTTTTGTATTTTCTTACAAGTTTAGGCAACAGTTTTAAATCTTAAAGCTTTTTTTATTTGGCATTGTTGCCAGTCCAACTGCTAATGTTACCATTACTGGGAACGAATTGGGAATCCAGCATGTATACTAATATTTAAACACAACATATTCTTGTTGATTGTTTTCCTATTAGATCTTACATTGCATGGTATATGTATGTATGTTCGATTTGAGAATTTTGTATGTATTGTTGATGTTTAAAAATTGATATTTAAAAATTTTTAAAAATCATGAAAACTAACAGTATTTATGTTAGAAACCAGTTTAAAATCTGAAACGAAGTGGAATATACAGAGGGAGCATTTTTTCGGACGAGTTTCGATAACAAAGTACGAACATATTTTTTTAACAAAACATACCATTTTTGATATTTTAAATATAGTGTGGGAACAGTGTTGTCATGTATTTTTTTCAAAAAACTGTAAAAAAACTGTTTTTTTAAGAAAAAAACTGTTTATTTTTTAAATAAAAACAGTAAAAAAACAGTTAATATGAGCATTTTGAATTCAATTGCATTTTATTTAAACATAAAACAACATAAAAAACATTAAACACATAACATAAAGCATTTTATATACACAGAAAAAAAATATTTTTTTTTTGTAGACTAACTTTTAATTATACTAACAAAAAAAAAAATATTTTCAAATTTATGTTAATACAGATCACAAGTTGTGCTCTGTTATAAAACTACATTTTAATTAACAATAGGCCTAATATGTTTTTTTTTCTGTGTACTTGTTTAAAGTAAAAAAAAAATATAATATAAAAAAACATATTTATATTTATATTAATTAACATATAGCAAAAAATAGCTGCAAAACCATAAAAAACAAAATAATTCATCACATTTTGAGATCTTACTTAATTACATAAAAATATCACTTATACACTTTTTGATTAAATTTGATTTTCATTTCGTCTGATTCCACAAAATTTTAACACAAACAAATGCTAAAAAGGGAATTAAAACTTACTACACAGTTGAATTCAATGTGTAGTATTATTTTTTATTGAAACATTTTGTGCAACTTTTGCATTAAATTTATAAATTCAAGTAAAAGAAAGTAAATCGAGCAGGTAAACTGTTGAAAACTGGAAAAACTGAAAAAAGGCTGAAAGTAAATGAAAACTGTTTTTTTTCATGAAAAACTGGAAAACTGTTACGCATCCTAAAAAACTGGAAAAAACAGTTAAAACTGGCAATATGGTAACACTGTGTGGGAACCTTAAAGTACCCTCGAAAAAACTCGTTTTATATATTTTGGATAACGCTCTCCAGTACGCATTGTTTGTTATTGGGTTATCACTGAATCCAATTCGTAAAAACATCCCTTAAACAAATTTACGAAATTTTAGCACATGATGTAAATTTATATTCCACTTAATTAATTCCAGTGAAAGAACCATCGCCTTAATATAAAATACAATCTGAAATTCAAAATTTTTTAGTTTTCTTTTTAAATTAATTTTGCAAGTTTTTACTATGGGGAAAATAAAAACAAAAAAAACATTTTTGTACATACGAAAACGGACTTCACTTAACTGGAACTTGATTGGTATTGATTAGAAAACATGTGTTAAATATATTTGAATGTTTTTATCTGAATATTATTAATTAACATTTGTCACAGACATATATTACATAGATCTACAACTCTTTGACATTAGCTGTCAGTTCAATGCGTATTAAAAAATATGTTTGTTGTTAAAAGAATATGAGTTTGAGATCTATGTAATCTATGTTACAGATCAGTTGAAAAATCACAACTTAAGCCAAATGTATTGGTTTAACAGACATTTCCAACTTCCTAAACTTCAGTTATTGACATTTCAAATGATTTATTTAAATACCCAAATAAATTTCCAAACAAGGTATTTACCCATATTTACTTTAGAGACCCATCTCTAATCGGTACATGTACTGATGAAATAATCGTGTACTGATCTTTTAAAACTTGTTCTGATTGTTCTGATTTTAAACATAAAAAAAATAGTTTTTCCATAACGGAAAGCAGATGTTTTTTGTACAATAAAAAATATTTAATCTGATGGACGAAAAAATTTCATAAAATCTGAGAGCTTGAATATTTTATAATCTTACAAGCGGAGTCTCCCGATCTTAATGAAATTTGGATATGTTATAAAGAAAAAAAAAATAAGGGAAACGTATTATTTTAGCGGCCCAATCTCATGTTTGTGGGTTAAAAAGTAGTATGAAAAAGGATCAAATTCTTCGTTTTTCGGCTTGTTTCCGAGAAATTTTAGACAAATGGGCAAAGAGCTTATGAAGACGCATTAACTAGTATACGAAATATGTCCGATTGAGTACTTTCAAGTATTTCTGTTATTCAAAAAATTGTGTTTTCAGTTATATTAATACTGGCGTTTTGTTAAAGAATTATAGCTGGATTATTTAGGCTAGATTGCAAAACACGTGTTTTACCAAAACAAGTGGAAAAGAATAAAGAACCGTTAGAGTAGGATAAAGAGCTTAAATACGTGTTGCTATCGAGTGTGAATTTTGGTTTAAACTGAAAAATATGTTTATTAATGCCAATCGATTTTAATCGAGAAATTCGTCCCTTAATTTAAAATCTTAAAAAAATTGTATTGATTTCATGTCAGAAAACAGTTGCATAACAGCCTTAGTTGATGTTACAGAGGAGATTAGGGAGAAACTTGATGATGGCAAGACTACATTTTTAATACTTTTAGATCATTCAAAAGCGTTTGATACCGTAGATCATAACATTCTTTGTTACAAACTTAATAACGTTTTCAATTTCTCTTCGACCGCTACTCAGTTATGGTCAACATACCTACGTAACAGATATCAGTATGTTGAAACTGGAATCCAAAAATCCAGGGCACTGCCTGTAACAAGAGGGGTACCTCAGGGGTCCTTTGTTGGGCCACTATTATTCTCACTGTACTCTAATGACCTTCCAGGCATTTTAACAAATTGTAATGTAAGAATGTGCGCGGATGACGTTCAACTTTATACCAGTTGTACTAATGCCTTACTCGACCAGTGTATTATCTCTATTAATCAGCAACTACATCGTATTTATACGTGGGCAACCGCAAATGGTCTAGGAATAAATCCAAAAAAAATCTAAATGCATAGTAATTCAAAAGCGTCTTGCCAAACTAAGTATTATACCTAATATATTTATAAATAATCAAAAAACTGAAATAGTAAAATCTGCTAAGAATCTCGGAATATTTTTTAATGACACTCTTACGTGGTCGAACCACATTAACTATGCTTGTGGTCGCACTTTCTCTATGACTAGAACTCTTTGGTGAACCCAGCATTGTACACCTATTAGAATAAGAATGCTACTTGCCAAAACTTATCTGATGCCTGTTTTACTATATGGTTGTGAGCTTTTTGCTAAATGTGATGCAACTAGTAAAGGGAAATTGAACGTTGCATTTAACAACATAATCCGATACGTGTATGGACTTAATAGGCGTTCTAGTGCATCTTTCTATATCAGCTATATGGTCTTTCTTTAAATAATCTACTAAACATTAGAGTTTTAGTGTTTTTACATAAAATAATATATACCCACATACCTGATCATCTGTACAGCAAACTTGTTATTTCAGATATAAGCAGGGGAAACAAACGTAGATCATTTAGATACAAAAGTTTAATTTCAGAGTGGCATTTCTACATATTCGCAGTATCTCTCTGGAATTCTATAGCCCACAGCTCTCAACTTTTAAGTAACGCACGAAAATTTAAAGAAAATATTTTTAAACTGTTTTCGGCATAAGAAAATCAAATATAATTATTTGATAAATTAAACTATTTAAATTTATTTAAATTATTAATTTACTTTTTTTTTTTTGTTCATCTTGTTTAATTTAAATTGTTTTTTGTTTTTAGTTATTTAGTTATTAAGTTATTAATTAATGATCTTATAATTTTTCATATCATCAGTTCCATACTGCAAAATAAGACTTTTAGTCTTGTGTATGGAGCAATTCAAATAAATAAAATAAAATAAAAATAAATAAATAAAAAAATAGTCCCCTTATGTATAATATATTTTTTGGTCAGCTAATTTATTCAAAAGTAATCTTAACTTGACACTTATTAAATTAAATTTTTAAAAATCTTATAAACTGGATTTAATGCCATCAATTAAATTTCTATAAACATCTTCTGAAAATTTGTTAATTTTTAAAGCATATTTAATTATTTTTAGATTTTTTTTAATATTACAAAAAAAAAACGAAAAATGATATTCAAAACTGAAAGCGTGGTTTTAAAAATTTTTGGTTTTTAGCCAACTCTAATATTGATGACATATTTCTATGAAATGATGAATGAGCTATGAATCATGTTTCATAAATATTTACGAAAAGTTTCATCATAATTATGAAAACTTGATAAATATAAGAATCCTTTATAGATTTTCTGAAACTGTTTCATAAACAAGACAATATAATTTTTCTTTAAAAATGTGGTTTCTAGGAGCGAAGGTCCACAATTTTTCCATTTGTCAAATCATTTGATCTACTACTTTTTCTAGTAATTGTCGTTTTGATGTAAATTAAATTGTATAAACCGTTGGTTATTTTAAAAATGTCCACCACTTCTTTAAAATGTTCTTAAGGTACTAATGCAATAACAAAGGACATCAGCCAATTTTGCGATGAAATTTATCATCTTAACGCTCTTAAAGTTGAGGTCACCGACATCGAATTTCGGTAGTACATTTTTACTTTACCATGATGAAAATCTTGAGTTTACTGAAAAAAAGGAAAGTAACAGTTAGATGATCAGTGAAATAGTGCGTTCACAAATTAAATTCAAAGTTGTCAAGTACCTATTGGAAAACCCTTTATCTGCATTCTTAACCGCTTCAAAATAATGCAGTAAAGCAGTTGCTTTTCTCAATTACTTCATTGTGTGCAATAAGGATTCTCGCTATTTTGGAAGCATAGAAATGTTGTTACTGCTTACCAAATTGAAGGTTTTTTTTTACTGGGGAATGTCATTTACACATTTCTAATGTAAAAAATGTGTAAAATAATTGTATCTATCTACTCGTACATGTCACATGAACTCGTGCGCACTTAACACACAGTGATTATGATTAATTGCATGCAACATTGAAGACAGACAACCAGACTCAAAAACACACGTACCAAATCCTAAATCATATTTTTATTTTGAACTACATCAACCCAAATCAACAGTATTTTTAATTTGTGACAACATTTTTAGTTCTTTAATTTTATATTTGCAAATCGTATTAAATTTCATTACATTTTGATGGACTTTCTATGCGATATTGTATAAAGTAACAAGAGCATAATTTTTTCCCGCGGGCTATTTAATTATATTATTACATAGTTTCAAAAAATGTATACTTACTTTAATAAGATTTGATTTCAACTACAACCCAGCGTTGCTAGTCATTATGATTTAATATATTGAGCGCCAAGCGGTTTTAATGAAAGTTGTCCTCGGAGGCCAAGCATTTTTTTTTCAGAAATTTGTGTTAAATTGTTATATAATGCTTTCGTATTTTAGATTTTATAACTTCTTTATAATAAAAACAAATAAAAAACATAGAAAATCATCATAGGGCCATTAAGATTAGGCAAAAATCTTCATCAAACGCTTATCACTCTGAAAGCATAAAGAGCTTCATGAAATGTTGCACCCCTGCACTGTGGTCAATTTCGCGAGATAGCGGTCAAAACTCTATAACTTTTGACCGGATTGGTAGTTTTTTACGCAATTTGTTTTGTTCAATAGGAGGGACTTTAAGCTTCAATTTGCGTGTTCAAACGTAAAAATCGACTGATAGGAACGTAAGTAATGTGGAGTTAAAAATGCATTTTAATTTTTTGTTGAGTTTCCATGTAAAAGTTGAATATTTTGACATTTTAAATAGGTATTTTTTTTATAATTTCTTATTTTTTTCAATCGTATTTTACAACCAATACTTATTTATTATTCCTAAACTTAATTTTGGTCAGAAAATGCCAACATTTGGCCTTTGACATTTATTTAGTCTCAATATTCACAGGGGCCAAAGGTTGGTTTTTTTTGGAAGAAAGCTAATTCTTGTGAGGATTAAACTGTAAAATAACACTGAAATTCCCAACAATATCAATACCATTTGGATATATTATATACAGAACACAACATCGATAAAATTTTAAGTAAACTTTTACTATTGATTTAAAGTGCACATATATTTTATTTAAATGTATTAATAAAAATTTATACTGAAATTAGAAACAAATTATAATCTTTAAACTAGTATTAATTAAACAATATTAGTAAAAATTTCTTCCAAATAGCTTTGATTTTCATTTTGCAGTAGTTGTTTAGCTTCTTCATCTAACTCTAATGAGGTTGATTTCCATTTTTGTCGAATACTGGACATATATGGGTCTGATGTGCACAACAAAATATTAATAAGATCTTCATTAGTACAATATCTGGAAATTTTTCTTGTATTGTGCTCGCGAAAGAATCTGTAGTCTTTGTTCCTTTTTTCTTGCGCTTCTTCTGAGAGATCTCCAATTGAAAGCATATTGTGCTGAATTATTTGTTCCCCATGGAACAAAATTTTGTGAACTGTGGTTGGCATATGTCTCCAAGAATATTTTTGGTTATAAAGGGTTGCTGTCTCATTAGCATACTGACCAAATTTTTTTGCATCTATCTTTTTGCTACATGCTATAACTTCTAATATGATTTGGAATCGTCGTATTAAATCATAATCTACTCCAGTTATAGAAGCTGCAGTTTCTGGATCGGAAAAAAATCTCCTTGCTGTGTTTCCATCATTAGAATTTCCTTCTCCTTGCTTTGGCTGGTCAATTATAAGGCCTATCTCACGGTATTTTCCTTAAATATCTTTTTTTTTTGCTTTCTTTTTTCCAAATTTTCTTTGTTGTTTCTCACTGTTTCGCCTAACGGGCCAAATTCCAAATCGTATCCCAATTTAAGAATATGCTCCATAAAACGAATTCTAGCATGAAGAGGTGACATTCCAAATTCATATGCTTCATTAAAACTATCGTCTTGTGTTGGTGGTTGGCTCAATTGACTTTTGTTTTTTGGCATATGGTGCAGCTTGACGAAGACTTTGTTTCGGTTGAAGCTTGTGCAACTTTTCCATCGATCATTGTAAGTGACATTTTAAAGTTAACTTCGATGCATTGGTCATTAAATTCAAATATCACTGGTTGAAGTTCTTTAATTTCATCTCTTATTTTGCCAACTTCTTCAGTTATGACATCTTTAGTTTCTTTTTTGTAAGCAAACTTTATTGGTCTACAAAATTTTGTTGACGAGGGAATTTCATTCTTCCATACATCTATCTCTGCAGCTCTACTAGTTGACGGCTCTGAACCAATATAAGTTTTTGTTAAACGTAATGGAACGAAAGAAATCATGAATAAATTGGCATCTGATGAATTTTCCGCATTACATTGTTTGTATTGTTTCTGGCCAGAGGACCCATTACATCCCCATTTAGAAATTAAAGTCATGCTGCAATTTTTAAACTTCTTTAAATAGTCAGCATCAAATGTCTTTAATAATCGTTCTGCAGTGTGTTCAAGAAGATCCTGCAATTTTATTTCTGCTGAACTTGAAGTTACACTAATAGCAGTTGGTGAAGGTAAGCAATCTTTTTTGGCAGAAACTATATCTCGATATGATGGAAAAATTCCACAATTTTTTTCATTGGTTCGCTTCTGCAATTCTGTATATTGGTTTTTAGTCATTTTCAAATCCAAAAATAGTGCAAATGCTTCTTCTGGAGTAAATTTATTTTCTTCAGTTGGTGTCGGCATACTTTCTAAAATCCTTTTTGTGCGTCTGGGGCTTGCTTCCACTATTTTTTCAATGATAGCAATTTTACTCTTTTTAGTTTTCGATGGTTGAATTTGATGCAGAAATGAATCCTTTATGATGCTACAAGAAACTTCTTCATTGATATGTTTAAGCTTGCGTCTTCGTGATCTTTCACTACAATTATCAATTGGCTTTGCTGGTCGACCACCTTTTCCAGTTTCCGTGGTAGTTACTGATGGCTTTTTAAAAATAAGTTTATTTCTTAGCCATTCTTGGTTGCGTGAGTAAAACAATTTCTTGTTTCTGGAACATTGATTGTACCGTTTTCTTAAAGTATTTAAAAAGTTTTTTTATTTTTAAGTTATGAATTTTAATTTCTTGTTTGTCGCATATTTTGAAGAATGCATTATTCATTATATGTAAAATAATGTCGTTTTCATCTTTCCGTTCAAAATATATATCAGATAGAACACTATAACTGAATTTAGCCATTGTTTAAACAATGATGAAGAAAAAAAATGAATGCATGGATTAATATACTATTGCTCGAAGTTTCAACATGATCTTTTTTACCTCTTTGAAACATAATATAACAGGTACTTGGTTTTACCAGTTATTTCCATTGGTTTTAAATTTATTTGCAATTTTCAGGTATTTAAGTTATGTAATATTAGATGGCAATAAAATCATTTTTTACCTTTTCCAAATGAATTACCAGATAACACATAATTTGAGAGTTCTATTGCCATTTTTGTCAAAATTTTGATACACCCTTCTATGTGGACTAGGTCCAAATATGGGCCAACTTCTCCTAATTTCAACAGAATTATTTTTTGGGTCAATAAGAACTCTTGTACAAAATTTCATCAAAATATATGCATAATAGCCACTTTCACATACAAATAACTTCTCAAAAAATATGACGTGCATTTGTACCGAATATCTTACCTTGGGTCAGAAAAATTGCTGTAGCTCAAAAAGTGCAGTCCCGATGCATGGACATGTATATATAGGAATGTAGGGGAGAGTTAGGACTACAAAATACTAAATTTGTGTTTTGACTCAGCTTGACTCACAGGAGTTGTGCTCTATGAAGTAGGAAATTTCCGAGAAATTTTACCTTTTTTAAAAAAAATATTTAAATTGTTCTGAAAACAGTAGAGCTTCAATTTTTTTTACCAGTAATAGGAAATAAGTTAAGTTACAACACAAAATTTATTTCGTCCAAAAAAGTTATGATCATTTAAACTTTAAAAATTAACTAAAAATATCATAAATTTACTAAATTCTGAAAAAGCCCATTTTGGACCACCCTGTTCTCAGTGAAATAGTTGAAATAGAGTTCTAATTTTTTGGCTCCCGAGGTTTACTACTGTCTACTTTCATATGAGTCTAATAACTTTAAAATCGGAGAACAAAAACCAAAAGGAGTTTTGGCCGCTATCTCGAAATATTGACCACAGTGCCCTGGAAGTATTAAATGTTATACACGAACTTGCACTGGACAAAAACCAATAATAAAAAAATAGTGTCTTCGTTTTAACTGGAAAACGACTTCAAATGCGAAAAGAGTATATACAAATAGGGAAGCTACCGTACACAGCGTTTCTTGTGCTTACCAACTAAACTTGGGCGAGGTAATGACAACATTTTTTTGTACACTAAAAAATATTGCAACATGTTGTTAACGAGTTGTTGCTTAAAACACTCACTTTTATTTTGCTTATATTTTGTTATTTTCCAGTAAAATTTAATATATTTTAATTTTGTCTTGATTATTTTATTGGTAAAATTTTAAATAAATAAAAATTTTATTAAATTATTATTCAAAAACATGTTAAAAAATATAATTTAAACTTTTAAATTTCTGCAACATGTTTTCATTTGCTCAGTGCGATTTTATGAACAAATAAAAAGAGGGCAGATAGAGAGAGACTGAGGTGGATAGAGAGCCACTGATGCGTACTAACAGTGCTGCCAACCCAATTTGTTCAAAAATCGTTAAATTTTGTTCAAAAAATCTTCAAAATCGTCATTTTGAGAATGAGAAATCGTCAAAAAAATCGTCATTCCGAAAACTCCTTGTATTTCAATAAAAACAATAGATATTTTACTCGCAACTTAGTTTTAATCACTTTATTTGTAATTATTTCACAATTTCAATGTTCTTTTTTATTAGTTCCTTTACAAACGACTGAGTCTTAAAAACACAACTCCCAATACTCATTTCGGGAAATGGAATTTTAAAATCACTGACCTATTTTAAAATCTGCAAAAATCATTTAGTTTTAAAATTTTTTCCCGATAATTGGTTTCATAAAATTCGGGCATACAAGAAAAGAGGGAAATAAAGATAAATATTTATGTACCAAGAATCAGATATGTAGAAAATCGCTCTGTTATCAGTGATTTTGAAGCTAAATGATTTAAATTATTAAAAAATAAAGATTGTGGATTTGCCTTTGTAAAATATATATAAAAAAATACATTCGAATTTCGTTATTTTTTAAATAAAATTGAAATAAAAAAAATCACATTTTCCTTAGATGTTTTAAATAAAAAAACTTGATCAAATTTTGTCAGTAAATTAAAAAATTTAAAAATTCTATAAAAATTGCAAATTTTTATAAATCGTCATTTTCCATACAATAAATTTTGTGAAATCTTCAATCGTCATTTTATCATATTTCACTTCAAAAATCGTCAAAAAGGAGACAAATCGTCAAAGTTGGCAGCGCTGCGTACTAAAATAACTTAATGAGTTCATATAGCTCATTCTCTCGTCACAAGGTGTCGCTAAGTTTTTAAGGTGTGAATTTTTTAAGTTTTACTAAAAAAAATGGTAAAAAATTCACTTTTAAGATAACTTTTTAATTTTTCCTTTTATTATATTTGAATATATCTTCAATAAAAAATTTTTAAAAATACTTTGTAGTACATATGAACTACTTCAAATATTTCAGACTCCTGTTGGAACCGACATTAGGTGCCTGTTATCTCTCAAGGTTTCATGAATTGAGAGGAACGATGGACATAGCTAGGTTGACTATACTTAAAAGCTATGACATGCAAAGTTTCACGTTGAAACATCTTCACCAAGAGAATTTATGGGCATTTGAAGTCGAAAAATTAAAAAAATAACTCGAAACTTAGAAGTTTTTTTTTATTTCATTTTATTTTTTTGTTCATGGCTTTTAACTTTCAGATCCAAACCTATACAAAATGGGCTCACTAGACTTGGCAGATACAATACATTTCATTACAGGGCCATGGGAATCCCCAGGGGTCTCAGCCCCCTCAACCGATAATAGAAACAAATTTTCTTTTTTAGAGGTGTTACATACTTTTTTTTTAGAGGGGTGCCAGAAAAAGTAAACCTCAGCCGATTATTTTAGTCCCTAATTACATAAATTTTTATTTCTATGTGCTGAATTTCATGATTTTTTAAAATAAAAATGTGCACTTTCTTTTTCTTAATTGTATTGCTTTATTTCCGCGATGTACGTTTTTGGCTTAAAAAAATACCTCAAAATGTCCCTTAAATTTTTATTCCCTACAACATACAGATTTACAAAATATTTGAAAGAAACTAATTAAAATATTATATAATGAGCTAAAAAGCCCGATACTTCGTTTTATATATCGGAATATATTAGATTATAGATTAGATCAGAAGGCACTATGAACAGTGTAGGTCTTTTGTGCTGCCTAAAGTTACCTACAGATTCAAGCTACCTATAAAGCCAATTATCCTATTAGGCCAAATGTTCGCTATGTCGGAAGGCGAATTGAAGCGATCACCTAGAAACCTAAGTCTCCTATCAAAAAGCCTGGGACATTCGCAGAGAACATGCTCCGAGGTCTCAGACACCATCTCACAAAACCTGCACATATCCGTGTCCGATTGACCCCTCCGGAATATATTAGTTAGGATGGAAAATTAATAAAAAAGCTCCAAAAATTTGTAGAAAAATTATACTTTAGTTAATTTATTTGCTGAAAATCATAAAAATATTTTTGTGGTTCTTTTTAAAATAATTTAAATACGTTATAAAATATAAAAATGTTCATACTCCCACATTGACGACATGAATTTATGTAATATCTAGAAAAAATAGATATAATTATATATACATAAACAAAATTATCATTCAACTACTTATGTACATCAATGGTTATCTAAATGATAAAGGAAGGCCAATGCAGTAGAAAAAATAACAAAATATGGCATATATGGTTAAATGTTCATTTGAAAACTCTAAAGTAGATGTTATATGTGTTACTGAAACATGGTTTAATAATGATGTATCTGATACTTATAAACTGAATGGATACAACTTATTTCATAACAGTAGATGGAAAAAGAGGGGTGGTGGCGTGGACGTATACTGCAAATCGAATCTCAGATGCAAGCTTTTAAACCAATTTGACAAGTCCGCAAGAATTGAATATATTAATGTTGAAATTTATGATAATGTAACTAGGCTTTTAGTTACAATTCGTGACTGAAATAGGTCTTAAGAAGCTTGGCAGAGAAATTCAACCCCCCTTAACAGATCTATCTATACAAGAATTAGGAATCGCACCAGCCTTGTTGTCAGAGAAGCTAAGAAATCTTATTTTGCTCATCAATTGAATCCAAACTTGCAATCTGGCTAGTTGTGGAAGAACATCCACAATTTACGTGTCTATTCCAGAGAAACGACAGATTGTAGTTTGGACCCTGATGATTTGAAAGAATTTTTTGGACATGAGACCCGCATGAATCAGGACAATCATATTCTCGATCCATCTCTTCATTGTTTGAGCATCTTTCAATTTGAGGCGGTTTCTGAAATTGATGTTTTCGCTGCCTTCATGGGGATACGTTCAAATGCTGTTGGAGAGGATGGAGTTTCTAAAAAATTCATGAAGATAATATTGGCACACGTGGTCGCTGCAATAACACATATTTTCAATCATTGCATAACCACTTCCACCTTTTCTGACCAATGTAAAATTGGCAGGATATTTCCGATTGCAAAAGTTCCCTTTCCCACGCAACCCAGTGATTTTACACCTGTAAGTATACTTCCTGTCATGGCTTAAGTATTTGAAAGACTTATTTCTCGACAAATTACTAATTATGTGAATGAGAAAACTCTACTATCGACATTTCGGGAGAAACATCGTTGTACAACTGCGGCGCTAAAGGTAATTGATGATATTAGACCTGAGTATGATCTGGGGAGACTGTCTATTATGTGCTTGCTGGACTTCTCAAAAGCCCTTGACAAGGTTGATCATGTTTTATTGTGCATAAAGTTGGCTTATTACTTTGGTTTCAGTGATGATGCAGTATCTCTGATGAGAGGCTATCTGTGTGGACGAATGCAGAAGGTAATTATAGGTGTAAGGAAATCTGGACTTAGACATATGAATACGGGTGTACCGCAGGGGTCAGTCCTCGGACCTTTGCTATTCAGTATTTTTGTTAATGATATATTTGGTGTGTGTTAACATGTACAGGTTCATGCATAATCTGATGACATTCAGATTTACTTGGCAAATGGTAATCATGATACTTGGGAAGTCACATGTGGCAAATTAAATGAGGATTTGAAATCTATTTATTCTTGGGTGAAGGCTAACATCTTGAGGTTTAATCCGCGGGAAGTCTGTGGTATTATAAGTGTGTAGGGTGGATTTGTGTGTTAATCAATTGTCGCCAATAATGCTTGGGGATACTTCTCTTACCTATGTAAAGAAGGTTAAATATTTAGGTTTCTATAAAAATTCCACACTCTCTTGCAGGGACCATATCAACATTGTGATACTTAACGTGTACCTTACACTCTGTAACTTGTGTATGTCATTTAATTATGTTCCGACTGAAACGAAGATACGTTTAGTAATGCAGTTAATACTGCCAATTATAACTTACTCGGCTGAGATCTTTAGTAAACTAGATTCCTAGTCTTTACAGAAATAATGCTACGAGGTATGTTTATGAACTGCACCGGTTTAACCATATATCACCGTGGAGAACAAAGGTTCTTGGATGTGACCTTGTCAACTATCTTCGAATGCGTAACCTGCTATTTTTACAACGACTGATATGTCAGAAAAACCATTTATACTTGTAAAGGGTCCGCCAAATAACTTTTTTTTTTTTGAAAATGCTATAAAAAAAACTACTGAATATTTTGTCAAATTTCTTTTTTATTTGAAAGTACAATCCTTCCGGTTAATAATGGAAAATAATTTCATTCAAATGGCTGCCTCGCCTGGCCATGCAGTATGAGCTTCATCTGAAAAGATGATTTTTTTGGCAAAATCGGCATCGGAAAAAAAAAAACGTTAGATGGCGGACCCTATATGAAAAGATACGATTTGGTCCATCAACTAGATGCATGACCTTGATCCAACCAAACTATTGGCAGAATGTTTTTTATTAATGCCATTAAATTTTGGAATTCTCTACCAATTCACTTAAAACGCATGTCCAGAACTGACAGTTTTAAAAAGGGAATTCTCGATTACATTAATATTAATAACGAGTCTTCTTATGTTTTATTTTCTTTACTCCACGTTTTTGTAACACTTATTTATAATTTTATCTCCTACTTAGCATTCTTTTCTCGATTTATACCTATCCTCAATTAATATCAAATAGTTATTTAAATCTTAATTTCATATAAAAAAAAATAAATTATATTATATTACAATTAACCCTTAACTATAGGTAAAATATTTATAAACTAATTATGACTTGTTTATATGTAATTTATTTGAACTATAAAAGAATTTTATTCTTGAAAATCTTAAAATAAAATATAAAACCCTTTATTTGCAATAAGAAAACGGAACACAAAGCACTACCGGAGATGTGTACCCTTGTCTTTCGCTTTATGCTACCTACCGGAACGTATATTTGTTTGCAAATTGACCACACTACATTATTAATCTCTATAAACATCTTGTATAAACATTTGCAAACTACAAAAACACAATTAATCTTTATTAAATTTAAATATTTTATTATATAATAAGTTTTTTTATTTTTTTTTTTTTTTTGTTATTTTATTGAATTAATAGACAATAACTTTAACAAGCCGGTGACAACACAAAATGTAAGTAGTTTTAGTATAATTTTCCTCGCCTATGTACTACATCTTGACATGCCGCGACATTTATTTCATTCTGCGTATATCTTTCAATCTGGTAGTCGTCCACATTATTAATGTGCTTATCAGCACAACTGTTAACAGCACAACTAGCAACACGTTAGTAAAATATTAGTAAAACATTAGTTCAAAACAGTCAAGTGCTGAATAAGTATAAATAAAATTTTAGCTCAAAACGTAATTTTAGCAAAAAATTTGTTAAAAAATAGCATACCTGATTTACAAGACGTTTTACTAACCTATTTTTTTTTCGAGTGTATTTCATATATATTAACCCATACCTAAAAAAAATATTTTAAATTTCAGACGTTTCGTCTTAATCATTTCTGCAGTACTTAAATGGAAAGATACCCAGTTTTAGCGGATGCCTGCGCCAAATTATAAGTTCCTAGATTCCTATGCTGCGTGCATTGATATACTAAATTTTAAGATCATGATTTTTCCGGCTTTAAGGAGCCGACATTTCCACAAATTAATCTCCATTTCAAAAGTTCCAAAATATAACTTATCAGTAAATAAGCCCATACAACAGTGAACAAATATTGCAAATTGTGGTTTCTTACTAAAAGGGTATAACCATGCCATCAGGGATTATAATTTTCACCCCACCTAGAAGGAATTTCAAAAATAACAGGATGGAAGAACGATATTATCAAAATTTACCAAATATTTTTTCGCATTTGTACCAAAATTTTTAGTAAATTCCTCGTGAAAATCCTTAAAGAACCTTAAAAGTAATTTGGGACATATTGAAAGGAACATATTGCACACCTAGACAAAAGTGACTCAACTCAAAATTTTTCATTTTTCAGAAATCGAAAAAAAATATTTGCAACTTTATACAAATTGAAACATAAAGAAAGACATAACTGTGTTTTAGCAACAGTTAACAACAACAAAATACACTGATATTTTTTTTTTATAGATAAACAAGTATATTGTTCATAGTTTAGGCATATAAAAAAGAAGGGGCAGACTATACCTCCTTCTGGAAGATGGACCACCATGACAAAGTTCATGGGTCCAGCGGTATAGGCTGGGTGATGTTGATTCAGCCAGTGAGTGAGTACCGTTATTCTTTTATATATATATATATATATATGTATGCGTAGCGCATACTTTAGGGACATGCCCAAAATTGTCGCCGGAATATGCGGTGTATCGAAAAAATTGTCCTCATCTTAAACGCTAGATGTGTGAAAAGGCGCGAAAATTTTGGGGACAGTCCCCAAAGTAAGCAAATGTCCCTAAACTATGCGGGGGAACGAATAAATGTCTCTAGACTATGCGCTGTGCATACATATATATATATATATATATATATATATATAAGTAAGGAAATGTAAGGAAATGTCCCTAAACTATGCGGGGGAACGAATAAATGTCTCTGGACTATGCGCTGTGCATACATATATATATATATATATATATATATATATATATATATATATATATATATATATATATATATATATATATTAATAATTCCATTTTGAAATAACTCATTTCGCCAACGAACCGTTGTTTAAAAGATCCCTGTATTAAACAGCAAATTAGCATTAATTTCAGTCTTATAGGGTCCGTAGAGTCTTATTAGTGAAGTATTTAATTAAAATTGTTTGTTCACAATAAAAGTAATGAAATTTGTTAAAATGGTCATAATATTTTATCTCTTCCATATGAAGTTTAAATACGTTTTCTTTTAAATGCAACAAGTAAAATCTATAACTATTTACAATCTCTTTGCATGAATATTTCAAAACATACATGCTGTATAGTATGAGATACATAAAAACCTAATTACAAAATTTAAACTAGAATCTCATCTCAAGGACTATATTTGCAATTATCTATATTTAGTAATACTCGTACATACAAAGTTATAGTTTACTTTTAGCAATAACGTTTAGAGATTTTGGGATTAAAATCCAATATCGTTGTATGTGAAAGACCAACGCGATGTTGAAGTAAATTTCAAAGTGTTAATTATGTCATTAAATATCCATTTATTTTTAGTATTCATACTAAAATGCAGGTAGGATTAAAAGATAAATACATCAGGGTTTTAGTACAAACACATGCCTGCCCAGGCAGAAGAATACAATCGGCACAATGTTGGCAAATTCGGTTGGCGACGGTCGGTTATGCGTTGACAGGATGGGGGATTAACAATAATGACAGTATTGACCTGTTACCCAATTGATAATAGTGGCCCACCGTTGGTTTGAGCGAACTTACAACCGTTTGCATAATGTTGATAATTAAAAAAAATGTATGCTTTCAAAATTTAATCAAAATTTGAGAAAAATTTATAATAAAAAGCGGCAACACAGTCCGGTCTTAAAGCTGAAACATAATTGGCCCAAGTGACTTAAGTCAGGTGTTGGTATGATACGAAAATTTAAATTAATGACCTGTTCCTCGATCTCGAACGAAAACCTAAGCGAACGCAAGCTAGTCACTCGAATTCGAATCAATTTGGGTTTCTCTATTTCGAAAGCTATCGTTCGCCTATACTTACGTGTGTCAATTTTTGTGTTTTACGTATTTACAAATCATAGTGGTGCCAGACCGGATATTTTAAACTTCTATTACAATTTCCTTTAAAAATACCAAAAATACTACTAAATTGTTTGAAGATAAATACAACACTACTTAACAGTGATCAGCTGTATATGACAAATAAATAATTAAAACAAATAAATAAAACAAAAGCAAAATTAATAAACCAAAAGAAGAAAATATAAAAAGTACACCAGCGTTTTAAGCTGTTCCATTGTGGATTTCATTAAGCTGAAATTTAAAGTTCTTAAAAAACTGCAAATATTCGTGTTATTTTGTTATCCATTCTTTCTTTTTTTAAATATTTATAATTTTTTATTATATCATTCATTCCAGCAAAGAACATTGAAAAATGAGGATTTTTTTTTAGGTTCTCCGATTTTTTTATATTTTGTACATGAATACTCTATAGTCCCACTTGCACATAGCCTTTTTCAGATCTCGAAATTTGTAAAAATCGCGATTTTATGTACGTTTTTAATTTTCATAAATTTGATAAAAATGCTAAAAGTGTTTTATAAAAATATTTTAATTTTATAGAATAAAAAAAATATTTTTTTTTTAAATCATTAAAAATAAAAGACATGTTTGTTCCATAAAAATCAGTATTATTATAATTAGCTAATATTCCATATCTTAGTACTGTTTTTCTTTTTTTGAAAATCGTAGGGGGAAAGTTTTGAAAAATGCATTAGAAAACTGCATTTGCATTAAGTATGCATTTTTTTTAGCAATCATATTGTTTAAAAATCAAGTTATAAAGTAGACAAGTGCATCTTCCAAATATCGTTTAAATTAATAACATGCGATATACAATTAAAAAGTTATGGCACTTCAAAGTAAAGTGCTTTTAGCATTTTTTTGATATTTATGAGAACTAAAAACGTGCATAAAATCACGAGTTTTTACAAATTTGGAGATCTGAAAAAGGAAATGTACAAATGGGACCATAGAGTATTCATGTAAAAAATAAACAAATTCAGAGGACCCGTGTTCAGATTTTTTGAGTTTTCTAATGGAATGAATGATATATTTTTTTTTAAATATTTTGTTACTCGAAAACAAAAAAGCAAGTGACTGGTTTTGACATTTACGTTCGCACTGTTGACAACTCGTTCGAAATAGAGAAACCAAATTTTGTATGAAAACTGTTACGTTTTCATTCGACTTGTACTTCAAGTCATCGTTCGCATAGAAATTTAGTTAGAGAAACCCAAATCAATTTTCTTTCGCTTAGAAAGCGAAAGAAAGCTTTCTTTCGAAATAGAGAAACAGACCATAAAAAATTTGGAATTTAAATAATTGTATTTCCAAATTTTTGTTAGACACCTAACTTAAATAGCTTAATCCAATTATGTTTCAGCCTTTATACTCCATATTTACACCATATTTAAATGTGTGAAATATAATAATAAAATATTTAAATGTGTGAAATATAGTATAAGCATAAAAAAATATTGCCAACGAATTTGAAGGGTGGACTGGCAAAACGCACACTTTGCAAACAAAATAGTGTTTTTCTGGTACAATATTAGCTATACCTTTGGTAATTTTAAACACAGTTAGTTTACAAAAATAGCACTTGTTTGCCAGTACTATTTTTTTGTGTACGGTTGGCAATTTCTACCTGGGTACATATATAATGCATAATTACAAACATATCATTAAAACCGAGTAAGATTCATTAAATGGCACAAATTTCTCTTCTAATACTGTAATGTACTCAGATGAATATATTGTGGTGCTTGGAAATACTAAATCAACCATACCGTCGAAACAAAGTGACCATCCGAAATTTATTTTTAAGAAATATCGTGGTTTCTTACGTAGGTCTCTCCAATATCTGTAAAACCATCTGGTCCATCAACATTGAACTTTTTCTCATCAGAAAAAATCATCTTTAAAAGAAATGTGTCTGTTTAAACAGTTCTACCAACAACAGCGATTATTTACTTACCCTTCTCCAGTTGGTTTGTCCTTTTAGCGAATTCAAGTCGAGCAGTTTAGTGGCGGTGTAATAACCTTGGCGCAGACATCAGCTTTTGGAAAGTAATTCTCTGCTTACACAGAACAGATTCGTTGTGACAACCGCATTCGTTGCCAACCGAATTTTGGCTGTCCCATCTACTATCACATTATTCGGTTGCAGTTACTGACATTTACAGTTATTCCTTAAATGCTAGTGTAATGAAAAAAGCTGCTCCAACCGAATTACTTTTGTACTACCCGATCGAATTTAATATTCAGGAGATCCAACCGAATTATTTTAGAAACTACAATCGAACTAAATAAAACACCATTTCCATAAGTTTTTAATATTTTTATTATTTATTATAAGTAGAAAATATATACAAATAAATAACCCTTAAAATCGAAAAATAGAATATAAAACAAAATTAATGACTGAAAAAATAATAAAAAAAACCGAGGTCCTGAAAAATTTCTCTCCCTAGATTTGAGAATCTGATTAGTTTTCTATTGGAAAAAATCCTTAGAATACGGAGGCATTTATCTAAAAAAAATTCCTTATAATCAGAAATTTTTGTATATAAAACTTTTTTTTGAAGCTGGGGAGCTGAAGGTTTTTTTAGGAAAATGTCATCACGATTTTATGGTTTTTGAAAGAATACTCCATAACTAAGTGTTTATACATATATGACACAAAGTTCTAAAGTTTTACGGAATATTGTACAGTAAAACTTAGTTTAGTCCGTAGGCTTTGTTTAAAAAAAAAAAACAAAAACTCTTCAGAATCTGAAGAGTAACTCCTTAAAATATATTTCTTGTTAATTATTGCTAATTGTTAGTACCTTTAATTTTATTGGTTTTTAATACACCCAAATCCTTTTTCAAGCATTTTGCACTCAGGTTTCACTTTAGCATTTATGTTTGGGATTTATTAGCTTTTCATTTTTAATGTACACCTACAATTTCAAAAAGTTTCATATAAAACGAATTTGGAACATAGAAACAATACATTTTGCTGGATTTACATACATTCAATTAACTTCAGCGTTATAAACAATTAAAAAACACGATTTATATTTTCGGATTCTAGTTCTTTTTATTTCAGATTATTTCGCTTTGTTTTTAATTTTATTTTGTCAATTCTTTTCAAGACAATTACCTTTTAACTCTAAGGTAAATTGTCTTTCGGTTGTAATTAATTGAAGGGCTTATTGTAAAAACTTGATAAGTCACATTTTATTTCTAGTTTGTTTTCGAATTTTAAAGGTTGAAAGACTTAAAAAAATAAATTTTTTACATTACGTTATCTTCTAAGTACTTGAAATAAGTGTTCAAGCAAGACTTCTATTAAAAATTAAGCAATGGTTCTCTATAAATAAGCGAAAATCCATAAAACAATAAATGTGGCATATCAAGTTTTTACAATAAGCCCTTCAATTGTTCTTGGTTATGGAGACCAAAATTTTTTGAACGAATGTTTTTATTAGTTTGTTTTTTTTTTTTTTAATTGGGTACTACAACGGAAAATCTATTATACAACTGATAGAGCTTATTTTCAAATCGAAAAATGCAACCATCATCATGTAAGGCATTAGTAAAGAAACATTTTAAAATTATGTTTGGCGCAACTGATATGTGATGCATATTGCTAATTTATGGGGGGAAATGTCAAACTTTTAGTTTTGTAGACACCACCAACTCAAATTATAAAAATTAGTTTTTCTTTAAATATCTAGGAAATACAGATTTTTGTAGAAGTTGTAACCTTCCCAGCAAAACCACACATTACCAAATCATGGGTAAAGTAATGTATCGCCATAGGGCTTCACGCATTACATTACACCTTACTTCACTGATGAATTTTACATGCGATGAGCCTAAAAGTAATGGGTGGACTCATTACCTTGTAGGGGGTAAAATAACTGGTGACTTATATGGTTACTTAGTGGGAAAAAGTAATGTGTCTATAAATAGATTTTCATAAACAAAAAAATGCGTAAAAATTTTTTTTTACAGACATTTTTTTATCTAAATAAATTACTTTTTTTTTAAATAAATGACGTGGTCATGCTGGGATTCGAACCTGGGGTCTCTGGTATTTAACAATTAGTTAGGCGAGAACTCTACCAACTGAGCTATCGATACAAATAATATTTTCTTGCTTAAAATGTAAATGAGTTGTTGTGCTTCGTGCTTTCGTTCGTGGTATCAAAAATTGACACCTTACCCTCATGCTTACAAAAAAATCACAAAGTAATGTGTCTATAGATTTTCAAAAATAAAATTGCATTATGTAATTGATGATCGGTAAGTCCTTACTTTATGTTTTGAAGTAATGTAAAATGTAATGCGGTATCATTGCAATGTAATCCATGAGTGTTCAATTATCGGTAACTCATTACTTCTTGTTGGAAAATAATGATACAGATAAGGAGTACACATTACAAGGTAATGCATTACTTTATCGCACCCATTACCAAAGTTTTGCTGGGTTCTTATAGTAAAGTTTTAAATTTGAAATTGTTATACATTGCGATTGAATTACAAAATGTAGTTATAGAAATAGAAAAATTGTAGTTTTGGAACATCACCAACTGATTTATTTTGTGTGTATGGGGATCCTTGAAGAGCCTACTTATGGTTGATTTGGACACATTTATCTTGCATTAACCGACTATCTGATTGAGACTCTTCTTTGAGTTGCTGGCTCAGAAAGCTTTTTTCTGGCCGTCTGTTTTATTTTTACCATAAGCACTCGGATTATTTGCAAAAATTGTGACAACCACATGTAAACGTTTTATTTTTCTGGCAATTTCCTGAAAACTTAAGCCACTTTTTACATAGGCTGAAACTTGCTCTTTTTCAAAATCACTTAGATAGGAACCACGCTGAATTTTATTGAAACTTTATTAAAATTGCATAAAAAATAAAAATAATACCTAAATTTTTCTTTATTTGATATTGTTTGCCGCTATATATGCATGGATGGTAACCGATTCGATACGGGTATCGGAAAGGGTAACGCTATTTTCATTTATTTCGGTAACGCTATTTTAGGGGTAACGATATTTCAGGCAACGTTTTTTTTTTAGCAGTAACGGTATTTTAGTTATTTCGGTAACGATATTTTACGGATAACGGTTTCCAGTTATCTCGGTAACGCTATTAAAAGGGTATCGTTATTTTACATACACACAGAAAAATACAGTGCCAATCGAATTAAAATGTGTATATTAATGGTAACAACTTAACAATTTAGTTAGTACATCGATATTTACATTAGATTTCTGAATCTTTTGTGTATTTGCAATCAGTTGAATTAACCGAACTTTGTTGTAAACACGAATGTTAAGTTGTGCCAACAGTCTGAAATTCATTATAACCGAATTTGAGTCAAAGTATCCAAATTTCAGTTGCCAAATAGCTAAATTTTTCTGTGTGTGTACGAACAAATTGTTTAATTTTTTATATTGGGGAATTCATAATAAACTTCGTATTTGGTGTATTAGTACACAAAGCGTATTTACAGGTACGGAAGCAACAACAGTTGTTGCCGCTTCGTTTGGGTCGTTTCCTCTCAAAACCCCTTTATATTCCTTTATTTCTAAACTAAAATATTTTATTATAAATAATTAATATAAAATTTTTTTTAAATAGTTGAAACATTAAATTAAAAATACAAAACAAATGTATAATAAACTTTCCAGGGTTGGCAAAAAATTTAGGACACTATTGTTATAAAATACGATGTTTACACTATATGCGACATTACATGATCACGGCTAATAGTTTTTATTAGTATTTAACGTGTAACGATATAAAACGGATAGGCAAAATTAACAATACGATTTAAATTAATAAAAATAAATAAAAGTTATTGCTGTTTTATCAAAACGCTTTTTTAGATTACTTCGGTAACTGTATTTTAAGGGTAACGCTATTTTATTTATTTTGGCAACGGTGTTTTAGCGATATCGGTATTTCAGTTATATCGGTAACGATATTTTACGGATAAGGTTTTTTCAATTACTTCGGTAACGGTAGTTTAGGGATAACGCTAGTTAGTTAAAACGGTTTCGGTTATATGTAATTACAGTTATGAAACACTAACAACGTAATAGAAATGGTTAAGCTGTTCCGATGTGTACGGCTTCAAAAATGCCCAGTCAGAAAAAGACAATCGAACCACCGCTAGAAATGGTGGCAATAAGTGATTACCCAAGCCCAAAATTATAAAATCATTGGTCAAAAGGTCAGTCTGTGCAAAAAGTGTCGAAAAATCACTGGCAAAACTAAATTTCCAACTTTAGCAAAAAGTTGGTAAAACCATTAAAAATTTACTCTAAAAATTTGCTTTCCAAAATAAATTTAAAAAAAGTTCATGTATAATTTCTTTGGGCCCGCCGTCACTCGAACACTGCCAGTCAGATTGGCAGCCGACAGCTCTTACCACTGAGCTAACGATATATATAATACTTGATAACTGCTGGGTAACAATTGGCTGCCCAAATGTGTCAGCACTGGCATAAGGTTTGATGGAAACATCTTGCCAACGTTACGAAAACAAAACAAAAATTGGTCTAATAGAGCTTTTCCAGAAACAAAAAATCTATTTTATATGAAAAATATATTAAAAAATATAAAAAAAAATCCTCAAGACTATAAACTTTTTTAAACAAATCATCATAATGTTTATAACATAATTGCTTTACCAGTGGTTAGACTTTTGAACCGTTGGTAATTTCTGACTAAATAGCATTGGGAAAACACTCTTTCCCAACGTTGGCATAGTGGGCTCAACCAATTCTTTGCCAATGATTTGTTTTGCAGACCACTGAAATTATTGTAAAACAAATACTGGCAAAACGGTTTTTGGAAAAGCTGGTAAAGCATATTAAACAAGTGTTCTGTCAATAGTTTATTTACAATTCCTCGGTTAGCCAGTGGTATACCAGTGCTTGATTATTTGTAGGTAAAGACCACTGCAAATGTAGTTAAATACAAATGAAATTTAACTTAAAGAAAGGACGACTTACATTTCAGTAAATTCAACTAACATTGTCATTTGTTTTTTAATGTTCAAAAAATTACTAACAATTGTAGTAAAAATGAACCACATATGTTAGTAAAGAATAAATAAACATTTATTTTTTTTACTTGTTTAAATAACAAAAAAACAACTGTAAAAAATTAATGTAAAATCATAAAACAGTCATTTGATGTGGTTTGTTTTTCAATGAACTACAAGGTTAGTAAAAATTTTATTTGTTCTACAAATGACTGATATTTGCATAAAAAATAAAGAAACTGTATTACAACCCCAACAACAACTACATATTAAAGCAGAAGTTCCCTGAGTGTACCACTGACAGTTTCTGACTGGTCTGTTAAAAACTCTATTTTTCACGTTTTTAATAGCAGTTTTCTCAAAATTGTGACGTGATGGGAAAATTTTGAAAACAGATTTGGAATCACCGAAACAAAATCTATTACATTTTGTGACAGTGAAATACTTCTAAAGAAAATTTTAAAGTGCATTTTTTTTCACTTCCGCTTAATACTTTTAAATGAGATTTTGTACAAAACACAATTTTTTGCAGTTTCCCACAATTTTTTACCTCTCTTGAACACTTTGGTTCTTGTTCAAATAATTTCACTCCCCATAAAATTTTTTATTACCCGGTAATAAATTTGGTAATAGGAAATTAAGGTCGCTTACTGGTTACTTTTCTGCTACAAACCCTATTGTTTTAACAAGGTCATGTCCATCGAGGTAACAACTTACCTCGGTAACATGTTACTCCTAACTTACTGGTAAAGAGTTATTAAAAACTTGTTATGTAAATTTTTGATTTTTAATCGAATATTATTTTAAAATTGTTAAATTTTTATTTGTTAATTATATTAAATTTTGCATAGAAACGAACTAATTGGAGCATAAAAATATTTAAACATGTCAATTTGGTATAGGCTGATCATTCGTACTAATTTGATCAGTACTTGTTGTGAGTTTTGGTCACGTGTACTAACAAAAAATCGTGTACTGATTTGTACTGATTTTTTAAAATTTGTTCTGACTTTTAACGTTTTCTGGAAATTATATTTTTTTAGTACAAAAAGTTTAATCCATTTAGAGTAAAGTTCTGTAAAATATATCATCAAAAGTAAAAGTATTTATGTGGGAAACCAGTTTAAAATCTGAGATTAGTTTGAACCTGACGAGTTTCGTTAAAAAGTACGAACCTATTTTTTTTTTTTTTTTTGACAAAACCTACCATTTTTAATATTTGAAATATTGTGTGGGAACCTTAAAGTACCCTCCAGAAATAAATCTGGTTTTATATATTATGGATAAAGCTCTCCAGTACGCATTGTTTGTGTGTTAGTACTTAATCCAATTCGTAAAAACAAATTATGTCGGGACACCCTATCATGCATATAGTGATCTCAGTGTGTAATTTTATTCAATTTATATATAAATTTTGTGTATTTTCAAAATCTTCAGATTCCCCATAATCTGGAATTTTTTATAGAAAATAATATTTCGCTGTTTTTTTAATTCATCACAAAATTTAAATTTTTTTTTTAAATTTTGTACTGATTTCATGCCAGAAAGAAATGGTCACCCTACTAATGTACGAAGTAATTTAATTTAAATCTCGAAGTAATGCAAGCTTAAGGAGTTTAACTTATCACCAGGTAACACGTTTCGTAATACCAACCTATTACCGAGGTATTGCTGGGTTATTAAACAAAAAAAAACAATGATTTTTGAAAAAAAAAAAATATTCTTAATTAGTCCAGTATGTTTTGTCGTGGTGGTATCTGAGATAACTTTATTTCCTCATATATTTAAAACGAACAGAATATAAATAAACTAAAGCATTTTATTAAAAATTGTACACTTAGAATATGTTGTAGGTAAAGACCACTGCAAAAATAGTTAAAAACAAATGAAATTTCACTTGAAAAAAGGACGACTTGCATTTAATTAAATTCAACTTTCATTGTCATTTGTTTTATACGGTTAATAAAAAAAAATTACAAATGGATCACAAATGTAGTAAACACTTTACTATATTTTATTTTTTTTTAATAGAAATAAAAAAAAACTGATAAAGTGAATCTAAAATCATAATACAGTAATTTGATGTGGTTTGTTTTTTTAAATGAACTTCAAATGTAGTCAAAGCTGCAATTTCTTTTATAAATGACTGCTTTTTCACTTAAAAATAAAGATACTGTATTACTACTCAAACAGCTACAGATAGTTACAGCAGAAGTTCCCAAAGTGTATGTCTTTTATCGACTAGCGTTTACAGAATATTAATACGATCGTAAGTTTTCAAAATACACTCAAAGGAAACAGCGTGGGGATTATGTACACTTGGGGACACTGTAACTAAAAACATGAGTTTGTTTTGTATGGAGCTTCAGGTAGCATGGTTGTTTTTCTTCATATGAATAAACGTTTTCATAGTTTCTTTTAAAATTCTATTAAAAAATTATCCTTTTATTTATTTCATTACATTTAAACACGTTCAAGTAATTTAGTGTGGGGCGAATCTCAAATATATGAAATTAACAGAAATGTGTGTATGACAAGTTATAAAACATTGAACATATTTATATTATCGGCCCACGTTTAACCCATTCGAAATAAATTCGATAATTCGAATTTTCTGAATATTTTTAAAAAATGTGTAATGAACTGAAAACTAGAGAGACTTACGGTCTGTTTTTACAATACGTGTATAATTTCAGACGAACGTGTGGCACCCGAACGAATACGTAAGGAAATGAGTTTTTATAATTCGTTCGCCTGACTTACGTTTGAGTACGTTAAGCTTTATGTTATGTCAAACAGTAGAGATTGCCATGACATTGCTTTTCGTTTTTTGTTAGTTTATTTCATATACAAATAACTAATTTTTCGATGCTAGATGGCAACCCAACACTATAATTGAAATATTAACAAAAACAGCTGATTTTTGCTTAAAAAAAAATTAATTTATTTTGTTTAGAAAACAATAAAAGTGGATATAAAAATATAATTTGTACAAAAAAAAAACAAAAGCATTTACAACTACAAATGTAAATAAATATAAATATAAATGAAAATAAAAATCATTACTCTTTTTTTATTACAATTTTTTGTTAAAAAGTATTACAGTAAAATGAACTCCGAGGGACCAAATAAATTAGTTCGTCTTAAGTACGGTTCGTATTAAGCGTTTATTTTTAACGATAAAAAATATGTATTTATTAAAACAAAAACAAGATTTTTACATAAATAAAAAATAAAATTAGCATTTCATGCATCCACAATTAAAAATTCAATTAAAATTCTTCATTTAAAACAAAAAAAATATGTTATTTTTTTCTGAATGACTGAATTAACGATTTCATTCGTTATAAGTTTTTCTATTGCCAAAATATGATTGTCAGCTTCTTCGGCACACGATTTTGTTCGAATATATTACTTGAAAAATTTTCAACATCAGCAGGATTAACAATTTCCAATATTTCTTCACCTGATAAAGTATTCGACGTTAAAACATTAGCATCTATATCTAGAAAGTCATCCACGGATATGAAATTCATATTATTTCTATCCCATTAAACGGATAAAGAGTGTACTAAACATGGTAATTTGTATGAAAACGAGTTTTTGGGACTGCTTAAAACAGTTCGTAATAACCGAGGGTTCGTATTAACCGAGTTCGTATTATAAGATGTATTTTATATGAAAATTTTTGCCAAAACGTCGGGACTTTTAAGTTAGTTCGTATTAACTGAGGGTTCGTCTTAACCGAGTTTTACTGTATTTTTTTTTTAATATTAAATTGTGTTGCCTTTTTTCTTTGACGAATACTTTTTTGTGAACGTCTGTTTTTGACGTTTGTGACGTTTCAAATCGCATTGTGGAAACCAAAAAAAGAGACGAAAACGACGACTCTTACGTTTTCACTCAATTCAAAGTGACATTTGCGATACAAAACCCCAAAATGAATTTCTTCACTTATTTACACGAATTTTTTGAGTGACACGTCTTACAAAAACAGACCGTTCATTATTTTAGGATATTTTTTTCCGCTGAGTTCAATTTTGATTAAAGAATTAAATATCGAAATTCGAATGACACTAATAAACGGCTAAAAAATATTTATGGAACAAAAACAAACAGATTTGAATTCCGAGTACATAAGTCCATTAAAAATATGTATTTCAAAGACAAGTTTTGCAAACAGATGAAAACTGATGAATAGTGTTATTTATGTTGAACTTATTCGTTCTTTCGAAAATTTAAAAAAAAAAAATTGTTCAAAAGTTTCATTTGTCACTGATTGAGACAGCAAAAATTTACATTTATTTATCACAAATTAATAAATTTGAATACGGTCTACAAAACTTTAATATTTTTTTCTTGTCTTGTGACATTTATAACACTGAGCAACAAATTTTCTGTCATCGATGGTTCCAAAACGAATCGGGAGTATACTATTGTTAAAAAAAAGAACACAAAAAAAAAGTGTTTTCCAATGTTGACTCGGATTTTTACTTTATGTTCTCTTTAAATATTTGCCTGTTAAATTGACGATCACGGCTAGAACATGCGATATAAGTAGCTAATATTTACACAGATTGTTTATTATTCTACTGGCAGTTAGGTCTTTAAAGTGCTGAGTAAATATGCGAAATTGTACCATATCGAAAAATGTACCTTGAAAAACTTTAAGATGTCCTCAGATTTTTACGTAAAAATTACAGCGGTTTGTACGGCTTTTGAGAATTTTTAACACTAAACTGTGGAGAAAAACAAAAAAAAAACATACCGACATTTCCAAATTATTACCACAATTCAGGTAATTTTTTCTTAAAAAGTGGTTAAAAATTTGAAGAAAGCTAGCAATTGTAATTTTCTGTTAATTTTCCATGTTCTTGATAAAAAAAATATTAAAATAAAAAAAATTATAAATTTAAAGAAACAAAATTTATAAAATATATTGACTTTCTAAAAGCGCAGATTTTATTAAAATTAAAAAAAAAAAATCTTAAAAACATGCATTTTAATGCAAAAGTATGCATTTATAGCAAAATATGTATTTATAGAAACATATGCATTAACAAATCGATGCCATTTTGTTCCAAATTTGCTGCCTCGCAAAGATATTTGGGTAACTTTGTCCTCCACCTTACGACAACAATTATGTACAAATACATGAACTTCCGAGCCCTAATAGTTAAATTTTATCATATATTTATTAATTGCTTTGGACATGCACAAATTTTCCATATAACAAGTTGTAAGATTCGACATTTTGTTTGTTTCACTCCCCTCTAATGTGCATCTATGGATTCCTTTTTTACAAAGGATATTCACAACAGTGGTTACATGTTTAGCAGTTGGTGCACGTTCATTCATATGAAAAAAATACAATAGTTTCATGAAGTTTTCCACCACATAAATCGTTTTTATTAGTAACTTATTTCTTCTTTCATCAAGAAGTTTTGGATAATATTAATGACTCAATTCGTCCCCATCAAAATATTATTCTTGTGCAACTTTTGCTATTGTGCAAAATATTACCATTGTGTATGTCATATTGGAAAGTTGTACAATATATTGGAAAGAATCAAAAATGTTTTGATTCTTATTGCGCAACCCAGAAATGTGAAAAATATTTTATAGTGTGTTGGCTACATTGTGCAATTTGTTTATCCCTCCACAACAGAACAAAATTGTGGTGCCATATTTTGTGCAAAAGCATTGCATATCTTATTGCACTGTGTAGTCCAAAATGACAATAATACTGGCAATAATATTTGCAATAATATTGCCAAGTGTATGGGTACCTTTACTTACGTAAGTTTTAATATCGACCAAAGTGGTCGATATCAGTATCGATCTAAGTTATCTTTATTAGCAATGCAGCTACTTTCATACAATAAAAAATCGAAAATATGCGCCTAAAATATGCAGTAAAAAATCAAAACTATGCACTTAAAATATGTACTTAAATCGAAGTATGCACTAAAAATCAGAAAATATGAATTAAAAATATAAAAAAAAATTTACTACAAATAAAAAAAATATACTCCCGATTAAAAAAGTTCATATATGTATATGTTCATATATGTACGTTTATGGTTTCATATAAGGACAAATATGGAAATATATGTTCCATATATGGGAGTATATGCGATTAAATATATTAAAAAAGAACTCATAAATGGTCATATATGGAGGTATATGTGATTTCATATTTCCAAAACGGACTCATATATGGACATATATAGAAGTAAATGTTATTTCATATTCTCAAAAGATGGCCATATATGGGCAAATATGGAAGGATATTGAATTCCATATGAGCAAAAATTACTCATATATAAATACATTAGGGCGGGTCGATTTGTAGGGAGTGAAAAAATTCACCAATTTCCCTATGATTTCCGTATTCTATGGGTTATTCCATGAAAATTTGCCGAAGGAACCATACCTCTATCGTTAACATCGAGTCCACTACTTTTTGTTGGTAAAAAGTTCAAAAGTTACGGGCATTTTTGTCCAAATTTTGGACCATTTTCCCATTTTTTTCATGATTTTGTCCAAGAATATTACTTTCATGGCCATTTTTTTGGCTTAATCCATTATTTAATTCAATTTACAATTCAAAACGAAGAGTTTAAGCCCAAATTTATCGAATTCGGTTGATTAATTCATGCGATATTGCTAAAACAAAATAACACATAAACCCAACTTTTTGATTTTTTTTCCCTTTTTATTTTTTTTTCTACAAAAATTCAAATTAAGAGATAATAAAGTATCTATCAACCTATTATCAAAAAAAAATATTCAATTTGAGTGTAGTAAAAGACAAAATGTGAAAAAAAACATTATTTTTTCTGAAAGTCTGGGTGTTTTCGTACGGCTTTCTAATGTCGTCGCCATAGCGCCTTCTACATTCCTTCCTGCAACTCGTTTAGCAGTGGCAGCCAGCAATTGGACATGTCTTTCCATTCCTTGAATGTGTAAAGGAATTTGTGGATCATCGAACGGTGGCACTTCGTAATTTAAATATCCCTCCAAATGTTCATACGAATAACTTTGCGTAAACGGTGGTTCGAATAAAATGGTATCGTCATTTAAATCAATCATATTTGTATATTCCGTACAATTAAAGCTTATAAGAGATTTTTTATAAACTCTAAGTTCCGTTGGGTCGACAATATCTCTTCGGTAATGTAAAATCTTCTTTATAGCAATGTTTCGTTTTTCCATTCTATCATCAAACAACATAGATAGCAAGATATTTTCTGAGTGTGCAAAATATGGATTATCTTGAATTACTGTATTTACAACTCCAAGTAAATTCGGTGGTAAAAATCGTGTCCAAGTAATTAATTTAAAAAGTAATGTACTACCGTATGCGGCAAAGCTATAATACTTAACATTGAAATACATTGGCGTGTATACTTTTATTATATAGTTAGCCAGAATTTTTAAATTTTCAGTTGGATTATTAGTTGTCACATAAAACCGTAATAATCTATTGGCTTTGGTCAGCCAACGAGAATGTGCAATCGGCCCTGGTTTTATGTGAGACAAGTCCGCAGGAACCACATCATTAGAAATTGCATTGGCCATTAACATCAAGTACCTCGAATCAGTAGATAATTCTTCTGGATTTAAATCACCAGGAGGCATATTTTCCAAAGCGATTTCCTCAAAATCGGTTACTACCTGAAGAGAAAACATAAAAGCTAAAAAATAGAATGAAAAATGGTAAAGAATCAGCTATAAAAATTACATACCGGAAGATTTTCACAATCAGCAATTTTTGAGCTCAACTTTCCGGTAGTTGATCGTGGTCCAGTGGTGGTTGATTTGTCTAAAGTGTCAAACAAATGTCTAAACGGAAGCTCGTTAAAGTGCAGAAGACACACAAACCAGTGCAGTGGTCTGTTTAACTGTTTTTCGAATAGTCGCAAAATTCCACCGTGTACGCCAGTATTTGTTGGTTCACCATTAGCGCATATGGCAATTAATGAATCGAGAGACAATTGTTTTTCTTGGAAGAATTCGATCAATTTGTTGACTTTGCTTGCCGCAGTTTCACTTTCTAGTTTTGTGTAGCCTATCAATTGAGATTTTGGTTCCCTCAAAACAACTAGATGAGGTTCTTTAACCATCCTTGGATGCAACTTCTCATCAATTTTTTCTACAGTTAGAGCATCATTTTTCCTGCCGTCGAATGAAAATGATATCAAATTCGAGCCATCATACCGCTTACGAAGTGCGTCTTGTCTCCATTTTTCTCTTTCTCTACGAAGTTTACTTTTATCCATGATGACAAGATTGTCATGAGCATCTTTTACGCCCAGGTCTTCCATCAGAGCTGTTGCCAATGCTGATCCCATTCTATCATGCACACCAAATCTGTCACACATCATTGCATAGTTTTTAGTATTGTATCTGGGAGTGTATGTTTGTGGTGGTAGAACTAATTCTGAACCTCCTCTCACATCAACTTCCATTTCGTCATAATGTGGTTCGTATGTAGGATCGTTGCTCACTGGGATTGTTGGTATAGTCGTTGGTATCGTCTCTTCACTTCCACTATCGTGTTCCGGTATCGTTTGTATTCTGTCATTATATTGATCGCGCATTATATTGATCTGGGATAGATCCACATGAGCAGTCGTTTTCTTTCAAGTTGCATTTACATTTTCCAATGTTGAATAATTGGTTTGTTGATTCTACGAATTTTTTGAATTCTGTTGCGCGTTTTACTCGTTGTTTATCTGCATTACTATATGCGTCAAGCAAATTATTCAATTTTCTAATGATGCTACCTTTGAGTATAAGTTCAATATTAAGTTGATTCCAAATTTCTAACAATCTGTCTGCTACTTGGGGAGTAAATCTTTTATACGAAAACATTTTGCTTTGGGCTTTTGAACGTTCGGCCAAGAAAAAATAGTACTTCAATATATCTCGTTTAGTTGACAGATTAATATCAGGTAATTCACAGGCCACGCCAAAAGAAAAAACATCATGAGAGACCAAATGTTGCAAACTACTACGTTTGGTATCTGTTGGATTTTGCGATGAACCAGGCTCTGAATCCATTTTTTAAACCGTCACTAAAAGAATTAAATATGTTTTTCATAGAATAATAATATAACTATTAACTATAATAGTTAGCAATGTTTTTACACTTACCTTTAAATCTTTTCTAAATTTCAAAATAGTTTGATTATTTGTTAGTTATTTCAAGTAACACTTCACTGAAATGACGCTCAAACAAAACTAGCATACACTGGAATATTATAAACAAACAAAAATAACAAACAAAAATAAAGAAGTCTATAAAGAAACTAAAAACAAAAAGAAATAAACAAACATAACACAGGGTATGCACCCTGTGAAAAAATATGCCAATAATGTAAAGCGGAAATCAGTCCAGTCGTAACGTAAGGTTCGTAAGCTTCGTAAGTCAAAAAAATTGAGCCAAAAAAATGGCCATGAAAGTAATATTCTTGGACAAAATAATGAAAAAAATGGAAAAATGCTCCAAAATTTGGACAAAAATGCCCGTAACTTTTGAACCGTTGGACCAATGTTGGAGATTTTTTTTTGTAAATTGATCAAAATGAGCTCACCTTTCCAACCCGATTGATAGTTTTTGAGTTATGGATGTGAACGTGTAGGTAATATTTCATACGAACGTCAATTTGGGAAAAAATCTACCAACAAAAAGTAGGGGACTCGATTTTAACGATAGAGGTATGGTTCTTTGGCAAATTTTCATGGAACAACCCATAGAATACGGAAATCATAGGGAAATTGTCGAAAAATAAATCGACCAGCCCTAAAATACATATATAAGAAAGTATGACATATGACTCCATTTACCCAAAGACTAATACATGGACGAATATATTAACTCAATTTTTTCATTAAATTTAAATAGAAAAAAAATAGAAAAATTAAAATACGTAAATAGTTTTTATTTATGTGATATATTTTTTTTAAATTATATAAATTACAGAAAAGATTCTGAAACATAAAAATGGTGTGTTCAATCAGTTTTATGAACCCATTTTAAATACCGATTTCAAACAACTTCAGTTCTTAATCTAATTCATAAGGACTCTGATTCATGTTCTTATTTTGTAGCACATACACTCAGGAAACTTCTGCTTTTAAAATATGTAGTTGTTTGGGTTGTAACCCAGTTTCTTTATTTTTAATGCAAATATCAGTCATTTGTAGAACAAATAAAATTGTTTACTAACCCTGTAGTTCATTGAGAAAACAAACCACACCAAATGACTGTTTTACGATTTTACATTAATTTTTTACAGTAGTTTTTTGTTATTTAAAAAAGTAAAAAAAAAAATAAATATTTGTTTATTTTTACTAACATATGTGGTTCATTTTTAGCACAGTTGTTAGTAATTTTTTTAACATAAAAAACAAATGACAATGTTAGTTGATTTTACTCAAATGTAAGTCGTCATTTCTTTAAGTGAAATTTCATTTGTTTCTGACTACATTTGATGTCGTCTTTACCTACATAATATCCTTAGTGTACCAAAATTTCATTTAAATTGAAGTGCATAACTAGATTATTTCCACTCTTCTTGTCAGTAAAATAAGCAGATTAACGCATTTAACTCTTATTTTAAAAGTTCATTAAGTTCAGAAGCGGTTTCTACCAATTTTTAAAAATTGTAATTTTTGACAATTAAGACCATAAGAAAGTAAAAAATGTGTTTGAGTAACACTGTGATAGTTCAAAAACGTAACAAGCGGGGCACCCGGCGGGTAAAGCTAATTCGAGTACGCTGAATCCAGTGGTGCTAACCGTTTTTTAGGTTAGCTCTCGTTTAAAAAATAATTAAGATTGAAAATTATGGTTCCAAGTACCTAAAAAAAAACAATTTTTTTAAGTTTTTTTTACCATTTATTGATTTTAAATGTATGAAATTGAGAACATTTTATGAAACAACATCAACAATAAACTATTTGCAACAAAATTTAATTGACTACAACAATTTTAAAGTGATTTATAATTTTTTTTTTTTTTAATAAATAAATTTTTCATGATTTTTTCAATTTTCATTTCCTGATTCTTCTATATCATTATCTTCCTCTTGCAAATTCCAACAAATGTCATCTAAAAGTGAATGTAGCTTTTTGCCACTATACCAATGTTCGAGCCTTGCAGTCACTTGATGAAAACGTTCGCCATGTTCATCGGATTCAGCTGGTGATTGTTCGGCGAATTTTTCTATATGGTGATGAAAAAAATGAATTTTTAATGACATTCGAACGTTTAATCGGTGAAATGCATTCAGCATATCTTCAATTAGTATACGCCAATTCTCTGATCGATGAATTCCGAGGACATTCTCAATTACCGCTTTCACGCAATCCCATGCCACAAGTTCCACATCACTCAGTGCATTATTAAATGCCTGGTCCTTCGTCAATCGACGAATATCCGGACCATTAAGTATTCCTGTAAATAAGCATAAAATGATATAAAATATCAATTGGTCAACATTAAAAATAAAATGGATTGGAATTTATACCTTCTTTTATTTTCATGCCACTTAACCGTGGAAAAATACGACACAATTCGTTGAATGCATTTCCATCTGGGTTCAATGCTTTTATAAAATTTTTAACAATTCCTAGTTTGATGTGGAGAGGTGGAAGCAAAACTTTTTCGATTGGGACTAGTGGAATCTCAATAATATTGTTTCGTCGTAATCTGGTTTGCTCACGTAATGGCCAGTTCCGTGTATTATATTGGTCACCAACAAAACGAGTATCCCATAGACACATAAAACACATATTTTCAAAACAAATTTTGCGGCGACTGGGCATAATTGTAAATCTTCCACAAACATAACAGAAGTTATTTAACTTTGAACACTTTTCCATTTTTGATATTCTGAAAAAAAAAAATTAAAAAGCCGATTGAAATAATTTAATTTATTATTGCACTAAAAAATCGTTATCTTTTTACAAAGATTTTGTTTGCACAAACTACTTTTATGACGAAACTTTAATGACGAACTAGTGTATAAAAATATAAAATATTATATAAAAAAATATAAATACTTACACGTTCTTTAATTTTCTTATTTTTACTTAACACTTAAGGGGGGAAATCCCAATAAAATCTTAAGAAGGAAATTAGTTAATTCTACGGAAATCAGTTGAATGAAATATACCTGATCCATTTCACTTGTTAATTTTATGATGACTTCTATATACCTAAACTAATTCACTTGTTAAATTCTGTAATGATGGAAATTAAACCGCATGTGATTACCATAGCAATAAAATATATTTTTCATGTTAAGTGTACTTGTTAAACATGAATTGTTACTTAAAACCATATCATAAAATTTATTGTTTACTTCTTTACCTTTTTTATATATTCTAGGACTATGAGGAACGCTAAAACAATTTTTGAACAACATTATTAAATAACCTTGCAAAAAGTCTTGAATGTGATAATTTATTTTAATGCTTTTTTGTTTTTTGCTTTTGGTACCACGCCCATTTATCGCATTCCGCCCATTTTCAGTTCGACTACCAATATTTGTAATTGATGGACTCGTACAAAATTTGAAGGCTATATAGCTAATATAGAACCCTAGATATTTAATATTAATATTAATTTTTTATATGAGCTTAATATTCACTTTGTATGGGAGCTGCCACGCCCACTGGTATGATCCCGCCCAATTTTCCCATGACTATTCATAATATAATCAACGTGCACAAATTTCTAAGACTCTGGCTATTATAGAACTGTAGATATATGATATTAAATATTTACTTTGTATGGGAGCTGACACGCCCACTGGTCCGATCACGCCCATTTTTTCCATGACTATTAACACTATCAAATAATCAACGTGCACAAATTTGTAAGACTAAGACTATTATAGTACTGTAGATATATGATATTAAATATTTACTTTGTATGGGAGGGAACCATAATTTTCAATCTTAATTATCTTTTAAACAAGAGCTAACCTAAAAAAACGGTTAGCACCACAGGATTCAGCGTACTCGAATTAGGTTTACCCACCTGGTGCCCCGTTTGTTACAAAAAAAAAGTGTCCTATTCGAGCACAGTGTAATTATTGATATTAGTTATTATGAAGCACAAATAGAAGTATAACCGTTACTTAAATTAAAACATTGTGGACAAATTTAAGATTATAAGATTTTTCAAATAGGACCTCACAGATAAAAATACGAAATACTCCAAACGTTCAATTAGTATGAATTGTTGAACTATAAATTCACATATTCATTTAAAGTTTCTAAGATACAATCTCATAATTAAATCTCAATATAAAATCAATTAAATTTTTTGAGTAATTCGTATTTATAACTGTAAGGTCCCCAACAAACAAAATGTACCGTTTACGGCACGGCTTTGACGAAATCCGATTTCGTTTACTGGATCCGTATATGAACCAGAAAACACATTTTGAGTAACTTCGAAACTGATTCTAATCCGTTGAATCTCCGTCAATGGCGGACCGTTTCCGTACCGTTATGCAGTATAAAAAACGGTCTGTTTGAAATGGACCGTTAAAATGGTCGACTTTCATTACAAATAACAAACCATTTTTCATATTGACAAAAAAAATATTTTAATTCAATAAAAAATAACAATTTTTTTTAACGAAAAATTTATCACCCCTGTTACGGCTTTTAAATCAGAGCGAAAGTGAAAATTTTAGAATTTGTTGGTGTTCTTGCGAATCAGAACCTTTTTCCCTATTTTTTATTCGTGTAAAAAAGCCTGGTCGAAAGTAAAACGAATGCCCTTTTTTCTAATAAATTACAATTTAGGGTCAAAAATGGGTCTTAATATTAAAAATTTAGAAATTTTTTTTCTTATTTCTGATTTTATTGTATTTTTGGTTGTATTGTGTATACTCTAAAAAACTGTTTTAAAAAAACATAATTTTTTTGTTTTGATATTCTAGAAAACACTCAAACAAATTGACAACAATGTTAGAAGCATTTCTTAAAATCATTTTACTTTTAGCCGAAATAAATGTGTATGAAAACAGTGATACCATCGTAATTCAATATACATATACCAAACTTAATTGGTTCATAATTAAAAGCTGAACCAAGTAAAGGAGCATATAGACGACATGTATTTGTCATCTGACATGTCAAATTTCCCACTGCAAAATACATACATGTCGTGTGTGACCTTTTTAACTTTGCTTCTGTAAAAGTCAGACGCAAAGTCATCTGACAAAATTTCAATTAGAGCGTGCTCTGTTTTCTTCTGACAAACCATCTGACATCAGCTGTTTTAAATATGAAACAAAAAGTTGTCATAAATCCATGCCGTGAGAAAACAAACAGCGGCGGTCCCCTATTGACGGAATCATTAGCCGGCTAAAGTTAACATTTTACAATACCAATAAATGTATATACATTTTCCCATTTAATAAAATTATGTACATATATATGTTTATAAAAAGTTTCATAATTATATCCCAAATTGGTATGTCCGCATTTAAAGAATAATTATTTAAGATGGCTGAACTATTTTGCGGCGCAAAAAAAATTTTTGCTGCGGCAGCATGCCATGTTGAAACCCAGATCGACTTTGGTGTGTGCTAAAACTATAGCAAATTTTGCTTGATTCTGATTCCTCTTTTCTTTTTTTTTAATTTCGATTTCATTGCAGTTATAATTGAAATTACACTGCACACTGCAATTGCATTATCCTTTGATTCCATTTGACTATCACTTTTAAAAAAAAATTATTTTAATAAAATTTTCGCACTGATCAGCTGTTGAAGAAAAAAAAACAGAGACTGTGTCAGAAGCAAAAAACATGTACGTTTGTGACCAAATATTATAAACCTTATGTAAAACAGCAATTTTGACAGACATGCACAATTACATGTGACTTGAAAATTTGACATGTCAGATGACAAATACATGTCGTCTATATGCTCCTTAAATGAATAACTAAAATCTTTTTTTTTAAGGTTAAAAGTAATGTAATTCTGTTTTACAAGATTTTAGTAACACTGAATATTAAGAAAATATTGTTTATTTGGGAAACATTCATATGGCATCTCTATTTTAGAACATATGACATCAAAACATGTGTTCAATCATATGTTAATAAAAGCGCGCTCATAAAGAAAAGAAAATTTTTTTCAAGTTTAATAACTGTTGCTTATACAAAAAAATGTAAGTTACATATTTTTAACAATGTGTTACATATGTATATTATTGTTTAATATTACATTTGCAGGGGCAAACATAGAAATGCGAAGCAATTGTATTACGTCCGGTATTAAACTATTTCCCATTTGTGGAGAAATTTTTTCCAAAATCATGACAAAGGCTGTTTTGTTGACACGATGAAACCCTATGAACCTTTAAAAAAAATCGTGACTTTTATTACTGTTTACAAAAAGAAAATAACACTTACGCAGAGTCTGTGATGGACAAAGGTTCCGAAGCATCTCTTAAACCGAGTTTTCTAATATTTTCATTATTCTTGGATTATTCTTCTTTTAAGTCCTATAAAACTTAATATAAAAGCAGACGTCATTTTAAATTATTGTAATTTTTGTTTTTTAATAAACAATGTTTTTGGCAAGAAAACCATATTTTTTTGGCACTTCGATAATGATTTCGAAAAAAAAATCGAGTTTTCGAAAGCTTTTAGGATTTGAGAACACCAAATTTCAATTTCGTGTGATTTCACAAATTCGTTCTAATTGCAAAACGTTCTAAAGTAGGGACATGGGCGAATGTCTTTAAAAATATAAATAAAATTTAAGTTATTCACAAATTTCAAGCATACATTTTGTGTTTTGAACCCGTTTTATGGAGCCCAGATATATGTAACTTAATATCTTTTAATTTAAATATATTTGGATTATTGTGTATCTAATTGTATCAAATATAATATAAATAGCTGTACTTATATCGGGACAAAACTCGGATAGAATTGAACATTGTTTAGTTAAATTGTATCATTTTAAATATAATTATATACAATTTAATAGAACCATTTTTCGGATCCAATTATATCCTCATATATTTGCGGATAATATCTCATCATATACAATTTTATATATACCCTTTTAATCGGGTAATCAAATTATCTACGAATACATGTATAATTAGATATAACACAAATCAAAATTATATGTAATAACATATAGTGTAATATCAAAAAAAAAATGCATTTAATTTTTATAACGCGATATCTTGACCTATTCATAGTTATATATCGATCCTCTTTTGGATAAAACTATATGTTGGCGCAGGCTATATATTTCAGGCTATATACAAGCCTGTGGCGAATTAAAAAAAATGTGAAAATTTCGTCATGTACTGAAACGACAGGTATTATTGAGGGTAAAAACCAATCGTTTTTTTGAGGCACATAGTTCCCAGCCGCTGTCTTCATAGTGTATTTTTAAAATTTTTGGACAAAGAATAGCTTTGGCGATGCTGGAAACGCTGGGAAACGCATTTATAAAATTTCCATAGATTCATTTTGGACAAACACATCATCATTGAGTTTGAAACATGTAATTTTATTTATTACTTGTTTTAAATTAAAAGATGCAGTAAAATTACTTAATTGATATTTTATGAATATATTTTAAAAAATATTCTCAGCTTAACCTAACTTGAGCCCCCATAATCAACTGTATAATACTCATCGTTGGAGCACTATTACGTAAAATTGTACACCTTCGGGACACTATAATTTGCATTCTTCATACTTCTTTGCATACTTCAAAAGATTTATGCACTAACTTTTTGGCAACAGCAAAAAAGGAATATGTTACTTAATATTGTTTTATGTACTTAACGAATATGATAGAATGATTATATATTTGTATGAAATTGTGTATATTATGATACAATCAATTACAAGAATGTAAAATTTAGTGCAATTTTACCAGAATAAAACTCGGATATAATTATATTTAGATGTATCAGTTTATATAAAATCATACACAATTATATCATTCCAAAAGTCGGATACAAACATATCTGGTTTGTATATAATTGTATCTATTTGTATCAGTTTAGATATAAACTGATGCAATTAGATAAATGACTGTTGCAATCTAACACAATTCTATCGGGCCATAATTCGGATAAAATTGTACTGGGCATTTATCTAATGCATCAGATTACAGAGACAGATACAATTATTTGGGCCCATATTTTGGATAAAATTTAATAAGATTACATATAGCGTCACATAGAAATTGATCTGACTACATACAGCTCAATATCAATTTTTTTAATCGGGTAAATTATAATTTTTAATTTTTATAGAATATGCAATTAAGTTGAAAACTTGCAAAATATGCAACAAAAAATGCCAAATTATGTATTAAAATATGCATTCATAGCAAAATATGCACTTACTACAAGATACGTATGCAAAAATATACAATAACAAATCAATGCCATTTTGATGCAATTGATCAAAACCGATTTCGGGCTACTGACTACAAACATGTATTTGCATGAAAGTCGCTGCCCCGATTACTAGTATACGATCGACGATATTTCGATTTAACGAATATGTAAATCTTTAATTCCAATATTTCATTGCAGATTACAACAACAAAAAATGAACAACATTTGGAAAAATTTAATTATATTTTCAATTGTTATTGCAATTGTGATTGATAGAATTGAAACACGTCCACAAAATGCAGTCGAGTCCAGTCAGGTATATTTTGAAATCTAGAATTGCTTATTTAAATCGCTAATTTAATTTCACATTCAGAATTTGGATACCCTGGAGTCGGATGTAGATGAAATGCGAAACGCTTATTATGAACTACCTGTACAACAACAACAGCAAAATGCATATCCCAGCATACCATTGGATCGCTTACAAATGCTAATTGCTCGCTATAGTAGACCAACGTAAGTATTTTGTATAAAATCTTATCCAAAATTATTAAACATTGCTAATTTTGCTTAGTTTTTAGATTTTTTTTAAATTGTTTTACATCAGGGACCGTAAATAAGGATTATTGCTCGTTTTTTTGAATCAAAAAATCAATCACTTAGAAGAGACATAAAAAAAAATTATTGCACCATTATTATTATTTTTTGACAATCTTTGCATATCCGTCATGATTTTTAAATTTTTGATTTTTAAAGTTTTCTTCAATGGTAATGAATATTTTTGAGTAATAATAAAAAAAAAACAGCCATAATCATTATTTTTGAGCAAAAAAAATAAAACTCAAAAATAATCATTATTTATGATTTTTATTTTTTTCGCTCAAAATAAAACTCACTTTCAATGTGTGGGATGGACATATCTCAGGAAGTAGGAGGACCTTATCGAAGATTTTGGTATCAATCTCTTCTTTGGAAGATTCTCTAGCAGATTAATGCATAAATCATATTTGTGGGTGAGGTTTAAGGGGTTAATTTTTAATTTCAAAATGTGTGGGATGGATATATCTCAGGAAGGAGGAGGAGCTTATCCAAGATTTTGGTATCAATCTCTTCTTTGGAAGATTCTCTAGCAGATTAATGCATAAATCATATTTGTGGGTGGGGTTTAAGGGGTTAATTATTAATTTCAAAATAGGGCTTTTTTGCCGTAAAGTCAAAATCTGGAAGCTCGATTTTCACCGTAGACGTATGGTCTAGTGGACTTTTTTGCTCAGTACAATCCCAAGAATCAGAAACGCGAAGCGCCCATTAAGATTTTTTTTCCTTCCATACTAATCGCCCCACCCTAATATATATATATATATATTAGAGTTCGTTTTCAATTTTTTTTTGATTTTGATTTCTGGATATTATCACTTTTTAGAAGGTTTTTGTATCAATAAAAATAATGGCGTATTTTTTTTTTTAATTCCAACTCCTTCCCGTGCCTATAGGCGACTAAAATCGCGGATTTTGGGTCCCTTTTCCCATACAACAAAAACGGCTTAATATATGCCAAATCTGACTTCAGTATTCGACTCTACGGGAAAACTTAGGCCCATAAGCTTTTTTTTAGTTTTTGGAATGCACCAGAATGCATAATTAGAGTAGTCCAAAAAAATAATTTTTAAAAAAAAAATTAAAATATTTATTTTTGTTAATATACAATGAAAAAATACTTACATCTGACAAAAATGGTCCAAAAATTTTAATTTTGTAGTTACCCGTTCAAAAGTTATTAAAGTTTAAAAATTTAATTTTTTAGTGAATACAAAATAAGTTATTGGTTTTGTAATTTCTATTTAACAACAATTGTAATTAATTCTATTCCTTTCCACAGCAGATAAAGCTAAACAATTTAAATTATCTTTATTTTTAACTAAACACGAGTTGTTCAGGCGCGAAATATTACCAACAAGTTGTTCGGTGTAAATACTTGTTGATTATTTATTTTTAGCTTGTTCGATTGCATTACGAAAACCTTTCTGGGCTGGCCACTCAACAGCGTTATAAAGCATAAAGGATATGTTAATTCCAAAATTAACCAGAGTTTTTAAACTTTGAAGAGTAATAAAATCAAACGGTGACTTACTAAAAGCGGAATCAAAATATGCCAACTTGTTACCTGCATCAACAACATTATTAACCACTTCTTCTCCCTCTTCTACTTCTATAAAATCTTTTTTATATAGCATTTATTATATTTATAATTATATTTATTATATAACTTTTGAACGGGTTGCTATAAAATAAAAATGTTTGCACAATTTTTCTCAGCTAGGAGTGCTTTTTCATTGTATATATAAAGAAAAATTAAACTTTTAAACTTTAATAACTTTTGAACGGGTAACTACAAAATTAAAATTTTTGGACCATTTTTCTCAGATGTAAGTGTTTTTTCATTGTATATTAACAAAAAAAAATATTTTAATTTTTTATTTACAAGATTATTTTTTTGGACAACTCTAATTATGCATTCTGGTGCATTCCAAAAACTAAAAAAAAGCTTATGGGCCTAGGTTTTCCCGTAGAATCGAATACTGAAGTCAGATTTGACATATATTTAGCCGTTTTTGTTGTATGGGAAAAGGGACCCAAAATTCGCGATTTCAGTCGCCTATAGGCACGGGAAGGAGTTGAAATTAAAAAAAAAAATACGCCATTATTTTTATTGATACAAAAACCTTCTAAAAAGTGATAATATCCAAAAATCTATTTTTCAAAACTAACTCTAATATATATATTTACACCTACATGAAAGTGAGTTTTATTTTGAGCGAAAACAATAAAAATCATAAATAATGATTATTTTTGAGTTTTATTTTTTTTTTGCTCAAAAATAATGATTATTGCGGATTTTTTTTATTATTACTCAAAAATAATCATTACCATTGAAAAAAATCCTTAAAACTCATAACATAATCATTATTGTGTAATTTTTATTATAAAACTCATAATGATTACGGTCCCTGTTTTACATATTATAATTAATGACTAGGGGTTTTAACCAGAGAATTCTGCGAACCAAACTTATAGATTAGCGGGAATTTTTTCAGTATTCGCGGAAACTATAAAAAAACACTATAAAAAAGTGCTGGTAAATTCGGTTCTTTTCAATACTTAATAATGCTAGATATTTTTTACTCAATACCACTCAATACTTTTAACGGTTTTAAAATTTTAAATTAATTTGAATTTTTTTAATAAAATTCTTAACAAAGTTTCACTTTTATTAAACATTTTATATTAAAAACATATTTTTATACATTTTTTCTCACTATTCAATACGTTTCTTTATAATTCACAACTTTTCCAAAATGTTTCAATGTTTGTATTAAAAATACAAAAATAATTTTTTCGGACCTTCTATATTTTTATATATTTAATTAGAATATTGTTCTACCTCAAGTCCAAATCTAATTTGATATTGCCATTTTATATTTTATATGTTGCTTTTCAAAAAGTTTGCTTATTTTCATAGGCATAACCCTAATCTTCAGTTATCCGCAAAAGAAAACGATAATTGGCACAACTGAAACCGAGACATTATATACAAACTACAAACTCAACTATATGAGAATTTTGTATGCTTTATTATATAAACGGCTGATTTGGTAAACCTAATCATAAAATCAAAAAATTTTGGAAGACTTTTTTATTTAAACTTAAACAATACTTGGTAGGAAGATACCTTGGCTTCCCAGTCTGCATTTTAAGTAATTTGTATAGCCTAGTCGCGCCCTCTAGTGGAAAATTGTTATTTGGCAACTCTAATCCTTTAAATTTATATGTTGCTTTGCTCGTTGAGAGAAAATAGCATATTTTTGATGTCAAAAGCAAATACGAATTATGCTATAAACACTAGAGAGACTCACCAAAAAAAGTGCTCGATGTTCCCTGATAAAAATGAACCTTGGACTTTTTAAGATGACATTTAAAATATTTCTGCTCCAGCTTTGAACTCTCGTGAGCTGGACCATTTTGAAAATGGGTCTATTTTTGCATGTTTTGTTAATTTGAGAATCTGTTTCCTTACCAATATATACAATATGGGTATCATAGGAAAGGTTATTTTAAGGCGCGTCACACTGTATATACAATTTGTCCAAGGACGATCATCCTTTTCTTTTTTTTAAGGATATTCTGTCAAAAAAAGGGTTGTTTGTAATAAAAATGCCAAATTAACATATTTTAATCTTTAGTCGATTTAAAGAAATACGGGTCTCAGCTTTTTTTGAAATTCGTGCTAGTTCGCGTTTTGACAAAAATGCAATGTAGTGGTAACTATTCGTTTTAAATAGGGCAATATGGGTATCAAATTTTTTCTTTTGCCAAGTACATCATCTTTGTATGTAAATAATTTAGATTTTTGCAAATTAGATGCATTTTACACGGTGCTCTAGAATATATATAAATGCAATTTTGTGGGAACTCTAATATGACAGCGGATATAGTTTCTAGATCATGTATGGATGAAAATTGCACTAAAGAAAGAAAAAAAAAAAAAAATGCTCCACGACTTTTTGGCGGCATATTTTTGAATATTAATGCAATTATAGCATTTAATGTTGCGACGTTTTTTGTGTTCAACAATATAAAATATTTTTAAGCACTATTTTGTTTTATTGTCAACACTAGTTTTGTTTTGTAGCCAACAAAAATTATCCTAAGTTGACTACAGCGGCAAAAGTAGTCGGGTAGCCGTGTAGCTGTGTTGGTGCCAAAATAATCGTTTTCATATAAACGTGTGTATTTTATTTTTGACAGGCTGTAGTCGTGTAGCTGCAGTCGTATATGTGTTTATAGCATTAATATTCCGCATACACCCATTTTTACAAGGACGGAAAAAAATCTTTATTCAATTAAAATGTTTACTATTTTTAAAAGTTTTCTTATATGTCTTTAGCGATACCAAAAAATCGCGTTTATTACGCCGGTCTTAATTATGTTTTCAAATATTTTGTGAAAAAGTGCTTTCACAAACAGAGAAAATTTTTTTTTTCAAATCATTATATGGCAACCCTGGAAGTACTAATTTTAGAATTTTTAAAACCACAGACTTCAGGTTTTAATATGTTTTTTTACTGCGTTGTTGTACATATCACCTTCCTATTAAAAGTTATAGGCTCTTAAAAATTCGTGTGTCTTTAAGGACATGTTGTTAAAAAATGGGTTAAACGAGATTTCGGGTATAATGTAAATAAACTATAAAGGAATCATACTTGCTTAAAAAAAATGCCAATAAAAATTTGTTTCATTTCGCACTGATCAATGCCTTTATTTTGTTTCTGTTTCTTTGTATTGGCCAGTTCGACGAACTAACGCGCCACTACCAATTCACACGACCAGTCGTGCTAGAGTAATACATTGATTTCCCTTAAGAAATCGATTAAGACTATGTAATCATCGATTTTTTCGCCTTTGACAATATATGTTATACAAGCGTATTACCGGATCGCATTTAAATATCACGTGAGAGTCGTCCCCACTTTCACTACAGTGATTACACAGGTCGGAGTCAAATACATGCATTTGTGCCAAGGAGGATTTTCCGAAAGAAGGACCACTCATCAGTATGTTGATTATTTTAATTTCAATTGATTTTACGTTTTTACATTTTGTGAACCATGGCTTACTTCTGTATTATTGACGGCATCATCAATAGTGAGTTGAGCTGGCTGCTCCATACTAGAGTTCGAATTTAAACACAACACAAACAGTTTGATTTTGTTGTGTTTGTGGAATGGAACAAAACTATTTGTAAATCGTTCTTAGTGTTTATGTCATATTGCAAGTGAAAACAATTTTTTTAGTTTAATAAAAAGTTTCAACGGAGTAGTTCCAGTGAAATTTCATAAAACTAATGCAAAAAAACATTGATAACATGCAGAAAAATCATTTCTTTATTTTGCCAACCACAACGTAAAAAACGCGTTTTAATGTTTAAGTCGAATGAACACAAACAAATAACCACTACGAAATAATACCGTTTGACGAAAGAAACATTTTCGTTTTGTTCCGTTTGTTATATCCAACAATTTAAGGACTTGTGTTGTGTTTGTAAATACGAACGAAACAATAGAGATCGTTGTATTGGTTTTTTTGATAGCAACGTTATGTTAGTTTTACATAAATTTTCGAACTCTGCTCCATACCACTGTTACATGCTTCCCTGGCTGCTGTATCAGCTTCTTCATTGCCATCTATGCCTGCAAGTCCCGGCATAAAGTTAAGGCTAATGTTTTTAAATGAGGATTCACTTACCCATTTATGTATTCTTTTAACTAGGCAATTGTCGCTCTTTCTTTTAGATGAGGCGTGGTCCCCGGATTTACTGCCGGATAAAATAGCTACTTTGTTAAATTGATTGTCCTTAGCAAATTTAATTGCATGTACAATTGCAATCAGCTCCGCTGGCATTGAGGAAACTTTGCATATAATTTTGTATTGTAGCTATTCGCCAGAATGCTGCCCCCGATACAGTATCTCCAACTGATCCATCTGAATAGAAAGTTATTTAAGTTGCTTTAAGTTTTTATACATAATACTGTTAATTATCTCCCTAATTTCTTTCCTTTTATTGTTACACATGTCTCCGAAAAAGTCCAGCTCAATAATTAGATTAGAATTAATTTTTGTAAAGAACTCGTAGTATTTGCTTTATGTTCTGACATAGCTTGTTTCTGGGTTGAAATCATTTCTCTCCATAATACTAACTATTGGTAAATTAAACGCTATGCATTTGGACACCTCTCTCGCCCCGGCTAATTCAAAGCGATATTTCGGGGGCAGCTCTTCTGCCATTTGGTACAAAATTTGTGTCGCAATTCATCTTATTAGTCTGAGTGCGCCTCTAAACAAAAGACATTTTGAGGGTTGTACACCATGTTTGCAGCCACTAACAATTTTCCGAAAATCGCATGTTTTATTTACCTTATTAAGCGACATTTTTACCTGTTTTGCTGGCGAGTTAATAATATCAATGATTCTTCCGAAATGTCTGATCTCTTTGGTAGGTTTAACATTTACCCCATCAACATAAATATGAACACGTTTTTTCGATCTTTCAAAGTTGATTATATTTGTCTTTTCCGGGTTGATTTTTCTATCGAGTTACTTTGACTTATTGACAAAATCATAGATTTTTCGTTAGCTTCAGCAAACAGTTATCAGTCGTTTGCTCGTGGAGACTAGCAGTATTGATGTTATTCAGCAATGGACTCAGTCCGCTGCCCTGCATAGGCCCGGATGTAACAGTTGTTGATTTGCCTCCCAAGATTTTGTACAGTTGATTTCTTAATTTATCAATATTTACCAGATCGTAAGCTTTCTCAAGGTCCTTACATGCACCCATGACTTTATAACCGTTGTCCTTGTAGTAATATATTGTGTTTGTTAGATTATTGATACATTGAGAGGTTGAGTGTTTTTTCCTGAATGCGTACGATCTTTGTGGGAAATTATCATTTGACTTAACCAACTTCACGACCTATTCTTTAATTAAACCTTTCGTAAGACCTATTCTTTAATTAAACCTTCTGATAAAAGGCATATTTTTTTTTTTTTTTTTTTTTTTTTTAAAAGAGAGGGAACACTCAGGAAATACTTCCTATATTTTTAGTGTGTTGCAATATTGGTCTATAATTGCTCATAATACTTAGATTTTTAACTCTTTTAGGTAGTGGGTGAATACGAATTTTCTTCCATTCATCGGGTATGTTGGCTTCGTTCCATTTATCAGCTAACATCTTAAAAAAAATGTGGAACGCTTCACGGTTTTCGGTGTCATCCTTGCGCAGGGTCTTGCTAATTTTCTCTGTATCATTCCAATTTTAGTATATGTTCTGCCGATGCAATAACCCCATGCTTTTAACAGACAATTATAATTGATTGTTATCATTGTTTGTTGCAATTGTCTGCAAACAAATTTATTTGAAAATTTAGGTAAAAATCATATATTTGCGTACTTATTTTATAAATATTCGTTATTTTATTAAATATATACACTGAAATAATTATCCTTCAGGATATTAATGAAACAATTTCATATAGTTTTTTTCGTAGAGTCAATGAAGAATTTCATTATATCCACGAAATTTTATTAATATTAAGAAATTTTCCATAAAACTTTTTTCATAAAATGTCATAGTTTCATAAAAAAAAAATTAATTCTATTTCATAAATTACCGCTCCATAAATTTATTGAAAAATTTCTTTAGAGCTATGAAATTATTTCAAAGACTTTTTTTATTTTTTCATAAAATTTCATAATTTCATTAATGTTTCCACTTTTCAAACTTTGATTTTAAGATTTGATTCCCAAGTGATCAACATATTTTACAAATTGCTTTATTATTTTAGTGTAGACTTTTATTAATTTGAATTGAAATTGTTTAAAAAATCATATGAAGCGATTCATTCACTTAGTTCCAATGCATTTTTCATGAAATTCTGAAGTTTTTATTTTAATTTAATTAGCTTCTTAATATGAATTTTTTTTATGAAACTGTTACATAAATACTATAAACGTTTCATTGTAGGAGCGATTCAGTAGTTTTATGGAGGTTTTCATTAATTCTACAAAAATTTCATAAACTCAATGTTCAAATGAAACATGTTTCATAGATTCTATGAAAAGTCTCAACGGACGAGTTCCAGTAACATATTTCATTAAAGCTATGAATAAATTCATTACTGAAGTGGGCATATCTCTATAAGTGCAATGAAAAATTCTCAAGTACACTCAGAAAATAAACCCGTATTTGTTGCCAATCGATCGGTAGTTGTGACTATATTTTTCTGTTGTGATAACAATTACTCGATTAACACAACAGAAATTCTGGTACGACAATTCAATACTTACAATCGAAACATTCGGCTTACAACTGAACCATTCGATTGGCTACAAATACGGTTGATATTACCGAATTTGTTTTCTGGGTGTATGAAAGGAATTTATTTAAAACAAAACATATTTAAAACATATTAAATAAATAAAATTTAAAACAAATTTCTTTCTTTTTTTTATCAAATTTCAGATCATATTTGCGTTCACCATCTGGCATGAATGGCGGCGGCGGTATGAACGAACTATTTCGAGTACCCGAATCAAAACGTCAAGTTAGATATCGACAGTGTTACTTTAATCCCATTTCCTGTTTTAAAAAGTAAATATTTCTTTAATGTGAATACGAGTTAAACAAAGACTATTAAACAAATTAATTTACATATTGAATAATTATATAATTAAGTTATGTTCCTGTATAATGAAAAAAAAAAATAATTAAATTAAATTAACATTTCAAATATAAAACTACACTCAGAAAACAAATTCGTTGTAACAATCGAATTTATTTATTATCAATTAAGGGCGTCCGTCATTCGCGTCAAGGCAAATAAAGTCAGAGCATGGAAATTTTGTCGTGACTAAAAAATTTCGAGTTGGCTTATAAGAAGATCGATATTTCAAAATTCTGTTATTGCAACTAAACCATTTTAATGGGCATCAAATTCGGCTGTCACAACGAATATATTTTCTCTGTGCAAAGATATATTAATATATTTATCATAATTATGTATTATTTAAAATAAATCTCAAATTGTTAATAAAATACGCAATTAAAATATGTAATTGTGTACGGTATCTTTTACAATAAATTAAGTTTTTTTTTTCAATTAAAAGTAAAAAAATTGTCTAGATTGTTTTGGCTTCAATCTTTCTATTTTTAACAAAAAAACTAAAGATTTTAATGTCTTAAAAAATGATACTTTTATAGGCATTAACAGAAGACAAAAAATGGTGTAGGTGTACGTATCGTAGAACTGGAGAAAAAAGTTTAATGGAGTAATTTGAATCGAATAGTTTTGTGGCGTATTACTGCACTGGTGTAAGGGGCACAAGTCACCGGGCATTCCAAAAGTAACTTGCGAAATAAGTACCATGTCACTTTTTATTTACCGTGTGTCATATTATGTACGGGTTGCTAAATAGCTCGTCCGGAACCAGTCACTGAACTTACCCGAAACAGTGTGCCATAGCACCTTTTCAAAAGCCCTTCAAAAAGGCAAAACAAAAATCAATTTTAAAATAAGTTTATTTTTTATATACAAAGTCCGTACAAATAAAATTTGTTTAGTGTTATGTTCGCTTTGTAGCAGTCAATGTACTGAATCCTTCGGCACTAATTGCCATGTTTTCATCCACTGCTAACGGGTTTGAACCAGTTCAATGATTAGTAAACAATGGTGCTAGTACACTTTGATATTATGGTACTTTTTCTCCAGTTACATGATGTATCTGGTACAAAATTGTCAATTTTTTGTCACCATTACTATTTCCACGTGATTGGGCATTTCACCCAAATTAACAATTTCGGTTTCACCAGTTTCGTGACGTGACCCCCAAGCATATATCATAGAATTGTCACTTTGGATCAGTCGACCCTTCATTTCCCGCAGGGTATTCAGTATGAATTGAAATTTGGACCCAATTCTGTTGACAACTAATTCTTTTTGGGTTATGTTTAAGTAAAAACATGTCAACTCATGACTAAAGCATTCGTACAAATTGGACTATAAATTTTATACTATACAACTCTGAGAGAATTCTGTGCATGATATCAACGAAATTTTGCATTAGATCTATGAAATGTCACTGGAACTCGTCTATTGGAAACTTTTCATTAAATTAACGAAGTTTTATTTAATGAAAACTTTAATTTTATTTGTTAAAAAATTCATACGACTGATGATAAAGTTTCATTAAAAACAGTTTCATTAAAACTATGAAGATTTTTCATTTTGTGAAACTGTTCATTCACATTGCAAAGAAAACTTCATCAGTTTAGTGAAAATAATTCATCATAATTTTTGGGGTCTTGTGTTCAAATGACTAGAGATATAGTCGTGCTTTTTATTGAACTCTCCTCTATATTTTGTGTAAAAAATCAGGGTGGTATCTTGATTGTTCTCTGAGTTATAGCCAAAAACATGGTCCTAAGTATGTTTTTTTCCTGTTTAATACATAATTCTCTTATGCATGCGTACATTTTTGTATGTACATACATAGCTGCCAGATTTGACGATTTACAGTCATTTTGACGATTTTTTGTCAAACATTTGCCAAATGACGATTTCTTGTCCCAAAATTACGATTTATTTTATTAAAAAAAACATTAGAATATCTTGTATTTTTATAAAGCTTTTCACGACTGTTTTGGACAACTAAATAAAAATATTTCGTTCAGAACTTTAAAGGAATTAATTACCCAGCAAGGTATTAATTGCTCATAAATAGGGCCCAAAACCGTTTCCTATTAAAGTGCTCTGTCCAAGAAAGTACCCTGTGTAATTTTTCATACATTTTAAGAATGTTTTGTTTTTATAGGTCTAAAACGTTGTATTTATTAGCGCTCCGAAATTGCGGGCTTTGTTAGTTATTTAGTGTTTTTTATTACTTCAATAAAAATTTATTTTAATTTTCACAAAATATATTCTTTTTTAATACTCAGAGAGACTTAAATATAAACAACTCAATTCTTTAGACTAAAAGCAAAAACTATTGAAAGTGGTCAAACTGTAATCCCGATTTTTATGATGATTTTTTCAAATTGATTTTTCACAAAAAATATCTTTAAGTTGACGATTTTCAGCCAAAGACGTCTGGCAGCCATAATACCATTGTCAATTCAACTTCTATAAACTAGGACGATTTTGACAGTTTTATCAAACCGTGGCTATAACTCAGAGACCAACTGAGATACCACCACACACATGTAAATAGCATAAATTTAAAAACAAACGTATTTTGAGATATAGGCATTTGAATTCAAGATCCAAAAGAAATACCTTTGACCCTTCCCTGATATGCATACAATTTTAAAGAGCACATTTTAGCTTAAAAAATATGATCAATACGCATTTTGTATCTTGCATAGTTTAAAAGTAATAGTCCAATTTGTAAGGATGTTTTAGTCAATTTTTACAGTTTCATGACGAAAGGTTCCGGAACTTGAAATTTACTTTTCGTCGATTTCTTGTCGTGTATGACAGTTAAAATGAATTCAATTCGATCTGAATGGCGATTGAGTTGGCATGTTGTCACTCAACATTACAACGCCCAAATAAAGAAATTCATAGAAAATAGCAGTTTCTTGAATTTCGGAAATATGACATTCATTGTTTTAGGCCTTATGATCAGAGGCAATATGACCTAACTCCATATTTTACAGTACACATATTAAAATCAGTTCTAGTCAATATATACAAAATGTATATAAATTTTCTTTAGATTAATAAATAAACACAAAAAATTTTCAGCATTTTATCGTATACACATTTTTATTAAATATTTACAATTAATTTAATTTATTAAAACAATTTAAAATTGATAAACGGTATGCATATGGTGTGGTACACCTTTTAAAAAAATGTTTTATGTATCTATGAATGTACTTGTGTATTTAATCTATGTATCTTTAATTACTTGTAAACATATAATATTTGTACAAAATTCATTAAATTCAATCATTTGAAATAATCGACAGCAAATATATCGATTGTAAATTAAATCATAAAATTAAATTAAATAAACATCATAAACTTAAGTGGAAAGCAGCTAAATTAAAATAAAATTAAAATTTGTTATTTCTTATTTCCTCAATGATGTTAGACATCCTGTTTGGATAGACTATTTGTAGACTAAGGCAGCAGCAAATTCAAATCGACTATCCAGATTTATTGTGTTTGTTGTGCTGCCGTCTTTTGATACTGAGTGTAGATAGAGTAAATTGAATATTTCGACCAGATTAGTAGTAAATTGCAATTTTTCATAAATTGAATCCTCCAAATTTTGTAGTATTTAGATATGTATATTGGAGTCAATCTCGACTTTGTCTGCTTCGAATTAATTGCATACTTTACTATCTGCTTCCAGTGATGGCTCCATACTACACAATATTTTGAAATGTTTTCCTTTATATTGGGCTTCAATTTTCAGAGATGTTGCCATTACAAAAATGGTAAATACCAGAGCGATGATAAAGTGAAAGATCTTCATATTGAATAGTTATTGAGTTGGAACACTAATGACTAAAGTTTAAAGTTTACAGTTACTTATATACCAGAAGTTACCACCATATTTTTTTTTTTTTTTTATAATAAATTTACAGGTAAAATTATATTTTAGGTAGCCAAAAGTGCAGGTGTCATATTTTATGATTTTACATTAATCATAAAAACATTGTTACAAGTTGTCAAGATATTGTTAGGTAGTCCCTTTAAAATATGTATGTTTATTAGTCACGTCGACCATTTAGCTCGAAAGGACTTGCCGATGTATCTAAAATGATGATGGTGATATATTCCCCCCAAACAGACTGAAAGAAATAATACGACACAAAATAATATTAAAATAACAAGGTTTGTAATTTTAAATCATGAATAAATTAAATGCGTAAACCATTTAAATTTTTTCGGTTGCCCTATACATTTTGGAAAAATTTTAATTGCCAATTTGGAACCAAAAATTTTAAAAATTTCTTAAAATAACAGTTGTGTTAATGTGTGTGGTATAATATGTATTAATAAAAAACCGTACTCAAGGAATTTACAATTATCGTGGTTACGATAATTACGTTTTAGTTGCTTTAAAAGAAAGTCTTCCGAAATTTAATTTCTTCAAACATTTTAAAAAGTATACAAACTTGCAAAAATGGCTTATTTTGGCAAGGATACAAAAAATTTAATTCTAAGAATATAATTGGAAAAGTGGAAATATTCAAAAACAAAAAAAAAAATACTTTCCCTAGTTATGATCAAAAAGATTTTTTAGGGGGTTACGGGGTCTATGGAACGAATTTTTTATGAATCATAATATTTTTTTTTATTCCTGACTCTTGTGCTTTGCTTTTACAAAACTACACCTTTTGAAATTGTAATTCAGAAAATATCAATTGAAATTCAGCTTTTTCATTTTAAATTTAGAAAATATCAATTGAAAATCAGACTATCCGTAGAAAAGTTTAGAAAATATTAAGTGAAAATTCATAAAACATCATTTTAAATTCAGAAAATCTTAATTGAAATTCAGAAACTCATTAATTTGTATTCAGAAAATATACATAAATTGAAATTCAGAAAATATCAATTAAAACTTAGAAAATAGCACTAGAAATTCAGAATACATCAATTAATATTCAGAAAACATTTCATATCAATTTCATTTAATATTTTCTGAGTTTCAAATGATATTTCCTGAATTCCGAGTAACATTATCTACATTTTAATTGATATTTTGCAAATGACGTTTTCTGAATTTCAAATGATATTTTCTGAATTTCAAATGGAAAATCTAAATTTCAAATGAATGGAAATGGAAAATGGAAATTCTAAAATTCAGTTGTTGTTTTCTAAATTTCAAATGGAATTTCTGAATTTCAATTGAGTTAGAAAAGATGTGGATAAATAACTTATCAAGAGTTCCAGACTGCTAAGAAATTATTTGGTGTAAAACATATTAGTGTAAGGACACTGTTATAACATTAAAAATTCTGAATTTTTCTAATTATAACATCTGAGACAGGCAGTGAGTGAGTGGGCGTGAAATAAATTTATTAAAAGGTTTTTAAAATACTTCACATTCATATTAAAAAACTAAAACAAATTTTGACCAAAAAGTATGTACATTTTCTGATATCAAATGAAAGGTATTTATCAAATGAAAGGTATTTTAATTTTATTTTAGACAGAAGCATGAATTTTTTAAATTTTGAATTTTTACATTTAAGGTCATCAAAATGACCCTTAAAGTAATAGTTTGAATCTCAATTAACTTTATTGAGTAGACTCAAACTCTTGAGAAAAAATATAATTTTTTGGATTAAATCCACTTAAAAAATCTTTTAGGTCAAAAGCATTCCGCTTTAAGAGTAGCAAAAATCAAAAAAAAAAAGATTTTCGGTAAAACGCTCTAATGCCCATGTTTCTGGATTTTAAAATGTTATTATTGTTCTCGGTAACGTCTCAAATAACAGAAATTGGTTAAAATTTGTTTGATTCCAATATAAATTTGAATTTAAGTATTCGTTAAATTTTAACGGAATTTTCATTATTAATGCTATAAACACATAGACGACTGCAGCTACACGACTACAGCCTGTCAAAAATAAAATACACACGTTTATATGAAAACGATTATTTTGGCACCAACACAACTACACGGCTACCCGACTACTTTTGCCGCTGTAGTCAACTTAGGTTAATTTCTATTTTTGTTGGCTGCAAAACAAAAATAGTGTTGACAATAAAACAAAATATGTAACAAATTAGTGCTTAAAAATATTTTATTTTGTTAAACACAAAAAACGTCGCAACATCAAATGGTATAATTGCATTAATATTCAAGAGGGGTTATATAAATTTATTTTCACGTTATAATAATGTATTATAAATAAGTAATTGTATTTTTAAGTGAACTTTATATACGTGTCTACAACCAAGCATGTTGTTCTATTTTAATAAAGAAAAAAAAAGATGTAATTGGCACTACTGAAACAAAAATGCATTTGTATCAAGGATGTTAAATGGAGTTTTCAATTTTGTACCAACATCCAAAAAAAATTGTACTTTTTGGACGTTGACGGTACCATTTTTTTTAAATTTATTAAAACACCAAAAAAAAAAATACATAAAAATTCTCTTGTACAGAAAAAAAAAACAAAACCTTCCAATAACATACATTATATGTATGAATAAAATAAGGCATAAAAAAATCTTATGAATATATGAGACCAAATCATGGAATTATTTGTTTAGTTAATAAACTATTTGGAATTTCTACATCATAGTAGCATAAATTTGTCGCTCTTAACCAATCCTTAGTCTGTATGAGACTTGATAATGTTGGCTAATGTAGTCTGTTTCTTTCCTTAGTTTTTATTATATTTTGAAAAGAAAAAAACTCTTTCCACATTTGCAGACCAGTGTGGAATGGATAAAATTCCAGCAACGACAAGAAATGTCTGGAAACATATTGACATTCAGTTCATTTTGAAAATTAGCTACTACCGACCAAAAACTACAAACGTTTTAATTTTTTAACGACTTCAGTTAAAAAAATTTTAGTTTTTACTCTGGCTCAAGTAATATTTTTACTAAGAAGACAAGAATGGAGCAAAATTAATGATTAATCGGTTTTTTGTTAAAGTTCTGCCTATTATGGAGGCTATAACTTTTCTAAAACATTGGGTTCTGATGAGATCTTTAACCAGATCGAAATACTAGTATTAACCTAGCTAATATGTTTGATTTGCTTTATTTTTGTAAATATACGGAGGTTGAGAGCTCGTTCTAAATTAAACATATAAAAGATTGTTTGGAATTTTCTTTCATTTCTTTAACAATAATTTAGTTTTCGTTTGAGTTTGAATTTTAACGTCTTTTTCAGACAATTGCAGTTAATACTATAATTAATATGCAATTTTATTTAATTTAATTGTGAAAGGCGTGGTAGAGAAGAATGAGTGTATTTTCTAAAAATCATAACTACATTGCAAATATTCAATTTTTTCTGAATCAGACTGCGCAGTTTCTGGTATTGAACGTTCGTCAGTGACCCTGTTTTTTTTTTTTGAATTTTTGAATAATGTAATATTTGTTATGTTTTTATTTGTTCGATTGCGTCTATATGAAATTTTTCTGTGCAATCACTGACCGTGGTATAGATAAACTGATTTCTAATGCCACATGCACTCGCACTACACGTTAGACAGAGCGCTTTAGCCCTCTGAGCTATAGTTAGGTCGAGTTTTGTTGTGATTAAAACTAGTTTTATTCAATACACAGTGTTTTTGTTCTTGCATACATAATCTCAGAAGTACAACTCCAACAACACAACAGTTCTATTTTTAGAAACTCACCTCACTCTAATGTCCACTGTTTTCCCATATGTTATAAGTGATGCCATATCTATATCAATTTTCACTTCTTCAGAATTTTAATAAATTCAAAATAAAAGTGAAGTTGGCTGCAACAAGTGTCAATATATGTAAGAGCTGCCAGATACATTTTGTAAAAAATCGTAAATTTTTAATCGATATTAAAAAAAAAAAAATTGCCAACTTTATTCTTCAAAATCCTTAAAATGATGATAAATCGTAAAATCTGGCGGATATAGTCGCATATATTTTAAGAGCTCATTACATAAAACGAATAAATGCAATGAAAAAGGACACAATAACAATTTGTTTGCTATACTAAAAATTCAAAAAGGGGAAAAATTAAAAATTTTTAAATTGTACCAAATGAGTCGCGGCAGTACCACGGTACTTTAGAAGGTCAAAATGTACCAAAAAAAGTACAATTGTACCAACTTTAACATCCCTGATTTGTATAAAAGACAGCTGTTGATATTTTTAAATTGAATCGTGATCAGCTGTTTACTATGCTGCAGTCGTTTCCAAAATAATAAGTAGCTGACCACACGGCGACGATTGCAGTCAACGGCATTTGCAGTCGTGTAGCTCTGCAGTCTGCTGTGGTCTATGTGTTTATAGCATAAGGCCTCACAAATTTCATTTTCATATTAAAAAAAAAAATTTTTTATAAAAGTTTAATAAATTCAACGTTTATTATGATTTTTTTTTGTAAATTTATCCAATAATATCAATGATTCGGTAATACCGATACATTTTAAAATATTGTGCACCCCCAAAAGTTTGGGATGGATCCGCCACTGCATTGAATGTTGAGCTGCCATAAATAAAAAGAGTAAGATTTCTAACAGACTTATTGAATTACCTGCATTTTAAAGAAAACAGTAGTGTTTCCAATTCGGTCAATTGAACTCAAATACTTATTCGACCCGTTCGATCGGTTGAAATATGTAAATTAACCGGTTACATTTTTTATATGGAATTTTACACAAAACTTGTCAATTTTCTTAACTTTGGCGATAACAATTTAAAGAAAAGCTCAGAAAAAAGAAACGCTATATAAAATATCATAAAATTATTTTAAAATTATGTGAAAGCGGTCCCTAGGATACTAAAGGTTGATTTTTCATACGCTGGGTCCAGTTTTAGCAATACCCTCTCCAACATATCGGCCGGTGTCTCACGAAAAAATTCTTCAATATTGGCTTCCAGTGCGTCAACCGTTTCGGGCATGACATGAGCCTTAACATAGCCCCCCAAAAAATAGTCTAAAGGCGTAAAATCACACGATCTAGGCCGCCAACTGACCGGCCCAAACGTGAAATAAACTGTTCACCGAACTCGCCTCTCAATTGCGCAATTGTTTCACGTGCTAGATGGCACCGTCTTGTTAAAACCACATGTACCCAAGACAAACTGACCATAAATTGGAAGAATTGGACGATGCACTTTCTTAACCTAGCATGAAATTTGATAATAAAATTCAATAATCTGCAAGCGTTGTTCGTTTGTAAGTCGATTCATGGTTAAATTATAGGCCAAACTGGACATGTTTAACAGTGACATGTTACACGAAAACAGCTGAGCTGCCAAAAACATTGTTGCCAAAAAGAAAGTTGCTAACACCCTAGTCACCCTTTAGATATCATATTTTTATCGGCTTTAGGAAATAAGATAAAAAAAATTTAATTCTGTTTTAATTCTTTTAAAACCCCTAATTAATGTTACACCAATATTTCCATGTACCTATTTGAAGACAATTCTGAATTTGTTTTTAATCGATGGCACATTTCTGTTCTACCTGTTTTTTTTTTCGAAGCAATAAAACTGGTATATTTAGGGACAATTTCAAAATCATTGGTGTAAAAACCAATAGTAGAATGGGCTGTAAAGAATAACAAATTGTTCTACAAGCCGTTCTTCGAAACTCGCATATTTTGGAAATGGTAACACTTGTACATTCAGGTATTTTTTAATGGAAAAACTGTTTACTCAAAAGGTTAATTTCTACTGAATGAAACTGATAACCCGGGTAAAGCCTGTATGACACCTGCTCATTTGCTGCGCTTCTACCAAAAACTTTAAATTTTTGGACAATCCGTTTTGTTTTTTAAAACATTTTATAGAAAGCCCCCGGTGGAATAATGCCTTAACCGGTTAACCGCCTAGGTCTAATAATTGGAAACACTAGAAAAAAGTATCCAACTTTAAATTTTTGGACATTCCGTTTTGTTTTTTAAAACATTTTATAGAAAACCCCTGGTGGAATAATGCCTTAACCGGTTAACCGCCTAGGTCTAATAATTGGAAAAAAGTATCCAACTTTAAATTTTTGGACATTCCGTTTTGTTTTTTAAAACATTTTATAGAAAACCCCTGGTAGAAGAATGCCTTAACCGGTTAACCGCCTAGCCAGGCACGTAGCTACACACAGAAAAATAAAGTGCCAACCGAATTGAAAAGTGTATTTTAATGGTAACAACTTATAAATTCAGTTAGTACAACGATATTTACATTAGATTTCTGAATAGTTTTGGTGTTGCAACTAAAATTCTGTTAAATTAACCGAACTTTGTTGTGAAAACAAATGTTAAGTTGTGCCAACCTACTGAAATTCGTAATAAAATAATTTTAGTTTCAAATATATAAATTTTTCTCTGCGTGTAGGAATTTGTTTTATTAATAATAGTATTAATAATAGAAATCGCTTTCTCAGGTCATTTTGAAACAAAAACCTCCCGCATAAAGTTCTTTAAAATGCATTTTTTCATTTTTTACTTATTGTGTTCATTATTTTGCGAATTTTGATGTCTATATCGCGAAACAATGCTTTAATCTGTTTGATCACAATCCGCGAAACACGTCAAACTTAAAAACGTTTGTGTACTTTAAGTTCGATATGCATCGTTATTGTCTCATTACGTTAAATTTTTAGCTAACCATTAATTTTTCGTTTAATTAAATAAAAAAAGGATTATGCGGAAAACTTTTTGAAAACCGCGAAAAATAAAATTGCGTCACTTTATATTTTTATGTGCTAGTAAACGTCTAGGGTAGCTAAAACTTCATAAATGTAAAAAGTAACAAAGTTTCAACTTCTAATAACCCGATTAAAATTAATATGATGCTTTTTATAATCATACGAAATTCAATATAAGTCTTAATACAGTTTTATCCGAGAAATGGGGGCATAATAATTAAATAACATCCGAATAATGACGCGATACAATTTAATACGATTTTATATAGCGGTATAAATTTATATCTGAACTGATACTGATATATACGAAATAAGCAATAGCTGTATCCAGTTTTTGATTTTAAAACGTCATGAAAATTCGAAATATCTATTAATCCTTTTAGACTTTAGCCGCTTGCAAAATGTTTACAACTTTATAATTTGTAACAAATTCCATAGCATTTGAAAAATTTATTTAAAATAAAATTGTGTTTTTTTTTTAAATATGATATAATATGAAAATATATATTATTTTGCAATGTCTAGGTATATAAATATAAAGTAATTATTAATTGGATTAGTTTTAGCATATTCTAAATGCAATATACAATTATACGCAACTATATATGACATTAGGGTGTCTTTCGTTGTATGGGCGAAAAATAAAAACCAGATTTTGACTGTACCCCCTCTTAAAATATTTGTTAGGATGTCAAAATACGCCACGCAAAAAATTAGAGTTCTAGCATAACGGGAAGATGTCCCGCATCGCCCTTGAAAATCGGGCCCCTTGGAAAATTGGGCATAATTAAAAAAAAAAAATTACAATTTTTTTTCTTCAAAATTAAAAAAAATATAAAATAATTTTTGTGTTGGGTTTAATCATAACTACTCAGATAAAAATATTACTTTCCCAGAAAATCGCTAACTTTGTGTCAAAAAAATTAATAAATATTTTGGGGGTACCTCAAAGTGACTTTTTTGCATTTTTGAAAATTTTATTCAAAAAAAATCAAAAAACTGGTGTTTGCTGTCAAGTATTTTATTAAACACATCTCAAGTATTAAATAAGCCATGTATTACGGATATCCGTTGGCATATTTTTTTTTTAGGGCATTTTGATTCCCGGGGATTCAAGTTTTTTTTTTATTTTTATACATTTTTACTTTAAAACAAAGTTTTAATAATATTTCATCAATGTTATTGTATATGCTCTTTTATATGATTGTAATAACTTTATTTTAAAACACTATATTTTCTGTTGATAGTTAACCCATGTTAACCTGGGGTCAAATATGACCCACGTAAGAAAAATGCAGCTTTGTGGCAAAATTTATAAATAAAATAAAGAAAGGAATAATTCAATTTATATTTATTCTAAAAAAAATTCGTTAACCGTTTCTAGTCTTCGAGTAGGTCAATTTAGTAAACATTAGAACTTAAAACTTTTCCATAATAATAATTTTGAGGGAAAAAAATTTTCACTATTAAATTAAAAATACGTTTTTCGAAAATACTCCTGAATATGTACAAAAAAATCAATTTTAATATGAATACAAAAATCTGAATTTATAATAAATAATTAATTTTAATTAATTTTGAAATGTAAATAAATTACAATTAGAAACATAAACAAAAATTTATTTTGTCATCTTTGTGATTTTTGACTCTTTAAAATGCGAGGGTCAATTGTGACCCCATGAAAATACAGGTTAACTATGAACACGAAAAATTATACTTTATAATAAAGTTATTACAATTATATAAAATAGCATACACAATAACATTGATGAAATATATCAAAAATTTTGTTAAAAAAAAGTCTATACAAATTTAAAAAAAAACGTTGAAATCCCCGAGAATCAAAATGCCATAAAAAAAAAATTTGCCAACGGATATCCGTAATACTTGATTTATTTAATACTTGAGATGTGTTTAATAGAATACTTGACAGCAAATACCAGGCTTTTTGATTTTTGTTGAATAAAATTTTCAAAAATGCAAAAAAGTCACTTTGAGGTACCCCCAAAATATTTATTAATTTTTTTGCACACAAAGTTAGGGTAAGTTAGCGATTTTCTGGGAAAGTAATATTTTTTATCTGAGTAGTTATGATTAAACCCAACACAAAAATTATTTTATATTTTTTTAATTTTGAAGAAAAAAAATTTGTAATTTTTTTTTAAATTATGCCCATTTTTCCAAGGGCCCCGATTTTCAAGGGCGATGCGGGACATCTTCCCGTTATGCTAGAACTCTAATTTTTTGCATGGTGAATTTTTGTACCCAAACAAATATTTTAAGAGGGGGGCAGCCCCAAAAATCGCAAGTTATAAAATAAGGACCACGCTAATGTGATATATATAAATACTACCTCAAATTTCGTTAATTTACACGTATGACCATGCATGGAAATGTATAGACATGATTATATATGTAAATATTACCTCAATTTTCGTTAATGGACACATATGAACATATATCATTCCTCATATGAACATAAAAGAATGTTTTATGAACACATATGAATCATGTATGGATGCATGTATTCATGTATGAATGCATATATGTCGATTTTTAACAGGGAAGCACTTTATTGGTAAAAATACTTTTTTTGAAAAAGCACCTACCTTTTTTTAAAGTAATTTAGTTTAGAAAATGTACTTTTTGGACAAAGAACTTATTTTTTGAAAAAGTATTTTTTTTGAAATAAATAATTTTTTTTTTATTTATTATTTTATTGTGAAAAAGTACTTATTTTTAAAAAAAATACTTTTTTCTCCGTGTTTCGGTGCATTATCTCGCATTCACTGTGTTTTCATTAATCCACATATCTCTCTCATTCTATCACGTCCAATTTTGGCACAGTTCTTAAAAAATTAATTATAAAACGCATCAAAATTTGCTAATATATAGTCAACAGAAGCCGAGGAAAAGAAATTTCAGGTTGTATGCGAAGTGTCCGCCTCTTGTCCTATCCCGCTCACTTTCGGAGACGTACTTATTAAATTTGTTATAAAAAATAGTGCCAAATTTCGTTCATAAAGCCGAGGTAAAAGAATTTTAGATGTCAGTTTGCATGAGAGGTGCCACGCCCCCTTTTTTGTTTAAATATGTTCCACAGAAGCAATTAAAAACTTTGGATTGTATGGGAGGTGCCACGCCCCTTTTTCCGATCAAGATATAATATGGCCTATAGTAACTTCGTGGGTAGGCGATATCTGTTTGGTCCATCTTTCAAGAAAATCGATTCAGCGGTCTGATGGTGGAACAAACATTCCGACAGACAAACAAAAGGATTTATAATATTAATAAGGATTGTTCTTAAAATGGTTTTATTCCTGATTGATATCCATGGGTTGTTAGAAATATATACATTTTCAAATCTGTCACTGCTAACTTCCATACTTTGCGTTGTGGTAAAACGCTTTATATTATTCAATATTCTGGTTTTGATCATTTTGATAAAGAAACCAAAAACTATCAGATCTAAAATTTTCATTACCACTAGTTATCTGCAGATACAGTACTGTGTCAAAAAATTTGGGTCCTGTTATAGAATTAAGAATAACCCATTCTACACTGCCGCCGCTTTAAAGCAACAGCTACTTTTAAGGTCCGATAATTTTGGATAGGAGGCAGATATAAAAACGCAATAAAAAGCATGTGAAAATTTGAGGCCTTTACTATACAAATAATTAAAAAAAAAAATTTTAAAACTATTGTTCCAGGGTTGTAATATAATTATTAACCCTTCGTCAAGCACATATTTTGAGCCCTTAGTTCTGGCACATGGTGTCTGGCCAGACCCCTATACATTTACATGCATTTGTATGGAAATAAGGGCTGTTTGCCGTTAAATTTTTTACTAAGATAGGAAAATATTTGTTATATTTTGTGTTTCTATTTCTTTTTACTATGTTATTAGCTACCTGAGGAAGAAAAAATAGACCTGAAAAAATCTTTGGAATGAAAAGGGCAACAATTTTTTTGTTCTATATATATTTCTCTTTATTATGGGTAAAGTAATAAATGTTTATGACAAAATAGAAAATTATTATGAAGAATACATTGATTTTTTTATTCAGAATTTTGCGGAAGGCAACAAAAACATAAATAATCTACTTTTGAATGTTGCTGAAAACAGGATTGTTGCATTTGCAGCAAAAAAAGCGTGTCTTACGGCGTATTTTGTCACCTTGCTGCAGGCAAATTCTGCAATCTTTTTTGGCAGCTAATGTGTCTGGACCACTGCGTGAAGCCACATTAAGGTTTGCTATATTGAGAGGTCTCCCAAAGAACGCTTCAAATGCTATAGGAGTTGTTGGTTGAGCCACAATGTGCGGATTATTGATGCGATTTTCAACGTTGGCCAGTACCAATTGCTTTGCAAGTTTATATAAAAATATGCGTCTTCTTTCTTTTCTTGTATTTTCATCATTTAGCTTACATATAATGTAACTTGCCAATGCCATCACATCAATCATGTTGCAGAAAAACGCGTATGTCCAGCGTCTGGTTGACCGTTTTGTTGTGTAATGAGTTAGCATTTGATCCATCGTATCGACTCCGGCTTTAGTTGAATTATAAAATAAAATTGCTTCCGGTTTCATGGCTACGCCTTCAAGATGTTTCGTGTAATGCACGGTTGAAATTAAATTGACTGCCTTATTTTTTTTGGGCACGTAGCTGCAAAGTGCAACAAGATTTTCATGAAAACCAAACACACTTGAAAGAATTGGTCGTCTGGTGCTCTTCATAACTTCCTTAGGAAGACATCTTTTGTTTGCTCGAATGGTGCCAACAAATGCCAGTCCCATAGCAGCAAGTCGTTTAGCGCCGTTCAATGAGGTGAAAAAATTATCAGAAATAATTGTTCTGCCGCTGTTTGCGTAACAATTTGCGAAATATATTAGAACGTTTTCACCTTGATTTATCTCCCGATTGTCTCCTTCCTTTCCAGTGTATAGTTTTCCTTTCAATGGAAATTTAGTCTTAGCATCGCATGCCCACCAAACTTTGATCCCATACCTTGCAGGTTTTGATGGGATATATTGGGTGAACTTTGTGCGCCCATGATACGGAAACAACTGCTCATCGATGGTGATATTTTCATAAGGTTCATAATAATTTTGCAGATTTTCATTGAGAAAATTCCAAAGGTCCCGGATAGGAGCTGCTTTATCTGTTTGCTGTCGGAATGCCCGCGTACGACTATTATCGAAACGAATATATCTGGACAGAGTAATGAATCGTTTGTGCGACATAGCCGCACGGAATATGGGCAGCGAATCAGAACGCCACAATATACTGGAGTCTTGCATATTATTATGGCTGAGACCAGAAGCCAACAAAATCCCAATGAATGCATCTAGCTCAGAGCTTGTCAAATCAATCCATTTTCTTTGGGTAGACTCTGGATGTTCTTCATTCATTTTCATTCATTTTCTAATTGAAAGAAGCATAAAAGAATAAAGTAAATACAAATTTCCAACTCGTGCCATGTGCTTTGCCCAACGGCTATCCAACTCGCTCTTTCGTATAACGAAAATTTGTATATACAAAGTTTATCAATGGTATTTACATTGATTTATACAAAAGTCAGAGAGGAGAGGAGAGGAGGTTGGGAGAGTTGGGATCTCTTTAATACTATACTCTCTTTGCTTTGCCTATGCGTTCATACAAAATGCATAGGGGTCTGGCCAGACACCATGTACCAAAAGTAAAGTGAAGATTTTTTATTTGGCTTTTTTGTCCTGTTCCAAGGACTTTTTTCAATTATTAACTTATACATCGAAAGCCAACAATATTTTGGGAGATTACCTGAAATTACAGCCATGTACCTAAAATAGAAGTATGCTAAATTGAAGCATGAAAATGAAATATGTCTGGCCAGAACAATCTGCCACTTCGAGGGTTTTATACCACTTCTTTGAAAAATTATTCATTTACAAAAAGAAGTCCGGGGGTATAAAAATTATATGCTGATTTGGTTAAGGACGTATGGGGACATTTTTTGAATGAAACACATTTGTTGTGCAGTATATACGCACAGAAAAAACTGGTGTGTTTTTATAAAAGACTTTCCTTGCTAAACTTATAAAGGCGAAAATGATTGGATAATATGATAAATTGCATTTTTGTTAAATTACACAAGCTTCTTTTTTTTTGATAGTTTACTCGAGTTTATGGTATGTTAAATTTACATTGATGGTCATTAATACAAAATATGCTATGTAAAATTTACTTTGTTGAAATTTGGAAAATAAATAAGTTACATATTTTTCTAATAAAAAAAAAAATTACAAAAAACACAGAATTTAGTTTGACATAAAATATGGCAATATCTACCATAAGAGAATAATGGAGGTGAAGTTTTTTATTTCTGAAAAAAAAATATAAAGAAAGTAATTCATATTTTGCGACCAATTTCAGTGGGCGGGTGAACAGTCAAGCAAGATTTTTTTTATTTATTTTTTTTTTGACACAAGTTTTTTTTTTTTGTACGTCTATCACGGCTGAGACCATATTCTCGGGCTCTTATTTAAATGGTGTAAATACTGAAGTCCAGATGAATTTCAGTTTTAGCTTCTCGGGGAACTGCTTTGGGATATTTGTACCAAAAATCTTATATTTTTCTATCTTCTCTTACAGCTGTTACACGGGTTTCCTTTTAAGTATATTTATAGAAAAAACGTGTTATTTCTTGTTAAATAAATCCTTAATTTTAATAAAAATATTTTTTGGAATATAATGGAGTATTTTTTATAAATAGTTTATTGAACCTGGAAAACGTTGCAATACAAAAACCTTCGACATAGTTACTTCGAACCTAGTTAAGCGTTTTGACAAATTTGTTGTTAATTTTTTGTAGTTGTATAATTACGACGAAACTTTGCAAACTTTAACTAGATTTTGGTAAATGTTACACATTTTTTCTCGTGATTATCTGATATATCAAATTGTGTATTACTGTTTGATAAACATCAGAAGCTTATTGAGATACTATAACATTTTTCTTCCAAATTTCAACAAAAAAAAAATCCCAAGCAATCGATGAGTGGTATTAAATGGGTTAATCAAAGGTTTATAGTCTTGATATTTTAATCCACAATGATGTAATATATATGATTGTAATCGCTTGTACATTAACCCTGCTTACACAGAGAGAATTTTCCTGGACGAGTTTTAATGAAATTTTTCACTAAACTAATGCAGTTTTCTTCACAAAATGAATGAAAAATTTCTTAAACCTCATGAAAAAGCATTATAATGTTTATGAAACTATTTTTAGTGAACGTCGTATGATATTTTTTGTATACATAAAATTTAATTTTTCATATAATTTTGTGGAAACCTTCATTAATTTAACGAAAAGTTTTAATGGACGAGTTTCAGAACAAAAAAAAAAAAATAACCACTTCAGAATTGGATTGTTTTTTTGGCACCGTACTGTATTATAGTTGCAGCCAGTCTGACACACGTATTTATTATGGATGGTAGGTAGTGTATGATATCAATACAAATGTGAACAAATTCCTTAGCACTCTTTTTCATCATTTAAGAAGATGCATCTTTGACTACCTTTTCGCATTCACTCACACTCACGCACACACACCGATCAGATCAGAAAAGAAATGTTATGAAAGAATAAAATCATATTATTATACACTATGTTCTAAAAGTAACGTGAATAACAGTGGCGTTTAACATAGCGTTTGCTCTGAAATTATAACGGTCAAACAGTGTTGCCAAATTCTGAATGTGTCTGGGTGCTAGATCGTAAGAAAAAGTGCTACAAAGTGCTAAATACAAAAAAAGTGATAGATTTATTATTGTGCTTTTATTGATATAAAAAGGATATTCATGTCAGAAATTTTCCTCTTGCAAAAAAAGAAAATTGCTATACCTTACTCTTGCTGACGTGTGCTCCTCTTTTTTATCAATTTTGATTGCGGAATACAAGCAGCTGTGTTAGATCTCCATTTTTCTGCGTTTTCAAATCAAGTTTTAAGATCACGCATCCATTTCACAATACTTCAGATATGGTCTACCTTTGTTTCTTCTAAAAATTATTGCAAAAGATTTGAGCTCAATTTTACTCATAAAAACACACAATTCAATATTATTATTTTTTCAAGAAAAGCCATATATTCCAAGTCAGGGTGAAATGCTAGGTTTTTGCGTTCTCTGGGCAAACTTTTTGTTTATGACCTTTTATATTTCTATACACTCCACCATATGTGTTGAGGGTATGAAATTTCGATCATTGCGCGAAACACACAATAGAGACTGCTCATCTTCGCGAAAAGTTTGGTACAGAAAATGAGCAAAATCATTCCAGCGGATCAAATGTTATGAGTGAAAATATGAAAGTATCTCATAATTTTCCATACAAATTTGTGTATATAGTGCAAATAGTATGTCATATTTAATGTTAATCATATTTCCAATTTACATCAAATTTTTTTTCACCTCAAAATTTTTTTTCACCAAAAGTTATTTTTCTACCACAAACATAGTTTGTCATATTTAATGTTAATCATATTTTCAATTTACCTCAAATTTATTTTCCCCCTCAAAATTTTTTTTCACCACAAGTTTTTTTTCTAGCACAAACATAGTTTTTTTTATAATTTTTTTCCAAAAAATTCTGTTGATTTTAGCAAAATATACTGTTATTAGCATTGTGCAAAGGTTAAGATGAAAATAGCAAAACTTTTGTTTATATTACAGTTTTTGTTTACTGTTTTTGGTCTACAAATATTTAATTAGGTTAGGGATGCGCCAGTAATTATGTTATAGCCAACAACGTGTTGGGCTTATTATACCCTCCATCCCATAGTGCAGGAGTGTATATATCACTTTGTCAAATGTTTGTAATTCTTTTAAAAAAATTCTGGGACCCCATAAACTATATATATTCTTGATCAGCATGAATAGAGAAGTCGATATAGCCATGCCCGTCTGTCCGTCTGTCTGTGTTAATACAAAATTCTCCGCCAATACAGAAGAGGTGTTGCTAATTTTCAGTCAAATTGTTTGTTGATATCATGAGCAGTTTCCTAGTGAAAATGATCAAAATCGGTTAACGCGTTCAAAAGTTATGAGTGAAAATGTGGGAATACCTCTTAAAATTTTGAATCAAATTTTAAAATATTCTATTTATTTCATCATACATACGTACATTCAATGCTTATACACAAGAATATACGCAATCAGGGATGGCAGTCAATATCGCTAAAATACTGTCTCCGATTCAAACCCCTTCCAACTGACTATCGTTATCGCTTAAATACCGTTACCGATATTCTTGAAATACCGTTATCCGTAAAATACCGTTACCGATATAATTAAAAAATCAATATCTGAAAATACCGTTACCGAAATAATTGAAATACCATTATCCGTAAAACACCGTTACCGATATAATTAAAATATCAATACCATAAAAATACCGTTACCGAAATAATCTACCAATATCTGAAAAAAAACTTCTTTAAATATATATATTTTCCCAAAGTATGATCATAAACTAGAAAGTCATTAAAACTCGGGCATAATGGGGCTAAAAATTGTGGCGTGCATTAACATTACCTGAATAACTTAAATAACGTTACCCTTAAAAGGCCGTTACCAAAATAACTGAAAAATCTTTTCCCTAAAATAAAGTTACCGAAATAACTAAAATGTAACGTTATTTTATATCTAAAATACCGTTAGCGAAATAAATAAAATACCGTTAACGCTAAAAGCCCGCAACCGAAAAATCTGAAATATAGTTACCCCTAAAATAACGTTACCGAAATAAAAGAAAATAGCGTTAACCCGACCAGTAACCATATAGAATCGGTTACCATCCGTGGTCATAATCAACACGCACAAAAACAAAAAACCCACAAAATATTGTTGTTGTTTTTTCTTTTGTAATACAGGGTGGCTGATAAATGCCACTACAAAACACAAACGTAATAACTTTTTTTCTGAGTTATTAATCGGTTCCATTTTTTTTTTGTTTCATTGCTTCGTCTTTCAATTTAAGGAAAACGAACGATTGGGGTAAAGAATAAAAAAATATTTATATGTATTGAAAAAAAGTTATTTGATTTTCTTAATATAGCACTATTTATCAGCCACCCTGTGTCTATGTATGTTTTATAAATAGTATGTATGTATGTATATTTAGTAGCAATAGCATGCAGTGTTGCCAGGTTTCACGATTTATCGTCATTTTCACGATATTTAATACCCAAAATAACTAAATGATGATTCTATGATTTTTGCTGCCAACAAAATTACGAATTTTTGTCAAAAGTTTAATATATCAGCAAAACATATTTATTTGTCACTGGATCTATTTTTCGATTTATATTATTATCGACAAAATTTGACAAAATACCAGTTTCTTTCTTTTTTGTGTCTCGAAAACACTCTAACCACATAAAATATTTTCTTTTTTAATTTTTTGACAAACTTAATATTATCACACTTTCCGTTTGACTTATGTGATGTATAGTATAAACACGTGTGTTGTAATGTAAACGGGTATTTAATAATTATTTCATTATGTATGTCTCAGCAAGCGCATTTTTTTTTTTTTAATCTTTTTTTTAATTCGCGTATGCTTTTTAAACCCTAAATTCACTAAAACTAATTCACTAAAACACTAATTTCCCTCTGAAATTCAATAAAAATAAAAATTTGCAAAATGGATCTTTGTTATAAAGAATTCATTTTATTTAAATTGTTTGTCTCGTCAACCAGCCTGCATACAAATGATGTCTGATATAACGAACTTCTTATATCCACAGATTTCATAAATATTTCAATTTGCATTTCCCTTTAATTCTGTTCAATTCGACTGAATATATGTAACTGAAACGATTTCCACTTAAACTATGTTAATGTAGTATTTACAAAACAGTTCAAAAGTTTCTACGTAATCACCTTCTTGGACCCCTAAATGTTTTTTTTAAAAGTCCATGAGAAAAAAGCATAACTTTGCTTAAAATGTAATATTAAATTCCTGTCAGTGCATGCAAACGATTTCTCAACTCTTTCTACAGTTTTTATCAATTCTGTAAATTGTCACTACTGATTTTAAAACCAACTATTATCCCAAAAAAAAAACTTCCTTCATTGAGAACAAACCTGCAGAATAACTTTGAACACTAATTTGTGTTTCAGTGAAAAATAAGATGAAAAACATTTAAAGTTTTTATTAATATTAATAAAATATAATATTCCTAATATGTTTAGATCAAATCGGTATGTTTCTCGCTAAAATTAAAGTGTTTTTGAATTTTATACAATTCATTTTCGTTACATTGCTAAGAGCCTATTTTGTGGCTTTTTTCTACTAAAATCCCGGGGATTTGTTTTATAGAAAAATAATTATTTCAGTGCTACATTATATTTAAATATTTCATGTACGGATAATATTATTTTCTACAAATATTGATTACTTTGAGACATCGATTTGTGCTTTTCCCCTATTTCAAGTGTTATAAGCAAACTGCATTTAATTATTGCAATAAGCTGAGTTTATTTTTGTTTACATAACCCTCGTTATTCGAGTGTTAGATTTTTTTCTACTAAAATCGTTTCATTAACAAAACAAAAGTTTTTTTCCTAAGAATTTTTTTTCTATTATTTTTTTTTATAAACTTCCCTTCACAATTTAAAAGGTGGAGCCAGTTATTCTTCAAAAACAATTATGTAGATATTAAATTAAATTACTAATTCACAATATTTTTATTATTTTTAAAACTATTTTTTTCTTATTACTGTCCCTTTAAACCTATCCCTTTCCCAATTGGACGTTTCCATCAATTGCAATTGGATTCTTAAAAGAATATTAATTGGATTTTAAATCTCAATTCAAATATATATTTAATATCATAGAAATTAAACATAGCGATTTCAGCGCCTGAATATCGAGGACACAAAGCAAAGACACAAACCATATGTATTGAATTGTGTAAATCTTTATTGTATTTTTATACAGTGCAATTCGCTTTTAACGATAATTGATACAACATTTTTTTCTTCAACCCAAATACATTCTTGTTATTTTTACAAAGAATATAGATATATATATATATATATATATATATGTATGCACAGCGCATACTTTAGGGACACGCCCAAAATTGTCGCCGGAATATGCGGTGTATGGAAAAAATTGTCCTCATCTAATACGCTAGATGTAAGAAAAGGCGCGAAAACTTTGGGGACAGTCCCCAAAGTAAGCAAATGTCCCTAAACTATGCGGGGGAACGAATAAATGTCTCTAGACTATGCGCTGTGCATACATATATATATATATATATATATATATATATATGTATATATATATTGTTTGAACTTTCACTGGCTAATTCAAACAATGAGATGGAGGGTATCCAAAAATTCGGCACAGCCGAATTTAATCTTTTTTATACCAAATTCGGCACATCGGACTTTAATGCTTCCACTTGTTTTTTAAGTTAAAATATGCTCTTTAAAGCTTTATGCATATCGAAGAGTCAGAAGGTAAAGTTAATTTTTTGGGGTCTTGGGTTCAAATGGCTGTATCACGAAATGCTCATTTTTTAATTCTTAAAAAATATTTGCTTTTTATTGAACTCTCCTCTTCGTTTGTGTGAAAAATTCAGGGTGGTATCTCGACTGGTCTCTGTGTTATAGCCAAAAACATGGTCCTCAGTATGTTCTTATTTAATAAATACATATTTTTTCCTATACATGTGTACATTTTTGTGTGAATGTGTACCGTATGCATAATATGTCGTTAATTCAACTCATATAAACAAGGACGATTTTCATACTTTTATCACGGTTTTGGCTATAACTTAGATATTAATAGAGATACCGCCCTGAATTTTTCACACAGATATTTTTTTAAGAGTACATGCACATTTCGAGCAGTGTTCCCATGTATTTTTTTCAAAAAACTGTAAGAAAAAACTGTTTTTTTTAAGAGAAAACTGTTTTTTTAAATAAAAAACAGTAGAAAAAACAGTTAATATGTGCATTTTATTTAAACATAAAACAACATAAAAAACATTAAACACATAACATATTTGTATACACAGAAAAAAAAATATTTTTTGTTGTAGACTAACTTTTAATTATACTAACAAAAAAAAAATATTTTCAAATTTATGTTATTACAGATCACAAGTTGTGCTCTGTTATAAAACTACATTTTAATTAACAATAGGAATAATATGTTTTTTTTCTGTGTACTTGTTTAAAGTAAAAAAAAAAAAATATAATATAAAAAAACATATTTATATTTATATTAATTTTTTAACATATAGCAAAAAATAGCTACAAAACCATAAAAAACAAAATAATTCATCACATTTTGAGATCTTACTTAATTACATAAAAATATCAGTTATACACTTTTTGATTAAATTTGATTTTCATTTCGGTTGATTTCACAAAATTTTAACACAAACAAATGCTAAAAAGGGAATTAAAACTTACAACACAGTTGCATTCAATGAGTAGTATTATTTTTTATTGAAAAATTTTGTGCAACTTTTGTATTAAATTTATAAATTCAAGTAAAAGAAAGTAAATCGAGCAGGTAAACTGTTAAAAACTGGAAAAACTGAAAAAAGGCTGAAATTAAACAAAAACTGTTTTTTTTCATGAAAAACTGGAAAACTGTTACGCATCCTAAAAAACTGGAAAAAACAGTTAAAACTGGCAATATGGTAACACTGATTTCGAGATACAGCCATTTGAACTGAAGACCCCAAAAAATTACCTTTGACCCTTCCATGAAAAGAGCACATTTTAGAGAGAACATTTTAACTTAATAAATAAGACAGGGATAAAAGGCAATACCGGTAAAATACCGTTATCGAATTAAAACCCTTTCAACTGACTATCGTTATCTTTCAACTGACTACAGTTACCGAAATAATTGAAATATCGTTATCCGTAAAATACCTTTACCGATATTACTAAAATACCAATATCCTTAAAATACCGTTACCAAAATAACTTACATACCGTTATCGCTAAAATAAAGTTACCGAAATAATTGAAATAGCGTTAAAATAAAATACCGCTACCGAAATAATTTCGCAAGATAAAAAAAAATAATTTGATCATAAAATAGCCAGTCATTGGAATTCGGTCACAACGGAGCTTAAAAATGTCGGTGTTCACTTACATTACCTGAATAATAAAATTACGTTGAACTTAAAATACCGTTACCGAAATAACTGTAAAACTGTTATCCCTAAAATAACGATACCGAAATAACTCAAATACCATTACCGATAAAAATACCGTTACCGAAATAAGTAAAATACCGTTAATAAATGAAATATCGTTATCCCTATAATGCCGTTACCGAAATAAAGGAAAATATCGTTACCCTACCCGATACCAGCATCGAATCGGCTACCATTCATAAAATAAGACGAACGCAAATTTTGTATCTTGAAAATTATGTTTATGTTTTGTCGATATCTTGTCGAGTATGACAGTTATGGTGAATTTCATTGAAATCGGAGATGGTCTAACCGAAAGGTGATTGGGTGACATGTTTTCACTCTATAGAATTATACATTTGTATAAAAAATTAACTTAACCCTCTAACTGGCAAGACCGCCTCCAGGCGTTGTATTTTAAATTGGCCATAAAAGCGAATGAGTGTTTAATAATAAGAATTTAAGCTATTTTGATAGAAAACATAATTTACAAATATTTTGAGAAGTAATTGTTTGTGTTCATGGCACGGTTTATAAGCAAGACAACGTTAAATTTAGAATTTCGTAAAATTTCAAAAAAAAAAATATTTTGAAATGAACACAATTTTCAAAAACCTTGAAAACATATTTATGTTGACTAGAAACACGAACTAAGATTGAAGCTTAAACTTTTCAAAAAAGTTCAAACCCACAGCCATACATTAGGCTATGACTCGATACATCACCTCTTAGCGAGTTGAGCCACGGTCGAGATCGAACAGCGGTGAGTGTGGCTAAGTGGAGTTTTGTCAATCACAGCATCCACCCAATGTAGTATTTTAATCAGAAGAGACAGAGTTAACTAATACCTCGGAGAATTAATTTTCCAATAAGACAATGCCTCATTACATGTCAGGCGTCAGATGATAGAATGGTTGTCATCAAAAAATATAAGAGTATTGGAATGGCCCGTATGTTTTTCGGATCAAACACTCATTGAGAGTATTTGGGAGTATTAACTCGTCGAGTTTACGCAGAACACCGGCAATATGAAAGCGAAAAAACAGTTATTGATGCGTTGAGATCTACAACGGCATGTCTGATCGAGTTTTTTTATTGAAATTGCTGCTTTAAATTATTTTTCTTAAATTTTTGTAAATTAAGTGTATTTATATTTATGAAACACTAATCGATTTTGTTATTCCTTTTTAAAAAGTAAAATATCAAATAAATTACGAGTAATTGCTTTATTGGTAAATATTATAAATTTTCCATTATTTTTCAATTTTGCAGGTTAAACTCTTCTACTTTTTTTTAACTTACGAAATTAATGTGTAACTATAGTTTTGCAAGGCAGTGTACGTAATGCTAACAATTTTAATTGGGGTAAACCAACCATATTTAGTTTGTTGTAAATCATGTTGAAAATTGTCCAAAATAGACGAGAGTAGTTAAAGCAATGCGTCAACCATTTAAAAAGTCTAAAACTCGGAAAAAAAAAATAATTAAAAATAAGAAAATATATCAAAGTTCCACTTTAGGGAACATTATGGATTTTAAAATGTTCACATTTTTGTTTTATTTATTATGATTGTTTATTGAAACAATTAGTTTTATTGAAATTGTGAATAAAATTCTTACAGTTTACTAAAATCTGAGTTGGAAAATTCTTTAAAACTTGTGTGTTATTCACTTTTTATATGTACGAAAAATTACACTTTATATTGGGTTTTTTTTTTTTTTGAACAGACACATTAAAACCAAGAAAAAACGTGAGCATTCACGTCGAAACTTTTTTAAAATAGTGTATCCGAAATTAAACGCGAAGACAGTTTTGACATATTCATGCAACAACACGATATAAAACGAAAGGTACACAGGAACAGGCCACAATTGAGAACGTTCCCTTATGCAATTTGCAATTTTGCTTTATTTTTGTAAATATACGGAGGTTGAAAGCACGTTATAAATTGAAAATAAAATAAAACTTTATATTTTTGTTTAAAGAAGATGATCATTATGATACTGGCCATTGAAAAAAAAAATCATTATATGGATAAACTGTTCATCAAAGCAATGTAGTCGCGATATTTGTTAAGAAAGTCCGATTTTTTTAATAAACCTTTATCTCCGAAAAAGGGGCGTTTTTTGTATCTCGTAAACTAAGGAAGCTAGAATCTCGAAATTTGTTATGTAGCTTCATCCAATGACCAGAACAAAATCAAATAAATAATTTTTGGATATTCCAATGTTTTAGTAGTAAAACTGGGAATAGCCAAAATTTCAAAAATTAGATTTTCGGTCCCATTTTTTGGTGAGAAGGAAGGGGAGGGGGCCTTTATGTAAAACTTTTTCGTTCTTATTTTAGGACCTCTAACAAGAATATGAAGTTAAAATAGAAATATATCCACAAACAAAAAGTCGGTAGTAAAACATAAAGTTTTTTTTTCCATTTAAGTTGAAGAAAAATTAAATCGAAGTGCTTTCTCCCTATGACACGCTTATGTTTAAGCATTAGAAGCATTTTTGGATCTAACAATTTTTGCTGTATAGTTTAAACAAAACTCATGCGATGCACAGATAATATAATTGACAAAAAGTTTCAATTAAACTTTTGCTTTCAATAAAAAGTTTTATAATAGTATTAAATGGTTAATTGAAAATGAATTTGGTGTACTTAAAACTTGCAGTTTTCTAACCCATAATAACAACAAAGTAAAAAAAAAATGCAAAATTAAAGCAAAAAAAAAAAAATCGTCAAAATTTATAAAAAACAATCCTTTAAATTAAAAATTCGGCGAAACTTAAAAACCCGTCAAAATTTAAAAAAAAATTCTAAAATTAATAAATAAAAATTAACAAAAAATCGCCTATTTTTCAATTTTGGTGATTTTTTCCAAATTGAGCGTTTTTTAAGATTTTTTTTTTTTAATTTTGACAATTGATTTCCAATTTTGGGGTTTTTTTTTATTAATTTCGGTAATTTTAAGGATTTTTTATATTATTGTCGACTTTTTTCAAATTTGGCGGTTTTTTTACAATTTTGTCGATTTTTTTTGGGGATTTTTTAAAATTTTAGGGATGTTTTTTTTTTTAATTTCAGCGGTTATCATTCATTTTTGGCGAACATTTTAAATAAATTTTTAGTAGTATCTATAAAAAATTTGTTTGAAATTAAAAACGATATTCAATTAAATTATTAATAGATATGATTAAAAAACACCTTAATTAAACAGTTACGAAATATTTTAACTGGCCTTAATTCTACCGAATTTAATTAAACTTTTAATTGAACCAACAAATATTTTAATTTAAAGTCGATTTTAGTTTCTTCTGTGTAAAAACGTTAACAATTAATAAAAAACTTGCCAAATGCCTTTTTGCAAAGATAAAATATGAGTTTCGGATGGGATATTTGAAATATGTTGATTTTTTTTTTTAGTTGCATAAAAACATTTTGATATTTTTTGAACATAGTGTAGGCACAAGTTTTATACATAGTAGCATCTCAGGAGCTACTACTCGTACTACAGCTTTAATTCAAAACAAGTGGCAACAATTTTTCTTTCCTTTTTTTGTTTTTAAATTATTGCTTTGGCAAAATTAAGTGCAATCTTGCAATAAATGGATGTACAGCATTAGCAAATAACATGCCTAAAAATGAAAGAAGCAAAAAAAAAAATATGAAATAAAATCATTGAAGTTCATTTCGCGCAACAGCAGGAGTTAGCATTGTTGGATCTGTGGTAGTAGCTAAACTCCATTATCTGAAAATAGCCTACCACAACTCATTGCACACTGGCTGGTTAATATTCTTGAACTCCACAACAAAAACAACAACAACAAAAGCGTAAATGAGAGCGAACAGAAGACAGAGCAACGTGGTTGTTGCTTGATTCAGTTGCGGTGAAGTTTAATTCATATGCAAGTCATGTCATGGCCTTAAACCGGATCATAAGAGATGACGGTCAAAGCCAAACGTACCCAGTCAGAAACTGCCAGTGGTACAAAAAATTAAGCACTGGCTAACCGAGAAATTGTAATTATATTACTGGCAGAACCCTTGCTCAAGACGCTTTACCAGCGTTTTCAAAAAGCGTTTAGACAGAAATTGTTTTACAATCATTTCAGTGGTCCACAAAAAAATAAAAAAAACATTGGCAAAGAATTGGCTGAGACCACTGGGTCAACGATGGTATTTTCCCAGTGCTATCCCATCAGAAATTACCACCGGCTCAGAAGTCTAACAACTGGTAAAGCAATTATTTTAAAAAAATTATGATGCTTTGTTTAAATAAGTTTGTAGTCGGAAAGTTCCGAGTTCAATCCCAGTTCCAGGCATACTTTTTTTGTTTGTTTTTATATTTTTTAATACAAAATCGATTTTTTTGTTTCTGGAAATGCTTTCTAAAACGTTCTTTTTTTTGTTTTCCCAACGTTGGCAAGCTGTTTCTAGCGCCTATGCAAGTGCTGGTCTATTTGATCAGAAAACTGTTATCCAGCAGTTATCATTCACTTGCGTTTTAAACTATCAAGTATTATATGTCTCGTTAGCTCAGTGGTTACAGCTTTTGGCTGCCAATCTGGCGGCCAGAGTTCAAATCCCGTCATAACTATCAATATTATAAATGAAGTTTTTTTTTTTATATTTATTTTGGAAAATCTATTTTTGAGCCACATATTTCATGTTAGTACTAACGTTTTGCAACGTTGGACATTTTGTTTCCCCAGTGCTTGCCTGACACTTTTTGAACCGAAGGACCTTTTGTCTAACGATGCTATCATTTTTTGGTTGGGAAAACACATGTTGCCAGCACTTGTACCACTTGTTAAAGTGCTTCGCCAGCGTTTGTCCGTTTGTCTTTTTCTGTCTGGGTACCTAAACACATAATATCAGAATGTTGGAGTGTATGTAGCCAGCAACAAGTTGGATGGATGGGTAGCAAGTATATCGTAGGAAGGATGATGGTAGGCAGTCAGCAACCCAACCAGCAATCCAACCAACCATCCAGTCAGTCAGTAGTACGTGTATAGCACCTAACTAGCTATCTTAGTTAAGGTGAAAAGGTGCAGTGTTGCCAACTTTTTGAGAGCAAACAGCGCAATAAAAATTTTAAAAAGCGTAAAACAGCGTTATATTTTTCTTAAAAAGCACCAGACAAATTTTTTTGACAATTTTAGGATTTATGTGATATGCAACAGTACCAGTGGGAAAAATTTATCACGTGGCTGGCGCAGGTGTACGTATCATAGATCTGGAGAAAAAATTTTTAAGGAAAACTAGTCACATATAAAGCGCAATATGTTCTGTGATAGGGATAGTTTGACTGGAATAGCTTTGCAACGTACCCCTGCACTGGTCTAAGGGGTACATGTCGCCGGGCTTTCGAAAAACAGTTAGCAATTAACCTGTCACTTTTTATTCAGCGTGTGTCATAATATGTGCAGGTTGCGAAATAGCCCATCCGGTACCAGTCACTGCACTTATCCAAAACAGTGTGTCATGTCACCTGTTCAAAAAACCTTCAAAAAGGCACAACAAAAATCAATTTTAAAATTTGTTTAGTTTGTCTATACCCAACAATAAACTATAACATTAAATTCATTATAACAATTTAGATTTGGAAAAGTACATAAACTAGACAAAAAGTCTAGTTCACAATAATATCTTTATAAAAAGAAGAAGCAACTCAGCAGACATTTATTGTATAACTTATAAAGCAGAGTAACAAAATATTTAATTTAAATTTTGTACCCAAAGAAATTCTTGCAAATTGCCAATTACTTATAAATAAAAAATCGTTACCAAAAATCTTGTAAAATATCTAAACAAAATATTTCAAACCAATATGCAGATATTTTGAAATTTTAATTTACATTCTTGTAAAGTGTTTCAAGTTTTTGAATAAGTTGTGCAAAAAATCATATTCTGGTGAAAGTATTTTGGTTGCGATACATTATGTGTAAAATCGCCATTCACTAGAAAAATCGCCAGTCGGCATTTAGAAAATTAACTTGCCGAACGAGTTTTAATATCGCGACTTTTGGCGAGAAATCGCAATATCTGGCTACCCTGGTCACTGTCTAAACAGTTAAGTATTCAGTTCTTTTAAACCAGTGGAGTGTTACATCTTCATTTCTACTTTAATAAAGTCGGTACAGAAAAAATTCCTTCAGTGTTATGTCCGCGTTGTAGCAGTCAAGGGACTGCATCCTTTGGCACTAATTGCCATGTTTTCATCCACTCCTAACAGTTTTGAACCAGTTCAATGACCACTAGCAACTTCAACTGCAACGACCCTAGTTTCTTCAGTACATTTTGATGTTATGTTACTTTTTCTTCAGTTACATGATATAACTTTTACCAACCAGCCAATTTTTTGTCACCATTATTATAGACACGTGATTGTTAATTTCACCCAAATTAACACTTTTTGGTAGACCACAATCTGGGTTTCACCAGTTTTGTGACGTGCCCCCCAATCATATATCACAGAATTACAACTTCGGATCAATCGACCCTTCATTTCACGCAGGGTATCTACTGAATTTGTATTTATTCAAAAATGTCATCATTTAGCCAACGATTGATGGGAGTATTTGAAATATGCGGAAGTATAGACATTTCTACTAGTATATTGTGTAAAGTATTGCAAATTATTTTTTTAAATATTGTTAAAAATATGCTATACTATACTCATGCATTGTTAAAAATATGCACTTTTTTAAATATTTTATGTTTGCGGCCTTTTGATAGAATTCTTATTTCCAGTGAACCAGAAGTATGCTCTAAAAAATCGATTTCATTCCCAATAAAAATGCCCTAAAAACGAACAACATGGTTTTGAAAACACATTTTTCTTTAATCCGTTTTTCTAAATCCGTATTTTATGTTGGACTAAATTTTGTGAAATTTACTTCAATTGCTTACAAAAGAGTAGATAAAAGATTAGTTATTCCTAAATTATTTTATAGTAATTAAATGTGCTAAAGTCCCAAAACTTATTTAACAAATTGTGAAAAACAATCTGATGTAGGCGTGTCCCTATCCGGATTTCATTCCTGCTCAAGGAAATCTTCAGGGGACTTTGTTATTGGAATTTCTAGAGATATTTGTTATGTTAAATCACAAACTCAATGAGAATTTCTTGTATTCGTCTAGGAGCGAGATTCAATATTTAAAATATCAAAGAAAAAACAAAAACAACAACAAAATATTGTCACAATTGGCTTTGTCATCTTCCAAATACTACTCTGTTTTTTTGACAGACCTAGCAATGTAGTGACGTTTATTCAAGTAAATCAACAATAGAAAATCATATGTTTTCTATTAGTGTCAGTTACATTTAAATTTGCACAAGCACCAGCATATTTGTTATTTTAATTTATTTTCATCGGGATAAATCAGTTGTCTGAAATCTGAAAATTCAAATTTGCAAAAATGGTTTGAGTTTTTAAAATTGGTGCTACAATTCCCAGAAAATTTAGAAAAAAAAATTTGATTTTCAAAAATAACCGAAAAATATGATAAAAAAGAATGGTTTTGCTCCAAAAAGTACATAAATATAGTAAAAAAATTAGATTTTTAACAAAAATATGCTCTTATGATCAAAATAACTATGCAAAATACAAAGTTAGCAAAATATGCTCTAATAAATCGATGCCTGAATTCGTCAATTGTTCTGAAACGGATAAATATATCACCTATTTTTAAATAGGACGCACAGGAAAAACATGATACAGAATATTTCTGGCCGCCCCGCTTATTACATTTTGAACAGCTGTTCGATTTCGACACCTCATGGTTGAAAATAATAAAAAGTACAAGAGAATAAATAAAAAAGTAATAACAATCTTTTCTTTGACAGAAAATTTGAAGAATTTAGCGATTCCTAAATTTAGCGATTCCTATTTTGCCTAACTTCGGTGGGGTTAAGAGCTATGGACTCATTCCATATAAAACCAGCGAAAAAAACGAATTTCTGACCTCGATCATCTTCAATTTTAACCAAACTTGCTATGGATGGTAAGTGCCAAATTTTATGATGGTAGCACTTCTTTTTGTGGAAATATCGCATTTTTAAATTTGACAAAAAAAATCGATAATTGAACAAAAGTAGTCGTTTAAAATCGTTTAAACATTTTGAACGGTTAAAGCTACACGATTTATTGATACATCATTTTAAGGCTAATGTTTCGTGCGTTAAATAAAATTAGGAAAAATAGTTTTTGAGGGTACAATTAATTTTTTTTAAAGTCGGAGCATTAAACAGCAGCACTTCAAAAAACTGTTTTGTTTTTTAGTTCTTAAAGAAAAATGTCAATTACAAATTATTTCCCTATATGTCGATGGCAAATTATGAAACTCTTGCGGAATACAAAGTTATGGAAAAAAAAATCTGAAAACGATACTAAATGTAGTAGAAAAAAAGTTAACATACAAAAAAAAATATTTTATTGAAAAAATACAAATCAAAATCAAAATTTTACAAAAGAAGTTGCACATAATTTTCCTTATATTTTTTTAAGGCTTAAGCTACGAGAGTCATTGATACCTCATTTTAGATCTACTTAAATCGTGCTTTTACTGATACAGAAAATCTATTCACTTTATGAAGTCATAATGCGTATTTTCAAAATCCTTCTTACAAACCGGTGTATTTCCAAAACCTGGATTTCAAAAATTTTCAAAAAAATATATATTAATTATAAATTATTCTTATATACCGTTGCAAAATCCTTGTATGGTACTCCAGCGGTATCCAAAGTTATCGGTTTTTTAATTATATTTTTTTTACATTTTTATGCATTGCTTTTTATTCCGTAAGAGTTACAAAATGGGATTTGGCTATATTTGGTGGAATAATTTATAATTAACATATTTCTTTAATAATTTTTAAAATCTAATTTTTTTAAATACATCTGTTTGAACGACGTATTTTGAAAAAACTACTTTTATCTTCAAACTATTTTTTTCTAATTTTATTTAAAGCACGAGTAGCTTTAAGATATTAACGAATCGCGTAGCTTCCACCGTTTAAAATATATAACCGGTTTTATACGACTACTGACCTGAAATTTTCAAATACTTTTGAGAAATTGTCAAATATTTTTTATTGGCTGAAGTTGGAAAGGGTGGAGGAAATAAATTGGTTGATTCTATACGTTTTCAGCATATGGCAACACCGAACAAAATAAAGTAGTGTGTACAAAAAGATTTTAACTTAATTGAAATTTTCAAAGAATAAATAAAAACAATTGGCTTTAAAATATTTATATTGTATTTATTTAAGAGAATTTTCAAAGTGTCCATCTTGGGGCCACTTTTTTTACAATCAAAATTTTTGGCAATTAAAAAATATGTTTAAAAAACTTTTTGTATGTAATATAAAAATGTATCTCTACGACCAAAAGACACCCAACATAATGCGGTTTCATATGATATATAACTTTACGATATCTAATTCCGTTTACGCTCTACAGCATTATTTCAAAACCATGCACAACTTGGAACCCCTTCGCCTACATAATTCGATTTCATACTAAAATAAAGTTACCATATTTCTTCACTGACCATTTCTTTTTTTTTTCTTACTTTTGTGAAAATATCTCTCAAACTTCACACAAAAAAAGGCGTTTTCGTATCAATTAAAATGAAAAGACTATTAAAAATGTAGCTAAAAAGTGACCTTTGGTTGTAATTTTCTGAAATTTACGGAGGAGTTTTCGCATTTCTTTACCGCAACTTTCGGTATTTAGTCCAATATTTTGTTCGTACTTTTCCGAAAATATTTGTCAAACTCCATATAAAGCAATAATCTTTTCGTATCAATTTAACAGATATTTACATTCATTTATAATGTAGAGAAAAAGTGAAATTTGATTGCTATTTCCTTAATACTGTAAAAAGTTGCAAATTTTCTATAGCTTTTACTGCAGTTTTAGGGCTTCTTGAAAAAAGGACTGACCTCTTGAAAGAAATTGGTTACAAAGCACCAAAGATATATTACAAAAGCACCAATTTAGTGTTTTTATGTTTCGGTAATATGAGTCAAATTTTGGTGTTTTGTGACAAATGAAAGCACCATAAGTAATGATAAAAGACTCACATTGGCATCACTGGAAAGGTGTGTTGGATTTGAAGAATAAACCCGTCTTTGTACATTTGAACTTGACGTATATTTGTAAGCAAGCGGTTAGTATTTGAACAGTGCGTTTCACAAAAAAAGTACTTGCCATTACGCAAACAACAAAGTAAAAATAACACCATTTCACACAAAGTGTGAATTTCTTATTACACTGTGCAACAAATTTTGGGACATCTCTGTCAGCCTCAATGTTTCCAATGCGTTATGAAAGTTGACTATTGGAAGAACAAAACCACCAAATGGTTTTGCAAAGTTAGTGCGAATTTAATTTTTATGGCCTCTTCACTTTGGGTATTTTTGACAATTTTTTTTTCAAATATCATAAATTTTTGATAGAGATACATTTATTGTCTTTTTTAAACAATTCCAGAGAATTTTAACTCAAATGCATCAGAAAGTCTATTGTATGTAGAATTTATTTTCGGAATTTCTGCTGAATATTTTGTAAACGATTAGAATCGATTTTGTAAAATATATATTTTTTAAACTAAAAAAAAAATAGTTTTATTAAAAAAATATTAGTTTTAAAGATTTATTTCAATTAAAAGTTTAAATTGCTATTCCCAACGAATAAAAAAAAATCTTTAAACTATAAACCACAAGCTCTTTTCGAAGTTGATGGGCGGTGGAAGTTTTAGTAAATGCAGCCATTATTGTAAGTCAGATGTATTTTTCCCCAAAAATCCTATAACTTCTATAATACTATAACCAAAATTTCATGAAAAAGCTTCATAGTTTTAATGAAACTTTTTCATTAGTCGCATGAAATTTGTAATAAATAAAATTAAGTTTGAGATTTTATTTGTTCGGTTTTAGATCATGACAAATTTTTCTCTAAATTAACAGAAAAATTATAATTTTTATATGATAATTTACTTTGACTATTAGAAAAAAACACAGAAAAAGTTATTAGACACTAGCATGAATGGAATGCATTTTCTGACCCACTACGGTCTTCATCAACATTCTTCGTGCCAAATTTGTCATGATCTAAAACCGAACAAATAAAATCTCACACATAAATTTATAGATCAACGATAAAATTCAAAATTAAATTTTTCATTCAATTTTATGAAAATCTTCCTTTCATTAACGAAAAGGTTTAATGGATGAGTTCCTCTGACAATTCATAGATCTAATGCAAAAATTCATTGATATCATGCAGATAATTCTCTCAGTGTATTAATTTCTAATTGCAATTAAACTCCTAAAACACATATTTTTAAAATAAAACTATTTTATAAGTGAAAAATAACAAAAATTATACATATCTTTAAAATCGATTCTATTTTTTTTTTTTTTTATTTAAAATATTCAGAACACATTGCGAAAATGAATATCCCTATTGTGGCCCATACAATAGGCGTTCGAATGCAATTGATCTAGGATTGTTCCGCAAAAGACTATAAATGCATTTCTATCAAAAATCTATGATTTCTTTTTTTTGGACCACTCATACCTCGCCTACTATTTGTTGAAATATATGAAAAAATATATTTCTCGACATTGAGTACAATGGACAATTACAACAACAACAATTCAAACTAACTAACTATCCAAAACAATTTGGTGATTTTGTTTATTTAATGATCCTATTGAGAACAGTTGATGGTTCCAATTTTGAACATACAGGCTGATTTTTCTTGTTGCATAGTGTAATAAAGTCCGTTTTATATTTATAACTAGGGCAACCAGAAATATGCTGTATCACGTTTTTCCTGTGAGTCGTATTAAAATAAAGATGAGATATTTATCCGTTACAGAGCAATTGATGAAATTTGGCATCGGTTTTGCTCTAAAAAGCATATTAAAGCATATTTTGTACTTAAGAGAATATTTTTGATAAGGAATCATATTTTTGTACTTTTTAGAACAAAAGCATAGTTTTTGAGCATATTTTTTTGGTTTATTTAATTTTTATTATTGAGCAATTTTATATTTCAATAAAAAATTATTGACAAATTATCGGGTTTGCAAAGCCGATTTCAGGAATCCATACAATTTTTGTATTTTTTTAATATCCTTATTTAAGACATTACTGATTTCGGTATATATAATTAATCTTTTATCTGCTTTATTGTTAGGAAATAAATTTGAAATACATTTCCCAAAACTAAAAACTGTATTGAAAAATAAGTTTTTAAACACGGATTTTTTAAGTAGAATGTGTTTTGAAGGAAAATAATTTATTTTTCACTTGGATCAAATAGGAAATGCCTGTTAGTTGAGTATTGTATGGTTCAAATCTTCAAATTTCATTAGAAAACATCGCCTGCAAATGGGCGGCTATCATTGTGAGAATTGAATTTCGACAAAAAAGCAATAAAAAAAATCATTTCATAAGAGATTTCGATGTGTTTTCATTTAAATACAATCAAAAAATGGCTCGAGACAATGCAAACTAAAAACTAAAATTGAGTTTCAATAATTTGTAACTATGTAATTGATATTATTTTCAACTATAGTTTTATTCATATCTATTGAAAACTGTTTTTTATTTCAAACAAATTTTTAGTAGATACTATTAAAACATCAATTGAAATTTAAAACAATCGCTAAAAATTGGGGGAAAAATTGCTTAAATTACAAACAAATATGATAAAAAAAATTGAAAAAAAAAATTTGCCAAAATTTAAAAAAACAAACCACAAAATTGCAGAAATTTAAAAAATTGGCAAAATTAAAAAAAAAAACGCCAAAATTCGAAAAAACTTCTAAAATTAAAACAAAATTGTTACAATTTAAAAAATAGCCAAAATTTAAAAAAAAAGCTAATTTTTTACTTAAAGTAAATTAATCTATTTTTTTAATTTTGACGATTTTTTAACATTTTTGCATTTGTTTCTATGTTGTTATTATACGTTATAAAAACTAGAAAATATTGTTTATACCAAATTCGTTTTCATTAAATAGTTAATACATATTATTTAACATTTAATTGAAATCAATCAAAAATTTAATTGAATTTTTTTTTCTGTATTTTGACATAATCTTTAAAAATGAAGACACCACTACGGAGATAAGACTACTCCCCAAACTTAAAATTACGTGTGCCGTAGTGTGTCATTTCTAAAGTTGATACTTACAGTGCAATCTTTTTAATTTAATTTGCTACGCACGCATCTGGTAACATAGTTTTCAGAATTTTTTTACCATATATATTATGACTAGCTGACCCGGCAAACGTTGTTTTGCCTTCAAATTTTATTTGTATTAATTAGCTGACCCGGCAGACGTTGCCCTGCCTAAAATTTTATTTAAGCCTAATAACTTTTCTAAAAATAGCCGAGTTTAATTAACCATAGATATTTTCATATAAATTCAACACTCATTACTATAGTTATCACTAAACTTTGGCTACATTGAGATAAGTTAGCTGACCTTAGTTTGTCTATGATCGTTTTTAAAATTAAAAAAATGATTATTGAAATGTGTAATACATTAAAAATAAGATAACAAAATTAAGTAAAAATTTCGTGTCAATGATATATTTTTTTTATAATAAAAAGCTGAGCCCGGTGTGCTTCGCTACCCCCATCATTATGAAATGTAATAAAAAGTGTTTATATAGTTAAATAAATGCAAAGCATGCAAGCAAAGCTCCCGCTTGCTTAAATAGAATAATTTTTCTTTAACCTGCCAATCAGAATCGTTATTGTAATTAGTCAAATAGACGCGATCAAAGTTAAAACTTGAATGGCTGCAAACATGGCTCCCGTTTGGTGAAATAGTATTTATTCTTAAGACAGCCAATCATAACCGTTCTTAATTAGTGAAATGAATTGCCATATACATTATTTGAAAAAAAAAATCCGTTGAAAGGAATACATTTGTCCAGAGGACAAAAAGATTAAAACTTTTAAACAATATGGGGCGTGAGAGGGGCGTGGCGTTTGAAACGTTTATATCTACCTTGGCTGGAGTATATAATGTGTATACAATTTGAAGTAAATGTGTTAAAAACTATAAGGAAGCAATTATATAATTAAAAAAAGTGGGCGTAAAAGTGGGCGTGATCGAAATCATGACAGAGTTCCAGTTAAATGCTGTGAAAATTTCAGGAAGATCGGTGCAGAGGTCTGGTGTCCTATAAGGTCCAAACAAACAAACAAAAAAATAAACAAACACACATTCCATTTTATATATATAGATTGAAAGCAGATTAATTATAATTTAAGGTAAAATGGGATGAAAAATGGGGATTTGGTAATAAAAAAATGTATGGCTACCTTACCTGTAGATAAAAAGTGTATAAAACTTTAGGTAAATACATATTACAAAAAAAGTATTTTGTATAGTAAACATTGTTAGTGGTATAAGTAAGTATCTGAATTAAAAAAAGGGGGCGGTGAAGTGGGCGTGGTTCATAGTTATATGGCGACGTTAACAGTATTAAGAGCAATATACTACCAAATAAAAAAAAATCCGTTGGAAGGAACAAATTTGTACAGAGAACAAAAAGTTTAAAACTTTCAAACAAAATTTGGCGTGATTAGGGTCCCGAAAGAAGGCGTGGCGTAAGAAATGTTTATTTCTACCTCGACTGGAGTATAATGTGTATACAATTTGAAGTAAATCTGTTAAAAACTATATGGGAGCAATTACATAATTTTAAAAAAGTGGGCGTAAAAGTGGGCGTGGTCGAAAAAAAGTACCATATTAATCATGCCAGAGTCCCAGTTAAATGTTGTGAAAATTTCAGGAAGATCGGTCCAGAGGTTTGGTCTCCTATAAGGTACAAACAAACAAATAAACAAATAAACAAACACACATTCAATTTTATATATATAGATAGATATCTTATAATACATTAAACCGACTCCAATTTGACTCAAATTTTCACAATTTTTTTTTAAACTAATGTAAAGAAATTTGTATCGGCGCTCCTTGAAATGTTACACTTTAAAATTAAGCAGCTAAACTTGGCTTAGTGTTATAACAATGTTGTTGTTTTTTTTTTTTGAAATTTGAAATGGTTTTTATTTAAAAAATTGATTAAAAAAATTGTAATTATTGACGAAAAAGTTAAAAATTAAGGGCAAACACACAAGAACGGCTGAAAAGCATATGAAATCGTCCAAAATATAAATCAAAATGAATTGGAAATACATAATTTAGTTTGGGCGATGTCAGGCATATTTATTGTATATTTTTTCTTTATCATTATTTCTTTCAGACTACAATCACACTAGTGAGCTTAAATGCTCCCTTGGAAAATTTATGATTTTGATAATACATGACATGGTGTAACGCCTCGATGGGCTCAGTCCAATCGAATATATGAAAAAGGAGAAAAGAAATAGTTAATAATTTGTTCACCTGGGTGCACGACATATTATCAAAATGACATTCAAAATGTGTGTTTTCTGGCGTATTTTAACGCTGTTTTTAAATAAGTTTAAATTTCCTAAACTTTAGGAAATTTAAATTTAAATGGGGTTTGGCCGTTGAAAAATACGTTTATTATATTTTTTTGATCCTTCATCACCTATCCGAATTTTATTAAGTTCAAAGGGCACCCATCGGAGGGAACCCATAAAGGGTCCGCCAAATAACTTTTTTTTTTGAACTCCTGAACCAATTGGACTTTGTATGGCGTCTCAATGATGTCTCCGAAATGTTCAATTGTTGAGAACGACAGTGAATTGATGTTGATGGCGCTTCACGCACACTTTCTGCCACAGCAGCAATATTCTCAGGTGTACGCACTGTTTTTCGCTTTTCACGCTTTGGTTTATCGATGAGGATGCCAGTGTCACTTTCAACTAAACTAAAATTAAAATTTAGCTAAAATTTTTAACGAATTTAAACAATAACGTTGCATATCCAACTTAAAGGACACATACATTTTCAAATTTGGCGTGTTTAACGGATTTTGATACAACAGAATAAAGCGTTGATTCGCAATATAGACATCAAAATTCGGAAAATAACGAACACAATAAGTAAAACGCTATTTAAAATACGTTGTGCAGTATTACTAGTTCAACTTTTATTTTAAAAACTTAAAAAATGCATTTTAAGGAAATGCACTTTATGCGGGAAGTTTTGGTTCCAAAGTGCCCGAAAATTCGATATCTATTATTAATACATTATTGCCCATCATATGCTGATACGTAAAAATTTAACAAAAAAAGTTATAGCCCTATGTTACATTTTTTTTTTATAAATTTTATAAGGTTCCCCGGGTTACAAAAAAAATACGTAATCAAAATAAAAAATCGAAAGCCCCCCGAAACAAATTCCTAGCTACGTGCCTGCAGCCACCACATCTGAATTAAAATATTCAAAATCGCAAAAATTGGTGATACCAAAAAAAAACCTAAATATATAATTTTAAAATAATTAAAATTAAAATACAATAAAGCTGTAACCACAATTGACTTACCGTTTATAAGTTTGGTTCTAAATGTTAAGGTTAATATTTCTTAGAATTTAAGAACGACCATATTACACTTATAGGAATTTCAGAATTTTCATTTCATTTATTCAGTCTATGGAAACAAAAATTCCTTACAGAATTTTTGTTCAATATAATATAGCTTAATTACTTAAAAACTATATTAAGAAACAGCTTAAATTTATCCTTGGACGTGGAAAACTCTATATAAGATTTGCGTTCATGATTCTGTTGCAGACTAAAATTGATTTCAGTGAAATAAATAAACGTACGCGTTAGCGTACTATTAAGAACATATTCAGTGCGATGCAGTGTCACATTAAAAATATCAATGAATCTTAAACTTCTAGGAGGGACATAAAATGGAATAAGAGACAGCAAATCAGGACAGTCAGTTACACCATTTACTATATCAAAGACAAGTAACGCCGACTGGTATAATCTATAATATTCTAAAGTCTGCAAACCTAATAATAGGCATTTTGATTTATAAGAAGGAATGGGATCAACAAAGATAAGTGACCTTAACCCTAGAAAACTAAACCTATTTTTTTACACGTTAATACTAAACCTCGCCTGTAAGGCTACTTTTTTAAAAAACACAAAATTAGTATTTTTGAAAAAGATTTTTTTATTAAAAAAATAACTCATGGTAAAGAATACAATTAATTATTAACAAACCAAAAAGGAATTCATTTATTTTTTGATATATTAAATAAAAAAAATTAACATTAAAAGGAACACATTTCGTAAGAAATAGCAAAAAAAAAAAATCGAGTCGCCTCACAGGCCGGGTTTAGTATTCTAGGGTTAAAGCGAATTTAATGAAAATTCTTTGTACTCTCTCAAAGCGAGTGACATGAGTATTGTTATAGGGATTCCAAATAACTGCAGCATACTCTAACTTTGATCTAACAAACGAGGTATGAATTAACCTCAAAGTATTAGGATCAGAAAAATCAGAAGAATTTATTTTCAAAAATGGCAGCATTTTATAAGCTTTAGGGATAATATAATCCACATGTGGTACAGAAGAAAACGACGAGTCGAAAACCACGCCGAGATCAAGTGTAGACTTAACAGTTTTCAAGTTTTGGTTGTTAATATTGAAATTTGATATAATAGGATTCAGAGATTTGCTAAATGAAACTGAAAACATTTAGAAAGATTAAGATGTAAGTTATTTAACGTACACCATGCACCCAGATTATTCAAATCAACCTGTAATTCAGAAACATCTTGAAATGAGGAAATTTGCTATTTGATAAATATGATTTAATCCAATTTAGGAAAACAGAGTGAAGACCAAACTGATGTAATTTTAAAAACAGAATGGTATGAGACACTTTGTCAAAAGCCTTTGAAAAATCGGTATAAATAGAGTCAACTTGATTACCCTGTTCCAGAGCTTTAATACAATATTCACTAAATACAGTAAGGTTCGTTGTCGTTGATCTACCCGTAAAAAACCCGTGTTGATAAGGTGTTAAAATTATCCTTTGTTAGCAAAATTTCACTATAAACCTCCCCCTCGGTGACTACAATAAAACCAATATCCAAATTGGTCAAAGGGTTTGAAAAAGTAGAATTAATTGCCACAGCAGGCTGGAAATTTGAACTAAAAAAATCTGCAAATAAATTAACGGAATCATTTCAGGAATGCGAAATATTCTCCCCTAATTTAACAGTCGAAGGAATATCCGATGATTGTCTTTTAGATTTTATAAAAGACCAAAAAGCCTTTGGATTACTTTTAATTGCATGCTCTTTCTCAATAAGAAATTGTTGGTAAAGAAATTTATTTAAAAAATTAAACTCACGTTGATTATGAAAAAATTTATTTTGACATTCAAGATCTCCAGAATTAACAAAACGTTTATAAAACTTGTTGCGAAGATTCTTAAGCTTCTTAAGGCCACTGGCTTTCCTGTATGGAATATTTTTCTTACAAATTGTTAAAACTTTCCGCAAAAATTTTTTTTTTTTTTTTTTTACATACATTGAAATTAAAATTATTATAATTTATGGATTGAGAGTATTTAAAAAATGCATAGTCTGCCATTTCAATTATCAATTTAAAATGATGAACATTAGGTGGAGATATTGGCAGTAAAGACTCATAAATCGTAAATTTACAATCATAAGAAACAAAAACAAGATCCAAAAAACGGTTAAGTTTATTAGCAATATAATTAATTTGAATCAAATTTAAACTCATTAAGCTGCCAATAAAATCGATTTCATGATTTTTATTAACATTGACCGGAGCTAAAACAGAATCATCAGAAAAAATTGACCAAAAAATATCATTAAGGTTAAAATCTCCTAAAATACAAAGGTTTGTATTTTGCCATATTTTCATCTAATGTCAAAATGTTCGAAACGTGAGCAGCATAGATAGCATCCGGACTATCCGGAGGTATATGTGACACACATACAAATAATTTAATATTGAAGCTAGAAATAGATACTACAAGTTGATCTAACAAACCGTTTAGATTGTCTATAATACATAAAGATGACATATTTTCGCCAAATTTGCGACTAAATTCTATGTTTTTTTTTTTTGTTTTTATTAATTACTTTATTTTTTATTTATTAAATTTCTTTTCCTGGTTTGAAATGTTTCTAATTTGGTTAAGTTGTGTACGATGGGTTTCGATTACAAATTAACTAAATTAATAGAGATGGAACTTTACAAAAGTTCTATTAAGCTAAATATGGGTGCTTCAATGTATTTTCATACAATCGTTCAATCCCTTAAGTCAACGGCGCCAAATATAGATGGGCCTTAATAATTACACAGCGTTACAAAGGTGACCCCTAAAATCGAAAAAAAAAATTACCGACCATTGATCTTAATTATTTCGGCAACGCGGCTTTTTTGACGTACCCAGTTTTTTCACTTATGGGTCAGATTTTTCGCAAATTTGCATTAAAGTTTTGCAAGTTTTAACGTTTTTAATACATAAAATTTTAAAAATCAATCTTAGTTTTTTATGGTAAATATATAAAAGATCTTCATTAAGATTCGGGCATCAAATTTGGTTTATAAATGTGCAGCATTAACATGTAAATCCGCGCTTTTCTCAGATTTTACTATATTTTACCATTTTTGCAGAATTTATCATCCCATTTTGGAATCGATCAAATCATTTTTATGCATAAGCTAAATGACAGATCTGACCAATTATTTCGTGTAAAAAAGAAAAAAATAGAAAGTGCGGTTCATGGAAAAACGCAAAATGTGCCTAAAATTTATATGACAGCATATCGAAAAAGAACGACCAAAGTTGATACTCGAATGTTAATAGAGGTATTTTATGTATAACCATGATTTAAAACATACAAAATGTTAATGCATATTTGCGAAAAATCTGGCCCATAAATGAAAAAACTGGGTACGCCATTGGAATCAGCGTAGCCGTCGGCAATCTTGTTTTATTTTTCGAGTTTTCGAGTGTTCATCAAACTTATTCAATACTTATTTTCCATGTGCTATCAATATATATTACTTTCATTAAGATCAGGAGTTTTATGGTGTGAAGCGTCTCAATACAAAGCAAACATTAGATATTGGCTTCAACAGAACTTTATTTCATGTAGACTTCTTTCCACCACATTTTTTTATCCGTTAAGTGCTCGACTTTTGCTTCGAAATAGGTCTACTTCTCGTTAAATAATCCAATTCGACCTATAGCGTAGGAAATCACATAGTTGAGTTTGATTTCTTGATTGATTATTTTCTTACTTGTTTTCCTATTATTATTATGTACACTCAAAAAAATAAGTTAGTAGAAAAGTTAGTAAAACGTCTTGTAAATCAAGTATACTATTTTTCAACACATTTTTTTTGCTGAAATTGCGTTTTTAGCTAAAATGTCAGTTATACTTATTCAGCACTTAGCTGTTTTGACCCAATGTTTTATTAATATTTCACTAATGTCTTACTAATTTATTTTGCTAAGAAAATTGTGCTGATTTTGCACATTAATAGTGTGGACGACAACCAGATTGAAAGATATATGCAGAATGAAGTAGATGTCATGTATGTAATGTATATATTTTCCATCACCAGTAACAATACGATGCAAAAATTACTTCTTTTTGTAGTGTTCAAGCAGCATTTCCGACATGCAGAATCGCCTTTCAACGTCTCTCATCTTCAATTCATATGGGACCTAATTTCCTTGCTTTTGAATGAATCCCAATGCTTGTTGTTGTCAACTTTTTCGGCTGACCAGGCCTCCCCTAGTCTCCTTGTCTTCTGTGTCGAAATCACCACTAATGAATCGCGCAAACCATCGTTCACAAGTTTTTTGAGTTGGTGCATGTTGACCGTAAGCTTATACCAACAATCGATAACTTTCAGCAGCCGTTTTCTTCAAATGATAGAAATTTCGACATTATTATAGCGATTGGAAAAAATGTGTGTTTACACTTTGGCGTCTATCGAATATGGAATTATAATGACAGATGTTTACCCTCCAAAATTCCATATTTGTTATTATTGACACAAACCATATGTGATAGTTATGCCACATGTTGTCCAAATCGACATTATAAACTTGTATACCCAATAATTTTTTTTATGAAACTATGAAATTTTGTAAAAAAGTTTATGAAATATTTCTTGATATTAATAAAACTTCTTGGATAAAATGAAATTCTTCATTAAAACTACAAAAAAGATTCTATGAAATTGTTTCATTAATATCATGAAGGATAATTGTTTCAGTGTAAGTGTTAACAAAACTTTTGCTAAATCTACTATTTTTGTTGCCAAAGATCATTAGCAATTTTTCTGCAAGCACCCTCCTGACTAAAATTTTGCCGACTGAGCAAAATTTTTTGCTGACTTTACTAACTTTTTTTTATAGTGTATGTAAGTTGCTTTCTTTTGCACTACCAACGCATAGATTTTGTGGCAAATGGCAAAGGCGTCTGCTATTGTCGTAGCCATGTTGTCCAAGAATTCCATGTTGATATTGATTTTTTTTTTCAGTTTTCTTCTTAAAGTTTAATCCAGTGTATCTCAATGATGTTCTAGATGTCGTACAGTTCAATAGTAACAACAGTATTAGCAAGTAAGTAACTACTTACTTACTGGTCCTAACCAAAAATTATTCCACCTCGTAAGCGAATATTTAACAGAAGCACTTGTTGGTTTGGTTTGGTTTGGTTTGGTTTGTAAAACTGCTGCTGATGGAGCGACTAAGAAAACAAGAACATTAAATGTTTTATTTTAAGAATTTAATGAAAATTGTTTGCGATGATGATAGATGGATGAATGGATGGGTGGATGGATGGACGGCTGACTGAATGGATGGATAAAAAGGTGGACTGCGAAGATATTCGCAACAAAAACACACTCTTATAGATGATGGCAAATTAAAATTAAAGTGCACCCAGCAGCCAAAAACAAAATATATTGAGGAAGTCAAACTCTTGGCTTTGAAATTAAAATCTTTAAGATATTTTTAACTTGTTTCAACAGAGTCTTAACATGTACAATAGGGTGGCAGTTTTTGTATGAAGAAAGTATTTTTTTGAAAAATTTTAATTTCATGTTCAGGTTATTGTAGTATTAGGTCTAAAAGTTATTTGAGGTAAATTTCTGAAAAATCAGCTAGCTTTACCCCTGGAGCCCCGCTACTAAAGATTTCGATTTTTTTAAATTTTTCTTAAAGTGCTTTAAAAAAATATGTCTTGCGACATATCATTTTTTTATTAGTTTCTGAATACGACTATTTTTTAATTTTTGAATTCGGACTAATGGTTTTCGCTATATTGCAATTTGATTTTCACTAAAATCGCTACTTTTTCCTCTTTTGTAGAAATTTTTTAAAAACTATCTCAGAATTTTTAAAATAAATAAAATTATAGATGATGTATTACAAAATATATTTTATAAAATTAATTTTAATTTTTATCACTTCTGTGGCCAAGGCAGCCAAGGGTTGAGGGTTCTTCAATTTCGAACCACAAAACTACTGAACCTTGCGTAGTAATTAATGAAAATCAAAAGTTAAAGTAAATATTCTTCCAATAATCATGTTTATAAAATTGAAAAGCTTAACAACTTTACTATGTAAATTTTCAGTTTTTTCGTGATATTTTTACGTCAATTTATAACTCATCCTGCAACCAATATTAACACAGTCATGATGACCTTAAAAGTCGTTTTGTCTATTTTGCTACAGCAAAAAAAAAGAATATAGGATCACTTTTAAGAAAATTTTAGAATGTTAGAAAAAACAAATTTTTTAGTAAAAATCAAGTAGCAATATCTCGAAAACTGTTAGTCCGATTTCAAAATTTGTTAAATATTTGTGGTTAGCATGCCAAAGTTAATTAAAAATGATGTGTCACAAGACATATATCTAATAAAGCAGTTTGATAAAAATCGAAAGTTAAAGAACAAATGCCGCTCTAATGTGCAAGTTATTATAGGCATATGTATTAAAATGTCCCGAAAGAAGGTGACCTTTTTTGTTAGCATTCAAATGATGCGTATTAATGACCTGAATACGGGGAAATATATTAATCATTTTTGTAAGGGGTGATGTTGGACCAAAAAATATGTACAGTTTTTTCTAAATAAAGCTCAAAAGTTTCTCAATAACACCAACGTCAATCGATGGTCGGAAACCAAAGATCCCTTCCAAATTTATTTCATATTTTTGCCATTATCTGAGAATCTTTTCAGTGCTATTGCTTCAAATATTTGTTGAACTGGACACCCTAATATGTATGTTTGTCTAACGAGTTTGTCGGAACGAGTAAATATATTGGCTGGAATGAACTCAAATTGTGGTTCACTTATTATAAGAGCTGATGGGGCCTACCTACTTAGGGTTACCAGATTTAGATTCGCAAAAAGCTGGACATTTGGATTAACAAAGCTGGATTTTGCAAAAAAAATAGACGGACATTTTCAAAACATGTTTTAACGGAAAAAATAAAGCCTATAAAGTTTAGTCTTATATTAGTTTCATTCTATTCTTAAAGGAAATCCCACTTAAAATCTGGACAACAGTAAACAGACATAACAACGCCCCAGATGTTATTACGAACGTATTTTCACGATTTTTGGGAATATTTTAAAAATACTTGTGTTCTTAGGCAATTTTTCAAAATTGTAATATGGCAACACTGGATAAGATTTTTTGTTTGTTGGCAGAAAATATCGTATTCTTCAAATTAAGAGATATAATAGAGTAATTTTCTGCATATTAAAGTTTTTCCAAGTTCGAAATTTTCTTTATTCGCTCTCTGAATTTTATTTAAAAAGTACATATTGCACAACAAATTTTTCTCAGTCAAACATTTTTCCCATACGCCCCTAACCAAATCAACATATCACCTAATTGTTCAAAAAAGTGCTATATAAAATTACAAAAATGTTATTTTTTAATTAATTATATGGCAACCCTGGAACAATACTCCCATCCAATGTTATTGTGCGTTAAATGTCGGTGTTGCTTTAAAGCAACTGCAGTGTAAAATGGGTTAATTTTGATATAGCACACTATTATGCTATAAACACATAGACGACTGCAGCTACACGACTACAGCCTGTCAAAAATAAAATACACACGTTTATATGAAAACGATTATTTTGGCACCAACACAACTACACGGCTACCCGACTACTTTTGCCGCTGTAGTCAACTTAGGATAATTTCTATTTTTGTTGGCTACAACACAAAAATAGTGTTGACAATAATACAAAATATGTAACAAATTAGTGCTTAAAAATATTTTATTTTGTTAAACACAAAAAACGTCGTAACATTAAATGGTATAATTGCATTAATATTCAAGAGGGGTTAGATAAATTTATTTACACGTTATAATAATGTATTATAAATAAGTAATTGTATTTTAAGTGAACTTTATATACGTGTCTACAGCCATGCATGCTGTTCGATTTTAATAAAACAAAAAAAATGTAATTGGCACTACTGAAATAAAAATTCATTTGTATAAAAACAGCTTTTTATTATGTTGCTGTCGTTTCCAAAATAATAAGTAGCTGGCCACACGGCGACGATTGCAGTGAACGGCATTTGTAGTCGTGTAGCTCTGCAGTCTGCTGTGGTCTATGTGTTTATAGCATTATATGCTACTTTTTCTTAAAAAGTTATTTAAACATTTGTGCGAACGGATTATAAGTGGGCCATTCTTTATTATATTTTCCAACTTGGTTCACCCGTCTACAAAAGGAGTGATAATTAAAAATATGTGTGTATAGGGTCATATGTACTAAAAAACGCCATTTTAATGATGCAAATTTATTAGTTATATCATGATTTATACTGTGTAAAAATTTCATATTAATATCTTACCCAGTAAAAAACGCTGCTTACCTGCGAGCAGGTTTGTAAGGGAGTATGCTAAAAAGAATCCCTTACAAACCTGCTTACATATGCCATGATTTTTATATGGTGAATTCCCACTTGGAAGCATTACTTTTGGGCAAAATAAGCGCGGGTTTTAGCGCTTACAAAAAGCTGTGATTTCATGGCTTTCAGTAAAATCATATTTCATGTCTATATTATTACGATTAAAACCAATAATATGAATAATATGTAATTTATTTTACATCAAATTCTACAGACTTTAATTTTAGACATAATATAACAATTTTATTGTTTTACCGCATCACGTGGTAGCTCCTCAGGAACAATGAAGAGACTAATTATTTTTTTTAACATACTCGAAAACACCAAACACAATCGGAAATCACTCGGGAAAACTGGTTCAGATCGTTTAAAATCCACGACATGAAACTTTCTGCATTACAACCTGCATCCTCGTAAGGGATTAACGTAAGCTGCTAACAACCTGCATCATTGTAAGGGAAAACAGTAAGCTCAACAAAATTTTTTGTTTATTTTTATACGAACAACATAATAGTAAGCACTTACTTCAGCGCATTTGTTTTATCCTGCTTCTAAAAACAGGAAAAATTTTTACTGTACTTTTAGAGTTAGAGGAGAATATATTTTCTGTTGTCTGGAAGTGCGTGCAAAGAGTATATTCTTTATGGAGAAACTATGCTACTCACGGGTCTCCCGATAATTAGCGCACGTGCACTCAACTCTCACTAAGAGAAAAATGCACTAAAAAACCTATTTATAATAAACGTGACCGAATAAATAGAGAGAAGGTCATGCTAGGCAGATATGAATTGAAACCTTTAAACGCGTTTCCTGCTAAATCGTGTTTTTGAGTTATGTCTTTTAGTGAATGAGCGTTATGCAGAAAAGTATAGGATTTCATATGGCATTAATAATTTTTTGAAATTCGCGATTTAAAAAATTGAATTAATGCCATGAATTGGATCTTGTTGCCCTAATGTGCCTTGTCATGTTTTGTATTAAAAATTTTTATTTAAAAACTTGTTTTACACATTGTTAGGAACATAAGATTCAATAAAACTTAAACATTTTCAAGCGTTTGAAAAATGTGAGATTTAAAATACTACACTAAAATCTATATACTTATATGTATATAAATTAATTTCTGTTTGTTTGTTCTCTATACAAATTTGCAATTTTAAACGAACTTTCCTCAAATTTGGCATGAATAATCCTCGGACCACGCCCACTTCCACGCCTACTTTTGAAAAAAATCTAAATCTAAAATTTCTTTCACCTTTTTCAACTTTTTTTCGTTTTTTTCGAATACAAACTTCTAAGAAAGTTTTAACGGATTTCTTTGAAATTACTCACATATATTCTACGTTTTCCGAGGAAGACCTCAGTAAAAGTAAAAATTACCATAGCCCACTTCAATGCCGACTTTTGATCCAAAACGTCAAAATCAAAAAATTCCACTATCTATTCTATCTTATCTTCTATATGTATAAAACTCATTTTCTGTTTGTTTGTTCTCTATACAAATTTTCAATCCTCAACGGATTTTCTTCAAATTTGGCACGAATAATCGTCAGACCTCAGCTTAGATCGTAGTATAGTTTTCATCTACCACGCCTACTGCCACGCCTACTTTTGACAAAAAATCTAAGACTAAAATTTTTTTCACCTTTTTAAACTTTTTTCGTTTTTTTCGAATACAAACTTCTAAGAAAGTTTTAACGGATTTCTTTCTTTGCTCACATATATTTTACGTTTCCCGAGGAAGGCCTCAGTAAAAGCTTCAGTACCATAGTCCACTTCAATACCGACTTTTGATCAAAAACGTCAAAAGCAAAAAATTCTACTATTTTTAATAAAGCTTATTTTTTTAATTTGAAAGTATTAAATCCAATCAAAACATTTTAGGAAAAACCATTTCGTTTCTAAGAATTTTTTTCCCCCGTATAATATACCCCAGAAAAATAAAGAGGAAGTAGTGCTTTAAGAACCTCTTTAACTTTACTTCCAAAGCATTAGCATACGCACATTTTTCACTTTAATAGAAGTTATTGTAAACAACTGCCAAAAATGTTAAACAGCATTTGCATCACCATATAAATTAATTGGTATCTAAATTAATAACATCCTAAGAAGTACTTTCTCATAAGTTCATATATTCTTGTTTTTTATATGGATGTTGAGGTGCTAAGTGGTTGGATTTGCAATCAGAAGGTTGCGAGATCGATTCCGGGCCGGAAGATAATTTAATTTTTTTTAATTCTACTTAATTTTTTTAGTATTTTTTTATTTAATTTAGTTTTTTCTGAGTATTTTAAGAGAATTAAGTAATTTAAAAACTACCAAATAATTAAAATCTTGACTTTAATCATAAAGAATTTTTTTTTAGAAAATTGTTATCCAGAGTGGACAAATAATTACTTGATAAAAATTTATTTTTTGCCTTTGCGATGGAACTTTTTGTAAAACTTATTTAAAAATATAAAAAAGCCTAAGGTTTTATATTTGTTATTGTTATGTTGATAAGAAAATGCAAAGATGTATTTCACTGCTAAAAATTAGTTTATCGAATTTTTCATATTTGTTTCAAGATATACTTTTTAGGGGTGCCTTGAAACGTGTGCAATATTCAAAAAAAATTAGGTTTAAAAATTTGATTTTGGCTTCAAAAATCTATTTGATTTTTAAATTCTATTGTTTTGGATCGCAAAAACTAAAAATATCGAAGCCAAATTTTTAAAGCTAGTTTATTAATAATAATAATTAATTAGTAAACTAATTAATAACTTTTACTTAATTTAAATATATATATATCACTTTAGTTTACCTATAGAGTTTTTACCTACCTCTTTCTCCGAATCTTTAGAAAAAAATACGGGAAACATTAAGAGATTTTATGTTCCAAGGCACACTCGTTTCATTGCAGGCCACTTTTCCCTACCTGTAGTTAAACTACTTCTCCAATATTTTTTTATCTCATTGTCATTATCTTATTAAAGACACTTCTCGTCAAATTAATTATTAAAAAATATTTTAAAGTATGCAATGAATTCAAAATTGTGAAATGAGCATTTTTATTATTTCTTAATATTTTTTTTAACCTCATCAAAACTTAAAAATAATTTATATCTCAGTGATACGAAGTCACATAATAAAAATGTTTTACAAATCATTATTTTGTCTTCTTTATTATATATTTGTGTAGCATATTTTTCATGTTTTCATAAAAATATATCAATATTTTCAACTTAAGTTCGTTTTAAGTTTGTTGTACTGCATAAGTAACTTTGGTGCAAATATTAGAGCGGTCTACTTTAATACAGCAGATCGTAACTCAGAGTCGTATGTTCAATACTCGCTGGCACCAAAAGATTTGTTTTCAATATTTAAAGAAACATCCCTAAAGTATGCTGCACATTTTTATTAAATAAAACTGTTAATATATACATATTTGAAAAAGACCTTCCATGAACTATTGAAAAATAGCATTCATGCACTGTTTAAAATGCTATTAAAGAAGTAATATATTCACTCCATCCCCCAATGACACGACAATGTTAAAATCATTAATGATTCACCTAAATTTGCACCATATCCGGATCAGTAGATGTGTTTTTACTACATCCTCCTCAGCTCTTATTTTGCTGGGACCTACTGATTTTTTCGCAGTCTTTATGATTTCTTTTTTTTTAAATTTTATTTTTCCTTACCGTTTTTGGCCATTAAAAAACAAAAAAAAAAATTCTTTAAGGATAAACTTTTTCGAAACCATGCACTAAAATCAATATGACCCATCTTTATTGATAAAGCACATTGATTTATATTCGTGAATTGCTACTGAAAGCATCGTTTTGTATTCAACATCTTTAAAGATAAAATAATTTTTAATTTTGTAACCTTATTTCATAAATTTCCAATTTAATTTTTAATTTCAAGTCTAACGTTAAAATCCTAACTGATTCTGCAAAACACAACAGAATTAAGTCGTCTATATCCTAGCTTAAAATTTTTTCTGCATTCAAAAATCACAGTTGACCCGGGAAACACTGGGCACTTTAGCTAGTATTAAATAAAACTCAAACTTTTTCTCCTTGGTCTCTCAAATATTTGAAATGTAAAATGGTCTAATAAGAATATTTAGAACTTAAAAAGATTTTGTTTGATTTTTTTTTATCAAAATTTCGATTCAGCTGGACAAATTTTATTTTAGCTGGCCACTGTACAGGCATAAAAAAAGCTGGACAATCCAGCCCGTCTGGCAACCCTAGGCCGACCGTTTGGTTGTTTAGTTGTCCGGTCACTTGTGTTTGGAACGCGTTTTTGCACTCATTGTAAATTACATTTTCCAAATGTTTCTACCTTGTATGGATACAACATGTTGATACATTTGTACACACATTTATGTCGGATTCGATGCCATGCCACAAAACGGTCACAAACTAGCATACAAACTTTATACAAGGCAGTATTTGGTGCATACATACATGTATGTATACATACCGTCACCTAAAATGCAAAAGGACGTAACTAACATATTTATTTTACTACAGGAGAAGCAAAGAACGTACACAGATATTTACAATATCGTTAATATAACTGATAGTTTTAATCATAGAACCAAACAATTTTGTGGAGAAATGTAATTCGATTCGGTGTTTCAAAGTCAATCAACCCTAATTCAATATTTTACAGGGCAACCAAAAAAATACCCGAACACAAAAACATATAAGATTCGAACTTTGTTTATAAAGCCGCTATTTTATATCGTAGAAGATCAAAATTTTGTGTAGGCATGTAGTTTAGCCAAATGTATCATAGACATCAATAAAACCGGTTTTGGAAACTTTGTTAGTTATGCCCTTTTGCGTTTTAGGTGACGATACATTCATTCATCTATGGAGTTAATGTACAAAGACTCCAACATGCATTATGGTGGGGTTCAACTGCTGGCATTAACTTAAATCAAACTTAACTGAACTACATAAAAATTGGTATGCAAGAAGATTTTACAAACAATAACAGGCACCTCAAAATAAATCGGGTAAATGCGTAGGTTTTTAAGAAGACATTTGATAATAATTATTTGTCCTGTACTCTTTTATCTATCATATGTATACATAGTTCATATATGAACTGCAAAGAATAACACCGGTTGACAAAAAATTGTTTTCATGGATTTCTGTTTTAGTGCATAACTTCTCGTGCTAGACTTCGAAAAATACCAAAATATCCATTTTTAGCTTTTAAAGTTTGAGTTTTCTGTTTTATGTTCTAAAGATGATCAGCACGTGGGTAGCACTTAGATCAAAATCAAATTTTGATAAAAAAATAAATATTCGTCACTTTATTTATTCTTGATACAAAACAAAACTTGACAACGCAAATTGCGGCGAAAAGGTTCAATTCCTGGCATAAATAAAATTTTTCAAATCTCTAATTTCAAAATATTATTAGAGTTCCTCAGAAAAGTATAAAGTTTCGTTGTTTTTGGGATATCATCACTTTTTAAAATGTTTTGGCATCAAAAAACCAAAAATGGCGTTATTATTTTTTTAAATTGCAACTCCTTCCACTGGCGAGCGGAGGCCAAAAACGTCGATTTTCCTGCTGAGAAAAAAGAGCTGTATTTATATGAAATTTGAATTCACATTTCGATTTTATACTAAAAATTATTTAATAAAAGTTTTTTCACTGTTTTAAATAGAGAAATATAGTAAGCAGAATAAAATTAAATTTTTTCTAAAACTTATAAAGAACTTTTTTGTTACACACGATCAACATTTTTAGCGCAAAAAAATGGTGGAAAAATTTTCACTTTATGGTCAAACCACTTAAAAGTTATTAATTTTCCAAAATGGTGTCTTTACTGAAATGCAAAATTTTTTAGTTTGATTATTTCGTTCGTTATTTTGCGAATAGTCTGTATCTCGAAACAACGCAATATTTAAAAAACGGTTGTTGTTAAGTTGGATATGCATCGTTATTGTCTAATTACGTTAATATTTTAGCTAAATATTATTACAAGTTTGATATAATTTTTATTAAAAATTATGTTTTTTTCGACCTTTAATTGTGCAATGAAAATTATTCAAGTTCGAGGCTATACTCTATATTTCTTTATTAGGATATTGTCCTAACAAATAATCTATAGAGTTTTTTTGTTTTCAAATTTATTATTTGACCCTTTCAGGAATGTGTTGATAGATCTATTTCGGGAAGTTTCTAGGTTCCTGTCATCAGAACACGTTTTGAAAGAGGTAACAATCCCATGGCAAACATCAAACACTTATATAAACTAGTTTACTCACTACATGAGAACTAATATATGAGCTCGAAGTTAAAGATTATCACCACTGAGCAACAAATAAATTTAAAACTTGTTTGTTATGTGCAAGGTCCACCCCTGGTGAATATTCAATACACGTTTTGTTGTTTCTTTTCCTCCTTATTATTTTTTGTTTCGTTTAGAAACAAAAACAGGGGGAGTGAACTAGACTGTACTTTGTCTTTTATACAAGTTTGATATAATTTTTATTAAAAATTATGTTTTTCGACCTTTAATTGTGCAATGAAAACTATTCAAAAAACTTTATAGATTATTTGTTAGGACAATGTCCTAATAAAGAAATATAGAGTATGGCCTCGAACTTGAATAATTTTCAATAAATAATTATTACTTTATATTTTTGTGGACTAATGGTGAGTCCAGTGTAACCAGAAACTTTCGACTTCTAACAACCCGATTAAATAGACTTAATATGATGCTTTTTATAATCCTATAAAAATTAATACATGATACAAGTTTATAGAAGAAATGGGCTCATATAATTATATAAGTTTGCGTTAGTTTAGTTCTAATTTAATAATAGCAGATTAAATTACACCCGAATAACGTCGCGATATAATTTAATACGATTTTATGTAGCGGTATAAATTTATATCTGAACTGATACTAATATACACAAAATAAACTATAGATTCATCCCGTTTTTGATTTTAAAACTTCATTAGAATCCGAAATATTTTCAGAAATAATTACCGTCAAATACGTTATTAATCCTTTTAGACTTCAGCTTTTTGCAAAAAGTTTTCAAAATTATAATTTGTAGCAAATGCCTTTCCATTTCGACATAAAATTCAAAAAATTCTCTTGAAATTCTGGTATGTGATGAATTTCACTTTCGATCGAAATTGAAAATGCAATCGATTTTAATTTGCTTCAGAAAATACATAAAAGAATAAAACCTTTGTCAATCATTTTAGTTAAATGAAATATTTCAATTTATGATATTAAATGTTGTTTAAAATTAAATTGTTGCGAAATAATGACATAAAAATTTTTGATTTCGATCGAAAGGGAAATTCATCACATACCAGATTACCTAAAAAAATAAGTTGTTTGAGAAAAAAACTTTGAAAATGAAGATATAATGAAAATGAAGATTTTATGAAATTTTGTAACTTACACCATTGAATAAATAACAAACACGGAAAAAACGTTGAGACTTAATTTAGCTTTTTACATTGAAAAAAATCTTAAACTAAAAACCCCTAATGTTACAAATGAATCAAGTTTTTTTTTAGCGCTTCTACATGTTTTGTGTATAAGGTGTAGAAATTTATTAACCAGAATGGAATCAATTCAAAACACAAAAATTGGCAAATTTTCTAGTGTGACTCTGCATGGGGTAAAATACAACTTATCCAAAATGAATTGTGTTTTTTTAAATATGATATAATATATAAATATATATTATTTTGTATTTTGCAATGTCTAGGTTTATAAGGCGTATTCCAAATGCAATTATATTTTGAGCGTATATGAGACGCAACTATATATCGCCCATTTACTCCAAGAACGTCACAAAACAAAAAAAACAAAATTTTTGAGTTAATGACGCAGAATTATTCATTATATCACATATCATATTGTGTAAAAAATTCGTATTGATGTCTTGTATACTTACCTCTTGAGAGAAATTTTATCGTTATTTTTTTCTTCAAGGTGGGAGTAAATTGAAAACTTTTTTTCTTCAAGGTGGGAGTAAATTGAAAACTTTAAACTCGTTTTTTACAAAATCAACATTTTTGAGTTATGACGTTATTGAAGTAAATGAGCGATATGACATCATATTAAAATTATTCGGCGAAATTAATTTTATATGAATTTATATAATTATGCCCGGTTATATGGACAGGCAGACAAAAATTGATAAGTGTATATCAAATAATGTATTATTTTATGCAAAAATTTATAACCCTCTAAAAAACTACGTATTTTTTATTCGTGAAGTCAAGTGTTTCAGATTTTGCAGATAAATTAAAATTCAAATATCCTATATAAACTGAGTGACACTTACAAGGAAGCTTTTCCGATAGGTTACCTTTGAACTTAATAAAATTCGGATAGGTGATAAAGAAGCAAAAAAAATATGATAAATGTATTTTCAGCGTCCCAATCCCATGTTTTGAGGTTTAAAAATGGCGGTGAAGTTAAACACATCTTTGTATGAAAATATGTTTAAAGTTCAGGAAATTTAGACTTATTTAAAAACAGCATTAAAATACTCGAGAAAACACACATTTTGAAAGCCATTTTGACACTGTGTCGTGGCTCAGGCTGTCACTTCTTTAAATTATTTTAAATATTGGTGAACAAATTATTCACGATTGTTTTTCCTTTTGTTTTAGATCGGAGGGAGCACATCGGAGCTATACTCCATGTCTTGTATTAACAACGTTAACGTTTAATCTCACTAGTGTGCTTGTGGTCTGAAATAAATAAAGTAGTCGCTCGGTTATATGAATATCCAGTTATGTAAACTTCCAGTATAGTGAACAAAAAAATTTAAACACAGGAGGCTCTAAAGAGTGAACACAGCCTATCTCTATTATGTAAACAGCTTTCAACCGTTGATTTTTTTAAATGTTTGTCTTATTAGAAGTATGTTTTTCCCTGAAATAAGTGAAGAACCTGCAACCGTTGATTTTTTTTAATGTTTTGAGTTGTTGAGTTTTGAGTGATTGTCTTTTGAGGACAAGGCACTACAGAAATCCCTTGAAGCAAAAAAGTACAAAAAAATATAATCGACTACTTTTATGTACATTAATTATTAAAAAAACTTATTAAAAATAAAAACTTAATGTAATAAAAATAATTTGAATTACTTATTTTATATTCTCTCGAATATCTGAACTTCTCCATTTAGTGAACAGACTCTGTTTGAATTAGTTCATATAACCGAGCGACTACTGTAATGTGAAGAAAAAATATGCAATTGGAAATTTTAAAAATATAAATGAAGCCCATGTCTTATTTAAACTAAATTATGTATTTCCAATTCAATTTGATTTATATTTTGGCCAATTTCAAATGCTTTTCAAGCGCAATTGTGTTTTAACCCTTCACTTTGTCAATAATTACATTTTTCGTCAATAATTACAATTTTCTTTAATCTTTTTTATAAATAAAAACCCTTTAGAATTTCTCAAAAAAAAAAAAAATAACATCGTTATATACCCAAAGACTAGTTTAGCTGCTTAATTTTAAAATGTCGCATTTCAAGAAGCGCAGAACGAAATTTGTTTACATTTAGTCTAAAAGAATTGTGAAAATTTAAGTCAAATTGGACCACGTTAACGCATGATGCATATCGTTCAATGTTTGAGTCTTAAATTTATTTCGAAAAATTAAAAAAATAGCCACGAGTCGCTTTAATGGATTTTGAGATAATCTAATAAAGGGTGGTTAAATTGTAAGGGCCGATGTTGAATGTGAACCACACCTAAACGCCAAGTTTTTTTCCGAATTTTATTTGACATTTCTCTATTTCAGACTTACTCAATTTGAACCATGGAGAGATACACAATCCAACAACGTGTTAAAGTTATCCAGACTTATTATGAAAATGGGCGTTCAAATCAAAATGCATATCGTGCACTTCGTGATTTTTTTGGTCAATTTGATCGTCCAAATGTGCGTACAATCGCAAAAATCGTGGAAAAATTCGAGCAAACCGGGTCTGTAGAAGATGTGAGAACACCAGTGCATGCTCGTACAGCTCGTACTGCAGAAAATATTGCTGCTGTTGGCGATAGTGTGGCTGAAGAGCCGTCCACCTCAACTCGTCGTCGTGCCCAACAATTGCACCTCTCACGCTCGTCGTTGATGAACATTATGCATAAAGACTTGCATTTACACGCTTACAAGGTGCAATTGGCTCAAGAACTAAAGCCTCTTGACCATTCCAAACGTCGTGAATGGGCAGAATGGTGGCAAGAAATGGCAACAGTGGATGATCAATTTTCGAAGAAAATCATCTTCAGTGATGAGGCACATTTTCACCTCAGTGGATTCGTCAATAAACAGAATTGCCGCATTTGGGCGAATGAGAATCCAAGAGTGATTGTCGAAAAACCAATGCACCCACAAAGAGTGACTGTTTGGTGCGGTTTATGGGCTGGCGGCATCATCGGGCCGTATTTTTTCCAAAATGAGGCCGGTCAGGCAATTACTGTGAATGGTGTTCGCTATCGTGAGATGATAACGAACTTTTTATGGCCCGAATTGGAAGATATGGATGTGGACGATATGTGGTTTCAGCAGGACGGTGCCACTTGCCACACAGCTAACGAAACAATGTCTCTTTTGCGCAACAAATTCAATGGCCGTGTTATCTCACGTAATGGCGATGTCAATTGGCCGCCAAGATCATGTGATTTGACACCGTTGGACTTTTTTCTTTGGGGTTATTTGAAAGAAAAGGTGTACGTCGATAAGCCAGCAACAATTCAAGAGCTAAAGGATGAGATAATTCGGCACATTAACGGCATAGAACCTCCATTATGCCTCAGCGTCATCGAAAATTTGGACCATCGGATGGAGGTGTGCCGCCGTGGTCGCGGCGCCCATTTGGCCGATATTTTGTTCCATACATAATTGAGTAATACCAATATATCATAATAAAATAAAATTACAATAATTTCCTAAATAGTTTGTGTTTTATTCAAAATCAATATATCGTAAAAAAAATAGTGAAAACTATATCACCAGATGCGTTCGTAGCAAGCCAAATTAAAATAAAAGGAAAATTATCAACATTTGAAATTACACACTACGGTCATAGAATCCAGCGGTATCCCCGTTTTAAAAGATTATGTCAAAATTGTATTATTATGCTGTTTTTAAGTTGTAGAAAGTCATTTGTGGATATGGTGTTGAGTCAGAAAATACGGAGGATACGGCGGAGTCATCGGTTAACGAAGCCTCGGTTAACGAAGCCTTGTTAGACTGTGTGTTTCCCACGTCGTGGAACAAAGCACAGACTTCACACTGCAATTAAACAGGCCGAGTTTTGTTTTACTGCTGATGCAAATTCGGTTGTCCCAAATGAATGGGGTTGTTGTTACCGAATTGGAGGTTGTGACAACTGAATCCGGTTGTGACAACCGAATTTTTTTGGTTGTAGCAACCGAATAGAATCGGTTGGATGAAATTTTAGAATTTTTATGAGAGTGTGTTGTCCATACTTCTTGTAACGACTAAAGGCGACTCTTGCCTTGTTTATACGGACTAATATATATGCAGTAGCATCCAAAGATTCTACATCTTCAATTTGGATGTTTTGTCTTCTTCAAATTGATAATCTTCTTCGCATTTACTTAAAGTTGTGTAAGTTTAGCCTCTATATCAGTAAAGCGGTGTGCCATTAGGCAAATATCGTCAGCGCAATCAACATCATAGAGCTTTTCTGTCAAGTTTTACTGTATACTATTTTGGGATTCAGTATTTGTTTTTAGAAGGACAATCAAATTTATGAGAGATATCTTTAGAAGTAAGGGTATCCCACAGACGATTCCGTGACACTGTGTCGAAAGCTCTCTCAAAATCGACAAAGAGAAGATACAGGTGAGTGTTTTTTCTTTGGATTGTTCAATGATGATACGAAGAAAATTGACGTGGTCAGCACATGATCTTCTCGTTCGGAAACGTGCTTATTCATTTCGAAGCAACAAGATTACCTATGAACCTGTTATAGAACTGCTTCTTTTACCACCGGTTACATGGAGCCGTTTCAAGAACATGGCCCTGGGCGTCAAATAGTAAGGTTTCACTGTCCCAGAACCAGTTCTATAACTGGTTATAGAACCGGTTCTAAAGCAACTTGTTCTAGTTTGGAGGTAAAGACCCTATTGCAAATAGGACAAGCTCCATATAAAAATAATCTGCAACCTGTTATTTGGATTTTACTGGTCCATTTTAATATTGGCAATAATTTTTTTAAATTAAATTAAAATTAATAATTTCGTTTAAAACAAAAATTTGATGTCCTACAGAAATATAAATAATATTTAAGTGATTTACAAATTTCAATCATACATTTTGTGTTTTGAACCCGTTTTATGGAGGTCAGATATATGTAACTTAATATCTTTTAATTTAAATATATTTGGATTATCATGTATCTAATTGTATCAATAACAATATAATTAGATTTTTTTATATCGGGACAAAACTCGGATGGAATTGGATAGTTTTTTATTAAATTGTATCTATTTAAATATAATTTGATCCAAAGTGATACAATTTATTAAAAACATTTTCCGGATCAATTTATATCCTCTTATATGGTACTCCTTTGACTCAAGTAGTTCTGTTTAAAAATTTCCAAATAAACAATTTTTAATTTTGAAAACGTAGTTGAATGAAAAAACTTATTAATATAACAATAACAACTATTTAAAGTTAAATTAATTTAAGCGAAAATCTTGTGATTTGTTCAACATGCTTACCACGCTTTTTGTAAATTTTAAAAAGTACCGGCATCGGACCGACAAAGTATTATCAGTCGGACACTATTAATAACTTATGCCCAGTTTTTCACTTCGTATTTAAATGTCATTTGGAATTTAAGTTCTATTTAAATACAAACGTCAGTTTTTAACTTCAAATTTAAATCACACTTAAGTGACCAATCTTGGACATTTAAAGTATATTTAAATTGTACAAATATAGCATACGATTTTGACAGTTTGTTTTTTTTCCCTTGGTAAGACAAACAATAAAAAATAAGTTAAATTACAGCAGCCAATAAAAATTCAACTTCGGTTGCACTGATATTTTCACTTCTCTTTATTTTTATTTTATTAATTTATTTATTATTTAATTATATATACATATTTTATTTGTATATTTTATAATTTCTGTTTTTCTCTATTCTTAAAACAGCTGTTTTATGAATAATGATCATTAATTTTTTGACATTTCATGATGCTACCATACTTTTGTCGCAAATAAATAACAATTCTCAGTTAAGACTGAAAAACTGAAACTGTATTTAAATACAACTTAAATTTAAATGGCAATTAACTAATTGCATATTTAAATACGAAGTTAAAAACTGGGCATTAATATTTAATTCATACTTTAAAAATTGTTTAGTTAACGTCAAACATTTTTAAGTTGGTTCTTTTTTTTTTATAAATACGAGTCAACTAAAGCTCAGTGAATGATATTTCTCCTGGGAGTCAGTTGCAAACAATCGAGACAATTTCTCGGTTTATGAATCAGTTATAATCAAACTCCACATTATTATTATATTTTTAGAGTTATTTTACTACACTATAGAATTCGTATATGTTTTTTTTTTTTTTTGTTAATTGATAATAAAATCTGTTTTGGTATTATGTGTACTATTTTTTGCAGCTAGTTGGTACTATTTTGCAAATCGCATTTATCATCCCTGATATACACATAAATGCATATTTACTACTAATAATTAAGCCTCCTTTTCACAAAGTCCCTTTATCAACTAACTGGGACTTTAACGGACACATTTGTTGTTATTTCCAAATTTATCAACTTAACTGTTTGTTAAATATTAACTGGACATTAAGTTATCGGTCTTAAGAGATATACATTTTTATTTTCAATTTGACGAAGATTTTTTGTTGGGTTTTCTCTCTCTTAGCACACTTAAATATACTCACAGAAAAAAAGTTTTGTAGTTGCAACTGAATTTTTATAGTTCCACTTACTATCACAATTATTAAGTTTTAATACTATTGTAACAACTGACAAACTTCGAATTTTTACAAATTATGCAACAAACTGGGCTCAAACCGGCGACCGTTGGCTAAGCAAATAGAACTTTACTTCTAGCCTAAACCCAATTTAAATATGTTTTTTTATTAAATATCAAACTTGAATATTTTTTAGTGTCAACATTAAATATATGTGTCTACAAATAGATTTGTACACTCAAAAAAATAAGTCAGTAGAAAAGTTAATAAATCAAGAATACTATTTTTCACCAAACTTTTGCTAAAATTTTAGTTATACTTATTTTTAATATACTCACTTAACTAAATTGGTTTTTTTTTCTCTTTATTTGTTTTCAAAAATTTGTAAAATAATACAAAGAAATTAACTTATAGAACACACACAGATATAAAGTGACAACCGAATTGAAAAGTGTATTTTGTTGTTAACAACCAATAAATTCGGTTAGTACAACCATATTCTAATTTGATTTCCGAATATTTTGGTTGTTGCAACTAAAATTCAGTTGTATTAACCGAATTTTGTTGTGAAACCCACTACTCAATTGCAGCAACCGACTTTAGTTGTAGTAACCGAACTTGACTAGTAGTAACCGAATTTCAGTTGACAAATGGCAAAATTTTTCTCTGTATGTATAAATATAATATAAATTATTTTAAAAATTATTTTAAAACATATATTTATAAAGAATAATGTTACAGCATGGTTTGATAACCGTCTGCTGGGAAATTGAGTTTAAAGTTTTATTTAAAATTTGAATTCAGTTATTAGTATTTTTCTATATCTTAATGCATACCTAACATAATTGAAAAGTTTTAGTCAATTTGCAGCTTCACCGCCATTTATAACATTTACGATTTGATCTTCTGACAAACTTAAAGATCGGAAATATCTCATCCTTATTTCATTTAAAACCGGGCACCTACCCAAGAAGTGTTCCATTGTTTCCACTTCCCTGAGATTACATAAAGAGCAAAGTATTGCTTCCTCTGTTCTATATGATCTCCCATTTAGCCATGAACGATTGCCTCTAGCCTTCATAATATATGAAATCTGACCTTGACTATACAAAGCATTGCAATAGGTCATACCTTTCGAGAAATCAAGAAAACGGTAAATTCTATCCGCACTTTGGAGAGCATCACTGGTATGTTTGTGGATTGATTGAGCTTTTATTTGTTCAATCAGGTTTTTACAGGCGTTGTTAAATAAATTTTTATTATGTTCAATGTTTGCACGTTCTACGTTGTAATACTTAACTATTGAACTAATGTTTTGCCAAATTTTCACTAATATATTTTACTAAAAAATTTGAGCTAAAAGGCAGATTAGTAGTGTTGACGACATATAAGACATATAAAAAAGTCAACCATGGAAGATTATTGTATCTGTTTTTCAAACATAAATCAAAATTGTGGATTAACACAAATTAAATTTTGTGTTGTCGCCGGCTTGTGAAAATAATTCTATATTAATTAAATTAAAGACAAAATAAAGTATTTTAATTTAATAAAGATAAAATGTGTATTTGTAAACTAAATTTTTAATTTGATTACACTGTGTGTAATTTTTTAAGTCATGGCAAAATAACCATATACGGACACCACTACGTGATAAAAGACTAAAAAAAAAGACCCGTGTCTCCCAATTTTTCCCAAAGTCATATACTCTTTTGTTTATGGGCCGCCAAAGATTTGGGGCCTCGGTATCATTTTCGCAAAAAAGTGATCATTTTCTCAGGCTCATATCTTGCAAACCGTTCAGAATTTCGATTTACTCGCTATGGCAAAGTTGTAGCTCTTGTCATAAAGAACAAAAATTGCGAACATATAAAATAAAAAAACTTCACCTTCCAGATCAAAATCGCAAAAAACTTAAAAAAATTCGATTTTTTTACCTTTTTTCCCGTGTTCAGCTCCATAGGTAGCAAACCGTTCAAAATTCAAGGAAACAATCAACTACAAAAATTTAACTAAGATCTCAATAAACAAATTTCTAGAACATATAAACTTCCTAGAGATGATTCTTAACACTGTTTAGGTAGCGCGCAAAAGTGAAAATTTTTTTAATTTAATTTTTTTTCCTTTTTTCTCCTGTTCAGGTGCATAGGTAGCAAACCCAATTCCCTGGAAGTTTATATGTTCTAGAAATTTGTTTATTGAGATCTTAGGTAAATTTTTGTAGTTGATTGTTTCCTTGAATTTTGAACGGTTTGCTACCTATGGACCTGAACACGGGAAAAAAGGTAAAAAAAAATCGAATTTTTTTAAGTTTTTTGCGATTTTGATCTGGAAGGTGAAGTTTTTTTGATTTTATATGTTCGCAATTTTTGTTCTTTATGACAAGAGCTAAAACTTTGCCATAGAGAGTAAATCGAAATTCTACACGGTTGTAGGTTTCGAAATTCGTTAATAGTTGCAGAATTTCTTTTGTTCCAATCAAATGATTGCTATTACAACCGAAAAATTTGGTAACAGCAACCGAATCTTTCAATTGGTAACAAATACGGTAGCCTCTACCTAGCCTGTTTTCTGGGTGCATGGAAGGTTGTAGAAATAATAGATATTCCTAAAACCAATAAAGATTCAGCTTAAGCTACCTCATACAGACCAATAAGTCTGCTCCTATTACTTTCAAAACTCTTCAAACAACTTTTCCTCGTATTCGAATTTAAGTTCGCACCCTTAGAAATACGCGAATAGCAAAAGAATTAGAAAGTTTTGTGCAAATCAAATGATATTTAGAGGTGGCTCAAGGCGACTTAAATCTTGAAAAATAACGATTTTTACCATTTTTTATTTTGTTGCAACCTGAATAACGTTTCTCAGGCTGCTTTGATCAATTCACACATTAAATAAGTTCTTTGATTTATAAGTTACCTAAACTGCCCAAAATCATACAAACCGACCAATAAATAGTAAAGATATAAATTAAAACAGCTGTCAAAGTGGTTATTTTTAAAATCAAAGGATACAATATAGGGAGGTTAATGGTGAAGGGCACACTAGCGGAAACGTTATATTGGAAAAAGTCGGAGACACATTTATACAGTTTTATTACCAATTTTTTTCCGGGAGACGGAATCATGGATAAATTATAATTATTTCAACCGTAAAAGTGGGAATTTTTTAAACCAACGGAACAAATTTTTTTGAGGAACGGAATTTTGACGGAAAACGCTATATTGGAAAAAGTAGCAGGCACCTTCCAAAAATATGATTACCAATTTGTTGTCCGGAAGGCTTTCTAGCTGATGCATGTATAATTTATAATTACAGCGGCCCCAAAAGTGATTATTGTTTAAATTTAGACGGAAAACGCCATATTTGAAAAAGTAGGAGGAACTGTTCCAAGATTTTATTACCAATTTCTGTAGAATAATATCAACTCAAATATATTTAAACTTTTCTAAAGTTAACATCTTGTTTTTGATGTTCATATTTTATTATTTAGCGAAAAAAAAACATTCGCTAATTTTATCAGCTTTTTTCTGCACCGTCATTTCTTCATCGGGCCACCCCCCTAAAATGTGCTAATGGGCTACAAAATGTTATTCGCTGATGCACGCTTATTTAGCACAAATCTTCAGAACTGAAAGACTTGCGGTCAGAAGTCTGAAGTAAAATAGGCGAAACAAATTTTAAGTATTTTGTATGTTTTATTTAAATTTTATTTTATTCACAATTCTTGTATGTCTTAATCATAGCTTTACTTATATCACAAAATATCGATTTTAATATACATCATTGCCGCCAAGTACTGGATATGGTGAGACGCCAACTCTGCCATCGAAGTAATATGGATTTGGTATGTAATATTGACCCAATGGGGGTGATTGGAATCTTCCATACGGTGATCTATGTGCAAAATTACGACGTATTTTCTTAGATGGTTTGTAAAGATGATTTCTCTTTCGCTGCAACGATTCTAATTCATCCATTAGTTTTTCGTTGATTTGACTCTCATTTTGGGAATTTACATTATTTTTGAAGATTTCATTTGGTCGGGATTGAACACCAAAGATAGTTATGACTATGACCATTAAAATTATTAAATATTTAAAATTTTTCATTTTTTTGGTTTTTATATCACTTATGTTCTTTTTATGTCGCAGTAGGGATTGTATGCCGTACTTTCTCTATGTTAGTGGTTTGAACTTCGAATGATGGTTTTTCTTTCAATTCGCTTACATTTTATAATAAAAAATTCCCAGCATCTGCCGTACAAATCCAACAATTGTACCTGTATGCAGGAAATTTCTCGACGGTTTTACCTTTTAATTATGAATACATTAAAAATAAATTATTTGTAATGTATTTATTGTAAGTAGGTATAATGATAAATATCTACTACCTATGGATTCATTAATGATCCTGATACATAAAATACGTTTGAAAAGATTGACCTGATCTGCGAATGCGTGCACATACATACATATGTAGGCAAACAAACAGGAGCATTGCTAAAACAGACATTTATTATAAGCAGTGTTGCCAGATATGGCGATTTCTCACCAAACGTTGCGATTTTCAAACTCGTTTGGCTATTTAGTTTATGAAATGGCGACCTGTGTTGCCAAGTTAGGGGTTCCCCTAGATTTAGTTGGTTTTAGTCGTTTGGGGGGATTTTAGTGGGTAGCAATTTATTAGGGGAAAAAAATAGTCTTATTAAAAGAGATAATTTTGTCATTATAATTATTGTATCTTATAAGATACAATATTCTGATCGATTATTATTTTTGTAAAATTTTTGGCATAATTTTAACTTTTTTTATATTGTTGATAACACTGAGCTGTTAAAATAAATTTTTAGATTTTGACAATGAAAACAGTAAAACTCTAACAAACATAGTGTATTTTAACATTTTTATTTAAGGAATTTGAAATAACAAACTAAAAAATTTAGTAGATTTTAGGAACAATAATTTTAAGACGGATTTTTTTTTTGGTAGTAGAGTAAATCTAAGGGATTTGTATTTTATGGTGATTTTTCAAGTGAATGGCTATTTTCTTGGCTATTTTCAACACACAAAATTCCTACCAGAACACTTGATATATATTATATATGTATATATATTAACAGAGTATGATTTTTCGCAAATATTATTTAAAAACTTGATGCACTATATTTTCTAAATATCTTGTTAAGTTAAATTTTTTTTCAGTTTTTTGTAACGATTTTTTGTGTGTAAGCAATTTGTCGATTTTTAAGAATTATTTCGAGGTATAAAATAAACTACACATTTTGTCACTTTAAAAAATTTTTGGGTATAGAATTTGATAATCATTTCACTATTGGAAATTATATTTGCCAGTTGGTTATTGTACAGGTTTAATATATTTAAAAAATTGTTTGTTTTTTATACGTTAAGCTCTTTAAGGGCAAAATTTAAGATGTAGGGTAAAATGCCATAGGGTAAAATGCCATTTATTTAAAGTCAAATAAAATTACTAAAGCATCGAAATTTTGCTACAAAACTACAAACCTTTTTAAACCCCTACGAACTCGACAATTATTTTAACTCAAATTTAACCAACATTTTCTCTGAGTGGACCACCGAAATTGGAAAATGAAAAAGGGGGAAAGGTTCTCCAATTTAGTCCAAATATGTTCTCCACCCAGACCCCCCGAATTCTAAATTTTTTTACTCAAATTTCAAATTTAACCAACTTTTTCTCTGAGTGCACCACCGAAATTGGAAAATGAAAAACGGGGGAAGGTCCTCCAATTTAGTCCTCCAGTTTATGATATCAATTCAAATGTGGACTAGACAGCAATAAATGTAAAAACTCCTATTTAATTAAATTTTTTTAAGTTTTTTTTGTGGGAATTGTGGGATATCCTTTAGTCCTATATCAATTTTTCTCCCCTTTAATAAAAACTATAGCAAGGTACAGTTTTCTATTAAATTTCATTACAATACGTTCAGCAACAAATATTTTATTGCAAAATAATAGTTTAACATTTAAATTATGATATTATATGAAGTTTTATTGCAATGCGATCAGCCAGAAAGAAATTACTAAATTATTTCCAAAATATTTGTGATACACCCCACTGTGCTACCTAAGATTGCTAAAAATACTCGAAAATCGTTAATTTTTTTGTTTCTTTCTTAACTTTGCATGTTTTACTTCTACCTAGAACTAACAAAAGATTTTTTTGGCGATTTATTAAAAATTAAGAAAAAAATTTTTGCCTATTTTGTTGGCGATTTTGGCGGTATGAAACAACACCCCAATGAAATAAGTCCCCAAACCAAAAATGAAATAACGCCCCATTTTTTGGGGCTTTATTTCATTATGAAACAATACCCCAAAAAAAAAATGAAATAAACCCCCAACCAAATGAAACGACACCCCAAAACAAAATGAAGTAACGCCCCAATATTTGGGGCTTTATTTCGTAATGCAATAAAGCCCCATTTTGAAAATGAAATAAGGCCCCAATAAAAAAAAAACAAAATTATATATTACTTTGAAATATTTCTTTATTCCTAATTAATACATAGTAAAAAGGCTGACAAAAAAATTGCGCGATTTTTTTTCAGCCTTTTTAAAATAAAAAGATTAATAATATTTAGTATATCAATACAGTTTTTTTTTTAATATTTTTTAGTAGTATATCACAAAATAAAACTAAATTTATAAATCGTATAATCGCACGCAGAAAAAACTTTATTTCGCGAAGCCGCCTGCCGCGTTCTACGGAGGAAAAAACCCCTAAGAGCGGCCGAAGGCCGCCACACAGAAAAACTTGTTTTTACAAATTACTTGATGTCTTAAAAATATAAGATTTCAACGGATTCGACATCTGATTTGAAAAACAAGTTCTTCTGGGTGGCGGCCTTCGGCCGGTCTTAGGGGTTTTTTTCCGTAGAACGCGGCAGGCGGCTTCGTGCGACATAAAAGAAACTTCAAAATTACTCCACGGTATAATCTCACTTACTAATAGCAAATAACTATTTACATTAATAACTTGATAATTATGCAGTAATTAAACGGTTATTTGCTTATAATACTTAAAAATTGTGCTTTTTAAGAAAATGAAATAACACCCCAAAAATATTATTTGGGGACTTATTTCATTTCTCATATTGGGGCCTAATTTCATTATGAAATAAAGTCCCAAAAAAAATTAAATAAAGTCCCAAAAAATGAAATAACACCCCAATTTTTTTTTATCGAAATTTTTGGGGCCTTACTTCATTTTCGGTTTGGGGCCTTATTTCATTGGGGTCTTGTTTCATACCGCCGGCGATTTTCATTAATCTGTTTGGCGAAAAACGGCAAAAGAAATCTGACGATAATGGCATAGTAAAATGCGAAAAACTAGACTAAAGGGTAGTAAATGGTAACAACGACTTTTTTCAAAAATTTCAATACATGAATCTTGAAACTATCAAAGGAAATTCACGTTTCACACACGATTTTAAATCCCGTACTGAAGTTACTTTTTATGAAGGATTATAGCTTATAAAGGACGTTTGAAGTGACAGGTGCAAATTTTCATGAATTGCGAGAGCAGGTAATTTTTCATTCCATTCATTCCATATTTAATTACACATTGATGAGAATATAATGACATTTTAACTACTAACATTAAGTGGTCAACGTCTCTAATTTTTCAGGAATTTGAAATCTCTAAATGAAGCTGTTTTTTTTACCTGTACTAATTCAATCTGTACTCCTACTTTGGTGGATATACTTTATGAACACAATTAATTTGGACATTAGTAACCGCATACGAAATCTTATGAGATGGAAAACAGCACGAAGGATGATGTCTATCTAATTTCTTCAAAAAAATTATAAAATTATTATTAATGTAAATAATAATAAAGTTATAAATAAATTATATATAATGGCAAACTCAGCAAAATTTGTACTAGTTTTGTTTAAAGTATAAGTAGAAATGTATTTGTTGACCAACCCGTTTAAAAATAAGCATACATGTTCATGCGCTCTCATATATGTAATCATTTATTATCACATATGAATGATGTATGAGCATATCATACATTCAGACAAAGATTCCATATATGTTAATGCATGTAAACCATTAATGTCATACATTACCATTTGTAAATTCATGTGTTGTCACATATATGAATATAAATGGATCGTATTTTCAATTTTTAGATCACATGTACCCATATATATCCATTAGGGCGGGTCGATTTAAAAATCGCTCAACGTTCAAGGAAAATCGTATTCTAGGGATCAAAATAAGAAACTTTGCCGAAGGAACCATACCTCTAAAACGAATTCTGATGTCCCGACTTTTGACCCGTAGGGTCAAATTTTGAAAAAGCCCACTTTGATATTTCAGAAATTAGGAGGAATCTCTCCAAGATTATGGGAGCTACTTCTTCTCCGGGAGACGCGCTAGCAGATTAATGCATAAATCATCATTCTAGGTGACCGTTAAGGGGTTAAAATTTAAGTTGAAAGAGAGCCTTTTTAACCGTGTTTTTATAGCAAAATGTACAAATCTCGGGATAGAGATATTTCAGAAAGTAGGAGGAGTCTTTCCAAGATTAGGGTCTCTATTTCTTCTCCGGAAGACGCTCAAGCAGATGCATGTATAAATTATATTCGATTGGGGTTGGATTCGATTGGGCCACTCTAAATGGGTCAAAGTGGAATTTTTCAAAATTTGAACCTACGGGTCAAAAGTCGGGACATCAGAATTCGTTTTAGAGGTATGGTTCCTTCGGCAAAGTTTCTTATTTTGATCCCTAGAATACGATTTTCCTTGAACGTTGAGCGATTTTTTTTGCCTCAATACAAATCGACCCGATATTATCCATACTTAACCTTTGAAATAAATCCCGAAAATTATTTAAAATTTTGCTTTTGTTTGTAGAATTTTGCATGTATTGTTAATATTTTAAAGTTGCATTTCAGTTTGAATTGTCAGGTTTGAGATCATAATTAAAATGTTATTTATAGTAATTAAATGTGCTAAAGTCCCAAAACTTATTTAACAAATTGTGAAAAACAATCTGATGTAGGCGTGTCCCTATCCGGATTTCATTCCTGCCCAAGGAAATCTTCAGGGGACTTTGTTATTGGAATTTCTAGAGATATTTGTTATGTTAAATCACAAACTCAATGAGAATTTCTTGTCCTCGTCTAGGAGCGAGATTCAAAATTTAAAATATCAAAGAAAAAACAAAAACAACAACAAAATATTGTCACAATTGGCTTTGTCATCTTCCAATGTTATTATTACAAATAGGAAACATTAATTGTTAATAAATGTAAGAGAAAAAATGAAAAAAGGATTAGTCTCATTCTAATCCACCACTCACAGTAAACTTAAGGTTTTTATCAGGTATATATATCAAGCAACCAGAGAAAATCGGTGATGTTAATTGATTACACGAAAAACATGAGTTATTTTCGAATTTTCTTACAAGTTTAGCCAACAGCTTTAAGTCTTAAAGCTTTTTATTTGTCAGGGTTGCCAGTCCAACTGCTAATGTTATCATTACTGAGAACGAATTGGGAATCCGGAATGTATACTAATAATTGAACACAGCATATTCTAGTTTGATTGTTTTCCTATTAGATTTTACATTGCATGTGAGTGTACATAACAATTCCGTTGTGAAAATTTGTCCATACGAATTTCTGTGGTTGCTGCAACGGAATTTTGGAGGTTGCCACAGCCGAAGCGTTATGACAATTCGGTTGCCACAACTTATTTGCTATATCGCTATTCCGATGTCACACCGAATTATTTTCAGAAACAGGTACTTAAAGCAGCAAACGCAGATTCTTTTTTTTAAACTTTTATTATCTAATAATTAAACAATAAATTATTAGAAATATATTTATATAATAAATAACTATTTTTAACAAATAATCTAAACGTATGAGTATTCTTTCGTTACTTAAGAGTATCCCTTATTAGACGATACAAGATGGCACAGTCAAAGAAAAAGTACTTCTATTACGTTTTCTAAGAAAATGTATTAATTGATCGCTCTTTTTAATTTACAGTTCTTATGTAGCGCTCTTTCTTGTACAATTTTTGAAAGGGAGCTGCGTTTAGTTCCTTTTTCCAAGAACCGTTAAAAAAATACTAAATATTTCTAATATTTAGTACTCCTTTTAAGCGTCAGTATCAATTTAGTTCTCCTTATTTTTGGTACACTTTGAAATGAACGGTACCAATTTATAAATATTTTTAAAACTCAGTTCTAATTTAAATATCTTTCTCATGCAGTCTTTTAAAGAGTATGAAAACAGGTAGCCTTTCTTTTAAAGAACACCATATTTGTAAAAAATACTATATTGAGGCATGGAAAAGAACTGCAAGAACCCACAAAAAAATATGGAAGGGATTCTTAAAGAATCAATTTTTCATTGATTCTAAATTAATTCCAAATTCATTCCTAATTTCCCGCTTCCAAAGAAGTTATTTTTCACAACTTCCAAAGATGTAATTTTGAACAAAATTTAAACTTTCCAAACCTAGTTTATCCAACTCGGTCCAATCACAAATTTAGGGTGTAAAAATGAAGGGGAAAAATATACTATATCCTTTTTTTTGAAAGGAGCATATCTAAAATATGGGAAATTAAAATTTTTTGGACCCAACGTTTAAATTCCCTAGAAAAGAGAAGTTTCGATATCCTTATTGCCTCTGCTTGGAAGACAACATTCCCTCAAATTAGGTGAAAAAATGCTTTTGGAAAAGTTAAAAAAAAAATAACGTAAATTCCAGTGCTAACGGGATTCTCTTCTAGGAGAGCTCCCATATGAACATCAACAGAATTAAACTTTCATTAAAACATACGCATTGTTTAATATGCAGTGAATAAGAATCATAAAAGGGAACGTCCACCCTATGACAAACCCATATAAAATGGATTGGTTAAGATCCAAATTTTCATTACATCGAAGTCTAAATCATTGCAATTGTATTGATTCTTTATCTATTCTTTTAGTTATTTCTTCAGGAAGAATACTTCTGTTTGTATACTAAAGTTTTAATTGTATTTTATTATTCTGTCTAAAAATGTACTTATTTTAGTTATCTTTAAGTGTATTTTTTAGAAATGAAAACTTTTTGGTACTCTTTGAGAAACAGTTCAATTTTAGTACACTTAATTATTCAACCATAGAATTAGTTCTAAAAGATGTACCTTTTCTTCGAATCGTAATTAAACAAGAACCAGAATTTCAAAATAGTACTAAAGAATAATCTTGACTTTAATGTGTTGGTGAAAAAAAAAAAAAATATATGGAAAAACATGTACAAAACATGTACAAAACATGCTTTAAAAACGTAGTTTAAAATAGTAATAAAACAAACAGGTTTGTAGAAAAAGTTATAAAAGAATTTACCTCTTTGAGACTATTGCGTTCTGTAAAAAGAGATAGAAAATGTCTGTCAAGGTTATTCGCTAAGTACCTTTAATTTAAAGAGTGCTTAAGAAATCGACTTTGTGGATTATGACTTTCTATGATGATTCAAAACATATCCTTTCTGGGAAGAATACTTTTTACACTTTGTCTTACGACTTTAAAGGTAAAAAACGTGTGTCATCCTTCTTATAGCAACAGTCTGATTAAAATATAACTTCTGCCAGAACGGTATGGAGTGTTTTGATGCAATCAGCATTCTATCTTACAGCAGCCAACACTTTCAACACTTACAATTAAATACATTTGCAATACTTACGGTTCCTCCATAACTGCTGTTGGAACTTTTTTTTATGAAAATAAATCTTCCAAAAAAACTATTTAACTTCAATGTGTCCGGCCGATTTCACAAATGCCTGCGAAAAAATCCTCAAATATTTATTTTAAATGTGCCCTACCTATTGCCCATTGTTGCCAAATTTAGATGGACATAAACGAAAGAGACTTATCAGTTAGAAATATCCATGAAACTTCATCAAAAGAGAAATTTAATAGAGAAATCTGCAAAAAAAACCAATTAGTTAAATGTAAATATAACGAGTTTTAAATAATTTAAATACAAAACGTTTCCGCTAATTTGTCTAAATATTTTCATTAGATCTTTGATGTTTTATAAAATTTATTAATGAAATGATTTATGTTTTGTTTTTCTTTTTGAATTATGATGAAATTCAATTCCGAAGTCACAACCGAATTGCAAAGAAATTCGGCTGTTACAACCGCAATGCGGTTACCGCATGGTAATTCGGTTGCTGCAGCAGAATTAATAGAAAATTCGGAAATTTGTTAAATGATTGGACTACTACAACCGAAGCTTCGACTGTGGCGACAAAATTAGACACATAAAACATAATTATGTTACCACCACCGAATTGGAACTTAATTCGGTTTCTACAGCCGTATAATTCGGTTGTGGTGGCTGAATTCGATTGCGACAACTGAATTCGGCTGCAGCAACCGAATATTCGTTCGAGGAAACCTCGTTTTAACCGATCTGTTCCGTGAATATACCTGTATGTTTGGTTTGAGAATTTTATATGTACTGTTGATCTTTTAAAATTGCATTGTTTTATAAAGTTTCTAACAACGTTTTATCTCGAAAATTTAAATATTATACTTTTTTATAAAAAAAAAAAATTTGTCGATCATATAGGAAAAAAAAACTACCAAAAAATGTATATTTATAATTTATTAATACTTTTTATGAAAATAGCATAACAACCCAGAAAAAATTTTGGAACCTAGCTAGTTCCACAACTACTTCTTCTATAATAGCATCCTTGGAACTAATGATGGTGCAACTAGATCTAGTTCCCATGCAAAAAGGCATGTTTAGAATTTAAACTACATTTTTGGTGTGTTTTGCGAACCAGTGATTTATAGGTAGTTATACAAGACTTCTACATCGGTTCCAAATAGCTAATACTAGTTCCTAAACAGCCCCAAAGATCTATTAAAAAAAAATTGGAAATTTTTTAGTTATTTCTTTAAGCTTTTTTGTAATGAAATTTATGCCATTTGTTCGGCATGAAAAATAATATGTTCAATATGTTCTTCTAGCAACATTTTTTTCGTTTCCTATTTTAGGCGATATAATAAAGGGTTCGCCATCTAACTTTTTTTTTTAACTAGTGCTTATTTCGTGAATGGTAACTCTTAGCTCATGTCTGATTTGACAGATAATTAGTTTTATCCTTCCGCTGAACGAATATGGTCCGTATGTTCGTTATCTTGTGAAAAAAGTGAAAGAAACTGGCATCCTCATCGATAAACCAAAGAGTGAAAAGCCAAAAACAGTGCGTACACCCGAGAATATTGCTGCTGTGGCAGAAAGTGTGCGTGAAGCGCCATCAACATCAATTCACCGTCGTTCTCAACAATTGAACATTTCGGAGACATCATTTTGACGAATTTTGCATAAAGACCTTGGTATGAGCCATACAAAGTCCAATTGGTTCAGGAGTTCAAAAAAAAAAAGTTATTTGGCGGACCCTTTATATGAATAAGTTTAGGCATAAACTATTCCTCTTACAAAGATATAACTACAGTCCAAAAAATTACCGTTTTGTACATTTACTTTCGAAAAACCGCGAAATTGAGCAAAAACGCATAACCGAATAAACTTTAGCATAAACGAATAAACTTCAATATACATGGAATAATATATATAGTGTAAATATAGTCTTTCTGCCAAATTTCATAAAAATCCGTGCATACTTTTTTAAGTTAAGATGATGTCCTTAACAGGTATGCTCTCTGCATCCTGTATGTCATGTCATTGAATCAAAATTGGAGCTTTTTCGAAAAGTTTAAACTTTGCGTTAAGTATTAACGATTTCTAGTCAGCATAACTATGTTTTCAAGTTTTTTGAAAATTTTAATTATTTTAAAGTATTAATTTTTTAATTTTTACGAAATTCTAACTTTATCGCTTTCTAGCTTCCAAACCGTGCCATGAACACAAAAAATTACTTTATTTGTAAATTCGTTTTTCTATCAAAATATCTATCATTTGGAGCATTTATGGCCAATTTAACATACCCTTTAAAGTTGTATCTATTTTATCTTTCAACATTTTATAAATATGAATATTCTGGCTAGAGATATGTTTGTTTCGCAAAAATGCCATGCCTTGTATTGACCTCAATTGGCGTCCAGAACGTTCAGAGTCATTTGTACGTGTGCGACCACAACGAAAGTCAGTAAACCACTTTTTTACCATTGAAATCGATGATGCAGAGTCCCCATAGTATTTATCAAGCTTTTACTTGGTTTGATTGACTTTTTTTTTCGCAAAAAATAATGTTTAATGAGCACCCGAAATTCACTTTTTTCCATTTTTAAAAAAATCCACGAGGTTGTATGTTTTGAGCAGCTGTTAAACGCAAAGTAAATGACGGAACTTGCTCAAAATTTGACAGTAGTCTACTAACAGGTGGTACTTGATGGGAGCAGTGTTGCATTTCATATAACTACGAGGGAAGTTCGAAAAGTTACGGACTTATTGATCCGCCTCGTATATCTCAGAAACTAATGAAGACAGAGCAAAATGGACCAAAAATCTTTAATACTTACCTATTAGGGAATCTTTATTAACTACATATACTCCCGGTAATATATATATATATATATCTGCCTCTGGTCAGATCCGGATAGACATTTTTAGTAGAAACTTTCTGTTAGTTCAGCTTAAACATTTTGTTGATTTTGATGAATTCTTAGAAAATTTAACTACAACTGTCAACTCAAATTTAGGTCACCTAAATTAAGCAAACTGTGATTCTCAACTTCAGCAATTATTTTCTGTTTTCGTAGCTGAATTTGCAACTATTTGTACGTTTTTTTTATGAGTGTACTAGACTAAAACTTTGTCCGTTTTGACATATATCTCAAAGTTTCAGGATATAGGGCATATAATAAAATGAAAGATTTATATAAGTATTGTGAGTGTAACTACTATATTGTGAGTGTAACTAATATACATATCTGTACTTAGTAGATATTTACAGTTTATGTGACAGCATTCAATATCAGTTCGATTTCAATGACATTAAAATGTTTGATAATCAAGCATCAAATCCATCATCCATCAACAGGCTATAGAAACAGAATCATTTACTCCAATCTACTCCATTCACTCACGTTGAAGGAAAAGATTATACGCTAATGTCACACGAAGCGAAAAAAATGAAAACATTTACGCCAAAGAAAAAAGTCTGTGACATGAACAACAAACAGTCGCATGGAATATCAGCGATAATGATGATGTTTGTTACTTATTTTGTTTCAGTCGATTGTAGTGACAGATGATTGTAGTGCAAACAGAACAACTTCATTCACAAAAAAAAAGACACAAACTAAAGAAAAGAATCAACTCCTCCTCCTCCTCCACCTCCTCATCAGTATTAGATATACATACATACCACAATGAAATAAACAAGTGCCACTTGTGCTTAGGTTGCACGACTACATGCAACCACATCAACATAAACGTTGTTAAACAGGAACAAACTGAACAGCAAATGCCGCCAAACAACAGCAACAACATCAAAAAAACAAAATCCAAAAGCAAAACCATTGAATGTGCAACATTTGCAACATCATTTGTGTTTGCCCACAGAAGCTTTCGGCTACTGCAGCACGATCCATGCACTTCGTATATAGTATATGTATGTGTATGCACTTTCATATTGCACTATAAGACAACCCCATTGGAATTCTGGTTGTTCGAAAAGAGAACTTTAAACTGAATATGTATAGTTGGCTGGCTGGGCTGGTTGGTTGTACAAATGCGCCCTGGCCTGGCATCATGCCACAACTACGAGGAAAACATTAAACTTTGCTTCTGTTTTAAACAACTGCCACTATCACCTTCTTAAATATGTACATTCTGCAAACAGAACGTTATTAGAATGTGGACTATAGTAAAAGAGTGTGTGTTCTATGTTTTTTTTTTATTTCATCTAGTTCAACTTACAAGGGGAGTCTCCCGATGGGGTTTCTCCGATCATAATGAAATTTGGATGTAAGATACGGGGGGAACAATATAGACATTTTTTTTATTTTTTAGCGTCCTAATAACATGTTTAGGGGTTAAAAATTACAGAATTTTTTGGTTTATTTCGAATTGTTTAAGAGAAATGAGGTAACGTAAGAGGTACCAAATGAAAGAGCTTTTGAAAACACATTAACTGGTATACGGAACATGTCAGATAACTTTCTAGTAATTTTGTTATTCATAAAAATGTTTTGGAAGTGATATTAAAACTGGCGGTTTTTTAAAACATTTTATACCACTCATCAATTCCGTAGGAATTTTTTGACGAAAGTTGGCACAAAGATGTAATGGTATCTTAATATGCTTTTTCTGAAGTTTTTGTACACTTATTGCGTATTCTAGCGGTGGCATTTGCAATGGAAATTCAAACTAGTATGTACTAGGCTATTCAATCGATTAATCGTTACTCGAATTTTAGTCGAACAATTGATCGAGTAAATTAAAAAGGTCAATTTCGAGTAACGAATAACGCGAACAATTTAGTTTGATTAATCAAGTGAATACAAATTTATTCTATTTCAGTTAAAAGTTTAAAAAAAAAAAATTAATTGTTCGCATTTTTAAAAAAGATTTTTTTATAAAATATATACCCAGTTACCGTCTTAATTTAAATATAATACATTTTTAGTAGGGGTATAACTTTTTTACGTGGCACCACGTAGTGCTGCCCATACACTGTATTGATAAAAAAATATTTTTATTTGGTTATTTTGGAGAAAAAGTGTTCCCCACCTAAATCTATTTTTAATAATAAGGAAATTTAATAAATATCCTTGAACAATTACAGACATTATGATCAAAGAAGACAACAAATGACAAAATCCGTTGTGTTTATGGCAAAAAAAAAAGAAAAATGCAAAAAATAGAAAATCTGCAGAAATTTTAAAAATACACATTTAAAAAGAAAAAGTAAAAAAATTCAGAAAAGTATCATTTAAAGCAAAGAATATCTGAAAAGGGCAATTTTAAAGTTTAAAAATCTTAAGAAAAATCAGTTGTTAAATCCAAAAATTAAAAATAAAAAATGGCAAAAAAAAGGAAATATGAGTTAAAATCAGGGATGGCAGTCAATACCGCTAAAATACCGTTATCGATTCAAAACCCTGTCAACTGACTATCGTTATCATTAAAATACCGTTTCCGATATAACTAAAATATCAATATCCTTAAAATACCGCTACCGAAATAATTAAAATACCGTTATCGCTAAAATACCGTTACCGAAATAATTGAAGTAGCGTTATCCTTAAAATACCGTTACCGAAATAATCTTACCAAATCAGAAAAGTAATATATATTTTTCCAAAGCTTGATCATAAACTAAAACTTGATCAAATACGTTTCCTCGTTTTTATTTTTTTTTCTTTATCACATATCCAAATTTCATTAAGAACGGAGAGAACACATAGGGAGACTCCCCTTGTTAGTTCTATAATAGAATGCCGTCCAACAACAAAATACAATCATTATTTCTTCCTAAGAAACGACTGTCGTCTTAGAGACAATCGTTGTAAGGCCCAGTAGTTAGAGTGACCTCTATTGATTGCTGTTTGACCTGCACCAAAACACAAAAGTAACTCTGTTTTTCCGTGATTATTTCCTATTACAACTGTTACTGCTACTATTGCATAAGGCTATAACTGCTGGCTCTTTACATTATTTTTTTTTTGTCTTACTTTATTTAGATTCGTATACGCTACAGTGTGGTATTAAAATAGATAAAGCTATTGGATACACACTCTGAAATTGTCACATAAAAATAATAATAATATCATTAACTTAAAGGACATATATTTCGAGTGTTTAAGGACACTTTCCCGACTAGCATATAGTGGAAACAATAAATGCGGTTGTCAGCAATAATATATTTTTTTGAATAAGACTAGCTGTGAGACCCAGAGAAAATGCGTTTATCTGCTGCACAGACAGGTTTGGTCTGAATGTGCCAGGGTACTTATTCACGAAAAACTTTACGAACAGCGTCTTCGTGCTAAAGTTTTTCTGCTAATCGGGACAATAAGACTATTTGGCCATTTGTTAAAAGAGTAGAGAATAATATTAGTTCCTCTATCCTAGCTCTTATCAGAAACGACAAAATATTCACTGACCCGGTTGAACCTTCTTTCTCAATTATTCGAGAAAATTTCGTTCTTACCGGATCAATCAGCCACTCATAAAATGCAAAAGATATTCTTTTGATCAATCAGCCACTCATAAAATGCAAACGATATTCTTTTGAGCTCGTGCAGTTAAAAGGGTTCAACGTAAACAAGTCAGCGGGCCACGAAGACAGACCAGCACTGGTGCTGAATCAGTACTCTAGATCTTCCTAAGGCGTTTGATAATGGCATAAAGCACTCTTTTCAAAACTTTCTGCTTTTGGTATTGGTGATGTCGTCTCTCGATATATATCAAGCTTTCTCAGGAATCGAGTTGTTGTAGATCGGGTCTCATCCAATGAGTTTCCGTTAAATCGCGAGTATCTCAAGATTCCGTTCTTTCTCTCTCACTCCTTCTTATCTATATAAAACACCTTTAGGCCAAACTTCAAAGTCTATATAGTCTTTCGCATATGACAGCAATATTTGTTATTCATATTCCTTCGATCATAGACTGAGCCGTTTCGAGATTGGGGGCTTAGGCATAATATAAATGAGAATCTCAATGATGACATTTTAACAATCTCCGAGTGGCTTAATGCGAATAGGATCGATTTCAATGGACGCACGACTCTATGTTGTTTGTTGACCCAATCGGGCCTTGGGTCATCAATATCATATGTCCACATGGATGGTGTTGAATAATATTATACTATAGATGTTCTAGGCAAGGGAACCCAATGTGATGTCCGATGGAAAAATCACATTATTCAAGTGTCGAATGAAGCACTCAAGTGTTTGGGTTTTCTTAACAGGATCAAGGGCTATTTCACTCCACCAGATCTTCTAATTTTTTTTACCTCCTATATTAGTCCGAAACCAGAATAAAACTTTTATATTTTGGCAGGGGCTCAAGATATATTTTGGAGCTTCTGGAGCGGGTTCCAAGAAGGGCGTCGGCGCTCATTAATGACAGTAGGGTAACTGGCTCTATTGACTATTTAGAGCATCGTCGGCATGTGGGCTGTGTTACACTGTTTTATCTATATTACCATGGAAGGTGTTCTGCTGATTGACCAGTGGATCGTTCAACGCATTATAGGGAAAAATCGTCCTTTACTTGTGCTATCAGTATGCAGAATAAATTCCCCGCAGTAGTCTTTCCAGTCATTTATAATTTAGAGAAACTTAAGTCAAATAACTAACTTCCCCTCGTCAAAGCATTGCACTACATCATTATTGCAATACGTTAGTTAAAAAAAAAAATGGTTTCCTCTTAGTTCGGTTCGTAGTATCTCCTACAACTGAAGTTAGAACTACGTCCTGGAGCTACATTTGGCCTCACGGTATAAGGCTGGAACGCATGGTCGAGGAACCTTTCACCATTACTGATTGTGCGCGCCAGTATACAACGGAGCGCACAATCACAGTAAAGATTGCAAATAATCGAAGTTTTTCTTAATCATGATCACAATTAAAAAATATACCGCTAATGGCGATTATCGACTATTCGCAATATTTAAATGCTGTAATTTAAAATTCCTTTCAAATTAATGAAATTCGGTATAAAAAGACTCATTTATGAACTTATTAAAGGCAGGTCTTAGATCCGCTGGACATTTTGTATTGTGCTTCATCAAAAAATCGAATTATCTTTAACTGGTTTGGCGTTTTTGACGAATTACTATACATTTTTGTCCCGACTTTTTCCAAATATTATTATATGTCTATTTTTTTTAATTTTACTCAGTTTACGAAAAAAAATGTTGTATACCTACTCTACGCAAAAAACAGTCAAAATGACTGGTGTTTTTTAAAAACTCGTCAAAAATACACCTTTTATCCGAACACTAAAAAAGCGCCGTGCTGAAAATGTAAATGCTGGTTATATAATTTTGTTTGGAAAACATTTCCGGTTCCCATGTTTCTAATATAACATGTTTGCTTGCAAATCAAATTATGTTTGCTTGTAAAACATGCTTGTAAACAGTGCATACCCAAGCATAATATGTAAACAATTTTAAATTGTAAATATATCTTTGTTTAGGTTTGAAAATTTCTGTTTTTTGTTATATTCGGGATGTCAACTTTTTATGTCATTTGAAACCCCTATACGTTGCCTTTAAAGTTCAGGTTAAACCTAGGGCGTTGTGGTGTAATGGTTAGCGCGTTGGACTTTTACACAGAAGGTCCCGGGTTCGATCCCCGGTGCCGGCAACATCAAAATAATATGTATGAGTTTTTCTATCCCTCATACGTATCGCAATGTCCACCTTCGGTGTTCCCATAGCAATTAACCCCACCGAAGTAAAATAATGAAACCAAAAAGCTTCAATAAGTTCGCCAACTCTCCATCAGGTGGCGAGCAACAACTGTTCTAAGACTTATCATCTCGCGCAATTACAGTGTTGCCATGTCTGAAGCCCTTCATCTTTTCCCACCTTTCATCTCTATACTATCCCTTTTCAAAGAAAGCAACACACTAAATATAGGAAGTATTTCCTGACAATAAAAACTCATTTTAATCACGAAAAACACAGATTCAATTATAGTTATTGCTAAAATTAATCCAACAACGAAAATTACTTTTAATTTAACCCTTTGACGTTGAATGATTGATATATGTCACATTTTGAATTTTTGTTGTATTAGCTACACTATTTAAACAATTCTTTCCAGTGTGTATCGACATATAACAGATGTAGCTTTCATGAATATTTTTTAATCATTTTTGGTACATATTTTCTCAAACGCAATTTGACATAGGGGATCAATTTTTTGGTAGGACATGGTCCATTCATTAAATTTTTAAAGAAACATTGAGATATTTGGAATTGATTCATTATATAACATGCAGGACATTGATACAATATGGTACATATAAATCCCGTTTGTCGTAAAAGTTAAAAAAGATGAAGTTTTTGTTCAGTCTTTTTTTTTAATTTTTTGTTTGTATATTTAAGCAATTTTTGTTAGGTTTGCTTTACAGAAAAATATTTTTATAGATTTCTATCTCCTGATTCCTAAGCTTGTCTACAAAGTTTTCTATCCCTGCGCAATTTTGAAATGTATAGCTCGATTTAAAACTATTTTAAAAACTTCTGCAGCGTAGCAAAATAAATAAAAAACATGTGTCATATGACATAAACAAAATAATAGAAATATAATCGACACGTCTTTTGCTATTACTTGGGTAAGGTATTTTTTCACTATTTTTGACCGTTGGGTGCCAATGGGATATATGTACGAATCGATAAACGCGAATCCGCAAAACAATTGTAAATTTTTCAGCAGTTTAAGTTCGGTCGTCAAAGGGTTAAAAATAACGTTAATAACTAAATATTTGTAGACTACAAAGAGCAAACCAAAACAGTAATATCAACAATTTTTTTTTGCTATATTTAACTTAAATTTAGTAGAATGGCAAAAACAGTATATTTTGGCTAAAATCAACAAAAATTTGTGCTAAAAATGTTTGATTGCTGAGTCATCAAAATTTTAGTCAGGAGGGTGCTTGCAAAAAAATTGCAAATGTCAGCAAAATCTTTGCTGAAAATCAGCGAGCTGAGTTTTAGCAACAAAATTAGTAGATTCAGCAAAAAGTTTTGCTAACACTTAAAAGATTAAAATTAAAAAATCCTTGCAAAAAATTAATAAAATTTTTGCTGAATATTAGTAGACTGAAAAAAACTCAAAAAATTTGTAGAAAAATTATACTTTAGTTAATTTATTTGCTGAAAATCATAAAACATATTTTTGTGATTCTTTTTAAAATAATTTCCATACGTTACAAAATATAAAAATGTTCATACTCCCAAATTGACGATATGAATTAATGTAAACAATAGAAATAATTATATATAACATAAACGAAATTATCTTTGAACTACTTACATCAATTATTGTCTAAAGGAACGCAAATGCCGCAGAGAATTATATAAACGAAACGAAAAAAAAAAACAAAATATATCACATATACAACATTTTTTTGCAATAAGAAAAAGGAAACAGAAAAATCTACATAAGATGTATGTCTTTCGCTTTAGTCTGTCTACTTATTGCATATTTGTTTGCGATTCGACCACAGAAGATTATTAATATATATAAACATTTAGTTTACAAATACACTTTTGATCTTTATTAAATTTAAATATTTTATTTTGTCTTTTATTTAATTAATAGATTAAGTTGTTTTAATTCACAATTTTGTTTTATGTATGAAAAACAGATACAAAAATCTTCCATGGTTGATTTTTTTTAAAGGGTCCGCCATCTAACGTTTTTTTTCAACTAGTGCTTAGCTCATGTCTGATTTGACAGATAATTAGTTTTATCCTTCCGCTGAACAAATATGGTTGTGTATACGCTTGAACAACGCTGGGAAATATTGCGACATTACTTTGAAAATTGGGCGATTTTTCTTCGAAAATGAGCAAGGAGTGGCCGTTACAGTCAATGGCGATCGTTATCGGGCCATGTTGAACGAATTTTTGTTCACAAAAATTGAAGAAGAGGATATTGGCAACATTTGGTTTCAACAGGACGGCGCTACGTGCCACACAGCCGAAGCTACACTCGATGTTTTGCGCCCTGTTTTTGAAGATCGCATTATCAGCCGCAGAGCTGATGTCGTTTGGCCACTTTGGAGCTGCGATTTGACACCGTTGGACTATTATTTGTGGGGTGCCGTCAAAGATAAGTGTTAAGCCAACAAGCCAGAGACAATTGACGCTTTAAAGGACAATATTCGTGAAGCCATTGGTGAAATACAGCTGCACACAATCGATAATTCGATAATGTGCTTAAAAATTGGACCGATCGTGTCCAAGCCAGCCGAGGCAGCCATTTGAATGAAATTATTTTCCATTATTAACCGGAAGGATTATACTTTCAAATAAAAAAGGAAATTTGAGAAAATATTCAGTAGTTTTTTTTATAGCATTTTCAAAAAAAAAAGTTATTTGGCGGACCCTTTATATTATGTCTTACTAGAGTTGTACTTTTTAGTATAATTTTCCTCGTCACTACTACACCGTGACATGCCGCGACATCTAATTCATTCTGCGTATATTTTTCAGTCTGGTTGCCGTTCACACTATTGATGTGCTAATCAACACAATTTTTTTTAGCAAAATAAACTAGTAAAACATTAGTAAAATATTAGTAAGACATTAGTTCAAAACAGTAAAGTGCTGAATAAGTATAACTAAAATTTTAGTTTAAAACATAATTTTAGCAAAAAAAATTTGCTGAAAAATAGTGTACCTGATTTACAAGATGTCTTACTAACTTTTCTACTAACTTATTTTTTGAGTGTAGTGTATAAAATTCCGACAAAATACTGAAAAAATTACGATATTTTCATTTCTACCGAAATAAGCTATTGGAGAAGTTAATATTAAAGGCAGCAGATAGAGTTTCAGATGACATAATTGCCATTTGTGAACGAAGCTTAATGGTTATAACCACACAGAATAAAATATCTGCCTACTTTTATCAATTAAATTGGTTCGTTGAAAATTTTAAAAGCTGTGAGTTAAAAATTAATTGAATCAAATAAATAACAAATTTTTATATTAATTTGTGTTTTTCATACAGGCTAAAAACTTAAAGTTGGCAACACTTTTTTAATTGGCGGCCATTTTGGCAGCTGTTAAATGATTTATGTTTAGTTTGTTTTGGCATTTCAACATGAATTGACTGACGCCTGAACAACGTTTCCAAATTGTTCAAAACTATTTTTAAAATCATGGTTTGGTTCGAAATACGTATCGCGCACTACGCGGTCAACATAATCGTCCATCAAAGCAACTAATTCGATTAACTATAGAACGTTTTCGCACCACGTTTACTCTAAATGATAATATGCATCCACAGAGACGTCATACAGTGCGTACAGAAGAAGTCATTGCTGCTGTAGAGCGTAGCGTAGAGGAAGACCCCATTCAGTCTATCCGTCAATGGTGACTGCTATAGAGCCATGATTGCTAACTTTTTCGTTCATCAATTGAACAACCATGATGTACATGTGATTTCAACAAGACGCCCCAACATGTCACACAGCTCGTGCCACAATTGATTTATTGAATGAAACGTTTGGTAACCGTATAGTTTCACGTTTCGGACTCGTAAATTGGCCTCCAAGATCGTGCGAGCTAACGCCGCTGGACTATTTTCTGTACCGCTACTCTACGCCGATAAGCCCGAAACGATTCACCACTTGGAGGACAACATTCGCCGCGTTATTGCCAATATACGGCCACAAATGTTGGAAAAAGTCATCGAAAATTGGACCTCCAGATTAAACTATGTCCGAGCCAGCCGTGGCGGTCATATGCCATATTTAAATTATAATGCCAGAAGATTATCTTTCGAATAAAGTAAATTTCATGTAAATTTAAAAAAAAATCATCTTTGTTTTATTCCATTTCAAATTTCTATACTCTTATTAGGTTCAATACTTTAGTTTCAGTTGTTTGAATCTGATTTTTAATCTAATAATCTGGTTTTACCAAAAGCGCTAATTTCTGCAAAAAAAAAGCTAGACAAAAAATAAATCTGCTAACTAAATGAGAATTTCATGCCGGTTTAAATTCATACCAAATGTTGTTTCAAGCAATGAAAAAACAATACTTTATCCAATTGTTTTTTGTTTTTTGCTTTTTGAGAATTTTAGCAATTAAAGTTGTTGAGTCGATGGTTTTCGTGATTGAAATGGGTTTTCAATTGTTTGTGTGCAGAGAAGACAAATATGCGTTCTTTGTAGCTTTTTGTTCGCAATTTTTACTCATATTCGCTTTATTTTAAGATTAGTTGATTTTTCATTTATGTGCTTTAAGACAGCTTTTTCTTTAGATTTTTAAGCTTTAAAATTGCCTTTTTCAGACATTTCAATGCTTTTTTCCTTCAATTTTTACTTTTTTTTACTTTTGCTATTTTCTGCATTTTTTTCCATTAACACTTCGGCTTTTGCCATTTTTTGTCTTCTCCGGTTATAACGTCACGACTGCAGAAAAAATCAGGGTTTTTAAAGCTGTTGGTTAAGATTTCTTGAAAACATATAATTGAGCAATTCTGATTTCAGACTCGGATTCAGAGCAATTTAAAACTTTAAAAAAGGTTCTTGACTTTTTTTAGATTTTGTCGGTAATTTTTCATGTTTAGCCAATTCAAAAAAAAAATACTCGTACTAAAATAGTAGTAATGTTAATAAAAACGATAAACAAATCAATAATATGTGCATATTTTTAAAACTTTAAGTACATATTTTCGTTTTGAATACATATTTTAAGTACATAAAACACATCCGAATCCTAGTCATAACCCAGTCAGAAAAATGACGAACGGATCAATCAATACAAGTGATGGCAACAATGGCTTTCCCAATCCCAAAGTGATAACATCATTAGACAAAATTTGTAACGTTGGCAAAATGGTGGTAAAACCATGATATAGGTGGTCAAAAATTTGTTTTCTAAAACAAAACTAAAAAAAAGTTAATGTATAATTTTTTTGGTACCGCCGGGACTCGAACCCTGGCCGCCAGAATGGCAGCCGGCAGCTCTAACCACAGAGCTAACGAAACATATAATACATGATAGCTTTAAACATAAGTAAATGATAACTGCTGGGTAACGGTTGTCTGTTCAAATATGTCAGCATTTGCCTAATGTTTGATGAAAACAACTTGCCAACGTTGGGAAAACGAAAAAAGATTGTCTTAAAAGAACTTTTACAGAAACGAAAGAATAAATTTTATATGAAAAAAAATGTTAAAAAGTATGAAACAATCACAAAAATAAAAAAAATTGCCTGAGACCGAGCTCGAACTCGGAACCTGCCGACTACAAACTTTTTTAAACAAAACATCATCATTTTTATATAATAAATACTTTACCAATGGTTAGACTTTTAAGCCGTTGGTAATTCCTGACTGGCTAGCAATGGGAAAACCCTTTTTGCCAATTATTTTTTCTTTAGACCACTTAAATTATTGTAAAACAAATACTGGCAAAACGTTTTTTGAAAACGTTGGTAAAGCGTATTAAACGAGTGTTCTGCCAGTGGTTTATTTACAATTCCTCTTTTAGCCAGTGGTATTTCAGTGCTTGATTACCACTGGCAGTTTCTGACTGGGAATATACAAATTTATACGGAAACATTTAATTCGTATTGTATCCATTTTATTTTACATACAATATTATTAGTTACTTTCATACTGTCGATTGCATCTATCGATTATGCATTTATGCAGGCATCAGCAGAATAAACGCCTACCATTGCAAATAATTGAACTCTATGTGCTATGGGATATTGTCTTTTGTATATGTGGACAGTGTTGCCATAAGTTGAATGTTGAACAGTGCTAGATCGTTAAAAGCAATAGTGCTAGATGGAGAAAAAAAGTGCTAGAAAATGTGCTAGATTTTTTTCGATTTTGTGAATGGATCTTTAAGATTCCGTTTCCTAATATTAATAATATAAGATAGTTTTTTCGAAATACGGAACCAAAAAATTCAATGTGGTGTATTTATAAAAGGCGAGCTATGTTTGTATGGATTTAAATTCTGCAATTTTGAAAATAATTACAGCTCAAATATTAAATGACATTTTAATGACCTTGTAAGGATCATACAAATTTTCGTTTTTAATATAAAACTTCAATCCAAGAGATTTACCTATAAATTTGGTCACTTTCGAACATAAATTTGTTTCGATTTATTCACTTTAACCAGCGAAACCAGAAATATGCTGTCAGATGTATTCCTGTGCGTCGTGATAAAAATAGATAATATTTGTATCCATTTTGAAGCAATTGACGAATTTTGACATTGATGTTTGCAGGGTTTGCTCTTAATAACATATTTTGATCTTACAATCATGTTTTAAAAGATATCTTATTTTGAGCCTATTTTAGAAATTTTTAGAACAAAAGCATATTTTTCCGTTTTTTTTTTTTAATAATTAGTTACAAAAATTTGTTATCAATGAAAAAATTTTTTTAACATTTTTTTTATATTTTCTGGAGTTTGCGACATACTTAGGACTAGTTAATTGAATGGACCAATTAATTGCGTGATGTCAATGGTAATTACATTTTTTGGCTTTACAATTGCTTAAAACCAAGGCTGGCAAACACTACCATCTCAGTATAACCGTGGTTTTCTTCCAAACCCACCTTAATACCGATATAAAAATTTTAAAACTACGATTCCAATAATAGCATGTGTGTTCTAATATCATAGGGTTTATTTCAAAATTTGACCTATTAGATTTTTGTACAGTACTTTTCGCTTATAGTCACATCTCTTAGTTGCGCACAAATTGCGGACTATATAGCTAATGTAACTATAGGACTCATTCCATATGAATTCATCAAAAAATATCCAATTTTCGACCTCTATCCCCTTCAATTTTGACCGAATTTGATATGGAAGGTAAGTGTCATATAAGTATGCCATCGCACAAGTTTTGTTTATCGCGTTTAAAAATATGAAAAAAAAATTGAAAATTTAACAAAAGTAATCGTTCTTAATCGTCTATATCTTTTTAACGGTTAAAGCTACGTAATTCATTTATAACTCATTTTAAAGCCACTGTTGCTATAAAATAAAATAATACATTATTTTTTGAAAGCGAAATGAATTTTTTCCCAAATCCGCGGTTTAAACCGTTGTATTTTAAAAAACTGCTTTTTTTTATTTTTAAAATAATATACGTATGTATATTAATTATAATTTATTCCACTATGCCGTTGCCAAATTAATTTGTGGAGCTCTTACGGGATTCAAAGTAATGGATAAAAATTTAAGAAGAGATACTAACTACTCGTAGAATAGAAAATAAGATTTATATAAAAAAAATAATTTATTGAAAATCATAATCAATTCAAAATCCCTGGTTCAAATTCACATTTTTAATTTTTTCACATTTTTATTCATAACCCAGGATAACGTAAGAGCTCCACATAGGGATTTGGACACGACATATGGAAGGAATTTACTCTTAACATATATTTTTTTTTAAAAATTAAAAAAAAAAAACAGTTTTCTGAAATACAGCTTTTTGAACCGCGGTTATTGAAAACAACGCATTTTGCGAAGAGACGTGAATAATTTGTATACGCTAGTAAAACCACAATTTAATTAGCTTTAAAATAAAGTATTAACGACTCTTGTAGCTTAAGAAATTAAAATGATATGGAATATTAAGTACGAATTCTTTTTTAAAATTTTCGAATATTGTTCATATTTTGAAACGCGATATTTCAAGATCCGCTGGGATTAGTTGCCCTACATTTGGACGAGGTTATAGTTATCTTCTATACCAAGTTTGGTTGAAATCAGAAGAGGTGGATGAAACCAAGTGGTTGATTTTATATGTTTTCAGTCATATGCCTAATTTTTATATAGTATGCCATTTCGTTGCATACAAACGACTTCGTATATAATCATCAATTAATGTGACTATATAAAATTGTATTCGGGTGGGAAAAGTTGGAATATAAAAGCGATGTTTGAAAATCTTCAGCTCAATCCTTTGATTATGATTTTCGTTTAAGCATCTGAATATTTTTAAATAATTTAGAACTTAAGAATTTTAAAATGTCACAATTTTTTGGATTGTGACTCTAAGTCTGTTCGATTACTTTTCCTGTAAAGTCCAGTAAATAACACTCTGTAACAAAATTACAGAGAGTAAGAATTGGTAAAATACATAAAACAAAAAATACTGTTTTTAAATATTAAATATTAAAGATAACAACTGGTCATTATGGAAAAGTTGATTGAAATAGTCGACCGAGAATATTTAAATAATTTAAAATGTTTTTCAAATTCTTCCATAGTTAATTCTTTAATATTTTTCACTTTAAATCCATAAACAATTATAATTTAAATAAAATGAAAATTATTCAAGTTCGAGGCCATACTCTATATTTCTTCATTAGGATATTGTCCTAACAAATAATCTGTAGAGTTTTTTGTTTTCAAATTTATTATTTGACCCTTTCAGGAATGTGTTGATAGATCTATTTCGGGAATTTTCTAGGTTCCCATCATCAGAACACGTTTTGAAAGCGGTAACAATCCCATGCCAAACATCAAACATTCATATGAACTAGTTTACTCACTACATGAGAACTAATATACATATGAGTTTGAAGTTAAAGATTATAACCATTGATCAAAAAATAAATTGCTTGTTTGATGTGCAATTAGTTCTCATGTAGTGATTAAACTAGTTCATATGAATGTTTGGCATGGGATTGTTACCGCTTTCAAAACGTGTTCTGATGATGGGAACCTAGAAAATTCCCGATAATTAAAAATCAAACAGGTAAAATAACGAAATAAGACCGTTTATACAAGAAAACACAAGTCTTTAAAGGAATCGATTTTTAAAAATTTTGATTTCGGTATTGCTGTAACTGTGGTAGCCAACCATTATTATGAAAAGGTATTGAATGCCAACCCTGAAACGATGAAAATTCAAATTTGTTTTGATTGGCATTGATCAATGCCTTTAACAGACAATTATAATTGAAACAAATTCTTTGTTACAATTGTCTACAAAAAAATTTACTTATACTACATTTATACATATTAGGTATTTTAAAGCTGATCCATCATGACTAATCCGTCACCAAACAAAAATAATAAAACTTGCATAAAATAGTGAATATTTTAAAGATACACTCAAAAGAACTTTTCCATACAGGTTCAGCAGTTATTTAAAATGTAATGTTTCAATGGAATATACAGTTAAATTACCAAAGAAATATATTTTTTAACTTTCTGTCTGTTATTCTATAAACAAAATAAACAAAAACAACCGATTTTCTGTAATAGCTAAAATATTCTGTTAAAATTTTCTATTTAAAACAAAAAGTTGATGTATTATATTGAGTATTGAAAACACGAAAACAATCTATTGCTTTTTATCGATTTTGTCAATTAATGTCTCAATAGTTGAAAATACACTTAAAAATACAATTGTTTTAAACGAAAAGTAAGTAGTTTTTTAACTGATTTTCAATACATTAAAAAAAAACAAACATAAAAAATATTGTGAGTGTATTCAGTAGTCTTTACGGAAAAAATATCGTTAAATTTAAAATTTTTATTGTTTTTTTCGAAAACAAAACACTTTTTACAAACAATTATTTTTTCATCAATTACAATTGGTTCCCAACAAACAAAATGTTCCGTTTACGAAAACGCTATATTGGAATCCGAATCCGTGTACGTAGCGTTTTCTGGATAAGTATACGGACCAGAAAACGGGTTTAAAGGAATCTGATTCGATTCCGTTAAATGTCAATCAATGACTGACCATTTACGGAACATTGTGTCGTGTGAAAAACGGAGTTCTCACATTTAATATCCGTATGAAACTGGTGAAGACCGGGTTTGGAATGCCGAATCCAGTCCGTATTCGTACCGTTAATTTCAATAAAAATGTTGGTATTTTATAAGAATTCTGTAAAATTATTTATGTTTTATTATAGTTTTTATAATTATTAATGTTTTATTCATATACCCTACATTCCATATTAGTGAACATTAAAAAGAAATTAACAATTAAGGTCCAATTTTTGTATATTAACACAATCTTCCTCCACACTATCTTCTAAATGTTCGTGTATTAAAGATTTTTTTTGTTATATGTGTTATTACTGTGCTTTTGAAATCAGAATTAATGAATTAAACGATTTCTTTCAATATCAGATAATTTCTATTTTATCTTAATTCACAAACTTATTATAAGATTCCTTATCCCACATAATTTTGGCTTAGTTTTCCACGTTCCTATTTGGGAACATATATTTAAATGATTGGTCCATAAATAATAACATACTTCTTTGGTTTTGCACGTATTGCGTTTTTAAGAGTAAGTCTTTATTTTTAATTGTTTTTATTATTAAATTTTTAATTTGTTTCTTCTTATCTTTCATACATAAAAATTATATTTGTTTTATGACAACAAACTCAATATAAAACGGAAGTAAAACGACACCGTTCGTTACGGCACGGAAACGGATATATCGAAACGGAGTCAAAACATATGGCTTTCGAAGATCCGACGATAAGGTCAGTTTATGATCCGTTAATAAACAAAGTTTGGTGGATACATGTGATACGGAACGTAAATGCCTGATTCATGATTCCGTACCTGTAGGAGAGTCCGAAAAAATGTTCCTTGAGTTGTTTTAGGCATTGGAGCCATTTCATTACCATTGGTCTAAGCAATGCCAATTTAAAAACAAAATTTTATTAGCATCGGAATGGTAATGAAATTTTTTGGCATTGATCATAAGTAATGCCAATTAAATTTCAATGCCCATGAAAAATTCCCAAGTATGGTATGCTATTCAAGCCAATTTTTCAAATTTAATTTTTCTGTTCTAAGACCAATTAATACCGATTTCGCTACAATTTTTTTTTTTGTATGCAGTTTAAATAAATTTCGCACAATTTACTCCAACTGTACTAAAACAAGTTTTTAAATACGAACCTTTTAAGAAGAAGAGTATTTTTCAAATTTTATGAGCATATTTTCCCCTGATTTTTAGGGCATAAAATACAATTTTTGTACCATATTTCTGGTTACATCTTGAAAGATATAGCAGAAATTAAAAGACTTCTGTTATGGATATATAACTCCTATTTGGTAAAATTCATTAGAAAATCCAAAGCAATAAGGACATCAAGAAACACATTTGAGATCCTCAAAATCAGTAAATATTCTAAGTTTAACAGAAATTAAAAGAATTCTGCTAAGCAGATAAAACTTTAATGCGCTTAAATTCATAAAATATTCCAATTGTTGTAAACTAACATATTTTTTTGTAAAAATAAAAACTGCATACATATGCATATAAAAAATTATTAAAATTAATTTGCAAAATCACGACGTAGACCGTCATTTTTGTTACCCATTTAAACTTTATTGAGAATAAAGTTTGATATAAAAAACATTTAAAATTAAATAAAATTGGTTTGCATACCAATAGTTTTTTTTTTAGTTTAAAAATAAATTTATAATTTAAATCTAAATATTAAAAAAAAGTGTAAAATATATTCGTGGCAAAAGAGTGCTAAATGAATTACAGGTATAATTTAAAAAAAAAATGCTATCTACCGTCTATATCTTTTTTTATATACATTTTGAGTACTATACCACAAAAAAGTGCTAGATCTAGCTTACATTATGTTACAATGGCAACCCTGCATGTCAAAGATAGAAGAGCAAAAAGTAAACGCGTGCTTTACTGACGCCAATTTTTTTTATACAGAATTTTTCAATTTGCAAACTAATTTTGAAGTGCTACGAGTTCCTTATTTCAAAATATTTCAAATTAATCATGATTTAATATAAAAAAAAAGTTTATGTTTTTAAAGACGGCTATTGATAATTTTATTTTGTCATCTATTTCATACAAACTACTACATTTTAAACTTAACCTATTTAAGCAAATTCCTAGCCGACAAAACCTTTCGAATATGAGAACCTTCCGCAATGCAAATGGCGAACTCCCGTACATAAAAGAGGGACAACTTCCAATTAGGGAAGAACATTACCGAAAGGTACTCTCTAGCGCAAATGAAGAAACTATCGAGCTAATTGTTGTATTATTACACAATAACACTTTTTAACGAAACCCCATTGTTTAAATAGTTGTAGAACAACAAAGCTATTAACCATTTATAGTCCATTTTTTAGATCAAAAGTCAAAACGACATTGCCGGTTTGCGCAATAAAAGTCCAGTTTATTCGCAGATCTTATTTTTTACACCAATCTATCATAAAATTTTCGGGGAGCGAGAAAGCTAAAAACTTTGCAATTTGCATATATTTCATGGGTACTCTACTCTATTGTACAATAGAGTGGCTAGGGTTGCCAGATAAGAAATCTACAAAAAAAGTACATCGAAGAAGTTTACTTTTTCGGGTAACCCTCAAAACAAAACAAAAAGTATATGACCCCGTCTTGAATTAAAAAAATATATTTTTGCTGTTATCAGTTAAGTTATCAAAAACCGTTACGCCTAGTTCTCACGATTTCAGAAATTAATTTTATCTTAAGATTCATAAAATGTTTCTACCACCAGATTTATTTTAGGGAGTCTAAAATCCCAAATTGACCTAATCAAATAAATAAAATTTTCTCTCGCTTTTAATTTTGACGCATTCATTCATAATACGCGTAAAAAATTAAAGGTGCCATAACACACTTTATTTTACTTTAAACTTCGTTAAAATTAAGGTCCGAAAAAATTAAAATTTGTTAAAAAAAATCGTCAAGTTTTGTGGAAAAAATCGACATTTTGAGAATGAGAAAACGTCATTCCCAAAACTTCTTTTATTTCAATAAAAAATTGAAAGTTTATTAAAAACTTCGTTTTGATCAATTTATTTGTCATAACGCCACCAGTTTGATTCTCTTTATATTAGTTCCGTCGCCTCCGAGTCTTAACAAAACAACTCCCAGTACTCATTATCTGGAATAGAATTTAAAAATAACCGCCCCATAAAGAAGCTTGATAAAATTTTGTCTATAAATTCTACAAAAAAATCTTGAAAAATTGGATAAAATTCGAAATTAATAAAATCGATATTAAATCTAAGTATGAACAAAAAACCAAATAATATGCACTAAAAATCCAGACATATACACTTATAACCCAAAAAAAAAATATGCACGTAGAATTTTTGGATTACTAAAAATCGGTTTATCTTGTTGGTTTAAAATGGAAATCCAATATAAATGTCATACAAATGACAACTAAATAATATGTTCAGGGTTAAAAATATTTTATTTTATTTATTTTTAATTTAAATTTTTACGAAATATGCAATTAAATTGAAAATATGCAACAAAATATGCATTTATAGCAAAATGTGGAAAATATGCATTTATTACAAAATATGCAACGCCATTTTCTTGCAAATTCTTTGATTCGCAAAAGTATTTGGTCAAACTTGATTTTGGGCTACTGATTACAAACATGCATTTGCATGAAATTCCTTGGCCTACATTTCCCAGTGTAGAAACGGTAATGATATACCAGTACTTTTCTCACTAGCAGTAATGGCACCAGCTTACTCTCTGCATTACTTTAACTCAAATAATAAAGGCTTATCTACACTGGTGTGTAGAAAATCATTACCATATAAGTGCTTATGTAAGTACATATAATTGGTAATGGCAAGTACTTACAATTGTCATTACAAATCTCATTACTTATAATGACATATTAGAAATGATCAAAATGTGTAGTTACCTATATGCGTACCAGTATGGACAAAAACAAATTTAAAAAAAAAACTAAATTTAATAATAAAATATTTTTTTATTGAAAATACTTTTTTAATATAATGTACACGGGAATCGCATCCGAGCCAACAAGTTGTCCACTACCATATGAGCTATATCGACATGTTTTATTGATAGATAAAAACAAAAATGACGCTTACACAAAATGTCATTACTCTTCAGCTTACAAAAAATCAAAAATAAGAAGTTATATACGTACTTACTAGAAGAGAAAAAATAATGAGTCTAAAAATGGACTTTCAAAAATTACTTTATATTTAAAATAATGATAAAAAGAATTATTTATGGGTATCGCATTATTTTTTGTATTAAAATAATTTGAAAATTAACTAATTATTAGTAAGTCCTTATTATTTGTATTAAATATAGTAAGCTGGTGTCAATACTGGTAGTGAGAAAAGTAATGACATGTCGTTACCGTTGCTACACTGGGATGATTACACTGTACAACACAATAAAAAATTACAAGGTCCGACCTATAAAATCGAGTAAAGCTTACGTTTAAAGTATGTGGAGTGTTCAGCAAATTTATGTAAAATGTTACGGAGAACATTTTTGTAAAATATGTTAACCCTCTAAATCCTTAAGGTAAGGGTCGTTTGTGTCCTTCTTTTAAAAAAGAGCAAAAAACACCTTTAAAACAGGGATTTAATAGGTTAAAATGTTAAAATTTTACTATAAGTCCCTGAATACACCAAAATCAAACAATTTTGTAGAATATATTAACAAAAAAGACCCTTTCCTCAAGGAAAGGGTCTTTTTTGTCCTTCTTTTAAAAAAGTGCAAAAAACACCTTTAAAACTGGGATTTAAGGGGTTAAAATGTTCCGCAAAAATATTTCTCGTAAAATTTTACGGCTAATATTTTTGCGAAACATTTTAACCCCTTAAATTCCTGTTTTAAAGGTGTTTTTTGCTCTTTTTTAAAAGAAGGACAAAAAATACCCTTTCCTTGAGGAGTTAGAGGGTTAACATATTCTACAAAAATGTTTGATTTTGGTGTATTCAGGGACTTATAGTTAAATTTTAACATTTTAACCCCTTAAATCCCTGTTTTATAGGTGTTTTTTGCTCCCTTTTAAAAGAAGGACAAAGAATACCCTTAACTTGAGGAGTTAGAGGGTTAACATATTCTACAAAAATGTTTAATTTTGGTGTATTCAGGGACTTATAGTAAAATTTTAACATTTTAACCCCTTAAATCCCTGATTTAATGATGTTTTTTGTTCTTTTCTAAAAGAAGGGCAAAAAATACCCTTACCTTGAGGAGTTAGAGGATTAACATATTCTACAAAAATGTTCTGCGCAACATTTTACATATTTCTGAATTTTCTGAACACACCATATACTTTAAACGTAAGCTTTACTCGATTTTCTATTCCGATTGACAATACAAATTTTGCATTTGGGGGAAACTTTATCTCCCCCTAAAATGAAACCCAGATGTAAACTTTCAAAACGAAGATAAACGTGTCTTTTTCTTGTCTCTTCTATCAAAATTTATAGGTCGGACCTTGTAATTTTGGAAAAAATTTGATTTTGTTGAACAGTGTTCTTGAAGGAATATTTACTTTAACTTTCGATTTTCTTTAATATATTGATTGTTATAGCACTAGGTCCAAATGTTTTGTGGTGCAAAATTTAAAAAAATGAGATTACTTAACCCTTGGCGTCCTGCGCACAAAGCCTATGAAACAGCGGTTCCCACCAACTTTTGGTTCAAGGGTCAGAGATACATTTCTATTGGTTCACGGACCCATAAAATATTTTTTTGTTTTTTCATACATTAAAAAAATGTTAAAGTAATGAAACAAACTAAAATTGAATTTTTATTTAAAAGAAGAAAAAAAACATTACAGTAAAACCCACTTAAGATTAACTCGGAGGGACCAAAAATCAAGTTGTTATTATATAGGTTAGTTTTTACTGGAGCAAAGTTTCTTTACAATTTTTTTATCGTTCACAAAATATTAATGGTCTGTTTTTGTAACACGTGTCACTCAAAAACTTCGTGTAAATGAGTGAAGCAATTCATTTTGGGGTTCTGTATCGCAAATGTCACTTTGATTTGAGTGAAAACGTAAGAGTCGTTTTCGTCTCTTTTTTTGGTTTCCACATTGCGATTTGAAACGTCAAAAACAGACGTTCACAAAAAAGTATTCGCCAAAGAAAAAAGGCAACACAATTTAATATTAAAAAAAAATACTTTTTAACAAAAAATTTTAATAAAAAAAAGAATAATGAGCTGTGATAACAATAAAAAAACGTAGATATGCAAGTAGACAAAACACATTTTTTTTTTAACAATTTTAGCCTAAAGAAGACTAATGCGGTTCAATTTCAAAAATTGATGGGTTTTATGGATGAGTTTCCACACCTGGCAACGGAAACCCCAACATTTTGGGGGCAGCAGAGCAGCTATGGAGCACACATGGGATACTGTTGCTCAAAGACTAAATTCCCACGGTCCCCCGGAAAGAAATGGAGGGGAATGGAAAAAGGTATGCAACAAGTTTTGTTTTGTGACATAGCCACGATTTGTTTACAGTAGTAGTAGTTTTGGAGCTGGTTAAAAAATTTTCGGCGTCGCCCCCTTGCGGCTGTGCAATTCAATACAGTTCGAAAAGTTTTTTTTATCTATCAGCTCCATAAATACTGGTTAGGGTAAAAAGTTTTAAGTAGTCGGAGTTATGTCACTAAATACCACTTAAGCCAAATTTATTAGTTTTGTTAGACTGTTTAAAATACTATGTTAATTTGCAGGTTTAGCAGGACCAGAAATGCAGACTGAAGAAACAAAATGCTGAAAACAACAAGAGTCTGCACGGAACCGGTGGAGGCCCGTGTATAATCAACAATTTAACGACTCTGGAAGCAGTTGCACCCAGTGGTAAAGTTTTTGGTGTGCCCAATGCCACCAAGAAAATGTCATGTTGTAGTAGCAGTCACAAAATTTGTTTAGATGTCACACCGTCTCGCAGCTGTACCAGCTTGTTGTTACACCAACAAGCTCGGACTCTTTCAAACAAACACAGAATCAATTCACCTCGCAACGTCAAGAAATATTTACGCCAAATACATTATTATGTCATGTTGTAGTAGCAGTCACAAAATTTGTTTAGATGTCACACCGTCTCGCAGCTGTACCAGAGTAGCAGTTGTTACATCAACAAGCTCAGACTCTTTCAAACAAACACAGAATCAAGTCACCTCGCAACGTCAAGAAATATTTACGCCAAATATATTATTATCTGCATAATCCCCAACATTACCACGATCCAAATATGAAAATATTTTTCCACAATTAGGCTGCAAACACTTGGAAATAAACGTTTTTGGTACATTAGGAAGTTTTTTATTAATTCACTATCACAAATACTACATTTATACATACATTTTTTTTCATTAAAATTCTCAATAAATGAAATTTTTTAGACTTTTTTAGCTTTTTATAATTTGTTTTATTTTTTTTTTAATTTAAAAATGTTAAAATATTTATTACTATTATAAGTTAGTACATTTACAAACTTTGTGCGTAAACATTTTATTTAACAAAATAATACTACTTTTAGGCATAATGTGTTTAATTGTAAACACATAATTGGTAAAAATATTGTAAGTGTGTATTATTGTATATAAAAGTGTGCGCAAAACAGTTTTACGCATTCTGATGTATAAATTTAAATTTTTACTCGTTTTATAGTAGTAAATTTACAATCCTTTTTTAGAGTGTAGTCACTCGAACTCGAATCACTCGAACCTATACTTATGTGTGTCAATTTTTGTGTTTTACGGATTTACAAATCATAGTGGTGCCTAGGGTTGCCATATTTGAAAAGTGAAAAATAAGTACATTGATGAAAAAAAAACAGTACTTTTCAAAAAAAAACAGTACATTTTTGTATTTATTGTTAACATAACTTTTACTTCAATACATCACATATTTACTTAAAATAAGGTAACGAAATTTTGTCAATTTTTTTTTTAAGATTTAACAAATTTTATTCAAATCAACAAAATTTCGTCAAGTCAACATCCTCTAAAGAAGTAAAATTGACTAAATTTCATCAAATTGACTAAATTTCGTCAAATTGGCTAAAATTATTAGTTTGGACGCCATTACTTTTTGCATTGGGCAGTGTCATGAAAAAAAATTGTGTTTACAAACATCCATTGCTTGATAAGTAAACAAACCAAACTTATATATGTACAAAGAAACGAAGTGGAATTAATACAGGGATATTCAAAAAATTTATATAAAAAACTATTGTACACACAAAAAAAAACATGGTTAAAAAAATATATATTCTTTGTACACGCAAAAAAACTTGTTTATATAAAAATATACAAAAAAACAGTACAAAAACAGTACAAATCCAAAAAAACAGTACTTTTGCGTACTGTTTTAGGTGTTGTGAATAAAACAGTACATTTTTCAAAAAACAGTACATGTACTGTTTAAAACAGTACGAATGGCAACCCTAGTGGTGCCGGATGTTTTAAACCGGATGTTTTAAACTTTTATTACAATTTCCTTTAAAAGTACCAAAAAGACTACTAAACAACATTGCGTAACAGTGATCAGCTGTATATGACAATTGCAATAATAGGTCCATTCGTTTACTTTCCAGTAAAATCCAGTAGATGAGTAAATTTTGGGCAAAATTAAAATTTTACTCTCAAAACTGGCTCTTGCACAAAAAAGTAAACGAACGGAAAAATTGCAAAAACTTGCAGGTTAATTCAAACATATGAGCGCTAAAAAGCTTAGTGTTGTAAAATATGTGTTATTTAGACTACCCAGTATATATTGTTTTTGGTACTTGATGCATTGCATTTTAATAATTATAAATTCGTAGCAATTGTATTTATTAAATAAACTTTTGTGGAAGCTTTTAGACTTGTTTAGTTTGGACATGACTTTTAATTTTGTTTCTAGTTAAATAACATACGAAAATACATAAATACTTGATTTTTGATATTCGGTACCCTGAATAATATGCAGTAAGAAGTATTCATATATTCATTAGCTTTACATCTCTAATATATTAATGTAAATAAAAACAATTAACAGAGATATTAGAAAACTGATAAATTGTTACTATAATAATTGTAACTGACTACTTTAATTTTTTTCAGGTTGAAAATAATTATATTTAGTTTTTGCCGCCCTTTTAATTCAGCTTTTGATCTTTTAAATGTTTTTATTACTAAATGTATGCTTATTTTTGTTTGTTTACTTAATTTAATCATATGTTTTTGTTTTCTACTGAATTTTACTGGATTTTACTGGCAAAAATTTCTCCAGTAAAAATTTGCAGGTTTTTTGCTGACAACTGTCACTTTACTCTCTTAGTAGATGCTCTCTTTTGCAAATTTATGTGTACGCGAACGCATTTCAGTAAAATCCAGTACAAATTTGTACAAATTTGTGCAAATTTTGGTGTAAACGAATGGACCTAATGTAAATAAAACAAAAATAAATAAATCAAAAGAAAATCAAAACAGATAACGAAGCCGATCGGCTCATAGCCGCGGCTTAGCCGCCGCCGACTATTTGTCAGGCACTAGTGCTGCCGCCGACTTGTGCCGCTAATTCCGGCTAGAAATGTTAGCCGACTCAAACAGCTAAGTCGGTTGACCAACCCACCTAGTAACATTAAGTTTTCAATATGTGTTTCAATAACTGTGGCAACACAAAAACATTCCATAGCGTATGTAAAAAAAGTCGCGTTATATTTTTCGCGTTGCAAGAAAAAGTAAATATTAAAAATTTTAAAATGTCGCAAAAAAATATAAAAAACTATTTCTCTACTACACAAACTAATCAAAAAATTCCTACTGACTCTGACTCAGAATCAGACAAATCTAATGATGATGACATTTCGCAATCTGCTGATGTAGCATATTATGAAGACTTGTTTAAGAGAAAAGAAGATATAAAAAAAAAATGGCAAAGGTTGAAGTTAACACAACGGGTATAAGGGAATGCTGGAAGTATTTCTTTAGCTTTTACATAAAAAATAGAAAAATAATGGAAAAATTTTAATTTTGCAAAATTTGTTTGGATACTGTTGGTACTTTAAAGGGGTAAGTTAATTTTAATTGGCTTCAACTCTCGACTATTTTTATTTTAAGTTTTAAAAATTCTACTGCAACTTCAAACTACACGAGCCATCTTTGGACAATACATAATTTGGACTTCAAGTCCGTAAACCAGAAGAGTTCGCTTGTAACTCAAAATGCATTAGAAGCATCATTAAAAAACAATTGTTAATACCAAAATGGTAGTAGAGTTGCTGAAATGTGCTGCTGGGATCTCCAGCCTTTTAAAATTGTGGAAAAACCCGGATTTTAAAAATTTGTTCGATTCTTAAATCTCAAAACCATTTTACCAACGGACAGAACCGTTGGTGGTACAGCCTTAAACAATGTTTGTAATGTTTATTTGGTAAACGTTAAAAAAAGTTTAGAGACCTCCCCGAAAAATATGACATTAGTTTTGGATATTTGGTCCGATAAATATAAACATTTATCTTACATTAATGTAAAAATACATTATTGTAAAGAATTTTGAATGAAAATTGTATCACTAAAAACCGAAATTTTCAAAAGACCACATACTGTCGTAGCTGTATTTTTAAAAATAAATGAAACACTACAAGAATTTGATTTGCAGCACAAAGATATATGTGCCGTAACCGAAGGAGGCAGCAATGTTGTTGCTGCTCTAAAAATCCAAAATATAACAAGATACGGATGTAGTGCTCATTCATTGCATCGATTTTTGATGCATGATCGTAGTTTGATGTGGAATTCGGAGGAAATATCTAGAATACAAAATTTAGAGGAACAGGACGAACTAGCCAAAATTATTTTGGAGGCTGAACAAATTTTAGAAAGCATGGAGTGTTAAGAGCAATTTCCAAATGGTGATGACAATTTTTCTGAAAATTTTGAAAACACTTTAAACTGTAACCAACACCCATCATTAAAAAACTCGGTTCCTCGTTGGAATTCTTTTAAAATAATGATACAAAGCTTTATAAAAAAAAATATACACGTCATTAATATAGCATTATTAAAAGTGAAGCAGGATCCGCTCATAATACCTGAAATGCAAAAGCAACTGATTAAGGAATTTGGGGATCTTTTAAAAATTTTTGAAAATGCAACGAAATATATGCAGGGCCAACATTTCCCAACAATAACATCATACATTTTTTTTACGAAAATGTAATTTCTTTATTGGAAAAAAATTAATTGGAATCAAGTTTTTAGTTAACAATTGATCTCTGCAATATTTCTAATAAAAATTTCGAAAATTGTTTTAAAATTTGCAAAATTCACATTGTTGCAGCTCTAACGAGCACATGCCAAAAAAATTGGCCCATTCTAGAAAAATATTTTTAAAAAAATTACCTCAACGAATAGATAATTCTTATGTAATATTGAATGATGTGGACTTTCCTTTGACAAAGGAGAAACTTACTATAGAAGAAATTGAAAAAATTGGAATGATCGATAATAGCGACTTATTATCGAGCCAACCATCAACAAGTCAAACAATTGAACCCAGCCTAAAGAAGCAGGCAACACTTATTTATTTTTTAATGTAATAAAAAAATTGTCTTACAAAATATCAAAAGAAAATGTCTAGTAGTCGACAACAAATGTTGGAATTTTTAGCAACGTCATTAAATATAACAAACGACCTAGAAATAGAAGTCAGAAATTACAAAATTTGTCAAATTTTGTCAAGTTCCGTCATTTACTTTGGGTTTAACAGCTGTTCAAAACATACAACCTCGTGGATTTTTTTTAAATGGAAAAAAGTGAATTTCGCGTGCTTATTAAACATTATTTTTTGCGAGATAAACGTCAATCAAACCAAGAAAAAGCTTGATAAATACTATGGGGACTCTGCACCATCGATTTCAATGGAAAAAAAAGTGGTTTACTGCTTTCGTTGTGGTCGCACAAGTACAAATGACGCTGAACGTTCTGGACGGCGAATTGAGATCAATACACCCGAAAATGTCGAAAAAATCCACGATATGGTGTTGGCTGATCGAAGAGTAAAAGTGCGTGAGATTGTTGATGCCAAAGGCATTTCATATGGCAGTGTGGTTTCGATTTTAAACGATCAGTTGGGTTTAAGAAAGCTGTCTGCAAGATGGGTGCCGCGTTTGCTCTCAATTGGCCATAAACGTAATCGTGTGACAACTTCAAAGGATTGTTTGGAGTTGTTTAACAGCAATTCGAATGAGTTTTTGCACCGTTTTGTAACTGTGGATGAAACATGGATCCATTGCAATACTCCGGAGACCAAGCAGCAGTCTAAACACTAGGTTTCTCCGGGTGAACCGGCTCCGAAGAAGGCCAAGGTAAGTTTGTCGGCCAATAAGGTGATGGCAACATTTTGTGCGATGCACGCTTGATAATACACATCGATTACCTTCAAAAAGAAAGAACAATAAACTGCGAATATTATGCCAACTTATTGGACCGATGTAACGAGGATTAAAAAAAAAAAACGACCGCATATGGCCAAGAAAAAAGTTCTTTTTCATCAAGACAATTCACACACGCACACGTGTGCAGTCTCAATAGAAAAATTCCATGAATTGGGCTACGAATTGGTACCTCATTCGCCATATTCTCCTGATTTAGCCCCCAGTGACTATTTCCAAACCTAAAGAAATGGCTCGGTGGAAAGAGATTCAAACAAATGCCTATTTTATGGACCTCGAAAAATCTTATTTTTTTGAAGGGATACAAAAACTGGAGAAACGTTTTACTAAAAGGAGATTATGTCAAAAAATAATTTTTTTTTTTTTGCAAAAAAAAACAGTTTTTTATTCAAAAAGTCACGGACTTATTGATCCGCCCTCGTATTTCCAAATGTTGCAGAACTGGCTAACTATTGTTTTGTAATTCCAGCCACATCAGCATCATCGGAACAGGCATTTTCGGTCGCTGAAAACTGTGTTAATTCTGAACTAAGTTGTCTTAATCTGAACTAAGTTGTCTTAATCTTCTGTGAAAAAACAGTTGTTCGTTCATGACAACAGGGCAATAGTAGAACCATTTTTATCTAATTAAAACAAATACATATATAATTACATTTAAACGCTATAAGCAAAAACTAGTTCCTGTTATTTTTTTAATATACTCGAATATTTTTTAAAAAATAAATGAATTAAATTACAAGAATGTGTATTTTTGTCAAAAAAATCGTCGACTTTTTTTTAGTTCAGCCGCCGAAAATTATTTGGCTCTAGTTGACTTGTAGCCGAGGCCGACTGTATCTTGTTTAGTCGCCTCTAGCCGAAATTCAACATCAGCTCGTTTTCTGAATTAAAAAGTACACCAGCGTTTTCAGCTGTTCCATTGTGGATTTCTTTAAGTTGAAATTTAAAGTTCTTAATAAACTACGAATTATGTTATCCATTGCTTTTTTTTACAAATATTTATAAATTTTTATTATTTCATTCATTCCAGCAAAGAACACTGAGAAATCAGGCTTTTTTCTGAGGTTCTCTGATTTTTTTTATATTTTGTACATGAATAGTCCCACTTGCACATAGCCTTTCTCAAATCAAAATATAAGTAAATGGTTACCATTGCCATTCCAAGGAATCGCGCCTTAATATAAGAATCGAGTTGGTAATCTAGTTGGGAAGGCATTCTACCAAAAATACCTGATTCCCAACCGGATTTCCTATTTGGAATATTTTTTCTGGGAATTTCTAAAAGTCCGTTTTAAGTTTGAATGCTGAAAATTTAATTTTATATGTAATAGAGGGGAAAAAATTGCTTTATCAAAAAATGTTGCAGCAAAAACTGCTTTTCTATTATGGAATTTATTTTTGAGAAAGAACAGTATTTGAAAAATGATGCAGTTTTATCAAGCTTGAGATACATCAAGTTAAAGTCTGCGCACTAATATCGGACTACGAACATCACAAACTTGTAACGAATTGGCGTAAGTTTTTTAAAATTTATATTTTTTGATACTGACACTCAGAAATTATATTTCAAATTAGCAAGCGTATTGCATGAACTGAGTTACTTTGTAAAACGCACCTCCTAGTAAAAAAGGCATTTTAAAAATTTTAAGCGCAAAAATTTTATGAACTTTTTATAAATTTAGCGAAATTTAATTATTTGGTTTTGCATATTTTTATAAAAAAAAAAACATGGCTTGAGAACAGAAATTAGTTTTCTAGAGCAGTGATGAAAGCCGAAGCAGCCGTCGACACTATCGGCTAAGCCGTTTGACATATTCCACCATAAAAATGTTTTTCCTTAAAAATGCTGTACAAGGAGTATGAGTGCAAAACAAGACACAAAGAACAACAAATTTTATGTTTTTGCCAATTTTATGTTTTGTATGAATTATTTATTTTTTATTTTATTAATTAATAATCATATAATTACAAATTATATACTATTACCCTAACCGAGAACTAGCTACTATGGCCTTCGGCGCGTTGTAGCGAAAACAGACCAGTGCCTCTGGTGGGAATCGAACCCACGACAGGCGATGAGCCTCAAAGTAACTCATTACCTTGTAGTGGGTAAAGTAACTGGTTACTTATATGGTTACATGGTGGGAAATAGTAATGTGTCTATAAATAGATTTTCATAAAAAAAAATGCATAAAATTTTTTTTTACAGATATTTTTTTTTAATTAAATAAATACCTTTTTTGTATTAAATAAATAACTTGGTCATGCTGGGATACGAACCTGGGGTCTCTGGTATTTAACAATTCGTTAGGTGAGAACTCTACCAACTCAGCCATCGATACATACAATATTTTATTGCTTAACATGTAGATGAGTTGTTGTGCTTCGTGCTTTCGTTCGTGATATCAAAAATATACACCTTACCATTATGCTTACAAAAAATCACAAAGTAATGTGTCTATAAATAGATTTTCAAAAATATATATTAATAATTACTTTACGTTTCTAATTCATGCATTATGTAATTGATGATCGGTAAGTCATTATTTTATGTTTTGAAGTAATGTAAAATGTAATGAGGTATCATTGCAATGTAATCCATGAGTGTTCAATTATCGGTAACTCATTACTTCTTGTTGGAAAATAATGATACAGGTAAGGAGTACACATTACAAGGTAATGCATTACTTTATCGCACCCATTACCAAAGTTTTGCTGGGATGTTTACTTAATTTTTTGAGTTTTAACTAAAATAAGTTATGTTTTTAACATAATTTTGTGTTTAACGAAAACATTTGAGCTTTTTAGGCAACAAGCTCATATTCTCAAAAACAAATGTAAGCGATCAATTTCGTTTTTACATTACCACTTCAACTCAGCCTAAGGATAACTCATTTAAACGGAATTATTTCCATGCATTTTGTATGAAATATTTATATTGTTGCCAGCACTTTTTGTGCATTTAAACGGCGAACGAACTACTAGATATTTTTAACCCAAATGACCCAATAGTTCCTATATTTATCAAGTTTTAGCTATTTTTTTCTAAAAATTAGCTAATTTTTTCACTTATCTAGCTAAAAAGAAAATTTATCTATTTTTTGAGATTTCTGGGGCATTGTACATTATATTTTTTGTAGTTTTCGTAAACAAAGTTGGCAACAGTGTATGCAACACAAAAATAAATTCAGCTTGTTTTTTTTTTGCCTGTGGTTTGCCTTCTTGGAGAAATCTTGATTTTATACCTGCTGAAATTTTACCTTCAGCCGATTATTAGCCGCCGCACAGGGTCTGAAATTTTGATTTCACTGGCCAAAAGTCCAATTTTCTTTGGTCACCGATTTTAAAAATTTTAACGTCATTTTGGAGCTAGTATGTCCAAATTAAGGTAGCCAAAAAATTAAGTCAAGCAATTGCTAATTGTGGGCATGGCATGCTGTCAAACTTAACTGTTTAATTTCAGAAAAAGGTGATGTATTTGTTTTTTTTTTTTATCAAAAATAAATAGCTACTACTAGCAAGTTATCATCGATAATGACCTGCGGTCTTTTTTATGATGTTGGTAGGATTATAGTCTTTAGTTGTTGTAAGTGGCCAAAGCACTACCGTTTATTATTAGGGTGTTCTGAAATAATTATTAAACTACTATTTTTTGTCAAATTTCAATTTCAGTGGAATAGAACTTCTAATGGAAACAAGTTGGCAAGAAACGTATACCACCCGGAGAAAGGTGAAAGTGTCCTCTTTAACCCTATATATACTTTTGCACCCGGCACGACCCGCCGGTAGAACACTTTTTCATTTTAATAAAATATCTCAAAAAAAAAATTCAAATGACGCTATTTTTATTAATCCTTTTTATACCATTTTTTTACCTAGCAATGCACTAAGGAAAGTAATAAAGAACACACACTGGGTTTTTTTTTTAACCCTTTCCATATGAGACACCATCTTCTACGAAATACTGCAGGCCAATCAAATTTGGATTCAAAAAAGAAACTCATGATGCCATTAACAAAGAAGTTAAAACTATCAATGACTAAATCAAAACACTACAGTCATTACAATTTCAGTTAAATGGAGAGCAAATTGAAGTAAGCTACGGCTTAAAGCTAACAATGATAGATGGAAAAATAGGCCAGGCTTTGAGTGCCGACAAAATCATTATGTAATACTGATGCATATGAATATGAATATGGATTATCACCGCTACATGCAAGAACACGATTTATGGAACACATACTTAAAATCAGTTATGATTTGGATTTCGGATCTTCAGGAACAATAAGAAACAATGAAACCAACAAGGAGTTAAGAAGTTCAGAAAAGAAACATGTTCAAGATGAATATCGCAAAATTTGAATTGATTATATTTCAGATAAAACAAGGGCCAGGCAATACAAATGATGGCAATTCTGCAAGAAGATTCTTTTCAGATCCAGCAACAGCATCTGAAATAACAGGAGTGGATTTAAACCTTATTTTGAGATTTAAAATAATCCTAGTAGGACTTGCGTGCAATGAACAAATTGACTCTAGAAAATTTGGAGATTATGCCAAGGAAACTGCAAAAATATATACAACCAAGTACCCATGGATAAATATGTCTGCAACAATTCACAAAATCCTTTATCATGAGGAAGATGTCATTAAATATCATTTGGTGCCACTTGGAGATCTATCAGAAGTTCAGGAAAAAGGAATAAAGATTACAGATTTTATAGAGATCACAATACTAGAAAAACTTCACGAAATTCCACAAATGAAGATCTATTTAATATATTATTGGCTACGTCAGATCCGTCCATCTCCAGTATTCGAAATCAATGGAAAGTGGAACATCGGGATTTAGATGAAGAAGTCAAAAAACTACTACATCACAGAAAGAATATGGAATATTTGCAATCAATATTTTAATCAAATGAATAATAATTATAATTGCCTTTCATTGTTATTTAAGTACGAAAAACATAGAATTAGCAAAAAAAACTAATAAACATAAACCTCCCATTGTTACAAATATTTTAAAATCTATTGGAGTTTTTATTTTTAAACAGTTTTTTTTATCCACATGTGAAATGTTTTAATAAATAAGAAAGGTTCAGTAAATAAAAACCCATATTTTCATATCAAAATTGAAAAAAAAAAATCAGAATAATTGCGCTAATGTTCAACAGATTTATTTTGCTAAAATTAACAAATTTTTCAGAAATAATAAATTTTTCTGTAGTAATCGCAAAATTCTTCGATACTAATGATACTAACGATTTTTTAAGTGTAAATATTTTTTTAATGTAAACAAATTTGCAAATTTGACAGCAAAAGTGGTTAGTTTTTAAGTAACAATAGCAAAATTTTCAGTTGATTTTACTATTTGTTTTTTTTTGAGTGTAAACATTAAAAATAAACGTCACTACATTGCTAGGTCTGTCAAAAAAACAGAGTAGTATTTGGAAGATGACAAAGCCAATTGTGACAATTTTTTGTTGTTGTTTTGGTTTTTCTTTGATATTTTAAATTTTGAATCTCGCTCCTAGACGAGGAAAAGAAATTCTCATTGAGTTTGTGATTTAACATAACAAATATCTCTAGAAATTCTAATAACAAAGTCCCCTGAAGATTTTCTTAGGCAGGAATGAAATCCGGATAGGGACACGCCTACATCAGATTGCTTTTCACAATTTGTTAAATAAGTTTTGGGACTTTAGCACATTTAATTACTATAAATGTAAAAACTCCCATTATCGCAAAAAATGTTTATAATTACTATTAAAATCGAAATATGACATTTTTTAATAAATAAAAAAATTAAAAAACCTATATTTCACGCTAAATGTTAAAAATAAAATCAAAAGTTCAACTTTGACCTTGAATTTCTTAAGAAGTGCTGAATCAATTTTAATGAAATTGAAACTGAGCCAAGTTCAACTAATTACCTGCCCTTTAAAAAAAATTACTAAAATATTTTGATCGGTTCAAAAGTTTTGGCAACTATCGACTTTGTTTAGTAGTCCCTATCGAAATTATTTAAGTTGTAACTACACTGTTTCCAAAAAAAAAGTTTTTTTTTATATTAATTTTAAAATATTTTATTTTTTTAAATAATCATTATAAACAAACTCATTATTAAAAAAAAATCAATAGATACATACATATATGTATGCATTAAATTATAAAATTATGAATAAATCATTAGTTAATGTTTATATTTGTAGTATTTTAATTATAAGATTCGGGGTATATTTTCTAAAAAGACCCTTTCTATTTTGAGAACTAAAAAGATTTTGTTTCTATAAATACTTAAACTTAGGGTTTTGGGAATATTCGTATATGTACTTACTTTAGGACTTTTGTATAGAAAAATACCAAATCGGATAGCTCTTCTACAGGAAAATTCATATGATCAGAACGTTTTTCTTCTAAAACAGATCCTTAAAACTTAAGGGTATTTTATGAGACAAAATAATCAGAATCTTTGGGTTTTTATACAAAAAAAAGTTTTCAGTCTTTTTAAATAAGAACCACATATTTGCTACAGGATTAAGTACTTAGAATCGAAGGTGTTGTTCGGAGAAAAAATGCCTCCGAATCTGAGGGATCTCAATAGGAAAACTCATTTGTATGTATGAGTTTTCTATAAGAAACATTTCTCTGAATGGTGGGAAAACTACTTAGAATCAGAAAGTTAATCTATCGATTTTTCTACACAAAAGAGTTTTAAGAGTCTGGAATTTTTTCTTTAAAAATATTTCTTAGGAAAATTTTTTTTATAGGAAAAAGTCTTCAAGTATTTTAATACTTTTTTTAAGGAAAACTATTTAGTATTTAAATTCTTTTTAAAAGGAAAAAGTGCTTACATTTTTAATATTTTTTCTACACGAAAACATACTGAAAATATAAGGGATTTGTAAGTTAACAAGTAAGCTGAATCTGAAGAATTTTGAATCTAGAACACATTTCCAAATACCCCTTTTCTGACGTCAACATATCCATGTAAAAATACCACAAAAAAGAAAACGTTCTTCTACCCCCATATGTTCTCATTTTGTTACCGCAACACTTTTACAAATGTTATTAGAATTTCAAAAGTTGTTTTTAGTAAGATTCTCAAAAATTGGTGTTTTAAACGATTCTTATTACATTTAGTTCCATATTTTAAAAAGAGTTTGTTTTTTCTGCAAAACTATATTCTATTTAAAATCAACTGAATGTGCTGGCGTCTAAACAAATTCCAATGGGAAAATTTCTAGTTTTGATTCAACGCTTTGTCTATATGAAAACTTAAGACAACTTATAATCTTAAGTATGCAATCTTCTTGCTGAGGTTTTCGTTAATATGAAAGGGCTAATTTGATCCTTACACATTTATTTTGCAGAAGTCTTCTTTTCAAATTTATGATGTTCTTCGCTACGTACTGCAACCAAAAACAAATATAAAATTAAAAAAGTATTTATAACAATTTAAATTTATTTATTTTTCACATTCATAAATAATTTGTTTATTATTTCTATTTTGTTAATATTTTTTATTCGTTTTGAAAAACGAAATATTACTGTTTGTACACCAGAAAATGTGTTTTTTTTTAATTGTTGCTATTGAAAAACTACTATTACTATTGAAAAAAAACACACATTTTCTGGTGTACATACTTCTACATTTTTTCTGAAATCTCACTAAGTAAGGAGCTTTCCACTCTGAAATTTTCAGGGTATTTAGAACACATGTGTAGTTATTTGTATAAAAATTTTAAAAATTTAAAACAGGATTTTTTCCAAAAACTGATTTCAAAGTGCATTTATAGTAATTAAATGTGCTAAAGTCCCAAAACTTATTTAACAAATTGTGAAAAGCAATCTGATGTAGGCGTGTCCCTATCCAAAGTGTTTTTCAAAAATTTTTATTTTTAAAAAATGTGTTAAATTTTATTTTATTTATTTTTTATACCCCAAAACCTAGACGTTCTTATGCAATTTGTTGATATTTTTACACATCAAAAGTTATGACATTTTAAGTGAAGTCCCTACCCCACAAATTGAAGTTATAGGGTTGCCAGAGTTTTCCAAAAAAAAAATTTTTTTTTTAATACTTGCGTTCACTACCGCACACACTCACTAAATTTTATCAAAATCGGAAAACTTCGATTAATTTCACGGTCATATTAAATGGAATTGCTCAATAGCAAAGAAAGTAAACAAATATGTAATAGAAGTGTAGTCTAGTCAAACACAACTATTTATAAGGTATAAAGTGGTCTTTGTAAGCTATTTCGGATGCCTAGACACATTCAGATTGTATTGATATGTTTACAAAAGTTGTTCAGATTTACAATGGCTACAATTTTGTTATATATTGTTAGTGAAACATTATAAGTCCCTGTAAATTATGCTGAAAAAAGTAAAAAACAAAAAATAATTTTCTCCTATATTTTATCAGAAAAGTGCAGGAAAAAATGCTTTTCTGCACATAAAATGTTTATAAAATTTGTTCAGTAGACTCTTCACTACATTATTGTCAAATATAGTTAAGCAATATCATCAAGTCTGAATTAGCTGTTGGCCAAAAACTGAGGATACCTTTTATGAGTGATTTTCAAAATCTTTTGAGGTTCATAAAAAAAAATGGTAGTCAAACTGGCCAAACCGAGTACAGGGTTTTACTAACCTTTGGTTGTACAATCGAACCTATACTGTCGAGTCCATGCATTTGTTTCACTGTTGCACTGTCTTATTATTACCAATTACTAGTTACTGATGTTAATAGTGTAATTTGAATGTGGTTGAATTTTGGTCATTAATATAAAGAAATTTGTATGTCGCACAAACTTTTAGTAATAAATATGATATTATTTTAATTACTAAGAAGTTGTGATTATTCCGATTGCAATAATTTTATAACAATGATAGCATTTTATTTTAACCTTATGACTTTAAGTCCTTATAATCGAAATTCAACTGATTATTTCTCTGTGTGCAATAATTGCATTTTACATTTTACTACAGCAAATTACAAGTGTCGTTTTCTTAATGTCGGTGATAACTTCTGATTTATACAAATTGTTTCTCATTTACGAGTTCATTTACCATAATAATTTTACTTTGATATTATTTTACGGTTCTTTCTTCTGATATTAATGTGATATTTGCTGAAATTAATCTTGAAATGGTGTAGAGTAAAACCTCTTACATAAATATTTTCAGCATCATGCTTTTGGTCGCTGTGTCCCAAAGGACTACAAACTAGGACTTATAATTCGTGAAGGACAATTCTCTTTAATATAATAAATATATTGTTTCTCGCCTTCGGGATCCTCGGCATCGAATATATTAATAGTGTAAGCGACTCGAGATGAGAAAATAAATTTACTTACCGGAAATTGGTCAAGTGCTTCTTAATATTATAGAATAGAATTTTATTCAATTTGTCTCATAACTTAAATCTTGCAAAAGTTTGTCGACCTTTTAATCTGTATGGGTAAATGTGTGTGAATTTTGCTGTCACATACATAAATATTTAATACATACAAACAGAGCGGTATGTAAGGTTATCTAATCTATAGCATTCGAAGCATTTTATTTTGTTTCCAATTTGAAATTTTATGATTTCAAGTATTGAATCGCTTTTAAGTGATTACGACTGTGATCTTTGATTCCACAAGTGTCAAAAGATCAAGAATATTAAATCGAATACAAAGAACAGTGACAGAACTAAAAAAGTGGCAGTGGTACGTAGTACTATTAATGTGTACGTTTTGTAGTCTATATTAGAGATGGGCACGTGACTGAATCTTGACTCACGCTCACAAGAGGAAATTTTCAATAATGTTCAATTAGTCACGAAAATTTTACATTTTTTATATGAAATTAAATTTAGCTTTTTCTGTGACGCAAATATAAACTAATTTCCCGATTTTTTTCAAAAAATTCTTATCTTTTATTTCCATACACAAAATTTAGTTTTTTGTATAATTTTTAGTTTTCATATTTTGAACACATTTTCAAAAAGTTAAAAACTTACAACCCGAATAAAAAAACTAGTGCTATCTTATTTAATATGACCCCATAATTAATTACATAAAATTTCATCCTAAAAATGGCCAGATTAAATTGTATTTAATTACATTTAATTGTATCATATTAGCTTAATTTAGATAGAATTGATTTAATAAAATTTTGTTTGAATAATAGTGCGAATATTAAAATTGAAATTAAAATTTTTGCGTTATAAAGCGTGTTTTTTATAGAGGTATAAAACTTTGAAATGAATGAACTTTGACATGAAATTTACTTTATTCGAAAGATAATCTTCTGGCATTATAATTTAAATATGACTTCTGGCATATGACCGCCACGCCTGGCTCGGCCGTAGTCTAATCTGAAGGTCCAATTTACGATGACTTTTTCAACATTTGTGGCAGTATAGTGGCAATAACGCGGCGAATGTTGTCCTCCAAGTAGTAGACTAGCAACTTCACATATCCCCATAGAAAATAGTCCAGTGGCGTTAAATCGCACGATCTTGGAGGCCAATTCACGGGTCCGAAACGTGAAACTATGCGGTTACCAAACGTTTCCTTCAATAAATCAGTTATGACACGGGCTGTGTGACATGTTGCGCCATCTTGATGGAACCACAGCTCCTGCACATCATGGTTGTTCAATTGATGAACGAAAAAGTCAGTAATCATGGCTCTATAGCGGTCACCATTGACGAATTGACTGATCGGGGTTTTCCTCTACGCTACGCTCTACATCAGCAGTGACTTCTTCTGTACGAACTGTACGACGTCCTGTGGGTGCATATTATCATTTAGAGTAAACGTGGTGCGAAAACGTTCCATAGTTAATCAAATTAGTTGGAATGGAGGATCGAATCGAATTAGTTGGAATGGAGGATTATGTTGACCGTAAAATGGACGTAGTGCGCGATACGTTTTTCGAACAGAACCATGATTTTCAAAATAAATTTGCACAATTTGGAAGCGTTGTTCAGGCGTCAGTCTATTAATGCTGAAATGCCAAACCAAACTAAACACAAATCACTTGACAGCTGACAAAATGGCCGTTAGTTAAGAAAGTGGTGCCAACTTTAAGTTGTATACCTATAAAAAAAAACACCCTTTATAATAAGGGTTGCCAGACCGTTGTGATTTCGCTTGATTTTCAAGAATTTGTAATGCCCGTCAAGCATCAAGAAAAGACATGTTTTGTCAATTTTTTTTAAAGCCCAACCAATAACACCTTTAAAAAATATTTTTTAAATTTTTTCAAAGTTTTCCTTAAACACAGTTTTGCAAAAACAACAAACCATTTCATTGAAATCGCGCTTTTGAAGGCAATTTTTTCAATTTATTTGATTTGTTTGAATAAAATAAAATATCAAGATGAAAATATAATAGCTGTTTAAACATATAGGATCATCAGGGCCAGGAACTTCATGCACTAAAAAATTGTGTTTTAGGCGTCTATAATACTTAAAAAATGCACTAAAAACTGAAAAAATATGCACTTCATTTTTTTTATTATTAATTATTTTCATGGTTTTAAGCAATTTTAATTAAATTTTAAAGTTAATTTGTATTGTTTAATATATTTTTTGCACCCGTTTCGCACAAGTAACAACAAATTTGTAATTATTTGTATTTAAAAATACGCATTTAAAAACCACTAAAACCTGTAAGCCCAGTTTACAAATAAAATTTAAAAGAACACTTAAAATAGTATGAACTACTTAAGTCCTATTTAGTCTATATTCTCGTTGGTCAAATATAAAATAATATTAAAAGTGATTTTACGAAAAACTTGGAAAACTTCAATAAAAATACGCAAAATAACTAAAAATATGCAATAATAAATATGCATTTAAAGCAAAATAAGCAAAAATATGCATTTATAGCAAAATATGCACAAAAAAAATACGAAGTCATTTTAAACAATAAACTCTTAGATTCGCAAATATATTTTGTTTACCCTGTTATCAGACTTAACAAAAAAAACATGCATTTGCAAGAATTTCCATTCCCTGATAATCGTATATGGACTTGTTTGTGAAAATACGGTAAAAAAAAATCCAAAAATTAATATCTAACATATATTTTTGAAAATAAATTTTTTATGAAACTAATTTTAATATGCAGAAAACTTTTTTATTTTAAGAAATAATAGTATTCAAAATAGCCATATACTTTATAAACAGGGAAAACGAATATTTGGGTTGCCTTTTTTTACATTTTGACTCATATTTGTTTTTTTGCTATTTTTTATCTCTATTTTTTGGGCTTAAAACAGCTTTTTGTTAAAAATGTTGATCTTTAAAATTGCTTTTTTGCCATTTGTTTATCTCTATTTTTCGGGCTTAAAAACAGCTTTTTGTTAAAAATATTGTGCTTTAAAATTGCGTTTTCAGGTATTCTTTGCTTTTAAAGCATTTTTCCTTAAATTTTTATAATTCTTCTTTTAAAAAGTGTATTTTTTTTTTTAATTTTTTGTAGTTTTGCTATTTTAAAATACAATGTATTTTGCTATTTTCTCTTCTTCTCTGTTTATAAATTATAAATATCAAGCATTCCTCTCAAGTCCCCTTAAAATATGTGGCAAGTTTAAAAAATGCAACACATACAATTGCATAATTTATTTTTATTAAAATTTAAATATCACTCATCATCTGGGCCCTTTTGTTTACATTATAAAGGGTCCGCCATCTAACGTTTTTTTTTTTTCAACTAATTATCTGCTGATTTGACAGATAATTAGTTTTATCCTTTCGCTGAACGAATATGGTCCGTATGTTCGTTATCCTGTGAGAAAAGTGAGAGAAACTGGCATCCTCATCGATAAACCAAGGCGTGAAAAGCCAAAAACAGTGCGTACACCCGAGAATATTGCTGCTGTGGCAGAAAGTGTGCGTGAAGCGCCATCAACATCAATTCGCCGTCGTTCTAAACAATTTAACATTTCGGACACATCATTGAGACGAATTTTGCATAAAGACCTTGGTATGACGCCATACAAAGTCCAATTGGTTCAGGAGTTCAAAAAAAAAAAGTTATTTGGCGGACCCTTTATGATTCTCGAAAGTATGCAACAAAAAATTTGATTTGCACCACTAACACTCGTCGTCTACACAATACGAAATATTTCTATATCACTCATTAGTCTGTGTGTGTTTTATTTTTTCTTAATTAGCATTTTTATCTTTTTAACATTTCAAATTTAGTGTAGAAGCTTATTTAGCATTTTTATTGTAAAAAAATATTATACATGTTTATAATTAGAAAACTTTTTCAAAAAACATTTTTTTGTCGACATTACATAATCATTTTAACGTTGGGTGAAAACCCATAATAAAAAAAAAACAGCTGAAAATAGCCAAATTCCATAAGACTATAAAAATTAAATACGAGCTAAACTTCCAAAACCCTTTGGGGTTTTTGGTCTACTGATAATCTAGTTTTCCAAAACCCTTTGGTTTTGGTCTGATAGTCTAGTTTTATTTCCCGCTGGTCTCGTTAGGGATAGAATTTCTTGTTGCACAGTGTAATTAAAACATTCGTGAAAATAATGAGGATGTTGAAGCAACAAAAATGGCATAATATGCAATTTATTTGAAAAGGTTGAGTAATGAATCGGATTATTCCAACTGATTATTTTTTATTAAATGTTTTTATAGTTTTTGTAAAAAAAAAATATATATATTTAAAAAAAAAAAAATAAATAAATTTAAATTGAAATACAACTACTAACGTACTGGTGTTTTTAATTGTCAAGATTTTTTTTTAATCAAGATTTTTGAATGTCAAGTATTTGGCAAATTTAAATCTGGCAACCCTATATATAATAAACAATGTTGCCGATGTTTCTGTTAAGGGGTTTACTAGCTTTTGATATCAATAAAAACGACAGTATTTAAGCAATTGCAAATAAATAATTAAATGGTTTATTTTAAAATTTTTTTTTTTCAATAGAAAATAACAATATTTCATATTATGCTAAAACTTATAATTTAGAATTCGAACTAACATGGAAACCCTGGTAAGCTCTGACCCTTTTTAAAAAAAAAGTCGGGTGCCATCGTGGAGCCTTGTTTTTGTTTCACACACGAAAAAATTCTTTAGTCCCTAACGTAGACAAATTTTTAATTTTTTGAATTGTACAAAAATGTTTTAATTTTTGTATTAAAAATACAAAACTTCTTTTTTCGTTTTGATTTGTATAAATATGGTACGAGGGTAAACTCAAAAATTAAAAAATCGTGGTTTCATTTTTAATCCACTATAAAAAAAAAAAAAAACGATTGAAAATCGGTTTTGTTTTGAGAAAAAAGCATTTAAAGTAAATATTGCTCATGTAAAATATAAGGCAAGGAGTTTGTTTAACAAACCGTAACTTTTTCAGTTCTTCGAGTTTTCCTCCAAATTTTTCATAGCGTATAGAAAAAATTTCAAACTATTTAAATATGAAACAAAAAAAAATTAAAAACGATTAAAAATCTAAAGCTGGTATACCCCTTAATTGCCATAACATTTTTACCTTGACCTTTAACACTTTGACGACCACAGGCAAGTATGCTTGCCTAAGCGTTTTTGACACTTTTAACTGCCCATGTAAATATAGAATAAATATTATTTTTTTTTTCAATACTTTATTATCTGGATTATTGAATCTGCCTATTCTTGGCCTAACAATAAGTGTATAAATCTTACAAAACTAACTTAAAGACTAGTTACTCCCTAGGAGCCATTTTGAAAAACGGGCCTCTAAATTAAATGGCCGGTAAGTCTGCACGTTGCAGTCTGGTGTGCGTTTGGGTTCGAGTAAGGGCTCTAGCCAATGGATTTGGGTGTTTGCTGAGCTTTTCCACGTATTCGTTCTGATGTCCATGAACTCTTCTCTTACTAACGGAATATTTAAGTCCTCGTGAATTTTGATATTTCTGTCGTACCACGAAGCTTCCGTAATGATCCTCGGAATTTTGGATTGTGCCCTCTGTATTAGCTCAATATTAGACATACTGGCTGTACCCCATAGTTGGATACCATAAGTCCATATTGGTTTTATAATACAATTATACAGGATGACTTTAGAGTCAAGGCTTAGTTTTGAATGCGTATTAATTAGCAAATATAATTGGCAGGCTTTTTGCTTCATATGAAGCCTCTTGGCTTTTAAGTGTTTTCGCCATGTAAGACGTCTGTCCAAGTGAATACCAAGGTATGTAACACTCCCAGACTGTGGGATAATTACACCATTTAACGAGACAGGGGCACAAGACCCAATTGTAATCGTGACTTTCTTAAGTTCATTAACTTTAATTCGCCAGTTCTTGAACCACGTCTCCACAGCTGTAATATGGTTGTTAAGTCTCAAGGAGGCAACATAAGGGTCTTAGTGAGTGCTTATCAAAGCAGTGTCATCCGCAAATATTGATGTTGTAATATTATCAGATATCCGCAAGTCTAACGTAAATATGAGCTAAAGAACAGGGCCGAGAACACTTCCTTGAGGAACACCTGCATTCATTTTATAATCAGAAGTTTTAGTTTCTTTATATTTCACCCTGAAGTAGCGATTAAGAAGTTAAGATTCTAGAAGGTTGTTGGTAGGTGATATTTTATTTTATGTAAAAGACCCTCGTGCCATAATTTATCGAATGCCTGAGCGAAAGCCAGAATAACGGCAGAGCAATATTTTCTTTCCTCAAAGGAAAGAAAATATTCCTAATCTCCTAATCTCGCAAGTTATGCGGTTCACTTGCTCTATGGTTCCATGCTTTTCACGAAAGCCGTACTGATGAGCTGGAATACTGTTTGCATTTTCGATAATTGGAAGAATCTTCTGAAGAAAAGCCTTTTCAAACAGCTTTAATAGGCACGGAATTAAACTTATAGGTCTGTATGACGAAGTTAAAGTTAAATATTTTCCAGGCTTGGGAATGATTTTGATTTGAGAAGTTTTCAATGTGTCCGGAAAGTAACCTTTTTGCAAAATCGCATTAAATATTTTCGTTAGAACTTCAACCGCTATAAATGATAGGTTTTTTATCATGTTTAATGTGACTAAGTCATACCCAGGAGCTTTCTTTGGGCTTAGCTGCGTACGCATAATTGTCTCAACATCTTGGGCGTTAAACGATATATTACCTAAGTTGTGATCCAAATGCAGAGGCAGATCTGGGAGTGTAAGTTTATTTTGTGCCAAGTTTGGCTCATAAATACAGTTCTTAAATGTTCTGCAAATGAGTATGCTTTCTCCTCTTCACTGCGTGCCCAATTGCCACATTGCTTTCTTAGCGGTGGTTCGCCCTCTGCCGGGGGATAAATTTTAGTAGCTTTCCAAAGTGAATAGTTCGCTGAACTTTCATGCGATGAACGTTCTACGTATAGGCTATTTATGCGATCTAGTAGCTTCAGACAGCCTCTGCTTTGCAGCAGGGGATCTACTGTTTTGCCATTCTCTTCTTAGCCTTCTTTTGATGGTCATTAGTTGCTCGATTTCAGAGCAAGAAACATAAAAACTGCGATTAGAGGAAGCTACGGTCACGGAAGCCGAAGAGTGCTCTGCTGCTGATTTTAGAATGGATGTAAAGTCCTGAACACATTCACCTATATCCCCCTCACATTCCAAAGATGGACTAATGTGGATGTGGCTACTAATGTACTTTATATATTTTAACCAATTCGTCTTTGACGAAGTGAGTCCACAGGGTGTCTTAACCGAAATTGGTTCATCGTAATACGTTAAAATTACTGGAGAATGGTCTGAATTGAGATCAAATGATGTTTCAGCAGATAAATTACTTCTCTCAATATGTTTCATTATCCCAAAATCGAAAAGATCGGGAATTTTTCTTGGACTATTCCTCAGATCAATAAGAGCACAGTAAAGCTGTCTTCCCCTAGGGTTTGTTAGACGTGAACCCCAATAGGTGTGTTTCGCATTGTAGTCTCCACAAGCTAGGAAGCAATTACCAAGAGTATTGAAAAAAATTTTCAAATTGTATCTTAGATACTGAAAATCGCGGAGGATAAATATGTCTGAAAGTAATTCCACAACAAAAATTTGGAGGGCGGAAAACCTCAATATTTTCCCATTTTCCCGTTAGGAGTCCTCAAAGTTGTTAAAACAAATTATTTATTTAAGGGGTAACATTAACAATTTTTGACAACCGAAATGAGTAGTATAATTAGTATATTGCATTCAATATATTAAAATAATAAAAACATTAAAAATTGTTAGCAGAGTTAAAAGTCTTGTTGTTTTCTATTTGGTAATAAATTGTAAGTGACAATGAAATTTTATTTTCTATTTGATTAAACCAGAAATAAAATTCAAAGAAAAACTTTTAAACAATTGTAAAACAGAACATGTGTTTAATTCAATACAGGGTAAACGAATAATTACCATGGATGGTAACCGATTCGAATGTGGGTATCGGTAAGGTAACGCAATTTTCTTATATTTCGGTAACGGTTTTTAGCGTTAACGGTATTTTATTTATTTCGGTAACGGTATTTAAGCGGTAACGGTATTTTAATACGATAACGATTTTTTAGTTATTTCGGTAACGGTATTTCAAGGGTAACGTTATTTTGGTGTTTCAGGTAATGTTAATGCACACCGATTTTATAGCCAAATATTTAAATTTAAGATGGCAATAGTCTTAAGGCTGAAACATAATTGACTTAAGTGACATAAGAAAGGTGTTGGTGTGAAACGAAAATTAATTTTTTTTTTTTAAATTGAAATAACTGCATTTCCTTTCAAATCGATCGTTTTTGAAATTTTAAGCCCAAATATTTTGTTTTGTTCTAAATTAAAAAATTATTAAGAGTTGTAAATCGATATTTCTCTTCATCTTTATACAAATTTCAATTTTGAATTTTGGCTAATGGATCGAAATCAAAATCGATAGGTTTGCATCACATGCCAGAATAGAAAATATTTTAAGTCAGAACATCTTTAAAAAGCAATTAAAAGCTCAAAAACTTTAAGAAAAAGTTTTTTTAAGCTTAAAGACAATCCATAAAAAACGCAAATCTCTGAATATACATAAAAACCGAACAAAGCTACATTGTCTTCTCAGATTTTCGAAAAAACTCATGCAAATTAATTCTAAATGCGTTTATTTCTCTGAAAGTTTCAGATTTAAAAATATTCGAAAATGCAGAATTATTCGAGACAAAAAACCAGGTTTCTCGAAAAACGACCTGAGAATCCTGAGAAGACAAATTAGCTTCGTTCGGTATTTATTTGCGTTTTTATGGTTTATCTGATTTTAAGCTTAAAACCCCCTCTTCTTACGATTTCTTAGCTTTTAATTGCCTTTTTAAAAGATTTTCTGACTTAAAATATTTCTTTACTTATAAGATATTATGTTTTCTACTCTTGATGAGGAAAAACTGTCTAAATTACGAAGAAAAAATGGCTAGAATTGGCTAAATTAAGAAAATTATACCAAAACTCTTTAATTTTAATGTAGTTATTAATAATAACGAGTTTTAGCACAAATTTGATGATAATACTCTCTTAAATTTTCGGTTAAATTTTACTAAAACCCATAATTGTAAATCGATTGTTAAAAATATATGTGAAAGTTTCTTGTCACAAATTTAAAATTTTGTAACAAAATTTTCTTTAATTAATAAATATTTTTTGTCAACATTTAAATTTTAAGTAATTTTTTAAAGTTGTACAAAAATTTTTATATATCTAGAATACAATTCCGTTAAAAAAAACGTTTTTTCGAACCCGTTTTTAATTTAAAAACCCGAAACCTAATTTTTAAAAACTACGGGTTTTTTAGGTATTCAAAAACCGGTTTTTAAATAGGTCGAATTACAGTTCTATTCAGGATATCAAATCAGAAAGAGTTAATTTTAAATCACCCTTCACAGTGGGGGTTTCACAAATATTATGGAAATAATTCAGGCATTTTTTACTGGCTAATCGGATTGCAATGAACTTTCACACAGCCATAATCTTCGTAATTTCAAGCTTAACTTTCAAAGAAGTTCAAACTAAACTCATCAGGTGCTGATCAATAACACTCCACAGCACAGTGGGAAACATCAGAAAACTTTTGGAAATATTTCGGCCATTTCTCACTTACAATGGATATATTTCGACATGATATATTGTAAAGAAGCAAAAAAAAGAGACAAATTCATTTGTTTTCGTATGGAAACTTGTCTTCAGTTTACGAAATCTAGATTTATTGGTACGCAGGGTTAAAGCACTAAAGAAAACAAAAATGTTGATATCCGTATTGCCTATATGGTGAACACAGAGTTGCCACATTTTTCAACTATGTGGCAACTCTCAACTCTTTTCGGCAAAAGTCGCATAAAAATCGAACGGTTTCGAATATTGGAAAAACCTTAAACACTCACTCCATTAAATTTAACAGGCCCTACTATGCATTATTTTTAGCTTAATACAACTAAAATTCTTTAATAAAATTCTTCTTAAATAACAAAAATACTTAAAAGTCTTTGTCTATAGCTACTTCTAACAGAACCAAATAAACTGGAAAAACGTAAAATAGGGCAATTTTAGAATCCCACTTAGTAACTCCTCAACATGAGATTGTGCAGCTAAAAAAAACCCGGGTCCTTTAAATATGTATTCTCTACAACATATCCGAAGTTCATTAAGATATCCGTATCGGGTTACCTCCCTTGTTCGTGGTCCGACTGCAATGAAATTTGACATAAGCGACGAGCTTAAGTTTTGATTTTGAACCTTCCAAAATCAGGTGGCAATATGGCAATATGACCACCCAAAATAAGGAAATTTGTGCATATAAAATTTTGTGTATTCGCCATTTTTTGTTTCTAATCCGATTTAAAAAAAAATAATATATTTGTAATCTGCTATTAGAGACTAACAAATTTGGTCCGAATCAGGTCCTTTTTTTTCGAATAACGAGACAAAATCGGGGCCATTTTGTTTTTTAAATTATTGGTTATTTAACTAAATAACAACACTAATGCAATATTTTCTTTCAATAAAAAATTACATTCCCTAAAAGAGAAATTAAAAAATTCTAATTCCAAAAAGCAGCCTTTTACCTCTAGATATATATTTTCTTTCTGAAAGTATAAAGTGTGTATTCTATTCTGAAAGGTCTTTTTATACAAAAGCGAGTTGTGTTAAAAAAAATTTGATTTGCATATACTTTAACCCACTGTTAAAAATTGTGCACGCTTCCAATTAGGTAGCGGTTGTGGGTACTAAATTTCACATTGTTGACTTAAACGTCTATTTTAAGTCCAAAATATAATTGGATTATGTCCATTAATTAATATTTAATTAAATAACGAAAATGTACATATTAACAAAAACTGAAATTTTTACCATTGATTTTTGCCATTGAAATAGCGAACGCTTAAAATGTTATATGGAAAAAGTTTCCTATTTTGGATGGTCATATTGCCACCACCGGGGCTCTGGAAGGTTCAAATCAAACCTTAAGCTCGATATTACGTCGGTTATGTCAAATTTCATTGCAAATGAACCACTAAGTACGTCACTTATGCCTGTTCCAAATTCCATTGAAATCGAACTACTTACTAACCACTGTGCACACTGAGAGATTGTCAATTTTATATTTTAAATACGCTCACTCATGTTTGTTATCTCTTAAGGTGCAAAACTTATCCGCATTTGAAAATCAAAATTTTACATTTTTGCAATAACCTTGTCAATGGAAGAGGTAAATCAAGTCCGATGGCTTTGAAAAGTTTCCTGATATTAACAACAAGTTATTTAATTTAACGAAAATGCAATGCAATACCTCGTTCCCGCATAAAATAAAATACCTCTAAATTATAATAGATAGTTGGGCAGAAAATTTCGCGTTTCCAAGGAAACAATTCGCAAAAACTTATTACAAATGAACGTGACACACTAAGAGAGGAATACAGTACACAAATATAGTAAAATAATGGAAAAAGTGTTTTTTTTTTTTGGGTGATAAAAAATACTTTTCTTTTGCTTGGAACCACGGAAGTATTAATTCTGGATTTAATTCTTCGGCCAAAGCGAAGTTTGAACAAAAGAATTAGTGTGGGCAGCCACTTTGCCAAATGGTATATCACAACTTTACATCCAGCGTTCAAAAGCTATGGCTGTGAACACCGGATTTTTACATTAATAAATGTTTAGTAAAACTGGAAAAATTTATCAGAGATAGACACTCTAAAGACGACATTTTAATTTGGGCAGATTTAGCAAGCTGTCATTATGCTAAAAACACGTTAAGCAAATAATCCAAACGTCCCACGTCCAATTGAGGACTTTTGGGTTCTTTTATGCCAAAAAGTGTATGAAAATAGTTGGGAAGCCAAATGCACTGAAGAATTGAAGAAAAAATTTAAAGCCGTGTAAAAAAAATGACATGAATGTCTTCCAAAGCATGATTGGAGGTATCAAGCATAAAATACGCCAAATAGAATATCACGGTAAGTTGGCTATCTACAAAAAGGGAATTAATAATTTATAGTCTATAAATAAAAATACATTTTTAAAAAAATAATTACTTTTTTAAATGCACTCAAAGAAATAAGTTAGTAGAAAAATTAGTAAAACGTCTTGTAAATCAGGTTTTCCTTGTTTTCAGCAAATTTATTGCTAAAATTATGTTTTCAACTAAAATTTTAGTTATACTTATTCAGCACTTAACTGTTTTGAACTAATGTTTTACTAATGTTTTACTTATGTGTTACTAATTTATTTGGCTAAACTTACTTATAAGTACATTAATAGCGTGGACGACAACCAGATTGAAAGATATACATATGCAGAATCAAATAAATATCGCGGCATGTCAAGATGTCGTAGATACGACGAAAATGATACTAAAAAGTACAACTCTTGTAAGACATATAAAAAATCAACCATGAAAGATTGTCGTATCTGTTTTCCAAACATAAAACAAAATTGTGGATTAAAACAACTTACATTTTGCGTTGTCACGAGCTTGTGAAAGTAATTGTCTATTAATTAAAAAAAAAGACAAAATAAAAGATTTAAATTTAATAAACGTGCGTACCCTGCTCAGGTCCTTGAACAGGGCTTTCACCCAGGGTGTGTGCCGTGGGTAGGTCGCACCTTTGAATATCATTGGATTGTCCCCCCGATTGTTCGAGTGAACAACAGAGTGTGTGCCGTCCGTAGGTCACCTCCCTTCAAGTGTGTGCAGTGCATAGGTCGCCTGGAGATAATCTTTGAGTGAACAGCAGTGTGTGTGCCGTCCGTAGGTCACCTCGCCTGGAAGTAATCTTCGAGTGAAAAGCAGAGTGTGTACCGTCCGTAGATCACTTCCCTTCCAGTGTGTGCCGTTTGTAGGTCGCCTGGAGGTATCCTCCTTGAAAACACCAGAGCGAGTGCCGTTCGTAGGTCACCTCAGGGGATACAGCCTTGGTTGCCCTACCTTTCAGCAGCGCCTCTAAGAAGACCTTTGTCCTTGGGTTTCTCCTGAATCAAAGAAATTTCTGTGACGATCACTACCCCCGTGAGCTTACCCCAGCTAACGGAGGAAAACTTGTCGTTACAGGACTTTCTAACAACTAGTAATTTGTTCCCATTATTTTAATATAAACAATAATGCGTTACTTATAAGCATTTATTTTTATCATTTTTTTTTTTTTTTTATTAATTAATAATCATATAATTACAAATTATATACTATTACCCTAACCGAGCACTAGCTACTATGGCCTTCTGCGCGTTGTAGCGAAGACAGACCAGTACCTCTGGTGGGAATCGAACCCACGACCCCCGCACTGATAAGCCAGCACGCTACCAACTAGCCTACCGGGGCGCACATTTTTATCATTATTTTATATATATAAAGTAATAATCTAAACAAAATTTTAAAACCTATTTTTAGACTCATTATTCTTTCACATCTAGTAAGGACATATATAACTAATACTTATTTTTGATTTTTTATAAGCTGAAAAATAATTACATTTAGTGCAGGCAAGTCATCTATGTTTTTATCTATCAAGTATAACATGTCGAGATAGCTCAGATGGCAGACAGGTTCACTGAGGGTCGGGTTCCAATGCAGTGTGGGCACATTTTATTAAAAAAAAATTGTTCAACAAAAAAAATATTTTTAGACTCATTATTTTTGTCCTTATTGGTAAACATGTAGGTAACCACATATTTATCTAGTTTTTGAAAGGTGTTTAGTAATGATATGTCATTATTTTGCACCACATCCCCATATACAACTAATGATACTTGTAATGGAAGTTGTAAGTACCGTCGTTACCAAATATTTACTTATAAAGTGTGCTTTTTTAAGAACTTTGAAATGGGATAAAACAAAGATGAATTTTTTAAATTGACATGAAATTTACTTTATTCGAAAGATAAACTTCTGGCATTATAATTTAAATATGACTTCTGGCATATGACCCCCACGGCTGTCTCGGACGTAGTCTAATCTGGAGGTCCAATTTTCGATTACTTTTTCCAACATTTATGGCCGTATATTGGCAATAACGCGGAGGATGTTGTCCTCCAAGTGGTCAATAATTTCGGGCTTATCGGCGTAGACTAGCGAATAGTCCAGCGACGTTAAATAGCATGATCTTGTAGGCCAATTCAAGGGTCCGAATCGTAAAACTATGCGGTTACCAAACGTTTCCTTCAATAAATCAATTGTGGCACGAGCTTTGTGACATGTTGCGCCATCTTGATGGAACCACAGCTCCTGCACATCATGGTTGTTCAATTGATGAACGAACAAGTCAGTAGTCATGGCTCTATAGCGGTCAACATTGACGGATAGACTGATTGTTGTCATCTTCCAAGCTACGCTCTACAGCAGGAAAGACTTCTTCTGTACGACGTCTCTGTGGATGCATATTATCATTTAGAGTAAACGTGGTGCGAAACCGTTGTATAGTTAATCGAATTAATTGCTCTGATGGAGGATTATGTTGACCGCAAAATGGACGTAGTGCGCGATACGTTTTTCGAACAGAACCATGATTTTCATGGTCTATTCATGCTGAAATGCCAAACCAAACTAAACACAAATCACTTCACAGCTGACAATATGGCCGTTAGTTAAAAAAGTGGTGGCAACTTTAAATTCTATACTTGTATAAAAAAGGTTGGCAGAGCGCCTTGATTTCGTTTGATTTTCAAGAATTTGTAATGCCCGTCAAGCATCAAGAAAAGACATGTTTTGTCAATTTTTTTTAAAGCCCAACCAATAACACCTTTAAAAAATATTTTTTAAATTTTTTCAAAGTTTTCCTTAAACACAGTTTTGCAAAAACAACAAACCATTTCATTGAAATCGCGCTTTTGAAGGCAATTTTTTCAATTTATTTGATTTGTTTGAATAAAATAAAATATCAAGATGAAAATATAATAGCTGTTTAAACATATAGGATCATCAGGGCCAGGAACTTCATGCACTAAAAAATTGTGTTTTAGGCGTCTATAATACTTAAAAAATGCACTAAAAACTGAAAAAATATGCACTTCATTTTTTTTATTATTAATTATTTTCATGGTTTTAAGCAATTTTAATTAAATTTTAAAGTTAATTTGTATTGTTTAATATATTTTTTGCACCCGTTTCGCACAAGTAACAACAAATTTGTAATTATTTGTATTTAAAAATACGCATTTAAAAACCACTAAAACCTGTAAGCCCAGTTTACAAATAAAATTTAAAAGAACACTTAAAATAGTATGAACTACTTAAGTCCTATTTAGTCTATATTCTCGTTGGTCAAATATAAAATAATATTAAAAGTGATTTTACGAAAAACTTGGAAAACTTCAATAAAAATACGCAAAATAACTAAAAATATGCAATAATAAATATGCATTTAAAGCAAAATAAGCAAAAATATGCATTTATAGCAAAATATGCACAAAAAAAATACGAAGTCATTTTAAACAATAAACTCTTAGATTCGCAAATATATTTTGTTTACCCTGTTATCAGACTTAACAAAAAAAACATGCATTTGCAAGAATTTCCATTCCCTGATAATCGTATATGGACTTGTTTGTGAAAATACGGTAAAAAAAAATCCAAAAATTAATATCTAACATATATTTTTGAAAATAAATTTTTTATGAAACTAATTTTAATATGCAGAAAACTTTTTTATTTTAAGAAATAATAGTATTCAAAATAGCCATATACTTTATAAACAGGGAAAACGAATATTTGGGTTGCCTTTTTTTACATTTTGACTCATATTTGTTTTTTTGCTATTTTTTATCTCTATTTTTTGGGCTTAAAACAGCTTTTTGTTAAAAATGTTGATCTTTAAAATTGCTTTTTTGCCATTTGTTTATCTCTATTTTTCGGGCTTAAAAACAGCTTTTTGTTAAAAATATTGTGCTTTAAAATTGCGTTTTCAGGTATTCTTTGCTTTTAAAGCATTTTTCCTTAAATTTTTATAATTCTTCTTTTAAAAAGTGTATTTTTTTTTTAATTTTTTGTAGTTTTGCTATTTTAAAATACAATGTATTTTGCTATTTTCTCTTCTTCTCTGTTTATAAATTATAAATATCAAGCGTTCCTCTCAAGTCCCCTTAAAATATGCCACAGCAAGTTTAAAAAATGCAACACATACAATTGCATAATTTATTTTTATTAAAATTTAAATATCACTCATCATCTGGGCCCTTTTGTTTACATTATAAAGGGTCCGCCATCTAACGTTTTTTTTTTTTTCAACTAATTATCTGCTGATTTGACAGATAATTAGTTTTATCCTTTCGCTGAACGAATATGGTCCGTATGTTCGTTATCCTGTGAGAAAAGTGAGAGAAACTGGCATCCTCATCGATAAACCAAGGCGTGAAAAGCCAAAAACAGTGCGTACACCCGAGAATATTGCTGCTGTGGCAGAAAGTGTGCGTGAAGCGCCATCAACATCAATTCGCCGTCGTTCTAAACAATTTTACATTTCGGACACATCATTGAGACGAATTTTGCATAAAGACCTTGGTATGACGCCATACAAAGTCCAATTGGTTCAGGAGTTCAAAAAAAAAAAGTTATTTGGCGGACCCTTTATGATTCTCGAAAGTATGCAACAAAAAATTTGATTTGCACCACTAACACTCGTCGTCTACACAATACGAAATATTTCTATATCACTCATTAGTCTGTGTGTGTTTTATTTTTTCTTAATTAGCATTTTTATCTTTTTAACATTTCAAATTTAGTGTAGAAGCTTATTTAGCATTTTTATTGTAAAAAAATATTATACATGTTTATAATTAGAAAACTTTTTCAAAAAACATTTTTTTGTCGACATTACATAATCATTTTAACGTTGGGTGAAAACCCATAATAAAAAAAAACAGCTGAAAATAGCCAAATTCCATAAGACTATAAAAATTAAATACGAGCTAAACTTCCAAAACCCTTTGGGGTTTTTGGTCTACTGATAATCTAGTTTTCCAAAACCCTTTGGTTTTGGTCTGATAGTCTAGTTTTATTTCCCGCTGGTCTCGTTAGGGATAGAATTTCTTGTTGCACAGTGTAATTAAAACATTCGTGAAAATAATGAGGATGTTGAAGCAACAAAAATGGCATAATATGCAATTTATTTGAAAAGGTTGAGTAATGAATCGGATTATTCCAACTGATTATTTTTTATTAAATGTTTTTATAGTTTTTGTAAAAAAAAAATATATATATTTAAAAAAAAAAAAATAAATAAATTTAAATTGAAATACAACTACTAACGTACTGGTGTTTTTAATTGTCAAGATTTTTTTTTAATCAAGATTTTTGAATGTCAAGTATTTGGCAAATTTAAATCTGGCAACCCTATATATAATAAACAATGTTGCCGATGTTTCTGTTAAGGGGTTTACTAGCTTTTGATATCAATAAAAACGACAGTATTTAAGCAATTGCAAATAAATAATTAAATGGTTTATTTTAAAATTTTTTTTTTTCAATAGAAAATAACAATATTTCATATTATGCTAAAACTTATAATTTAGAATTCGAACTAACATGGAAACCCTGGTAAGCTCTGACCCTTTTTAAAAAAAAAGTCGGGTGCCATCGTGGAGCCTTGTTTTTGTTTCACACACGAAAAAATTCTTTAGTCCCTAACGTAGACAAATTTTTAATTTTTTGAATTGTACAAAAATGTTTTAATTTTTGTATTAAAAATACAAAACTTCTTTTTTCGTTTTGATTTGTATAAATATGGTACGAGGGTAAACTCAAAAATTAAAAAATCGTGGTTTCATTTTTAATCCACTATAAAAAAAAAAAAAAACGATTGAAAATCGGTTTTGTTTTGAGAAAAAAGCATTTAAAGTAAATATTGCTCATGTAAAATATAAGGCAAGGAGTTTGTTTAACAAACCGTAACTTTTTCAGTTCTTCGAGTTTTCCTCCAAATTTTTCATAGCGTATAGAAAAAATTTCAAACTATTTAAATATGAAACAAAAAAAAATTAAAAACGATTAAAAATCTAAAGCTGGTATACCCCTTAATTGCCATAACATTTTTACCTTGACCTTTAACACTTTGACGACCACAGGCAAGTATGCTTGCCTAAGCGTTTTTGACACTTTTAACTGCCCATGTAAATATAGAATAAATATTATTTTTTTTTTCAATACTTTATTATCTGGATTATTGAATCTGCCTATTCTTGGCCTAACAATAAGTGTATAAATCTTACAAAACTAACTTAAAGACTAGTTACTCCCTAGGAGCCATTTTGAAAAACGGGCCTCTAAATTAAATGGCCGGTAAGTCTGCACGTTGCAGTCTGGTGTGCGTTTGGGTTCGAGTAAGGGCTCTAGCCAATGGATTTGGGTGTTTGCTGAGCTTTTCCACGTATTCGTTCTGATGTCCATGAACTCTTCTCTTACTAACGGAATATTTAAGTCCTCGTGAATTTTGATATTTCTGTCGTACCACGAAGCTTCCGTAATGATCCTCGGAATTTTGGATTGTGCCCTCTGTATTAGCTCAATATTAGACATACTGGCTGTACCCCATAGTTGGATACCATAAGTCCATATTGGTTTTATAATACAATTATACAGGATGACTTTAGAGTCAAGGCTTAGTTTTGAATGCGTATTAATTAGCAAATATAATTGGCAGGCTTTTTGCTTCATATGAAGCCTCTTGGCTTTTAAGTGTTTTCGCCATGTAAGACGTCTGTCCAAGTGAATACCAAGGTATGTAACACTCCCAGACTGTGGGATAATTACACCATTTAACGAGACAGGGGCACAAGACCCAATTGTAATCGTGACTTTCTTAAGTTCATTAACTTTAATTCGCCAGTTCTCAAGGAGGCAACATAAGGGTCTTAGTGAGTGCTTATCAAAGCAGTGTCATCCGCAAATATTGATGTTGTAATATTATCAGATATCCGCAAGTCTAACGTAAATATGAGCTAAAGAACAGGGCCGAGAACACTTCCTTGAGGAACACCTGCATTCATTTTATAATCAGAAGTTTTAGTTTCTTTATATTTCACCCTGAAGTAGCGATTAAGAAGTTAAGATTCTAGAAGGTTGTTGGTAGGTGATATTTTATTTTATGTAAAAGACCCTCGTGCCATAATTTATCGAATGCCTGAGCGAAAGCCAGAATAACGGCAGAGCAATATTTTCTTTCCTCAAAGGAAAGAAAATATTCCTAATCTCCTAATCTCGCAAGTTATGCGGTTCACTTGCTCTATGGTTCCATGCTTTTCACGAAAGCCGTACTGATGAGCTGGAATACTGTTTGCATTTTCGATAATTGGAAGAATCTTCTGAAGAAAAGCCTTTTCAAACAGCTTTAATAGGCACGGTATTAAACTTATAGGTCTGTATGACGAAGTTAAAGTTAAATATTTTCCAGGCTTGGGAATGATTTTGATTTGAGAAGTTTTCAATGTGTCCGGAAAGTAACCTTTTTGCAAAATCGCATTAAATATTTTCGTTAGAACTTCAACCGCTATAAATGATAGGTTTTTTATCATGTTTAATGTGACTAAGTCATACCCAGCAGCTTTCTTTGGGCTTAGCTGCGTACGCATAATTGTCTCAACATCTTGGGCGTTAAACGATATATTACCTAAGTTGTGATCCAAATGCAGAGGCAGATCTGGGAGTGTAAGTTTATTTTGTGCCAAGTTTGGCTCATAAATACAGTTCTTAAATGTTCTGCAAATGAGTATGCTTTCTCCTCTTCACTGCGTGCCCAATTGCCACATTGCTTTCTTAGCGGTGGTTCGCCCTCTGCCGGTGGATAAATTTTAGTAGCTTTCCAAAGTGAATAGTTCGCTGAACTTTCATGCGATGAACGTTCTACGTATAGGCTATTTATGCGATCTAGTAGCTTCAGACAGCCTCTGCTTTGCAGCAGGGGATCTACTGTTTTGCCATTCTCTTCTTAGCCTTCTTTTGATGGTCATTAGTTGCTCGATTTCAGAGCAAGAAACATAAAAACTGCGATTAGAGGAAGCTACGGTCACGGAAGCCGAAGAGTGCTCTGCTGCTGATTTTAGAATGGATGTAAAGTCCTGAACACATTCACCTATATCCCCCTCACATTCCAAAGATGGACTAATGTGGATGTGGCTACTAATGTACTTTATATATTTTAACCAATTCGTCTTTGACGAAGTGAGTCCACAGGGTGTCTTAACCGAAATTGGTTCATCGTAATACGTTAAAATTACTGGAGAATGGTCTGAATTGAGATCAAATGATGTTTCAGCAGATAAATTACTTCTCTCAATATGTTTCATTATCCCAAAATCGAAAAGATCGGGAATTTTTCTTGGATCTGAAGGCCAATAGGTCGGCTGTCCAGGCGATATAACGTCCAGACTATTCCTCAGATCAAAAAAGAGCACAGTAAAGCTGTCTTCCCCCAGGGTTTGTTAGACGTGAACCCCAATAGGTGTGTTTCGCATTGTAGTCTCCACAAGCTAGGAAGCAATTACCAAGAGTATTGAAAAAAATTTTCAAATTGTATCTTAGATACTGAAAATCGCGGAGGATAAATATGTCTGAAAGTAATTCCACAACAAAAATTTGGAGGGCGGAAAACCTCAATATTTTCCCGTTAGGAGTCCTCAAAGTTGTTAAAACAAATTATTTATTTAAGGGGTAACATTAACAATTTTTGACAACCGAAATGAGTAGTATAATTAGTATATTGCATTCAATATATTAAAATAATAAAAACATTAAAAATTGTTAGCAGAGTTAAAAGTCTTGTTGTTTTCTATTTGGTAATAAATTGTAAGTGACAATGAAATTTTATTTTCTATTTGATTAAACCAGAAATAAAATTCAAAGAAAAACTTTTAAACAATTGTAAAACAGAACATGTGTTTAATTCAATACAGGGTAAACGAATAATTACCATGGATGGTAACCGATTCGAATGTGGGTATCGGTAAGGTAACGCAATTTTCTTATATTTCGGTAACGGTTTTTAGCGTTAACGGTATTTTATTTATTTCGGTAACGGTATTTAAGCGGTAACGGTATTTTAATACGATAACGATTTTTTAGTTATTTCGGTAACGGTATTTCAAGGGTAACGTTATTTTGGTGTTTCAGGTAATGTTAATGCACACCGATTTTATAGCCAAATATTTAAATTTAAGATGGCAATAGTCTTAAGGCTGAAACATAATTGACTTAAGTGACATAAGAAAGGTGTTGGTGTGAAACGAAAATTAATTTTTTTTTTTAAATTGAAATAACTGCATTTCCTTTCAAATCGATCGTTTTTGAAATTTTAAGCCCAAATATTTTGTTTTGTTCTAAATTAAAAAATTATTAAGAGTTGTAAATCGATATTCCTCTTCATCTTTATACAAATTTCAATTTTGAATTTTGGCTAATGGATCGAAATCAAAATCGATAGGTTTGCATCACATGCCAGAATAGAAAATATTTTAAGTCAGAACATCTTTAAAAAGCAATTAAAAGCTCAAAAACTTTAAGAAAAAGTTTTTTTAAGCTTAAAGACAATCCATAAAAAACGCAAATCTCTGAATATACATAAAAACCGAACAAAGCTACATTGTCTTCTCAGATTTTCGAAAAAACTCATGCAAATTAATTCTAAATGCGTTTATTTCTCTGAAAGTTTCAGATTTAAAAATATTCGAAAATGCAGAATTATTCGAGACAAAAAACCAGGTTTCTCGAAAAACGACCTGAGAATCCTGAGAAGACAAATTAGCTTCGTTCGGTATTTATTTGCGTTTTTATGGTTTATCTGATTTTAAGCTTAAAACCCCCTCTTCTTACGATTTCTTAGCTTTTAATTGCCTTTTTAAAAGATTTTCTGACTTAAAATATTTCTTTACTTATAAGATATTATGTTTTCTACTCTTGATGAGGAAAAACTGTCTAAATTACGAAGAAAAAATGGCTAGAATTGGCTAAATTAAGAAAATTATACCAAAACTCTTTAATTTTAATGTAGTTATTAATAATAACGAGTTTTAGCACAAATTTGATGATAATACTCTCTTAAATTTTCGGTTAAATTTTACTAAAACCCATAATTGTAAATCGATTGTTAAAAATATATGTGAAAGTTTCTTGTCACAAATTTAAAATTTTGTAACAAAATTTTCTTTAATTAATAAATATTTTTTGTCAACATTTAAATTTTAAGTAATTTTTTAAAGTTGTACAAAAATTTTTATATATCTAGAATACAATTCCGTTAAAAAAAACGGTTTTTCGAACCCGTTTTTAATTTAAAAACCCGAAACCTAATTTTTAAAAACTACGGGTTTTTAGGTATTCAAAAACCGGTTTTTAAATAGGTCGAATTACAGTTCTATTCAGGATATCAAATCAGAAAGAGTTAATTTTAAATCACCCTTCACAGTGGGGGTTTCACAAATATTATGGAAATAATTCAGGCATTTTTTACTGGCTGATCGGATTGCAATGAACTTTCACACAGCCATAATCTTCGTAATTTCAAGCTTAACTTTCAAAGAAGTTCAAACTAAACTCATCAGGTGCTGATCAATAACACTCCACAGCACAGTGGGAAACATCAGAAAACTTTTGGAAATATTTCGGCCATTTCTCACTTACAATGGATATATTTCGACATGATATATTGTAAAGAAGCAAAAAAAAGAGACAAATTCATTTGTTTTCGTATGGAAACTTGTCTTCAGTTTACGAAATCTAGATTTATTGGTACGCAGGGTTAAAGCACTAAAGAAAACAAAAATGTTGATATCCGTATTGCCTATATGGTGAACACAGAGTTGCCACATTTTTCAACTATGTGGCAACTCTCAACTCTTTTCGGCAAAAGTCGCATAAAAATCGAACGGTTTCGAATATTGGAAAAACCTTAAACACTCACTCCATTAAATTTAACAGGCCCTACTATGCATTATTTTTAGCTTAATACAACTAAAATTCTTTAATAAAATTCTTCTTAAATAACAAAAATACTTAAAAGTCTTTGTCTATAGCTACTTCTAACAGAACCAAATAAACTGGAAAAACGTAAAATAGGGCAATTTTAGAATCCCACTTAGTAACTCCTCAACATGAGATTGTGCAGCTAAAAAAAACCCGGGTCCTTTAAATATGTATTCTCTACAACATATCCGAAGTTCATTAAGATATGCCGGTCCGTATCGGGTTACCTCCCTTGTTCGTGGTCCGACTGCAATGAAATTTGACATAAGCGACGAGCTTAAGTTTTGATTTTGAACCTTCCAAAATCAGGTGGCAATATGGCAATATGACCACCCAAAATAAGGAAATTTGTGCATATAAAATTTTGTGTATTCGCCATTTTTTGTTTCTAATCCGATTTAAAAAAAAATAATATATTTGTAATCTGCTATTAGAGACTAACAAATTTGGTCCGAATCAGGTCCTTTTTTTTCGAATAACGAGACAAAATCGGGGCCATTTTGTTTTTTAAATTATTGGTTATTTAACTAAATAACAACACTAATGCAATATTTTCTTTCAATAAAAAATTACATTCCCTAAAAGAGAAATTAAAAAATTCTAATTCCAAAAAGCAGCCTTTTACCTCTAGATATATATTTTCTTTCTGAAAGTATAAAGTGTGTATTCTATTCTGAAAGGTCTTTTTATACAAAAGCGAGTTGTGTTAAAAAAAATTTGATTTGCATATACTTTAACCCACTGTTAAAAATTGTGCACGCCTCCAATTAGGTAGCGGTTGTGGGTACTAAATTTCACATTGTTGACTTAAACGTCTATTTTAAGTCCAAAAAATAATTGGATTATGTCCATTAATTAATATTTAATTGAATAGCAAAAATTTACATTTTAACAAAAACTGAAATTTTTACCATTGATTTTTGCCATTGAAATAGCGAACGCTTAAAATGTTATATGGAAAAAGTTTCCTATTTTGGATGGTCATATTGCCACCTCCGGGGCTCTGGAAGGTTCAAATCAAACCTTAAGCTCGATATTACGTCGGTTATGTCAAATTTCATTGCAAATGAACCACTAAGTACGTCACTTATGCCTGTTCGAAATTCCATTGAAATCGAACTACTTACTAACCACTGTGCACAGTAGGACACCTTATGTGTTCAAAAATTTTGAGAGATTGTCAATTTTATATTTTAAATACGCTCACTCATGTTTGTTATCTCTTAAGGTGCAAAACTTATCCGCATTTGAAAATCAAAATTTTACATTTTTGCAATAACCTTGTCAATGGAAGAGGTAAATCAAGTCCGATGGCTTTGAAAAGTTTCCTGATATTAACAACAAGTTATTTAATTTAACGAAAATGCAATGCAATAACTCGTCCCCGCATAAAATAAAATACATCTAAATTATAAAAAATGTGATTTTATTAATAGATAGTTGGGCCGAAAATTTCGCGTTTCCAAGGAAACAATTCGCAAAAACTTATTACAAATGAACGTGACACACTAAGAGAGGAATACAGTACACAAATATAGTAAAATAATGGAAAAAAGTGTTTTTTTTTTTTTGGGTGATAAAAAATACTTTTCTTTTGCTTGGAACCACGGAAGTATTAATTCTGGATTTAATTCTTCGGCCAAAGCGAAGTTTGAACAAAAGAATTAGTGTGGGCAGCCACTTCGCCAAAAGGTATATCACAACTTTACATCCAGCGTTCAAAAGCTATGGCTGTGAACACCGGATTTTTACATTAATAAATGTTTAGTAAAACTGGAAAAATTTATCAGAGATAGACACTCTAAAGACGACATTTTAATTTGGGCAGATTTAGCAAGCTGTCATTATGCTAAAAACACGTTAAGCAAATAATCCAAACGTCCCACGTCCAATTGAGGACTTTTGGGTTCTTTTATGCCAAAAAGTGTATGAAAATAGTTGGGAAGCCAAATGCACTGAAGAATTGAAGAAAAAATTTAAAGCCGTGTAAAAAAAATGACATGAATGTCTTCCAAAGCATGATTGGAGGTATCAAGCATAAAATACGCCAAATAGAATATCACGGTAAGTTGGCTATCTACAAAAAGGGAATTAATAATTTATAGTCTATAAATAAAAATACATTTTTAAAAAAATAATTACTTTTTTAAATGCACTCAAAGAAATAAGTTAGTAGAAAAATTAGTAAAACGTCTTGTAAATCAGGTTTTCCTTGTTTTCAGCAAATTTATTGCTAAAATTATGTTTTCAACTAAAATTTTAGTTATACTTATTCAGCACTTAACTGTTTTGAACTAATGTTTTACTAATGTTTTACTTATGTGTTACTAATTTATTTGGCTAAACTTACTTATAAGTACATTAATAGCGTGGACGACAACCAGATTGAAAGATATACATATGCAGAATCAAATAAATATCGCGTCATGTCAAGATGTAGTAGATACGACGAAAATGATACTAAAAAGTACAACTCTTGTAAGACATATAAAAAATCAACCATGAAAGATTTTCGTATCTGTTTTCCAAACATAAAACAAAATTGTGGATTAAAACAACTTACATTTTGCGTTGTCACGAGCTTGTGAAAGTAATTGTCTATTAATTAAAAAAAGACAAAATAAAAGATTTAAATTTAATAAACGTGCGTACCCTGCTCAGGTCCTTGAACAGGGCTTTCACCCAGGGTGTGTGCCGTGGGTAGGTCGCACCTTTGAATATCATTGGATTGTCCCCCCGATTGTTCGAGTGAACAACAGAGGTCACCTCCCTTCAAGTGTGTGCAGTGCATAGGTCGCCTGGAGATAAGCTTTGAGTGAACAGCAGTGTGTGTGCCGTCCGTAGGTCACCTCGCCTGTAAGTAATCTTCGAGTGAAAAGCAGAGTGTGTACCGTCCGTAGATCACTTCCCTTCCAGTGTGTGCCGTTTGTAGGTCGCCTGGAGGTATCCTCCTAGAAAACACCAGAGCGTGTGCCGTTCGTAGGTCACCTCAGGGGATACAGCCTTGGTTGCCCTACCTTTCAGCAGCGCCTCTAAGAAGACCTTTGTCCTTGGGTTTCTCCTTGTAAATAAATACGACTTATATATTTTAACTACGCCTTTTACTCTCTGTCACTGAATCAAAGAAATTTCTGTGACGATCACTACCCCCGTGAGCTTACCCCAGCCAACGGAGGAAAACTTGTCGTTACAGGACTTTCTAACAACTAGTAATTTGTTCCCATTATTTTAATATAAACAATAATGCGTTACTTATAAGCATTTATTTTTATCATTATTTTATATATAAAGTAATAATCTAAAACAAATTTTAAACCCTATTTTTACACTCATTATTCTTTCACATATAGTAAGGACATATATAATTAATACTTATTTTTGATTTTTTGTAAGCTGAAAAATAATTACATTTAGTGCAGGCTTATCTATCAAGTATAACATGTCGAGATAGCTCAGATGGCAGACCGGTTTACTGAGGGTCGGATTCCAATGCAGTGTGGGCATTATTAAACAAAAATTGTTCAATAAAAAAAATATTTTTAGACTCATTATTTTTGTCCTTATTGGTAAACATGTAGGTAACATGTAGTTTTTGAAAGGTGTTTAGTAATGATATGTCATTATTTTGCACCACATCCCCATATACAACTAATGATACTTGTAATGGAAGTTGTAAGTACCGTCGTTACCAAATATTTACTTATAAAGTGTGCTTTTTTAAGAACTTTGAAATGGGATAAAACAAAGATGAATTTTTTAAATTGACATAAAATTTACTTTATTCGAAAGATAAACTTCTGGCATTATAATTTAAATATGACTTCTGGCATATGACCGCCACGGCTGTCTCGGACGTAGTCTAATCTGGAGGTCCAATTTTCGATTACTTTTTCCAACATTTATGGCCGTATATTGGCAATAACGCGGAGGATGTTGTCCTCCAAGTGGTCAATAATTCCGGGCTTATCGGCGTAGACTAGCGAATAGTCCAGCGACGTTAAATAGCATGATCTTGTAGGCCAATTCAAGGGTCCGAATCGTAAAACTATGCGGTTACCAAACGTTTCCTTCAATAAATCAATTGTGGCACGAGCTTTGTGACATGTTGCGCCATCTTGATGGAACCACAGCTCCTGCACATCATGGTTGTTCAATTGATGAACGAACAAGTCAGTAGTCATGGCTCTATAGCGGTCAACATTGACGGATAGACTGATTGGGGTCATCTTCCAAGCTACGCTCTACAGCAGGAAAGACTTCTTCTGTACGACGTCTCTGTGGATGCATATTATCATTTAGAGTAAACGTGGTGCGAAACCGTTGTATAGTTAATCGAATTAATTGCTCTGATGGACGATTACGTTGACCATAAAATGGACGTAGTGTGCGATACGTATTTCGAACAGAACCATGATTTTCAAAATAAATTTGCACAATTTGAAAGAGTTGTATATATTCTGTCAAATGTTGTACTTTAGATGCGAATGTTTTCACTAGAGGGCGTTTCAGGGCAAACAAATTACAGTAATATCTTAATAAAGCATGTTTATATACATATATCTGTAAAGTTTGGCTGTAAAATGTCTAGTGGATCCAGTAAATTCGCTAAATATTGGTTGGCCATTTAAAAATGTGTTTTCTTGAGTAAACGCAATTTCTACGGATATGTCCCAGAAGCCAAAAGTACTTTGAAGTACTGCCCAAACTCCTTTATTTAAGATTTAAAAATAAAGTGTATTCTCTAGGGCAGGGGTTAATTCACTGCAGGCGCGGAATCAACGGGTTGGGGGGAAAGAAAATACCAACAACAAAAAATTCCCAGGCAATTAAAACAATTGAGATTCCCGGAAGGAAAATCCATAAAAACTTGTGTTTTCAGAGAAATTATTGATGTCTGACCAAACAGTAAGATAATGTATAAAATAAATAATTTTGGCTATTGGAAAAATGTGTGTTGTTAAACAACGAATTAACCTTTTAGGTGACAAACTTTCCGCAAAATCGAAAAAAGTTTGGAATTCAGTTTGCTTTCGTGTTTTTCCTTAAATTTGACATTTATACACGCAGGGCATTATGTTATTATTGGAATGCCTGGCAATCAAAATATTTGTGTAGCAATCATAATATGATCCTGAATGGCGATGAAATCTTCTTCGGCAATCATAATATTATCAGCCAGAATCATTCATTCATTTTCCTTCGATCGTAGGCCAAGCCTTGATTGGGGGCAAAAGGCAGAATAAGAAGTACTGTGCGACTGTGTAAGAAGTACTTCACTCCTTCCGATTTACTTAATATTTATTCATAAAACCTATATCCGACCAAAAATGGAATACAACTCCCATATATGGGCAGGGGCTTCAAAGTCTATTTTGGAACTTCTGGACCGTGTGCAAAGGAGGGCGTCTGCGCTCATCAATGACGAGAGGGTATCAAGCTCTATTGACTCATTGGAACATCGTCGGAATGTGGGTTGTGTAACATTGTTCTATCGATATTACCATGGAAATTGTTCTGCTGAGATAAGTGAACTTATCCCCAGGGCCCGTATTTTCATTCGAAACACTCGCTTATCTAGCAGAGCTCATCCGTTTGTAGTCGATTGTCCAGTGAACCGCACAACGCATTACAGGGAAAATTCGTTCAACAGCCGTACTAGCCGTATGTGGAATAAACTCCCCGCGGAGGTCTTCCCTGTCACTTATAATGTAGCGAAATTCAAATCAAATATTCACAAACACTACTCCCTCTTTCCTCCTCCCCATAACCTAATTTCCTGATATCAACACAATGCATTGCATAATAGGGGGCATACCCTGAGTGTTGGTCTAACGAAAACAAAAAAAAAAAATATATCTGATAACTAAGATCATAATATGATACTGTCGTGGCCGCAATCATGTTTCATCATATTTTTTTTCCGAGTGTAATATCACTGAGAGACTTGTGTTGGGCGAAAAATAATGAAAGTTTTCAGTGAATCTACAAAACTTTTCTGCACAAAAAAAAAACAAAAAGTTTCTAAAATTTTTTGAAAAGCTACATATTTTTTATGAAAACAGTTTGTAATGAAACTTTTTTATTTAGTTATTTAATAGTTTACACATTTAAATAAACTTAGTTTACCATAATTTAAGCGATCAAAATGTCTCTGCGCTGACACAAATTGTATTGTGTTATTAAGAAGTTATATAAACCATAAAATAACGGAAACATGTGATTACAGCATAAATACGCATTAAAATATTGTTCAGAACACAATACATTTATAATGTATAATGCCTAGTTATCATATTATTATCAATCCTGGGAACCAGAAGATGGTTCTCAGGTGTGGTTCACTGATGGCTCTAAGCAGTCGAATGGGAACACGGGTGCGGCCGTCTTTGGACCAGGCTTCCAGCGTGCCTTACCTATGGGAAAATATCCGTCCATTTTTCAGGCGGAGATTTGGGCCATCTGTGTCCGTGCAGGGGAATGTCTGCGAAGGGGAACTCGCAGATCTCGCATCTACATTCTTTCTGACAGTCAGGCTGCACTGAGGGCCTTAATGGCTTATAAGGTGTAATCCGGGTTGGTCGTGGAATGCATTCAGACTCTCAATAGGCTCGGTAGAGGCATCTCTCTAACCTTGGGGTGGATTCCTGGTCATGAGGGGTATGAGGGCAACGAGAGGGCAGATTGTCTTGCCAACCGCGGGGCCCGAAAGCCCCTTATTGGTCCTGAACCATTCTGTGGAATACCTGCGGGGTATGTTAGGGAAAGGCTCAGGGCATGGAGAGAGTCTGAATTTTCTGGTTACTGGGAAAACTCTCCTGGTCAGCGCCAGGCTAAAAGATTGATCTCTTTTTCCAGTAGGGGGTCGAGGCGACTCTTGTCGCTTGAAAGGGGGGGTTTGAGGTCCCTGGCGTCGTACTTAACTTGACACTGTAATCTCAGATACCATATGCACAAGAAGGGTCAATCGGACACGGATTTGTGTAGGTTTTGCGAGATGGTGTCTGAGACCTCGGAGCATGTTCTCTGCGAATGTCCCAGGCTTTGTGATAGGAGACTTAGGTTTCTAGGTGATCGCTTCATTTCGCCTTCCGACATCGCGAATATTTTGCCTAATAGGATAATTGGCTTTATAGGTAGCTTTAATCTGTAGGTAACCTTAGGCAGCACAAAAGACCTACATTGGTCGCGGTGCATAGTGCCTTCTGATCTAATCTAATCATGGAAAAGAGTTTCGCCATCATTTATTATCATATTATGATTATTTCAAACATATTATGATAATAGCGTACTACAGACTTAAAAGCACGTATATTTTGTTTTAATTTTTCTTACATATTTCTTTAATTTTTTTTTTTTTGTTTACAATTTATTTTGCATGAGTACAACAAATTTAAAAATAAATCACTTTTTTATAGCATTTTGTTAAATTTATAATACTTTTGTGTATAATAAACAATAACTTTAGTTAAGGGATGCGTGTCAATTTAACTTTTGCCTAGGCTCCCATGGTAGACAGGGTTGAGACTTCCAAATTTTTACTTCTTGCACTTAAAATATCATTTAAATTTACACCACTGTGTTGTTTTGCTATTTTATGTCGTTTTGTTCAATATTATTTAATTTATTCGGACTGACCGCTTCTCACAACTTGTTTTCAAAAAATCTTAAACAAGAATGATACTAAAAGAGCGAAGACGCTTGTAAAATGCAAAATGGTCTTAGAGATAGGAATATTATAATACATATTATATTATGATTGTAGACAAGATAATAACATGATAACAGAAAAGATAGGTTTAAAGCAACCATATTATTGGTAAACTGTGACTGATACAGTAATAATTTAACTGAAGCAACTATACGAAACATAGTTTTGTGGCCGCAATCATATTGCAACCATATTTTTTCTCTGCGTGTACGCAGAATACCGAATAATGATCATATATAGTAAAAAAATTCTGATCAAAAAAGTCCCCCTCCCAATCAAATGGAAAAGCTGGAGAATAAACGTTTTGAATTATTGATAAAATTGTGACATAAATGGTTTTTAAAAACTATCTTTAATGATCAGTGCAAACCGAAGTATCGGGCTATTAGGGTACACTCAAAAAAAAAGTTTGTAAAGTCAGCAAAAAATTTTGCTGAGTCAGCAAAATTTTAGTCAGGAGGGTGCTTGCAAAAAAATTGCTAATGTCAGCAAAATCTTTTGCTGAAAATCAGCGAGCTGATTTTTAGCAACAAACTTAGTAGATTCCGCAAATGTTTTGCTAACACTTAGTAGATTAGAAATAAAAATTCCTTGCTAAAAATTAAAACATTTTAGCTGAATTTTAGTAGACTGAAAAAAACGCAAAAAATTTGTAGAAAAATTGTAATTTTGTTAATTTATTTGCTGAAAATCATAAAACATATTTTTGTGATTCTTTTAAAAATAATTTACAATAATTTACAATTAAAAATTTTCATTTTCCCACATTGACGACATGAATTAATTTAATATTTGAAAATATGTAGAAATAAATATATATAACATAACATAACAAAAACTTTCTTTCAACTACTTGCTAAATGATGCTATCTTTTAAAGGACGCAACTGCCGAAGATAATTATGGACCGAAACGAAAAAATAAACAAAAACAAACGAAACGAAAAACAACCCTGTTTTGCAGTAAGAAAAGGGAACCATAAAAATCTACCTAAGATGTGTGTCTTTGTCTTTCGCTTTACACTGTCTACATGTCTGTATATGTTTGTTTGCAATTTGACCACACTAGATTATTAATCCATAAACATTTAGTTTAAAAATACATATTAAATTTAAATATTTTATTTTGTCTTTTATTTAATTAATAGACAATTATTTTCACAAGCCGGTGACAACGCAAAATTTAAGTTGTTTTAATCCTCAATTTTGTTTTATGTATGAAAAACAGATACAAAAATCTTCCATGGTTGATTTTTTTATATGTCTTGTTAGAGTTGTACTTTTTAGTATAATTTTCCTCTTCTCTACTACATCTTGACATGCAGCGACATCTGCTTCATTCTGCGTATATCTTTTAATCTGGTTGTCGTCCACACTATTAATGTGCTTATCAACACAATTTTTTTTTACCAAAATTAATTAGTAAAACATTAGTATATTAGTAAAGCATTAGTATAAAACAGTTAAGTGCTGAATAAGTATAACAAAAATTTTAGCTGAAAACACGATTTTAGCAAAAAATTTGCTAAAAAATAGTATACCTGATTTACAAGACGTTTTACTAACTTTTCTACTAACTTATATTTTTGAGTGTAGTGTTTAAATCAAATTTATTGTTTAACAGCAATGAACACTTAAGCTTGTAATCATTATTTAGCCACACCCTGTATGTACAATTGCCTTTTAAAGTGTTATGGAGCTAACACCACTAAAAACTATTTATGTATGGCAGGGGTGGCAAGACTTTTTCGGTGCGTGCCAGTAAAAGACAATTTTTTTTTGGAAAAGAATGTCACGTACCACCTTAAAAATATTTATTTTTGAAAGCACTTTTTGTATGAACACCTTTGATTGTCATCTTCATATTAAGGTTTTCAGATCAAGTTTTTTTACAAGCCATTTTTCACAATTTTCCGGGAAATTTTCACTTCTCCGATTATCAGATTTTCATTAAAACAATCTGCTTTCAATCCAAAATGCCAAGATATTAGCACAGAATAATAGTGGAATTTCAAAAATACACTAAAACTGCACTACACCATTTTCCGTTGTTTTTTTCAAATTCATCAATTGTATTTCCGAAATACTGAATTGGTGATCAGATTTATAAATATTTATTGAATTTCATATTTATCAATTGTATTTCAGAAATGATGAACTAATATTCATACTTATCAATTGTATTATCAGTTGATTTTCATATTTATCAATTGTATTTTGGAAATCATTAATTGCATTTTGAAGGTTATAAATAATCAAACCTATTATTTATTTAGAATATATTTTTAACTTTGAAATACAATTCATAATTTTTGAACAACAATTGATAATTCCTGAAAAATAGCTGATCAAAATTCTGAAATAAAATTAATATGAAATACAATAAACAATACAAATAAAGCGGAAGTGTAATTGATAGTTTCTGAAATTCAATTAATAATTGCAAATTCAATTGAAAATATCCGAAATGCAATTATTTAATCTGAAATAAAATTACAATTTTTGAAAAAAGTTAAAAATTGTGTATTTATCTTGCAAAATATTTGGTGCATCTTGTGGTTCTGAAAAACGTTTCTTGTTGTTATTAATCGCAATTCAGAGAGTAGTTTTTGACACTTTTCAAAAAAATTTAAAAGATGATTTACAATTTAAAAATGTTGAGGTTAAGAAGAAGAATAAACGTTTTTCTCTAAAAATTATAAACACTATTAATTTTTAAATCAGACTAGACTAGTTTCTGCCTTTTTTTATGGACAGGCTCATCAGTGATTTTCCATTTTAATTGTATTATTATTTGTGTCTTATAATTGTCAGATTGTCTCTATATGATACATTTTTCAACAACCTGCGGCTGTAAGAATCAAACCTGCGCTCATCTTACATTACACACCTAACAATGCCAAGTTATTATTACACACCCAAGTATATGACCTCGAATGTAATGCAGCTAAATTGCAGTTTTCTTTCCTATTAGCTTTTTCTGTCAGAAGTGACAGCACTATCAAATATTCCAATTTTAGATTTTTGTTTGCGTTTCTAATCTCTTTATAAAAAATTTCACCATAAACGGTGTAAAGCAAACATTTTTGTATCGATGATAAATATTTAAAACTCTAATAACACAGTGCAACACATAAAATGCAAACTCCTTCTTATGTGCTTATCGAAACTAAAAAAACCCCAATTGGGTTTTGCTAGTTTCGCTGTTGTTCGGCTTTTATGGCCTCATGTATATTTTGGCTAAAACTTAATTTTTCCGAAGAACATCTCACGGCTATATCTCGGAAACAAATTGGAATTTTGTTTTCCTGTCAATTCAGCACAATTGTATAATCGGACGAACAATGAGATCGATTCCATCAGATCACAAAACGATACAGAGATTTTTTTGGATGCATTGTTTGCAGAAGTTTGTTGGTATAGTTACATCTACAATTGCCTTTTAAAGTGTTATGTACAATTGCCTTTTAAAGTGTAGTATAGTATAGTATCCCAATTGCCATATTGGGACACTATACTATAGTATCCCAATATGAAGATGCTTCCACCGAAGCCGAGGATGACGAGAGTTTGTTTTGTACTTTTTCTTATTGTCTGTAGATACAAAAAAAACTTTTATTCATCTTCTTAACCTCAATCTTTCTAAATTAAATTTGTCAAATGCATATTAATTAAAAATGAATTGCGACATGACATTAAAATAACACTATAGAGCAATTCCATATGAAAACGATCAAAATTGGCAAATTTTTGGACGACCCCTCTCCGATTTTAAAATAAATAGTCTCAATCGATTGTCCAGCAAAAAATAATGTACCTACATATTTTTTTTTTTTTTATAGTGACTGGTTTAGTGGTGGTGTGCACCACTGTCATGTGACAAAATTGAAGAATTCTTCATAAGGGACCTCATTGAAAGTTGTTTTAAAAAAAACTACTAAAGCGATCGCAACGAGTGATAGCTCGTTGGAAAGGTATTGAATCAGGCTTTAATTGAAAAATAAAATTTTCCTAATTTTTCTCAGAAATTTACCTTTTTTCCCATGAAAATTAAATTTTCCCATGAAAATTTAATTTTCCGATTTTCCACAGAAGCTCCTAAATTTTCCGGCTAATTTTATTTTTTTTGGATTCCTCATAATTTTTGCTTTAAGAATCAGCAATAAAAAAATGGGCCCCGACTCCTTGTTTGGACAGGAGAAGAGCATTTAAGAGACCACCTTGTTCTCATTGTTTTTATAATTGAATTATTTTTAATTATTTAACAAGAAAAATTAGGAAAATTTTATTTTTCAATTAAAGCCTGATTCCAACGAGCTATCACTCGTTGCGATCGCTTTAGTAGTTTAGTAGTAAAACAACTTTGAATGAGGTCCCTTATGAAGAATTCTTCAATTTTGTCACATGACAGTGGTGCACACCACCACTAAACCAGTCACTATAGAGCAATTCCATATGACATGTGACAAAATTGAAGAATTCTTCATAAGGGACCTCATTGAAAGTTGTTTTAAAAAAAAACTACTAAAGCGATCGCAACGAGTGATAGCTCGTTGGAAAGGTATTGAATCAGGCTTTAATTGAAAAATAAAATTTTCCTAATTTTTCTTGTTAAATAATTAAAAATAATTCAATTATAAAAAATATAAAAACAATGAGAACAAGGTGGTCTCTTAAATGCTCTTCTCCTGTCCAAACAAGGAGTCGTGGCCCATTTTTTTATTGCCGATTCTTAAAGCAAAAATTATGAGGAATCCAAAAAAAATAAAATTAGCCGGAAAATTTAGGAGCTTCTGTGGAAAATCGGAAAATTTAATTTTCATGGGAAAATTTAATTTTCATGGGAAAAAAGGTAAATTTCTGAGAAAAATTAGGAAAATTTTATTTTTCGATTAAAGCCTGATTTAATACCTTTCCAACGAGCTATCACTCGTTGCGATCGCTTTAGTAGTTTTTTTTTAAAACAACTTTCAATGAGGTCCCTTATGAAGAATTCTTCAATTTTGTCACATGACAGTGGTGCACACCACCACTAAACCAGTCACTATAAAAAAAAAAAAAAATATGTAGGTACATTATTTTTTGCTGGGCAATCGATTGAGACTATTTATTTTAAAATCGGAGAGGGGTCGTCCAAAAGGTGATCGCTTTCATATGGAATTGCTCTATACTAAAATACATTATAAGAATTTGTCAACATAATCACAAAGTTGTATACACTGAACGTAAAAACCATACGTCAATCCGGTAACGTTGTGTAATAGAGATGGAGGGGATGAGAAAAATAAACAAAAATCTAAAAGTGGAATATTTGTGTTTGTTAGTGTTGGTCACTTCTGAGTATATACACACACAATAACAAAAAATCTAATAGGAAAGAAAACTGCTATTTAGCTGCATTACATTCGAGGCCATAGTTGGGTTTGATCGCTAAACGGTCATGACTTGGTATTGTTACATTTGTAATGTAAGAAGAACCGCGGGTTTGATTCTTAGAGCCGGCAGGTTGTTGAAAATTTACCATATAGAGGCAATCTGAAAGTCACTGATGAAACATGTCCTTAAAAAAAGGTAGAAACTAGTCTAGTATTGATTTTTTTTTTAAATAATTAAGAAAACTCCGCGTGCCATCGAAAATGAAAATGTCATTGTTTTGCCAGCCCTGATGTAGGGTATCAAAATCTTAACAGAAAAACTAATAGATCGAAATCTGACGATCATGTGTGGGGATCATACAACACAAAATGCTTGCTTGGAGTTTTTTTCTTTTTTGTTGTTGTCGATCATAAACAAAATTCACACAAAATTAACCCACCAAGTTAATAAAATGCTGACTAAATAAAAATCACATTTAACAAAACATCAAATTAAGAACAGAACCTAATACACTGAACAAATATTGTATTTACTTAAAGAATAAATGTCATTCTGACTTTTCGAAAAGTAACGAATAATACCGATTTGATTTCTGTCTTGCGTTGAATTTGGTTTGTCATTTTCAACAAAAACAACAACAGCACCAAAAAAGTCATATTTATTAAAATGTAGTTATTTGATCGTGGTCATACAAGATCTGTAAGAACGTTTATACAAAACAGTGTTGCCACTTTTTGGATAATGATCCAAAAACGAGAGAATTTAAAAATCTTATAATTAATTTCTAGATCAGCATACACTCAAAGGAATATCTTCATCATATATATGACATGTTGCATTAATTTTCGTCCAATGTAACATTTCACAGTATTTATGAAATATTTCATAAAAAACAAAATAAATTTCATATGAAGCATATTTTGTATTACTAACGATTTCATTATTTTTGTGTAGAAAAATTTCAAAATTTTCATGGTAATTATAATTTTTGTTGTTTATGAAATGTTTTATACATATTGATGAAATTGTTACAATAGACGAAAATTGATGAAACTTTTTCTGGTTTTCTCTGGCTGTAATCCAGCAAAACTTTGGTAATGGGTGCGATGAAGTAATGCATTACATTGTAAGGTCCTTACCTTTATCATTATTTTCCCACAAAAGTAATGAGTTTCCAATCACGGGTTACATAATGCATTACTTTGCAATGAATACTCCTTACCAACAGCATCATTTTGCAACATAGAGTAATGAGTTACCAACAGTTGGTTATATAATACATTACATTGTAAAGTATACTCCTTACCATCAACATTAATTTGAAACATAAAGTAATAAAGTGCTATATTGACCGAAAATCTTTAGATGAAAAATCTGTGCTCGAGATGGTTGCTGCGTTTGCTCAAAGTAGAACAAAAACAGAGTCGTAAAGATGTTTAAATAGAGTATTTGGAGATGTTTCACCGCAATAAAAGCGAGTTTTTGCATCGATTCGTAACCATGGATGAGACATGGGTAAGCCACATCACACCTGAGACAAAGTAACAGTCACAGACTGTAATGGGAAAATCGTATGCAAGGACGGCGAAGACAGTTCCATCTGCTGGCAAGGTCATGGCGTCTGTTTTATGGAATGCGCATGGCATAATTCTTATTGATTATCTTCAAAAAGGAAAACAATTAACGGCGAGTATTATGCTAACTTTACCGTTTAAGTGGTAAAATCAAGGAAAAAAGGCCGCATTTGGCGAAAAAGTAATTTTTATTTGCGATTGCCAAAATCAATGATTTAAAGTTTGAATTGTTTCATCACGCACCTTATTCACCTGATTTAGCTCTCCCGGATTATTTTCTATTTCCAAACTTCAAAAAATGGTTCGGTGGTGAAAGACTTGCCAACAATGACGAGGTGAAGTCTGCGGTTTATGGATATTGTATGGAGCTAGACAGTTCTGTTCTACAAACAGGATATCGAAGCTACTGAATATCGCTGGGAAAGGTGTATCGAAATAAAAGGAGATTATGTTGAGAAATAAAAGAACTTTTCCCAAATTGTAGTTTTCTCTGTTAGATCGGCTAGTTTTTGGACCGCCCTCGAATTCTGCAATATTTCAATAATTGGTAAAACCATGCAATATTGAATTGAAAAAAAAAAATTACAATAAAGAAATATAGGTACTTGGAACTACCAATATTTAGTACAAACAGATTTTCAATATTCACTTCTTAATACAATTATGGAAATTTTATTTTGATAAAAAACAATAATGTTAATTAATCAACAGAAGTATATTGTAATTTTATACAAATTTCGGTCGAGTGTATTGAATATGCTGTCCTAATACGGTACACTCAAAAACAAAAAGTCAGCAACATTTCTGCTGGAAGGATCCTTCCAGAAAAATCGCTAATATCAGCACATTTAGAAGTCTCATTTAATATTTCTATATTAACTGAACTTACGGGCTGTAGCTACAAAAATAATTTTTTTTTAATTCTGTTGGCTATTTATGTTTCTGTCTGCACGTAATTTTCAGCGGCCCAATTCCATGTTTAGGGTATTTAAAAGTTTCGTTGAAAATTGGTGAATCAATTATTCATTATTTTGTTCTATTTTTTTCATATATCTCAATTTTTTTAAGATCGGAAGGAGCCCATCGGGTTAGTTTCCTTAACATAAAGTAAACAATAAAATTTTAATAGTAAAAATATTTTATTTAAAAAAAATCTGAAAAAGAGAACTTTTTGATTAAAAAATAAATTTAATAAAAAAAATGTATTACTCAAAAAAGAAAATTAAAAAAAACGAGTTTGGTCAAAAATAATACGTTTTATGTACTCCGTTTAATTTGGATTTAAAATTTACTTAAAAAAATAACGTACCTGTTATATGAAATTGTTAAAAATAAATTAAATTGTATCATGAGTAAAACGAACGAAATGAACGATTGAACTAAAAGAGCGGATAATGGTGAACTATGTTATATCGTCCAATTGGGTGGGTAGTTTAATTCAACTAGCTCATTCGAGAACTACACAACTGTAATACTACGTTTCCACTAAACGTGTTTTGAAATAAAACATGTTTTGTACATGTTTTCTCATACATTTTTTTTTTTTTCACCAGCACACACGTTTTACTCAAAACACGTAAGTGAAAACGTAAGTATAACCCACAAACAATAATCACGGCGTTTCATGTGTTATCAAGGTCTGATTAAACCTAAATTTTTAAAATTTAAATTTTTAAACCAAATATAACCAAATTTTGACATTTCAGAATTTTGCAGACTGCCTAGCACTAAGAGCATTAAAAATTTTCTCAAATTTAATTTTTCAGGTGAGCTCTAGAAATAAATATTATTGAAAAGAATTTTACGTCAATTATATTATATATGTATGTATATTTAATAATAATTTAAATCACTGAAATTATTTGCATTTTAAATTACCTTAAAAGCTCTTTAGAAGCATTCCTAAAACATAAATAATTACTTTTGGATTTACTTAATATATCAGCATGATTAATGTGACTAACCGCCCAAAAAGCGCTTATTAGCTGAACAATGGGGATATATTTATATGGAACCCAATTTTCCCCAGATAAATTCAAAAAATTTGCCCAATACATGCAAAAGAGCAAAAAATTTGCGAATTTATTAAAAATTTAATTCATTATTAAAAATTCTTCACAAACCCTCCAAAATCTTAGTAATAGGATCTCATTTCCAGTATCTAATAGAATTAGGTACACCTGCATATAATTCGGTATCAAAAATCATTATTTTTGTTCGACGAGGTCGTTTTTGTAAGTATGTAGTTTGCTTCATGAAAAGATACTCAAAATTCGCTTACCCGCTTCATTACAAAAAGAAAAAATAAGTAGTTAGAAAAATAATTAGTTATTCGTATGCTTGTGGGCATATAAACAAAATATGTGGTATAAGTTTGTAAATAATAAGGCTTCTACTTATACTTGTCAGTAATTCAAAAATAAGTAGTTGACAAAAATACAAAATACATTTCTATATATAAACAGAAAAATACATTATATTTGTAGTTAAGTAAGTAGTCGCGGGTAGGTTTGACTGCTTATAAAAACGACTTTATCAAACAAAAACAACTAGTGCTGACGCTGAATTATAATGTGTTGAGATATTTATACGCATTATATAACCACTTAAGTGGTAATGAACGTTTTTGCTGGGAAACTATCAAATAATAACCGACTGCAAAACGTAATTATTTTCTTTGTTTTATCAAGTAGTTTAAATATTGGTTTTGATTTTTAATAATGACTTATTAATGCACAAAATAAGCTAAAAAGAATTGTAGGATTTGCTGCTTCACTTTTGCTCCTAACTGTATGTGACGATAGCTCAGCTGGTAGAGTTTCTCGCCTAACAACCAGATTAAGTTAATTAATTAAAAACAAGTTTTCAGTAATTTTTTTTATCTGTTTTGTTTATGAAAATCTTTTTATAGACACATTCTTTTCCCATCCCGGTAGCCATATAAGTAATCAGTTACTTTACCCCCTACTAGGTAATGAGTCGACACATTCATCAGTGAAGTAAGCTGTATTGTAATGCGTGAGCCCTATTACTTTACCCATTATTTTGGTAATGTGTGGTTTGGCTGGGAAAGTTGTGTAATCTACATACATATGTATATAAAATTCATTTTCTCTTTGTGTTTTTATTTAACGGATTTCCCTGAAATTTAATACACTTCATCCTATTACTCCAGTTCTCCATATACTTTTGTAGCGACCACGCCCACGTTTTATATGAGAATATGAATTTGATATTAACAAATGAAATTTTTGGTTTCCAACGGATTTCGTTCAAACTTGGTGCACATATCTCGAATTTACTTCACATGATTTTCATATCCCAGGTAATGTTGCCATATATTTTTTTCGACCACGCATATTTTCACGCCTACTTTTTTAAAATTGCTATATTTGCTTTAGCTGTTTGTTATACACATTTTCATTATACACATTTTCATTATTCATATTTCTCAAAATTTTTGTATACAATATCAATTTACCACGGGCAAAGTTACAATACAAAGCTTTATTGATCGACCCATTTTTCTAAAACATGTGGAATTTACATAGGCCACATTAGTTGTTTGCTTAAACTATTTTGATTTTCTTAAGGGATTTGTTGACCTTTAGCTCTCTCAATGTTTACAACTTGATCAAGGTTACCAAATACTTATCATCGACGGCGTTCAATTAAAAGCCAAAAGTTTTTAAATTTATATGTGGAAGTTTCAACGGATTTTCGCAATATAAATTGTTATTCTTCAACATATGTCGCTTAAATATGAAAATTTATGAAACTTTTAGAGTGCAAGATAGATGTCCCCTAAATAATTTTTTATTTTTCACCAGATTCCGGTCAAATTTTTTTTATGCTTTAAGAATTTTTACACTGCAATGTCTGATGTAGGGTCGGTCAGAGTGGCGTCGGTCGCGGGTGCGTCGGTGACGGGGTCGTAGTGTGGGTGGCGTCATGAGAGGGGCGTCGCAGAGTGGGAAAGCTTCATACATTTCTTGGTAAAAAGTATAAGGAGAGCTCGTAGAACACTGAAGTTTGGCCCAAAGCCTTCCATTAACTCAGTTAAAAAAAATTTAAAGTTTCATTAAAATTGAACACGCCCATCGCCTTCTCGCCCATATAACCCGAAAAGATTTTTTCGCTCCAAATTTGTACTTCTTCACCAAAAACTTGAAACTTTGCACAAGTGATCAGTGTTATAAAGTTGAGATATCTGCAAAGTTTAATGGAATTCGACCACGCCCATCGCCCATCGCCCCTCGCCCATATAACCCATAAAACACATGGGCCTAAAAGTATACAAAATTTTATATCGTGTTTCATTGAATTACTGAAATGAAATTTTATGTGAATTTTTTTATAAAATTTATTATTTTTTCAACATTAGCAAATATTGTCCGAATTTTATTTATTAAATCAAAAGAATACACTCTCACCTTTAATTTTTTTGCAACCATAACACAAAGGTCGATAAAGCTCTACTAAAAACATTGAATTTTTGAGTGCCATCATAAAAACCTTAATATTTTTGAAACTATTATTGTTATCCATTATATTTTTCAAAACTAATGTTGAAATACTATATTTTTTAAATATACTTACATCAAATAGATATGACAAAAAGAAATTATGTACCCGGACCATTGAAATGCATGAAAATTTCAGGCAGATACTGCAGAGTTTCGTTTAGGTGACTTTGCCGCGTTATTTTGAACAAAAAAAATTTTTTTTTGAAAAAAAATAATGATACATTTCTCCTAACTAAACAATTCTCTATAAAACTGCATCATTACATTTTTGATATTTTACACTCGAAAAACAGACTTTTTGCCAGTAAAATCCCACTGTGCGTCGTCGCGTTGGTTGCTGGGTGTGGGTAATAATTACGATAGGGAACCGGAGAAAAAATCTATATCTCTTTTTAGTTTTAAGGGATGCAAGAAACATTTTTTTTAATATGTGTTGTATTTAAAGTATTTGCGCCCCGTTAAAGACCGGGTACAAACATCTACTTTCACTCTAGCGTTAAATATGCTTTATATATCTTGCCTTATATTTTGAATTTGTCCGACATTTAAGGTGTTTAGATTTTTATTTATTGATTTTTATGCTTTATACATCATAAAATATAATTATTTCATCATAAGGAATATTTTTCTAAAGAAATAATCGTTGCTTCAAGGATGAAATGAACAAATAACATTCAAAATGTGGCATCAACTACATACGTACCTGCAAATATGCATGTGTTTTCAATTCGGTTAATCGATTAACCGATTCCTCGACTATCGCATCAATTTCGGTTAATATCGAAACAAATCATTTTAAATTTAAATAATTAATCGACCAGAATAATCGTTTAAAATAGTTCGATTAACAGGTTAAATTTTGTATATGGACTTAAAAAAGATATTTTTTCAAAAAACTGGAAAATTTTCTAAACGCTGTCTAAAAAAATGCCAAGAAGTGCTTAAAAAAGGGACGCTGTAAACTATCATCTTTTGCATATACATAACTTTTTTAGACAACTTTTAAAGCGTTAGCAAATTAAACAATTCTGAAACATGTTCCACAAGAATCAGTTTCATGGAATCCAAACCGGCTCATATGTACTAGTTAATTCTGTCTCAGCTCATTAAAACAATATATTATGTTGGCTGTGATTTTCAAAATTCCAATTAGCCAAACTCACCGCTGTGTTGACCGTGGTGTAACTCGCTAAGAGGTCATGTTACGCGTTATAGCCTGATAAGAGCACTGGGTTTGATCCACAGCCACGACACAAAGTGAAAAGTTTTCCATATAGAGCAATTTAACAACTTAAAATACTTTGACCAATTTAAGCCATTTATCGAATAATGTCTTAACCGGTTAATCGACTAGGTCGAATAATTGGAAAGACTAGTATTTATATATTGGAAAGACTTGTATATAGTATTTATATATTGGAAAGACTAGTATATATATGTATATATCGTTTAAATCTGATAATGATGGCCTTTCAGCATTCATTTTGAAAAAATGTTTTTCTGCATTTATTGTGCCCCTCAAAATTATTTTTAATAATTCTTTGAGGGTAGGATATTTTATACAAAGATGGAAATATACCACAATTTTCCCTATTCTTAAATCTGGTAATAGGAATAATGTTGTCAATTATAGACCAATTTCAAAATTGACAAATATTGCTAAAATTTTTGAGCATATTGTCTATGATAAACTCTTTTTTCAACTTAAGCGCTATATATCGTTATCACAGCATGGATTTGTGGCTGGAAGGTCTACCACCACAAATTTAGCAGTTTTCACCAATTTCTGTGTTTCTTGCTTTGAAAAAGGGTTTCAAGTAGATTCAATTTATTTGGATTTTGCAAAGGCATTTGACAGGGTTCCACATGAACTACTGTTACTTAAGTTATCTAGGATTGGTTTTCATTCTAGTATGCTAAGTTGGTTTAGATTTTATTTGACTGGAAGATATGCTGCAGTTTCTGTGGATGGAGTTTACTCAAATTTTTTTACTCCCACCTCTGGTATTCCTCAGGGCAGTATCTTAGGTCCTTTATTGTTTAATATTTTTATTAATGACATCTCTCATTGTTTCAAAAACTCTCAGCACCTCATGTATGCTGATGATCTCAAGATTTTTAAATCAATTTCTTCCTTTAGAGACATTTCTGACCTTCAGGAGGATTTGTCTAGAGTCGTTTTATGGTCTGACCGTAATGGTTTGTCTTTTAATATTGCGAAATGTTTTTATATGAAATATCATCGATGCCTTCATACTTTACATTCGCAATATAGTATTAAAGGTCATATTATCTCATCTGTTGATGAAATATTGGATCTTGGTGTAGTCTTTGACTACAAATTATCGTTTTGTAGCCATTTGAACTTCATTATACCTAAAGCTTATTCATTATTAGCATTTATACGTCGTAATTCTGGTAATCTTTTTGATTGTTCCACAAAAAAAGTTCTGTTTTGTTCTTTTGTAAGATCTAGGCTAGAATAAGCATCATTTATTTGGAGCCCTGTAGCGGATATCCATATTAATCGTATTGAGAAAATTCAAATTAAATTTGTAAAATTTGCTCTCCCATTCCTAAATGTTAATGTTAATCAATCTCCTTTTGATCCTACATTTTCTGTTCCATCCTATGAGGATAAATGTGAATTTATTTTCATTAAAACTTTGGAAACACGTAGGACCATTTTTGCCTTAAATTTTTTACATGGTATTATTTGTGGTGTAGTTGATTGCCCAGAATTATTGCATTTAATCAAATTATATGTTCCTTCTAGATCGTTAAGAGTTAGAGATACGTTCTTTTATATTGATATACATAGAACTAATTATGCGTTAAATGAACCTCTTACTAGAGTTTTGAGATTGTTTAATAAATATTGTAATCAATTAGATATAAGTGTAAACCACTATCAATTTAAAACTGTATTAAATAATATATTTTAAGTTTTTTTAATATTGTCATAATGTTGCTAGTCTGTAAGGATTTTTGTATCCATAGACGAAATAATAAATAATTAAATAAATATACGAGCCGTTTCATGACTCCGCTTTATATTTTGTATACATTGGCATTGAAACAGAACTAATATTTAATTTTTACTGCCAGTATTTTATTCAAATCTATTGGTTATCGCTATTAAAGGTAGTGTTGATGATTATATTTGCATTATTGATTAGATAAGCCGATATTTTGGATGATGTGGCCGTATGTTGCTTAAATATAATTGTATATTTTCTGGTCGCAATTAAATTTAACTGTTGTGAATAATTTTATTGGGTAATTATTAAACTTCGTTGGTTCCGATAGCATTCCAACCAATTTGTTTCCAGTGTGTATGCAGGATTTTTGAATAATATTTGTATCATAAATTAAGGAGATTTTTAATAAGTATATAGGGGAACTTATTAAAAGTTTATTTGAGTGGATGGCAACACTGATACAAATCTTTGTTTACTTGTGTGTACAGTTCTTGTCACAAAAATGTCACATTAAGCATTTATTTGTATGAAAAAAAAACGGTTTCAGATTCAATGTTTATGTTCCGTTATAAATGTTTAGAGCAAGGTTGGCAACCGAAACGAATAATAGTAGTAGTCCGACATCGATTTTTAGTTTGTTTCGATATTTGTATTGGTATTCTATTCGTACACTGAGATAATTATCTGGACTTCAGCAATGAATTTTTTTCATAGCTTTAATGAAAATTGTAACTGGAACTCGTCCATTGAAACTTTTCATATTTAACAGGTTTCATTAAAGTCAATGTTGATGAAATTTTTGTAGAATTAAATAAACTCTTCATAAAACTAATGAAACATTCCGACAATGTATCGTTTATACAATTTATTAAACAGTTTTATAAACATTTTTAATATTAAGAAGTTCTTTGAATTAATAAAACTCTTAATGAATGATTTTTTAAACAATTTCATAGAAGTCTAAAACTAATTAATGGCTACATTGAGAATTAAATATTAAAACTAAAGTTTAAAATGTTTACAAATTAATGAAATTATGAAACTTTACAAAAAATAAAACAAATTACGTCTTTGAAATAATTTCATAGCTCCAAAGAATATTTCATTAAATTTATGAAAAGATAATTTATGAAATCGAATGAATTTTTTTTATAAAACTGTTAAATTTTATGAATAAAAGTTTGTGAAAAATTTCTTAATATTAATAAAATTTATTTGATATTATGAAATTCTTCATTGAATATATATATAAAAATTCGATGTAATTGTTTCATTAATACCATAAAAGATAATTCTTTCAATGTACCGGTTTTATTAAAAAAATTTCAAAAAAATTATTGAAAAAAATAAAGTTTATTAATTTTTGTATGAAGTACTTATCGTTTATGTTCGTTCTTTTAAAATATGAACATAAAATTATAAAAAATTATTTAATATTTCAAGTTTTACTTTTGAAACAGAAATTTTTTAAAGCACATTTGGAACACAAGTTGGTTTAATACAAATATTAAAAGCTTGTTACCGTACGTCAAGTTTATAATACAATTTTCAATTCAAAAAAATTAAATTGATTAAAAATTTTTTATGTTTTATATACTAAAAAAATATTTTATTTTGTGAAATACATATTTTTTTTTTAAACCCGATTCAATACCTGTATCGTACCGGTATCAAGAGAAACAGTTGCGTATAACGGTATTTTGAAATTTAGGTCTTTCGGTATTGACATTGTATCGGTTATCAATTTGAAACGGTTTTGAAAGAAGACAGTATTTATAAGGTATCGGTGACCACCCTGGGTTTAGTGGAAATCCAGTATATGTAGTTGAAGCCCCATTCACACTAGACAACAAAACACGTATTCAAGCTCTTTATTATATTTCAAACGTTCTTTATTCTTTTCCACTCGTTTTGCCAAAACATGTGTTTTGTAATGTAGTCTGAATGCCGCATAAGCCATGTGCATACTAGATAGCAAAACACGTGTTTTGCCAAAACACGTATATAATCTCTTAATTAAATTCTAACTGCTCTTAAACTTTTCCACTCCTTTTGGCAAAACACGTGTTTTCACTCTAGTCTGAATGCCGTATTAGGTACTTATAAATAGAAATATAGAAATTAGAGCTTATCCCAAGGACTTTTTATTTCCCGGGACATCGGAACATCAGAATTGACCTTGATCTCGTTATTTTCCTCTCATAATACTTTGTAACTTTTCTAGTTTTCGCATAAATACAAATAATAATTTATACAAGAATTGCTAAAAACTTTATTTAAAAAGCTAATATTAGGACACCTGGAAAGAAATTTTAGAAATTCTTTTAAGTTATGACAACATCATACGATCCATATATTCATACAGTCCTTAAATCGTGGGTTTGTTTTGTTTCATCTAGAAGAATATTTCTTCTTTTAACCGTTAATGTGAAATTAATCACTCTAAAGAGTGTTTAATCACTATTAAACTATTTTAAAATGTTTCTAAATGAAATTCAGTACTTCTTTCTATATTTTTTGTTTTGATTTTCATACAAATTTAATGTTTAAATTTTTAGAATTCGTTCATACAAGTTTTAAATGATATTAAACACTTAAATAAGATTAACAGAAATTCCAAATTTGTGCTTTCTACTCAGAATATGAATTGAAAATATAAAATCGAAACATGTCTATTTCTGCTGCCTCTACTTCATTACGTATGTCCAAAAAATTTCGTCCAAAACTTTTTATATACAAAATTTTAACCCTACGGTAAACGACACATTTTTTAACTTTCAATGAAGCACAAGGTCCCCCCAGGCACCTTAAATATATATATAGCTGGTGGCTCGTTTTAATTGTGGTTTTTTTACTACATACACATTTTTGTGCGAGCCCATCGTTGGCGAGCAAGTGGTTAGCATTTCGTTGTCGTCACTATCTTCAAACGGGTCAGCTTCGTCCTCCTGCTCTTTAGCCCATTGATTTATAAATGCAAGTACCCCATGACCTTTATTTACATACATCGTAGTGTGTTTAGAAAAATTTTATTTTGGGTCAAGTAATATACCAAGATCCAAAAACTGGAATTCCAGTTGGTAGTCACCCAAAGTTTAAAGACAAATTTAATTCCAATATTCAGAAATCGGATGTGTTTGCATTTGTTTAGACTAAGATCTATTAAACTATTCTATTAAAAGCTATTAAAATCCTGTTGCAGATAGATTCGATCTGACGATTTAATGTACATCATCCGCATAAAATAACTGCATCGTTTCACTACACGCTGCAAGTCATTTATAAAAAGGGAACATAAAATTGGACCAAGGTGGCTACCTTGTGGCACTCCAGAGTTCACAATAATATTGTTTAAAGTGGCATTACTAAAAAGTACACTTTATTTCCTGGAAATAAAATACGATTCTATCCACTTCAAACTAGTTTTAAGGGCAATTGACACGCTATCCATCCATATCTACTATTTAACAGTACGAATTGTCAAATAATTGAAAATTCTCTTTTGAAAATGGCAAAATACTGGGAAATAGTAGATAGAGGTGGATAGAATCAAGCTTTAGTAAAGTCCATTAAATAAAGATTTATAAAGAATGAGAATATGCTGAAGTCAGCATATTGCTATTAAATCCACGATTAATTAGAGCAGTTTCAAAAGGTTTGTCATGTCCTTTGGTAATTATCTAGAGTCCAACTCACTTCTTAATTATCGACAGTATGGCTGTTCTACGGAAGGTTAGATGACGTTTCCATTGGAATGTTGGAGTCGTTAAATGCAAACTGGTTGCTCTAGATATTTCCGCATGTTCGATTGTTTGTGGCATAAAGAACTCGTGTCAAAGCTTTTGTGACGGTGATGACTTATCTCGATTTATACAGAGATCGCAAGGCGTAAGAGTTACTACAGATGGGATATAGTCCGATGAGCTTCAGTTAAATGCAGGAGTACGGCAAGGTTCCTTTCTCTTCATTCTCTTTCCCAACGGCTTCCTCTGTCTAACTTCCAATCTGATCTATTCTTTCAGCAACATTTACAATTCATATTCTTTCGATCATAGGTCAATCCTTGTGGAGGTTGGGGGCACAAGGCAGATTATAAATGCCTCGCGCAATCAAAACCTAATTATAATCTCAGAGTGGGATCGTACGAATAGGGTCGATTTTAATGCTCGTGAGATCCAATATTGTTTGTTGACTCATTGGGCTATGGAGTCATCAATGTTGTGTGGTGACATGGGTTCTCGGCATGAGAATACAATATGATGTCCGCTGGAATAATAACGTTATTTAAGTTACTTCACTCTTTCTGATGCCCTCTCTGTTTATACCACATATATCCGGCCGAAGATGGAATAAAATGGGCAGGGGCTGCAAAGTCTATTTTGGGGCTTTTGGCCAGTGTACAAAGGAGGGAATTGGATACTCATTAATGACAGTAGTGTATACAGCTCTATAGATTCGTTGGAGCAGTAATGCGTTCATTCCTGACACTTACAATTTAGAGAAATTCAAGTCAAATATCCATAGACACTACTCCCTATTTCATACTCCCCATAACCTATTTTCCTGATATCAACACAATGCAAAAAAAGGGATACAAATTTGGCTTCAGTGAAATAATAATTTTATTAAGTGTTATTTATATAAATTTTGGCTATAAAAACATATAACAGTTTTAATTTTAATTTTTTTTTTTTTTTTTTTTTTTAAGAGAAGCAGCACTCAGGAAATTCTTCCTATTTGTTAATGTGTTGCTTTCTTTGGAAAGGAGATAGAGGAAAGATGAAAGGTGCGGAAAGAAGAAGGTCTTAAAGTATGGCAACGCTGTAATAGCGCGAGATAATAAGTATTTTAACAGTTGTTACTCGCCACCTGATGGAGAGTTGGCGAACTTTTATTGAAGCTTTTTGGTTCATAGCCCTTAATTCATTATTTTACTTCGGTGGGGTTAACACCGAAGGTGGACGCGGTGATACGTATGAGGGATAGAAAACTCATACATATTATTTTTCTAAATTGATGTTGTCGTCGCCGGGGATCGAACACGGGAATATCTGTATAACGAGTTAACCATTAAACTATGGCCCAGAGCACCTTGAAAAGGTACCGTGAAATAACTCCCAAAAAAAAATGAAATAACTCCCAAAAATTTTCCTTATAAATTGGGATTTATTTCACTATGAAATAACTCCCAATGCGTTAGGACTTATTTCACAATTTTCAGTTAGGAATTATTTCGTTATGAAATAACTCCCAAATGAAATAATTCCCAACCAGATTTTGTTGGGAGTTATTTCACTTATTTTTGTCATTGGGAGTTATTTCACATTTGTTGGGACTTATTTCATTTTCATTTTTAAATGTGATTATATCGTTGGGAGTTATTTCATTTTTGTTGGGAGTTATTTCATTTCTATTAAAATTACATTTTGGTAAATTTTATGCATTTGTAACGGTTCTTAAAATTGTCGTAAAGTAAATAATAGCAATACAATGAGTTATTTTACCAAAAGGAACTCAGTTCTTGCTAGAATTTTGGTAATTTTGGTGGCATGTCATAAAGTCCAATGACATAATATCCATGGACGTTATGTTACTCGAAAAGTGTCATAATGTCCATGGACTTTATGACATTCTGCAATGTGACATTATGTCCTCAAATGGAATGACATAAAGTCCATGGACATTATGCCACTTTTTGGGTCCATGGACATTATACTCCAGTGTGGAAACAGATCAGTAATTTTGAAGTTTCTTTTGTGTCGCACGCAGAAAAAACTTTATTTTGCGAAGCCGCCTGCCGCGTTCTACGGAGAAAAAAACCCTTAAGAGCGGCCGAAGGCCGCCAACTTAATAGTTGTGAGGCTTAACTTAATAGTTGTGAGCCAGATTGGCATTTCAAAGCTGATTTAAATTAAATTAATTTATAAATGCAAATTTACTTTGGTTCTTCCAAATTTTAAATTGATTATATAAAAAAGAGTATAAAAAAGAAATAAATTTTTTGTACATCAAATTAATAATACATTTTTAAGGAATTTAATTGAATTCATTCAGTATAAGTTTTCCGTGCTTTAAACAAATTTCCAAATATTTGTATAAACTACAGTAATCATTATCATTGCCATTTAGTATATTTATTACTTCGTTCATATTCAAAAAAGTTTTACTACAATATTTAACCCGGAACTCATTAAAAATAGGACAAACTCCTAATCTATACAAACTCCAGATTACAGAGGGTACATAAGCCAACAGAAGAACGTTTAAATGCTCTACTATTTAAATCCAGAAGACTTCCACGTACTCTGATTATTAGACTTGTAACACGAGACGAAAAATCTGAAGTAAAAATAGGATTTGTGCTATAAGTTAATTGAGGGTATAAATTTTCCCGATATTTAATACATTAAATTACACACAGAGAAATAAAGTGCCAACCGAAGTGAAAAGCGTATATTAATGGTAACAACTTATAAATTCAGTTAGTACAATGATATTTACATTAGATATCTGAATATTTTGGGTGTTGCAACTAAAATTCAGTTGAATTAACCGAACTTTGTTGTGAAAACTAATTTTAAGTTGTGAAATTAATTGTTACCGAATTTGAGTGTTAGTAACCGAATTTCAGTTGACAAATAGCAAAATTTTTCTCTGTGTGTAATAGAATGGGAAATTATCGCATTTTTTTATAAAAGCCCATTTTACAACTTGTTATATATTTTTGGTTTTCCTATCAATTGAAAATAAGAATTTTTATTTGAAATTTAGAAATCATCAATGGAAATTAAGAATTTCAATTTTAAATTAAGAATATGTAATTTGCAAATTAGATTCTCTATTTAAAATTAAGAAACTATTATAACATCAATTAAAAGTCAGAATTTTTAATCAATTGATGTGTTCTAATACAAATGTTGTATCGTACCATCCCATCATATATTGTTGTATATTTTAAAACAAAATTTTACCATCTCTATTTTCGATACGAATATACAACACGTACAACATTTACTACACCCCTTGTGAATACCCTTATTAATTGTATTTTTGAGGTTATAAATAATACATCTTATTTTTTTTTTTTTGTAAATCGAATATTTTTTATAGATTTATATTTATTAGTTTTTAATAAAAACATTAGCATAAATGTTTATACTGACAAAATATAAAAAAAGACACAAATACTGAAACCTAAACATCGCATAACAGCGACTTCTGCTGGTTTTGATTATAAAAATAATATTTTTAGATAAAGCAAAAAAATTTGTTAAAAATTTAGTATGTTACATAGTTAAAATAGCAAAATTTTTAACTAAAATATTAATTTGAACTAAAAATAGTAGAAAAACTTGCAAATTTGGATTATTTACGGCTTTACTAATTTTTCTATTAACTTTTTTCAATGACTGTGGCGTACAAACACAATAAATGACGAAAATGTATTTTTAAAACCCAATATTTATGCAACTGTTATTCAAAATATATCAATTGAAGCTCAGAATTTCAAATTGAAATTCAGAAAATATCAATTGATATTAATTTTTATTGAAATATATCAAGTTAAGAACTTTCATTTCCAATTTAAAAACATTAATTGATATTAAGAATTTCCGTTTCCTCTGAAATTTATAAAAATTAAATTTATATTCACAAAATTCGATACAAAATTCAGAACACATGAACTGATTAGAAATTCTGTCTTTCAATTTATATTATGATAGTTTCTCAATCTTAAATAGAAAATCTAAATTAAAAATTAAATTTTCTTAATTCCAAATCAAAATTCCTAATTTATATTGATGATTTCTAAACTTCAAATGAAAATTCTGAAACTCAATTGATTTAAAAAAAATATATATATATGGGTGCGCCAAAAATGTCAACTTTCGATTTTATACCGTCACTCCCCCTAAAAATATTCGTTTTTAAATCAAAGTGCACTATGTAAAAAATAATGGGGATCGCTTAAGGGGGGGGGGGGGGGGGGGGGGGGTGCCTCAAACGCCTTGAAAATGGGGAAATGAAGGGTAATATTTCCAAGGTGGTACATAATTGACCCCTGTTCACAAGGGTTAAAGCTGAACTGTTAAAAGTATTTACTTAATAAAATGTACAATCCAATTAAATTATTTGCAATGCCAATTTAGTTAATTTTGTTTAAAACGTAGTTATAAGTTCAAAATTAAAGAAAATACAGCCAAAAATTAAATTTCCTTGAAATCCGTTAAATTCAAATCGCTATAAAAAAAACTAGCGAACGGATATTTATAATATTTTACATATTTTATCTTTACGATATATATAAAAAACTAGTGGAGAGCGCTTTTGATTTTTAAAAATTGTTTTTAATTAAATTTACAAATATGTAAAAATGTGGCTTTTGGGTTCCCCTACAAATAACTGTCATTTTTTCTATCGTTAGTTGAAATAGGTCCACGATGTCCTGGAAAGCTAATATTTTTTTGTGAAAAGTTGTCATCGCAATTATTACCCCCTAATGTGTATGTTCACACGGTTTATGAAACATATTTATGAAATGATGAAGTTTTATGAAATATTTGATATAAGTTTATATGAAACCCTTCATCATATCTAAGAAAACGTCATAAATATGATAAATAACTAAGGACAAACGATTTGTAAAACAGTTTCATCAATATGATGAAACTTTTTCCCTGAGTATACATAATAACTAAATATTTTCTTAAATTTCATATAAAAATACGGAGGTTGAAAGCTCTTTATAAAGGGTGTTTTTAATAGAGGTATAGAAATGAATGAAATGGAATAAAACAAAGATGAATTTTTTAAATTGACATAAAATTTACTTTATTCGAAAGATAATCTTCTGGCATTATAATTTAAATATGACTTCTGGCATATGACCCCACGGCTGGCTCCGACGTAGTCTAATCGGAACGTCCAATTTTCGACGACCTTTTCCAACATTTGTGGCCGTATATTGGCAATAACGCTGCGAATGTTGTCCTCCAAGTGGTCAATCGGCGTAGACTAGCGACTTCACATATCCCCACAGAAAATAGTCCAGCTGCGTTAAATCGCACGATCTTGGAGGCCAATTCACGGATCCGAAACGTGAAACTATGCGGTTACCAAACGTTTCCTTCAATCAAATCAATTGTGGCACGAGCTGTGTGACATGCTGCGCCGTCTTGTTGAAACCTCAGCTCCTGCACATCATGGTTGTTCAACTGATGAACGAAAAAGTCTGTAATCAAGGCACTATATCGGTCACCATTGACTGTAACGCTAAACCAGCATCGTTTTTAAAGAAGTACAGACCAATGATTCCACCAACCCATAAAGCACACTAAACAGTCAGTTTTTCTGGATATAACGGTGTCTCAACATACAATTGACGTATCAATTTAACCAAAAGTGAGCTTCATCGCTAAACAAAATTCGCTTATAAAAATCAGAACAGAACCATTAGAGTGAGGTAAGTTTCTAAAAATAGAACTGTTATCAGCGTGTAGTGCGAGTGCATGTGGCATTAGAATTCAGTTTATCTATACCACGGTCAGTGATTGCACAGAAAATTTCATATAGACGCAATCGAACAACTAAAAACATAACAAATATTACATTATTAAAAAAAAAAAAAAAACAGGGTCACTGACGAAGGTTCAATACCAGAAACTGCGCAGTCTAATTCAGAAAATTGAAAATTTACAATGTAGTTATGATTTTTAGAAAATACACTCATTCTTCTCTACCACGCCTTTCACAATTAAAATTAAATAAAATTGCATATTAATTATAGTATTAATTGCAATTGTCTGAAAAATACGTTAAAATTCAAACCCAAAACAAAAATCAAACTTTGCCCTCTGGCAATTCTTCCCTAACTACGTAAGCTCCATATATCGAATATACAAAGAATATATCATAGATGTGGCATCACTTACAACATATGGGAAAACAGTGGACATTAGAGTGAGGTAAGTTTCTAAAAATAGAACTGTTGTGTTGTTGGAGTTGTACTTCTGAGATTATGTATGCAAGAACAAAAACACCGTGTATTGAATAAAACTAGTGTTAATCACAACAAAACTCGACCTGACGATAGATCAGTGGGCTAAAGCGCTCTGTCTAACGTGTAGTGCGAGTGCATGTGGCATTAGAAATCAGTTTATCTATACCACGGTCAGTGATTGCACAGAAAATTTCATATAGACGCAATCGAACAACTAAAAACATAACAACTATTACATTATTCAAAAAAAAAACAGGGTCACTGACGAAGATTCAATACCAGAAACTGCGCAGTCTAATTCAGAAAATTGAAAATTTACAATGTAGTTATGATTTTTAGAAAATGCACTCATTCTTCTCTACCACGCCTTTCACAATTTTTAAAATAAAGTTGCACAATTTGGAAGCGTTGTTCAGGCGTCACTCTATTCATGTTGAAATGCAAAACCAAACTAAACATAAATCACTTGACAGCTGAAAAAATGTTGCCAACTTAAAGTTCTATACTTGTATAAAAAACACCCTTTACATTGAAAATAACACTCAAATATCATTTTACTACTTTCTTAAAATGTTGTCCTTAGTTAAATGCCATTTAAGACTTTTTGTGAAAAAAGTCAAAATAATTACTATTATCACATATATGCTGAAAATTTTAAAAAACTGCGGCGAATCAAAACTGTTTTTAAAAAAAAAATTATAAATATTTTTCTCACAGTAAGCTCTACATAACGAAACTTTTTTAGCGGGACGCCCTTTTGTACTCGTTGTTGTTTTTAACCAGATTTTTAATTTGTTTAGGTAAAAACTTGTCTAAAATTGGTAATTCATATTAACGGTTTTATTAAGAAAACATTATTTAATTTAATCGATTAATCGTCAACATTTATTTTTCGTTTTTCGAAAATCATAATTTTTAAATTATTTGCCCGAATTTTATTTTTGTTCGTTCGATTAATCGAATAATTATATTGAAATTAACTAGTGCGTCTTTAATCGATGAGCGTATAGAGAAGATGATTATGAGCTTTAGTTTTTGAACTACATTCAAAACAAAAAGCATGGGTATTTTGTGCAATTAGTTTTGGCCGACACGGTAAATATTTCCCTATCAAAGAATATGGAATCTTTTATTTAGAAAATTGTTCGTACCAATAGCTGATTGAAAATGTGCAACATTTTATAAAATTTTAGATTTTATAGATTTTATATCTATTCCACCATCGCTATCTGCATATCTCATTTTATTTACTATATACAGTGGGGAGCACTTGTGAGTACATGTTAGTACTTTTTACACCTAAAGATTCAGGTCGAAAAATATTTGACACTAGAGCTAAAGTATACTTTTCTACCGGCAAGGTACGCTGAATCCAAATCTGGTATCAGAATCAGAGATCATGTGTTCGAGCTATATTAACGGGAAAAGTGTAGTTTTTAATAAAAATTCTCCGATTTTCACCTTCCTGGAAACATATTTTGTATAATACTTTTAAATTCACCTGACCACACTCTTACCTTTTTTCAGTTTTTGAATTTTTAAGAAATCTTATTTTTTTTGAAATTATTATCGGTTGAACTTGATAATAAATTCGACATTTTTAAAATTTTACCCTGCGGTACTTTAAAATTGCAGTTATAAAATCAATTTCAATTCACTATACTTTCGTAAGGAAATAAGTTATCTTAAAAATTCAAAAACTGCAAAAAAGAATAAGAGTAGTGTGTAAATATATTTCCAGGAAGGTGAAAATCCGAACATTTTGACCAAAAACTACACTTTGCCCTTTAACATATCTCGAATGCTGAGACCTTTAGAAAAGTATACTTTCGTTCTAGTGTCGGCCTGTACTCCCCACTGTATCCACATTGGTCGTCACTGGTTTTTCAAATTTCGTTGTTATCATAACTATTCCTAGTGGAACTTTCACCACTCATCTCAATATCTTCACTTACTATTAATCAGTGGCGTAACCAGGATTTTATTTCGTATGTGGCCCAATATATATTTTTTTTGCCGAATTTATTTTTTATATGTCAACTTTGGTGCAACTTAAAAAGTAGCTTTTTAGTACTTACACTTATAATAAAAAGTTATTAAAAATGTTTTCTAAAACTACTAAAAATAAGTTCAAAATGACGTTGCAGGAAAAACGGCTAAAATTAGTAGATTTTTTTTTACTAAATATTAAATATTGATTTAGTTAGTCGAAAGTTACAAATTAATCTGCTAAAATCGGCAAAAATGTTTTAAATTTGCTAGTAGTAAAAAAAAAAAATTTTACAAATTTTAAAATTTCCAATGTTTTATTAAGTTTTTTATACTAATACAATGTTACTCTTTTATAATCAGGAATACAAATTTTTAGTAAATATTCTGTTAAATAATGTAGCAAAACTTTTGTGAAGATTACAGTTCTTTGTTAGCAAATTTTGTCAACAAATATTCAGCAAAAGTCTTTGCTAAATTTAGAAGAGTATATTACTATTTTGAATTAACTGAAATCCAACTCAAAGATAACTAAAATTCATCAAATTTAACATTTTTTTTTTCTGTTTCTGTTATTATTTCCTAATTTCAGTATGTTTCTTTTTTTTCCAACGTCAGTTTTAACTATTTTTAGAAGCTTTTTCCTCTATTTTTACAGATTTATTTCTAGGAGTATACCATTCAATAATTCGTTAGTGTTTAAGGCAACATTTGTGGAGATGGGATAACAGGGTAAATACCGGATATATACCTTTTTAGAAATTTTTTAAATGGCTCTGTAAGCATTGTCATTGTCATATTTATTTATAAAATTTATTATAAAGTCCTTTTAACTTTGCTGCTAGATGGGTTTGCTCGCCAAATTTTCTACAACATCGTTTAAACACACATTTTTGGTAATTAGCCAGGTATTTACCCATTTCTACCCAATTTACCCTTTTTATCCGGTATTTACCAATTCCCACCTCTAAAAATTAAAATTCTCAATAAATAATATTTCATGATTTGAATAATATGGGGTAAGGCTTCATAACACGTGCGGATACGTTTCGTAAACGGACTGTAACTCCATCCAATGTGTAAAAATAGTACCTACATACAATATGTTGTCTCTGTTTATCATACTAAACAAATGGTGATGGAATTGCGGGAAGTATATTCAGATGAAAATAGAATTTACTGTCCGCGAGTAAGATTTTAAAATTACTCAAGTAACTCGAATAATTTCAAATAGTTTTATTTTATTAAATTTCCCTTAAAAAGCCATAATAAAACACAAAATAAATACAAAATCATCTTTCGTTTTCATAAAGTTCGACTTTAAGAAGACATTAGAAATATAGCTTTTAAATTTTTTTGCAAATATTAAAAATAATATGGCTTAGCAGTCTCTGCCTCTAACAAATATAGTCTAAAAATTATATAAATTACATACACTTTTAATTTATTTGATACGAATTGAAGAAAATACGTTCGTTTACAGCCCAAACCGAGCTGTAACAAAAAAAAAATATATGATGAGTTAGGTACAATTCGAATCTTGCAAAAAAATTAACACAATCTAATGGTTTTGCGATTTGTAATTGTTGTCGAATATTTAGATAATGAAGAGTTTCGCTTAATTTATGAACCTTTGTGTTCTTAGTTTTCTTGTATAGTTTTGGCCATAAAGATATATATATATATTATAATGTCTGTAATTGTTCAAGAATATTTAAAAAATATCTTTAGATATTGCAAAATATTGATATTTATGGATTGGTCTCGGTACCGAACCTTCAAAATTACCGAAAAAATAATAAACCGAACACAAAACAGCTGATCCGTTACGGCACGGAACGGCAAGGCTAAGTGATCGACATCACACACATACTAATTAATGCATGCACAACAAACAGTTGACACAACACAAAGCAGTAATTTTCCGTACTTAAACTAGTCGTATATATAAACTAAACTATGTATACAGTGTTGCATTTTTATGTACATATGTTGATTCTTATGGTAGTTAAAACCGTTAAAAATTTAAAATTTAAAATTAATTTTCATGTTTTTGTATAGTGCTACAGTCCGTTTACTTAACGTATGAGTTAGCTAAAACCGAAAAATTAGAATACTTTTCATGTATTACACAAGGGAACAAAATTGAATTTTTTTTTTGTGGACTTTAAATTTATAGCAAATTTTTACTAATTTGAGGTCGCTGATTTCAAATCTAATCTCCATTTTTCTCTATCAGCTCGACTTTTCGAGATATACCGTTATGTCCAAAATTAAGGCACTTCCGCTACATATATTTTGGAATAATTTGAAAAAGGGTTTACCATATTCAGTTAAAAAAAAAATCCGAAACTCCCCAACAATGTTATCTTTAAGCCTTGCTTACATTGTTTTTAAAATTTCCCAGTAGTTTCAGAGATATCGTTAAAGTTTTGAAAAAAAAATTCATAAAAAATAAAAATCACAGTTTTGGTCCAAAAATATTTAGTTAAATATATTTCGAATGAAATGAGCTTTATTTCATTGCAATCAAAAATCACAAATTTTGATTTTGTTCACAATTTACTGAATTCATAAAAATCTCGATTTCCATACAAAAACAACATTTTTTTATGTGTAAGTGTTTGCTGCTGTTCTATTTGTGTAATAAGTATGTTATTGTAATTGTTTTTAGGTCAGATTTTTTCTATCAGCTAAACTTTTTAATTTAACAATAGTTAAATTAAATTCAGCTTCCCAAATAACCTTAAAAACAACATTCAGTTCTTAATCAACAGAACCCTTGTTCTCTTGTGTTATTTATTAAACACCGGCCTTAACCAATGTTGTAGTTATACAAGAAAATATTATTTCCACCAACAACATGCTCAGTTTAAATAACAATTCGGGATGAGTTCTTTTCGAAATTCATGATTCAATAATAAAGGGTCCGCCATCTAACGTTTTTTTTTTCAACTAGTGCTTATTTCGTGAATGGTAACACCTAGCTCATGTCTGATTTGACAGATAATTAGTTTTATCCTTCCGCTGAACGAATATGGTCCGTATGTTCGTTATCTTGTGAAAGAAAGTGAAAGAAACTGGCATCCTCATCGATAAACCAAAGCGTGAAAAGCAATTTATGCAATTTCTTGTGTATACGTTTAGTTTTCCGGAATAATTAATTGGAATTTAATATGAAACACGTTAAACCTGTGACACAACAAAATAAATAAAGGGCTGGAAACAAAATTTGTGTTAAAAAATCCGGAACAATGTTTTTTGAGGAGTTAAAGTCTTTATTAAAACCCGACTTATTTTTGTCGGTTTTGAGGCTTGAAAATCCGCAGTTTCGATTAAAACCGCACAGCAAACTTTAATAGGGGGTGTTGTAATAATAATACAAGATTTATTTGGCTACTTTTTCACCGGACGTGTTTCGCACGTGTTCTTAGCCAAACATGTTTTGTGGATATATTTTCCATACATTTGTCCACCAAAACACATGTTTTGCCCAAAACACGCATTCAACTATGTAAAGTTGTTTTTATGCTTAATAAAATTTTAAAATAGCAAAATGAAAATAAATTCATACCTATTGACAATAACAAAGCAAAAGAAAAAGAATGAAATCATTTCTTGAGGGGTGGTTGGGAGGGGGCATTTTGGTACGCCACTGCTATTAATGATATTCTCTAAATAACCGTTTTTGGTTGTTTTAAGAAAAATACGTTTTTCCATTTGAAGATCCACAAAATATAGAAATTTCAATTTCTATCCATCAAATGGTTGAAATTGACCGTGGAAATAGCGATGAAATACTTTTATAACATCTATGTTTGTATTTTATATTGTGTGATATCTATTGTACGTATGTATGTACGTAGTATGAAAATTTATTGTTGATTTCTTTTGTGTGTTGATCACATTTTGTATTGACGAGGGTTTATGGCAAAAAAAAAAAAATAAAAAATTTCAACTCTGCTCCACAATGCAAAACGTACAAAACGATAACAACTACACTCATATGTACATTGACATATCCCCCCACCGCCAACCAACAACGCCAGCAACAATAAGAATATATATAAATGTCGACCGCAGTACAGGCCGCGACCGATCGACCGGCCTTTTACAGGCGAAGAATGTCGACGACAAATGTGTATAAATGCTGTTGTTTTTTTTTTATATACAAGACTCGTAGATGGATGGATGGATGGGACGGCATTAGCACATTTGGTTTGATTTTATTTTTAGACGTGGAAATGTTTTCTTTATTTGTGTGTGTGTGTGTGTGTGTGTGTATGTATGTCGATCGTTTTGGGACCTGAGTTGTTGACTTGACTGCCTGAACTGTATGGCACTTTGGTGACTGACTGTTTGGCACAAACTAAGTGACTAATATGATGTTGTGGTGAAATGATTAAAAAAAAAAAAAAAACAACGCAAAAATAACGTACAAATAATTAACCCTCTATCGAACAATCCTAATAAGACCTAATAAGAAAATATTACTTCAAAAACGATTCCATGAGTTAAAATCCTTTATCATCTTCTGTTCTGAATTTTTGGAAAAATTCGATGCTTAGCCGTTGGATGTATTGAATAAAAGTATAATGTGAGACCAAAGGTACCAATAGGTACCTGGTACCTATGGACTGAAATTACGGCCATAAAGGTTTTAACCTTTATATTTCAGGGTTTAATTGCATAATTCCTGTTGAGTTACAAGATCTGTCAGATCACATTAATATCTTCATTATTTTGCTCAGTTATTTCGGTAACTGTATTTTAAGAGTAACATTATTTTCTTTATTCAGGTATTGTCAATGCTCACCGATGTTTTAGCCCCATTATGAACGTGTTCCAAAGACTGGCTAGTTCATAATCAAACTTTGGGAAAATATATCTATTTCCAGCGATTCCTCTTTTCAGATCTTGTCATGTAACGGTATGTTAAGGATATCGCTATTTCAATTATTTCGGTAACGGTATCTTAGCGATAACGATATTCAAGGTATTTCGGTAACGGTATTTTAAATATATTGATATTTTCGTTATATCGGTAACGGTATTTTATGGATAAGGGTATTTCAATTATTTCGTTAACGGTATTTTAGGGATAACGATAGACAGTTGAAAGGGCATTGAATCGATAACGGTATTTTGGCGATATTTCCTGCCAGCCCTGCTTTTAAATGAAAAAATTCGTGGAACTCGTATTTAAGTAAAACCATTTATATCCTATAACTGTGTAGGCCAAAAAAAAACAACTCTTCATGAGCTCTTAGCAAGCACGTAGCTTGGGGGGGGGGGGGGGTCACGTAGCTAGTAGGGGGCAGGCACGTAGCTAGGGGCTAATTTTTAGTTTGAGACAATGTAAACTAAAAGTTAAATACGTCTACACAGAAAAAATAGAATTGAGTTTCAATTAAAATATTTGTTGATTCAGCTAAAAGCTTAATTGAATTCGGTCCTGTTGAGGAAATTGTAGCAACAATTAAAACAATTTGTAACTATTTAATTGATATTATTACCAATTATAGTTTTAATCATATCTATTAAAAATTTTAACTCAAACAAATTTTTTGAAGATACTATTAAAACATTAATTAAAATTTAAAAAAAAATCGCCAAAAATTGTGGAATAAATTGCTTAAATCGTAAAAAAATCGCCAAAATTAAAAAAAAAAACTGAAAGAAACCGTCATCAAAATTGCAGAAATTTAGAACAATTCACAAAATTAAAATAAACTCCAAAATTTAGCAATTATTGCTAAAATTGAAAAAAAATCGCGATTTTTTTATTTTAATAGATTTTCTTTGGCGATTTTTTAGTTTGGCGATTTTTTAAAATTTTTGCATTTGTTTGTATGGTATAAAAACTGAAAATTTTGTGCATACCAAATTCATTTTCAATTAAACAGTTAATACATATTATTAAACATTTGATTGAAAGTGAGTATGAAATCGAATAAAAGTTTAATTGAAATTTTTTTTAAAAATAAGTTTTTCTGTGTATTTTGACATAAACTTTTAAAACGGAGTACCATTACGGAAATGCCTCTGCAACTCAAACTTAATTTTACGTGTGCCGTAGTGTGTCATTTCAAAAGTTGGTACTTTACTTAAAGTGCAATATTTTTATTTTAATTTGATTTGCTACGCACGCATCTGGTAACATAGTTTTCAGTATTTTGTTACGATAAATATTACGATATCTCAAAATCTATGAAAGCGGCTCGTGTTTAGCATACAAAGACTATTTTTTTTTATTTTTCGAAATAAATTTAAGCCTCAAACTTTGATCTATATGCATCATGTGTTAACGTGGTTCAATTTGACTCAAATTTTCACAATTTTTTATTAGACTAAATGTAAACAAATTTCAATGGGCGCACAGTGGACCATTTCACGAGAAGGCGGTCAAAAATCCATAACTTTTGATTGGATTGGAATTTTGATATGCCGTTTTTTTTTTTGTTTGGGACTTTATCCTTTAATTTTTGCTATAAAACGTTAATATCGACCGATAATAAAAAAAGTTATGGAGGGTTTAAAATACATTTTTATTTTTAGTTGAATTTTAGTACAAAAGTGAAGTGTTAAAAGGTTAAAAAAGATTTTTTTTTATATAATGTCTTATTTTTTCAGTTAATTTTACAACTAATACTTTTTAAAAATGTTGTACGATACATTTTGTCAGAAAATGCCAACATTTGGCCCCCGTAAACTTTTTAGTCCTAATGTTGGCCCCCGTAAACTTTTTAGTCCTAATGTTCTCAAGGGCTAAAGGTTGGTTTTTTTTTTTAAAGAGCCCGTGTTAAAATATAATTTATTAATTCAAGATAGAGAAATTTCAATGAAAAAGTCGTATGTTTTTAATTTAGTTAAAAAAATTTTTATTGTTTTTTAAATATTTCTATATCAATTTTTATTGTAAATTTATAAAATACATAAATTTTTTTTATTGTTAGTGTACTGAAAAACTACTTTAAATCAAACAATTTTAGTAAATATTTCTTCTAAATAGCCTTGATTTTCATCTTCTAGAAGTTGTTTAGCTTCTTCTTCCATTTTTGTCGAATGTTGGGCATATATGGATCTGAAGTGCACAACAAATTAGTGATAAGGTCTTCATTAGTGCAACATCTGGACATTTTTCTTGTGTAGTGCTCGCAAAATAATCTATAGTCTTTGTTTCTTTTTTCTTGCGCTTCTTCAGATAGATCTCCTATTGGTAGCATATTGTTTTGAATTATTTGTTCCTCATGGTACAACATTTTCTGAACTGTGGATGGCATATATCTCCAAGAGTATTTTTCGTTATAAAGTATAGTTGTTTTATTGGCGTACTCTCCAATTTTTTTTGCATTTATCTTTCTGCTGCATGCAAGAACTTGTAATATGATTTTGAATCGTCTTATTAATTCATGATCTACACCTGTGATAGATGCTGCAGTTTCTCCTTGCAGTTTCCATCTTCTTGTTTTGGTTTGTCGATTATGAGACCTAGTTGTTGATATTTTTCTTGATTTTTTTTTGTGCTTTCTTTTTTCTTCATTTTCTTTGTTTTTTTCTAACTGTTTCGCCTAAGGGACCGAATTCGAAATCTTAACCCAATTTAATAATATGCTCCATAAAACGTATTCTAGCATGAAGAGGGGACATTCCAAATTCGTAGGCTTCCTTAAAACTATCATCTTTTGGTGGGGGTTGGCTTAATTGACTTGATTTATTTTGGCATATAATGTCAATGTCTTGGTCATCAAATTTAAATATTACTGGTTGAAGTTCTTTAATTTGATCTTTTATTTTTTAACTTCTTCAGTTATGACATCTTTGGTTTTCTTTTTGAATGCAAATTTTATTGGTCTGCAATACTTTGTTGAAGAAGGAATTTCAATTTCCATACCTCAATTTCTGTTGCTCTACTAGTTGACGGCTCTAAGCCGTTATAAATTTTTGTTAAGCGCAATGGAACGAAAGACACCATAAACAAATTAGCATCTGATGAATTTTCGGCATTAAATTGCTTGTATTGTTTCTGACCAGAGGATCCATCACATCCCCATTTAGAAATTTAAGTAATGCTGCCATTTCCAATTTTTTTAAATGATCAGTATCAAGCGTATTTAGCAATCGTTCTGCAGTATATTCAAGGAGATCTTGCAGATTGTGAAGGTAAGCATTCTTTATTTAAACTATATATTTAAATTTAAACTATTTAAACTATATAACTCAAGTTCCGACTATTAATTGTAAATGTAAATGTACCTGTCGACATAAAAAAGATTTTACCCATTAATATAATTTAACAATTAAGCGCATTATGTCTCAACCCTTTTTTTTACAAGTATATAACAACTCGTGTCACCTCTACCGTTTCCTTTTTCTGTCAGTATAAAAAAGAAATAAATTCACGCAGAAAAATACATCGGTACGACCAACTTTTGTATTCATAACACGCAGACGAACGGACGGGCATCGTTAAAGTGATTTTGAGTCGATTCGTATAATAAAAGATGGGTATAGGTCCAATTTTTTTTTGGTAGCTACAAACATTAGAGCAAACTCATTATACCCTAACCACATAGTGGAAAACTTTTGTATTCATAAGTTTTGCACAAAATATCTGACCTTGGGTCAGAAAAATTGTTCTGGTGCATACGGACGGAAACTGGTGGGTTTACAATGGGGCATAGGAATGTAGGGGATGGTGCCAACTACAGAAGAGTGCAAGATTTTTTTGATGGCTTTTGATGGGCAGGAGTTATGCTCTATTAAGTAGGAGGTTTTCGGGAAATTTTAACCTTTTTTAAACTTCTAAACAACCCATTGGCTTTACATTTCTAACAATAATAGCTTAGAAGTTACAAAATTATACAAAATGTATTTTACTTTAAAATCTTTTAAAACAAAAAAGTTACAGTTATTTAAAAATTAAAATTTACAAAGAAATTTTTAAATTTAGCAAAATACTGATAAAGTCCATTTTCGAAGACCCTGTTCGCTGTGATATAATTGAAATAGAGTTGAAATTTTTTGGTTCAGGAGTTTCACTGGTATTTACTTTTAAATGAATAACATAACTTTAAAATCGGTAACCATAAAAAGAAACAGTGCTTTTTTAAATGCGACATTTTAAAATTAAGCAGCTAAACTACGCTTTGTGTTATAACGATGTTTTTTTTTATAAATTTTAAAGCGTTTTTAGTTAAAAAATTTATTAACCCTGCGGTAATATCCTTATTCAACTTACGCCATTACTATCGTTGGGTGTAATCCACCCCTACTTATTAGTATCTGTCATTCACATCAGTTAAAATCAATTATGCAAATAATATTTTTTTTTCAATAATGAACTCCAAAATACAGAAAAAAAAATAAATTTTATAAGTCTGGCAATTCATTTATTTTAAATAATATTTTGTTAATGTACATCTCTCTTGAAAAAAAACAAAAATTCAGCCTTGTGGGTGGATTCCACGCAGACGATAGTACTGCAGGGTTAAATAGAATTGTAATTATTGACGCAAAAGTTAAAAATGAAGGGCAATAGTAAATGACAGCAATAGTTGTCATAAATTTTCCAAGCCAAGCCTTGTTGAGGTTGGGGGCAAAAGGCAGATTATGAATGACACACTCAATTAAAAGCTGACTACAATCTCTGAGTGGTGTCCAGTGCTGCCGCTACTACTTCAATCGAAGTATTTTGCTTCATTTTCACAAAATTTACTTCGTCACTCCTTCTTCCAAAAATCTGCTTCACTTTTTGTTCTGCTTCAAATTTTAAAATTTTTTCCCTATATTACCTAATTGTTTTTCCTATTCCCTTAATTACGATGAAAATAGTGGTTTTAATCACTGAACATATGCAAACGCTATTTTTCATCGCTGGAATGGCAACCCTTTATTTTTGCTTTGTAAAAGTGTCATTGCGTGAACTGTCAAATTGTTGTGAGTTAATAACGTACGGACAGAGATACAAGTCGACTCAAAAATGTCGGCGGCGGCGGCTAATCAAAAAATGACCGGCGGCGGCTCAAAGTCGACTGTAGCCGATGTAATTATTTAAAAAATCATTTACCGCAAACTACTTCTTTGGCCATTTTTTTAACTCCAATTTTCTTTTAAAAGAGCATATTTATGGTTTTCTGTTCCATATTTTAAGAAAAACAAACATATGTAAGTGAACTCGCAAGTAAAGTTTTCGAAAAAACAACAGAGTCATTTTTTTGTTTTTCTTATTAAATAAAATGAATTATATTGTTTTGTTTTTAAAAATGTATACTACTTCAATTTTATTCAATCTACTCCACTTTTTTCCAAAATCTACTTCACTCAATTTTTCTCTAGCGGCATCACTGGTGGTGTCGTGTGAATATAGTCGATTTTAATGCTCACAAAATCGAATGTTGTATGTTGGCTCATAGTGCTGGGGAGCCAACGTTGCCATCTGTGCATATGGGTGGTATAAATATTGAGGGATCAGATACTATTGATGTTCTGGGAATGAAAATTCCGTGCGATGTTCATTGGAACAGTCGAAAGAAGCATTCAAGTACCTTGAGTTTTTAAATCGGTGAACGAACTACTTCACTCTATTTGATCTTCTTACAATTTATAGCACCTTTATGCGACCGAAGATGGAATATAGCTCACATATACACTGAGGAGCATAAGTGTATCACAAACCAACAACTATCACTTTAACAACCTATATTTTCAATAAATTTTACTCAACTGCAATAAAATTTTTCAAATTAGGTTTGTACAAGTGTTTTCTCGCTTTCAAAAAGGTTTTATTAAAATCTGATCACAACAACAAATACACGAAGGCATAATATAAATAAATCAAAATGATACAGTTTTGCACTCACTATTTATTTTTATATTTTTAAAATAATAATATATTTTTAATAACTGCTAAAGTAACCCTTTGCCTTCTTAAGCTCCTGAATGCTATTAGGTAGACCTTGTGTGTAGCTCTGCACAAATTCTGGAGGAATCGCCTCCCACACTTTCTACGTCCGCTCTCACAACTTGTTCACGACTTTTGGCGGACTGGCATATTTTGCAAGCTGCGATTTGACGTGACTCCACAAATTCTCGATCGGATTCATATCCGGAGATTGTGAAGGCCACGTCATCACACTAAATTTTTGCTTTTTGAGCCAGTCTTTCACCACATGTGCTGTATGTTTGGGGTCATTGTCTTGCTGAAAAATTACTTTTTGAGTAGCAAGACCAATTTTTTTCACTACATCAGAAAGATTTTGTTGTAGGATGTACAAATAAGTGACAAAAATCGCTGTTTTCTCGAAATCCGCTAAAGTTAAATAGCTCCACTGGCCAAATAAAAAGAGGAATGCCTTCAATTTTTTCAAGTTTTAGTCCTTAATATGTGCTTAATTAAAACTAAGAGTCCAATCGTTGATTTTTTTAAATTTCTTTAAAAAAATTTTGAAACTTTAAAGTTGGAGATTTGAAAACTGTGTTTAATAATTAAGACTTTTTTGGCTTTAGTTTAAAACGAGTTTGCAAAGCACATGATAAAAAATACTTTTTAATTGAGTACCTTGGAGCTAATATAATAAAAAAATGTTTTTGCATTACATTATTTCTACGAATTTCAAAATTTGGGCTCGAACTTCTTGATTAACCGTTCTGTGAAACATTAGTTGCCGGGGAATTGTAATAACTTGTTTTTTTTTAACCGATATTAGTTGTTATTGCCTTATTAGAAAGATAATTTACTGTTTATTATGATTTTTGAATCCTTTAAGTGAAAGATAAACTTAAAATATTAAAATTTTTAAGAAATTTAAAAAAGTCATATTTGTCCCATATATACCGTTTTTCAAACTTCAGGCCCGTTGAGGCACGTGTTCCTCTTATCCGATTGTCCTAATTTTTTAGGATACGTTGTTTTACATCCAAATTCATATTTTTAAGGGGGGGCCCAGTCAATAACTGACATTTTTTTTGCTCCAGACAAGGTTGGAGATCCTAATGTTCACCCATTGGAGCACCGGCAGCATGTGGGTTGTGTAACACTGTTCTATCGATGTTATCATGGGAGGTGTTCCACCGAGATATGTCAGCTTATCTCCAGAACCCGAGTTTTCATTCGCATACCGAGCTTCCATTGTATGTCACATTCTTTGGTTTTCCATTGTCCAGTAAATCGCACAGCGAATTACAGAGAAAATTCGTTAATCAGTCGAACTTACCGTATGCGAAATAAACTTCACTCAGATGTCTTCCCTGAGAATTACAATGTTGATAAATTGAAGTCTAATGCCCACAAACACTACACTCTATTTCGTCCTCATAGCCTATTTCCTGATATCAACACAATGCACTGCATTTGAAGTAGGGTTTTTCATTTCCCGGACTTTAACATTTCCCGGGAAAGCGGGATTCATTTTCTCATTTCCCGGGAATTCCCGCTCTATAATAAAATAAAAAATTTTGTTTTTTTAATTTATTAATTATATTTTATTAAAAAAAAAAATCACATTAAGTTCAAACTTTTTAAAAGTTTTTATGTTAAAAACAACAAAATAAATTAATTCATTTCTTTCATATACATTAAAAATGTATGTGTACATTTAAAAATAAAAAATTAAATAAAAAATAAAAAATTAAATAAAAATAAAAATAAAAACTTATTCTTTTTGATTCTTAAAATAAGTTTTCAATACTGTTAGAGCATTTATGGTCTCATCAGAAAGTCTATTTCTAATTTTAATAGTCCTGTAAGGGAAAATACTCTTTCACTTTCAACAAAAGTGGGCCGTATTGTTAGTAAAGCGTCAAACAATTTCTGAATATTTTTAGTTTTTTGGCCTTCAAAACACAAACGGCTGTTGTTAAAACTAAAAAAAGGTGTTGCCACCATAACATAATAACACCAGACAATCACCATGAGTTGATATCACAAAAAAAAAAAATTTCGCGGGAAATCCCGCAGTAATTCCCGGGATTTCGGGATTGGAAAACCCTAATTTGAAGGGACATCCTCTGAGTGTTGGGTAAACTAAAATAAAAAAATTTAGGTTCTCTAAGACAGTCGCTGTGAAGTATAGCGTTATATATTTAAAACGCTTCCAACTGACTATCGTTATCCGACTGAATACCGTTATCAGTAAAATACCGTTACCGATATAATTTAAATACCAATGTCCTTAAAATAAAGTTAACGAAATATCTAAAATGCCACTTAAATACCGTTACCGAAATAATTGAAATAGAGTGATCCCTAAAATACTGTCACCGAAATAATCTGACAAGATCAGAACCAAATAAACGATGTAAATAGATATATTTCCCCATAGCTTTATCATGAACTAGACAGTCGTTGGAATTCAACAAATATCATTGTGTAAAAAGAAACAGAAAAAAGCTTTTTTTTATTATTTTACTTTAATATTAAATATTACTTTGGTGGAGCTGTACAGCGTGATTGGTAATATATTGGATATAGACAAGATCGAGGTGGGCGTCCTTGACTTGAGGTTTTTCGAATCATATGACGAATTTTTTAAAGGAATAAGAATTTAGGAGTATCATAAGAAGTAACAAATAGCGAATTTACATTGTTAAAACGCTTATGGCGTTTTCTTTTCTGGCAAAAATGTCACATTTTTTTTGCACTTTGTCCTCAAATTACCTTTTTGTGTTCTTTTCTAAAATCTTTTCTAAAAAACTCTCTGAGAGGGTGCCGTGTTTCTGTCTGAAAATGTTGCCTTATAAAAGGCAAAAAATGCAACATTTTCTGCCCTCAAAAAATTTACAGGGTTGGATGTTGCCCTGTTTTTTTGGTTTATCAATCTCATGTGTATATATTGTAAAGTTTTTGGCGAGAAAACTCTCACATTGGTAGCAGAGTGGTAGTGTGCTGGCTTCTGACACAGAAGATCCCGAGTTCGAACCCATATTGGTATGACATTTTTTTATATTTTTTTTTTTTTTTGTTAAATTTAATTTAAGATTTTTTTTAATTTGTTTTTGCTATTTTTTTTAATTTTTTCCTTTTTGTAAGTATTTAATAATTTTTTAATCTGAAATTCGCTTACAAACAAAATTATAAAAAAAAATTTAATTGAAAAAAATGTATGGAGCTAAGTCCAAATTTTTTAAATAATTGAAAAAAACAAAAATTAATTATTAAAAAAAAAAAAATTTAATTTTTTTTTAAAGTTTGCTGGGATTAACAGCACTAAAAACCAGATTTGGTTAAATAAATGTAATATGTGATGAAATTGTGATCTATTCTGATTGTAAAAATGCTTCATTTTAATGGGGCGAGGGCAAAATTTTAAAAATGTTGCACATTAAGAAGGCAACACTTTTTCCAGAAAAGAAAACACCATTAGTTTGAAATCTAATTCGAAATCCACATAGTTTACATCAGAACATTTTACAGCTAATTGGATTTCGATTGTACAAAATTAGTCTTTTGTAAAAAATCTAATCTTAGAAAATAACCACAAATAAAAATTATTCTAAAATACATTTTATTCAAGATTTATATAGATTGTGAAATATAAAATGTAATTTTTGTTAATAAAAGTATTTTTTATAGGGATAATCAGTTTAACCCTCTGACCGGCAAGCCCGCCTCCAGAGTGATTTATAATAAGAATTTAGCTATTTCGATAGAAAACCAAAATTTACAAAATTTTTATACGTGCTTAGCATGGTTTGGAAGGGAGAAAGCGTTAAAGTTAAAATTTCGTAAAATTTCAAAAAATAAATATTTTAAAATTAACACAATAACGGGACACCGTTGATACAAAACACAACCTAGGACTAAAGCTTCAACTCTAATTTTGGTATAAGGACATATAGGATTCCAAAAGGATATATGTAAGGCACATCGTCTTTACTTGAAAACGTATAGACGAATTTTTACTAAATTTGACAGAATGAATTTAATAGGTATTATTAACAAAATCTATAAGTTTAATCAATATATGTTGAAGTTAAGGTGTGTTTTCGCTCAAATGCGTTTTCGCTCAATTTCGGGTTTTTCGATAAACGAAATATCTTCTTTACTTTAAACACAAAACTGGTAATTTTTGGACTGTAGTTATATCTTGCTAAGAGGAATAATTTATGCTTAAAGTTAGTTTGTTTTTATGGATCAGTTTTTGAGATTTGCTCTTACTTAACCTATTTTGGACCATATCTCCTAAAATAGGTTTATTGTTTAATATTGTTTATTTTTCATACCGAACAAGTGGTATTAATTTCATTGATTTTACTTTGTATGTGAAATATGTTTGAGATTCTCAAGTTTTTATTAGATTTCAGTCGAACTATATCGCAATTCTAACGTTAATTCGGTGGAAAGGAAATCGCAATGGGCCATATGATTTCCGAGAGTAGTTACCTTCTATAATCGTTATAAAAGGATTTTATTTTTTCGGTCTTCTGTAACCCGAATGAAAGCATTTTTTTCTGTCTTCTATAATCATTATGAGTAACAAAAAAGTTTTCTGGCCGCATGGAAAATAAATACATAGACATCAAAAAAAAAATTCATAATGCTTACAGAAGACCGAAAAAATAAAAATCTTTTATAACGATTATAGAAGACCAAAAATAATAAAAGTATTTTGTAGTGGCTATGAAAGACCAAAAAAAAAAATAAAAATATTTTGTATTGGTTATCAAAGACCCAAAAAATATTAATATTTCATAACGGTTATCAAAGGCCAAAAAAAATAATAATCTTTTATAACGTTTATGGCAGCACTACACTTTTTTGGATGATTTATAATTGTTATTACAGGACAGATTTTTTTTAGTTATTTTTTCTATAACCTATTGCATATTTAAAAAAAATAACAGTTATTTCGGGTCCCTGCTTTTTTCTGTTGTTATCGTTTAAATCAATTATTTAGATAAAGTTGTTAGTTATTTGATTTCACCACAAGAACAAATTTCATCCGTATTTTAACTAATTTTTTTTAAGCCATTGGTATTCGTAGTTGTTCGGCTTTTATGCAACTTTTTCCGAAGAAGCGATATTGAACCGCTTAAAAAATACGTGTCCATTATTATTTTTCTTTATCATATACACTGACAGAATTATCCTTCATAATATTAATGAAACAATTTCATAGAACTTTTTTCGTGGATTCAATGAGCTATTTGTGATTCTCAAATTTACAAATTTTTCAGTTAATTTAAACCACAATTGTTTTCAAAAAATAATTTTTCTGGGTTTCCGCTATCATATATTATTAAAAATTAAAAAAAATTGACTATATCTCGGAAACTAAGCGATTATACCCAAAATTGTTACTACTAATTATATTTTTTATTCACCACCGTTTATTCCTGGTAGTAAATATGCACCTACTTCTGGTCTGATCTGATGAATCCCAAAATTCGGATTTTAATTTCTGATGATTTAGCTAAACGCAGAAAAAGGTCATCATATTAAGATCATTTTTTTTAATTTTTATTTTATTAATTAATAATCATATAATTACAAATTATATACTATTACCCTAACTGAGCACCAGCTACTATGGCTTTCGGCGCGTTGTAGCGAAAACAGATCAGTGCCTCTGGTGGAAATCGAACCCACGACCCCCGCTCTGATAAACCAGCACGCTACCAACTAGCCTACCGGGCGCACATCATGATAGTTTATGAGCATCATCTTATGGCTGAAACACTTAACATTCATAATATGATCCTCATGATTATGAGTCTAGATGATGATAAAATTGTTCACTGTAATCATAATATATTCAGTCAGAATCATGTTTAAGGTTGTTAGGATCATCATACTATAATTTGTTGTCCTCAACCATGTTCAACCATATTTTTTATGTGCGTGTAATTTACCTACACTCTTAAAAATATAGCCGGTACAAATAGTTGGAACATCAGCTACGATGATGATAATTACACTATGCTATATTTAGGTACCCTAAGTTTTAGAAGAATAAAATTTTGGTTTACAGCTTTGTTCAAATAACTAAGATCTTAACCAAATCAATAGAGTTTTAAGGATAAATAAACACAAAATTCCTGCTAAAATGTTCTCTCCGGATCTGACCAGAGGAAAGTCCATATTTATTACCGGGAATATAAAAGATTAAAAAAGACTACTTAATAGATGCGAAAATATTGTTTACTGAAAACAATTGTGTTTTAAGTTAACTGGCAAAATTAGTAAATTTGAAAATCACGAATTACTAAATTTTAGTTGGAAAAATTAGTTCAAATACGAATGAAATTTGTTCTTGTCGTGAAATAAGATAACGAAGAACTTTAGTTAAATAATTGATTTAAGCGCAAGCAACAGAATAAATTAGTTCAACTGAATTATAACCCGTTTACCAGACTTTTGAACTAACTTTTTTTATGAGTGTAGCATTGTCAATGCATTTAACAGTCAATTGTATTTCAGAAATTATCACTTGTTTTTCAAAAATTGCATTGTTGCTTTATTATTCATTTTGTCTCTTATATGCCAGAGTACCTTTTCGAAAAATATCAAAATGCATTAATTTATGTTATTGGTACATAGTATAACTACAAACAATTAATTTAACCCATTTTATACCACTTACAGATTCCGTGGAAATTTTTTGACGAAATTTGGTAGAAAGGTATAATGGTGTCTCAATAAGCTTTTTCTGAAGTTTTTGTACACTTCTTGTATAATCGGCAAATGACCTTTACACCACCGATCTTCTTTCTATAAATTAATAATGGTCTATACAAAAATGTCAAAAATTTTATATTTTTAATTAATTATATGGTAACTCTGGAACAAGTTTTAAACTTTTTGTATTTGTACAGTTAAGACCGCAACTTATATCCAAAATGATCAGATATTAAAAGTAGGTGTTGCTTTAAAGCAACTGCAGTGCAAAATGGGTTAAAAATTAAAAGTTAATTATGTAGCCCATTTAAACTACATTTATGAATGTAAAGTTATTTAAATTAATACAAATTCAAAAAATTAATAAAAATTTCATTCATAAAAACAATGTTTTGTAGAGAAACTCGTTTTTTAAAAAGAATAAAATAAATCTTGAGTTATACGATTGACTCTTAAGTTTTTATATGTAGTGCTCCGCCTCTTATATACGTATAACCGATGAATGTACCGCCTTATGCGATGATTAGTTAAAATATAAATGACTGTTTACTGTTTGAAGTTCCACGTGAATTAAGTAATTAAATATTCAAATTGTAGGGTGTATTACTTTAAGTTCTGAAATGGAATTCATAACGTCTGAAATACAATTGTTAAATCTGAAATACAATTTATAATTTCTGAAACACAATTGATAATTTCTGAAAAACAATTGAGAATTTCTAAAATACAATTGATAATTTCTGAAATACAATTGATAAATCTGAAATTCAATTGATAATTTCTGAAACTCAATTGATAATTTTTGATAGTGCAGTTAAATATTTTAAACTAAACTTTTTATCTAAAATTTAGGTTATTTAAATTTAGCAGAATATCATTTTCAACTTCATTGAAAATTCTTCTACAGCAAATTGACGTATTGTTTTATGCTGTCGTAGATAAATTTTCCACTATCGGTAAAACCGATATTTTGTTATTGTTAATTTAAACTTCCCAAAAGTGCAACTATTTCGCATGAATAGTAATTTTAGCTTTTGCCACTCAAAAAAAAAATAAATTAGTAGTAAAGTTAGTAAAACGTCTTGTAAATTAAATTTTTGTTGAAATTGTGTTCTCCGCAATTTTTTTGTTGAAATTTTTTGTTGAAATTGTGTTTGCAGCTATAACTTTAGATGTACTTATTCAGCACTTAACTGATTTGAACTAATGTTTTACTAAAGTTTTACTAATTTATTTTTCTAAAAAAAATTTCTCATAAGCACATTAGCAGTGTGGACGACAACCAGATTGAGAGATATACGCAGAACCAAGTAGATGTTGCAGCATATCAAGATGTATTAGAGATGAAGAAAATGAAACTAAAAAGCACAACCGGTGTAAGACATATATAAACATCAACCATTTAAGATTTTTGTACAAAAGGACGCAAACAATGAGCGTACATATATTGATTAAAAAACTTTGATTCTGTGTTGTCACTGGCTTGCCAAAGTAATTTTCTATTAATTAAATTAAAAACAAAATATTTTAATTTAATAAGATTGAACACAAGTTCCGATCCTGACATTACAAACATTTTAAGCCATGTTTGGTAGATATTTTATTTTAAGCTATATTTATGTAAATACTAATTAGCTATTTTTTACCTTTTTTCTTTAAAAAATTAAACTTATTTTAGCTTTTTTTTCCAAAAGAGGGCTTTTTTTCTTTTTCACTAGCAATCGGTATTTTGATTTATTTTTTAAATGAAAGTCGAAAATTCAATGTTATATCTGATAGCGGGAACAATATATTGCCTAAAATAATTAATAATTTCTCTTATGCGCCATTTTTTTAAGGTTTATTTTTTTTAATTAATGGCTTAATTCTAACTTTTAATGGCTTATTTGATTGTTTTTTAAGCGCTTAAAACATTGTTTTAGAGCTGTTTTTTGGTTGGCCTAATACTAAATATTGGAACTATGGAGTGTGTTCATTATGCATAGTTGCATACATTAAAGGGTTAATGTTAGTACCATACGATGCTTGAAAATTTTATTATACGACAAAAATATATATGCAATAGATTGTCGCTGTTTTGGTCAAACAGTGTTGGTGGTTTTTTATCGTCTATCGTCACCTTCGTCCTCGTTGCCTTGGTACTAGTTAGTATACCATGGTACTAATGTACATATGTATACATATATATATTTCAGTTGACTTTTAGTATCGCCAACTTTCATATTTATAAATCTATTTGCAATTTTTTAGTAATATGTTGAGTGATTTTCAAGAAAAAAAAGTTGCAAATACTATCAGCCGACTGACTATCTTCTTTTTCAAAATGTACATTTTTGTTAAAATCGATTTACTTAAATCACACATTTTGTTATCTCCGTACTATAAATAAAATAATTCAAATAAAGTTAACTTTATTTTAATTCATTTATTGCGGTTTTGTAATGAAACATGTCTGAAATGAATTAAATTCAGATTTCAGAATTTCAGAGGTACCCTAGAAATAGGGTTGCCATTCGTACTGTTTTAAACAGTACATGTACTGTTTTTTGAAAAATGTACTGTTTTATTCACAACACCTAAAACAGTACGCAAAAGTACTGTTTTTTTGGATTTGTACTGTTTTTGTACTGTTTTTTTTTTTTGTATATTTTACATATTTTCATATAAACAGTTTTTTTTGCGTGTACAAAGAATATATATTTTTTTAACCATGTTTTTTTTCGTGTGTACAATAGTTTTTTATATAAATTTTTTGAATCTCCCTGTATTAATTCCACTTCGTTTCTTTGTACATATATAAGTTTGGTTTGTTTACTTTTCAAGCAATGGATGTTTGTAAACACAATTTTTTCCATGACACTGCCCAATGCAAAAAGTAATGGAGTCCAAACTAATAATTTTAGCCAATTTGACGAAATTTAGTCAATTTGATGAAATTTAGTCCATTTTACTTCTTTAGAGGATGTAAACTTGACGAAATTTTGTTGATTTGAATAAAATTTGTTAAATCTTAAAAAACAAATTGACAAAATTTCGTTAGAGATCTACAAAACATTTTTTGTTGATTTTACCTACGCTATTTGGTTCGGTGTATTAACTTATTTTAAGTAAATATGTGATGTGTTGAAGTAAAAGTTATGTTAACAATAAATACAAAAATGTACTGTTTTTTTTCATCAATGTACTTTTTTTGACTTTTCAAATATGGCAACCCTACCTAGAAAACAAATATTTTGATGCCAATGTTGCCTATGCAGTGTGTTTGGGTTGGCATTTATTTGAAATATTTAAAATACAGGTAAGAAAAGAGCTCTTCGGTAAAATTCGAATAAAAGCCGAACAATTTCGAATGTCGAAAAGACTCAGACACCCCCTCCATTAAATTTAGTAGACATTAATATTAGTGTTTCCAATAATTCGAACTAGGTGAAGGCATTATTCGAAAAATAGCTAAAATTGATTAACAGGATATTCGGGACGGTTAATCGACAATATCGACGATTAATCGCTTAATACAAAATAAATATCTTTCTTTTGTTTATTTATTAATAAAAACACAAAGAACAGTTTTTTTTTTAATTTCAAGGAAAGTCTACTGCATTGGTATACAAAGTGTTTGTTTAGTATAATTCAAAGCTTAATGCGATTTTTAAAGAAACATGTTTTATATTCCTGAGGTTTTATTTTGGAGGAATTTGAATTAGTGGAAGTAAGTCCATAGATATACAGAGTTTTTCTATTAATAAGCTCTTAGAATATATTTTTGTTTTCAAAATATGTGAATTTAAGAGAACTACTTAGTTTTCGTTATAACTCGTTCTAGTGTCGTAAAATCATGGGCGTAAACATGATTTTTCTTTGAATTTGTTAAAAAGGCAATCGATTCAATTTACTCCAAAATAGAAAGTAGGTAGTCCTAGAACCACTTCTGAAACTAATTATATTTAGTTATATCCAGAGAACGCAAATGCCTTTTTTTGTCTTTTCTGCCTTTTTTATTTTCGCACACATTTGCCATATTTAACATTAAAAGTTTAGTTTTTAAGATTTTTGTGCTTTAAATATGCCATTTTTTTATTTTTATATGTATACATATATAAAAATGCAAATGATTTTGCCATCTTAAAAATGATTGTAAGTAGAATACACTGAAAAGGACAGTTGAAACAAAGTTATATGCATTTAAAAATTAACTGCTGAAAAATATGTTTACTTATTGGATATAAAGGGTGTTTTTTATAGAGGTATATAACTTTGAAATGGAATAAAACAAAGATGAATTTTTAAATTGACATGAAATTTACTTTATTCGAAGGATAATCTTCTGGCATTATAATTTAAATATGACTTCTGGCATATGACCGCCACGGCTGGCTCGGACGTAGTCTAATCTGGAGGTCCAATTTTCGATGACTTTTTCCAATATTTGTGGCCGTATATTGACAAAAATGTGCCGAATGTTATCCTCCAAGTGGTCAATCTTTTCGGGCTTATCGGCGTAGACTAGCGACTTCACATGTCCCCACAGAAAATAGTCCAGCGGCGTTAAATCGCACGATCTTGGAGGCCAATTCAAGGGTCCGAAACATTTTGGGCCTATTCACGAATCTTGTTTTGGGCCCATTCACCGAATCTACGAATTGCTAGGTGATCGTGTGGCTTCAATTGTTGGACGAGTTGGATTTTGTAAGCACGCAAACCTAGATATTTCCATAATTTTCAAAATAAATTTGCACAATTTGGAAGCGTTGTTCAGGCGTCAGTCTATTCATATTGAAATACCAAACCAAACTAAACATAAATCACTTGACAGCTGACAAAATGGCAGCCAGTTAAAAAAGTGTTGCCAACTTAAATTCTATACCTGTATAAAAAACACCCTTTACAAACTAAACATAAATCACTTGACAGCTGACAAAATGGCCGCCAGTTAAAAAAGTGTTGCCAACTTAAATTCTATACCTGTATAAAAAACACCCTTTACAAAGAGATTTTATGTTTTTTCGTTGCAAACTATGAATTTATAACAAATATAAACTTAACAAGAATTATTCAACGAAATTCTTATTTTTAAATAATTCACGAAAATTAAAAATATCAAACAACTGCTACGAAAATACAGTACCTACTTTTTTTAAATAAACAACTGTCGTGTAGTAACTGTAAAACTTTTAGGAGTACAGGTTCGAGTTCCATTATATTATTAGAAAGCGATTGTAAAAAATATTCATGCGAGATATAAGAAAGAGATGCATTTAATTTTCAATACTTTGAATTTTCATACCAGAACATATTTAAAAATTGACTTTTCTATATTCTTGTTTTGAGTTGCATTATCTAAAGGCTTAATGATCGCTTTCACTCGATTTTAAAAGAATTTAGTGATATTTTAGATAGTGTTCTTCTTTTTCTTGCCATTTTTACCCAAAATTAAGAAAGCTATGAAGCTGAGGAAAAATAAATAAAAAATTCCATATAAAAAAATTAACCGGTTAATCGGCCTGTTTTAACCGATTATTCGGGTAGATTAATTATTTCAGTTTTAAATTATTTGTTTCGACATTAACCATTAGAGGTGATTAATCGAGAAATCTCTTAATCGACCAACCTAATTGCAAACACTAAATTATATTCATATTTTTTTAGTTTAATCCGACTATAGTTCATTAACAAAACGCAAGTTTTAATGTCAGTTAAAGCATTTATTTGTTATCACACATGTTTCATGTCAGAGTTAATGTGCCTACAGAAAATCGTTCATTTGGTATTCCTTCTGTCTAAACTTTTTTTTAAAATAAAACGAAAAATTTATTCGTTTTTGAACCCCTAAACATGAGAATGGCCGCTAAAAAAACGTAAATATACTTTATTTTTTGTTTCGCCTCTATCACAGATCGGAATTTCATTTAGATCGTAGAGCACCCACCAGGAGACTCTCCTTGTTAGCTGTTAATTACTGTAATTTTGCAAACTGAGATCATATGCTAGTATAAATTGAAACTTACACTAAGAATATTTAACTACGACACATCGAGAAAACAGACTCGGTGAATAAACAGAAAATTTCTGCAAAAAAGATATTTCTATATCTGACCAGAGGCAGAAATATAACTAGTTAATAAAGAGTATTTAATCGTCCATGTTGGTTCATATCGCTTAGTTTTCGAAATATAGCCTATTTGATAATTATAAAATAAAAATAACAAGTGAGACATATAGCGGAGACACAAAAAATAATGGTTTGAAATTGTAAATTCGAGATTCGCGAATTACTAAATTTTAGGTCGAAAAATTAGTTCAAATATGTATGAAATTTGTTCTTGAGGATTATTGAGATAACTAATTACGTTAGCTGAATATCTGATTTAAATGATAACTGCAGAAAAAATGCGATCAACTGAATTGGAACCGGTTTGACAGACTTTTCAACTAATTTTAGCTATGAGTGTACCTACTCTACACTCATAAAAAAAAGTACAAAAAGTTCAAAATTCATTCAATTCATTTTCAATGAAGTTGAGAATTATAGGGTATGCAAGTTAATAATGTCGATTTGGACAACGTGTGGTCGATTTGGACATCGTATTGTTACTGGTGATGAAAAATGGATACATTACGATAACCCAAGCGCAAAAAGTCATATATAAAGCCAGGCCAACCAGCCAAATCAACGCCGAATATCCATGGCGTGAAGGAAATGCTCTCTATTTGGTGGGATCAGAAGGGTGTTTTGTATTATGAGCTGTTGAATTTGGGTCAGACGATCACAGGGGACCTGTACCGAACACAATTGATTCGTTTGAAGAGAGCAATCAACCAAAAACGACGAGAATATTCGACCAGACACGAGGCCATAATCTTTCATCATGACAACTCTCTTCCACATGTAGCACGACCGGTCAAAAACTATTTGGAAAACAGAGGATGGGAAGTTTTGGCTCACCCGCCTTATAGCCCAGACCTTACGCCTTCTGACTACCATTTGGTTCGATCGATGCAGAACGCCTTTACTGGAATACGCTTCACTTCAGAAAAGGGTATCAGAAATTGGCTTGATTCATTCTTTACTTCAAAACTGGAGCAGATCTTTTGGCGCGGAATCCATATGCTACCAGAAAGATGGGAAAAAGTAGTGGCTTACGATGAACAATACTTTGAATAATGTATCAATTCATTTGTTATTATAATAAATGTATTTTTCAAGCAAAAAAATCTACATTATAAACTTGTATACCCAATATATTATGGACAATTTATGTTATCTTGGAGCTAGTTACAAATTTTAACTAACGAGGCTATTAAATACATTGGCAATACTGCATATTGACAAGAATTTGGCGAAATCAACAAAATTTTAAGCAAACATTTATGACAAAATTTCGCGTAACATCTGAATTTTTGATGATTCTATAAAAAAAAAGAAGTATGTGGCGTTGCGGTGTAATGGTTAGCGCGTTAGACTGTTACACAGATGGTACCGGACTCGATTCCCGGTGACGACAACATTTGTAAATAAGCTTAAAAATTTAGTCCAAATACGGATGAAATTACTTCTTGCGGTTAAATGAGATAACCATGGATGGTAACCGATTCAATGAAATTGTCGATACACACAGAGAAATAAAGTGCCAACCAAGTAGAAAAGTGTATTTTATTGGTAACAACTACCCAGCAAAAAATAACCTGGATTTGGCAAGCAGTAACTTCATTTTATGCTTCCAAAAGAGCGCTTCACCGCCTTCCATACTATAAAGCAATTACGGAAGGCATTCTTTAGTGCTTCCCAAAATGCCTCCTTTGAAGAAGTAAATAATGCATACAATGAAGCATTAATGTTGTCAACAAACAAAAAAGAGCTTCTTATTGACTAAGAAGGCATGAGTTTCTTAGTTCTAAGATCAAATGAAAGAGGTGCTTTTGACTTGATTAAAAGAAACATACCAAGTGGAACATCGCGAACAAAAATCATGCACACAGAGAAATAAAGTGGCAACCGAATTGAAAAGTGTATTTTAATGGTAACAACTTATTAATTCAGTTAGTACAACGATATTTACATTAGATTTCTAAATATTTTGGGTGTTGTAACTAAAATTCAATTAAATTAACCGAACTTTGTTGTGAAAACTAATGTTTAGTTGTACCAACCGACAGAAATTCATAATAACCGACTTTGAGTCGTAATAACCGAATTTTTGTTGGCAAATAGCTAAATTGTTCTCTGTGTGTGCCTTCTGGATATGCTTTGGAAGCGCTTCGTTATTAAATAATGCCTTCCGGAAGCGCTTTTGGGCAAGCATTATTTTTTGCTGGGTATAATAACTTCAGTGGTACAATCATGTTTAAATTAGATTTCTAAATAATTTGCAGTATTAACCGAATATCAGTTAGCAAATGGCAAAATTTTTCTCTGCGTGTAAGGTTGACGCAATTTTCTTTTATTTCGGTAACAGTTTTTTTTAGCGATAACGGTTTTTCAATTATTTCGGTAAATGTACTTGAGTTATTTCTTTAACGATACTTTAAGGATAACGATTTTTCACTTATTTTCATAGCGGTATTTTTCGAGTGGCGATAATTTAAGTCAAATCATTCTCGAACTCTAATGACTGGCTAGTTCATGGTGAAACTTTGGGAATACATATATGTTTACAGATATTATTATATTCTGATCTTGTCAGATTATTTCGGTAACGGCCTTTTAATTATTTCGGTAACAGTATTTTAGGGGATATTGGTACTTCGGTTATAATGGTAAGGGTATTTTGCTGATAACGCTATCTCAGGTATTTCGATAACGGTAGTCAGTTGAAAGGGGTTTAAAGCGATAATGGTATTGCTAGCCATTCCAATAGTTTTAGCAAAATAACTGATTTAAATGATAACAACCCGTGTAAAAAAGATTAGATCTGATTAGATATAGCTAGACATGATTCAATCTAATTAGATCTGATTGAATATAATTAGATCTGGTGCCAGATCTGATAATATTAAGTACGATAAGATATTTGTGATACACTGATATTTGTGATCCATATGTGAATGTTTCTGGGAAACTCAATAATTTTCGCGACCAGATTTGAGCAGATCTGGTCATATTGGATCATATCTAGAGCCAAATCTGTTCATATCTAAAAATATTTTATATTCCTTTTGCCCAGATCTGGTACCTGATCTAAGATCTTTCAATGGCACCAAAATAAAAATGAACCTAAATTATTTTCTATGACATAAGGGGGTTTTTTATACAGGTATAGCACTTTAGCTTGGCAACACTTTTTAAACTTGCTTATTTTGGTCTGGCATTTCAACATGAATATACTGACGCCTGAACAACGCTTCCTAAGTGTGCAAATTTATTTTGAATAAAATGGTTCTGTACGAAATACGTATCGCGCATGAATTTTGCGAAATTTGTTTAGCGATGAATCTCACTTTTGGTTAAATAGATACGCCAATAAACAAAACTGCCGTATTTTTAGCGATGATAATTCTCAAGTGTATGTTGAGACACCGTTACATCCAGACAAACTGACTGTTTGGTGTGCTTTATGGGCTGGTGGAATCATTGGTTCGTACTTCTTTAAAAACGATGCTGGTCAGAACGTTACAGTCAATGGTGACCGCTATAGAGCCATTATTACAGACTTGTTCGTTCATCAATTGAACAATCATGATGTGCAGGAGCTGTGGTTTCAACAAGACGGCGCAACATGTCACACAGCTAGTCCCACAATTTATTTATTGAAGGAAACGTTTGGTAACCGCATAGTTTCACGTTTGGCCTCCAAGATCGTGCGATTTAACGCCGCTGGACTATTTTCTGTGGGGATATGTGAAGTCTCTAGTCTACGCCGATTGACCACTTGGAGGACAACATTCGCCGCGTTATTGCCAATATACGGCCACAAATTTTGGAAAAAGTCATCGAAAATTGGACCTTCAGATTAGACTACGTCCGAGACAGCCGTGGCGGTCATATACCACAAGCCATATTTAAATTATAAAGCCAGAAGATTATCTTTCGAATAAAGAAAACTTTATGGCAATTTAAAAAATTCACCTTTGTTTTATTCCAAAGTTATATACCTCTATAAAAAACGCCCTTTATAAACTTCATATTTGCTTTTTAATTTTTGCTGTTGGTTTATTTATTTATTTGCTTATTTTTAAAATTTTATGTACTATACCATGTATGTACTGTAAATTGTTTTTGCAAATGTAAAAATATGACGTTTTTTTTTGCAAAATGGAAAGAAGTTGAAATAAAATCAGCCTCATTTTGACAATGTCCCGATTGCTGCTAACTGGGTCTTAAACTGACGCATTTGTTGTTGTTTCCCATATATATATTTTCAATTTAACTGTTTGTTAAATTTTAACTGGATATTTAATTAAAAATTATTGAACCTCTCCAAATCTAGAAATATCAGATGTGCCATACGTGATATGAGAACTGTTTAGATCTGGTAAAACAGATCTAACTAAATTGGTCATATAAAATAGTTTTGACTTGGGCACAGAAAGAATTATTTCAACTGAATCGGAATCCCTTTAACATACTTCTTAACAAGCTTTTTTGTGAGTGTAAACAAACTTAAAAAACAGCCAGAAAACCAGCTAAATTGACAACTCAGTTGCCCTGTAACATGCACATTAGGGTGTCCAAAAAAAGTTCTGTTTGTTGCTCAAGCCTAGTTTGAATGCTTATGGGGTAAAGTATTTTTGAGATTTTTTGAATTGAAATAGTCTTGGAAGCAAATCGATTTTTCCGAAAAATCGGGGTGTCTGGACGTTTTCTGAATTATCCCTATAACTTGGTCAATTAACAAAATTTTCTTAACTTAGAAAAATGTCGAAACTTTATTTTTATGTGCTTAAACCATATGTTTCGGCAATGCTTTTGTATATTTACGTACCGTATATTACTTTTTTTTCTTAATTTTTGCGTAAATTTTAAAAATAATGCTTTACAACTTTTAAAAATTATATGAATATTGGAAGGATTAATGTCAAAACAAAAATATTTTTTAATTTACTCCTATTGTTCCGGAGTTATACCCCTCTAAAACTTTGTACCCATTGAATGAAACTAATAATATTATAAGCTATTTGCCAGCGGATTTGCTTTAAACTTTGAATTTTATGACTTTTTGTAATTCGTGGACTAATCATTTTTGATATTTGTTATCTTGAATGAAAAAATAAAAACTTGAGTAAAAAAATAAGTACTAAACTGGAAAAATCTCATAATTCAAAGTAGAAATGGGTACGTAAGTGAGTGAATTTCTACTTTCACTTACTTACGTTCACGAGAGAAAAACTACACTCACGAGAATTTTTCACTCACGCTGACGTGGGTAAATTCTGATTTTCTTTGCTAAAATTCTACTCCAGCACACTCACTCAAGTTAACATTTTAATCACGCACACTCACGAAATTGTTTTTCCTACTCACACTCACGGGAGTAAAATTGTGTCTCTCTCACACTCATGAGAGATTCACGCGAATCAAGAAAACTTCTGCTCACGTGCTCATCACTAATTCAAAGTTTAAAGCAAATCCGATGCAAACAGCTTATGAAATTCTTAGTTTTATACAACGGCTACAAAGCTTTCAATGGGTATAACTCTGGAACAGTAAGAGCAAATTAAAATATTTTTTTTTTATCTATTATTTTTAAATGAATTTTTTTTAAATGAAACTTATGGTTTATGCACATAAAAATAAAATTTGGATATTTTTCCATATTGACTTAGAAGCTACACACAGAGAAATAAAGTGCCAACCGAATTGAAAAGTATATATTAATGGTAACAACTTATAAATTCAGTTAATACAACGATATTTACATTAAATTTCTCAATATTTTAGGTGTTGCAACTAAAATTCAGTTGTATTAACCGAACTGTGTTATGAAAACTAATTTAAAGTTGTGCCAACCGTCTGAAATTCGCAATAGCCGCATTTGGGTCATAGTAACCGAATTTCAGTTGGTAAATAGCTGAATTTTTCTCTGTGTGTAAGAAAATTTGGGTTATAAATAAAGTTATAAATAAAATTCAAAAAACGTCCAAAAACCGCGATTTTTGGGAAAAAGTTAATTTGCGCGACCTCTAAACATCTTCCGAAAAATCTGAAAAAAATCTCAAAAATACTTTGCCCCATAAAGTATTCAAATTAAGCTTGAGCACCCATGAAAATCGAAAAACAAAAAAAGTTGGGACACACTAATACACATATGCATAACTAACTAAATGTGGATCTCTAAGTTCGTTCATTTGCACATTTGTATGAATTATATTTTTCTAGGCATGCATATTTAAATACTTACACTCAAGTAAAAAAGTCTGTAATTATTATTACAAAAAAAATAAAGCTTTAAAGCAAGTCTTTTTGTATCTATGCATATTAGAGGTTTTTAAAAAATTTTATTTTTTACGGTTTATGCATCAACAAAAAATTGGCGTAATTATTTTTTTTTTAAAATTCAACTTTTCTTTCCCAGTTTTTATAGGCAATAGAGTGGACGGAAAACTCGTTTTTTTCAAAAAAAATTAAAAATATTTTTTTTAATCCCACCCCATAAAAATGTATTACCAACTGAGACTAATAGTACAAAAATTTTCGATATATCGCAAACCGCTAAAAAGTAAATCTTGTAAAAAAAGTAATAAAAATATTTTTTTAACACACACAATGAAAGCACGAAATATGATACAAACATTTTCGATATATCGCGGCCCCTTAAAAGGTTGCTGATCAATAAAATATTGCATCATAGTAAGGACAACGCTTTGAAAACTTTTTAACTTTTTACTGGGCTACCATTTTTCTCAGCTAAAAATGCATTTTGATTGCGTGATAAAAAAAAGAGATAACAATAGTATTAAAAAGAAGCATCACAAGAAACAATTTAACGGAGTCTATGTAACTTACAGAATTATGAATTCGTCATTGACGGAACGTTAACGTTCCGAAAATCATGTATCCAGTAAAGCCTACATAAAAAGGTGAGTAAACGTACCGTAACATAGGAATATCGAAAACAACCCGTTTTCGGTTTTTAAAAAGAAGATGCATTTTATATATTCAAGAGATTCACGTAAAGGAAGAAAATACAAAATCTTGCATTTGGGTGTACAGAAAACGTGCCATTACATCGTTGGCCGCTTTCAAAGTTTTGTCTGGTAATTAGTTTTATCACACATGTATTTTTTTAACTTTTTAAACAGGAATTTTTATTTTAGGCCTTTTGTACAAATATAATTTGAAATGTAGACAAAACGATCGAATCATTCCAGCAAAAACACAACTTACCAAATAATGAGTCTAGTAGTCTAAACTCGAAGGTTTGGACGTATTACCCTTTATATTATAATTATAACTTTTTTTATATGAAATGTACAAAAAGTAATGAGTTATGCATTACTGGTAGCCTTACGTAGATATGAATTATAATGGGTTACCTTTATGCATACCAGGGTATGAAAAATAAGCCATTACCCGAAGGAATAAATAATAATGGTCTAAAAATAGATTTTGAAAAAATTAAGAATTTAAAAAAAATTTTAAAACATGATTGTGACGGTGTTCGACAGCGGTTCTTCTGATTATCAGGTGACTGCTCTTAAATGATTTTTTCTTATTTGTAAATTTGTTCAAGATATAGCAAAACTAATACCTTACCCTTTAAAAATAGACTTACGAAAATCGCTGTATCAATATTTTTTGCCTGGAAGTAATAAGATGAATAACCTGTTATAGTTCACCAATTCTATTTTTTATGAGAGTAATACATTAGAAGCGTCTTATCGGTAACCCATTATTTTATTATTTAAAGTAATGCATAAAGTACTAAGTACTCATTACAAAGTAATGTATAAAATAATAAATATTTATGTTTTTGCTGGCATTATTCAGCATCATCGCGGGCAACATTCCAATAGAATCACAAATAAAGTACTCCTAGTTGTCCCTTGTGTAGAATTATTGGATGTTTTACCCATAGATTACATAGATTTCAAATTCTTTGACATTAGCTGTCAATGCACGTAACTCATAAGAGTGTATTGGACATACGTGGTATACCTATACAAAAAATATTTGAATGTGTTTGTTTATAAATATGTTTGTTTATTAACGAAGAATTTGAAATCTATGTGTTGTGCGCCCCGGTAGGCTAGTTGGTAGCGTGCTGGCGTATCAGTGCGGGGGTCGTGGGCTCGATTCCCACCGGAGGCACTGGTCTGTTTTCGCTACAACGCGCCGAAGGCCATAGTAGCTAGTGCTCGGTTAGGGTAATAGTATATAATTTGTAATTATATGATTATTAATTAATAAAAAAAAAAAATAAAAATCTATGTAATCTATGGTTTCAAATTATAATTGTTAAATATCAAATCTTACTATTATTATTTTTTTTTTGTTATTTCTGTTTTACATAAATATATGAATATAATATAAAACATGAAACTGTTATTTAAATATAAACGAGTATATGCTAAGTTTTTGTTGAAAAAAAAAAGTTACGTAAACGGTCCGGATACTGATACGTTAACGGTGCGTTTCATATGGTCGTTCAGTTTGTGAATCCATGACGGTAAGTTAACGGTCCGTTATGCGGAGTTTTAACGGATTCGAATCAGATTCGATGTTCCTGAAAATCCGTTTTCTGGTCCGTATACGGAGTTGGATTCCGTTATTGACAAATTAAAAACGGAACGTAAACGGACCGTTTTGTTTGTTGGGATTCCAGTTGAAAAATGAATTGTTCATGGGTACTAGTTAACTCTGTCTCTTCGGATTGAAAGCTGTGATTCACAAAACTCCACTTAGCCACACTCATTGCTGTGTCGACCGTGGCGCAACTCGATAAAAGGTAATTCTACGAGTCATAGATTGTTATATGGATGTGGGTTTGAAACTCACTACGACACAAAGTAAAAAGAATTTAATATAGAGCAATTTAACATTATAAAATGCCTTGTTCAATTGATACGTAAATTAACCATTGACGAGTCCTTGGCTGGACGAAACTGGGGCAGTCTGGTATATCCATTGTACATGTCCATTCGTCCTGTAAAAATCTAACTAAGAAAACTCTTCAGTAATTACGATTGCCATGATATGACGCTTACAAACACTTTACCCCAAAAACAATAAAAAATTACAATATAAGTGTTTTAAAAAAAATTTGAATCAAAAGATGAATAAAAATTTGAAATCAAAAGATGAATACATATTTCACATAAATGCAGATATTTTTGATCTGTAGGAAAAGTGGTCATAAATCAAAGTTTTTGCGGTACCAAAGAGCTGATTTATGTGAAAGAGTTGGAATTCATAAAATAATAGTGCCATTTTTTACTGATGCAAAAACATTTTAAAAAGTTATGATACCCCTAAAACAAAGAACTTCTATACTTTGGTCAAATTTAATTATTTCGTTTCGCATTTTTTTTTATAAAAAATCTTGGTTTGAGAACATGGTTAGGTCTCCAAAGTGAAACATTACAACGGACGGTAGCGCAAAAAAGTTTAACTTTTTTCATTAATAGCGGGTAGCGACAGTTTTTAACATATTTCGTTTAGTGACAACTAAAGCGCTGTATCAATTCTGCCAAAACGTACGTCAAATAAAAGATTTTAATGAGATTAATACTAAAGCCGAAAAGGCATCATAAAATTCTTAGGACAAAAAATGCGTCTTTTCCAAAATAATTGTGGTTTTATTTTTAAGTTCTAATATAAAGAAGAAAACAATGTTTTGTGTATTTTTATATTTTTTGGTGATGTAATTAATATATATTTATAGATATATATATATATATATATATATATATATATATTTTAAAATGTGATAATTTTAATATTTTTAATTTGCTTGAAACTTAAAACCGACACAATTGTTGCGCTGTTAAAGATAAATGATTAACGCGAATGAATTTAGCATGATAAAACATCGCCTAACATATACTCAGCAGGTTATTCATATCATACAAAAAAAAATTTGAAAATATTTTACCTCAAAGTGTCGAAAACTTGCTGAAGTTCCCCATATACATTTTTTAAAATTAATTTTTCATATCCCATCCAGCAAGCGGGCTCAAAAATGAGTTCAAAAATATTATTAAAAATTAAAATTTTTGTATGAAAAGTGGTTCATCCAAAAGAGCCTTCTTTTTGGACTCAAAACGACTCAGAAAAATGAGTGCGTCAAGGAAAATTACCCTCATAATTTAAAGTCTCATTTGAGTCCAAAAATTAATTAAAATTCCCCTCTTATCTGGTGTCGCTTTTGAGTAATTTTTGAGGTAAAAACATACATTTTGGAGTCTTTTTTGGGGGTCATTTGATCATGCATGGTAGCCGGTTTGATGTGGGTATTTGTAAGGGTAACGCTTTTTTAGTTTATTTCGATAACTGTATATTAGATAAATATAAACAATTAAAACACAGCGATTTTTTTCAGTGCAATTGTACCCATAATTTCTAATTTTTCTTTAAGATCACAATACATTCTCATGCGAACAGGATTCTCTTTGGGTCTAAAGCTATGAAAGAAATACGATGTTCTGAAAATTATATCTCCAGTCACTTCCACTTGAATTTAATACTTAAACTTCTTTTTTGCCAATAATTTGATGCTTTCAAGTATAAGATATTTTTTTTAAAGAAATCTTATGACAAGATGAGAAGAAAATTAAAACATTCAATATAATAATTCCAAAAACACTCATATTTCCCATTTTTTATACACTCAGGGAACTTCTGCTTTAATAATATGTAGTTGTTTGAGTTGTAATACAGTTTCATTATTTTTAATGTGTGTGCGCCCCGGTGTGCTAGTTGGTAGCGTGCTGGCTTATCAGTGCGGGGGTCGTGGGTTCGATTCCCACCAGAGGCACTGGTCTGTTTTCGCTACAACGCGCCGAAGGCCATAGTAGCTAGTGCTCGGTTAGGGTAATAGTATATAATTTGTAATTATATGATTATTAATTAATAAAATAAAAAAAAAAAAAAAAATATTTTTAATGTAAATGTAGAACAAATTAAATTTTTTACTAACCTTGTAGTTTATTTTAAAAAACAACCCACATCAAATGACTGTTTTATGATTTTACATTCATTTTTTACAGTTGTTTTTTGTTATTTAAAAAAATAAAAAAAAAATAATATTTGTTTATTTGTTACTACCATGTGGTTCATTTTTACTACAATTGTTAGTCATTTTTTGAACATTAAAAAACAAATGACAATGTAAGTTGAATTTAATGAAATGTAAGTCGTCCTTTCTTTAAATGAAATTTCATTTGTTTTTGAATACAATTGCTGTCGTCTTTACCAACATAATATCCTTCGTGTAGTTTTTTGTGGCTCATGATTTTGAGGATTATAATTTTCCACATATTATAAAGCCTTTTATGATTAATTTCGGATTGCTCATTTTTTCGTAAAAAAAAAAGAATGTTTTTTGGCAAAAAAAACTTTTAAACCTCAAAAAAATGTGTAATTTTTAATGCCTTTGAGGTCCTAACAAGAGCCTTACAAAAAGCCTCCTAATTTGGAGCGCTACGAAATTTGTTGGCGGGGATACATATTATGACTTTTTCTTCATAAAAAGTCAGTAAAATATTTTTAAACCATTAACGAGAATTTCTAAAAAATTTTGTAATTTATAAATAGAAAATTGCAAAAAAATATTTTCTATCAAATTATTAAGTATTGTTTTACTAACATTTTTATTTGAGTGAACAAATATATAAGTAAATGTATGAATGTATACAATTGTGTCTTGACGAATGGCCCCGAAAAGCCAAAAAGTCAGTATTTGAAAATTGTACGCTGCACAGTGGTTCCAAACACAAAAAACATGGTAATAAATATAGATGTTTTAAACTACTGGTCCAATCGGGAAATGGTGTTCCCAAAAATTGAAAAGCGGGAGCTAACCTTTAAGGAAAATGTTTCTGTGGTCACCCTGTTTTAACACAGGGTGTGCTACAGGGTGTCAAAGTTGACCATCTCGAGTATGAAAGAGCTTTAAAGGGGTATAACTTCTATAACCATGCATCGATTTTAGTGTTTTTTGGACTTTTTTAAATCTAGGTTACGAGACAAAGCAAAAAACTTGCTTCATGTACCATAGTAACTCTTACAGTTAAAAAAATATTTCACTTTGAATTTCAAAATCTTCATTTTTCGCCTTGACTTTTTTAATAGTTTTGCCAATAGATTATTCATTTTTCAAAGAAAATGCTCAAAATTTTTTCAAGTCATTCTAATGACCTTTCTTAAACTCCTAAAGAAAACTTTTTTGAATTATCTTAAGCCGTTTCGCAGTGATACTATTTTAAACTCAAAAATTAAAAGTGTGTTCTGAAAAATGGGGTTTTTTGGTCAGATAAGGGGTAACTTCACACACCTTTATATATATTTTGCTGATATTTTTTGGATTAGTTTTTTACATAGTTTGATAGAGTAGACTTCAAAAATGCTTAATGGTATAGTTTAAAGCATTTTTGGATATGCACCCTACGTCCAGCATTGGTCGAAAATGATGAATTTTTGAACGGAATTCTATGTTTATGACCGTGATAAAAAAAAGTCACGCCACTTAGAGACGATTTGAAATTTTTATACTGTAAAGAGATTTATTCTAATGAGTTTGCCACTTCATTTGCCGCCGCCCGCTCAAAAACGTAGCCTGGAGAGCAAATTTTGTGGAAAAAGTCATTTTTTCAAAAGCCTTTTTTTGATTTATAAAAAAAGCGTACTTATATTATCAATTTCAGCAAGATTTTATTTTATTTTTAATAAAACGTAAATAATTGTCCTACATTCCAAAAATCTTTTCGATATTGCTTATGGTTATTTTTACATAAAACATCAAAGTTCAATGTAGTATATCTAACTATAATTAATTGTACATTTATTGGCTTTTGCTTTCGGTAATGTTAAAAAATTTAAATAATTTCAGAAATTTTTTTACATATTATTAAATTAGACTTAGTTATCAATTCAACGATGCATAAATCGTTTATCTAGTGTAATAAATGAATTCAAACTATTGCGCTTAAATCAGGCATTTCAGGTCAAATTGCAGTATTTAACAAATTTATATATTCAGGTATACAGAGCGTGTTGCATTATATTTCTCTAAAAGGGTTACGGGTTTTTTTATTTTTTTAATACTATTTCAAAAACCTAATAAGATATAAATGCAGGTAGAAAATGCGTTTTATGATGTAACATTTGCATAATATATTGTTCTAATTTTCCATATAAAACAGGTAAATAACTACCATATATTCATTTATTTGAAAGACAAAATAATGTTTTTTTTTTGTTCTAAAGATAAGGTTTTATTAAATTTAACTGGTACAGTAGTAATTGTGCTAAAAATATGAATATATTCCTAAGGACTACACATTTTCTACAAAGTAGTCTGAAGTATCAAAAGTTAAAAGGTCGTTTATATGCATAGATTCAGAATCTTCCTTTTCAATGTCTATGCTTATTTTTGGTAACCATTTTGTTCTTATGGAGTAAAGTACTGGATCCGATGATATTAATAAAAATTCCATCAAATCGGAATTTTGAGCTATTCTGGAGCACTTACGTGTGTTAAAAAGCCTAAAATGTTTGACGTCTCTATTTCTGGCCTCCTGGGCTTCTTCAGTCAGTTCGCCTAAAGGCAACATACTGTTTTCTATTATTTCTTTGGCATGAGCTAATACTTTATGTACTGTTGGTGTCATTGGCCTCCAAGAGTACATGGTGAGTATAATGTCTTTTGTTTCATTGGCAAAGAGTTTAAATTTAGCCACATTAATAGGTTTTTTACTGTTAATGACTGCTAATATAACTTTAAAACGTTTTAGTAGGTTTTTATCGAGACCCGTAATTGAGGAGGTAGTTTCTGGATCTTCGAAAAAACGCCTTGCTGTATTTCCGTCATTGGAACTTCCAAACCCCTGAAGGGGCGTATCAATGATTAATCCAAGTCTTAATTTAAATTCATCTTGAATTCTTTTCTTCTCTTCTTTTCTCATGTTGTGTAGATCAGTGTTTTTGTTTACGGAAAGGCTTAGGTTTCCTGGAATAAGGCGGTATTTGAGATCGTATGCGAGGTGTAAACAATATTCCATAAATCTTATTCTGGCATGAAGTGGCGATATCCCAAACCTCAGAGCGTTTTCGTTCATAGAAATTGTATCACTATCTTCATGAAACTGTGAACTTAATTTTCCACATATATTACATTTCCAAGTAGATGTTGTGTCTGTAATTGCATTTGCAACTTTTCCATCAATCATTGTAAGTTGTGGTTGAAATGAAACTTTAATAACTTGTCCAGATATTTCCACGTAAAGTGGAGACAAGCTCGAAATTTCCCTTTCTATTGAATCTACTAAACTTTGTGTTGAAATCATGTCTTCTTTTACATATTCAAATCGTATTGGACGACATAAAAATTTAGATCCAGGGGTTAAATTCGTCCATATATCATTTGCAGACGAGGTTGAAGGTAATTTATTATACAACCGCATTCTTAACGGCACAAAAGAAGCCATAAAAATTGATGAAAAACTTTTTTCTTTGCTGCTTCCAGATGGTTGTTTGTATTCGGAAAACCCAGATGTGCCATCACAGCCCCATTTGAACATTAACACGACATCAGATTGCTTGCATCTTTCAATATCTTTGCTGCTAAATGTGGACATAATTCTAGAAACAGTATTGTCAATTAACTGTGATAGTTCAACTTTTGCGCCTTCAATAGAGGCATGCACTGGGGATGTTATTGGTTTTAAAATATTTTCTTTTGTTTCTTTTATTGCTTTACTGCTAGGAAAAATATCATATCCTTTTTCAATGAGAGCTTTTCTTAAAATACCATATTTATTTCTCGTTAACCCCAAATTTAGAAAAAGAGCTAATGCATCTTCACTGGTAAAGGAAGTTGATGATTTTGGTGTTGGAATACTTTGTATCATGCGCTTCAAACGCTTAGGAGACGCAGTTGGTAGGACGTCGACAATTTTCCCTGTTTCTTTAGGCTGTATACGTGTCAAAGCTGCTTTAAAAGAATTCTTTATTTCATTAGCGGAGTGTGTGTTAATCATTTCTTCCTGTTTTACCTTCTTAGTCCTAATCTGGACCTCTTCATAATCTTTTTTAGGGCGGCCCCTTTTTTTCTGTTCAATAACTACTGACATCTCCTTATTAAGCCAATCTTGACTCTTCTTCATAAATTTTTGTATAGAATAATCGGAATCTTTAATCCTTTTTTCATAAATTTTGTAAAAATTTTCAATTTCATCTGGCTTTATATTTAAGCCATACGAGTAGACAATGGTATCAATCAGTTTTCCTATTTTTTCCGATCGTATATCAGTATTGGCAAGAGTATCCCAAATTACTTTACAAAGGGAGCTATATTTTATTGTAACCTCCATGACTGCTTAACTCAAATAACCTCCTTTTAAAATTACTACGCTTATATATTACAAATATTTGTTTTTTTATAAACAAAAAATCGAGCAGGTACTGGATTTGTAAAAACAAAAAACTGAAATAGGTAAAATAAAAAAAAACGCATTATATTAGCCCATTAAAACAATATGTTATGCAAATGTTACATCATAAAACGCATTTTCTACCTGCATTTATATCTTATTAGGTTTTTGAAATAGTATTAAAAAATAAAAAAACCCGTAACCCTTTTAGAGAAATATAATGCAACACGCTCTGTATACCTGAATATATAAATTTGTTAAATACTGCAATTTGACCTGAAATGCCTGATTTAAGCGCAATAGTTTGAATTCATTTATTACACTAGATAAACGATTTATGCATCGTTGAATTGATAACTAAGTCTAATTTAATAATATGTAAAAAAATTTCTGAAATTATTTAAATTTTTTAACATTACCGAAAGCAAAAGCCAATAAATGTACAATTAATTATAGTTAGATATACTACATTGAACTTTGATGTTTTATGTAAAAATAACCATAAGCAATATCGAAAAGATTTTTGGAATGTAGGACAATTATTTACGTTTTATTAAAAATAAAATAAAATCTTGCTGAAATTGATAATATAAGTACGCTTTTTTTATAAATCAAAAAAAGGCTTTTGAAAAAATGACTTTTTCCACAAAATTTGCTCTCCAGGCTACGTTTTTGAGCGGGCGGCGGCAAATGAAGTGGCAAACTCATTAGAATAAATCTCTTTACAGTATAAAAATTTCAAATCGTCTCTAAGTGGCGTGACTTTTTTTTATCACGGTCATAAACATAGAATTCCGTTCAAAAATTCATCATTTTCGACCAATGCTGGACGTAGGGTGCATATCCAAAAATGCTTTAAACTATACCATTAAGCATTTTTGAAGTCTACTCTATCAAACTATGTAAAAAACTAATCCAAAAAATATCAGCAAAATATATATAAAGGTGTGTGAAGTTACCCCTTATCTGACCAAAAAACCCCATTTTTCAGAACACACTTTTAATTTTTGAGTTTAAAATAGTATCACTGCGAAACGGCTTAAGATAATTCAAAAAAGTTTTCTTTAGGAGTTTAAGAAAGGTCATTAGAATGACTTGAAAAAATTTTGAGCATTTTCTTTGAAAAATGAATAATCTATTGGCAAAACTATTAAAAAAGTCAAGGCGAAAAATGAAGATTTTGAAATTCAAAGTGAAATATTTTTTTAACTGTAAGAGTTACTATGGTACATGAAGCATGTTTTTGCTTTGTCTCGTAACCTAGATTTAAAAAAGTCCAAAAAACACTAAAATCGATGCATGGTTATAGAAGTTATACCCCTTTAAAGCTCTTTCATACTCGAGATGGTCAACTTTGACACCCTGTAGCACACCCTGTGTTAAAACAGGGTGACCACAGAAACATTTTCCTTAAAGGTTAGCTCCCGCTTTTAAATTTTTGGGAACACCATTTCCCGATTGGACCAGTAGTTTAAAACATCTATATTTATTACCATGTTTTTTGTGTTTGGAACCACTGTGCGCTGTAAAATATAAGACGACATAATAGATGGGACATTATTTTCATTGCTTGCGCTGTTCTGACTAAACTGAAAATTCTTCTCAGAAATAATCAAAAAAAAACATTTGAAGATTTTGTTAATTATGATTATATTGGCCCATAATCATAGTCAAAAATAAAGTGTACTTTAGGATAAAGTATGCTTTAGTATGTACTTTAAGTATGAACTAAAGCATACTTTATCCTAAAGTATACTTTATTTTTGACTATGATTATGGGCCATTGAGTATTGAAATAAACAACATCGTTTATCGATTTTGTCAATTAATTTTTCATCAGTTGAAAATAAACTAAAAAATGCATTGTTTTAAAGGAAAAGTAAGTAGGCCTGGTTTTAACTGATTTTCAGTTAATTTAATGTGTATAAGTTTAATCAATATATGTCGAAGTCTAGGTGCGTTTTGCTCAATTTCGCGTTTTTCGAAAAACGAAAATGACTTATGCCTAAACTTAATTATTTTTATGGATTAGTCTTTGAGATTCGCTCTGAACATATTTTGGACTATATCGTCAAAAAAGGCAACGAACAAAATGTTTGTAGAAGAACATATTGTGGTATACATTTAATGTCAAAAAAACTTATGCCGGTTTGAGGGTTAAAAAATAAAATTTTCAATTTTGTTCAATACACACGAATTTCATTGTATACTTTTTAAATTGTCTTTGGTGCTCTGAATCCGAATCTGTATTCGTGTTGTGAAATATTGTAACTTTTGACATTTCGATGCTACACTCATAATTATCTATGCATAAAAATACGAAATGATTGTCAAAACTACAAAAACTTTCGTAAAATGTACGAATTTTCGTTTATTTTACAAAAAATTTTGTTATTTTGACATTTTTCAATTTTGTTTAATACACACGAATTTCATTGTATACTTTTTAAATTGTCTTTGGTGCTCTGAATCCGAATCTGTATTCGTGTTGTGAAATATTGTAACTTTTGACATTTCGATGCTACACTCATAATTATCTATGCATAAAAATACGAAATGATTGTCAAAACTACAAAAACTTTCGTAAAATGTACGAATTTTCGTTTATTTTACAAAAAATTTTGTTATTTTGACATTTTTTTCGTAATTTTACGCATGGATTATTATCAGTGTACTCAATACTTTTGAATTGAGTACTCGATACTTCTGAATTTCATTGTATTTTAATATAAACCCTATTTGTATTCTATATTTTTATTTTACTAGTTTCATATAATTTTTATTAAAAATAAAAATTATGTCTTTTCTACCTTTAATTGTGTAATGAAAATGAAAATTATTCAAGTTCGAGGCCATACTCTATATTTCTTTATTAGGATATTGTCCTAACAAATAATCTATAGAGTTTTTGTTTTCAAATTTATTAATTGACCACTTTCAGGGATGTGTTGATAGATCTATTTCGGGAATTTTACAGGTTCCTATCTTCGGAATTTATTTTTATTTTAGTTCATATTTATTTTGCAAAAACTAAAAAATGCACGACACAAAAAAATTTGTTTTCATTTTCGTGAAATCCGTTGAAAAATTAAAATGTGTAGAACAAACATAAATACAAATAAAAAAGTTTAGTCAAAATGCCATCAAATTGGAGTCAAAATGGCATCAAATCGAAGTTCACAAATAACGAATAACTTTCTTTAAGACTCAAATATGAAAATTTGCACATTTTTATTTAGTGTTAAAAGTAGGAAAACCAAAAATAAGCTAGCAGTTTGAAATTATGGGGCAAACTGTGAAGATACCCGCCACGTGTCTGTTTTTTTAGCTTATTACTTTGTTGTAAGAAAGACCGCAGTAGTTTTTGATGGAAAGAAACTTTTCAATTTTCCCATGGTAACGGCAACCACGTTCACCATATTTCCCAGTCCCCGATGTACCGTTCAGTATCGTGATGCAGAAAAAATGTTTCCATAAGAATTCTTATCGTTTGCTTCATTGACTAAGCTCTATTGTCGTCCCGCATGTCAATAAGAATATAGGTCTGCGTGTGAATGTGTTTTCGACAAGAATCTCCTCATTTCGATGCATCGTTGACTTTGTCTAAAAATCAAAGCCATTGGCTATAAGAATTTCCCTATTCTTTGAGTATGTTCCTGTTCTATTCCTTCTGTCTTAACATTGATAGAGATTGATCAGCTACACAGAAATTAAATTATCTTGCTGTATTTTACAGTGGTCCGAAAAATATGTTGAGAGTTAGACTCGCTCTCTTGAAATAAAATGTGTATGTACTCTGATTTTTTGATCAGGCCATAATGATTATATTTTGACAGTTAAACATTAAACGGCAATCATAACACAAAAACACACATGCAGTCTGCAAGCGCACACAGGCTTTGATATATTTACATGCCTAAATTAGGGTGACAGTGATTTTTGTATTCAATTTTTTTTTTGATTATTTCCGCAGAGCTCCGGGCAAAAATTAGTGGCACTTAGAACGCACCTAAAAATTGGATACACCTACGCGCTGGAAACAGATTCATTGGGACAACCGAATTTGAGAAATATTTAGTTGTCACAATTAAATGTATTAATGAGTTAATCGAAAAATATTTCGTTCATATTCTTAATTATGAAATCCTTATTTCTGATAGAACTACGTCGCACAGTGGAATATTTATCACCGATTGCAATGACATTTGGAACAGGCATAAGTGACGTAATATCGAGCTTAAGTTTTGATTTTGAACCTTCCAAACACCCCGAGGCGGCAATATGACCAGCAAAACTAGTTAACTTTTTCTATATAAAATTTTAAATGCTCTTCATGTTTTTGTTTCTAATCCGATTTAAAAAAATTAACATATTTATAATCTGCTAAGTAGTTGGCACTAACAAAAAACATTCATGTGTGAGTTATCTCTAATAGTTCCCGAGATAATCGTATTTAAAAATGTGAAATTCCAAATTTGGTCCGAATCAGGTCCAGTTTTTGCGAATAGCAGGCCAATTTCTTTTTTAAAATATTGACTATTTGACTAAATAAATTATTGATTTAAGAAGAGGTAACTTTTGAAGAATTTATGTTAAGGAGTTATAAACATATCATATAAGTGCTTTGTATCGTTGGAAAGGAAATTACCTGTAGATTACCTTTTAAAAAGACCTCATTTAGCACTCTTGGTAGAACAAAAACCTTAGATGATCCTAATTAGAAGGTAAAAATTTCAGTTGTTGTTAAAATGTAAACTTTCATTTTTCTATAAAATATTTATTAACAGACATAATCCTATGATTTTTTGGACTTAAATAGAGTTTTAAGTAAAAAATTTTAAATTTATTTCCGAATTTATGAGTTGCTGTAAGAAATCCCACAATTCCCAAAAATAAATAAAAATTTTTAAATTTTTTGCTGCCATGTCTATATTTAAAGCTGGGTTTGGAAGAGACTTACCAAATAAATTAGGTATATGTTGGGGAATCTCGCCGCTTCCGCTACCTAATTTGAGGCGTGCACAATTGTTAACAGTCGGTTAAAGAGGATATTTGCCTTAAGAATGTGGTAACTTCAGAATCTGCTGGGGGAGCAGACAAGTTTTTTAATAGTATGCATACTTTATATGTTTAGAAACGTAGTGCGTCCCGCTAGGCTAGTTGGTAGAGTGCTGGTTTATCAGTGCGGGGGTCGTGGGTTCGATTCCCACCAGAGGCACTGGTCTGTTTTCGCTACATAGTAGCTGGTGCTCGGTTAGAGTAATAGGATATACAGTTGAACCTCGATTATCCGGGTTGCACGGGACCGGACTCAGCACGGATAATCGAAAACACGGTTAATAGAAGTTATTTATTTTTCCCGAATTTTAACACTCTGTATGTAGGTAAAAAGAAAAATCAAGCAAATAAATAAGTGTGCTGCACGGATAACAGAGGTAAACACGGTTAATAGAGGTATAAATCAAACCACCAGCATGCCGGTTAACAGATGTACCCGGTTTATAGAGGCCCGGATAATCGAGGTTCAACTGTAATTCGTAATTATATGATTATTAATAAATAAAAAAACAAAAACATGTTTACAAAGAAAACATTTATCTGTAGGTAAAAAGCTGTTGCTGCTTTTTGTTGGAAAAATCGCAAAAATTTAATTTTTTTAACATTTCTGCTTTAACCGATTGTAGTTTGTAAGTGGAACATGATAATGAATTAATTTTTTTTTTGTTTCATCATGAATTTATTTAGTTAAATAACCAATATTTTCAAAAAGAAATTTGCCCGATTTTGTCTCAAATGAACAAAAATAAAAAAAAAATGGTTTGTCTTTGTTTTTAACGAATTTGAGTTTTTGGATATATAAAGGGTGTGTGTTTCTAGAGATATTGAACTTTGAAATGGAATGAAATAAAGATCAATTTTTTAAAATGACATGAAATTTACTTTATTCAAAAGATAATCTTTTGGCATTATAATTTAAATATGACTTCTGGCGCGGCTGGCTCGTAGTCTCATATGGAGGTCGAATTTTCGATGACTTTTCCAAACATTTGTGGCCCTATATTAGCAATAACGCGGCGAATGTTGTTCTTCAAGTGGTTAATCGTTTCGGGCTTATCGGCGTAGACTAGCGACTTTAGATGTCCCCACAGAAAATAGTCCAGCGGCGTTAAATCGCACGATCAATTGTGGCACGAGCTGTGTGACATGTGGCGCCGTCTTGTTGAAACCACAGCTCCTGCACATCATGGATGTTCAATTGATGAACGAAAAAATCAGTGATCAGGGCTCTATAGCGGTCACCATTGACTGTTACGTTCTGACCAGGAACGTTTTTAAAGAATTACGGTCCAATAATTTCACCAGCCCATAAAGCACACCAAACAGTCAGTTTTTCTGGATGTAACGGTCTCTCAACACGCACTTGAGGATTATCATGATGATCATCATTCCAAATGCGGCAGTTTTGTATATTGACGTATCCATTTAACCAAAAGTGAGCTTCATCGCTAAACAAAATTCTCAAAATTCGTGTGCTATAGGTTTTCGAACAGAACCATGATTTTCAAAATAAATTTGCACAAAATGGCCTCCAGTTAAAAAAGTGTTGCCAACTTAAAGTTTTTCACCTGTATAAAAAAAATGTCGTGCAAGACATTCATGTGCATACACATAATAAAAAAGTTGCATGAAAACGCTTAATTTGTAAAAAGCATTAATTTAAGAAATTTTTAGTCTACATTGCGAAAAAAAATATTTCATTAGTTTACTAACAATTTTCATTATTTTTCGTCTACTAACATTCTCTCTGTGCAACATTCTCTCTGTGCTGATTCATTTTATCTTTTTAATATATTTTATTGACATCACTCATTTACTCCAAGTCCGTCATAAGTCAAAAAAATTTTGAGTTAATAATGCAGATTTATTAGTTACTAGCGGGCTTTGCCCGCTACGTTGTTAGCGTGCCTTAGACCTAGTTTTTGGGATGATGGATAACTTTTCAGTTTGCCCACTATCTGTGTACCAAAATTTAATAAAATCCTTTAAGCCATATAAAAGATAACAAAAAGTGGGCGTAAAACTGCCACGCAAACCAAGTCTTAATCTATTATAGCAAACAGTGCTTATGAGTCATCCCAATATCTGTGTACCAAATTTCAATAAAATCTGTTCAGCCATATAGAAGATAATGAAGATGTGGGCGAAAAAGTGCCACGCCCACAATATCTAAATTTGATATAACTTAAAGTGCTTATCTGTGACATCTCTTTCTGGGTACCAAATATCAATTGCATCGGTTAAGCCATATCGAAAATAGTGAAAAAGTGGGCGTAAAAGTGCCACGCCCATCATATAAAAATTTCATATAGCCTATAGTTCCTTCCAGACCGACCACTATCTATGTGTCAAATATCAATTACATAGCATAAGCCATATCGAATATAGCGAAAAAGTGGGCGTAAATGTGCCACGCCCACCATATCGAAATCAAATACAGCACATATTACTTTTCAGTTTTCCCACTATCTGTGTACCAAAATTTAATAAAATCCTTTAAGCCATATAAAAGATAACAAAAAGTGGGCGTAAAACTGCCACGCCCACCAAGTCTTAATCTATTATAGCAAATATTGCTTATGAGTCATCCCAATATCTGTGTACCAAATTTCAATAAAATCTGTTCAGCCATATAGAAGATAGTGAAGATGTGGGCGAAAAAGTGCCACGCCCACAATATCTAAATTTGATATAACTTAAAGTGCTTATCTGTGACATCTCTTTCTGGGTACCAAATATCAATTGCATCGGTAAAGCCATATCGAAAATAGTGAAAAAGTGGTCGTAAAAGTGCCACGCCCATCATATAAAAATTTCATATAGCCTATAGTTCCTTCCAGGCCGCCCACTATCTATGTGTCAAATTTGAATAAAATCGGTTCAGGCGTTTGGACGTGATGCTCACACAAACAAACAAACAAACAAACAAATAAACAAACAAACCAACAGTCATTTTTATAATATTAATAAGGATATCATGCTTTACACTGTGTAAAAATTTCATAATAATATCATGTATACTTTTCGAGATAGAGGATAATGTATTTTATTTTTTCTTTAAAGTGGGTGCAAAGAGTATATATTTCATAGAGAAACTGTGCTACTCACGGGTAACTCGATAATTCGCGAATTCGCACACAACACTTACTAAGAGAAAAATACATCAAAACTCCCTATTTATAAAAAACGTGACCAAATAAATATTGAAAGGATCGAGCGAGGCAGATATGGATTGAAAACTTTAAACTTGTTTTCTTCAAAATCGTATTTTTTGAGTTATGTCAGTCTTGCAGTAAATGAGCGATATGCCTTAATGATTCACGACTTTATTTACTACATTAAACGAAATCCATATTTTATCGCTGTTACAGAGCGTTGCGTGATTTTCAATAAAACCTACACATAACACCTTTCGAAGGAGCATTTTTAAACAATCCATCCAATAGTGCGGAGAGAATGTATATTCACTTTGTCAACTGTTTGTAATTCTTTTAAAAAAATTCTGGGACCCCATAAACTATATATATTCTTGATCAGCATTAATAGAGAAGTCGATTTAGCTGTGTCTGTCTGTCCGTCTGTATGTGTTAATACAAAATACTCCGCCAATACAAAAGAGGTGTTGCTAATTTTCAGCCAAATTGTTTGTTGATATCATGAGCAGTTTCCTAGTGAAAATGATCAAAAGCGGTTAATGCATTCAAAAGTTATGAGTGAAAATGTGGGAAGACGTCTAAAATTTTTAAATTAAATTATTCTATTTAATTCATCACTTATTCACAAGAAGATACGCAACAGGGATGGCAGTCAATATCGCTAAAATACTATTTACTATTCAAATCCCTTTCAACTGACTATCGTTATCCCTAAAATACCGTTACCGAAATAATTGAAATACCGTTACCCGTAAGATAACGTTACCGATATAATTAAAATATCAATACCTTAAAATACCGTTACCGAAATAATCTAACAAGATCTGAAAAAAAACTGCTATAAATAGATATATTTTCCCAAAGTATGGTCATAAACTAGCCAGTCATTAAAACTCGGGCATATTAGGGCTAAAAATTTCGGTGTGCATTAACTTAACCTGAATAACTAAAATAACGTTACCCTTAAAAGGCCGTTACCAAAATAATTCAAAAATCTTTTTCTCTAAAATAACGTTAACGAAATAACTACAATTACGTCACCGCTAAAATACCGTTAGCGAAATAAATAAAAAGCCGTTAACGCTAAAAACTCGTTGCCGAAATAACTGTCGTTACCTCTAAAATACCGTTACCGAAATAAAAGAAAATAGCGTTACCCGAACCCATAACCACATCGAATTGGTTACCATCCATGGTCATAATCTACACGTACAAAAACAAAAAAAAAAACACACAAAATATTTTTGTGTTTTTTTTTTTGTTTTGTAATACAGGGTGGCTGATAAAAGCCACTACAAAAAAAAAACGTAATAGCTTTTTTCTGAGTTATTATTTTTTGGTTTCATTGATTGTTCTTTCAGTTTAAGGCAAATGAACGAATGGGGCAATGAAACTAACATTTTGATTGTGCGCCACTACAGTGCTTTGGAGGCTGGCGTTGCCTCCTAAACAGACTTAAGGGGTACATTAGGCGGCACTCCTCTAGAGTTTCGACAAGGAATATTTTTGCTAAAATATGTATCACAATACAGTCAATAATGATAGTTCTGCTTAAGAATTTTCATTTCTTTCCTTTAAAAAATCAAATAACAAGCGAATTGAACGCAGTAGACTTGCCCCTTAGCTTGAAATGTTCTCTGTAATTTGAATTTTTTGGAATTTCGCTTGCATTTGACGTCATCGGGTGTGGAAGTCATTTAATTACATTGTTTTTTAAAAGCCATTAAAAGTACTTAATAAAAATGTATTGCTTTTCAAACTAAAAAAATAAAAAATATTTATATGCATTGAAAAAAAAAGTTATTTGGTTTTCGTAATGTAGCAATATTTATCAGCCACCCTGTATGTATGTAGGTTTTTATAAATGGTGTGTATGGATGTATTAGCAGCAATCGCATGCAGTGCTGGCAAGTTTGACGATTTTTTGACAATAGTTTAATATATCAGCAAGACCTATTTATTTATCATGCTCATAAAATCGCCGGCGCGATTATTAAGTTTATATTATTTCGTTCAAAAATAAAAAAAAATTGTTTCTTTTTTCAAAGAAATAATTTGCTAATATGATGTGAAATACAAATTTTGCAAAAATGCAAATACTAGAATTAAATAAAACTTAATCCAAACCGGATTTATTTTTTAATAATTTTAATATGGGGTTAGCTTAATTTAGTTTCTGTGTTTATATTTTTAGAACATTTTTTATATTTTTATAAAATTTAATTGGTATTAGATTTAAATAAAAATAAAAAAAATATTATGTTAAAAAACAAGGCATGGACTTCTTTGCAAAACAAACAGATCTCTAGTCCGAATATATTCCATGTTGAAAGATGAAATAAATACAACTTTAAATGAAACAAAATAAATCCGGTGCTTAAAAAACAGGCCTAATAATATAAATAAAGTGCCAAAATTTAATAATTAAAAAATCTGACATTAAGTTTGTTCGATAACACAAAAATGTGTACAAGTTTTTACTGGAAGGTGTTCGTTTAGACAAATACGCAGTAAAAACTGGTAAAAAGAGAGAGTAAAGTGACAGTTTGATGCCAAAGAACTTACAAGTTTTTACTGGATACATTTTTGCCAGAAAGAATTTGTAAGATGAAAAAAACATATGACTAAAAAAATATGCTTGTATTTTTAGTAAACAAAAACAAAAATTAAATTAAATTTTGATTGTTTATGGATTGAAAGTGAAAATTATTAAATAATTAACTATGGAAGAAGTTAAAAAACATTTAAATTATTTTTGGTCGATAATTTCAATTAACTTTTTCCTTTTCCATAATGACCAGTTGATTTTTTTTTACTATTTAAAACAAGCTATTTTATCTAATTTAATAATTCCTACACATTTTCTGTTCGTTTACTTTTTTGTAAATTTGTCTTACTATTTGTAATTTTGTTACTGAGTAGTTTTTACTGAACTTTACAGGAAAAGTAATCGAACAGACTTATTGTTAAAGAATTTCCAAATTTTGTAAAAGAATTTAATATTTAAAAAGTTGTGCCATAGAAATGTTGTTCACAGAATTATGCAGATATAAGTGATTAACAGTTCAAGTGGTAAAATTTGTTTGATTTAAAGTTGTATTTATTTGATCTTTCAACATTATATTTTTGTTATTTTATTAATTAATAATCATATAATTACAAGTTATATACTATTACCCTAACCGAGCACTAGCTACTATGGCCTTCGGCGCGTTGTAGCGAAAACAGGCCAGTGCCTCTGGTGGGAATCGAACCCACGACCCCCGCACTAATAAGCCAGCACGCTACCAACTAGCCTACTGGGGCACACTGTTTCAACATTTTATAAATATGAATATCGTTGTAAAATATAATGATTTTCGAAGTTTAAACCAAAGAGAAGTGTCAAAAATCGTGTTATATTACAACGATAACACGTTAACATTTGAAATGTGAATAACATTATTGTATTTTATTTTTTATTAAAACTTTATCCCTCTTCTAACAAATATATTTTATTTTGACGATTTTTCAAAATATGATGACGATTTTGACGATTTTTTCTAGAAAATTTGTCGTTTTTATGCTCTGCAAACCTGGCAACACTGGTTATGAGTGCAAATGTGAGAAGCCCTCGAAAAATTGTTAAGCTAATTTATAAAGTATTCTTTTGTTTTCCATATACCAGGCTTGCCATATACCTTTTTTTGTTAACCCCAACAAATCAAAAAATCACCAATTAGAAAAAAGGTAGAACAAAATAGTTTAGTTAAAATTCTTTATTTATTTGACTGCATTAACCGGAGTTGCCAGACACATTATTCGTTATCAGATCAAAAAAATCTCCAGGAATAAAAGCCCCGAATCCAACAATGTAAATTCATAACTTTTTTTCGTACACTATTTTTACTTATTTTCATTCTCAACCTTTTTTTTCAAGGAAACTCTTACACTCTAATTACATTTATTAAGAACCCCATTAAATTTAAAGGACATTCACTTTCAGAACTTTTTTGTTTAAATCATATAAGGTGCATACTTAATCTGAAAATCTTTTGATTATATGCATTTTTTTTTCCTTAAAAACCCTAATTTTTATTTGATACATACAAAAATAATCTAAATTAAAGTATTGATGTGTAAAAACCAATCGAATTTTAAGAAAATTTCTTAGGGTTCTTATTCTAGGAGTCGTAAACGAGAATTGCACAAGCAACTGGGCTGAAAAACAATAATTTGAAATACCAGTTTCTTTAATTTTTTGTGTCTCGAAAACACCCTAAACACTCGAAAGATTTTCTTTTATAATTTTTGACAAACTTAGTTTCATCACACTTTCCGTTTTACTTATGTGATGTATAGTATAAACACATGTGTTGTAATGTAAACTGGTATTTCATAATTATTTCATTATGTATGTCTCCGCAAGCGTATTTTTGTTCACTCTAATTTTCTAAAATTCTGATTATTCGAAACTGTTTTGATGCGTTTGTATGACAATTTGTATTAAGTTGTCATTGCACATCTTGTAACGATCCATATTTGAATAATCGTTATTACTTTCAGGATTAAAGATTCTTTTTTATACAAAACAACAGGCGAATTTTACAACAGTTTTTTAACATCATCTTTAGAAATATATCTATTTTTCACGAAATGTTGTTTTTTAGTTATTCACAATAACCATTTCACCTTTGAATACCCACTGTTATAAGCATGCAGAATTTCAGATTCATTTTAGTAAACTTTAATTAAACATTATTTTCTTCTGAAACATCCCAAATACATTAATCAATCAGTCATATTTTGTTTTACTTATAAAAACAACATTATTTTTGTTATTTTTACAAAGAATATAGATATTTATATTGTTTGCACTTTCCCTGGTTAATACAAACACCGAGATGGAGGGTATCCAAAAATTCGGCACAGCCGAATTTAATCTGTTTTGTTTTACCAAATTCGGCACATCGGACTTTAATGCTTCCACTTGTTTCAAAATATGTATGAACATATTTTAAAAAAATGTCGGAGACTTCCGACTACAAAGTTTTTTTAAATCATAATTTTTGTAAAATAAATGCTTTATTAGTGGTATGAACCAGTTTGTACACATAACACTTTTTCTTCATAGAAAAAAGTTCAGTTTTTTTATACACTGCGTTTCAAAACTATAATTACACATTAATTTCACTGAATTTCGTAATTTAAAAAAGTAGAAGAGATTAACCGGCATAATGTAAAAGCAATGGAAAATTAATAATATTTAACATAAAAACAATTCATTTATTTTTTACTTCACTATTTAAAAATGAATAACAAAATAAATTAGTGTTTCATAACTATAAATATAATTAGATTAATATATAAAAATGCACGAGAGATATTTAAAAGCTGCAGTCCTTTTTTTGCCACATCTCGAAGATTCGACCAGACATACTGTCTATCAGCTTTATTCAAAGTTCTTCCGTTACAGATCTCCACGCATCAATAACTGATTCCTTAAAAAGAAAATCGCTTTCATATTGACGGTTTCTGCGTAAACTAGAAGGATTAATACTCCCCAAATATTCTCAATGGGGGTTTGTTCCGGAGAACATGCGGACCATTCAAATACTCCTACATTTTTTGATGATAGCCATTCCATCGTCTGACGGCTTACATGTACTAAGGGATGTTCCTTATGTGGGTCTCTCCAATAGAAAAAATCACATTTAAAAGAAATTTGTGCACACAGAGAAAAATTTAGCTATTTGCCAACTTAAATTCGGTTATTACCACTCAAATTAGGTTATTACGAATTTCAGTCGGTTGGTGCAATTGAACATCAGTTTTCACAACAAAGTTCGGTTAATTCAACTGAATTTTATTTGCAACACAAAAAATATTCAATATTCGAATGTAAATATCGTTGTACTAACTGAAGTTATTACCATTAAAATACACTATTCAATTCGGTTGGCACTTTATTTCTCTGTGTGTGTTAAAACAGTCGTAACAACAACTGCGATTATTGACTTACCCTTCTCCAGTTCGTTTATAAATGGCTTTTAGCGAATTCAAGATGAGTAATTTGGGGCGGGGTAACAACCTTGGCACAGGCATCAGCTTTTGGCGAGTGATTCTCTTGGAATTCTACTGAGAGCCTTTTTATGGTTGATTTGGACACATTTACCTAACATTCATCGGTTATCTGATTGTGACTCCTCATTGTGTTGCTGGCTTAGCTGATTATTTTAAGCCAGTCCCGATCGGAAAGCTTTTTCTCGGGCCACCTGTTTTATTCTTACCATATGCACTCTGATTATTTTCAAAATTTGTGACAACCATATGCGAACGGTTTATTCTTCTAACAATTTCCAAAAAACTTAAGCCAATTTTTTTTGTTTACAGTTATATGTAATTATAGTTATGAAACACTGACAAAATATTATACAATTTTTCTCTTAAATCAATTAAGAAATCTCCTAAAGTTTATACAATAAGGACTCAGTTGTCACATTCTTAAAACAGTTATAAGTTTTAAAAAATTGTTTGTAATATTAGAAAAATTAGCAAAAATCATTTGTAATTATAGTTATGCAACGCAGTGTATGTGTGTGAATTATACATAGCACTTTCTGATATCTTCTAAACCCATTAAGATATCGCAAAACCGCTTGGTAGATATATGTATGTATTTATGAACAATAGAGCTTCTCAATGGTACAATAAAAAAAAACTCCAAATAACACATGGCACTAGTTGCAGGTTAGCCGACGACATGGAAAATGATGTTATCAAGTCCTATTATCTTATCTACAGTTTTATTTCGATTTATTCATGTCACATTTAAAATATCCATGTATGAATGTTCTTCTTACAGCCCTTACTTAACTACCCAGTCAGAAAAAGACAAACTTTTGCAAGTGGTACAAGTGCTGGCAACAAGTGCTTTCCCAATCACCAAAATGCAAACATCATTAGACAAAAGCACCGTCTGTTTAACAAGTGTCGTACAAGCACTGCGTAAACAAAACTGCCAACGTTGGCAAAATATTGCTAACAACCCTTAAATAGGTGGTGTAAAATTTGTTTTCCAAAATAAAGTTAAAGAAAAGTTCAAGATCCCGCAAGGACTCGAACCCTGGCCGCTAGATTGGCAGCAGACAGCGCTAACCAACGAGCCATACAATACTTGATAGCTTAAAACAGGCACGTAGCTAGGAATTTGTTTGGTTGGGTGGCTGGTGGCGGGGGGGGGGGGGCTTTTTCGATTTATTATTTTGCATATATATTTTTTTTTACCTATCAGCACGTAATGGGCAATAATGTATTATTAATATAAATCGCTTCATCAGGTTATTTTGAAACAAAAATGCATTTTTTTAAATTTTTAACATTAAAGTTGTACTAGTTGACCAATAATACTGCACAATATATTTTAAATAACTTTTTGCTTATTGTGTTCGTTATTTTGCTAATTTTGATTTCTATATCGCGAAGCAAAGAAACGTTTGTGTCCTTTATAACGATGCATCGTTAAGCAGTTTCTTTATTTTTAATGTCAGTCATTTGTAGAACAAATTTAATTTTTTACTAAATTTGAAATTCATTAAAAAAGCAAACCACATCAAATGACTGTTTTATGATTTTGCAGGCGTTTTTTGTTATTTAAAAAACTAAAAAAAGTAAATGTTTGTTTATTTTTTACTAACGTATGTGGTTAATTTTTACTACAATTGTTAGTAATTTTTTGAACAGTAAAAACAAATGACAAATGTTAGTTGAATTTAATGAAATGTTAGTCGTCCTTTCTTCAAGTGAAATTCCATTTGTTTTTTAACTACAATTACTGTCGTTTTTACCTACACAATATTGTTTGTGGACTATGTCTGTATGGACTACAGTCCACACAGAAAAGTTCGTATTCTAATAACACAATTAAAAAAAATAATATGATGCTTTATATAACCATACGAAATTTAATATGAGTCTTAAAACAGTTTTATCAGAGAAATAGGCCCATATAATTAAGTTGGGCATTAGTTTAATTTTAATTTTATAATTACATCCGAATAATGGCGCGATGCAATTCAATCCGATTTTATATAACGGTATAACTTTTTATCTGAATCGCTACTAATAAAGGGTCCGCCAGCTAACGTTTTTTTTCAACTAGTGCTTATTTCGTGAATGGTAACACTTAGCTCATGTCTGATTTGACAGATAATTAGTTTAATCCTTCCGCTGAACGAATATGGTCCGTATGTTCGTTATCTTGTGAAAAAAGTGAAAGAAACTGGCATCCTCATCGATAAACCAAAGCGTGAAAAGCCAAAAACAGTGCGTACACCCGAGAATATTGCTGCTGTGGCAGAAAGTGTGCGTGAAGCGCCATCAACATCAATTCACCGTCGTTCTCAACAATTGAACATTTCGGAGACATCATTGAGACGAATTTTGCATAAAGACCTTGGTATGACGCCATACAAAGTCCAATTGGTTCAGGAGTTCAAAAAAAAAAAGTTATTTGGCGGACCCTTTATATACAAAATAAGCTATAGTTGTATCGGGTTTTTGATTTTAAAACTTCATTCTGAAATATTTGCAGAAATAATTACCGTCAAATACGGGTTTTGCTTCAACGTTATTAATCCGTTTAACGTTATTAATCCGTTTAGACTTTAGCCAATTGCAAAAAGTTTATAACTTAATAATTTGTGGTAAATTCCTTTCCATTTCGACATTTTATTTTATTCAAAAAATTCTCTTTAAATTACCTAAAAAACAAGTTGTTTGAGAAAAAAACTTTAAAAATGAAGATATAATGAAAATGAAGATTTTATGGAATTTAGTAACTTTCAAGATTGAATAACAAACACGGAAAAAACGTTGAAACTTAATTTAGCTTTTTGAATTGAGAAAAATCTAAAGCTAAATTAAAAACTCCTAATGTTTCAAATGAAACAAAAAAGGTTCTACAATTTTTGTGTATGAGGTGTAGAAATTTAAGAACCAGAAAGAAATCAATTCAAAAGACAAAAATTCGGATAAATTTTGTGTATAAAATTATACACAAAATGATATAGGCAATTAATTGTATTATTGTATTGATGTAATACATATTTATGTATATCCAAAATATGATTGAAAAATTTTCTAGTGTGACTCTGCATTTGGTAATATAAAATTTTATGCAAAATTAAATTGTGTTTTTTATAAATATCTAAATATATATTATTTTGTATTTTGCAATGTTTCAGTATATATAATATATATTAATTGGATTAGTTTTAGCGTATTCTAAATGCAATATGCAATTATATATTGAGCGAGATGCGATAAGACGCAACTATACATGACATCATATTAAAAATGTTCGACGAAATTAATTTTATACATGAGCTTATATAATTTGGCCGGTTAAATACACAGACAAAAACATATAAGTGTATATAAAATAATGTATTACTTTATGCAAACGTTTTAACTCGGGAAGTTAAAGATTTATAACCGTCCAAAAAACAAATTAAAAGGCAAATATCCTATATAATTGGCTGAGACTTACAATGAAGCCTTTCCGATGTGTTGCCTTTGAACTTAATAAAATTCGGATAGGTGATAAAGCAACAAAAAATATGATAGATGTATTTTTCATCGGCCCAATCCCATGTTTTGGGGTTTAAAAGTGGCGGTGATATTTAACACATAAAGTTTAGGAAATTTAGACTTATTTAAAAACAGCGTTAAAATACTCGAGAAAACACACATTCTGAAAGCCATTTTGACACTATGTCGTGGACCCAGGCTGCCATTTATTTGAATTATTTTAAACATTGGTGAACAAATTATTCACAAATTTTTTCTCCTTTTTTATATATCCGACTTTTTTAAGATCGGAGGGAGCCCATCGGGACAATACTCCATGTCTTGTATTAACAAAATCGTAAATTCTCCAAGGAAGCGTTTAAGCTCTCTAGTGTGATTATAGTCGAAAAGAAATAATGATAAAGAAAAAATATACAATTGGAAATATTAAAAATATGCCTGACATCGCCCAGGTCTTATTTAAACTAAATTATGTATTTCTAATTCACTTTGATTTATATTTTGGACGATTTTGAGGTCCTTTTCAAATGTTCTTTTGTGTTTACCCTTCATTTTTAACTTTATCGTCAATAATTAAAATTTTCGTTAATACATTTTTTAAATAAAAACACTTTAGAATTTCTAAAAAAAAAGAACAACATCATTATAATACAAAGACTAGCTTAGCTGCTTCATTTTAAAATGTCGCATTTCAAGGAGCGCCGACCGAAATTTGCTTACATTTAGTTAAAAAAAAAAATGTGAAAATTTGAGTCAAATTTGGCCAGGTTAACACATATAATGCATATCGAGCAAAGTTTGAGGCTTAAATTTATTTCGAAAAATTAAAAAAAAATATAGACTCAGTGGGCTGAAAACGAGTCACTGCAATGGATTTTGAGATATCTTAATACATATCGAAAGAATACTGAAAACTATGTTACCATATGCGGGCGCAGCAAACCAAATAAAAATAAAAAGATTACACTGTAAGTTTAGTATCAACTTTTGAAATGACACACCACGGCATACGTAAACTTAAGTTTGGGTCGTAGTGGTATCTCTGTAGTGGTATCTCGGTTTTAAAAGATTATGTCAAAATACACAGAAAGGATTATTTAAAAAAAAATTCAATTAAAGCTCTACTCGATTTCAAACTCACTTTCAATTAAATGTTTAATAATATGTATTAACTGTTTAATTGAAAATGAATTTTGCTTTCGGAAAAAATGCAGAAATATTAAAAAATCGACAAAACTAAAAACTCAATTGAAGTAAAAAATGATTTTGTTTGTTCTAGCCCCCTTGCCCCCTAGCTACGTGCCTGGTTTAAAACGTAATGACATGATAACTTCTGGGTAACAGTTGGCTGCTCAAATATGCCAGAACGTGCATAAGGTTTGATGGAAACAACTTGCCAATTTGGAAAACGTTGGTATTACAAGAGCTTTTCCAGAAATAAAAAAATCAATTTTATATGAAAAAAGTATTAAAAAGTATAAAAAAAATTGCAAAAAAATGTTTACCTGAAACCGGGATCGAACTCGAAATCTTTCGACTACAAACTTTTTTAAACAAAGCATCATAATTTTTGTAAAATAAATGCTTTACCAGTGGTTAGACTTCTAACTTTTTTCCCAACGTTGGCATAGTGGTTGCAGCCAATTCTTTGCCAATGATTTTGTTTTGTAGACCACTGAAATTATTGTTAAATAAATCTTGGCAAAACGGTTTTTGGAAACCCTGGTAAAGAGTCTTAAACAAATGTTCTGCCAGCAGTTGATTTACAATGCCTCGGTTAGCCAGTGCTTGTTTTTTTTTTTTTTTTTTGTACCATTGGAAGTTTCTGACTGGGTTCTTACTGATCAGTTAAAAAGACTATCTATCTTGTCGTTTGTTTGTATCCCTTAAATATAAACAATAAATAAAAACTGAAAACGAAAAGACCAAGAATAAGAAACGATGAACGAGAAGACGATTTTAATATTTTTAAACATTTATCCAATCATACATTCGGCCGAAAAGCATGTGTATGAACATACAGCCAGTCAAACAAAAAATTCATTCAATTGCTTGTGTTGCTGTTGTGGGGTTGTATGAACTAGTATGGACATTGCTTTGCGTACTTCATTGTCAGTTGTCTTGAACTCTGACCTCCATTGAACTCTGCAACTACAAGCAATCGCGACGGCAGCAGCAACAATACAACAACACCATCTACAATACAATTTTTTTTTTACATAAAAATTGTAAATAATAAAATTCAAAACTGTTGCTAATAAGTACGTACAATATACTATTTCTATTCGTATAGTTGCAGTTTTTAACCCAACACGCAACATACACCCGTACATGCAGTGAGATTTAAAAAAAGAACGAGAGTGGGAGAACAATTTTTTATACAAATGTTTATGTGTAGTTTTTTAAGTGTGTGTGTGTGTGTGTGCGTGTGTGAAGCGTGGGGCATGGGGCTAGTAGGGTTACCGAAGTAAAATGCACAACAAGTGAGCAAATTAGAGTGTAAAATACAATAATGCAAGGTGCCGATATGTCAATGTCGAGAGCAAATCTATATTCCTCAGCATGTCTTCACTTGTGCTCCCAATTTTATTAGTAGGTTCTTAATCAATTCTAGCAAAATTCTCTCACGTGTTTGGCATGCTCACAAAGTAAACAAAACCGCCAAAAGATAAGTAAGTTATTCCTAGCAAAAAGTACATTTTTTTGCTCCCGAAGTACTAAACATGTTTTTTGGACCAATGATTGGACACAGGCCAGAAAAGGTGATATAAGCAAGGTTATCAGCTCTGGTAAGCAAGGTTGTCAGGTCTTGGCTAAATACGGAAAATGAGACTAAAACTAAACATTTGAATGTAAAAAAAATTATTAATAATAATGAGCAGGGCAGCGACTTTCATGCAAATGTTTGTTTGTAGTCAGTAGATCAAAACAGATTTTTAACAAATACTTTTAGGAATCAAAGAATTTGCAACAAAATGCCATCGATTTGTTGTTGCATATTTTTGCATATATTCTTATAAATGCATATTTTGCTTTAAGTGCATATTTTTGGCATAATAAAGATTTACTTAAAAATAAAAAAAATTATGAATTTGAAAACAACTTTCTCATGTAATAGATACGAGTTTCAAAAAGCGATAAATATGCATTTATTTTTTTTTTTTGGTTTTTAATGCATACTTTTTCGATTTATGAAAGTACTCATTAAATTTAAATGTTTTCCTATTTTTAAGGAAATTTTTGGTAAAATTTTACAAAAAACTTAGTTTTAAATCGAATGTAAAAATTACATGTGAAATTTATTTGCAAAATATTTAAAATTTTGTTACAACATTTTAAAAATCGTTAGAGTAGGTAGAAACACTTTTTTATGAAATTAACTCCAAAAAATGTAGAAAAATGACTAGTGAAAAATCTAATGACTAAATCTTACGGCTATATACAATCAATTTAGCTATATTTTAATGGCCAGATCAAAATAAAATGGTTAGATCTAGCCGAAAAATGGCTAAATTGGCAACCTTGGATATAAGACATATCTCTTGCGCAAAACGCATATAACTTTAGTTCCTTTGTGGTATTAGTTAACACACCCTGATATAAAAAATAGGTTCCGGGTTCGATTCGCGGTGACAATACCAATTTAGAAAATAAATATGTGTGCGTTTTCTTTCCCTCATATGTATCGCAGCGCCCTTTGGTGTTCCCATATCACTTAACCCACCGAAATAAGATATGAATCAGCGCTATGAACCAAAAAGCTTCAATAAGTTTCGCCAAACCTCCTTCAGGTGGCGAGCAACAACTTATCATTTCGCGCAATTACAGTGTTGCCATATTTAAATCTTTCCCCAACTTTCATCTCTCCACTGTCCCTTTTCAAAAGAATAGGCTGGGAGCGGAAGAGATTCCGATTGAGCAGTTTTTAAAATTGATGCACTTATTTTTATGGCGCTACGAAATAACCACCAATGAAATAACCACCAACGGCCAAAAATGAAATAACCCCCAAAAAAATTGTGTAAAATTGTTTGGGGGTTTTTTCATTTTTTTTTGGGATTATTTCATCTTACGGTTTTTTTTTTTTTTTTTTTTTTTTTTTTTTTGGAGATTATTTCATATGCAATTATTTTGGGGGTTATTTCATATTTTTTGGGGGATATTTCATTTTGCTAAATGTGAAATTTTTTTAATATTTGTTAGTTTTTCTGCGTGGCGGCCTGCGGCCGCTCTTAGGGGTTTTCTCCTTCATGGGACGCGGCAGGTGGCTTCGCTGAATAAAGTTTCCCTGCGCGCGTCACACTAGGGAAGATAATGAGACGCGCGCAGGAAAACTGTATTCAGCGAAGCCACCTGCCGCGTCCTATGGAGGAGAAAACCCCTAAGATCGGCCGCAGGCCGCCACGCAGAAAAACTGAACAGTGTAACAAAAGAATCAAAAATATGAAAACAAAAAATAAAAAAAATTTGGGACATATTTCATTTCTTTGGAGCTTATTTCATTGGGGGTTATTTCATTTCTTCCTTTGGGAGTTATTTCATTACGAAACAACCCCCAAATTTTGGGTGTTATTTCATTTTCACCTTTGGGGAATATTTCATTTCTTTTGGGTATTATTTCATTTTTTTTGTTGGGACTTATTTAATTTTTTTTGGGATTTATTTCATTGGGGGTTATTTTATTTTGTCGTTTGGGTGTTATTTCATTGGGGGTTATTTCGTAGCGCCTATTTTTATACTTATTTTGCAAATTAACACACTCCGTTATTAGAATGGAACATTGCCCCAAATTGGAAGGATATGGAATTTAACGGGAAACGTGTGGAATTGAAGCACTAAACACAGGAAAGGAAATGAAAAGGAAAAGGAACGTAATTTGAAATACCAAAGTACACTCAGGGAACTTCTGCTGTAAATATTTGTAGTTCTTTAAGTTGTAATACAGTATCTTTATTTCTAAGTGAAAAAACAGTCATTTGTAGAATAAATTTAATTTTTGACTACATATGTATGTACATTAGGGTGATAACTTTTTTTGGACAACATTCTCCCCAGGGGTTTTCTAATGGCAAGTATTGTATTAATGATAAAAAAAAAACTATTTCAGTTCAATTTGGGAAAAATACCTTACGCACCGACAGCGATTTCTAAAATGCCTTTAATATATTAATATGTGAAAACAGATTTTTTTTTATATAAAAAGCGGAAATTAAAAGCAAATTTGGAAGAAAACTATTCCATTGACTCGAAAATGGACTTTACTATTGAAATCAGCATGCCTTAATTATATAGATGTGATGGTCAGACGTTGAGGCATCAAAAAAAGTTTTTTTTTTAACTTTGTTTAATTCAAAACTTTAACGCGTTTGGTGCGTAACCTTTTTTAACGATAGCGATAAACTAAAAACGCAGTTCTTAATATTTGTCCATGCCTACACGATTTTGTCTGGGGAGATTTGATATTTGCAAAAAAATGCAAAAAGTTATTACCCTAATGTACATATGTAGTTCATTTTAAAAAACAAACTACATCAAATTACTGTATTCTTATTTTACATTCATTTTACACAGTAATTTTTTTATTAAAAAAAAATAAAACAAATAATTGTTTGTTTTTACTACATATGTGGTTCATTTTTTGAACAGTAAAAAACCAATGACAATGTTAATTGAATTTACTGAAATGTGTAACATTTTTGAAGTGAAATTTCATTTGGTTTTAACTAAATTTGTAGTGGTCTTTACCTAAATAGTATTCTAAGTATGTTTATATATACATATATACATTTAATATGCGGTTAATTGGTTTTGCCGCATATGCTGCGGCAGTCAAAAAAAATTTAATAGCTAACTTTACCCAAGAAATATATTTTAGTAAACAATATATATGTAGAGTGTAGTCGAATAAGGGTATACAGACCATATTTTGGGAATCGCGATTTTTTACATAATATTAAAGAACCAGTACATTAACATATACTTGGGTACAGGCACATAGCCAGAACTATGTTTTACCGGCCCAACAACGAATACATAAAAAAAAAATTTTCTCTTGTTGTTGTAATTGTTGTTGTTGGGCCGTTAAAACATTATTCTGGCTACGTGCCTGCTTGAGTAACAGTTTTGCAAATTTTCTGAGTTTTTATCTAACAGAAATCACTTTTAAAGTTTAGTTTTCGGAAGTATTTTTATTATTTTTAATATTTTTTAAAATTAATTGCATAGAACTTTTGATGTTTTAGCACAATTCTGAAAATACAATAGTACTCGCAGAGAAAAAATATGATTGATCATTATTGTGGGCACAAAATAATCCTATTATGATCATAATATCATATACATGACTCATGCTGATCATATTATGATTACCGAGGACAATTGTATCTTCATTTAGTATCATAATATTTTTACTACGATCATATTATGAATGTTTCTCATTGCAATCATACCATGATACTCTTAAACTATCATAATATGATGCTCTTTTTTTCTGTGAGTAATACAACGATTTATTGACAAATTTTAAAGGCAACATTCTGAAGTTGTATTTTTACTTTTCAAATTTGCAAAAAAATACCGTTATTGTGCTATTTGTTTTTAAAGTAGGAACATCAAAAAAGGTTATATATTATAAAAACTTCTGTAGAATTTGTTAAAATTACATTGTTCACTAATAAAATCTACTAAATACAGATACATTTATATTTTATACTTCCATTTCTTAAAAAATGTCCTTGATACTTTTCTAACTTATAAATATTGTGTTTAAATATTGTTGCTGGGAATATCGGATGATAAATACCGTACCAAATCATAATTTTTGCAACATGATTTCAAAAATAAATTGGTATACACTTTTTTCATATTTTTTGCATTTTCATAAATTTATTTTAGATCTGTAGATATACTAAAATAATATTTAAATATATCAAGTTTTGACCATTTCCTAAGTTTTTCTCGTCTCCTGAACAATTTACTTAATGGCCTGTATACCCTTACTAGCGTTCCTTCTTCATGCGATTTGATGCTTTTAATAGTATAAAACTTGGGTTTTATTTTGGTTTTTTAATATTCCTGCCATTTTATGTTTAACAATTTTTTTTAAGAGTTTCTGTGTTAAATTAAGACTACGTTTCCACTGAACTTTTTTTAAATAAAAGATGTTTTGTACATGTTTTTTCACCAAAACAAATGTTTTGCTCAAACCACGTAAGTGGAAACATAGTAATAGACAATATGCATATCAACCTTGATAGTTTTGAAAATACATTACCGATGTGCAAAGTTCTTTTCAATTGCATTAAATTCAAATGTGCTCAGATACAAAAAGTTAAAAACAATTGTTTTTTCATAATACATACTTTATTTGTTATATGAAATGTATTACATATTTCTAAATTAGATTATATATTTTCTTATTGATATTAACATGATATACATTTTACGAATATAAAAGCATCAAAAGTAAAAAAAAAAAATTATTTTAGGTATGCTCCTTTAAAAAAGTGACTAGTTTTTAAATTTAGTAGTTAAATTTTCTTTGCAGATCATAGGCAATATGTATTTCAATATTTTTCTTTTGAAGAGTAGATTAATATTGAATTTAAATAACTTTTAATATTTTAAGCTTAAAGGAACTAACATTTTGTCTATATTTGACACAGAAACTCTTAAAAAAGTACAAAAAATGGTGTTTACGGAAAAATCTTGTTAAACCTAAATGGGCAGGAATATTGAAATAGCAAAAAATACGTGTCCGCTTAAATTTAATAAGGATTAAAATATGTGAATTCGGCAGCCATAGCAGTATGTTCTCATATAAAGTACCCAAAAACTACACATTTTTTATACAAAATTTTAAAAAGCAAAAATTACAAAAAAAGGTACCTGAAAAAGCTCTGAGAAATGTATTTTCGTAGTAACCGAATTCCAGTTGGCAAATAGCTAAATTTTTCGCTGTATGTAACAAGTAAATCCGCGCTTTTTCCCAGTTTTTACTATATTTTACCATTTTTGCACAATTTATCATCCCATTTCTCAATCGATCAAAGCATTTTTGTGCATAAGCAAAAAGGCAAATCTGGCCAATTATGTCGTGTAAAAAAAGAAACAAAAAGAAAGTGCGGTTCACGGGACAAACGCGAAATGTGCCTAACATTGATATGACAGCATAGCAAAAAAGGGACGATCTTTTTTCATATATTTCATCATTAAAAACAGTATAAAAATGAATACAAACACTCACACTAAAAAATATTTGCTTAGGGGGCAACTTTTGAAGATTTAATGTTAAGAAGTATCATAAAGGGTGTTTTTTTTTATAGAGGTATAGAACTTTGAAACGGAATAAAACAAAGATGAACTTTTTAAATTGACATGAAATTTACTTTATTCGAAAGAAAATCTTCTGGCATTACAAATTATATATGACTTCTGGCATATGACCGCCATGGCTGGCTCGGACGTAGGTCCAATTTTCGATGACTTTTTCCAACATTTGTGGCCGTATATTGTCAATAACCCGGCGAGTGCTGTCCTCCAAGTAGTCATTTACTGTGCTTTACTGGAGCATTGATTATCGATAAACTTTTCTATGGGCTATAGACTGATAATATAAGTTTAGGCTATAGACTGATAATATAAGAACATTGTCAACAATTTTCTATAAAAAAAAAATCGTTATATCTTAAAAAAACTGATTTTTATTAAATTCCAAGTTAGGGCAGGCTCACCCTCAATATATTTTAAGCTAGCTTTCAGGATATATGGTTGTCCCAAAAAAATCGGTTTACACAACTGAATGTTAGTTGCAAAATCAAAAATATTCAGAAATGACATTTGAATATGGTTGCACTAACCGAATTAATTGGTATAATACTCTTTTCAATTGTGTTGGCACTTTATTTTTCTGTGTGCAATAAAATAAGTTACAACTTATTTCAATTGATACTAGCTACATCAATTAAATTTTGAATTGAATTAGCAAATATTACGAGTATAATTGAAACTTGATTTTTTTGTGTGCATTTTAAGTGCTTTTTATAAATGGGCAAATAATTTCCCCAAAAAGAAATATATTTTTTTGAATTAAGTATAATGGTATCACGTGACCGTCAGTCAGTGTTCGTGAGCGAGTGTGCGTGATTTAAATTTTTTCGTGAGTGAGTGTGCGTGAGTATAATTTTACAAAACAAAACTTTTTTGCTTTTAATAAATATCTCCTGAATTTTTTCGCCGATTTTATAGTTTTTGATTAATTAAATACAAAATAAATGACAGAATTTCATACTCAGAGCAATTTTAAGTTAAACTATCATAATTTATCTTAATTTTTCGTGTAGTCGAACAGTTCGGTCAAAAAACTATATTTGGTCGGTTTTTTTGGTATCTACAGGCAATGCACGGTTGCCTGAGTGAATTTGAATAAAATTTGCGTGTTACTCCAATCTGAAAACGGATTCGGTTCCTAGATGGCATAAAAAAATTTTCCAACGAAAACGAAAAAAATCTGGGTTGCGCTTTTTTTAGCGGCCAATCAGAATTTTCAAAGTGGTGTTAAAAATTAAGAACGATTCATGAGCAGAGTTTGAAATTATATTTTTTTTGTCAGACACATTCCCTTTGGTCATGTTGCTTGTTAGGAAAAGACCTAACCACGTGCTTGATTACTAAGAACATAAGAATGGAGCCAACTTGATGATTAATAGGTTTTTTGTTAAAGCTCTGCATATTCTGGAGGCTCTAGATTTTCAAAAACTTAGGGTTCTGATGATATCTTTTGCCACATCAAAATACTAATAACAACCTAGCAAATATGTTTAATTTGCTTTATTTTTGTAAATATACGAAGGTTGAAAGCTCGATATAAATTTAATATAGCCAAAGTTTAACTATTTTCGATTTGGCAGAATTTTCGTAGGCCGAACAGTGAATTCATTGCTTATCTACGAACTTTTCTTTAAATGTGACACTCAAAATCGCATCTAATCAGCTTAATAAATATTTTTCCATTCGCCAAATTGCCGAATATCGCCCAAATGCATTTTCTGGAAGAACTGTTCGGTCGGATACTATTAATTTTATTTTTTTTCGTGGATTTGCGTGGTTTACGTGTCTGAATTTACTCACATGAGCGTGAGTAGGAACAAAATTGTTCGTGAGTGATTGGAAGATTTCGCTTGTGATAGTGAGTGAGTTGGTGTGAGTCAATATTCACTCACGTGCCCATCTCTAGAATGAATAGAGTGAAATGAAACAGAGTAGGTACATATTATATTCTTATTTAACTCATTACATATTCTATAGACACCCAGGCAGAAAAAGACAATCGGGACAGAGCTGATAAAGCGTCGGCGAAGGAGAAAACATATGTTTGATACCAGAAAATGCTTCAAGACAACAGTAATTTTGACTGTGACTACAGAATTCCGGTTTCCTCAACAAAAATGTTGTTTCTACATGTGAATCTTCCGAATGACAGCAATCTTCATTGTCAGCAAAAATCTGTTTTCTTGGTGTACTTTTTGCATTGAAATTGTACTTTTGTAACACCACTGCCATCCCTAAATATTATCATTTGGTTAGTTGGGTTTTATATATTTGTTTGCTGAGCATAGAGTAGATGGAGGTCATCTTTTTGTTGTTGGTTTGTGTTAAATGGGGAGACTATACCAACAAACTATACTCCACAAATAAATACTCAATATCAGTTTCTCTTGTTTGTATGAATGGATTGAATGGCTGGATACTTTTGGTACTCGTATTTTTTATGTTTTCTCGTATTTGTATGTTTTCTCATATAATTTTTGCTTTATTTTATCTCCACTTAACAACTCACAGTGTTGTTATCGTCCAATGTACGGAACGTATGTATATATGGATGGATGTACGTACGTATGTTCCTACGTACCACATTCAACGTTGTCGTCTCAGACGATGATTATGACAGTTTTTACACATTGTTGATTTGGTTACTGAGGTTGGGGTTTATTTTCGTCCGCTGTTTATGGTTTTCTCTAGTTAGTCTGAGTATGCGGGACTGAGAGCGTGTATATCGCGGTGGAGTGCACATTTTTAAAAATACAATTATAAAAATTGACTTATAGAATATATATATAAAAAATATGATCTTGTTTAAATTGTTATGAATTTTTCTTTGATTAGATTTTATCAAATGCAATAAAACCGAATTATTAAAAATAATTTTAACTTTTAGATTCGTAAAATGCAACAAGTGTAAATTGTGAAAAAGTGTGTAAAAGTGACGAAAACACTTTTAAATTAAAAAAAAAAAGTATCTTATCAATTGGAAAAAAATTTAAAAAGAATATACAAAATTAAATATTAAAAAAAAAAAAAATAAAAATTTAACAAGCACGTGACTAAAACTAATAGATTACGCAAAATAAAAAAACAGACATCGGAAACCTCAAACTTCCATGTACAACAACGACAATAGTTATAGAGAAATTTTTTGAGGTAAATTTTGTGTAAACTCAACAAAGTAATTGAATTTATATATTGCAAATATTTGAATATATATATATACTATATACAACCGATCTGTATATATGTACGTACTCTCGTCTGAACACTCAGACAAATAAAAATAAAATAAAAAACATCTGTATTGAAAATGAATTGAAATTGTTTGTAATTGAAGAATGAATGACAACAAGTGATACCGAATAAATGAATGACAAAATGTTAAATTTCAATAACTAATTTTAAAAATTTAAATAAGTTAACAACAACAACAAATAAATAAATAAACTGTCAAACTGACAGCTTTAACCATAGCCCCCCCCCCCCTCCCCCTACCAATTATTAATGCAAAAATGATCCATTCACATCATGCAAAAAAACAATAAAATAATCTTTAAAAAATAGAAACAAAATAGTACAACAACAACAAAAAAAGTGAAAAAAAATTATACAAAAAAAAAAAGTTTAAAAGTCAACCACAAATAACACGGACAGAAGCAACAGCAGCAGCAACAGAAACGGCGACAAAATTACTAAAAAGTAAAACAACAAAACAAAATCTATCAATTCCGTAATTTACGGTACGAGTACGATAATGCGCTTTAAAGGTTAAAGATACAAAAGCCGTAACACCTCGATACATGCGATAAATACTTCAGTAAATACAAATACAGATGCAAATATAAAATAAATAAAAATCTAAAAGTAAATACAGGCATATGTTGTTTTGTTAGTACATAACACAATACTAATACTAATTACACTGTGCAACAAGAAAATTCAGCGCCCAATGGTTCCAATAGGAAAGGAATGAAGAAAATCGCCAAAGGATTTTAAAAAGTTAATTTGAATTTATTTTCTTTATGACCTCTTGCAGTTGGGCTATTTATGACCATTTTTGCACTATGAGTAGTGAATGTATCGTGGGATTACCGGGAAACGAAGCATTTTTCTGTTCCTGCAATCCTGGGAAGTTGTTTCGGGAATCCAGGGATTTTTATGAATACATTTTCAGGACAATTTAAATAAAGTCGTTAATTTTCATTTACATAAATTATATGTAAGAAAAATTTTGATTTCACAAGGTTTTCCAAAATCTTAGTAAAAAAGCATAAATGATACGAGTACTAAAACTTGTGAGCAAGTTACCACCTTTTCATCTGGTAAAGAAAATACTTAACAGATTTCCAAAAATTCAATAACAAAATGTTGATGAAGAGAAAATATTTTTACCAACTTTGTGACAAAATTTAGCTTTGACGTCGAATAGACCTATATTTTGTGTTGATAATACCAAATTTTTTGGGAGATGTTCCATTTTTCTTGGATTATATTTCATTGAGACTTATTTCGCGGAAATTATTTCATTTCTTTTTGAAGTTCTTTCATTTTTTCGGTTTGAAAGTTATTTCATTTTTCTTGGGACTGATTTCATTGGAAGTTATTTCATTGGGAGGTATTTCAGTGCGCCACATTTTCAAACAAAAACTTAAAAGTTATACATTTTTAATGCAGCCATTAGCAATTTAAACAAAATTTTAAATGAAGAACAGTAACTTCACCGTTAATCCTAGACTTCGACCTTAATTTAGATATTCGAAGTCACTCACAGTCACAGATCGCTACTGAAAATTTTTACCATTATATAAAAAATTATTCAAAACACTTTCTTCAATTTCCAAATATTGTCAAGCACTGTTTTTGGACCGAACTCCAACTTCAAGATGACATAAAAAGGAAATTCGAACTAACTTTTCAAAACCCTTTGACGGTTTTGTTTATCTAATAGTCTACTTTAATTTCGCATTGGAACCATTCAGGCTGAAGGAGATGACCCAAAATTTGTTGCGCAGTGTAATACACTGCAATAAAAAAGTTAGTAGAAGAATAAGTAACATGTTTAATATCCCACTTTTCAGTTTTTGTACTAATTTTTAGTACAAAATAAATGTGTAGAAAAAAATATTTTTTTTTACGAAAAATGGTGAACGCTCACTGGTACGTAAGGAACACCTTCACCGTGGCCTAGGAGTTGATAGTGTCTTAATAACCACTATTAAAAAGTATGCAGTCAATCATCATACAAAACTACAACGCCAGACCAATGAGGAAGCTTATCGTCTTTTCTTTAATCCATGTAACGTAATTAATTTTGTAATTCGTACAAAACCCATTGATCTGCTTGGGGAAAATTTGCCTTAGATCATCCTTATTAAGTCACATATCTTAACAATAGAATAATACTACTAGATAGTTCTGCTTGAGCTAATTGTAGTCTTAGGAAACAAAACAAAAGATTTGTAATAAATTTACGTATCATCATTTGTTTCAAAAAAAAAAAAAAAAATTTTGTATATATAAAAAAAATATTTTGTGAATTTTTGAATTATAGATAATTATATCCGAAAAATGAGAACATCTAATTGTACACAGAGAGAATTCCTTGGACTAGTTTTAATTTTTTCACTTAACTAATAAAGTTTTCTTCACAATGTGAATGAAAAATTTCTTAAACTTTTTGAAAAAGCTTCATAATTTTAATTAAACTATTTTTAATGCAAAATTTTTCCATTATTCGTAAGAAATTTTTAATAAATAATATGACATTTTTCATTAAATTTTATGAAAAACTTCATTAATTTTGTATGTATTGTTGATCGTTTTAAAATTGCATTTAATTTTGAATTTTCAGGTTTGAGATCGTAATTACAACTATTACAAATAGAAAACACTAGTTGTAAGTAATTGTAAGAGAAGATGAAAAAAAAAATCTTCTAATCTTGCACTTTCGCCTAAGCGACTAGGTCATCTTCAGCCTTATTCTAATTCACCACCCACAAGAAACCCATGGTTTGATCAGGTATATGTATCAACCAATCACACAAAATCGGTGATGTTAATTGATTACCCGAACAACGTGAATTATTTTCGTCTATTCCTTCAAGTTTAGTCAACAGCTTTACATTTTAAAGCTTTTTATTTGGCAGGGTCGAATGCGCGGCACTAGCACCAGCTCTAGAAGTGATCCACACAAGATTTTTTTTTTCACATTTTCTTACATTTATTAACAATTAATGTTTTCTATTTGTAATAGTATCATTTAATTACGATCTCAAACCTGACAATTCAAAACTAAATGCAAGCTTCATTAATTTAATGAAAAGTTTAAATGAACGAATTCCAGTCACATTTCATTGATCTAATTCAAAAATCCATTGATATCATGCAGAGAATTCTCTCAGTGTACGGGATTTTCTGAAATTCCCACGGGTAGTGTCGCAAACCGGTAAAAATAGGAACTTGATATTTGGTATGTAAGTTCTTCCTCCCTTGTAGACATCCGATATGACGGATTTTTGAAAAATTTCACTGAGAAGGAAAGAAGTAAAATGCTCTCTCGTAACATCCTGCCCAAACCACATGAGCTAAAATTCTGAAGCTTAAATTACTATACTTTGTGGATATAAACATTATATATATGCTAGAAACTTGACTTGGTGTAAATAGAGTTTAAAAGAGACAAAGTTGAAAAATGTTTAGTTAGTAGCCTACACATAGAAAATAAATTAGTTGGAAATCGGTTGAAAATATAAAAAATCACTTGCTTAACAAGAAATTTTATACCGACTGCAAAATGTTTTTAATTAAAACAATTAAAATTTTCTTACAATCAACGATTTTGTAGTACAACCAAAGTCATGCTGTAATACTTCAATAATTGGTAGAAACAACCAATACTGAATTAAAAATATAATTGTGGTAATGACCCAACCGTAACAAAATATTAAAAGTAGTACTTAGAACTAATAATGTTTAGTTCCAACAGATTTTCAATATTCACATTATAATAATATGTCAATAAAAGCATAAATTTTTTTTTTTTTCTTATAATTTAACCAATACTCAGGTGATGGCCCCTACTCATGCAGTGCATTGTATTGATCAGGAAAATAAGGTATGGGAAGGAGGAAAGAGGGAGTAGTGTTTGTGGATATTTGATTTAAATTTTTCTAAATTGTAAGTAACAGGGAAGACTTCTGCGGGAAGTTTGTTCCACATACGAATCGTTCGACTAAAAAACGAATTTTCTCTGTAATGCGTTGTGCGAAACACAGGACAATCAACTACAAACGGATGTGCTCTACTAGATAAGCGAGTATTACGAATAAAAACTCGGGCTAGTGGAATAAGTTCACTTATCTCAGATGAGCATCTCCCATGGTAATGTCGATAGAAAAGTGTCACACAACCCACATTCCGACGATGCTCCAATGAATCAATAGAGTTGGATACACTACTGTCATTGATAAGCTTCACCGCCCTCCCCTGAACACGGTCCAGAAGCTTCAGAATAGACAGTGGAGCCCCTGCCCATATATGAGAGTTGTATTCCCTCTTTAAAGGTTGAAAAAAATGCAAAAAATATGACTTTTACGACGCTTATACTCTATTAACTTCTATCAAATATTAATCCATGGATGCCTAGAAAATTATATAAAATAATATATGTGGGTTATCATGTTTTTACAAAAAGCTTTTCAATTATAAAAACAAATATAATTTCAGTTTTCAAGAAAAATGTTAGTTTTCTTTATTTAGTATATGAAAAACGTCTGCAAGTCTCAAAGATATCTGAAGAAATCCGTAAAGACTTTATTAATTAACTCATGGAATCTCAGTAGGAAGTCTATTTAAGACGAAAGAAAGTATGAGAATCTCGCATTTTTCCGACAAAATATGTCACAGGCAGTGATGCCAACTTAATTCTTTTGGCACTATTTATGGTGATTTGCAATGTCACAAAACGCCAAAATTTTGCTCATAGTGCCAAAAAATAAAAAAACACTAAATTTGTGCTTTTGTAATTTATCCTTAGTGCTGTTCCTTTTAGATATCAGCAATTTGTTCAAAAACCCATAAAACGGCAGGAAAAACTACCGAAACTCCAATTTTTACAGTCTTAAACAAATTAAAATTAAATTTTACTACTTCGCTACAATTTAAATGTTATTGTATGTTAAATTGATACAAATACTACTTTTTATTTCTCATGTGGAGTTTGACAGATATTTTCGCAAAATAACGAACAAAATGCTAGACTTAACACCGAAATTGTCGGTGAAGAAATGTGTTCGCTTTATTTTAGCACGAAACCCAATTATAGAACTGTTTGATGGTCAACTTGCTAAAACTGCAGTAAAAACTGTCGAAAACTCAATTTTTTTTACAATAACGCGTTTTTGCCATATTTAATGGCTTGTCTGTTAAATTGATACTTTTTTTGTATAAAGTTTGACAGATATTTTCAAAAAGAACAAACAAAATACTAGACTTAATACCGACATTGTCGGTGAAGAAATGTGTTTACTTTATTTTAGAACGAAATCATATTATAAAACTGTTTTGTGGTCAACTTAAGTTCATTTCCTTAACTTTGTAAAAAAAAAAATGTTGTCTGGTGCTTTTTTAAGTCAAAAATAAAGCTTTTCTACGCTATTTACAATTTTTGCTGCGCCTTTTCCTTTCTAAAAGTTGGCAACACTGGTAACAAGACCTTCCGATTTTCCAAGACTTCAAGAATACTTTTCGTTGTAATTATATTTTGGATATATTTTTTTGTAATTTTTTTCGCAATAATTATTATATCCATGTACTAAATTGTATATTTATATATAATAAAATTAATAAAACGGAGCAATATTGCAGATGACGAAAGCTGTAACCGAATAATGTTATATATAGTACGTGTAGCTACCTAAATTCGATTGGCGAACAATTCGGTTCCCCAACGAGTCTGTTCTCTTTGTGTACGCAGAGCCTTTAAGGTAGAAATCTGAAACTTGAAAGTTAAACATCCACTACAAGATGTTAAACAAATTTATTAAAAGAAAACATTTTTTAGAAAAATAATTAGATTTCGTTCAAATATATTCCGGTATTTAAAACTACCGGTAACAACGTATCGTGTAATAATATTAATCTGCCAAAAAAGCATAAAATTAAAATAGAATAGAATGACCACTTATATTTTTATAATATCGAATTTTATTTTCAATGCAACTACAGTGAAACCTCCCAATAATAGACACTACTAAGCATCCTATAACGTTCAATTTAGGTGCAGTGATGAGCCAAATTAAAACTTCTAGAGAATAAGCACAATACAATTCAAAACGTAAGGGAAAACGGTCACGAAAAAATGGAAACAATGGAAGCAATGGAAACGGAAAACTAAAAAATCAATCTCAGTTACACTACTCCACAATTTTCAACTTTTTGCAAAACTTGTCTCTGAAATACATATTTTTTAATAGGTACGCTGAATCCGAATTGTTTTCTCATTTGCAGTTTTAGAAATATCGCGGTTTTTATATTTACATCATTCGCCCCATATTTTCGTATATTTTGCTTAATTTTTCGAAATTTAAGAGCAAAACCATGTTATTATTCTAAAAATATAAATCTTTTATTTGAGTACAATGTGGTAGAATGTGGTAAATTATTCAAAATTTTAAGTTATTTTCTAAATATTTCATTGAATTTTCAATGGATTTGCCATTTTATTGCAAAAATAATTGAAAACCTTTGGTCATAATTTGTACTCCAGTCTATGTGTCCTCGAAAAACCTTTCATTTAATAACTAATTTGTTTATAGATACTTTTAATAGAACGAAATAAACCGAAAAATGGGGTAATTTTTGACCTACTTAGTAAGGCCTAAACATGAGATTGGATAGCTAAAAAAAAAAACACAACATATCCGAAGTTCATTAAGGTCTTGCGGTCCGGATCGGATCCTTGCAAGTCAGAGCTCTAGTTCTTTGTTAAATAAGAACAAATTTACTTTACATCTACAATTGGCGCTTACTTTAACCAGATTTCAAAAACAGTCAAATTCAGAACTATCGTTCGTTCTCAATTCTCTAACTTTTTAATTTTGCAAGGAAACTGTTTGTCTTTTATAACTTCTATTAAAATTCAATTTAGTCAAAGGACTTTCAATTTAAAACTTTTTAATTTAAAAAAGTTTGATCAATATTTTAAGAACATAGTTCTTAAAATCTTCAGATTATTCGCATTTTTCCCTACATGATTATTACTATAAGATTACTAGAAAACGACAAATTTGAGAATTTTGTATGTTGATCTTTAAAAATTACATTTCATTTTGAATTGTCAGGTTTGAGATCATAACTAAAATGTTACTATTATTACAAATATAAAACACTAATTGGTAATTAATGTAAGAGAAATTTGAAATTTCTACCTAATCTAATCTGCAGCCTCAGTCTAATCCACCACCCACAAGTAACTCAACATTGATCAGCTATATATATATCAACTAACCACAGAAAATCGGTGATGTTAATTGAATTAATTTTGCCAATAACTTTAAATCTTAAAGCTTCTTATTTTGCAGGGTTGCCAATCATACTGCTAATGTTACCATTACAGGGAACGAATTGAAAATGCGTGTGGAAACGAAAAAATTTACCATTTTCAAATGCAGATTGTGCAAAAGCTATAATCGCTTCTGATGAAATTAAAATTTTTTGAGATTCTGCAACGTTCAATATAATATTGATTACAGAAAGCCTTTTCGGCTTAAAATGTACTCGTTTGTGTGACATCTGCTCTTTTCAAGCAACTTTATCAGTGGATTCCTTTAAAATGTTTAAAGAAATATAAAATTTTTTAAATAAAAACCCTGGTAAAGTTGCGTGCAAAAATCAGATGTCCTAAAGTAAACTTGACGGATTTTATTGTAAATCTATTGAATTAAAATATTCATAAAAAAAATGTAAAATACCCAAAATAGTGTTGAAATCCCCAAAAAATTCAATATCCCGAATTCAAAATTTCTGCCCTCAAGCCCAACAAAAAACTCCAAATTTGGGGACAAACCCCCAAGTCTGGCAAGCCTTGGTTTCAGATGATTTTACTAATGTTGCCACATTTTCACAAAACTATTACACTATTGTGAATTTCTAAAATAAAATATTAAATAACTGATGAAATTTTACACGTAAAAAATAGAATGTGTAAAATCAACTAATAATAGCGTATAAGTTACCTAAGTGTTTTGTATAGAATACAACTTGAAAATTTTTTCGACATGTTATACAAACAACTTAGGAAAAAAGTTGTCAAATAAAACTACTAACATTTATACTTTAAAAACATTGTAAACTTTGCATATATTGGTTTTATGTTAAATCGAACAATTAATTTTGTTCATTTTATAAATTATTATATGTAATATTTTTTAATCCCTTTCCCTTTATTAAAAATTCAATAAATAAATATATAACAAAATAATTCAAGAAATCATCATACATTTCAAAAACGTTGATGCTAACATAATACTAATTATCCCCTTACAAAAACGAAACGTAAAACGAAACCAGGCTGATAAAATTTGAACCCTATGCATATCTATATTTGGTTGAAATATCTACTCTATTAGAGTAGGCAATTGCATTAGACAATTGCCTAATTTTAATGTATCCTGCTCCTAGCATACTAAACGTTTCAATGTGGCGTTTCCAATTAGCAATCTAATAAATAAAAATTTATTAAAATCAACTAAAACTTTGTTTAAACACAATTCCGACTAATTTTCTCACTTTTCACTAGTTAAATCTACAAACAAATATTTAGATTATCGAGATAACATTAATTACATTTTTTCTTCTTCTAATTTGCTTTATGACGTAATTTACAAAAAACCACCCCTTTTTGCTTGCCGTATTAACTTTTTGGTTTGTATACACATCACACAGTTAAGTTTTATAGTTTTCTTTTGTATGTCGGTCAAGTAACACATTTGTTATCTTGTTTAACTGATGCTTTGGCATATTTAATATTTTACTTTAGAAAGTTACAAAAAAACAAAACTTAGGTAAGCTAAAAAAGGGTATAAATTGGAGAACGAACACAGTGAAATATTTTAAAGTACAATAGTAGTAATCATCAATAAAGGGAACTTTGTAATTTTACAAAATATAGAATATATGTAATTTATACTTGGACTGCGGTTGTTTATACTTGACTTATATAAGTTCTATCAACTATATATGTACAGTAGTTTTGATTTAACTGCCTTTTACTTACGTGCACTTTTCACATAACTGCACAAAATTTTGGTTTCGTTGTTATTTTACAAAATTACGTATGCAATTGCCTTCATTAAGTGCACTGTGTATACCTGCGCATTTAAAATAAGTGCCTCATGTTTTTGGCAGTTGTACATTATTTTCATACAAAAGATCGCCGTTAGCTGCCTCTTATGTTTTGCTTACTTAGTTAGTTTGGTTAGTTAACGCTTGTACCTACATAAATTTGTATGTAAAAACCTTATAAAATTTTTTATGAATGTTTTTTTATTTTCGTTTTGTTGTTTTTTATATAAATTCTATTGTATGAAATAAACAATTAATAAAAATAAATTAAATCATATCTGGTCTTTGCAGTTTTCAACAATTTAGTTTACCTGCACTTTAAGGCAGGTAACCAATTTGAGTTAGCAGCGCTTTTGGCTTACCTGCACAAAAATTCGTACAGAAGTTGGTTGTGCAGCTAAGTCAAAACTACTGTATAAAAAAACATTACAAACTTGACTTCGATATTCTTACACTAGCTTATTTTCTGCGTGTAGTATAAGATAATAACGATAAGAGATTGCACATAGGTTTTTACAGGAAGAAGAAGAAAACATTATTTTTTTTTTTTAATTTAACGGACACAATGGATGCGCCAAACAGTTTTGTCCCCTCCAAGGACATGTCAGTGGTTAGTTTATGTATCAATTGAACAAAGTATTTTATATTGTTAAATTGCTCTATAAGTAAAACTTTCTACTTTGTGTCGTAGTGAGCTTCAAACCCACAGCCATGTAACAGGCTTTGATCATTAGCGAGTTGAGCCATGGTCGACACAGCGATGAGTGTGGCTAAGAGGAGTTTTGTCAATCACAGCATTCACAATATATTATTTTAATCAGAAGAGACAGAATTAACTAATACCTATGAACAATTTATTTTTCGACTAGAATGCTTCCTCTTTTCAGTCCTATTGTTATCTCCTTTTCAGAAGTAATTATCACATTATGATGCGCTTTATTCACATTAATTCGTTGGATATCAAGTTTTTGTTATAGATAGAGTTGCCGCTAGGAAAATTTTTCAATTGTCTATGGGGTAAAGTGTTTGTAACCGTCATATAATGACAATCGTAATTAATTTTATTATGAGTTTTTCAGTTTTCCGTTTCCGTTACTATTTTGTTTATTATTTGTTCCTTGACGGTTTTCATTAACATTCTTCTAACACACAATTGGTAACATTCGTAGTACAACTTTTTTTTCTGTTTTAAAGAGAAGCAACACTCAGGAAATTCTTCCTATTTATTTATGTGTTGCTTTCTTTGGAAAGGGGATAGTGGAGAGATCAAACATGGCAACACTGTAATTGCGCGAGATGATAAGTCTTAGAGCAGTTGTTATTTGCCACCTGATGAAGAGTTGGCGAATTTATTAAAACATTTTGTTTCATAGCCCTTATTCTTTATTGTACTTCGGTTGGGTTAAGTGCTATGGGAACACGGAAGGTGGGCGCTGCGATACATATAAGTGATAGAAAACTCATATATATTAGTTTTCTAAATAGTTGGTGTCGTCACCGGGAATCAAACCCGGGACCACCTGTATAACAGTCCAACGCGCTAACCATTACACCGCAACGCCCACACTTTTTTTTATATATAGAAAAACGCTAATGGAAATATCCGTTATTGGGAATTTTTACTGTATGTTTATAATCAGTATAAATACATAAGCAAAAGTCAAAAGTTATACTCAATAATAAAATATTATATTTTAGATATTGAAATCATCAATATTGTTTATAGAGCGTGTGCAAATGTCAAATGATCTGGATTTTATTAAACAACAAAAATACAACAAATCTTAAAAACAACCTAACAAACAAATACTACAATAAAAAAAAATACTGTATTAAATTGAATGTATGCAAAAATATTAAACAAAATTTAAAAAATAATATATATTTATATATATATATATATATATATTAATTAAACTTGTTTAAATTTTTGTTTGTATAAGTTGTATGAAAAAGTGCAAAAGAGATTAAAAACAAGTGGAGAGTGAGAATACGACAAAAACGCTAGATTAACCACACTTCAAACGAAATTAAGATAAATGTCAAAACAACGCACAATAAACATAATTCAGTTAAATAACAAAAATAAAAAACAAAACAAAAACGTAAAAAAAAGAAGCGGAAATTAATTCAAAAATTTTAAAATTCAAATATTTTAAAATTTGCATATTAAATGTAACAAAACGTAAAAATAAATATAAAGAAACAAAAACTGTATACAAATCGAAAGAAAATCGAATAAGGTACAATGACTTTAAGATATGGATATAATCCAATATTATAAATAAATTCCGTTAAAAGTTAAATATATGTTACATTTTCCCTAAAAATTTAAACAAATTATTAAAATTCTAATGTTGACCATTATCCAACAATCGGTTGCATCGAAATTTTTACTCCTTTCAATAATGGACTATAATGAAGGATATTGATACTGACACTTCAGTTGTATGGCCATCGTGGTGCTATTCCGGTAAGTGAATCAACAGTTTTATTTTCTTTAGCTGTTTCTGTTTTATTTGTACTTTGTTTATTTAGAATTGATTGTAGAAAACACATTTTTAAGTAGTTTCTGTATTCGTATTGTTGAAAACATTTGTTCGTTAATTTCGTGCCTTAACACATTTCGGACTGTTTAAGCGATAAACACAAATTGATTTTACTAATTGGAAGTTTTAAAACGATAGCAAACCTTATTTTTACTCTGTATACTCAGATACAGTGAGCGTCAAAAGAAAGTGTACACGTTTTACATGTTTTGAGCAAAACATGTGGTTTGGTTAAAAAAAATAAATGTATGGGAAAACATGTATGTTTTGTTTTAAAACACTTCCAAAACACCTGCAGTGGATAGGTAGCATAATTCATAAGTCAATTTTATTTAGAATTATATTTCAATAATTTGTGATTGTATTTAGTTCAACATTTTATGCTTATTAAATTAAGTCTATTTTACACAATCTTACATGCATGTCAAAAATGTCTTGTATAAAGTAGAGAAGGGCACGTGAGTGAATTTTGACTCACACTCACTAACGCTAACGAGAAAACGCACGATCACTCACGAACATTTTTTTATTAATTCACTCTCACGCGTGATCACTCGCGAATCACGCAAATTCACGATACAAAATCTTACCGTCAAAAACTAAAAGGTCAACATTAATGTATGTAAATTGTGAAAACTAAGTGATCACTCGCGAATAAGGCAAATTCACGATACAAAATCTTACCGGCAAAAACTAAAAGGTCAACATTAATGTATGTAAATTGTGAAAACCAAGTTTTCACTCTCATTCAAACTAACACTCAAAATTCAAAAATTGAAAAAAGGATAAGAGTAGTGTGTTCAGGTGCCGTTGCAAATATTATGAAAAATATATTTCCAGGAAGGTGAAAAATCGGAGCGTTTTGATCAAAAACGATGATTTTCCCGTTAATATAGTTCGAATGCCTGATGTCGGAGAGCAATTCTGAGACCAGATTTCTTTAGTTCTAGTGTCAAATATTTTTCGGCCTGAATGTTTAGATGTAAAAAGTACATGCATGTACTCACGATCGCTCCCCACTGTATGTAGTCAATTACAGTATAGTGCCAGGCGAATTGTAATCGTTAAAACGCTGATAGCTGACACTTTTAAATTTTTTTTTAATGTTTTACTGGGTTGTACAATGAATCGCACTTCAGCCTTATTAAGTGTCGTAGGCCTATAAGATTTCGAAAGCTTTTTAAATGTGTTAACAATTTCTTTATATATCTAAATTATTTATTTATTTTTTGCTATATTCTCGATTCTGTCAATAAAGCCCCGTTTACATTATCACACATTTGTTTATACTTTACTTCACACAAGTATAATGGAAAGTGTGATAAAATTCTCTGTCTGTCAAAAAAAGTATAAAAGAAAAATCGTTTGATTATTCAGACTATTATGGACACACACAAAAAAATACATTTAAACAGCTAGTTTTTCTTCTAATTATTTGTTTTTTTCACCATTTGTTGATTTAAAACTATTTTTACTTTTATTTGTGTATAACACAACACTTGTGTTAAGACATATTGTAACTTTATGAAATCTTTAAAAAAATAAAGCTTGTCAAAAAATGTATGTCGATATTTTTAAATATATGTCGATATTTTGACATGTGTGCAACGAATTGTGTCACATTCATTATACATTTTCTTTATACAACACTTTTCTTACACATTTATAGCACACTTGTGTGATTATGTAAACGGGGCTAAAATGAGATAATTTTGCATACTTTTCTTTTTTAAAATATTTTACAACAAGATCATGAAAATTCAGGAGTTTTTTGACCAAATTTGGATACAAAGACTATAATGCCTAATAAATAAGATTTGTAGCAATCTCGAACAAATAAAGTTGATTTATTATTAATAAATATTCTTAACAATGCATTACAAAAGCAAATTACCAAAAAAATAAAGGTATTTTTAACAATACAGTAGGTCCATCCATTATACTTGATAGTCGAATTGTACACTTCTTTTGACGCTTGAGATATGCAGTAGTTTTTATAGTCCAATTTTGGATGTTGTAAGACTATTGTTATATTTTTTTTTTTTTTTTTAATTAAAAAAGAAGGAATGATATTATTAAAAGGACATGCAAATATAATTCTATACAAAATAGACTTACATGTGGGTTTTCTTTTGAAGCGCACTGTATGTGGCATTTAGTATAGAGTAAAATTTAAATAAATTTCTCTTACGTATTCAACGTTCAGTATATAAAAAAAAATATATGTTAAATAGAGTAAATTTGGGTTTCACTTATTCATGTTTTGGAATGTCAAATTGCTCTCTATTTTGACATTTGTAAATAAGAATAATATGTTTAACACTGTGTAGAGCTTACAATTTAGGAAAAGAAATTTCCCCGTTGAAAGTTAACTTGTATACAAAAAATTCTGTAAGAGAATGTACCCTAATGTACAAATGGTATTTGCGCTGTATAAAAATAAACAAGGGGTGTCTCCCGATGGGTTATCTCCGATCTTAATGAAAAATTAATTGACGTGTGAGGCCTCCTTTTTTTGACACAACTCGAAAATTCGAACAGACATACTGTCTATCAGACTTATTCAAAATTCTTCCGTTACAGATCTCCACGCATCAATAACTGATTCCTTTAAAAGAAAAACGCTTTCATATTGACGGTTTTCTGTGTAAACTTGACGGATTAATACTCCCCAAATATTGTCAATGGGGTTTTTTTTCGGAGAACATGCGGGCCATTCCAATACTCTTATATTTTTTGATGACAGCCATTCCATCGTCTGACGACTTACATGTACTAAGGGACTGTCTTGTTGGAAAATGAATTCTTCTTCGTTTGCTTTTTTCAATAAACGGCACCAATTTTTGTTCTTATACTGTAATGTACTCGGATGAATTCATTCTGGTGCTTGAAAATGCCCAATCAACCATACAGTCGGAACAAAAAACGCCCCAAACCATTAAGGATCTGCCTGAGAAATTTCTTTTTGAGAAATATCGTGCTTCCATATGCAGTTCTCTCCAATAGCTATTAAAACCATGTGGACCATCAAGATTGAACTTTTTCGCATCAGAAAAAAATCACCTTTAAAAGAAATTTGTGTTTAAACAGTTTAAACAACAGCGATTAGTGACTTACCTTCCTCCAGTTGGTTTGTAAATACCATTAGTCGAATTCAAATCGAGCAGTTTTGTGGCAGGGTAATAACCTTGGCACAGACATCAGCTTTTGGCGAGTAATTCTCTGGGAATCCTTTAAAAGCCCACTTAGGGTTGACTTTTACACATTTACCATAAATTCATCGATTATCTGATTAAGACTCTTCATAGAGTTGCTGGCACAGTTGATTATTTTACGCCGGTCCTGGTTATAAAGCTTTTTTTTAACCCGCCAGTATTATTTTTTCCAAATTTGTTACAACCGCATGTGAACAGTTTATTTTGCTAGCAATTTCCCGAAAACTTAAGCCACTGTTTAAATGAGGTGAAATTTTACCTTTTTCAATATCACTTAGATATGAACCACGCGGCATTTTATTGCAAATTGATTAAAATTGCATAAAACACAAAAATAATACTTAAATGTTTCTGTATTTGCTATTCTTCTTTTTTGACCGTTATATGTAATTATAGTTATAAAACACTAACAAAATATTATTACACAATTTTTCTCTTATATAAATTAAGTAATCTCTTATAATTTTACACAACAAGAGATCAGTTTTCACACTCTTAAAAACAGATAACAGATTTAATGCTTGTAATATTAGAAAAAATAGCAAAAATCATTTGTAATTATAGTTATGTAACGCAGTGTATATAATATAATTTTCAACTCAACTCAACATTAGGGAACATGTACCCTAAAGTGGACCTGAATTAAAAAAAAAAACTCTCTAAAAGCATATAAAATTGTTAGAAAATTAATTAAAATGCACAAAAATTTATATATAAATTTATTTTAATTTTGTTTATTAAAACGTTCTAAGTATCGCTTAAAGCTGCCTAAGGTAATAAAACCAAGAAAAAGTTGTGCATTCAAGTCGAAACATAGTGATAGCGAAAATTAAACACGATGACAGTTGACAGTTTTAACATATTCATGCAACGACACAAAAACAAACGAAGGTCTACTTTAGGAAACAGGCTACAATGGGGTACATTCCCTTATTACATGACGCTTTAAATGCAGTTTTGTATAATTTGTGTTTTTTAATGAGTAAACGCGTATACGTTAAAGCGAAAATGTTATAACTGTTCGTTCGATATTCTAACTGTTAGCATATGTTATGATTATTTCAATTATTTGATTAAAAGCTTTTGATCTTTTGACAACTATAGAATCAAAGATCACGGTCGTAATCTCTTAAAAATGATTTAAATTTAAAAATAATGTCTATCGTTGTCTTATATTCAAACGGAACTATCTACATTTTTTAGAAAATGAAGTTGTGATGCCAAAATATTCACAGACTTGCAGTGGTGGTGCCCAAATTAGCCCACCGAGCATTACATTTTCTTTGATATATTATTATTTTTTTTTAAAGGGTTTTTAATGATTTTATTATTCATTTTGAATTATCAGGTTTGAGATCATAATTAAAATGTTACTACTCGTATTACAAATAGAAAACACTAATTCGGGTTCTGATGGGATCTTTAGACAGCTCGAAATACTTGTATCAACCTAGCTAATATATTTAATTTGCTTTATTTTTGCAAATTTACGGAGGTTGAAAGCGCGTTATAAATAAATCAAAATAACAAAAAAAAAATCTCGATGGATATAAAAACAAAGAAAACTGTAAAAATTGTTAATTTTTCCTCTTAAATAAAGAATTTTTATTAACCGACTTTGAGGACGGGTAAGTGGTACCAAATTGAGATTTGCCACTAAATTACGTTCGGACATATTGGTCATTTACTGCAAGACTGACATAACTCAAAAAACACGATTTTGCAGAAAACGAGTTTAAAGTTTTCAATACATATCTGCCTCGCTCGACCCTTTCTCTATTTATTTGGTCACGTTTTTTATAAATAGGGAGTTTTGATGTATTTTTCTCTTAGTGAGAGTTTTGTGCGAATTCGCTAATTATCGAGAGACCCGTGAGTAGCACAGTTTCTCTATGAAATATATACTCTTTGCACCCACTTTGAAGAAAACATAAAATATATTATCCTCTATCTTAAAAAGTAGACATGAAATTAATTGAAATAATAAATCTGCATCATTAACTCAAAAATCACATTTTTTGACTTATGACAGTCTTGAAGTAAATGAACGATATGTACTCTAGATCATTTTAACACTGTTTTTTTTTTTTTTTTTTGCAAAATTAGATGGACAGTGTTTATTTTTGAATGGAAATATGCTATCTAGATTATTTTTTTGATGTTATTTTTTTTATTTATTTATTAATAGATATTAAAAAGATTGTTTGTACATATTCATTAATTTACAATATTTTACAATATTTTGATATCTATATTTGGCATAACATGAATGTTGTAAGCCAGATTGGCACAATACTAGTTATTTTTAATTTGAAGTTTTTTTTTTTTTTTTTCTTTTTTTTGAAATATTTTAAATTTAATGTAAAATTCATTTTGTAATTGATTTTGAAAGAAAGAAATATATAAAAAAAAGTTTGCTTAGTTTTTTCATTACAGCATAAAATTTTATGTATCATATTCGTTTATAATTAATTTACGATATTTTGAAGATGATTCTATATATTTGTATAACGCGTAGAAATTAGATCCATTTAGAATGTTCAGTACCTCTTCCATAGTAAGATGAGTTTTTCCAAAAAGTGTTTGTCTAAGTTTTTTACTTTACAACTTTTTTGATGTTACAATTACTACAAAAATTTTTTTGAGTTAAAGCCGGAATGAAATTTTTAAAATAGCGATTCCATTAAAGACATGTTTCTTCTTATATGACCGGTTTGAATTTGCAATTTTATCAGTTTGATTTTGAAATATCTTGAACCAAATTTAAAATAACGCTAAAATACCAAGAAGACACATGCCACTATTGGAGTCCTTGTTTTATAATTTTCATATCGGCCTTGATGTGGGCGTGGTAGGCAATAACCGTTATAATAAAAATGTAGTGTTTGCCAACCATGGTTTAAATGATTTGTTATAATTGAGTTTGGTTCTTTTAAAAGAATCACCATAAATTAATTCTTTAAATTAGATATTGGGTGAATCAAAACCAGAATAATTCAACTCACAGAAAAATAAAATGCTAACCGAATTTAAAAACGTATTTTGGTTGCTGCAACCAATCAATTATTTTGGTGTTGCTACTTAAATTCAGTTGTACACTGACAAAAATTCGGGCGTAGTATTAATGAACTCTTTCATTAATACAATGAATTTGTTAATAAGAAAGTCCACAAAGGCATGTTTCATTGGATCAATGAAACATGTTTCATTAAATGAATTTTCTTGAATATTTTCATAGACCCAATGAAAATTTCAAAAAGTATATGCAATTTTTTTCATTAATTCTTAAGCTAGAAACGCTATCAAAGTTTAATGACTTTAATGAATTATCATTACTTTTTATTACAAAACAAAAATTTACTTTTTTATAATACACTTTTTAAATTAAAAAAATCTGTTGACTTTTTACCAACACTGATAGAATTTTCCTTCATAGTATTAATGAAACGATTTCATTAAAATCGATTCATTGGTTTAATGAAAAATTTCATTAACTGAATGAAAATTCATTAATATTGGTATTTTTTTCATTAACATTTTTTATGATTTTTTCATAATTTCATAAAAAAAAATTCATTAAATCAATGAAAAATTTTCAAATTTTTTTCAATACAAATTTTGACTTGTAATAAGAAAAAAAAATTTTTGTTTACTATCATTTTGAAATAAAAAAAACTGAAAAATTTCTAACAGCTAACAGTTTTTGACGAATTTGAATAGTTGGTCACTAAATTCCAGGAAACAGATTCTCCATGAAAAACGATATAGTTTTGTTCAAAACGAGACCTAAATTGTTTTCGTTTTGACGATGTTACACAAAAACGTTATGCTAAACGATAATACATTTTTGTTGTTAACAACATTGTTAACAATATTTAACATTTTTATCTAATATGGTCGTAATTCAACTGGACTATAATCGTCGATCGTTCTACAGATTTCCAAGCCAGATCGATAAAAAATTACATATTTTGTACCGACATATAAGAAAATATGTCATCTTTTAATACAAATTATAAAAAATGTAAAGAAAGATTGAACAATTTTGTAAAAATAAAACAATAAAAACAGAAATAAATAAAAATTGGTTTAAATATTTCTTTTTTATGGGTAAACAAATTTTATTTTCAAAATTTATAATTGTATGCTAAAATAATCATAAAAAGTGCAAATTATTAAATATCAACGAAAAGATTTCATACAAACTATGAATTTTATTCATTAAACACATGAAACTTTCATAACGATTAGGCTAGGATTAATGAAAAAAATTTCATATACTTTATGAAATTTTCATTGGGTCAATGAAAACATTCATTCAAATTGATTTAATGAAACACCCTTCATTGACTCAATGAAACGTTTCTTTGGGGACTTTTTTATGAAAAAATTCATTGGAGTAATGAAGGAATTCATTAATACTACGCACAAATTTCTATCAGTGAAGTCACTTATGTCGACTTAAGAACATTATAAGAATTTTTTTTTCAAAATGTAATATAGAGGAAATAAATCACAAAAATACATTAAACTATTTTATTTTGAATATTACAAATTCAAATTTTTATGGGAAATTTGCATTGACTTCATGAATTTTTTTTTATAAAATTATGAAAGATCCTACAAAATTGTAATAAAAAATTAACAATATTAATGAATTTTCATTTAGTTAATGAAATTATTCATAAAATCAATGAAACAATTTTAATGAAATCGTTTCATTAATACTATGAAGGAAAATTCTATCAGTGTATTAACCCATTTATGTTGTAAAAACCAATACTTTGTTATTGCAACTGAATTTCAGTTGGACTCTGAAAATTTCCTTTCATACAAATTTTGTATCAAATGAAAAATATTTTAAAGACGAATATTTGGTATATAAAACATGTCTGTGCATGTCCGAATAATATAATTTTTTTAAATTTTTTATATTATTTGGCCTTAACACGACCATTCTCGAAGTGGTTTTATAACCTATATTTTATATATTTCATGAAAACAAACAACATATTCAATATGGCTATCAAAGTCAGAATTTCTTAAATTTTAGACATGTTTCCATACAAACATGTTATAATTTTTGACTCCCCTTTTTAACCCCTTAACGTGCACCTCTAAAAAAAAGTATCTAATATTGTTTTGTTCTCAACAGCATAGACAAGTTACATTAAAATTTTTGTTGTTGCTAATTTAAGTATAAAAATCGTCAAGACTGGGATCACATTCATGCACCCCTTTAGTGTACACGCTCATTTTGTTCCTATAAATGCAGACACACTGTTCAATAGTTTCTATATTGAATGAATGAATGTACGCATACATATTTTGTAGACTGAAATTACTAATGCAACGTACATAAAATGCGAATATTATTAATGCGCGCGTTAAAAATATTATTGTATTCATATATATGAGGATGGCAGCTTTTTGGCGAAATTTTGAATTTGAAGAATAGCACACGTCTATTTTTTACAATTTATATCAAAGTATACAATAAAAATTAATTTAAAAAGAATTGTTTTCAAAGATAATTTAAAAAAAACGATGATTTATTACTTCACAAATAAAAAAATAAATAGAAAATTTGCGAAAATCCATTTTTTTCTATTCGCAAAATAATGAAAAATTTTTAATTCGTTGAATGGACCCAATTTTCATTTCCGACATTGATTTATTTGAAAGTAAATTGAATTTCGAACTTTATATTTTTTATTAAATCAATGTCTTCAATGAAAGTCAATTTCTCACAAATATATACTGCGGGAAAGGGACCTATCACTGGACACATATCGTGACCGGTTCATTGTGATAGGAATCGGCCACTGTACCGTTTTTTTTAAATGAAATTGACCTGTCACTTTTACTTTGGGAACCGGTATTATTTTCACCAACCACGGGACTAGTACTTTCAGATCCATCACGTGATAGACTTTTATACCGATTACGTGATATGTAGTTTAGGAACCGATCATGTTTTCATATACCACAGGACTGGTACTTTCAGACCCATCACATGATCGAGACTCTTAAATCGGTCACGTTGTATGTACTTTAGAAACCGGTCCTCTTTTCACCTATTACATTATAGGTATTTTATTAACCGTTACTGTTTTCGCCTATCACGGGCCAGGTCCCAGTTCCCAAATAACCCCTTTTTCCCCGCAGTTTAGTGAAGACTTTGAGTAATTTACGAATCGTTAGCAAAAAAATTTAATTCTCGTATCAGAAAATGAAAATATAATTTGCGCGAATCTAAAAAAGTTAATTGGCAAATAAAAAAAAAATTATTAATCCATTTTTAGAAATTGAATTATAACAAAGAGTATATACAAACACTAACAAAATGCCAAACTCGGGCAAGCAAATGAAAACATTTGTTACACTAAAAAATAATTGAACTGACTTTTATTTTGCTGATATTTTGTTATTTTATATTAAAACTAATTTATTTTAATTTTTTTCTTGTTGATTTTATTGCTAATATTTGAATTAAATAAAAATTTTGTCAAATTATTATTTAAAAACATGACAAAAATTAATTTAAATTCAAAATTTCTGCAACATGTTTTCATTTGCTAGGTGCGAGTTTAGGAACAAATAAAAAGAGGCCAGATTGAGAGAGTCTGAAGTGGATAGTGTCCCACTGATTATAACTGATGATTGAATTATTTTTCAAATGTTTGAACCAAATGGGACAATTTGAAATCTTGGCACTGTCAGGTAGGTTATTGGTATGGATAATTAAATATCAACATATTCTTTAAACATCGAAGGTTAAAAATAAAAGGATTGCACTTATCAAATTTTGATGTTTTGCCAAATAGTTGCCACCCTAATATACATACATATTTTTTTATTTTAATGATTCTGTGATTGGCTACAAAATAAAATGCGAAATATTAAAATTCACAACGAGTAAGTCGCTAAAACAAAATTCATCATCTTCACATAGAACAAATACACAATTATACCACTAATCGGGGTGTGGGGAAAAAGGAACCTTGGGACATTTTTAATAAAAACGTCTGCATGTCTCATATTGACGGAATAATTTTGTTAGCTTCAGTTTATTGCCGTTGCGATCATACATTTGGCAATACCTCTATACACCTTTATAATTAAATATAAAGGAGTACTTTTTCGTGTATTTGTATACACTAGAGTTGTGTCGTTCATGAACGAACTAGTTCAATTGAACGACCTACTCCATTGAAAGATATGACTCGTTCACCAATATTCGATCTTGTCGTTCAATCGTTCATTTCGGTCAATCGTTCTTTTTATTCATAGAACAATTGCATCTCTATTCAATCAAATTGCTTGCAAGAGTAATTATTATTTTTTTTAGAAAACAGTAATAATATTGTTTCAAATTAGGAAAAACAATTATAGTCATACAAATAAAATGTTTTTTACACAAAATAAATACATTTTTGTTAGAAAAGTTGCAATTTTATTACACTTTTTGGGTATGTACTGTACAATTTGCAATTTGAAAAAACTCGTAAATCATGAATAGTGCGTAATCGTTGTCAAAAAACGACACAGTACACCACACGCAGATCAGTCACAAGTCAAAGCAAAAAAGAACGATTGAACGATTTGAACGAACTAGTTCACTAATTCGAATTGAACGATAATGACCGAGTCACCAAAATGAACGATTAAACCCAACTCTAGTAAACACCAAGTAAAAGTTGTCCGAAATAGATAAAAATCGTTTCTTAAAGTATTTTGCATGGGTTTTCGAATTATGATGTTTGTTTCTTTAGAACAATAATATTTGACCATAAAATTCAAGCTCAAATTCTTAAATTTTCTATATTTCCGAAAGGGCATCTTTAATTTTTTAAAACTTATATTTTTAAAAAGATTACATTTCTTATATATAAACATATAAAATATGTAAAACTTGTAAAACTTTTTATATAAAATATCTAAAACTTGCAGTCGGACTGATTATAGTTAACTAGATAATGGAATTGAAATACGTAAAGGCATTAATTAAATAAATAAAAAAAAGTTAAACTTTCGACTATTGGTAGACTTACCCTATTGTAAATATTCTTTTATCCTCAAACCGGCCTAAGCTTTTTTGCAATGAAATTTATACCACTTGTCCCGCACAAAAAATAAACAATATGTTCTTCTACCAAAATTTGTTTCGTGTGCTTTTAATTAAGAAGATATGACGATATTCGTTTTTCGAAAAACGCGAAATTGAGCGAAAGCACAACTAAACTTTAACTTCAAATTGATTAAACTTATAGTCTTTGCTAACGCTACTTAATATAATCTTTCTTCCAAATTTCACAGAAATCCATGTATACGTTTTCCTTTACATGTATCCTTTTAGAATCCTGTATGTAATTAGACCAAAGTTAGATGTTTTTTTTAAAGTTTAAGCTTTAATCTTACTTTGTGTTTAGTATCAACGGTTTCTAGTCAACATAAAAATGTTTTAAAGATTTTTAAAAATTGTGTTCTTTTTAAAATATGTATTTTTTGAAATTTTACGAAATTTTGTGAAATTTTAACTTTAACGATTTCTCACTTCCAAACCGTGCCATGCACATTTAGTTTTCTATCGAAATATCTTAAATTTTATTATAGCCAATTTAAAATACTCCGCTTGCAGGCGGGCTTACCGGTAAGAGGGATTTTTTAATTTAAAGACAAATTTTATGGCGACCAACATTATTGATTCGAAAATTAAAAAAAAACATAAAGGTTGTTCACAAGGTGTATAGTCGTATCGAAAAAGTTGTATAGTCGTATCGAAAATAAAGATGCTAAAATTTGATTTTAAAATATACAACAATAGATTATACTACGAGACATCATTTGTACCTATATTCAGTGTATGTTTTTAAAAATATTCTCTTGTGTGTTGTGATGCCAGTTGTGACAATTTGTGTTTTTACGTAAAATAGAAAAAAGAACTGACTATTTAACTTAAATTTTGATATGTGATGTGATACTTTAAATTTGTCCATGTTTTTATAATTTTCATGATTTAAGGATTGTTATTTCAGATTTTATTAACTCTTTTCGGAAAAGTATTTACTAAATCTTACAAATTTTTATATTTTGTAAAATGCAAAGTATTTGGCAATGGTCGGCATACATTTTCAGTAGTTGGCATATGATGTTTCAATAGTAGGCATGTCTTTTAAACAGCATGACGTATGAGTAATCAACAACACTTATAATAAAATTCCACATACGACACGTAGGTTAAACAAACATATTAAAATATTTAAGAAGGACACAATTCAACGAATTAATTTTCCAAAACGAATCCGAATCTTTCTCGATCAATAGAAAACCATCTAGCCATTTTTATTTATAAAAAAAACTGTTGGCCGAATTTTAGATAAATTGAGTTTTTTATTACACTGAAAATTCATAACCAGTTCCAAATTAAATAATATATCGAGGGCTTATATTCAATACCGTCTATCTACAAAAACACAATTTTTCAGGAGAGCCAAAAAACTGTTTTATTCGCAAATAAGCAACAATTTCGATGAACTCATTTTCTACAATATTAACAGAATGTGTTTAACAAACGTTCTAACTAAAAAGTTTCTTGAAATTCGCGTTATTTTAGGTTCTATGATAGAAAAACGGTATTGCCTCAAAAGTGAAATCATTGTATAGGAAAATAATATGTAGATAGACGGTATTGCCTTATTTTAAAATTAAGTTTGTATTACGGTTTTTGTATGGGGACACCGAAAAAGGTGGGAGATAGGGGGTAGATACGTTCACAATAAATGTTGGGGATAGAAAAATAGCAGGACCTGTTCTAACATTTGAACCCTTCAGGGAGCTAGGGGTTGTTTTTGACTAGTTTTTGTTTGTTTTTGGCATGGGTGTCTCAAAAAGGGTGTCAGATAGAGGGTAGGTGTGTTCAGAAGAATTGGTTAACCAGTTTAAATTCAAAGACAATGTTTTTTATAATTTTTTTATTATAATTTATTATAATTTTTACTGCGCGTGGCTAAGATTATCATAGAAGTAGTGAAACTCCTCTGCAATTACCGCCTTTGCATGGGTGTGTCCTTTCTGCAAGTATTTTTGTTCTATGATTTTGTTGTTTTCTATTGAAAAATTGGACAAAGCATTCGACAAAAAGTGATTACGGTTTTGGTAACCGCAACCATCGGAGTAAATTATTATTGGTAGAGTATCTGTTAGACAGTGTGTTGACAAATGGTGCATTATGCACAAATCACAGTGTGAATTGGGCATTAGATTTTAAATCGAGGTAAAGTGGTCAATTTCAAATCAGTATCAAATTGGTACATTCTTGCTTGTGTTTTTGAGTTTTTGCGTTTGAATTCATTTATTTGCATACTCATTTGTAGCTAGAAAATAACATAAAGGGCACACCACCGCATACATAGCGTATTATGGTAGGTATTGATCGTTCGACAAGAGAAGTATGTATCCGAAAAACGAACAGTGAATAAATAGATATCAAACAGAGAAATAGCCTGAAATTAAATAAAACGACAAAAATTCTATGATGTAGATAGACGGTATTGCAGTCATAAAATTCATAAATAAGTATCTTTGTAGATAGACAAATGATAAAATACAGGATTGGTTGGAGGTGGTGGTCGTGTTGCCATATATGTCAAAGACAATATTACTTGTAAATTCTTCAGTAAAACGGATGACAATGATATAATCGAACATATCTTTCTTGAAATCTCATCTTTTGGAAGAAAAATGTTAGTTGGTTGTGTATATAGACCAAACAGCTCTATTGTTTATACAAATTTTGTTATGAAAACTGAAACCTTAATTATGCCATACAATGATATTTTAATAGCAGGAGACTTTAATTCTAACCTCTTAACGGAAACTTCGTTTAGAGATAGTATGGAATCGATAGGACTCACACCGACTAATACTACCGCAGCTACTCACTTTACTAAAACCAATAGCACACTTCTAGATCTTATTTTCGTGGGAGACACATCGAAGGTTCTGCTTTATGATCAAATTTCCGCTTCATGTTTTTCCAAGCATGATTTGGTATTTGCAGCATACGACTTTTTGTTAGAACAAAAGGATAAATCCTTTTCCTTTCGTGACTTCAAAAACCTAAATTACAACCTTTTAAATGAAAATGTATTACAGATAAATTGGAATAATATCTACAACATGACAACTGTAGATGAGCAACTATCCTTTCTTGAACATAATATTCTACAACTGTATGATGAAACAGTACCATTGAAAACAAAAACTATTAGACCAAAAAATAACCCGTGGTTCAATTCTACTATTCACCATGCAATTAAACGTAGGGATTTAGCGTACTCCCGGTGGAAACGTTTTAAGACAGCAGTTCTAAAAGCTGAGTTTCGCTCTGCGAGGAAGGAAGTCAATAATCAAATAAGAACCGCAAAGTCTGAGTATTACTCCAAGCGTTTTGGTTCTGCTATTGATTCAAAACGGACTTGGAAAACGATTAAGGACATTGGAATTGGTGATCCTGTTAAAAATACAACCTCCTCTATTGATGCTGATGACCTCAACAAAATTTTTACCAATATTCCCATTGTAACAACTAACAATATACCACTCGTCAACAATACAACTCACCCTAACAACAACAATATGTTCGAGTTTTCCTGTGTTACCCAGCTTGATGTTTTCACTAGCAGCATACAAATTAAAACCAATGCTGTTGGATATGATAATCTTCATCCCAAATTCATTAAAGTAATTTTACCAGTTCTTTTGCCTTATATAACCCATCTATTCAACACTATCATCACTACAAGTTATTTTCCTGCAAAATGGAAGCACGCAAAAATAATCCCAATTCCAAAATCGAACACCGAGTATCGACCAATTGCTATTCTTAGCTTTCTGTCAAAAGTATTGGAAAAGATCTTGCACCGCCAAATAAGTACTTACATTTATGAAAATCAATTATTATGTGACAAACAGTCAGGTTTTCGTCCAAATCACAGCTGCGTAACTGCTCTCATTGATGTTTCGGAGAATATACGGCGAGAACTTGATAACGGTAAAATTAACTTTTTAGTCCTACTTGATCACTCCAAAGCTTTTGATACAGTTAACCACCAAATTTTATGTTCAAAGCTAAGATCTCTGTTTAACTTTTCGTCTACATCAACACAACTAATATCATCATACCTCACTGGTCGAATTCAATCAGTATTCATAAACAACAAAATGTCTAATCCATTATCACTATCTAGAGGTGTACCACAAGGATCAATTTTAGGGCCAATACTTTTTTCAATTTACGCTAATGATCTCCCTCAGCATTTATCTCACTGCAGTGTCCACATGTATGCAGATGACGTACAATTGTACCTTAGTAGTCCATCAAAATCAATCAATGAAAATGTTGACAAACTCAATTACGACCTAAGCAATATTCATCGCTGGGCATCTCAAAATGGTCTGTGCTTAAATCCACGAAAATCAAAATGTCTGGTGATTCACAAAAAAACTGTAACACCTCTAATCGAAAAGGATATCGTAATAAACAACGAGAAAATTGACATCGTACAAACAGCAAAAAATCTAGGATTAGTTTTCAACAGCAACCTAACTTGGTCAAGCCATATTAATACACTGGTGGGACAAATTTATATAAAACTCAGAACTCTGTGGTCCATCCAATACTTTACACCGTTGAATGTAAGAATACTTCTTGCTAAAGCTTACTTGATTCCAAGCCTTACATACGGATGCGAGTTGTTTTCTTATTGTGATTCCGCTAGTACGAAAAAACTTAAAGTCTTATATAATAACATTATAAGATATATTCATGGACTCAAAAAGCGTGACCAAGTTTCAACATTTTCGAAGACACTCTATGGTGTTTCTTTTGAAAGCCTTCTTAAGATAAGGGTTCTTTTGTTTTTGCATAAAGTAATTTTTACCGAAACGCCGAAATACCTATTTGAGAAAATTAGATTTGCTAGATCTTCAAGGGGTAAAAGGATCATTATTCCGAAATTTCGAAGCCTGGTTTCTGAATGGCAATTTTTCATTAACGCTATTCGTCTTTGGAATGCTCTTCCATATAACCAACGAACAAACAGCAACGCAATGTCTTTTAGGAATGATCTTTTTAAATATTTTGCTTAATTTAATTCATTTTATTTTGTTTACTTAAATTTTATATATATTTATTTATTTTTTTTATCTTTAAATTTGTATTCTTATTATAGATGTTAATTATATGTATTAAATATTAATCTTTAGTTTAATTTAATTCAATTAAATCTGGCAAATATTTATATACACATATAAAATCCTGTACTATAATTAAAAGCTTAGTCTTGTTGTGCAGGAAATCAACAATAAATAAATAAATAAATAAATAAATAAATATAGTACTAAAAATAGTTTTTTTCCACTGAAATTTTAACAGTACATGCAGATGGGGTCAGAGATGAGTTTGGCATAAAAAAAAAAATTCGTGAAAATGTAGATAGACGGTATTGAATATAAGCCCTCGATATATACATTAGGCCGGGTCGATTTGTATGGAGGTAAAAAAATCGCTCAACGTTCAACTAAAATCGTTTTCTAGGGATCAAAATAAGAAACTTTGCCGAAGGAACCATACCTCTAAAACGAATTCTGATGTCCCGACTTTTGACCCGAAGTTTAAAATTTTGAAAAATCCCACTTTGACCCATTTAGAGTGCCCCAATCGAATCCAACCCAATCGAATATAATTTATACATTAATCTGCTAGAGCGTCTTCCGGAGAAGAAATAGAGACCCTAATCTTGGAAAGACTCCTCATACTTTCTGAAATATCTCTATCCCGAGATTTGCACATTTTGCTATAAAAACTCGACTAAAAAGGCACTCTTTCAACTTAAATTTTAACCCCTTAACGGTCACCTAGAATGACGTTTTATGCATTAATCTGCTAGCGTGTCTCCCGGAGAAGAAGTACCTCCCATAATCTTGGAGAGATTCCTCCTACTTTCTGAAATATCAAAGTGGGCTTTTTCAAAATTTTACCCTACGGGTCAAAAGTCGGGACATCAGAATTCGTTTTAGAGGTATGGTTCCTTCGGCAAAGTTTCTTATTTTGATTTAAATCGACCCGCCCTAATGTACATATATATTTTTTTTTAAATTTTTTATAAAAAATCTATTTCCAAAATCTGTAAAATTGTTCAATATTTAAACAAGACAATGAACCCACTTTTTGAAAAAATTCTAAAAGTAGTTTTATTTCATTTATTTTTCGTATATTTTCGTTTTATTTGTATCTCGAATTGACAGAGTTTTTAGACAATAAAACGCCAAAATACTTATCTCAGTTCAATTTAATCATTATTTCCACTGCAAACTTGATATTTTTCACCCTAGACTAGGTTGACCATTTCTTTCTGGCATAAAATCAGTACAAAATTTCCAAAATATAAAAATTTTGTAATGAATTCTAAAAAATATAGTGAATTTAATTTTCCTACGTATAAATTTATATTAAGGGAATGTAACTTGAGATTATGAGAGTTACCAAAATTCATAGAAAAAAATTCCGACTCATTAAATTTTTTTAAGTTAAAGTTTATACTGAGCGAATTATATGCACGATATTAATGATTTTTTGCATCAAATCAACGAAATTTCGCTGGAACTCGTCCAATAAAACTTTTATTTACCCAGTGTAAAAACGGCAATGACATGTCATTACTTTTCTAACTGCCATTAGTAACACCAGCTTACTCTCTACATTACTTTAACACAACTAATATGGACTTACTAATTACTAGTTAACTTTCCCATGATATTAATACAAACAATAAGGTGTTATCCATAAGTAATGCCATTTTGCCCAAGACAGCGATTTATGTTTTTATCTATCAAGTATAACATGTCGAGATAGCTCAGATGGTAGAGTAGTTGACTGACAACCTGGAAGCCCGGGTTCGAGTCCCATGTGGACACATGATATTTAAAAAAAAAATCAAAAAAAGAATGCTTTTTTTCAAAAAATTTAGTTTTTCTAAATTTATTTTTGGGTTAACTACTTTTGTATGTACATATTGGTAAGAATATAGGTAAACACATATTTTTCTATTTATTGTAAGGTGTTTAGTAATGATATATCATTATTTTGGGCACCATCCCCATATAAAAGCAATGAGATTTGTACTGATATAATGATGATGATGATGATGATTTGTAACTGTAAGTACATGCCATTACCAACTATGTACCTCTATATAACCACTTATATGGTAATACTCTTTCTTCACTGGGTAGAATAATGAAGTTTTTTTATAAAATTTTATTAAAAATTGTAGTTGTTGAAAAGTAATGCGCCTAAATAAAAACTTTCATTAAAAACAGTTTAAAAAATATATATAAAGCTTTTTCATAAAATGGAAAAAATGTTTTGTTCACTTTGTAAAAAACTTCATTAGTTTAAAGACAAATTTTATTAAAATTTGTCCAATAAAATTTATGTTGTGTAACATGGTAGGTCATTAAAAAAATAATTTAAACAAATGTTTCCTTTCAAAGGAAATTTTATATTCCAAAAAAAAATTTGGATAAAATAAAATCTTAAAATTTCAAAATACATATCATCTCATATAAATAGGTTTCTTATAATAAAAAGATAGAAAACTCATACATATTATTTTTCTAAATTGATGTTGTCGCCGCCGGGGATCGAACCCGGTACCATCTGTGCAACAGTCCAACGTGCTAACCATTACACCACAACGTCTGTAGACGTTTTTCACTAGTTCCATACATATATATGTTTACAGGCAAAAATAATTATATTTGCAAGCAAACATGTTATATTAGAAAGTTGGGAAACGGAAACGTTTTCCAAACAAATGTATATTACCAGCATTTATATATCCAGTAGGGCGTTTTTTTCTGCGTGTAGGTACAATAAAACACAAGGATATAGAAGGATTCAAAGTCGTTGTAGGCGATAACGTTACATCAAATTCTGTCAACTGCTGTAGAATATTGATGAATTTGTAATAAATTGCAGTTAAAAATATTCGTTGTGCGATAAAATTTTAATGTATAAAACGTGTTTAATGTATAAAATAATGCTTTGTCGTTAATTATGCGTAAATACTGAAATAATAATAATTTATACACAAGGAATTTAAAATAAATATAAACGTCAATCGATTAAACGTATTGAATTTGTGCTTTATAAAATAATATTTAAGGCGAGTCCCTAATTGGAGTTTCCAAAAACAAATTTTAGACTGAAGACAAAGTTATACTCTCCTACAGATTTTTCCCTCTCTGCAGCAGTAAAACATGCAAATTAATTCTCCAATGTAATGGAAGTATTTGAAGCTCTGATTCGCATTCAGCGGCCAGCAAAACACTCGCAGTGTAGGGGTAGGGGTAGGTTTTTTGTTTTCTCTATTCATAATTAGTTTAACATAAAATTCTTAAAATATTGAAAAGTTTCGCCAGTAACCCAGCTAATTTTAATATAGATCAGCAAAATTTTTGCTGAATTTACAAATTTTTGTTGCTGATATTATCAATTTTTCTGCATATATCTTCCCAGCAAAAATGTTGCTGACTTTACAGACTTTTTTTTTTAATTGTTGTACTTAATTGTAATTTTCTTGAAAAGAGTTATATATTTTATACCCACAAAAAGTCAGCAAATTTGGAAATAGTGATTTTTAAACATTTTTATAAATTTTTAAAAAAATTTTCTGAGTTTTTGAATTGGTACGGGAACTCTGAGATGGATTTTTATCCCAAAAATTAGGATATGAAACACAAATTTTTGGCAAAACTGAATAATTCACTACTCAAGAGTTCCAGGCTACTAAGAGAAATTATTCGTAAATTATTACAAATTATTTACTTTTGATGATAAAAATTCAAATTAAAACTTCTTTAACTTCAGTAAAAGTATGGGTGTGAAATTCGAAATTTTTCATTTCAAGGTCATCAAAGAGACCTTTATACAAACAATTTTTATATCGAATAAAATCTGAAAAAAAATTATCAAACACTTATGTATATGAAATTTAAAAAAAAAAATAAAATTCGGAAAATTTATTCTTTTAAAAGCAGTGAAAAGTAATTTATCGTCTTTGGTTATTTTACAATTTTTTGCATTTTTAATTTTCGAGTGCTTCTGTTAATTTTTTTAAGATTTTCTGGCTTTAAGAAATATTGGTTTTTGTTATTTTTAAGTGGTTTTCCAACCTTTTACACTTTTGGTTTCCTCCTCTATTTTTAATTAGAATTTTATTGCAGAATTTAAAATTTTTTCTTTTTTTGTTAAAATTTCTGGCGTTTATTTCAGTTTCCCACCGAAACATTTAAACTTCTATAAATCTAAAATTCCTAGAAGTTTTTACGGATTTCTGTTACACAAAATGTCATCTGTTTCAGCGCAACCAGAAATATGTTGTTCCGTGTTTTTTTCCTGTGCGTCGTATTGAAAATTTAATGAGTTATTTATCTTTTTTAGAACAATTTACGAATTCTGACATTGATTTGTTATAGAATATTTTGCTCTTGTTCGATAAAAAAAATTTTATTTTCGATATAAAAAAAAAATTATTTTTGAGCATATTTTAGTGTTTTTTAGAACAAAAGCATATTTTAGCGATTTTATTTTATTAAGTTTTTAGTTATCGAACAATTTTTTGTTTCAATAAAAAATATTTTTTCGGGTTTTCAACACTGATTTCGGAAATTTAAGAAATTTGCAAATTTAAAATTTCTTGTTTTAAGACTGTACCGATGTAGCTATATTCACTCTTTTGTTCTCTTTTCTGTTCGCAATTAAAATAAATGTCTCAAAGTTGTTCCAACTATAGTGAAAAATAATTTTTAAAATACGAATTCTTAAAGAAAATGTGTGTTTTAATAACAAATTTTACGTTTTTAGTGCATTTTTTATGAGCTAAAAATTTAATTTTTAGAACATATTGCCCGTTGCTTTGATTGTTATATATTTTGAGAAGGAATTTCGACACTATTGAAAAAAAACGATGCTTTTTATGGTCCGAAAATCTTTTGGCGTTTGATTCTAATAAACCGAATTTTCAAATTTTTCTACCAAAATTGTTAAAAAGAAAAATATTTAAGACTTTTTAAACTTTATTTAGCTTACAATTTTCGGATTAAAGAACATATTTTAATAGCGATCATGAATATTTAAACATCTAATAACTTTTTTAACAGAATTTTTCTAATCAAATTACGATATTTGAAAATATTTAAGAAAATGTCCTGGTCTAGGTAAACAACAAAAATTTTAATGCGCAAACCTTTTTAATTTAACAATGATTTAAAACTAAAATCCGTGTTATTTTAAAGTTATTTTGTGTCGTAGTATATTTTTTTATTTTTCAACCGGTTTGTTGGTTGTGGGGGTGGGGGGGGGGGGGGGGGGGTTATATCTCCCGCATTCCCCCTGGATCCGCGCCTGGGGTTTCCATACAAATTGAAAACCAGATTCAATTTGGTTTTTGCCAAAAACTAAGTACTTTTTCTATGTAAAATTCTGAAAAAAAAAATTCGAGCCCCCTTCAAATTAAATTCATGGCTACAACCCTGATATTAATAATCTTAAGTTTGACAAATTCTGATTGCCTGTGTATGTTATTTCAATGACATTCAATTTTTAATAGAGGCTGATAAAAAATATTTATTATACAAGTTACAAGACGAGCGAGCGTACGACTCCATTTACAATTGTTTATTCTAAAATCATCACCAATACTAATGCATACATATTAACTACTGATATTGAATGGCTTGTGATCACAATTCCAATCCATTCATTCAATCAGTCGGTGAATTAGTGTTGTAAAATCCTGCGACGTGTAGATACTCCATTGAGTACCTGACACTTTTTGAATTTTATTGTTATAATTTGTGAATTTTTAAAAATTCTCTTTTCGATTGTCTGTTCCCAATCAGAAAGTGCCCGTGTTACAAACAATTAAGCACTGGAATACCACTGGCTAACCGAGGAATTTAAATTAAATTACCGGCAGACCACTTGTTTGAGACGCTTCACCAGTGTTTCCAAAAATTGTTGTACTAGTATTTGTTTTACAATAACTTCAGTGGTCTATAAAGAAAGGGCACTGCACAGAGAGACCAGTTTTTTAATGAAAGTTTTCACTAAACTAATGAATCTTTCTTTACAAAGTGAATTAAAAATTTCTTAAACCTCAAGATAAAGCTTTATAATTTGTATGAAACTATTTTTAATGAAACTTTTTCATTAGTCGTAAGAAATTTTATGAAAAACTGTATTAATTTAACGAAAATTTCATTCATGTAACGCAAAATTTCATTGATATCATGTATAATGCTATCCAGCCAGAAATTTCCAATGGCACACAAGTTTAACCACTGGTAGATCATTTATTTTATAAAAACTATGAAGATTTGTTTAAACAAGTTTGTAGTCAGAAGGTTTCGTGTTCGATCCCTGTTCCAGACATACTTTTTTGTGATTTTTTTATACTTTTTGATATTTGTTTTACATAAAATTGATTTTCTTGTTTTTGGTAAAGCTCTTTTAAGACCAACTTCTGTTTTCCCAGCGTTGGTTTCACCCACTGGCAGTTTTCTAAAAAAAAAAATAGTTAGAAATGGGTTATATATACTGCAAATTTCTTCTTTTTGTTTTCGAAAGCAGTTTCTCGATATCTTGTATTATATATGAGATGTTCAGAATCGACTTTGCATTATATCCGCAATTTTAACGATTAATAAACAATGGTTTGATGCATAACCACTGTATGGCATATGCAGTAAAATTTATATAAATTTCAAAAAATTCTTTATTATTGTTTTGCTGCAATTGCCATATAGGTTACAAAAGTTTAAAAATCGACATCATTGCTGTTTGGCTGCATTACCAAAACAACGAACATAAAATCAAAACAAAAAATATAACTGCTTTTAGACGTCAAAATATACGGTAGTGCAGCATTGGAAGTCATGTTAAAAAATTAATATGCAGTACAGAAAAAGAAACTTAATAACTTTTGATTTAATTAATATAAAAGTACTCGTTTAAAAATATACATTTTTATTTAGAATATATGCGCCAATTAATTGGAAAAAGAAAAAGAAATATTTATTATGCAGGTTTTTAGAAAAATTCGTGTAAGCCTTTTCCATTGACTTTTAGCATATAGGTCAAAGTAATAATATGCTGTTGATCTCCGCTTTTTAATCAAAGTTTCGAGTCCAGGGACAAAATGTATAAAATATGATTAAACAATTTAAAATCAAATTTTTTTTAAATATTTCTGTAACAAGCATTTTTTGAACTGCATTTGCCCATAGATCCTCATATAAAAAATATAAAATTTTACTTACTATTACTACAAACTAACTAATTTTAACCCAAAAAACCAAGAAATAACCCAATAATGTTTTGCTGAATTTACTGACATTTTTTAGTGTATTTTTGCGACTGGCGCATTTTAACATTTGTAACTCAATCATTTTTGAACCGATTTTGAATTTTTAAAATGTATTTAAAAGAAAAGGACTTTGTCAATTTTCAACTGATTTTAACAACTGATGATTTTAGTCAGGAAAATGCTAAAGATTAAAACCTCGTAGAAGTTGAAAAAATTTAAAAATGTTAATTGTTTTTAAAAAATCTCTACATATTTATATAAATACTCGTAGGATAAAGAAAGTATATATATATGGAAAGACGAGCGAATTTTATTTTTTTATTCAGAAAATGTATTTTGAGTAACAATAAATCTATTGTTTTATTACGGAATTTTTGTTGTATTAACCTAAAAATGGGCCATTGTAATGGCCGTTTAATTTAAGCGTGGAGGTGTCTGAGACTTTTCCGATATTCGAAACCATTCGGTTTTTATGCGACTTTTCCCGAAGAGCCGTTTCCGCTATATTTCAAATAATTCAAAAATGTGGCAACTCTAATTCAATATGTGTACTAAAAGTTTTATTTTCTTGAGTACTTTAACCCTGCATACAAATAAATCTAGTTTTCGTAAATTAAAGACAAGCTTTCATACAAACATAAATTAATTTTTAACCCTACTTTTTAACCCTTAAACGTGATCATTTTCGAGTTTTAATTCACCATGGATCATTTCTATTTTGTAGCTAAATTTTAAAAAGAAATGCAACCCTTAAAGTACCTTTTGTTCATTCGATATCCGGAAAATTAGATGATATCGAGTACCTAGTACAGAAATACTCAATACTTTTACAACACTACTGAATATTAACCAGCTAGCAAGTTGGATTGGTCTGTCCATTCGTCAGACTGTCGTTTTTTTTACCAACACTAAACAAGTTTAACAGAATCTTTTGGACATTTGGCAAAAAACATGAAACAAAATCTTTAGGCACACGAATGGTGTATAAAATCTACTTTATGCGGAACATAAAAACTTAAAAATGAAATTCTGCACCTTGCAAATGACAAACCTATCATGAACAAACAATTTTAAAGCTAAAGTATTCACAAGTATACAGTAAAGTATGATTATTACGAACTACAAGGAAATGGGCATTTTAGTTTGTTATAGGGAAATGTTGCAAAATTCTACATTTCCGGTGTTCGTTAAAAACAAACTCCATTATTGCTCTGTCCTTTTTGGAATTGTTTTTCTTTCGAACTACGTGTAGTAAAAGTTCCAAGTCTCATTTTAAAGCAGATCTTTCATACAAACATTTATGAGCGCTGCCAACTTTAACGATTGCCAAAGTAAAATTTTATGTAATGACGATCGGCGATTTTGTAAAATTTTATATATGAAAAATTACGATTTTTTCCTAAATTCAATAATTGAAGGGTGGAGGCAAATAAGGATATACAGACCATATTTTGGAATCGATTTTATTTTTTTTTAATATTTATGCAACACTCAGGAAATTCTTCCTATTAATTAATGTGTTGCTTTCTTTGGAAAGGGGATAGTGGAGAGATGAAAGGTGGTGAAAGATGAAGGGCTTCAAACATGGTTATTTTAAAAAAAAAAAGTTTGCTATTTTTTATATTAAAAAAAAAATACTTTAAAAGTTACATTTTTTGTAGTATTTTTATGTTTTTCAATAATTTTTAAAATCAATTGCATAGAACTTTTTCTTTTTAGCACAATTTTGAAAATACAATAGATAAACCAAGATTTTATTCCCAAAGTTCAAAGATAACATTTCAAATTTCTAATACCGTTATTGTAGGTTCTATTTGTATTCAAAGAATGATCATCAAAAAGGGTATATACTTGAATGGGATCGTCAAACCGGTTAAAAGAGAATTAACTATGAGAAAATCGTTATTTCATTGCATACTGTTGCCATCACCTTATTGGGTATTCTATATACCCTTCGCGTCCCCTCTTCTATTTTTTAGAAACAAAAATTAAACGGATTGAAAATAATGTTAAGACATTTCCAAAACTTTAGCTTATAACTGATTGATATTTTTGAATTCTAATCAATCGGTGTTATTCTTCAAACAACCCAGTAACATTTTTTAGAACTGATTACCTCTGAATCCATTCCAGAACAGTAGCTTTTACAACCGGTTCTAGAACATGTTCCTGGGAGTCAAAATGTGAGGTTTCACTGTCCAAGAACCAGTTCTATAAGTGGTTCTAAAACCGGCTCTAAAGCAACCTGTTCTTGTGTGGAGAAAAAGAACAAACTGTAAATAGGGCAAACTCCACACAAAAAGAATCGGTTGTAGAACATAAATCTCGATGTATATAAAAACAAAAAAATAATAAAACTCCAGAAAAATATTACCTGAGCCAGAGTAAAAACTATATTTTTTTTATATAAATAGAACATTTTGGACCTTCAAAGTTTAGTAACGTCATGATGCTTGTTAGGAAAAGACCGTAGCCACGTGTTTGATTACTAAGAAGACAAGAATGGAGCAAAATTGATGATTAATAGGTTTCATTGTTAAAGTTCTGCCTATTATTTAGGCTCTAGCTTTTCTAAAACTTCAGGTTCTGATGAGATCTTTAGCCATTTCGAAATACTAGTATCAACCTAGCTAATTTGTGTGATATGTTTTATTTTTGTAAATATACGGAGCGTGAAAGCTAGTTCTAAATTAAAAATAACATAAAAAATATCTCGATGTATATAAAAACAAAAAACTTATAAAACTGTAATAAATAAATAAATTAGAAACTATTATAATACAGTATAAGTTGTTCTGCAACCTGTTATTTGGATATTACCGAAAAGTGTATTTTAATTAATTTAATTAAATGTGCTAAAATCCAAAAACTTATTAAATAAATTTTAAAAAATTTTGAGAAATATTTAATTTTGAATTTTTTGGTCCAAATGAAATATAAATGTTAATTTTTTTGTTATGGAATTAGTTTTAAGAATTTAAAAATAGTATTATATTAATCCCGATTATTTAGTAGGGGAGCATGGGGTAATGTAGAAAATCAAACTATTTGAAGAAATCCCCCAGAGTTAAGTATTCTGTTAATACGTATAGTTAGCCCAGAAACCACTCTGTGGAATAAATTCCTTAAAAAATATTTAAGATACATTTTTGTGAAAATACCACTTTGCCACATTAATCAGTGCACTGCAGTGTTGGCAAGGGCTTTTAGTCGATTAGAGAGCTTTTAGCAGGTAACAATTTGTTAAGGGAATTTTGTGTGTAAAAATCTGATTAAAAGAGATAATTTTGCCTTTATAAGATAAAATTTTCGGTTCGATTATTGTTTTTGTAAAATTTTTGGCATCATTTTAACTTTTCTTAAGGTTGTTGGTAACATTTATATCACTTTACTGCGCTGTTAAAATTAAATTTCAGATTTTGACACTGAAAACAGAAAAACACTAATAAAATAAGTGTATTTTAACAGTTTTGTTCAAAGAATTTGAAAAAAACTAAAAAATGTTGCAGATTTTAGGAAAAATTATTTTTATAGGGATTTTTTTGGTTGTAAAAATTTACTTGGCAACACTGACTTTAACCCATATGACCATACTAAAAGTAGGAAATTATAACAGACTATATGTGAAGGCTCACTTTTTCATAAAAATTATAATTTATTGAAATGAAAACGAATTTTTAACTAAACGTTTCCCTTCTTTTATTGAAAAATAAGAAGATTGACGATTTTTTTTATTTCTCATATAAAAATTTACAATTTTTTAACAAAATGGGTTGGCAGCACTGGATGTGGTGTATAAGTATCGACAGAAGGAGTTATGCAGTAAAATGTACATTAAATGACCACAATACGTAAAAGTATCTTGTTGAGTTTGGATGGCAAGATCATTTGCCAAATTCTTCAATTTGTTGTTATTTTCATTATTTTATTCTTTAACTGTTGTTGTTTATGGCGATAGCGATGATTATGATGATGATGCTGTATGTAGTTGCCGGTTATTATTTGAAGGTAATTTCATCAGTTTTGTAAACGTCTCAATTTATTCATGACAATGTATTTTATATCTACACGAAGAATTGTGTAAATGAATATGTTCCTACACAGAGTGAATTTCATGGACGAGTTTTAATGACATTTTTTCACTAAACTGAAGAAGTTTTCTTCGCAATGTGAAGGAAAAAAGTCTTAAACTTTAGGAAAAGGCTTCAAAGTTTTAATGAAACTATTTTTAATGAAACTTTTTCATTAGTTGTATGCAATTTTTAATAAATGAAATGAAATGTTTCATAAAATTTTATGAAATACTGCATTAATTTAATGAAAAGTTTCTATCGACAATTTCCAGTGACACTTCATAGATCTAATGCAAAAATTCATTGATATCATGCAGATAATTCTTTCTCTCTTAATGTTTAAGAAGATTGCATTATATAAGTTCGATCTTGAAAAATGTTATTCAGCTCATTATGGCAAAAAACGTTAAAATTTGCGAAATGGCGAAAAACGATAACGTTTGATTAAAGTATTGTCACAAAATTGACTATAACTTTTAAACTATACAAGATGCAGAATTCGTGTTGGTCATATTGATTTTTTCATGGAAGGGTCAAAGATTAGTTCTGGGGGCTTTTAGTTCATATGCCCAAAATGGTAATATTTTTTTAATTCAATTGAACAGTCCTCTACATTTGGGGAAAAATTTAAAGTGGTATCTCGATTGGTCTCTGAGTTATAGGCGAAATCATGAAAAAAGTATGATAATCGCCTTGGTTTATATGAAATAAATTAACGACATGGTATGTATTAGGTTGGCCCATTTTGACCATTTTGGTGGAATTTACTACGACGATGGGAAGAACTTGCGACGCGATCAAGTAAGTTGACGAAATAGGTCAAAATTCCCTATATTTAAAATGTATAGTTAAAAAAACTATGCATAACACACAAGAAAATAAAAACGCATTTCAATCACGAAAACCACCGACTCAATAACTTTAATTGCTGAAATTCCGAAAACAACGAAAATTGCTTATTCAATTAGAAATTGATAGCTTTTTAATTGAGTTATTTTTCAATTAAAAATTAACTCATTTGATTTAAAAGTGATCAATATTGTATACCTTATCAAAAAGAAAAAAAAAAACAATTGGATAAAGTGTTGTTGCCATACTAAATGTTTTTTATAGCTTTTATAACATTGAATATAAACCGGCATGTAATTCTCATTAAGTTAGCAGATTTATTTATACTTATGTGAACAAATTCACACAGAAATTAGTTTTTTTATTTCTATTGAAACGTAGGGAGTATGGCAAAAAAAATTTTGATTTTTTTTTGCAGAAATAAGCCCTTTTGTTAATGAAAACCAAAATATTTTTTTAAAAATAATTTTTAATTTATTTTCAGGATTTTTAGTAAACAATTAACTTCAAAAAATATATAATCAATTTTATGATAATGTTTTAGAATAAATTAATATTCACATTTAAACCACTGATATTAAATTATTTAACTTAATAAAATAATAAACCAAATGAGAATTAATAAAATCTAATTAAAATGGATTTAAAATATTTGTTACTAATACATAAATATTTATAAAAAAAACAACTACATACAGAAATATTACAAAAAACAACAATATGTTTTGTTAGTACAAAAAAATTTCTAACAAGTTCCTAATATTAGCAAATATTAATTTTTAATTGATGGCTTTAAAATGTTCAACAAATCGATTAAATTGAAAAAAGTAGGAAAATATTTTGTTCTGTGTAATGCAAGAGTTACAAAAATAGTAGGGTCACTACTAAGGTTGCCAACTCTTAAATTAAAAACTATATTACTGAGAAAAAATGACTAGAAATGGCTACATTTGGAAAATGATACAAAAACTCAATAATTTGATCGTAAATTATTAATAAAATTTAGTTTTAAAACGAATTTAATGAAAGTACTCTTTAAATTTAAATGTTTTCCCAAATTTCTCAATTATTTTCAGTAAAATTTGGTAAAAAAAAAAATATAATTTAAAATGGAATTTTAAAATTGCATGTGGAAACTACATGTCGAAAATTAAAAATGTTGTAACGAAATTTTGAAAATCTTTAAAATTGAGTCACTTTTCTATGAAATTAACTGCGAAATTTGTAGAACAAATGGCTACGGCAAAATTTAATGGCTAAATCTTCCGGCTAGATATATTCTAGCCATTTTTTTATAACTACACGCAGAAAAAAAATATGGCTGCAATATGATTGTGACCACAAAACTATGTTTCCTACAGCAAAAAATGGTTGTTTCAATTAAAATATGGCTGTATCAATCATATTTCACAAATAATATGGTTGCTTTTATCATGTTCTAGTAAACATTTCCCTTTTTTCAGCTATCATATTATTGTATTGTCTACAATCATACTATAGTATTTATTATCATATTCCTCTATCTAACTATAGCCATATTAGAGTAGCGCCAACTACAAGATGATCAGTCGTTTTTTTTTTGTGAGCGTCTTCGCTCTTTTGGTTTCATTCTTGTTTGAGATTTGGAGAAAAGAAGTTGTGAGAAACAGTCAGCCTCAACAAATTAAATAATATTAAACAAAAAGACATTAAAAATGGACAAACAAGGAATAAATTGTAGTCTCAACTCGGTCTACCCTGGAAGTCTAGTCAAAGGTTTAATTGTAGCGCACCCCTTAAATAAAGTTATTGTTTATTATAAAAAAGTAATAAAAAGTGCTTTATTTTTTAATTGTTTGTGATTACGCAAAAAAATATTGTTAAAGAAAAAAAAATGTGAATGAAAAATTTAAACAAAATGCACGTGCTTTTAAGTATGTAGTACGAAAAAATCATAATATATTTGCAATAATCATAACATGGTAATAAATGATGACGAAATTCGTGTCCATGATCATAATATGATAACTAGTACTGTAATATGGTTATAATGCAATTATTATGATTGCTGCAAACATGGTTATCAACAGAATGCTGGGAGAATACTGTAGGGCTCATTATATGATAATTCATACAAATTTCCAGAACAATAATATGAAAATATTGGGATATATTTGGAACCATAATATGGCAATCTAAGTATCATATTATGATACATAAGCAGATAAGAGTATGGTTGTCACAACCATAGTAACATGATTGTCGCAATCATAAATCAAGCTGTCTTTCAATGCTTATGGGGTAAAGTATTTTTAAGATTTTTTTCAGATTTGGTGGAAGAGGGTTAGAGGTCGCACAAATCGATTTTTCCAAAAAAATCGGGGGTTCTGGAAGTATTCTGAATTATACTAATAACTTGGTCAATAACCAAAATTTTCTTAGTTTCTAGTTAAGTCAACATTTAAACGAAAAATGTCCAAACTATAAGTTGCATAAACTATAAGTTTTGGCAATGCTTTTGAATTACCACTGTGCACTGTAGAATTCGATCATATGGTACTGTATAATATGATACACACATTGGATTTTGAAATCTAGTGTAATTCCTGGTTCACACACGGCAATTATAATTGCCCAATTCTTCTTCAATTCTCCTTTGAAGTTGCTCTTGTGTTCACACAGGAAAAGTTTGTTTCAGCAATTTTCGTATATCAACCTGCAGTATTGAAAATTGCGAATGACAAAACAAAACGGAATTGGAGTACGGGCAATTCTGTACCCCCTATCATTCTCTTTCCCTCCCTCTTCTATAAACTCAAGAATTGCGCAATTATCATTGCCGTGTGTGAACCAGGTCTAAGTAAGATTTCAAGCGTAATCTAAACGGAACCTAAATTCAATTTTCGAAAACGTGAATTTTGTGATCATAAGGCACAGTTTTTTGGTTTTGAAATTATTGCGTCATTTTAATGGTTGACTTTTATAGTTTTTATTACAATCATAGAACATAAAAATTACTCCGAATTTTTCGCCGTTGTATACAAAATATTTGACTTAATAAAAAAAAAAATTGTAATTATTCAACAGTGACAGCTAAGAAAATATCGTTTATAACTAGGGTGACCATTCGTACTTATTTCATCAGTAGGAACATGTAATGATTTTTGGTCCAGAGTAGGTACTGTTAAAAAAATCGTGTATGCACTGATTTTTAAAAATTTGTTATTATTGTATTGATTTTTAATTTGTTCAGAAAATTGTATTGTTTTTCATAGAAAAACTCGAGTTTAAAATAAAATTCTCTGAACTTTTGAGTTTTTCTATAACAGGAAGTTTTTTATAAATTAAAAAATATGATTTTTATGCTACGTTTCCACTGAACGGATTTTTAAACAAAACACGTTTTGCACATATTTTCTTAAAAAAAAAATATATTTGCTCAAAACACGCACTATTATGGAGTATATAAAAAAATTCATGAAATCTGAAAGTATTTGCATGTTAAACCCGTTTAATATCTGCAAATATTTGGGACGATATAGAAAAAAATCCCTATTCTGCATATTTTTTTAAAGAAATATATATTTTTAAATCTTAAGTTTTGTCTTTATAAAAAACTCTTGAACCTGAGTATTCTTTTAAAATAAACAGTTGTTTAAATTGATTTGTTTAAAGACGCTAATATATCATTTTTAATTCATAAAATTTGACAGAGTCTGAAATTTTGGTATATTCCATAATCTCAGGTTATTTTTGTAGGCAAAATTCCCCTTAAACTTAATTCATAACAAAATATAATACACATCCCAGTACAACTATCCGACAATGTGAATTGACCTGAAACATTTTGTTGCCTTAAAGGTTTTGAATATTTTGTTGAAGTAGGTATAGAATGTACGAGTGAGTACCTCTCTACCTATAATTGTATAGTCAAATAAGTTCAAAAAATGTTTAGCTAAATACTTTAAAGTTCAATGCGTACATTGAATTATTCATCGATCATTTACCTCAACACAAAAATATTAAGTAGTAGGAAAAAAAAAACCAAAAACAAATAAAATTACTTAAAAATCTGACGAGGCGTCTTGTACGTGATCAAATAAAAACTCTGTATGAACATTTATATGCGAACGTACAAATTGTACATAAATATATAAGCTCGAATTGTAAAAGTCAACAAAGCATTATTGTATATTTAAACATTTTATACTCAGATTTTAAAGTAAAACATACACACACACACGTTATTTACATACGTTTGTATGTAAAAGTACATAAATATGAATTTTCGTATATACCTAGGGCATGAATTGTATTACAGATTATGTCGACATAGACAAAAATCATAATATTAATTATTGAACCGGTAGCCAAAAAACTCTTTTTTTTTCTTAGGTTTCGGTTTTAACGCAGAAATTCTGATTTTGGAGATCGAAAAACACCAAAATATCTATTCCTATGTTTTAAAGTTAGTTTTTGTTGTTTTACGTTTATATGTAAGTTTTGGAGATGTTACGATCAGCAGTAGTTATCACTTAGATCAAAAACAAACTTTGATAAATACCATAAAAGAAACCAAAATTTTACATTTATAGGTCAGACCCAAAAATCGTGTCGACCGGTGTTGTTAGTGCCTTTAATAATACGCAGGAATATTAAAGTCTTACACAGAGAGAATTTTTTTGACGACTTTTAATGAAAATTTTTCACTAAACCAATGAAGTTTTCTTCACAATGTGAATGAAAAATTTATTAAACTTTATGAAAATGCTTCACAGTTTTAATGAAACTATTTTTAATGAAACCTTTTCATTAGTTGTATGCCATTTTTAATAAATAAAATGAAATAATTTATAAAATTTTATGAAAAACTTTCGTTCCCGCAATCCCGTCATTTCGATCCGGGAATCCCGATAGTTAAAATAGTTACATAATATGTACACATTTTAATTATCATTCATTTTAAAATGCCGTTTTTGGTCCGCAGTTTTTGGTCGGGCTCTATTGGTTTTAAAATTTTTCTAATTTTACCATATTTCTTAAACGTTATTTTTTCATCATTTTAAGCTGACAATTCTTTGTACTGAATTTTTTTTATTTATTTTTTAACAAACTCTAACATTTAAAAGGAATTACTTTTATAAAACTTGACACTAGAAGTAAAGTAAACTTTTCTAAAGGTATAATTTATCTTAAGAATTCTAAAACTGGAACAAAAGGGTAAGTTAAGTGTCTTCAGGTGCTGTTACAAGTATTATGAAAAATATATTTCCAAGAAGGTGAAGAATATGAGCATTTTGATTAAAAACGAAAATTTTTCCGTTAATATAGCTCGAACGGCTGATGTCGGAGATTGATTCTGAGTTTTGGATTTAGCTTACCGTATACCTTTAGAAAAGTATACTTTAGTTCTACATCATTTTTACTTGTTATTCAGAAAATCACACATCAATTTCAAAAAATACCAATTGTAATTTAAAAATTGCATTTGATTTTCAAAATATACCAAATGTAATTCAGAAAATATCAATTGCATTTTAACCCTTTATAGCCTCATGTAACATTACTGTAACAAACCGCAAAATCCCGAAATAATACATACTGAATTTATTTAGCTCTCTCAAATTTTTGTGACCCTACTTTGACATACCACTGATCAAATTAGTACCAATAAAATATCATAGATGGCGTAATTTTTTTGACTTCCATCAGTTTGTCCCTATTCGTATTTGCATAAAACGAATAGGGACAAGTTTGAAAATTTTAAATTTTGTAAAAAAATACAAAAAGTGCAAAAAATTGGGTTGTTTTTATGAAAACCTGTAGGTAAGTGAATAATATTTTTTACTTATTGTACACAATGTATATTTTTACATTTTTACATGAAAATATTATATTTTTATGTTATGTAACAGTAATGTCACAATCCCTAAAATGTCAAATAAATAATAAATAAAGGATATTTTTTAATTTCTAAGTAATACGTTTTTTTTATTTACCTTAACCTTTCTCGTACCAAAAAAATTTTTAATTTTAAGTTCATGGGCTACAAAGGGTTAACTAATATTTTTTGAAATACATTTAGCATTTTTTGAATAACATTTGTTAATTTTTGAATTACATTTGGTATTTTCTGAAAATCAAATTGAATTTGGAAATTACAATTGGTATTTTTTGAAATCGATGTGTGATTTTCTGAATAACAAATAAAATGGGGTAGAACTAAAGTATACTTTTCTAAAATCCCCATTCTGCATATTTTAAAAAAAATGTATACACTTTTAAATCTTAAGTTTTGTCTTTATAAAAAAACTCTTTAACCCGAGTATTCTTTAAAAATAAACAGTTGTTTAAATTGATTTGTTTAAAGACGCTAATATATAATTTTTAATTCATAATTTGAATTTTAATTATTATTTTTTAAATAACATTTCGTATTTTTTGAATATCATTTGGTGTTATTTTTTGAATTTCAATTGATAGTTTTTGAATTTCATTTGTGTTTTCTTCGTGTTACTTTTCTTTTTTAAATTACATTTGGTATTTTATTTTCGGAATTGCATTTGTAATTTTCTGAATTACATTTGATATTTTTAAATTTCAATTGGTATTTGTTGAATTACATTTCGAATTTTTTTTGAATTTCAAATGGTATTTTAATTTATTTTTTTTTTTAAATTGTTATTTTTTGAAAATCAAATGTGATATTATGAAAAGCAAATGTGATTTTTTCAATAACATATCGTATTTTTCGAATTACAAATGAGATTTTTAAACTATCTGAATTACAAATAGAATTTTCAGAATTTTATTTGCAAATTTTAAATTACATTTGTAATTTTCTGAAAATCAAATGCAATTTTGAAATTACAGTTGTTATTTTCTGAATACCACGTGGAAATGTTGTAGTGTCAAATATTTTTCGGTCTGAATCTTTAGGTGTAAAAAGTACTTACATGTACTCACAAGTATTCTCCACTATAAGTATTGATTTTTAAGGCCCGATTACTGAACGCCTAGTTAAAATTTAACAAACAGTTAAATTGAAAATTTATATGGGCAACAACAACAAATGTGTCAGTTAAAATCCCATTTAGTAGCTAGCGGGACATTGTGAAAATGAGGCAAAAACTTGTTCGCATAGCTTCAGTTACAATAGACTTAATTAAATCATTTTCACACTCATAATAATCCATGCTGAAAATACGAAAAAAAAATGTCAAAACAACAAATTCTTTCGTAAAATAGACAAATTTTCATCTATTTTTCGAAAGTTTTTGTTATTTTGACATTTTTTTGTATTTTTATGCATGGATTATTATGAGTGTAGTCGTAAAACATTTGTAAGAAGTTTTCACTTCAAAAAGTACAAGTATTCAACATTTTGGCAAGGGTGAGTTGGATCAAGTCATATTTACCTTGCAGAGTAGAGTAACAACTTTTTTTCTGAAAAATTTTGTGTAGGTCAATATTGTATTAATAATATAAATCCCCTTTTCTAGTCATTTTATCAAAATCCGCAAAACACGTAAAATTTTAAAAAGATTGTGCCCTTTAAGATTGATATTCATTATAATAGTCGAATTACTTTCAAATTTTAGCGAAATATTAACTTTTAGTCTTATTAAACAAAAAATTTGTATCAAACTTCAAATATGCGGGAACTTGTTTGAAAACAGCGAAAAAAAATAAAACGGCGTTTCTTAATGTGTTTTTTGAGAACTATACGCCTAGCAGGGCCGTAGCCAGGCCTTGTCAAAATGATTTGACAAATTTTTAAAAATGTTAAAAAACCACGTCTTTGGAAGAAGATTGTAATTACTTTCAATCAAATTAGAAAAATGTTCACAGAACCTTTAATCGACTTTAAAGTCGTAATTCTTCCATTTTAAAATTTTTTTAGTCCGACTTAAGTTAAGTCTTGTAAAATTATTATTACTGAAAGACAACTCTTAGCCGGTTTTTAGCAATAAAACATTCTAATTTTGTAGGGTTTGTGATGACAAGAAAAGACAAAAATGGCTAAATTCATTGAGTTTAAGGGAAAAAAGGCAACAAATAGCAAAACTGCAAAAAGGTGAAAAATTACACTTTTTAAGAGAAAAAAGAAAAAAATTTTAGGAAAAAAATCATTTAAAGCAAAAAAAATTAAGAAAAAGTTGTTTTAAGCCCAAAGATGAAAAATAAGGAATTACAAAATAAGCATATATGGGTAAAAATGTAAAAAAAAGCTAAGAAGGTAAATTTGTCTTCTTTAGTGATGACAAAAATTATGGAAAGTTGCCCAGTTTTATTTAAAACGTGGGAAAAAACCTAACTTTTAAAAATTAGCGGATTCTTGCTTTTTAATTTAAAAGCGAAGACTTTTTATATATGAAGTTAATCAAAGTATTTTTGAAACATTTAGTAAAAAGCATTTATTTTACCCAATTCTAAATGTTCTGTTATTAAACTACATATCTCAAAACCCAAATAAAAACTCTCATATTCTCATGACTTTCTAAAAAAAATCTAAAGTCTTAAAATTTAAAAATCTTAAAATAATCTATCTATAAAAAATGTTTTAGGTTCTGAATATTGTTTTAAATATAAAATAGCCCTTATTCCGTGGACTTTTTTTACATTGGGTGCACACAAAGTTTCCAGTATAACCTATAAGGACAAAAAAAAAGCCAGATTTTAAAAAATTGGTGAAAGTGAAAAAAATCATTAAAATTTAAAATTAATCGTCAAAATTTAAAATATTGCTAATATTTGAAAAACAAATCGGCAACAGTTTTAAGAAAATACTCCAAACTTCACAACAATCACCAAAACAAAAAAACTATCTAAAATGAAAAAATGCTAAAATTTAAATTTTGACGATTTTTCCCAAAATTTTAGTAAATTTGTTTTCCTAACACACCCTACTCACACACCGCTAAAAAGTTATTAGGATACAAAAAACAGACCAAAAAATCTAATTTAAAAGCTTAATCAATTTGAAAAGGGTTTGCGATATATCAGATAATATTGTGCCGTTTTTTTTTCTTTTTGATTGAATTTATTTTGCATCGTGTGTATTATAAACAAAAAAAAATGTATGTATTATTCAACTGGTTGCAAAAAATCAAAAAAATTTGCAACACCTTCTTGATGCAGAAAGTTTTTAAAAAATTGTGATATGCGGAAGCTAAATTTTCCAAACAAACTCTAACATCGGTCCAACAGTTCTGGAGACTTGTTTGTATTGCACTTTGATTTTTAGTTGTTTTTCGAAAATTGCCATATAATTTTTAAATACTCGATTAAAGCCAAATTTAGCTAAAAATTAAAAAAATATTCTGTGTACACAATTCCGACAAAAAAATTAAAACCAAAATATATATTCCTGGCTACGGCCCTGGCGCCTAGTGTAGGCAAAACTTTATAATTGAAAAAAAAAAAAGTTGTAACCCTATTGCACATGTTCTTTAAATCATGTAATATAATTTACCTACATATGGGCTACTTCAAAAATTCTCGCCATCTGCTGAAACCGACTTTATATGGCTCTTATTTCTCAAGGTTTTTTGAATTGGGAGAAACGTTTAACAGGGGTTGGAAGACTATACTTAAAAGATATGACATGCAAAGTTCCATGTCTAAGAGTCTTCACCTAAAGAATTGATTGCCATTTAAAAGTCAAAAATTAAAAAAAACAAATTACTTTAAACTGACAAGAGTTTTTTCATTCATTTAATTTCTTTTTATCATAGTAATTTTTTTTCTTCTATGAGTCATTATACCTGGGATTTTTGCCACATCGCTGTTTGGTGAAAAGTTGTATGGTGGTTAACACTTGAAACAAAAATTTTTTAAATTTTAAACTTTTGCAGTTTTTCCTATATGGGTTTTGCGCCATTTATTTGAAAAAGGTGTAATTTTATAAGGTTTTATTCATACCAAGTTGATGTCAGCGCACTAATAACGGGATACGGACATCACAAACTTAAATTGAATTCTCGTAAATTTTGTGAAAATGTGTGTTTTTTGCGTCTGACATTCACAATTATATTTAAAATTGGCTAGCGTATTGCGTGAACTGAGTATCTTAATATAAAGCATCTCCGAGTCAAAAAGGAACTTAAAAATTTCTAAACGCAAAAAATTGATTTTTATTGTTGCTAGCGAGTACAAAGGCAGTTTTTTACAAACACATTTCGCTTTGTGGCAACTACATCACTTTATGAATTCCGCCAAAACGTACATCAAATAAAAGATTTTACCGAGCTTAATCAAAATCGATAAGGCATTAAAAAAATGTGAAGGGCTTTAAATTTTATGAAGCAAACAAAACTTTCATAACCTCAAAAAGCTTCCTTATATAAAAATTTAAATTTTTTGAATGTAAAAGTATTTGATATGTAACCCTAAACGCATCTAAATATCAGTAAACCGGCAAATAAATGTGGGTTTTCCAAAATAATCTCGGTTTACTTTTTAAGTTCTAATATATGACAAAACATTTGTTTGAGTGTATTTTTATATTTTTTGGTGTGATGAAAACAGTGAGATCTAAAAATTGATGTGGCTTTAATTAAATGCATTCAAAAACTGTTTGCGCCGTTTAAGATAAATGATTAACGCGATTGCATTTAGCATCCTTAAACATCAGCTAACATATACACGAAAGGTTATTCATGTCATCCAAAAAAAAAAAATTTTAAATATTTTACCTCAAAGTGTCGAGAATTTTTGAAGTTCGTCATATACTACTACTATGTATATAAATTTACCTTTAAAATTATCGACATAAGCTGTTAATACTTGTTGGCATTGTCAAGTATATGCGCTTAACGCACTTAAGCATGTTCAACTTATTGACCAACGCTTTAACATGGGGTCAAACAACTACTCACAGAGATAAAGAAACGTGATTTGTAACAGAATTTCTTAAAGTTTTAAATTTGTATTTGCAATTACTATTCATTACCACAAAATTTCTATGCAAAAATCAAATTTAGTTAACTGTTCCGATCACACCGTGCGACGAAACCCAACTTATTTCTTGGACCGCAAAATATGTGTACACCAGTGTCAGGCGCGATTAATCGAATGAAAAAATTACAATTTTGAAAAGGTTAATATATTTCGGTGATAGTTTTATTATATCGAGCTGTTAAGATCGTATTTTAGTCGCCGTAGAAATTACATAAATGAAATTCACAATTTAACGTGAACGTGCTATCGCTGTAATATAGCAACATTTTTGATAGTTTTGTAAATCTTGATATATATCAACGGCATCAATTTATCTGTGAATTCCTTCATATTGCTTGCTTGAAAGTCGGTTCATATATCTTCACCCGTTATTCAGGTAATGTCGATGAATACCGACATGTTAAGCCCAATTATGCCCGAATTCCAATGAGTGACTTGTTTTTGATCAGACTTTGGGAAGATATGTATAGCTATTAACAGCGATTATTTCTTTATCTTGTCAAATTATGTCGGTAACGGCATTTTAAGGATAAAGCTTTTTCAATTATATCGGTAACGGTATTTTAGCGATAACGGTAATTTAGTTATTCCGATAACTATATTTTAAAGATATCCCGATGAAAAAAGTTCCGATATAGTCATATTTATAATACCATATCACATCATATATCAGGTGATCCGAAAAATGGCGTACATAATCTTATCTCATGTGATCCCATTGGATATCATTTGATATAATTTGATCCGAAAAATCTGTCTATCTAATTTGATCAAGTTATATATAATTTGATACAATTTGATCTTTATAAAATTCTTTTTAAATCCGCTCTTTGTTTCACATTCCAAATAATAAAAAAAATTAAATATAAATCAACGAATTGGAAAATTAGACATGACTTATACACTGAGTTTCATAGCTTCAATGTCATTTTGTTTTCCAATTATTTCTTAAACAACTGAACCGACCGCTTAAGTGTCTTCAGAAGATGAACTCATCTATGTATTAGCCTTGGACTGCATTAGGTTTGGCAACGTAGAAAGTTGTTATTGTACGTAGTAGTTTTTGCTTTGATTATTAACCCATTAAGTGTTTATAATTATAACGTCATTTTAAGAGACTTGATTTTTTTAAACAATCCTACTTATTAGATGAAATACAAATAATTTTGATAGAAAAAAGTTAATATCGGCCAAATCCGATTCGGCTCTTTTTTGTTATAAACCTTTTTACCTTTGGGCTTTTAATTGCTTATTTTAAGATTTTCTGTCAAATGTTTTTTTTTTACTTATTAAATATTATTTATTATACTAACTTTGAACTTTTTTTAAAAGTGTAGCTTTTCTTAGTTTTTACTTTTTTACAATTTTCTTTAGCTTAAATACATTGAATTATTTTTTTTTGTGTTCTCTGATAATTATATTTAAAAGTGATAGATTTATTTTTGTGAATTTCTACCATACGCAAGAGTGTTCTTAACCGATTCGATGCGGGTATCGAAAAGGGTAACGCTATTTTCTTTTATTTCGGTTACGTTATTTAAGGGATAACGATATTTCAGTTATTTTGGTAAAGGTTTTTTAGCGTTAACGGTATTTTACTTATTTCGGTATCGGTATTGTAGCGGTAAAGCTATTTTCGTTTATTTCGGTAAGGTTATTTTAGGGATAGCGGTTTTTCAGTTACTTCGGTAATGGTATTTTAAGGATTCCGTTATTTACGTTATTCAGGCAATGTCAGTGCACATCAATTATTTTAGCCCCATTATGACCGAATTCTAATGACTAGCCAGTTTCTGATCTAATGACTAGCCAGTTTCTTTGGAAAAAAATATATCTGTTTACAGCAATTATTTTGTCTGATTTTGTCAGATATTTCGGTAACAGTGTGTAATGGATAACGTAAACGGTGTTTTAGCGATAATGGTATTTTAGTTATTTCTGCAAGGGAATTTTAAGGGTATTTTTATTTTAGTTATATCATTAACGGTGTTTTACAGATAACGGTATTTAAATTATTTCGGTCGCCAAACGAGTTTGAAAATCGCCACGTTTGATGAGAAATCGTCATATCTTACAACCTTGGTAATTACAGTTATGAACCACTCACAAAATATTATTACACAATTATTCTCTTAAATAAATTAAGCAATCTCTTAAATTTTACACAATAAGAGATTAGTTATCACACTCTTAAAAACAGTTATAAGTTTTAAAAAGATTTTTGTAATATTAGAAAAAAATAGAAAAAATTCTTTGGAATTATAGTTAAAAAACTTGTATTTTTCGTTAATTTAAAATCTAAATAATAAAAGAAAATAAGATTTTCGCAAACGGAAAAAATTTCATGTACAATTTTAATAAATTAGTTTCCACAATAAATAACATGTAGCCAAAAAAAGCAATAGTTGGCTTATAAGCAGCAGTATTTGGATTTGGAATATTCAACTTTGTTTTTATATATAGCCCAAGATATAGGCTCTCATTTATGGGTACTTTATATGAAGGAAAATGTTTATATGGAAACAACTCTTAAATACTTTTCCTTGAGAAAAACTTTAAAATTCTAAACAAATGATCTTGAACTCGAATAATCTTGCTCACATCATCTTGCTCACATCAATTCTAAGAAATGTTAGCTTTTAGGTCTTAATAAATGTTTATTACATAAAAACTTTTATAGTCTGTAAACTTTCTTCTGTAGAAATAGCTAAGATTCCTTTGCTTCCCTTCGTCTGCTATTTGTTGCTTATAGAAAAATCTTTTTACGATGATGATTATTTCTTATCAAAAACCCTCCAGTTTTAGGGTTATTTTTAATTACGATATATTTTTCATAATAATTAATTCTTTTAAATATCTGACATGAACTTACAATAGTGTCAATATTCAGAAGGTGTAGCCATAGTACGACATCCATCAATAGGATCGTTAAAGAGTCACAAAAGAAGTGAGACAAGCAAAGTTGAACAATAAATATACCTGAACAACTAAAACCTCACCTTATTTTTTTTTGCGCCACGAAGGTTTTTCAAAAAAAAAAAGAAGCAGCATTAAACCAGGCAACAACAAACAAATAGCAACGTGTTAATACCACTTGACCGAAACAATTTCTGTCACTGTCATATTTTTTTCTATTTGGGTTTAAGGTCTTTTGAATCTTGATCTAAAAGTGGGAGTACATTGTTGTGAAACCTAAAGTTTAAATTTTACTTTGTTTTTAAACATCTTTGTATGTAAGATATTACCTACTCATACATTGATGTGTGTATAAGCCAGTGGTTCTCAATCTTTTAATATCGTTTAAGCCCCTATTACATTATCACACAAATTTTTATACTTTACTTCACACGAGTAGAATGAAAAATGTGATAAACTTTCTGTTTGTCAAAAAAGTAGAAAAGAAAACCTTTTGAGTGTTTAGACTGACATTTCTTCTAATTTTCGCCATTTGTTGATTTTAATCTTTATTTACTTTTATTTGTAAGTATATAACACAACACTTGTGTTGAAACATGTGATAACTTTATGAAATATTTCAAAAAATAAAGCTTGTTAAATCAGTGTTGTCACTTGTTTAAATGCGAGTCGATATTTTGACACGTGTGTAACGATTTGTATTTACATTGTACATTTCCTTTATACAGCGCATTTCTTACATGTATAACACACTTGGGGCTTTTATAAACATAATTGTTGAAAGCTTAACTCAACCCTTAATCGGGTATTGATTCTGATTTGTTATAGCTAGGCCAACCAAAAAACTTAAAACAATGAAATACGTCATTTAAATTTAAAAACAAGCAATTAAATTTAGAAACAAAACCATTAAATTTCACAACTTTTAATAAAATCGTTACTACGAAAAAAATGTGTGTAAAATTGATTACGTGGAACTTCGTCGGTCAAACAAAGGTGCAAAAGAGAAATTGTTTTCCTAATCTTCAGAGTTAAAATTGGATTATCAACATATTTAGTAATGGTTAGCGCGTTGGACTTTTACACAGATGGTTCCGGGTTCGATTCCCGTGACGATAACATAAATTTGGGAGAAAAAAAAATACGTATGAGTTTTCTATCCCTCATATGTATCGCAAGCAAGCCTTCGGTGTAGCACTAACCCCACCGAAGTAAAATAATAACTCAGGGCTATGAAACAAAAAGCTTAAATAAGTTCGCCAAATCTCCATCAGGTGGCGAGCCACAACTTTTCTTAGACTTATCATCTAGCGCAATTACAGTGTTGCCATATTTGAAGCCCTTCATCTTTCCTCGTCTTTCATCTCTCTACTATCCCCCTTTCCAAAGAAAGCAACACATAATCTCTTTAAAACAGAAAAAAATAACAAGAAAGTTATTATCCAGACGATACAGTTCAGCTTATGATAGATTTTCGTCGGAGAGTAAGCGTCAAAGTCCAAAGAGTAGGATAAAAGTTGCACCAAAGCACATTTTTGTATTACTGTTATTCTTATTTGATAACAAAAACTTTTAAACATTGCAAATATTTTTAGAAAAATTCACAATTTCATGGTTAAACTGATAATTATTTCGCCCACTGTATTTTATCCGTTACCAAATGTGAAAATTATTTAGTATTTACTAAAACTGCAGTTAAACGAATAAACGAGAATGCTTCTAAAAAAATGTATTTCGCCTTAAATTTTTAACAAATATTTACCTTTCGCATTTCCAAATACAACCACTATTTGTCATAGCAATTACAGACTTAATAGATGAAAATGTAAGCTTAACATGGGCGTTAGGAGAAATAATACACCTTGTAGAGTAAAACTTTTTTATAAACCGTTGGAAATGTAGTGAAAAACGAAACTTTTCAAGGTACAACCGTTTCAAGGTACATCACCCTCCCCTGTCTAATATTAAATTTTCAACTTTCTATTAAAAAAATCTTTTAATTCTAATAAATGCCAAAACAGATGTATTTTAAAATTAAAAAGCTCAAATAAGCTTAATTTTTAAAGAAAAAAAGTCAAAAAGTAGCTAATATTTACAAAATAAGCTAAAATAAGTAGTGTGCGATTGGACAGTTCGCCCAGAAAATACATTTGGTGTGTATTCGATATTTCAAAATGTTTATTGGACTGATAAGATGCGATCTTTGAAATTTAAAGAAAAGTTCGTAGTTAAGCAAAGAATTCACTGGTCGACCTCCGAAAGTGCGGCCAAATCGAAAATAGTTCGGAGGCCGTTCTTTTAACTTTAAAGCTAAACTTCGGCGTTTTCCTTGAAATTTGTTTCTAATATAGAATTAAATCGGCTCAACAAACATGTTTCCGATACCAAAATTTAGATTCATTGCCTCTAGATACCAAAAAAAGCTGATCGGACACTTAAAATAAGCAAATGTCAAAAAACTATCTGAAACATAATTTCATGATCAGAGCTTGTATTTAGTCCAAAAAACAAGCTCAAGCTTATTTTTGGTTGCCCTATTTATAACTAAAATTTAGTCTGAATAACTCAACTGATTGAGAATCACTCTAGTAAAGAATGAATTTGAGAACTTATTCGTACATATAAGTAAAGTATATTTGTAAGGGAACCCAATGGTAAGTTGAGATTTGTTGTTTTTTTTTTTTATTTGCTAACTCATCAATAATTTTGAACACGTTGCGACATTTTGTCAATATCACCAGTTGATGATCAATTCGTTATTCGTTTCATTAATATCATTCATTCTATGAATATTTATTCAATTTTTGTATATTTTTTTTTGTTGATCATTAAATGGAATTAAAGTACAACAAAGCATACAAAATATTTATTTATTTATTTATTTATTTATTATTTCAACATAAAGCCGTACATACAGACATATTCAATCAATATAAACAAACACTTGAACAAATGTATCTATGAGTTTGACTGGAAATACATATGGATGTAGATGTGAGTAAAATGTTTGGTTCAACATTAATAACCTTGTGGTTAAAGGAATGCGATTTTTGTTGGTCTTGGACTTGACAATTTAGATGTTTTGTTGGCGGTTGTTTGTCAGTTCAATGGGGTTTAACTGGTCAATGACGTGTGTTGTGTACGATATTCTAAACTGTTAGCATGCGCAAAGTTGTAAATCCGCCAAATACGAGTACTAACACAATCAAACACCAATTACATATTTTCTTGTCTCTCTTTTATGTTTACCAAGTCAGAAAAAGACAAACCGACCACCGCTGGCAAAGCACTTTAGCAAGTGGTACAAGTGCTTTCCCAAAATGATAATATCATTAGACAAAAGGTCAGGCTGTTCAAAAAGTATCGGGAAAGCACTGGGGAAACAAAATTTCCAATGATGTGATTCGAACCCTGGGACTCGAATCCTGGACGCCAGATTGGTAGTTGACATTCTAACCACTGAGCTAAGGAGACATATAATACTTGATAGTTTAAAATATAAGTGAATGATAACTGCTGGGTAACAATTTGCTGATCCAATATGACAGCACTGGCATAAGGTTCGATGGAAACAACTTGCTAACGCACAGTGGGTTCGATGGTACCCATAGTGGTACCAATTTTTGTTTTTCACAAGATCTCATAAATGTACAAATTTTTTTCAAAAAAGTCACAAAAGAGAATATTATAATTTTTTAGTAATTAATAATCATAAATACATAAAAACACAACTATAAAAAAAAAAATGGAAGAAAACATTTTTTTCAACCTGTTAGGCGTTTTTTGTTTCTTAGAAAAAACATAATCCACTATTTTCGCTATAACTTTGAAATCAAAATAAATTTAAAGAATAAGTTAATAATATGTATTCCTATTACTATAAATTTTTATCCAGTTTTTTTTCACTAAATTCAGTAAATGTAAAAATTAATCTGGAAAAATAAAAAATTTAAAACTTTTAGGGGAATCTTTGTTTTCGTTTTACCTTTTTAATAAAAAATATATTGAAATATTTGTATTATTCTGCATTTTCAAATTCATCACAAATATCCCCATTATTTTAATCGCCATTATCATCATTATCTACATCATCATTATTATAATCTTCTTCATCATCATTGTTATAATCTTCTTCATCATTATCATTATCATTATCATCATCTTCATATCATATCGTCGTCGTTATTATCATCAGCATCTTTATCATAATTTTCATTAGAAATATCTGCCAAAACTAACTCGAATTCCGAAGTTGATAAATTAGATTTTTTTCTGCTCATATTTCTTGCTCATGCTAGATATAAATGGGTCAGCACTTAACAGCTGCATTTGCTATCAAAGTGCTCTCTTTAATCGTGATTAAATTAAAATTTAATCACTTGCATTTAACTATAAGTATTAAAAATATGTTTACTTCCTGTAAATGGTGCGTGATACAACTTTTTGTACGTGAGCTTAAGTGACCGAAAACACTCACGCACTCATCTCCAAAAAAACAAAATGCATCAACAAAAACAATAAAATACCAAAACTAAAGAGAATGACAATATTAAAAGACATTTACTGGCCTTGTTCAATAAATGACAGCCAGAGTTTTTACACAAAAATTAAAATAAAAATGACAAAGTGAATATACCCTCCGCACTATGGGATGGAGGGTATAAAAAAAGAGTCAGGCATTGTCTGTATTTTTTTTTTTTTTGTAAAAATAAGCTGATATCCTATACTTTGCTAAAATATATAAAACTAATTCCAACTCTTACTAACTTAATACTTGTGGCCCATTGAATGCGGAAACTATTCCAATTTTGGACCTTTTTTTAAAAAAAATTTTAAAAATATTTACACATAATTTTTGTAAACAAAAAAAATTTTACTATAGAGCAATTCCATATGAAAACGATCAAAAATGGCAAATTTTTGGACGACCCCTCTCCGATTTTAAAATAAATAGTCTCAATCGATTGCCCAGCAAAAAATAATGTACCTACATATTTTTTTTTTTTTTATAGTGACTGGTTTAGTGGTGGTGTGCACCACTGTCATGTGACAAAATTGAAGAATTCTTCATAAGGGACCTCATTGAAAGTTGTTTTAAAAAAAAACTACTAAAGCGATCGCAACGAGTGATAGCTCGTTGGAAAGGTATTGAATCAGGCTTTAATTGAAAAATAAAATTTTCCTAAACTACTAAACCAACTTTCAATGAGGTCCCTTATGAAGAATTGTTCAATTTTGTCACATGACAGTGGTGCACACCACCACTAAACCAGTCACTATAAAAAAAAAAAAAAATATGTAGGTACATTATTTTTTGCTGGGCAATCGATTGAGACTATTTATTTTAAAATCGGATAGGGGTCGTCCAAAAGGTGATCGCTTTCATATGGAATTGCTCTATATACTTTAACACCTGATGGTTTTATTATAAAAGATTTACTTTTAATAGATTTATCGCTACTAATAATTGCTTGAATTGTAAAAATTTCCACTTTTTTCAATTTTTTTTAAAAACAGCAATAATTTGCTAACTTTGACCGCTCACTGAAAAGAAAGTAAACAACTTAGTTGGTTGATTTTGAGAGCTAGTGATGCAGAATTTTATCTACTTTTACCCTATACCAAAATTTGTTTAAAAAACTTTATTTCTAAATTCCAATTAATTGTCACTTTGATACCATTTGAACCCAATGTGCAACGTTGGGAAAACAAAAAAAGTTTGTATTAAAAGAGCTGTTCAGAAACAAAAAAAAATATTGTATATGAAAAAAAAATAAAAAATCAATTTGATATGAAAAAAGAATATAAAAAAATCACACAAAAAATGTTTGCTTGAAACCGGTCTCGAACTCTAAATCTTCCAACTACAAACTTTTTTGAACAAAGCATCATTATTTTTATAAAATAAATGCTTTACCAGTGGTTAGACTTTTGAGCTCTTGGTAATTTTTGACTGGATAGCTCTGTAAAAACACTTTTTTCCAACGTTGGCATAGTGGTCTCAGCCAATTCTGAAATTACTGTAAAAGCAAATACTGGAAAACTCTTTTTGAAAACGCTGGTAAAGCGCCTTAAACAAGTGTTCTGCCAGTAGTTTATTTACAATTCCTTGATTAGCCAGTGGTATAACAGTGCTCGATTTTTCGTACCACTGGCAGTCTCTGACTGGTTAATTGTCGAATTCTACATTGTTCGGGTGTTTTTTTACAAAATAATCTTTAGTAGTTGTACAGTTTATGCAGCTCTTTTAAATTTATTCTTGGTTATGTCGAGCACTAGGTCTGCATGACAACTTTTTGAATTTTAAACATTAAGAGTTTAGCTTTTTTTGAAGGGAATTGGAATCTCTTAAAAGAGATTCATTTTAATTCATTTTACAGTATTGACAGGTTTGTTTTAAAGTTTCTGAAAGATATAGAATTTAATAATATAAATTTACTAATCAAAAGAGCTGGAAAAAGGAAATGCTGCTCTCCACAAGCTCCCTGAAAAAGCTTCATGTATCTTTATGCTTCTTCTTCCAATCCTTACCATATGCATACCTAGGGTACTGTGATTCGTAATAAGGTTTACCACTATTTGGAGTTGACTCCGACCCATATCGAGAAGAATCTTTCGAAGAATAACAACTAATCATCCCGCATGCTGCTGTCTAAAATTGTGCATAATTTTTGAAATTGTTTACGAAAAACTAATATAACTGTTTACGATTATGTTTGCCAAATACTGAACGAGTCTTTGATTCAGTTTCTGAAGAAATAGAATCTAGCATATGGACTGAAATATTGTACATGACATCATCGTTGGAGAGCCCAGCAAATCCACACATTACCAAATAATAGGTAAAGTAATGTATCTCCATAGGGATCCATGCATTACAATACACCTTACTTCAGTGATGAATTTTACAGGCGTTGAGCCTGAAAGTAATGGGTGGACTTCTATGGTTTCCGGGTCATGGAGGTATTACCGTCAATAATATGGCTAATTCGTTGGCTCCCATGTATCCAGGACGGCCACTGGGGATCATCTTTTGTATATATATGCAAAGCATATACGAGGAGAATGTGGCTCAGTTTAAATACAGTTGATTGTCGTTGACTTACTGGCCTGATAACAGGACATAAAGCTTGTGCTCTTCAATGCTGAATATAAAATAAAAACTTTTTGTTTTAAATATAAAATTTTAACTGAATATTTTAACTATTACCCAAAGTCCGTTGTTTTGTGTATTTTGTTTATTGAATAACAGACAGAAAGTTCAAAAATATATTTCCTTGGTAATTTAAGTGTAAAAACTTTACCGATTAACTTTTTAAATAACTGTTGAACTTTTATGGAAAAGTTCTTGTGAGTGTAGTTATGAAACACTAACAAAATAGTATAAAACAATTTTTCTCTTAAATCAATTAAGTAATCTCTTAAATTGTACACTATAAGAAAACAGTCATCACACTCTTAAAAACAATTATAAGTTTTAAAAAACTGTTTGTAATATGAGAAAAAAAATAACAAAAATTCTTCGGAATTATAGTTATGCAACTCAGTGTATTGAATATCGCTGGAAAAAGTGTATGGAGCTAAAAGGTTAATAGGTTTTTTGTTAAAGTTCTGCCTATTATGGAGGCTCTAGCTATTCTAAAACTTCGGGTTCTGATGAGATCTTTAGCCAGATCAAAATACTAGTATCAACCAAGCTAATATGTTTGATTTGCTTTATTTGTGTAAATATACGGAGGTTGAAAGCTCGTTATAAATTGAAAATAACATAAAAATAATCTCGATGTATATAAAAAAAAAAAAACTAATAGAACTGTAAAAAATATTACTTGAGCCAGAGTACACACTAAAATTTTTTTATATAAATAGAACATTTTTGGTCTTCAAAGTTTAGTAACGTCATGAAAAAAGACCTAACCACGTGCTTGTTTACTAAGAAGACAATAATGGAGCAAAATTGATAATTAATAGGTTTTTTGTTAAAGTTCTGCCTATTATTTAGGCTCTAGCTTTTCTAAAACTTCGGGTTCTGATGAGATCTTTAGCCAGATCGAAATACTAGTATCAGCCTAGCTAATATGTTTGATTTGCTTTATTTTTGTAAATACACGGAGGTCGAAAGCTCGTTATAAATTGAAGAAAGGAGTTTATGTTGAGAAATACCAAATTTGTTGTGTTTTCTTTGTACTGTTGTCTTTGTCTTGAACGAATTTATATAGAGAATAATTATTTTATGTTCATCGTATGTTTTATAGAGTAGACGGCTGTTAATCTGACGACCCGGGATTGATTCCCGGCTCGACCATATTTTAAAGAATTGAATAATATTTAATTTTAACTCGTAATTTTTTTTCAAAATTTAATTTTTGACCAAGTTTTTTTTTTGTCTTCTGGTAATGGCTTACTTTGTAATCCATTATAGTTTATATTTACGTAAGACTTCCAGTAATGCATAACTCATTACTATTGCGACATTTCATATAAAAAAAGTTATAATTATAATGTAAAGGGTAATATGTACGTCCAAACATTCGAGTTTAGATTACTAGACTCATTATTTGGTAAGGTATGTTTTTGGTGGGTGCTTTTATATTTATTGTGGAACTAAAAATAGATTATTGAAGAGCAACAAGTAAACGCCCACATAAGTGGACAAGGACGTCAAGAGGTTAATTTCCCAAATGTCATATTTCTATAAATATTTGAATACTTGAGAACAGTGCTGTCTAATTTGAACAGTATGTGTAAAAATTTCGTGTCGCTTCTAAATATTTGACAGAACCAAACCATCCATACGTGTACTGTGTATGAACTCGTTTATATTGTGAATATTTGATTCTATTCATTCTCAATGGTGATCGTTATAAATTCAACGTATAAATTCAATCGTCTACAATTTTTTTTTTTTTTTTTACAAAAATAAAAGTTCAAATAAAAATAAACAATAAATATAAATAAAAGTGTATATAAACTATATACAGACATACATACATATTATACATATTTATAACAAAAACAAATAGAGATTTGTACCCACTCTTGTTGTTGTATGGACAGTTCACATGTGTGGGTATCCCCCCCGTATGAGTGAACAACATAGAGTGCGTTGTTATTGCAATAGTGTTGGTGTTTAAGTACTTGTACTCGTGCATAGTGGTTGAGAATACAATAAATACAGTAAGCTAAATTTTAATACATGCATTAAATTTGTATTTGTATTCTTGAGATTAATCTCTGAAATTGTGATAGATATTGTTACTCAATTAAGCACAAAATTACAGTTATAGACGTCTTTAATGGGAAATTAGCGGTACCTTCACTTGTACATTATACAAATTAGAGCGAAATTGAATAGAAGCACACAATAAACTATTTAATATTTTGTTAAAACTTTAATTTTTGGTATGTACACAGTAAGAAAAAAACCAAACGGACCAACGCTGGCGATGCACTTTAACAAGTCGTACAACTGCTTTCCCAACCCCAAAATGATAACATCATTAGACAAAAGGTCCGTCTGTTCAAAAAGTGTCTTTCGAGCACTGGGAAGAGAAATCTGCCAACGTAAAATTGTTGGTAAAACTAGGAAATAGTTAGTCTAAAAATAGATTTTAAAATAAAAATAAAAAAAGTTAATTTTTTGTCCCGTCGGGATTTGAACCCAGGTTGCCAGATTTGGTAGCCGGGAGCTCTTACCACTGAGCTAACGAGACATATAATACTTACTTAAACATAAGTGAATGATAAATTCTGGGTAACAGATGGCTCATCAAATATATCAGCACTGGCATACAAAAAACAAAAAAAAGTGATCCTAAACGAACCTTTCCAGAACCAAACGATCGATTTTATATTAATAAAATATTAAAAAGTATAAACAAAATCACAAAAATGTAAGCCTGGAATCGAGATCGAACTTTGAACCACCCGACTACAAACTTGTTTACACAAAGCATCAACATTTTTATAAAATAAATGATTTCCCAGTTATTAGGCTTTTAAGCCGTTGGTAATTTCTGACTGGTAGCACTGGGAAAACAGTTTTTGACATCGTTGGTCTTTTTGTGGACCACTGAAATTATTTTAAAACAGATAGTGGTTTTTTGTGACCACTGCAATTATTGGAAAACAAATACTGGCAGAACGCTATTTGGAAACGCTGGTAAAGCGTCTTGAACAAGGGTTCTTCCAGTAATATATTTACAATTCCTCGTTATGCCAGTGCTTGATTTTTCGTATCATTGGCAGTTTTTGAAATAGAAAATCGAAGCAAATTGAAAAAATATATTTCCCGCTGCTGAACCATAAATGTGGAATTTGGGAAGTAAAAAGCGAGCATGATGTCAACTAGTGCTGGTAAATTCGGTTACTTTTTAATACCCGATACTACTCGATATTTTTAATTTGGATACTCGATACTTTTAACGGTTTTTAAAATTAAAACTTTACTTTACTTTAATATGAACTAAAACTTTATGAAAATGTTCACTTTAATTGAAAATTTTAATTTTAAAAATATACTGTTTAACTTTTTTTTACAAACTATTCAATTTTCTTTATAGTTTTTCAACTTTTTTATTTAAACGTTTTACCTTTGTTCTGTCCTTCTCACAGAGTTATTTATTAAAGCTTATTATTTAAGCGGAGTCGCACTTTTCTATTTTTTTTCTGTCCTAAATACAACTCTGAAAATATCGAGTAGTTACTTCTGAGTATCAAGTACCCAAAAATCAAATACAATTTGTCTAAAAAATATATTTTAAATTCTAAATATACTTTAAACTGCTTTTCCGGCTACAAAATCGACTGTCTTAACAAATATATTTCATTAATTTTGTGATGTTGCCCGAAAATCCTTCGAAATAGCCGCCCCTACATCAGAATCACAACAAAACCAATTCGGAACTTTTAACGAAGTTTGGCTACAACTGTAAAATATCTCTAAAATATATTTTTAGTTAAAAATGTTACAAAAACTAGCCTCAAATTAAATTGAAATTAATGTTATTTCATAAAAAAAATAAGATTCATCGCTATTGTGCACGTGTAAAGAGATATCTGCCAAATCTTTGATTTTTGTTTTTGTGTGGTTGGTTATTTCGAAAAATTTTCTTGCAAATCACTCAATTGATGACATGAATTTGTTTAGTTAGTCGATTTTTAGACGCAAAAGTGATTTAAAATTTACGATAATTTGAAATAATTATATACAATAATTTAAGAATAATAATAAAAATTGAATGCATCTATTAAAATTTTGCTAACTGTATCATAAAATAGAGTACTCAAGTATTCGCATGTTTTGTTGTTGTCGTCCTATACTATTCTCTAGTTCAGTTCAGTTGTTTGTAGCTGTTGACTTGACTTGTTGACTGTTGTTCCCATTTCAATCGCTGCTATAAATGCGCAACAACAACAAAAATAATCAAAAAGTACACACAATCATTATTATAAAATAAAATACAACAGCAACAAAAAATCGGAGCAAAAAGTCAAAGCGTAGAGCACACCACAATGCCTTACTCTTCTTCAAGTTTCGAATATTATTTTCAACGACAAAAAAAACAACAAAAGGCAACTGCTCTGTTGCCATTTGATAAGACCACATTCAGGCACGGCCCCATCCCGGTCTTGTTCAATTGCTGTTGTTGTTGTTTGTCATTGTTGTTGCTGTTGACGTTGATATCGTTGCCATCGTTAGCCGCCGCTCAGCGGACAAAAATTTAACATTCGTCGTCTTCGTCAAACTCGTGTACGAGCAAATATTCGTATCGGGCAAGTTGTCGGCTCACACAAATGTACAAAAATGCACAAATATCATAGTCACTCACTTTTACAAAATGCAAAAGGCATTGATTGTGTCGATCGACCAAGTTATTGATAGCATATTAATGTAGCCTCATTATGAATGTCAGGCAAAAGGGTTCAAGGAAGTTATTTCTAAGTTTCTTCTTATACAGTGGGGAGGGAGCACTCGTGAGTACAATTTACACCTAAAGATTCAGGCCAACAAATATTTGGCACTAGAACTAAGGTATACTTTTCGAAAGGTATCCTGAATCTAAACATGGTCTTAGAATCACTCTCCGGCATTAGACGTTCGAGCTATATTACGGGGAAAGTGTCGCTTTTTTGATCAAAATGCTCTGATTTTTCACCTTCGTAAAAATATATTTTTCATAATACTTACCCTTTTTTAGTTTTATAATTTTAAAGATAACTTATTTCCTTACGAACATATTAAAATTGAGGTTGTAACTGCAATTTTAAAGTCCCGCAGTCTGCAATTTTAAAAAAATTTTGAATTTATTATCAAGTTCAACAGAAGATAATTTCAAGAAAAAAAAATAAGATATCTTAAAAATTCAAAAACTGAAAAAAGGGTAAGCGTTGTGTGTTCAGGTTCTGTTAAAAGTATGTTAAAAAAAAGATTTCCAGGAAGGTGAAAGATCACTTTTCCCCGTAATAAAGATCGAACGCCTGATATCGGCGAGTGATTCTGTGATAAGATTTGGATTCAGCGTACCTTTTACTTTTACAAAAATTATACTTTACTTCTAGTGTCAAATAATTTTCCATCAGAATCTTTAGGTGTAAAAAGTAATTACATGTACTCACGAGTGCTCCCCACTGTAGATGTTTGATTTTTGCACTTTCATTAATCTACTTTGGGCCGATTACTAAATGTCTCGTTTAAAGTATACGAACTGTTATATTTAATTTTATAAAACCTATATGACATTTGATTTTTTCAAACAACATGGTTTTTCGATCAAGCCCTTTTTTACATTCTGCTTTGTTTTTTTTTTAATCCCTACCCGGACCAGCAGATCTTAATGAACTTCGGATATGTAGTAGAGAATACAAATTTAGGGGACCAGTATTTTTTTAGCTGCCCAATCTTATGTTTAGGCTTTACTAAGTGGGGTCAAAAATTATCGGCATATTGTGACACTAGGTCTAAAACTTCAGCGCTGAAAATTTGAGCCAAATCGGACAATGCTTTCGGAACGTGCATAGACGTCAAATATCAGATATTTTAACTTTCTATATTCTTTTACGAAAATGTGTCAAAAATTAACTCTTTTACCTCCTTTGGGTGAAAGTGACCCACAAACATTATAATCGCTAAAGTCATTAATATTGTTCGTTGTTTGGTAATATATTTTTGTTCAAATTGTAATGATTCGAGGCATAAATTTCTTACTAACCAAAACCTTTTTGTATAAAATGTTAAAGATGTCCCTTACACCAGGGCCGCAGCAAAATCGACAAATTTTTAGAAATGTACATATTTTTGAAGAAGGCTACATTTTTTAAAAATTAATATAGAAACATTTTCATTGTGCTTGCAGAAAAACTGGAGTTTTCTTTCGTTTTTAAGCCCTCAGCCAAAATTGTCTTAGAATTTGGAAATTGCAATAGCATTTTTGACAACTTGCTCAAATCAAAATTTGGCCCTAACCGAAATAATTTTCTGGCTACAGCCCTTCTTTTATATTCAGTAAATCGTACAAAAAATATAATTAAATTGTAAACTTGCGATATCTATTTCACAAATGTTTCAAATTTATTTGTTATTATAAACAACAATCATTCGTTTAAAATTAACGGATTTTAATTATAAATTTCAAGGATTACTAGATTTTTAGAATAAAAATTTAAATGTAAAAAATAATGTACAAAGTTAACAGTTGCACAAATTAATTTCATATTGACCTCAATGCGCGTCCCAAAAGCATTCAGCGATTTGGCTCAAATTTTCAGCACTGAAGTTTTAGATCTAGTGTCACAATATTACGACCCGCACACCTTGAAATTCAAAAAAAAAATCGGCTGTCACCCTAGTATACATTGCAACACGTAAAAATAAGTAGCACTAAAAATTTGACCTAAAAACTAAAAAAGATAAAAAATGTCAAAACTTAACCTGTAATGTCTATGATGCTTATACAGCTATGGAGTCGTATTATAATTTATATGAGAGCTTAATATCTTGAGCACAATTTATTGTATCCTTAATAAGGGTCATTTTTAAAATAAATGGGCTTTTTCATAAAAAGACATGAAAAAAACTAAAGAAAAAATTTAAAATTTTATTCTGATTCGTAATGGGTTAATTAAATGTAGGCATATTATACCTCGTTGAAAAGGTATTTCAGTTAAATTGCTCCGATCCGTTGACAACTTTTGTCTAAAATCGAAAAACAAAATTTCGAATAACATTAAATTTGGCGTTTTATTCGGGAATTTCAGTTTTATTAACTAAGCTAAAAAGAATGCCTAGCAATGGCTATTTAGTTTAATCGAGGGGGTGTCTGAGCTTTTCCCGATATTCGAAACCATTTGGTTTCTAAGTGATTTTTCTCAAAAAGCCTTTTTCCCCTTAGTTCAAATAATTCTAAATTGTGGCAACTCTGTGTCCACAAAATTGTTGGTTTCTTGAGTACTTTAAGCCTGTGTGCAAATAAATCTACACAAAAAAGTCAGTAAAGTCAACAACATGTTTGCTGGGAGATGCTTTTAGAAAAATTACTAATATCAACAACAACTTTGCTAAATTCAACAAAATGTTTGCTAAATTTACAAATTTTTTGCTGAGCAGCTAAAAAAACAATACCTGTCTCTTTTTTTTGCTCCTTTACAACATATCCAAAGTTTATTAATATATGCGACTTCGGGTCGGGATACCTCCCTTGAAGGAGAATAGGCACAATACAAAAGTCAAAGCAAAGCCGTTACTGAAAATTAAATCTCAATTACACTACTCAAAAATTTTAAACTTTTTGCAGAACCTGTCTTTGAAGTACATTTTTTTAATAAAATAGGTGCGCTGAATGGTTACATCATTCGCCCCATTTTTAGTATATTTTGCTTAATTTTCCAAAAATTAAACGCAAAATTATGAATTGATGAATTGTTTTTGAAAATGAAAATTATTCAAGTTCGAGGCAACACTCCACACTTCCCCACGAGGACACTGTCTTAACAAACAATCTATAGCGTTTTTGCCTTCAAATTTATTATTTGACCCTTTCTGGAATGTATTGATAGATCTACCTCGGAAACTTTCTAGGTTCCCATCATTAGAACATGTGAAAAATTGGTTAAAACTTTAAGTTATTTTCTAAATATTTCAGAACACTTTCAACGGATTTTCAATTTTAATACAGAAATTTTTTTCACTGCAATGTCTAGTTTATGCACAGTAATACAATTTTAAAATTTACAAGTGCACATAAAATATATTATTTATTAATGATGAAATTAGAAAAGTTAAATTTTCAACTTCCTTGCGATAAGATATCTTGATGCCAACACCGACATGATTGTACGAAAAGACAATTTTTTGTAAATTAATGTTCTTAAAAAAAATCATGATTTTGCGATAAAGTTTTGAAAATGGAGTTTATGATGTAAATATAAAAATAGCGCTATTGCAAAACTGAGAATGAGAATATATTTTTTGCCAGATTTTGATTCAGAGTAGGTAGGTATATTAAAAAAAATGTGTTTCGGACCTATTACGATTGTTATAGAGAAACAAAAAATAAGAGAGCATTTGGGGTTCAAAAGTAGGGTCAAAAATGCTCAATTAATTGTTATTCGCAATTTTCATCATCGGTATAATGTAGCTTGTCCAGCTGCGCCTCATCTAGGTGAAGGAAAAAATTAAGGCCTACAAAAATCAATCTCGAAATCAATATCGATTCTAAAAGAAAATAAGTATTTTTATAATTCTTAAAATTTCCAACATGAATAAAGATAGAATAATTTCCGACACAGATTATCGCTTATAACTTTTTTATGTCGAAACAGAACTTTTTTTCTATCAAGTTGTATCTTAAAAGTCGTCAGATTAGCCAAATCGGATTATTAGTTTGTTTACAAATTGACTTTGAAAAAAAAGTGAGGCAAAAAAAGTAGCATTTTACAAAAAACCCTAGATTTTCATACAAAAAAAAAATTGCTAAATTGCCCAGAACTTAGAATAATCAAATGATATGTAGATTCTTTACAAATAATTGAAATAATGAGCCGATCGCTTTAATATTTTGCACACATAATCTGACAACTTTCTTAAAGGTAAGTTGACAAGAAAAAAGTTCAGAGTTTTACAGAAAAGTATTTGTAAGTGAAAATGTGTGTCGTATTTTATTTGATCTCACTCCTTACTGGAATACTGGATTTGAGATCAATTTGGTTGACACAATCTCTTTTAAGGGACTTTATTGTACTAAATTTCTGTAGTAACATGGACAAAGACCAAATTATTTTGTCTATTTAGGTTCAAGTTCGCTTCCTTGAATAAATCTCGGCTGTTCAATTTTTATATCTTTAAAGGTCAGATGCTTTTTCTATTAATCTCTTAAGCTAGAATTACTCGAAGGTAAATGCAACATGACGGATCAGCTGATTCAAACTGTTTATTGAGGAACACATATTGCTGAGTACTTGCGTGCTGAGTTCTCACGAGTCGTAATTTGTCGGAAAATTCTGTTGAAAATAGAATTTCTCTCCGCTTTTACGTGAGAGTGGTAAAACAGCTGATTTTAGCTGCAAAAAAGGTAAAAAAAAAATAAAAACGATAATCGCTAGTGATCAATTTATTTTCTTGGTTCATGGCAATAACTTAAGTGTTTATTTGTAACGTTAATAAATGCTAAGTTTTTCATTGTGGAAAACACAAAGTCCGTTTTATATTTATAACCCATGAATGAGATTGAACTTTGCAGCTCTATAAAATTTTAAATAATCAAGTTACCTTGAATCAGGTATGAATTAGCAGAATGTCCATTATTTAAATATTTTTTTGGTTTGAATCAATTGTGTATTGTTGTTAGCAATATTGAGTATTTTCTGAAGGGTTGTTTTTCCTCGAGTTTCATAATTATAACACAGGTAAGTTTTTTTTTAAGAATCCACAATTTTGGGAGACTTTTTTTTTATAATCAGTATTTTTTAGTAAAATCGCAAATGCAAGCGCCCTTTCTGATTTGGGAAAAGCACAAATTTTGGTTTTTGCAACCAAAAAATAATAAATTTCCAATATTTCGCGATTAATTAGCCGCAGTCGAAGGGTAATCGACAATTATTTAAAAATATTTAAAATTATGGAACAAAGACTAGAAGTGGAAGAAAATCCATGTAGCCGAATCGCAATAAACACAGGATTTAAAACGCTGAAAGTAATTATAATATAAGCTGAAGATAGCTCAGTGCCCTAGTTTCCCCTTGCCTGGCAAGTTCGAAGTGCATCCGAAAATATTGTGCGAAAGAAAATGAACGTAATTCCATTACTTTTAGAAAGGCACAAAATCAAACGTATTGATTTCGCAGAGTTAAACAGGGCCACAAATTGAAACACGGTATACCAAAATAACGATATACTTTTTTATAAATTAATCCTTTCCTTCACTCAAGGTGATATTTACGGGCGAGAAAAAATGGAATTTGGAGGTACCTCACGGAAATACCCACTATTGGCGCGACCTACTTAAAGAAAACGTTACTCCTCAAATCACAATTTTGGTGGCGATAATATCATGATGTGGGGTGCGCTTTCTTCAGCAGGTACGCTCTAAGTTTAACATTTGTTGGACTGTGACCTTTCAAATGAAAGTATTGCATAACATAACGGTGACCAATTTTTTTTTCATGTTTACAAATTCACTGAGATCATTTATTTTTGATGGCTCCAAACAAAAATACTAAACAACGTGGCACCTTGAAACTTAAAACATATTTTTATAAGGTTGCCACTTTTCACCAAAGTATTTTTTCAAAATACTGCCGCCATCTATACGTCAGGTCGGCTAACTTCGGGACCACGCCCGTACATATGGGGAACTTCCAAAATCTCGACACTTTGAGGAAAAATATTTTCAAAACTATTTTTTGTATGACATGAATAACCTTTTGATCATTTATATTAAACGGCACAAAAATTATGGCGGTTTTAAGTTTCAAGCAAATTAATAATAATAAAATTACAGGTTTCGTTTAGATTAAATAAAAGCTACATCAATTTATAGACCGCAATGAATGGATCACATTTTAAAATTTATATTAAACCCCCAAAAAATAAAAAAATGCACTCAAAAAAATTTTTATTTCATATGTTACAACTTAAAAAGAAACCCGCGTTTATTTTGGAAAACACGAATTTTTCCGGTTTAATGATATTTGATTTAGTTTAGGGTTACTTACACAAGTTTACAAAATGAAATTTTTTTCTTGTACATTTGATGAGAGATAGATTTCCTTATATATTTTCTCCCGCTGAATTCGAAAATCAAGGTTAAATTTTTTTGTATGGAACAGTTTTTGAGATATTGTAATTTTTTCGACCTTTTTTCACTTGACAAATCATATCTCGAGCTAGAAATGACCAATTGGGCCGTTCTTGGTATTGAGATGACGAGCAATGGTCTTAATTTGTTTTTAAAATCTCTCGCCGTGTTCGTCACTTACGTCATCAAGATTGTCCCGAAATAAATTCAAATGCGAATGCAAGAAATGGATTTTTAGAGACATATTTACACCTGTAAGAATTAAATAAAATGGTAAAAACAATACAATAGAAAACAACCAGGAATGAAATTAAATAATGGCATTCCGTACCCATCTTGTTGTAGTTCTTCAGCAAGTTGGTAAGAATTCCCTCGTAGTTAGGGATTTTATTGTTCCCAAGAAAATTGGTAACAACCCGCTGAAATGATTTCCAGGCCTCGTTTTCAGCGGGTGTTAAATATTTTGGAAAATCTGTGCTTTTTAACAATTTCTTTATGTGTGGACCATCGGAGACGCCTTCCTTGATTTTTGCTAAAGAAAGCTGCGGGAAAAGGGTTTTTAAATAGGAAAATACTTGGCCTTCCTTGTCTAAGGCCTTCACAAAATTTTTAGTGAGGCCAAGTTTAATGTGCAACGCTGGAAGGATGATATTTTCCATGATTCCTTAGTGTTGATGGCATGAGCGATGGGGATAGAAGGTTTTTGATTTCCAATTTGCAGTAGGACTGCTTTCAAAGTTTCCTTACTACCGTCAATGAACAAACGCCACTCAATTAGATCATAAGGCTCTCCGAGTTGCTCAAACAATGCAGGAATATCGCTGCAGTAGCATATGTCGTTATAATTCTTAAAATGTTGTGCGTAAGGTTTATCACGGTTTCTGTAAAATGTTCCATTTACTCCCGAAGCCAAACAGTTCCGTTGCTTCAGGCGAGATGCTAGTAACTCGGCTTTTTCCTTTGACAGCTCGAGATCTCTCACCAAATCATCGAAATGGGTCTGGAAAACCTGCCGCTATGATTAAAAAATTTTTACATGTTTTCTAATAAAAAAAAATGCGAAGCAATATATTTAAATTTCGTTAAATTTTAAAAAAGTTCATATAATATTTACATCTAAAATGCTTTTTTGACTAGGAGGTGCTATTTCTAAAGTAACTCAATTCACGCAACACGCTAGCTAATTTCAAATATAATTGTGAATGTTAGACGCAAAAACATACGTTTAAAAAAAATACGTCAATTCCTTATTAGTTTATGATGTTTATATCCCGTTATTGGTGCGCTAACACCAACTTGGTATAGCTTAAGATATATAAATTCACTCTTCTCAAAACCCAATTCCATTAAACTGCGCAAAACCCTTATGGAAAAAACTGCAAAAGCTTAAAAGTCTGAAAGTTTTGTTTTCACTCGGAAACCACCATACAAATTTTCACCAAGAAGCAATATGGAAATTAATTTTTTTGTGAAAGTATCTCCCAAGTTTCAAGAGTTCATTTTGTATATTGGATCTGAAAGTTAAAAACTATAAACATAAAAATAAAATGAATAAAAAACTCTTGTAAATTTCAATTTTTTAATTTTTGGCATCTAAAGGCAGTTTCATCAGGAGTCGAAATTTTTTTAAGTATTTCATATACACAAATGCATATTCCACTAAAGAAAATTTTCAAGTGTAACTTTTTGCTATTTCTGTTTTATATAATTTTGAATGAAATTTTGTACACAGGTGCATATGGTCTATATTTTTAGAATAGCAAACAAATTATGAAAACTCAATTTTTTCAATGTTACGCTCATTTTTACGTTTCCTGAATACTTTGGTTTTTGGACTTTTGAACCCTTGTTCTAGTGAGGCATTCATTCGTGATTGCTATTCCTTCTTAATGTTGTCAGTAAAAAGATGAACACCCTATAACTATGCGAGAAGTTTTCTCACCTAATAATACAACTCTGAATTGGTTAGAACAGGATGTTGTCAAATGTACTTAGTTGTATGTAAAAAAAAAACATGTGTGTAAAATTAATATTATGAGACTCGCCCTGTTCTAAAAATAGTATAGAATTGCTATGTTTAAAGCGAAAACTTATCACATAGTTATGGAACATCCCCACAGGATTCTATAACTAGCACCAAGTATTGTATGTTGTCTCATTGGGCTTTGGAACTACCAATACTATCTGGCATCAAATATTCTTGGCATCGAAATACAGGGTGATGCTAGTTAGAGTAAGCATGTTTTTTAAATGTGTAAAGTATCTATTTTTTCTAAAATATGTCACTACATTTGATCTTCTTATTATGTATACCATCTGCAATAGGGCGGGTCGACTTAAAAATCGCTCAACGTTCAAAATCGTATTCTAGGGATCAAAATAAGAAACTTTGCCGAAGGAACCATACCTCTAAAACGAATTTTGATGTCCCGACTTTTGACCCGTATGGTCAAATTTTGAAAAATCCCACATTGATATTTCAGAAAGTAGGAGAAATCTCTTATAGCAAAATGAACAAATCTCGGGATTGAGATATTTCAGAAAGTATGAGGAGTCTTTCCAAGAATAGGGTCTCTATTTCTTCTCCAGAAGACGCTCTAGTAGATGAATGTATAAATTATATTCGATTGGGTTGGATTCGATTGGGGCACTCTAAATGGGTTAAAGTGGGATTTTTCAAAATTTTACCCCACGGCTCAAAAGTCGGGACATCAGAATACGTTTAAGAGGTATGGTTCCTTCGGCAGATTTTCTTATTTTGATCCCTAGAATACGATTTTCCTTGAACGTTGAGCGATTTTTTTGCCTCCATACAAATCGACCCGGTCTAATCTGCACATATCCGAATTACAATGGAATACGTTTTCCCAAGAACCCTCTTTTAGATCATGTCTGTATTTTTAATTTTTGACCAAAAAATCCCATTTCAGTTATACTTCTAGAAAAAAACAAGCGTGGAGTTTATTGACTTTTAATAAATTCTGCGACGCTACTACCCACTAACATGCAAAAATATTTAGAACTATTCAATCAAAAACGGTATTAATGGGTTTAACTTGAACAACTATGGGATAGGAAGTGTGTTTGTAACTATTAACAGTAGTGTGACAGCTATTTAACGAAATATCAAATTTCAAGATGTGCACTAGGGTGTCCAAAAAACAACGACTGTGGAATATTAGAACTCCACAAGGCTTTCCTGTTTCAATAGTGCTTAGTAATGCTAGGTCAATAATTTCAGCCAAATCGTAGAGGTCGCTATAAATTATCAATTTTTAATGGTTAGGCCAAAATTTAACAGAAATTCAAAATATTTGAATGGATATAGAAAAATTTTTTTCACAGACTTATAATAAAAATTTCCCATTTGACTTATCCATTCAACCAAAATTCGCTTATGAACATCGGGATCAACGGCAATCTTGTTTTGGGCCCATTCCCCGAATCTACACCTTGCTAGGTGATCGTGTGGCTTTAATTGTTGCACGAGTTGGATTTTGTAAGAAGGCAAACAAAGATCTTTCCGCAAAATCTTCCATAAAGTGAATGGACACATATCCAGTTCCTGTGCACGATGGCAGATAGACTGATTGGGGTCTTCCTCAGCAGCAATGACTTCTTTTGTAGGTACTGTACGACGTCTCTGTGGCTGCATATTAACATCTAGAGTAAACGTGGTGCGAAAACGTTCCAAAGTTAATCGAATTAATTGCTCTGATGGACGATTATGTTGACCGTAAAATGGACGTAGTGCGCTATACGTATTTCGAACAGATCCATGATTTTCAAAAAAAAATTGCCCAATTTGAAAGCGTTGTGATGTTCAAGCGTCGTTCTATTCATGTTGAAATGCCAAACCAAACTAAACATAAATCACTTGACAGCTGGCAAAATGGCTGCCAGTTAAAAAAGTGGTGCCAACTTAAAGTTTTATACCTGTCTAAGAAACACCATTTACTTGCTCGTAATATAAGAGACGAAAGCCAAAAGTCGCATTTTATAGGGTCCTCGTCCAAGTTTTTGGTATACATGTATATTTTGATATAAGCAACAAAAGCAAGCTTGTGGAAAAAGAATCGGAACAAACTTTTATTTTTCCATACAAGCGTGGACCAGTCTAATGTGCACCAACTATTTCTTATTAAATTTTTTTTTTTCTTTTTCATTTATTTTATAGTTTGACTTCTTAATATAAATCAGGAACCGGAAATAACAGCTATTTTTACATTTTGAAACTATATCGGTGAACTGATTCAAATATACCATATTGCAGTTTATTTCAACAATTGAACAGTTCATGCGAATAAAGACGAATAGACCATTTGTAGAATTTTACAAATGGTCTATATAAACGCAGGAAACGGTTAAAAAATAATATTTTTGTCAACTTTTTGGTATTAGCTTAAAGATTTAAGTCACATCTACCTATATACAAAATTTTAGTAAGGTATTCGAAAGAGAACTTGCCAAAAATTGGACTTCAATTTTTGCTTAAATGGAAAAAGGGCAATTTCCAAAAAAATGTATTGAAATTTGAATAAAAATGTGTTATTTTGCAGCACATTTTGACTACATTTTCATGAGACTTGCAATACTTGACGAACTATGGTTGGTATTTGTTTGTAACACTTTAAGGACAATTAAGTACAATTTCAAATTTTAGCTAATACAGTACTTTTCGCTTATAGTCACATCTCTTAGTTGCACACAAGTTGTGGACTATATCGCTAATGTGACTATATCGCTAGTTTTTTTATATTTCATTTTGTTGCCTATAAATAAATTGTGATATAGTCATCATAAAATGTGACTATATGCAGTTTATTTATTATTATAACAGGTGGAAAATTTGGAATATAAAAACGATGTTTGAAACGATTCAGCTCAGTTTCCTTGTTCCAATTTTCGTTTTAGCCTCTTAAATTTTTAAATAATTTTAAACCGGAAAAAATTCAAGATTTCACAATTATATTAGAAATTTTCTGTATTGTGACTATAACTTAAATTATTTGCATATAAATTTACTTTTAGTAGCCAGAGTTTAGTGGCATATAAGCCAAATGTGATTATATCGTGAATGGACTATATCCTAAATATTTTGTATGCAATTTGATTTTAGATGACAGTAAAAGTGTAAAAATGGACTATATCGCTAAATGGACTATAAGCGATGTGACTGTAAACGAAAAGTACTGTATCAATTTTAAACTCGCAGCTAAATAATGTTTATATAATATTTTGTTAAGGATGGATATTCGCCCTTTTTGCTTTCCACACTTTTAAGTCTTATAACTCAAGAACGGTAAAATAGTTTGCCAATATAATAAGTGTGGATTGTTCCTCGTAATGTTCTTTTAACACATTGTTTTCGAAAGTAAAATTTTTGTATGTTTTTGTGTTGTATTTAATCAAAATTTTGCGTTAGTTCACTCCCAATTTAAACAAAAATATACGAATTATTGCACTTTCAAAGTCATTTTTTTAGCTTTAAAAGTCAAAATTTCCCCAAAATTTCTGCATAGGATTGTAGGGCTCTGCTAATAAATGCATATATGCAAAAAAAAATCGTGTTTGCGAAAAAGTGGTCTATTCGTCCTTATTCGCATCAACTGTTCAATTATAAAATGTCTATTAGAATTTTATTTTGTTCTATAAATAAATACAACAACTTAAAAAAAGTTTAAATTCAAATTAAGTACAAACTATTTTAATACAGGTTTTGGTATAGATGTCTAGAGGTTTTGATATCAATTAGGTTCGTCCATAGATTACACAGGTCTCAAACGCTTTGACATTAGTTGTCAGTGCTCATGTAACTCATGAGAATGTGTTGAACATACAACGTATACCTATACAACAAATATTTGAATGTGTATGAAAAAATGTATTTGTTGTTAAAAGAAAAGGAGTTTGAGATCTATGTAATCTATGGTTCCGCCTTTTTAAGGATCTCGTTTCAAACCCAAATTACAATTTTTTTTTTTTTAATTCTTATATTTTTTTAATGCTAAAACAAGCAAAAACAAATTACTAAAAGTAAAATTTTTGGATGCAATAAAAATATTCAGAAATTCAAAAATTTAGATTTAATAAATTATCGAAATTCATAAAATTTTCGAAGAAAATATGTATGCGAGAATTTTGAAGTAGTGGCATTAGTTTAAATCGAAATCGATTTTTTTTTTTGAGAAGAATGATTGAAAAGAGTTCGAATGAAAGAGCTGCCTCAAAACTTTTCAAACTGATTTTTGTCAAATAGCTGTCACCATAATAATACATCAAATAGTAAAAAAAACGCAATAAACTTAAGATTGTATTCAAAAAATCATTTAAATTTTATTACAGTTTAAAGACCAAATTTTCAAGCAAAACAACAACAAAAAAGTCTTAAATAGGATTTTTATTGTGAATGAATATATCAGAATTTTTTATGTAGATCGATCCCAGTCAGAAACTGCCAGTGGTACAAAAAATCAAGCACTGGTATACCTCTGACTAACCGAGGAATTGTAAATAAACTACTGGTAGAACACTTGTTCAAGACGCTTTACCAGCGTTTCAAAAAAAAAGTTTTGCCAGTATTTGTTTTACAATAATTGCAGTGGTCTACAGAAAACATCATTGGCAAAGAATTGGCTGAGACCACTGTTGTCAAAGTTGGGAAAAAGTGTTTTCCCAATGTTATCCAGTCAAAAATTACCAACGGCTCAGAAGTCTAACAACTGGTGAAGCATTTATTTTTTAAAAGTTATGATGCTTTGTTTAAACACTCTTTGCACAGACGGACCATTTGTCTAATGATGTTATAATTTTGGAATTGTACTACTTGCTAAATTGCCTTGCCAGCGGTGGTTCGTTTGTCTTTTTCTGACTGGGATGATTTAAAAAAAAAACTAATAAAAATTTAAATCATTTTATTGACGGCTATAAAATGCAAATTTCTTTTTTTTTGTGACGAATACATAATTATTTGTTTTCGTCTTGTATACCTTACCTTATCAATAAATAAATAGTCGACTCACATCATCATTTTTATATTTTTGTACTCATATGTATCAATCAACTTCGATCTTAAAGGTTAGAGCATCTCTGCTTTCGTAGGTAATCTGCATATTGAATATTTCATCTGTATGTGTAAATATATTGTGAACGCATCCATGTTTAAACTATGTCGTTTCTTCTGACATTATTTATGTAAAATGTGAAAATATTACAACAGCTTTAAAGTAACGGTACGAAAATACACTTAAAAATATAATTGAATACAGATATTCATTAGGGGGTTTCATTTTTTCAAAGTTGTGATCTAAATGATGTAAAATAATATATCTACTAAATTTCAGAAGATTGGATAATGTTTAGGGGTTGCACACTTTGCTCACACACAGAGAAAAAGTTTGTTATTTTCCAACTGAAATTTGGTTACTACAACTCAAATTCGGCTATTAGGAGTTTCAGATGGTTGGCATAACTTAACATTGGCTTCCACAACAAAATTGGGTAATTCAACTAAGTTTTAGTTGTAACAACCAAGATATTCAGAAATCTAATGTAAATATGGTAGCAAAGGGTGTTTTTTTAGAGGTATAGTATATGGCTCGGACGTAGTCTAATCTGGAGGTCCAATTTTCGATGACTTTTTCCAACATTTGTGGCCGTATATTGGCAATAACTCGGCGAATGTTGTCATCTAAGTGGTTAATAGTTTCGGGCTTCGAGTCGCGTAGACTAGCGACTTCACATATCCCCACAGAAAATAGTCCAGCGGTGTTAAATAGCATGATCTTGGAGCCCAATTTCGAAACGATAGTCAAATTCACTCCCCGGACAACAGGAGGAGTGATAACGACCTCCTTTCTTTTCCTCTTGAGCAAACATACTGGTACACACTTAGTTCCCTAGGTTTCGATCAATCATACCATATACGGAGTGCTCTAGAGCCCTCCTGCAAAAAAGTTTGGAAGTATCGCTACATCACCTGCATGGCAGACGGGTTTGAATCCTTCATCGGTTAAAGTTCTTAAAAGACTGTGTATGACGACGACCCACAAAATAGGTGATAAAATACCCCCCTTGTGGAGTGCCACAATGCACAGTGTCCCTAATTTTCGAGGAACCGACGTCGCAGTAAATCCAACGATTCTCTAGCATATGACTGACCCAGACGACAATCACCCTGTTCAAGTCAAACAATTCTAGAGAATGAATTATCGTATTGGTCGAGACGTTATTTAATGCCTCCTTTTTATCAATAAAAATAGCGAGGGTATAGATTCCCAATTCGAAAAACCCTACAATATGGTATACTACCTCGTGTGAAGAAGTTTCTACAGATCTTCCCTTTATGTATGCATGTCGCCGAAATTTATGCAGATTATTCAGAATCCGACTCTTGACCATGTGATCAACAGTACGCTAAAGAAAACTTTATTATCTGTCGTTGGCGTTTTTGGATAAACGTATGCTCCAAGTGGATAAGGAAAATACGACTAATAATGTATAAACCAAGTCGGAAAGAAGAAGGGCACCAACAGGTTTGGAAAAATTTGAATTCGAAATTTAAGGGACGAAAATAATCCCTATGCACGATTTTTTTTACATTTTTTGTTTTGCTTAACAAAATGAAACACGCTCCTAATACACAAACATACACAAATTATGCAAATATTTATGTAAATAGAGATCAGAAAGGAAAAAAATAGCAAAATGAAATCTTCAAAACTTTAAAAAATATCGAAAAATTTTAAGAAAAGCAACAAAAAAGTTTCCAACAATGTCTTGATTAAAAGATTTATTTAAAACCTTATTATAATTTTTCTTATTTTAAGCAACCGAGATCAAATACCATAAAATGCCACTAAATGGATAATTTATCTTCCCTGATCCATACATAGATATTTTACATAACAAAAAACATTTTTCTGTGTTCAAATATCGATAAAATATTAATCAAAATTAGTTTGTTGTAAAAATTTGTCATATATTTTGAAAACAATCGGCCATTTTATATAATTTTGAAGATCACTTTAACATTAATAAAAAGTCCGAGCATCTAATAATCTTACTTTTTTAAGAAAGCTTGCAGGACGATTTTAACAACACTTGTTGTGATCAATAATAGCAAGATGTACATTTTTAGGGATACCTATAAATTGTAGCCAAAGAGAGAGCCAAAGAGACTTACAGTCAAAATCAAAAAAAAATGTTTTTTGTATATTTTTTAGTTTTTTTTTTTTTTTTTTTTTTTGTTTTTAAAATTACGATTTTAATCTATCCTTAAGTGGTTTTTATTTTTGAATTAGGTGTAATTTAACAAAATTAAAATTTTGTCAAATTCTTAACAAGTTCAGGAGAGATAGTCCGTTAATATTTTAACTTTACATTTATCATGTAAATTTATTTTATGCCTAAGCGGTCGTCAAAGGGTCAAAAATGTTAATTTATATTGAGTTACTTAATAAAAATATAATGCAACGAGACCTTAATCCAGCCGAACATTCATCTTCTTATTTCTGTGTGTTGCATTAAGCGTTAACCACATTTGACTTACCTTTTATATATTTGGTTCAAAACGTTAATTAATTTGTCTGAAAATTAAAAAACGACCATTTTTGAATTCCTCGGATCAAAATATGCTCGACGAATTTTTTTTTATGATTTTTGTTTATATCAATTTTTTTCGTTTGTTATTTTTTAAATTTCTTTTGCTTATACAAAAAAAAAACTAAAAACGGGTTTCAATTAAAAAATTTATTGAATCAATTAATATTTTAATTGATTTTGCACCTATCACGGCAATGATACTATCAATTAAACCTTTTATTAAAATTAAGAATGAAAAAAAGTTATAAATAACTTCTACAAAAAAAATATGATTCTCCCAAAAAAATTGTGTGATCTATACGTTGGTATGTGTGTTTTTTGCAATGCTGAGTCTGTTTGTGTGTGTGCTTGTTTTGTTTGTTAACTTCAAATGGATTTGGTATTTTATACTGAAAATTTTCTATTTATGCATACAGTGTATGAAAAAATAATATGATAATTGCGTCTAAAATAAAATATGTATTTAAATATTTAAAAGTCAATTCAAATATTAATTGATTCAATTAAATATTTGCTTAGAAACAAAATAAATTCAAATCAAATCTTTAATTAGATATTTTGGGTTGATAATTTTTTCTGTGTATTTTGAATGTTTTTAATTTGATATTATATATTTAGCGAAGTTAAATTAAGGGACTGAGCGATTATATGAAAATACATTGGTCCACCCATATTTAGCTTAAGTCAACTTTCGTAAAATTTAATCTCTATTAATTTAGTTAATTTCCAATCGAAACTCATCGTACGCAACGTAACCAAATTAAAAAAATTTCAAACAACCAACAGAAATTTAATAAATAACAAATAAAAAAATTTAAAGAATTAATTAAAACAACAATACATAGAATTTATTCGCAAATCTGGAGAAAATTCTGAAATTCATATAAATGTAATATGGTCATTCTTAAACTCAAAGCAAAATTAACAAAAATTTTTAACCAAATTTACAAACGATAAGTCAATTGTGGTTGTGTACGATAAGTTTCGATTACAAATTAACCAAAATAATAGAGATGGTACTTTACGAAAGTTGACTTAAGTTTAAAATGGATGCTTTAAAGTATTTTCATACAATCGATCATTAACTTAATTCAACTTCGCTAAATATAGTTGGGATTTTATTCAGTATGCCATACGTTACTCGTGCACTTATTGCTTTTATACCCTCCACATATGTACTGAGATGAGGGTATATATCAGTTTGTCATTCCGTTTGTAACGTATCGAAATATAGGTCGAAGACCCTATAAAGTATATATATTCACTATGCTTATTCAGTTTTAAGACGATTTAGCGATGTCCATCTCTCTGTTGCAATAGAGATCGCGGCGTGAAAACGCAATCATTTCTACACAGATTGATGTACATTTTCCCGAAAAGTTTTATACTGAAAATGAGCAAAATCGGTCAAAAGTTATGAGTGAAAAAGTAAAGGTACCTTTAAATTTTCCATACAAACTAGTGTAAATGCACTGTACAAATTCATTGTAGCGTCTGGTTTATAAAATATAAAGTCATATTTTCCAACAGACGCTAAGAGGTGAATAATATTTAACATGCACCCAAAAATTTTTTTTCAGCACACAATTTTTTTGTCATCACATAAAACAAAATTTTCACCTCAAAAATACTTTTCCACCACACAATTTATTTTTTACATCCAAAAAAGTTTTTCACCTCAAAATTTTGTTTTCACCTCTTTACATATTTTTTTTAAATGTTTTTGTTGTTGTTTCATTTGTATGTGTTAATTCTGGAGGGTATATAAATAAAAAATTTGGTAAAACCAAATTTAATGAATGTACACGCAAAAAAAATATTTGCCATTTGCGAACTAAAATTCCGTTACTACAACTAAAATTGTTGGTGCAACTGAATATTGGTTTTTACAATGAAATTCGGTTAATGCAATTGAATTTTAGTTGCAACATTCAAAATATTCAGAAAACAAATTTAAGTATGTATGTACTAACCGAATTTGTTTGTTTAGCCACCAGTGTTCTGTTCAATTCGGTTGGCACTTTATTTTTCTTTGTGTACTTATTTTTTAAATTTTCTTTAAAATCTTCACAAAGGCATTTCGGAGGAGGGTATAAAGTGTTTCACCACAACCGAATATGTCTCGTTTACTTCTTTTGGTGTTTATATTATACTACAAAAGACATGCGCCACCGTCAATTTTATGGCGACATACTTCAATCAATTGAAGGATGAATTCATGATTATGATCTGACTTGATTTGCATTACAAATACAAATTCGTTTCAGTTAAAAGCGCCATCACTATTAAACTGACATTACGATAAGTGTTAAAATATGTAAAAACTAAATAATTCGAATTTTTTTAAAGGAAATCCTTGATATAAATTTGATTTCAAAACTTTCGACACACCTTTCAGATAAATTGAATTTGGTATATATGTATGTTCTTCTACTTAGTTAATGTAGAGTTTACAATTTTTTATTTTTCCAAAATTCGTTAAAGTTTGAGTTTAGACGCTTCAGCAGCGTCTAAACGCGATTTGGGGGTTTTTAGCAAATGTGTAAAATATATACAATGTTTGAATTACACTGCGCAACTCGAAAAATAAAACAAGAGTACAGACTATTGATCCTAAATATTTCGGACGTGTTAATAGCGTATCCAGTTTTTTCACTTGTGAGCCAGATTTTTTCAGGATCAATAGTCGGTAGTCTTATTTTCGATTTTAGGGGTTAATTTTGTAGCGCTGTGTTATCATAACGCATCAACAGAATATTAAAAATTTGGTATCATTTCAAAGATCAAATCGTCTTCTTCAAACAGTGTTGCGCAAAAATAATATTTTTCACGAAAAAGACAACGAAATTCAAAATATTTCCCTAATTCGGGAATTATACAAAACAGGCATAATTAATTTTTCTGAAATTGATTTTGCAATTTACTTCAATTATACCCTACAACATATAAATATTTAAAGTTGGTAATTAGAGGCGGAGTTTTTTCGAAAATATATGTTTGATATTAGTTATAACATTTTGTATATTCAGATAGCACCCAACGACAAATTTTAATCTTTGTTGCCATGCATGAACAAATGGATATGCATGTTAAACAGGAGACCACATGTATTTAAACTGCGTACTCAGATTTTCGTTATAACATCTTATATCCTTGCAAAAAGGTGATTTCAAGTAAAATTTAAAACAAATTATTTAAATTTGTATTCTTAATCAATGATGCGAAGATCATAATCTACACAAAATAAGTTTTCGTTATGTTTCAGGACAAAAAAAAAATCTTTAAAATCCTTGATTGTTTCAAATTAGTTTGACAAAAGAAAAAAATCATGTGAAAGTTTTGATTAACTATACTGCAATACATAGGTACTATTTTGATATATTTAGTCTCAAATATTTAGTTTTAGTTCCTACATTTTTATATTGTTTTTGTATTTTAATTTTACTTGTTTTAACACAGAATGTTTTCTTTATATATTATCTTAACAAATATAAAATTGCTTGCGTTGTTTATACCATGATACATGAATGCGAATGGTAATAATAGTTCCAGAGACAGTGTGTACAGTATGCTTCGTATTTTGTCTAAGCAAAGAGAAGGTCTGAACATTGTGCATCTTAATGCGCAGAGTTTAAACAATAAAATGGATGAATTCAGATACCTATTTGCGTCAGCTGGCGTCGATATAATCTGCATTTCCGAGAGCTGGTTTGCTATAGATATAAAAGACTCAATATATAATTTTCAAGGCTTTAAACTCTATCGATCTGACAGGCGAATATTAGTTAACGGCGTTGAGACAAAAGCTAAAGGTGGAGGTGTCGCTAAATATGTAAGATACGGTGTTAACTGTAAAGTTAAACTCGGATCGGGTATTGGGAGTGAAATTGAGTACTTATTTCTTGAAGTGACTACTAAAGAAGTGTCCATAGGCCACATAAAGACATTAGGATTGACACTTTTATATTAGCTCTCGAAAATATATCGGTACAATACGATGACATTGTTATTGTTGGCGACTTTAATAATAACCTCTTGATAAACAACCCGTTAATTGATCCAATGCTTCTTCTTGATCTCAGCCCAATAAATACAGTTACATCAACTCACTTTCATAGATCATCAAATAGTTTGATAGACTTAGTATTCGTTAACCATAAATCGGAAGTGCTGCTATATCAACAACTCCCTGGATCTGCTTTTTCAAACCACGATATTATATATCTGATATATGATACCCGTGTAAAAAAAGAGGATACCTCTTTTACCTATCGTGATTTCCGTAATATTGATTTCACAACTTTAAACCAAAATATAGAAAACATCCGTTGGGATCAGATTTACTCTTTTGATGGTGTTAACGACCAACTGCTGTTTATTCAGGACAATGTTAAACAATTATTAGATACTTGTGTTCCAATGAAAACTAATTTAATTAAGGGCAATCATCAATCGTGGTTTACCCCGGAAATTAAATTATTAATAGATAAACGTAATGCTGCTTATAGTAGGTGGCGGAAGTTTAAAACAACAGAACAGAATCTGCTAGAAAAAATGTGGTGCAGGAAATACAACTGGCGAAAACCTTATTTTATGGAAGAAAATTTTCTTCGGCCATTGACAATAGATCCAAATGGAAAGAAATCCGCAAGATTGGTATAGGACGTGATAACGCTCCACTCTGCGATGATGATGTCGATGTGAACTTTTTAAACGATCATTTTGTAAACATTAATGCCCTTTTTCTGTTGTATAACTTTTATGATGATTTATGCATCGTTCCTATCGAAAATAGCTTTAGATTCCGTTGTGTTGACCAATGTGAAGTTCTTGAAAGCCTTTCAACTATAAAATCGAATGCAATTGGTTTGGACGAAATGAATCCAGTATTTTGTAAAGCCATTATACAAAAGCTCTTACCATTTATTACACATTTATTTAACACAATCCTCACAAAGTCCATTTTTCCAGAAGTATGGAAGCATTCAAAGATTATTCCTATTCCTAAGCAAAACAATGATTTTCGGCCTATTGCGATCCTTCCATTTTTGCCTAAAGTATTGGAAAATCTCATGAGTAGACAGATTAAAGATTACCTTAGTCGACATAAACTCTTATCCAATTTTCAATCTGGTTTTGTGAAGGGCAGAAGCTGCATAACAGCGCAAACGGACGTGATTGAGGATTTAAGAGCTAAACTTGATAGAAACATGGTTTCATTCTTAGTTCTGTTAGACCATAGTAAAGCCTTCGACACTGTAGATCATTCAATACTAATGAAGAAAATTGAAAAAATGTTTTATTTTTCTAGTTCAGCATGCAAGCTTATTAAGTCGTATCTCACTGACAGATCGCAGCTTGTAAGTTTTAACGGAAGGTACTCAAGAGCTCTCCATGTAAAAAAAGGAGTTCCGCAAGGTTCTATACTAGGCCCTCTTTTATTTTGTTTATATATAAACGATTTACCCGATGTAATGAGACACAGCAAGGTGCAAATGTATGCTGACGACGTCCAAATCTACAACAGTACTTCTATTAATGAAATAAATCTATGCGTAGAAAATATTAATTGTGATTTAGCCAATATACACAACTGGGCTTTTGCCAATGGCTTAAGCATAAATCCTTCAAAATCTAAATGCATCTTTCTGTCAAAAAGTAAAAGAACTTTAAGTTATGATCTTCAGCTTTCTATAAACAACAATATTATCGAACTCGTAGACTCATCGAAAAATCTAGGAGTAATACTCAATTCTAAATTAACTTGGTCCAACCACATAAACTCAATAGTGGGAAGGATTTTCAAAATGCTTCGTAATCTATGGATTGTTAAATATTCAACACCATTTAATATACGTATGCTATTAGCAAAAACGTATCTTATCCACGTTCTGTTATATGGCTGTAAAATTTATGCAAACTGTGAAACTGCGGACTTTGGAAAACTTAAAGTTGCTTACAACAATATTGCATGATATGTCTTCAACAAAGGGCGCCGTGAATCTATATCTAGTTTTTCATATCAAATTAATAAGATGAGTTTTGAAAACCTTCTTAAATTGAGGAGTCTTATTTTAATCCATAAAATAATCACGTCAATGCAACCTGTCTACCTATACAGCAGAATACAATTTGCTAGATCAAATCGTGGGAATAATATTATCCAGAAAAAATTTAAACGCCTATTATCACAACGCCAATTTTTCATTTACACCACTAGTCTTTGGAACCTTCTTCCTAATCGAATACAAGTCATAAACAACGCAAACAAATTTAAAAATGAGCTTAAAATATACTTTGGTTAAATATTCAATTTGCCAACCTTTTGATGCCTTCCAACCTTTGATGCCTTCCTTACTTTAAACACTTGTTACTTTTAATTTTGTATTTTTATCTTTGTATCTTAAATATTAAATTTTAACTTTGTTTTTTAATTTTATTTAATATGTGTAATGTTTTTTATACTCACTAGCACTATAAGTTATAAGATTTACATCTTGTTGTGCTAGATTATCTAATAAATATAATAATAATAAAAAAAAAAATTCAGCCTTCTAGATTGAATATTTTAGCAATAGCAAATATTCGAATATCCCGGTATAAACAAAAATCAAACATAAAAAATTTAATAGGGTAATAGGGTTCCCTGCTTCCTTTCGTTTTTTTTTTTTTTGTTTTGTTGCATGAATATGTCAAAACTGTCATGAAGTTTAATTTCCGCTATCACAATTTTAAAAAGTTTCGACTTTCGTTTTCCTTGGTTTTATTGTGTCATTGCAAAAAACGCAATATAAAGTATAATTTTTCGTAAACATAAAAAGTAAATAACTAACAAGTTTTAAAGAATTTTCGAAGTTGTATTTTTGCAAACGGTGAGAATTTTATTCACAATTTTAATAAAACTCATTGATTTTATAAACAAATATAATATAAATACAACAAAAACGTGAAAAATAAATTTTTCATAATGTTCCCTAAAGTTGACCTTTGATTTGTTTTCATATTTTTTTGATTTTTTTTAGTTTAGGTCTTTTTTAAATGGGATCATTTTTCAATATGTTTCACAACAAAAAAATACATCGTTTGGTTACCGCAATTAAAAAAGTTAGCTTTATATATAGTAACTCCTTAAGCACATAAGAAGAAACATACGATCGGCACAGAACTGGCAAATTGTCGGAGACGGTCGGTTATAAGTTGTCAGAACGTGGCAATAATCTTGAGAATATTGTCCTGTTACCCGATTGATAACAGAGGTCAACCGTCGTCATAACATTATAGATTCAAAAAAATTGGTGCTTTGCCAATACTTTAGCTTAATTTTGTGAACTGTTTATAAAACACGGATCTTTTAAAAAATAAATAATTACTGATAATTACTAAGAAAATAGTTAAAAAAAGCTAATTCTACTGAATAGTTGTAATTTTAGTAAAAAAAAAAAATCAATTGAGACAATGAAGTTTGCGGGCAAAACACTTGCTTTGCAATCAAAATTATGTTTTCCTAGTACAATTTCAGTTGTAACTTTGGTCATTTCTAGCAGAGTAGGTTTTACAAAAATATCAGTGGTTTGCCAGTACGGCTGTCAATTTCTACCTGCACAGCTTTAAACCATACATAAAGCATTTTAATAAACAAAAGTAAAATAAATTTAAGTTTAAATGCAAATTTTTGGTCCATCTACTTCATTTTCTAAAATTTGTTTATGCTTTTAATTTATGTTCACTTTAGCGTCATGTTCCCTACTGTGGACATTTTGAAAATTTTTATAGAATTTTTTTAAGTTAGTCGTTAGAAGAAAATTACATACAGCCGAAAAATGTCCAAGGAGCTGGCCAATATGCTGAGGTTTTTGGATTTGGAATATTGCACTTAGTTTTTTTTTTATATAGCAAAATGTATAACATATTATAAGGGAACATTCCCTTATAATATGTTATACTTTTGTTTGGGCATAGTAATTTTAAATCTTTGGTATTGCTAAAGTAATAAAGCTAGAAGTCGGTAATTTGAATATGTATTACAGTAATCAAGCCTTTAACAAGCACTTTTTTCGTTTGACGAACTTATTTAAAACAATCAAGGATTTTGAAGGATAAGATTTTTAAAATTAAATTAAATTTTTTGGTCCTGAAATATTATGACAAATAATTTTGTGAAAAAGCAGAGAATGAGTTCTTTCATCTGGGGGGCAATTTTCAAACTGTTTAACGACGAAATTCGATAGTTGAGCTGTCAGTTTACTATGAAAATTTGACAATTTACCTACAGAATTTGGTCGTTAAAAGGTTAGAGGATCACCCTACTGATATCCGTACATATTGGCAGTATTTAATAAGCACAAGTACTTAAATTTTTTTTTAATTTAATTTTAAATGTCCTTTGAAAGGACATATGACGTGTGATAACGAAAAAGTGAGTACGCAGTTTAATGTGGTATTTGGTTTAATATGGTATATCGAGGTTCCCATGTATATATATTTAGTCCGTTGATTCCCGGTGGAACATAGGGTCCAAGCTTCGCAAAATAAATAATTGGACGTGTTCTATGTGAATATACAAATTTTTTTATAGAATATCAAAGATACTTTCGGAAAAATTCCCTGTGTTTTTCATCCGCTCTTTTTCCCACCTTTAGATTTTTTTATATGTTGTAAATAATAGTTTAAATTAATAAATTTCAGAAAAATTAATTGTGGGTTCTTTCTGATATTTCGAAATTAAGGACATTTTTCAATTTGGCATTTGATCTTCAAACTGACACAAAATTTTTAATTTTTTATTAACGCATTAAAAAGTTATGATAACCCGGTTAAAAATATTCCCATGTGTTCATATATGTTTGTGTATGGAATGATTCAAGTATGCTTCCCTAAATGGACATTAACGAAAATTGAGCTTATATATATGATCATATTTGTGCATACATTATTACGCATTGGATTGCATACACTTCCATACATTGTATTTTTTGGTAATTGCTCTCTTTACTAAAATCCTTTTATTTTTTTAATTTTTATATATAAAAAAAAATATTTATTTATCACATTATTATCTTATTAAATTTTACTTATTCGACAACAATTTACACATAATTTTAGTTATGAGAACGTGTTTTTCTTGTTTCGGGTTCCTTACTCATATATTTTTCGCTTGAATATGTTCATGACCATAATTTCGAACATACATTTTTAAAGTCATCCTAAAACTTCAAACCGCCAATCGGCTAATTGGCAGAATCTCTCGATGCAAACAGCTTTACAGCCTTGTTGATGATTCTTCGTTTTTAAATAGTGAATTTCATTAGAAATTACCTGATCGTAGAAAAGGAAATCTTTCCCCTTTTGTAGAAAGTAAAAACGGTTGAGCAAACTCCCCGGACTGTCCACAACATCTGCCTTGTTCGGCAAATTAAACAATAATACTTTACGAAAATACCACTTTTGAAATCGCGTTGTAGGTAAGCCGTTTTGGTAAGCTCCTTTGTTGTCAGCCACCTTCTTTAGAAATTTTTTTTCCAAAATGATAAAAAAGGATAAAAACAATTAATTTTTCTTGGCATTACTAATGAAAAACGGTTTTAAACTTACATGGACAAATATATTGTAACAGTTTTTTCCAAATTTCACAAAAACTTCTCATTTTTAAAGAACATGATCGAAAAGACAAAATGTTGACTTTTTGACATTTTTTTAATCAAAGTAATTACAAATTTCAAAACAAAATTATAAATGCTACAAAATATTTGGTCTATTCGACGTCGTTACCGCGGGTTCCCGCGGGAGCCCAATTTACCCGAAACAACAACAACAATTTACACACAATTTTGACTATAAAAACGCTTTATGGTAAAATTGGGTAGCCGCGGAAACGTACGTCGACCAGACATTGCAAACCTTATCTACAGAAGTGCGGTTTTGCAAACATTTTATTCGAGTATATAGTTCAGGGTTTTTTTTTAATTATAATAAATTTGTTTTTTATTATAATAATTCATAAATCTTAAATAAAAACTTTGTTCCATAATTTAATAAATCGCTCTCAGGAATATATGGACATAAATGGTCTAATAATCAAAAGTCGCCTTTAACTCATGATCATATGACATACACCTACATATGTATACATATGTTTTCATACATTTCCACATTTTAACAGTAACTGATTGTAGTTTATTTAAAAAGTAATCAGTATACTTTGTTTTTTAAGGAATATACATTTAAACTATAAAGAAATATTTTTTTAACTTATTTTACCATTTATTAAAAAAAAAACTAAACATAAATACTGTTTTTCTGTACCAGTCATTTAAAATTTTCTTTTTACAAAAAATTCTTTATTGGCACCAAAAAGTGAATGATAGTACAAAAAAAAAAAAAGAAAACTGTTGGTTTTAACAATTTGGGAGTTAATTTTTGATAGCAAAAATAGAAGAAAATCTTTTATTTTTACGGATTTTGATTTAATTTGTGTATTGAGCTATTTTAAATTTCAGGGTTTTATGGAAAAATTCTGGAGGAACCGCCTCCCACACTTCCTTCGTCCACTCCCACAACTCGTTCACGCCTTTTGGAGGACTGGCATATTTTGCAAGCTGCGATTTGAAGTGACTCCACAAATTCTCGATCGGATTCATATCCGGAGATTGTGGAGGCCACGTCATCACACCAAATTTCTGCTTTTTGAGCCAGTCTTTCACTACATGTGCGGTATGTTTGGGGTCAAGACCCATTTTTTCCACTACATCAGGAAGATTTTGTTGCAGGATGGACAAATATTGTTCCTTGCGCATAATTCCATCGATGCGCACCAAGTGTCCCACTCCATCTTTTTGTTGCAGCACACGAGCACTGGACTGTCGCTGACTGGGATACGGTATGTTATTAAACATATGTGTGTATTACTGCTTATACTAACCAATATTAAATAATTTAAAGGTTATTTGGGCTGATGAGACTAAAATTAATCGTTTTCAATCCGATGGGAGTGCATGGTATTGGGCTAAGGACCCTGATACAATCCAACCAAATAAAGTACGCCAAACCGTTAAACACGGTGGTGGCTGTATCATGGTTTGGGGTTGTATATCCAAAGATGGAGTGGGACCCGTGGTGAGCATCGATGGAATTATGCTCAAGGAACAATATTTGTCCATCCTGCCACAATATCTTCCTGATGTAGTGGAAAAAATGGGTCTTGCTGTTGAAAATAATTTTTCAGCAAGACAATGACCCCAAACATATCGCACATGTAGTGAAAGACTGGCTCAAAAAGCAAAAATTTGGTATGATGACGTGGCCTCCACAATCTCCGGATATGAATCCGATCGAGAATTTGTGGAGTCACCTCAAATCGCAGCTTGCAAAATATGCCAGTCCTCCAAAAGGCGTGAACGAGTTGTGCGAATGGACGAAGGAAGTGTGGGAGGCGATTCCTCCAGAATTTGTGCAGAGGTACACACCTAGTCTACCTAATAGCTTCCAGGAGCTTAAGAAGGCAAAGGGTTACTGGACCAGTTATTAAAAATATATTATTGTTTTAAAAATATAAAAATAAATAGTGAGTGCAAAACTGTATCATTTTGATTTATTTACATTATGCCTTCGTGTATTTGTTGTTGTGATCAGATCTTAATAAAACCTTTTTGAAACCGAGAAGACACTTGTACAAACATAATATGAAAAATTTTATTGTATTTGAGTAAAATTTATAGAAATTATAGATTGTTAAAGTGATAGTTGTTGGTTTGTAATACACTTATGCTCCTCAGTGTAAGTGCAAAAAAATACTTCAATTATTATTTCGTTAGTATATTTAAGTAAATAATTTTAACTTATTAATAAAAAAAGTTATTTTAAAAAATAAATTGTTTTATTTTCAACAATTAAGAACCAGTGAAATGGAACACTAGGCAAGCTCAAATTTGTGTACTAAGTTTAATTAGTTTTCAACTTAAATTGAGTATTTTTCTATTAAAAACTAAACACGATAACATGTTAGAATCAGTTATAAAATATTTAAAATAAGTAAATCAACATTGTTTTCATTTATTTTAAATATATTTTTACTTGATTTTATTATTTTTTTTTTCTTAGTGTAGTAGTTTTAAAATACATATTCCTTTAATATTAACGACAAAATATTGGCTAGGACATAAATATGCATTCATATATGGCATATATGTATATGTGTATCATTCATATGTGATCATACATGGAATCGCGCATGCGCAAATATATATAGGATAACTGAACATACGTCTTTATTTTTAACCGGGAATTCACATATTGTGTATTTCTTATTATTACTTTTGCTACACATCAACAACTTTGAGCAGCGATTAAACGCAAACTCAAATGAATTTTGGAAAATGAAAAAATACTCATACACAATACTAACTAGGAGAATATTTATACCAAGTTTAAATAAAATCAGAAGAGATAAAGTAAAAAATTTCGTTTTATTTTTTGTGCTCATTATTTTTTAAAATTGAAATGGAACAAGTGGAAATGAAAGAAAACTAATTCACAATTTCTGGACTTGATTTGCCACAAATTCTAATTTAAACTTGATAAATCCCTAAACCACTATTTGAAGTGGGATATTAAAAATATAATTATGTACGAGTATCTACATATAAAATGAAAAACTAGATTTCATTTGAAAAATGCGATGTATATAAGTAAGTCTTCTTTATGATCTTGAAGGCTAAATGGACAACCAGTGCAACGCAACACAATAACAAGTGATTTCTCTTAACACTTGAATGTAAGAGATACCTCTACTACTACTACAACTGCTTCTTCGTCTTTAGATGGTGGTGAATGACCACTGGATGTGAACCCATGCGCTAATTAATATTTAGTTCAACGTTGGTTTGTGTTTTCATAAAATCAAACCACAATTACTACTCAAGTTTAAGCAGAAGCACTTTGTTGTTAGTTGCTGCAATGGGCAGAGGCCATGGCCATAAGAAGAATCAACACGGACAACAAACACTTTAATGGATTGCATTTGATTTGCAATGATGATGGCGCGATACCTACATACAACATACCAAACAGCCAACCAACTAAATATAAACTACAACACCTGTTCTGAAAAGAAAAAAAAAAATGAGCAATATACAAAAAAAAACGCGATTCAGTGCAATGAACGCTTAACATCACCACGCTCCACTCTGTTTTTGATAACAAACTATACATTAATGCTAATAGCAGTTTTTTTTTACGAACGGGTACATCAACTACAGCCCAAACAAACAAATAGAGACCGACCGAATCACCCATTAGTCAACAACAAACATAAGGTTAGTAGGGGATAAGGGGGACGGACACATGTGGTCGAGAATTACGTATTGACAAAAAAAAAATAAAAATACTCCACAAAAAGTGAGTATAGGGATTGAAAACACTATATTTCTGAATTCAGCAAAAACTACTTTCAAAAAATACTAAAATTTAGAGCGGTCAAGTCTCCAGGACTAAGTTTTTTATTTTTTTTAAGAGAAGCAACACTTTAGAAATTCTTCCTATTAATTAATGTGTTGCTTTCTTTGGAAAGGGGATAGTGGAGCGATGAAAAGTGTTGAAAGATGAAGGGCTTCACCACTGTAATTGCGAGAGATGGTAAGTCTTAGAACAGTTGTTGCTCGCCACCTGATGTAGAGTTGGCGAATCTATTGAAGCTTTTTGTTTCATAGTCCTGATTAACACAATTTTGAATACACTTTTTCTTCTTGAATTTTTTTAGTTTTAGGCGTTTAACTTTTATTTATTTTTTTGTTTACAATGTTTTATGTATGAGTGTGTGTATTTTGACAGCTCATATCATCATATTGTTGTTTAGAGATTTATCATAACAACACTAATTTGATATCAGATATGATACTTACAGTAACAGTAATGTGTGGTCCACACGTAATACAATTCTCTCTGAGATTGAATTTGAAGTTTGCTGACAGAAAAATATTAAAGTTAATATCTAGTTTGGACACTATGTAAGATGCGTTTTCTTTAGTCTATCTACCTAAAAGTATATTTGTTTGCAATTTTTCCTCATTCCATAAATTACCACTATAAAATTTTAATTTACAAATACACATTATATTTTTATTAAATTTAAATATTTTATTTTGTCTTTAATTTAATTAATAAGCAAATTCTTTGACAAGCCTGAATTAACATAACATTTGAGTTTATTAGATCAACAATTTATACGAATACACATTGTTGGCATGCTTTTGTATGAAAAACAGATACAAAATCTTCCATGGTTGATTTTTTTATATATATTTCGCGGATGAAAAAATCGTGTACCAGTTTGTACTGATTTTTTTAAATTTCTACTGATTGTACTGATTTTTAACATTTTCAGAAAATTTTATTTTTCTTTTATTTAGAATCTAAAATTTTCAAAAGCAAAACGCTTTTAAAACCAGACCCTTAACAATTTTGTAATCTGATGGAAACGGTAAAAAAAAACTATAAAACTAAAAGTATTTATCTGTTATTCGATATTTTAAAAAATTGGGTGTTTTTAGAAAAACAATTATTCAGGACGAAAAATTTAAAATCCGTTAGTCTGCACACACAGTGAAAACTTCCAATTGAAATCAGTAGGCACAACTATATATTGGTTTTCACAATAAAATTCAGGTAATACAACTAACATTCAATTTATGACTAGTTTTAATGAAATTTTTCCTTAAACTAGTGTTATTTTTTTCACAAAATGAAAAAGCTTTATAATTTTTATGAAACTATTTTTCATTAAATTTTATAAAAAACATCATTAATATAATGAAAAGTGGTATTAGACGAATTCCAGCGAAACTTCGTTAATTTAATGCAAAAATGCATTAATATCATGCGTATAATCAATCCTCCCAGTTTACTATTAAATTTTAGCAACTTTTATAATTTTGTAGACAAACTTCCACGTAATCTGAACTCGAACATAAGAAAAGTAAAAAAAGATTTAAATTTTTTAAAAATTTTGTACTTATTTCATGTCAGAAAAAATGGTCTCCCTAGCTTAAGCTAAAGAAATATTTGCAAAAAAACTTTTTGTTGAAAATTTAATTTCTGTGATAAAATTTTTGCAAAAATGTACAAAACTATAGCGCTGCTTTTTTACAACATTTAAATAGCATAAACTATTTAAAGTTAATATTTCTCATTTTTCACGATTTCGCTATAAAAAAATTTATTTTATTTATGAAAACTCCAAAACCAAAATTTTATTTTATTTATGAAAAACTCGCGTACATTCTCTTTTAATTTAAGAAAAAAATTGCTTAAACTACAAACATTTTATATATTTGTGTGCCTTAAAAATATTGAGTCTTAGGCAAATCCTAAACAGAAAAAGTAAAATCGGCTTTCAGTTAAAATATTTGTTGATTCAATTAAAAGTTTAATTGAATTTAGTACTATTAGAGAAATTGTAGTATCAATTAAAAATTTAATTTAATTGTTTAATTTGTTTTGGTTTTCAATTAAAGTTTTAATAATTTCTATTAAAAATTCAATTGAATATTGTTTTCTTTTTTAAACAAATTTTTTGTAGATACTATTAACACTTTAATTAAAAATTTTGCAAAAAAAAAAAAATCGTCAGAATAAAAAAAAAACATTTAAAAATATCACCAAAATTGTAAAAAAAAAACTGTCGTAGTTTAAAAAAAACTGTTAGAATTAAAAAAAAACGCCAAAATTGAAGTCATCAAAATTGAAAAATTGGAAAAAATCGCTAGACAGGAATTTTTCAAAATTTAACAAATCGCAAGTTTTAGAAAAAATTGTAAAAATTTTACAAAACCGCCAAATTTAAAAAAAACCTCAAAAATGAGAAAATTTAAAAAAATATGCCAAAACTAAAAAAAAAACTAAAATTGAAAAAAAAAATTTAAAAAATTGCAGAAATTGAAAACAATTTACATAATTAAAAAAACACCGAAATTGCGAAAATTGGAAAATAATTGCCAAAACTAAAAAAATCTAAAATTGAAAAAGCTCAAAAATTGAAAAAAATATAATATTTGATAAAATTGCTAAAATTAAAAAAACGCTGAAATTTAAAATCTATATCTAGAAAACACTTTTAAATTTTGTATTTTTTATATTTCGTCAATTTTTTTAAATTTCGTTGAATTTTTTTTTGTGTTGTTTTTTTTTTTTTTTAATTGTAGAGATTTTTATATTTTAGCTATTTTTTAGATTATGAAGTTTTTTCAAATGTTGGCAAATTTTTTAAATAATAGTGAATTTTTGAATTTAATAGCTTTTTTATTATACCCTCCATCCCATAGTGCAGGAGGGTATATATCACTTTGTCAAATGTTTGTAATTCTTTTAAAAAAAATCTGGGACCCCATAAATTATATATATTCTTGATCAGCATGAATAGAAAAGTCGATATAGCCATGTCCGTCTGTCCGTCTGTCCGTCTGTCCGTCTGTCTGTGTTAATACAAAATACTCCGCTAATACAGAAGAGGTGTTGCTAAGTTTCAGTCAAATTGTTTGTTGATATCATGAGCAGTTTGCTAGTGAAAATGATCAAAATCGGTTAACGCGTTCAAAAGTTATGAGTGAAAATGTGGGAATACTTCTTAAAATTTTGAATCAAATTTTAAAATATTCTATTTATTTCATCATGCATACGTACATTCAATGCTTATACACAAGAATATACGCAATCAGGGATGGCAGTCAATATCGCTAAATTACTGTAACCGATTCAAACCCCTTCCAACTGACCATCGTTAACCCAAAAATACCGTTGCCGAAATAATTGAAATACCGTTATCCGTAAAATACCGTTACCGATATAAATAAAATATCAATATCTTAAAATACCGTTACCGAAATAATTGAAACACCGTTATCCGTAAAATACCGTTACCGATATAATTAAAATTTCAATACCATAAAAATACCGTTACCGAAATAATCTACCAAGATCTGAAAAAACTTCTTTAAATATATATATTTTCCCAAAGTATGATCATAAGCAAGAAAGTAATCAAAACTCGGGCATAATGGGGCAAAAAATTGTGGTGTGCATTAACATTACCTGAATATCTAAAATAACGTTACCCTTAAAATGCCGTTACCAAAATAACTGAAAAATCTTTCCCTAAAATAAAGTTACCGAAATAACTAAAATGTAACGTTATTTTATATCTAAAATACCGCTAGCGAAATAAATAAAATACAGTTAACGCTAAAAGCCCGCAACCGAAATAACTGAAATATAGTTACCCCTAAAATAACGTTACCGAAATAAAAGAAAATAGCATTCATGAAGCCAATAACCACATAGAATCGGTTACCATCCGTGGTCATAATCAACACGTACAATAACAAAAAACCCACAAAATATTGTTGTTTATAACTGGTATGTATGTATGTTGTTTAGTAGCAATCGCATTCAGTGTTGCCAGGTTTGACGATTTATCGTCATTTTGACTATATTTAATACCCAAAATAACTAAATGATGATTTTATGGGTTTTGCTGCCAACAAAATTACGAATTTTTGCCAAAAGTTTAATATATCAGCAAAACATATTTATTTGTCACTGGATCAATTTTTCGATTTATATTATTTGAAAAAATACCAGTTTCTTTAATTTTCTGTGTCTCGAAAACACTCTAAACACATAAACTATTTTCTTTTTTATTTTTTGACAAACTTAATTTTATTACACTTTTTGTTTGATTTATGTGATGTATAGTATAAACATATGTGTCGTAATGTAAATGGGTATTTAATAATTATTTCATTATGTATGTCTCCGCAAGCGTGTTTGTAAAAATATTTCTCCATCCCATAGTGCGGAGGGTATACACACTTTGTAAAAGTAGTTGTAGTTCTTTTTAAAAAAAATCTGGGAAAAACCCACAAAATATTGTTGTTGTTTTTTTGTTTTGTTTTGTAATACAGGCTGGCTGATAAATGTCACTACAAAAGAAAACGTAATAACTTTTTTTCTGAGTTATTAATCGGTTCGATTTATTTTTTTTTTTTTTGGTTTCATTGATTCGTCTTTCAATTTAAGGAAATGAACGAATGGGGTAATGAAACTAACATTTTGATTGTGCGCCACTACAATGCTTTGGGGGCTGGCATTTCCGCATAAGCAAACTTAACGGGCACATTAGGCGGCACTCCTCCGAGCAGATTGGGCTCGTAAATTATTTTGTCAATCGTGGAACAATCATTAGGACGCCCTTTAATCAAAATTGCTTAGTTCGAATGTAAGAAACAATTGTTGCCATAGTTGCTGCAATACAAGTAAATTCTAGAGTTTCGACATGGAATATTTTTGCTCATATATTTATCACCAGACAGTCAATACGGACAGTTCTGCTTAAGGATTTTTATTTCTCTCCTTTAAAAAAATCAAACAACAAGCAATTGAACGCAGTAGACTTGCCCCTTAGCTTGGAATTTTCTCTGTAATTTGCACGGAATTTCGCTTGCATTTGATGTCATCAGGCGTGTTAGTCATTTTAAATAAATTGTTTCTTAAAAGCCATTAAAAATACTTATTAAAAATGTATGGCTTTTCAAATGTAAAAACAAAGAAATAAAAATAAAAAAATTATTTAAATTTCTTATTGTAACAATATGCATCAGCCACCCTGTATGTATGTATGTATGAAGGTTTTTATAACTGGTATGTATGCAGGCACGTAGCTATGGGGGGGGGGCTTGGGGGCAAGAGCCCCCCCGAAATGATTTGACAAATTTAAAAACTTAATACAATTCGTTAGAAAGTAACAATGTTATTGATAAATTTAATATGAAAATAATTATTTTTGACTTTGATCAAATAGGAAATAGTTTTATATGATTCAAATCTTAAAATTTTGTTAGAAAACATCGCCTGCAAATGGGCGGCTATCATTGTTAGAGTTGATTTTCGACAAAAAGCAATAAATAAAATCTTTTCATAAGAGATTTCGAAGTCTTTGACTTAAAATATAATCAATAAATTGTTTGAGACAATGCAAACTAAACAGAAAAAACTAAAATTGAGTTTTAATTAAAATATTTGTTGATTCAGCAAAAGTTTAACTAAATTCGGTCGTGTTGATGCAATTGTAGTAACAACTAAAATAATTTGTATCTATTTAATTAATATTATTTTCAATTACATATAGTTTTATTCACATCTATTAAAAATTTAATTGAATATTGTTTACTATTGGGAAAAATTAGACCATTTGAAAAATCGCAAAATTTAAAAAAAAAATTGCCAAAACAATCCTCAAAATTGCAGAAATTTAAAAAGCTCCCAAAATAAACGCCAAAATTCAAAAAAAAATTTAAAAAAATGACCAAAATTAAAGAAACGCGAATTTTCAACTTTAAACGATTTTTTTAATTTTGGCGACTTTTTAAAATTTTTGCATTTGTTTCAATGTTGTTCAACGTTATAAAAACTGAGAATTTTTTTTTATACCAAATTCATTTTCAATTAAATAGTTAATTGAAAGTAAGTTTGAAATCGAACAAAAGTTTAATTGAATTTTTTTTTTGACAATGATTTTTTCTGTGTATTTTGACATAATCTTTTAAAATGGGGCTACCACTAAGACTCAAAATTAAGTTTACTTGTGCCGTAAAAGTCGTTACTTTACTTACAGTGCAATCTTTTTGGTAAATTTAGTTTGCTACGCACGCATCTGGTAACATAGTTTTCAGTATTTTTTTTACGATATATATTTCGATATCTCATATTTTTTTAATTTTTTGAAACAAATTTAAGCCTCAAACTTTGATCGATATGCATAACATGTTAACGTGGTCCAATGGGACTCAAATTTTCTCAATTTCTTTTTAGACTAAATGTAAACAAATTTCTATCGGCGCTCCTTGAAATGCGACATTTTAAAATCAAGCAGCTAAACCAGTAATAACGATGTAGTTTTTTTTAGACATTTTAAAGGGTTTTTATTTAAAAAATTGATTAAAGACAATTTGAAAAGCGTTTGAAATTGTCCAAACAAAAGAAAAAGCTGTTACTTTAGTGTGCAAAAAAAAATATATAATCAAAAAAAAAAAATCGAAAAGCCCCCCCGAAACAAATTCCTAGCTACGTGCCTGTATGTATGTATGTATGCATTAGAAGCAATCACATGCAGTGTTGCCAGGTTTGACGATTTATAGTCATTTTGACGATATTTAATACCCAAAATAACTAAATGACTATTGGACGATTTTTGCTTCCAAAAAATTTACGAATTTTTGACAAAAGTTTAATATGTCAGCAAAACATGTTAATTTGTCACCGGATCAATTTTTTAATTTATATAATTTGAAAAAATACCAGTTTCTTTAATTTTTTGTGTCACGAAAACACTCTAAACACACACAGTATTTTCTTTTTTAATTTTTTGACAAACTTAATATTATCACACTTTCCGTTTGACTTATGTGATGTATAGTATAAACACGTGTGTTGTAATGTAAACGGGTATTTAATAATTATTTCATTATGTATGTCTCAGCAAGCGCATTTTTTTTTAAATCTTTTTTTTAATTCGCGTATGCTTTTTAAACCCTAAATTCACTAAAACTTATTCACTAAAACACTAATTTCCCTCTAAAATTCAATAACAATAAAAATTGCAATATGGATCTTTGTTATAAAGAATTAATTTTATTTAAATTGTTTGTCTCGTCAACAAGACTCCGTACAAATGATGTCTGATATAACGGACTTCTTATATCCACAGCTTTCATAAATACTTCAATTTGCATTTCCCTTTAATTCTGTCCAATTAGACTGAATATATATAAAACTGAAACGATTGCCACTTAAACTATGTTAATGTAGTATTTACAAAACAGTTCAAAAGTAATCTACGTAATCACCTTCTTCGACCCCTAAATGCTTATTTAAAAGTCCATGTGAAAAAAGCATAACTTTGCTTAAAATGTAATATTAAATTCCTGTCAGTGCATGCAAACGATTTCTCAATCTTTCCACAGTTTTTATCAATTCTATAAATTGTCACTACTGATTTTAAAACCAACTATTATTTCAAAAAAAAAAAAATGCTTCATTGAGAACAAACCTGCAGAATAACTTTGAACATTAATTTGTGTTTCAGTGAAACATAAGATGAAAAACATTTAAAGTTTTTATTAATAATATTAAAATATAATATTCCTAGCATGTTTAGATCAAATCGGTATGTTTTTCGCTAAAATTAAAGTGTTTTTGTATTTAATACAATTCATTTTCCTTACATTGCTAAAAGCCTATTTTGTGGCTTTTTTCTACTAAAATCACGGGTTTTGTTTTATAGAAAAATAATTATTTCAGTGCTACATTATATGTAAATATTTCATGTACGGATAATATTATTTTCTACAAATATTGATTACTTTGAGACATCGATTTGTGATTTTCCCCTATTTCAAGTGTTATAAGCAAACTGCATTTAATTATTTCAATAAACTGAGTTTATTTTTGACCTCATAACCCTCGTTAATCGAGTGTTAGATTTTTTTCTACTAAATTCGTTTCATTTACAAAACAAAAGTTTTTTTCCTAAGAATATTTGTTTTCTATTTTTTTTTTTTTTATAAACTTCCCTTCACAATTTAAATGGGGAGCCAGTTATTCTTCCAATTAGGTCCTTTCTCAATTACAATTAGATATTAAATTAAATTACTAATTCACAATATTTATTTTATTTATTAATTAATAATCACATAATTACAAATTATATAAATATTACCTTAACCGAGCACTAGCTACTATGGCCTTCGGCGCGTTGTAGCGAAAAAAAACCAGTGCCTCTGGTGGAAATCGAACCCACGACCCCCGCACTGATAAGCCAGCACGCTACCAACTAGCCTACCGGGGCGCACAATTCACAATATATTTATTATTTTTAAAACAATTTTTTTCTTATTACTGTCCCTTTAAACCTATCCCTTTATAACTTAATAGATGGCGCTATTGACAATTTTCCCAATTGGACGTTTCCATCGATTGCAATTGGATTCTTAAAAGAATATTAATTGGATTTTAACTCCCAATTCAAATATATATTTAATATCATAGAAATTAAACATAGCGATTTCAGCGCCTGAATATCGACGATTTTTTTATAGCAAAGACACAAACCATATATATTGAATTGTGTAAATCTTTATCTGTATTTATATACAGTGCAGTTCGCTTTTAACGATAATTGATACAACATTTTTTTCTTCACCCCAAATACATTAATTAATCATATTTTATTTTACTTATAAAAACAACATTGTTATTGTTATTTTTACAAGGAATATAGATATATATATATTATTTGCACTTGCACTGGTTAATTCAAACAATGAGATGGAGGGTATCCAAAAATTCGGCACAGCCGAATTTAATCTTTTTTATACCAAATTCGGCACATCGGACTTTAATGCTTCCACTTGTTTTTTATTCAACTTTGTTGATTTAAAAAAACAATTTTTCTTCTTGGGTGTCATTATTGGTTATGAAGAAAACATGAAATTTAGTGTGCACCTAATTCATTTTCAATTAAATATTTAATAGATATTATTATTTTAACTGAAAGTGAATTTGAAATCAAACAAGAGTTTAATTGAAATTTTTTTGACAATAATTTTTTATGTTTAATTAAAAAATTTCAGATAAAAATAATTAAGTATGTGTTAAGCATGTTTTTTAATCGATACAAACAAAATGTTGGTTAATTGAAGTGCGTTTTTCTAAAAAATACCGATTTTAAATGATGGCTCTTCTAAAATGTTCTTTTTATATTTTCTCCATAGAAAATCCATACAAAATAATTTAAAAAAAAATAAATTTATAAAAATTTTATTTTATTAAAATTTTGATGTACAATTGATGGGTTTTTTGATTAAATGAATTAAGTGGAACATATATTAACATCATGCGCCAAAATTTTACAAATTCGATTTCAGGGTATTATAATATTCATAAAATGGAAAAATAAGTTAAGTTCACTTTAATTACAAGGATAACCTACATCCTTTAATCAATCGCAGTAAATTAAAATGGTTCTTAAACCTCAAAGTCCATACTATGAACCCAAATTAAAAGTTATACTTGATTTTTGGTAAAAGTTAAATTCGTAAATTTTTGGTTTCACATTCGTGATCTACTACCAAAAATCTATCATAATTGATAACTCGCATCTCCGATACAGTGTTTAACTGTGTCATTATTATTGTTATTATTATTATTAATTTAAAAAAAAAATGCGAATGCTCCCCCTTCTACCCTACATATAAATCTTCTCATTGGTTTTTGGTTTGAAATACATACATGCAACTGTTGAATGTTGCAAATAACAAGAAAAATACAAGTGATAATCGTGGTCGGTGTCTCTTGTCATCGTATATTAGATGAAGAATATCACCACGACTTGCAATACCTAAACTGAGCTACATTAAGAGTCGCCTCAAACAAATGCCACATTAAAGTGTTGATTTTCAAATCCTTAAATCAAAATTGTTGGTTATAAGTATAAAAGTACATAACTCAAGTAGAAATGATGAAAACGATCTGGTTGGTTGGGTTGTTTTTTTTTTTTTTGTTTTTAGTTAGCTGATGATAGTTGCTGCACGAATAAACTGAATTCTGAATGTCCAAGACGAGTGACCGTATTTAAACTCATGTGTTTACTATATACGCATGCGTAGAAGCTTAAAATTTTCTTTACGTGTAGTCGTACTATAAACAGACTAGTTGCATTTTCTTCTAATCATGATACACTTAAAACTAATTACATATTACTTTTTATACATAACTAGATGGGAAATGGAGACGATATTTTGGTGAACTGGACAGGAAAGAATGTAAAATTTGTTATTCATTGAAACATTGACATTAGATGGGCACCTGATATTCAGAGTTTCTAAAGAGTTTGTTCATATTTTCGGTAATATGTAATTACGAGCTTAAAAGCCCGATACTTCCTTACCGGTAGTTTTATATATATTTTTTATATATATATTTTATATACAGTGCACTCGCGATAATATGAACTAATTAAAACCAAGCCAGTTCACTTTTGCAAGATTGTTCATATTTGCGAATGGCATCTAATTTACCTTTAAAAATGTTTTTCCAATAAAAATAAAAGTTTCTTATGTTAAATTTTTTATTTATTGTTTATTGGATTAAAAAAACAATTAATTTTTGAAAAAGAAACAAAATTTGAAAGATATTTTGCGAAAAATACGTTAAAAATACAAAAATAAGCTGTTCATATTTTAAAGCTTTGGCACTAAGTTCTTATTTTAGAGTAGTCAATGGAAGAAAAAAAATGTTCATATTTTGGGGTGTTCATATATTAGGGCGTTCATATATTCGCGAGTGCACTGTATATATTATTTATATATTTTAGGATGAAATATGTACTATTTTTTAAGGAATTTGTTTAAATAAATTAGTTTATCCTTTTTAAATGGATGGTTTAGTGTTTTAAAGTTTCAGATTTCTACATTAATGGAATTCCATATTTCTTTAAAGGTGAAATTTCTTTCTTTTAAACCCAATTTATACCAAGATTTTATAAAAACCCAAAATATATTTTCAATAAATTAAATAAAAAAAAATTATTTTAAATATCGGAGTTTTTGCTTAAATCATTTGTGAAGGACGGGAAGATTTCCTCTTTTTGTTTCTCCCTGTAAAAATTTTTGAACACCCAGTTTTAGCAGATGACGGCACCAAATTAAAAGTTCCTAGATTCAACGGTTAATGCATTAAAATGTACATGAAAAAAACCAAATAAACCCTCTTTTTCGCCATTCTTTTCAAAAGTTCAAAAATATAACTTATCAGGGCTTTTAACATTTTTGGCCATCTGCGTAAAAATTCCAGAAATACGCTATATACCGATGTTTACTCGTGTTAAGTACCCACATACCGAATTTCATCCCTCGTAGTTTGACCAGTGCGCCAGTCCACCAATTGGGAGACTTTTCTCCTTACTGCCCCCCGTAGGAATTTCCAAATATCCGCTCTATACAGATGTCTACTCCTGATTAAGAACCCACATACTAAATTTCATGTTGCTAGCTTTGGAGGTTTGGCCAGGCCGCCAAGTGGCAGATTTCCCCCTTTTTGCCCCTCCCTGTGGGAATTAAAAAATCCCGTTAAAACAGATACCTACTCGTGATAAGGTGCCAAATTTCAAATTCTTCGCTTTAGTGGTTTCGACAGGCCGCCATGGTAGTTCCTCCCCGTAGGAGTTTCCAAAAGTCCATTCTATACAGACATCTACTCCTGATTAGGAAACCACGTACGAAATTTCAAGTTGCTAGCTTCATCGGTTTGACCAGGCCGCCAAGAGGGATATTTCCACCATTCACGTGGGAACTTCCAAAAATCCCGTCAATACAGACACTCGTAATAAGGCACCTACATACCGAATTTCAACTTCCTCGCTTTAGTGGTTTGGCCATGCCGCCAAGCGAAAGACTTTTCCTCTTACTGCCCATCCCCGAAGGAATTTCCAAAAATCTGGTCTTTACAGATGTATACTCCTGATTAGTAACAAACATACCAAATTTCAAGTTACAAGCCTCAGCGGTTTGGCCAGACCGTCAAGGGAAAGGCTTTCCCCCTAATATCCCCTATATTATCACGTTTCTGGGAAAATTCCAAAAATTACCACACCACGGAGATGGATCATATCCGAAAGAACACATATTGAAAATTTTAGCTTTCTATCCCAAGGGGTTAGGTGAATAAGCCAAAGGGGAGGCTTTCCCCTTATTACCCCTCCCTGTAGGAATTTTCAAAAATCCCGTCTTAGCGGACGTCTACGCTGTAGGATAGACCTCCATGCCAAATTTCAACTTTCTAGCTCCAACGGTATAGGCTGGGCGATGTTGAGTCAGTCAGTCAATGAGTGAGTAACGATATTTATTTATTTATATATATAAAGATAATAAACATAATCTGAAATTCGAACTTTAAATAGTGTCTTGTTGGGCGCCATAATAATGAAAAATACAAACTGTAGAAGTCAAATAATTAAATTTATGTTAAATACTTCTATTTGATTTTATTATAAATTTGTGTGTAAAAGTCATAAATTTACAAGATTTGAAATTTTACAAGAATTCAAAAACTAAGCTAAAGACATTTTCTAAATTAACGTTGTCCATCTTAAAATGTATCTTAAAATTTTCAACAGTGTAATTTGAAACTTTGTAAAAGTACAGTTGCGTCTTATCGAAATTTGAGCACATATTTTTTTTTTATTCAAAAAAATGTCACTGCATTTACATTTATTTCATTGTCTATCGTTGGCTTTCCTGGAGAATACCGGATTTGATGTCTATAATATATTGATTTTTTTGTTTTGTGATTCGATGAAATTTTAATTAAAGTGCATGTACCGTTAACTTGCGGTGAAAATTTGATATATTTTAGTTTTGTTTTTATTCCATTTCGGTTCACTGGTCATTAGTATTATAAACTAAATTAAGTCGTTTTTGTTTCAAGTGGCTATGATGGCATGTCAATCATAATATAGAAAGTGAAACTTTAAGGAGCAAAGCGAAAAACGTATACTTATTGCTATGTTAGGTTAGGGAGGCGACGTCAGGGAATATCCGCATTGGCCGGTAGGGCCATAGCACTACCACAAACGGATTCTTTTGAAATGGTGTAGACTTAACGTATGTTATCTACTCACGGCCTGATTCATAACTTTCAGCTTTACCAAGTGAGTGTGAAAAGAACGTTACCCTAGTAAAAAAGATTATATAGAATCATATGTGATGAGATATTTTCTTCACACATAAGAGGATATAATTTGATCCGAAAAATGGTTCTATTAAATTGTATCACTTTGGTTAAATTTTATATTTAATTAGATAAAATTTAATAAAAACTTTTACAATTCTACCCGATTTTTTCCCGATATAATAACATCTAATTATAGTATATTTGATACAATTTGATATAATCATATACAATTAGATACATAAAATTCAAATTTATTTTAATTAAAAGATATTAAGTTACTTTTATTAGATTAAAATAGTGGCCGTCTGAAAACGAAAAATCGATATTTGAGCAGTAGAACTTGAGAAGCCCAGCGTACCAGTTTTAAAAATGTGGTTTCGAGAAAAACGCGTTTAAGTATTTTAGTATATTGTGAATGCCTTATTTTAGGCAAAATCATTGCTTAACAAAAATGGCTGTATCTCCCAAACTATTTCGAATTTCGATAAATCCCTTTAGTATTCAATTTTTGAATATCCAATCAAAAACAAAATATGCAAAAAAAAAAATTTCCAAACCAGAAGACCCCCTTAAATGGTCTAGCCCACTATCGGTTGTTGCAAAAAAATAAAAATTTTGGGAATCCTCATAAAAACTATCAAAGTTAATTTTTAGGGGGGTGGGCACTAAAAAATTGTTGTGTTTCGATCCACTTTAATGTACATGTTATTTTTTATACGTACTTACATATGGCGGTCAACTTAAAGGTTGGTCGATGACTTACAAACTGATTTTACCTCTTCGCATATAATTCTCTGCCCCTGTTTTAACACACAACTACAAATTGAACATCGAATGTTTAATAGAAATTAACAAACATATTACACTTACATACTCGAAACACCAACATCATCAATCTATATGAACTTCACATACGTTCGATTCGATTTCTTGGTCAGTTGATCGTTTGCTATTAAATTTAAACATATCCCCACATATAATATTGTTAGTTACACGTATGTATGTATGTATGTACATAGCTGTACATGTCCGCTTGTATGCTTGTTTATTTCAATAGGGGCAGGTGGGGTTATTTGGGACTAGTTTGTTTTAGCTCCTAAAAACTCTATTTTTTTTTTTTTGATCTTTTGAGATATCCTAAAATAGCACAACTTAATTTTTCGTTAGTTGGATTATTTTTTAGATTTTTTCAGAAAAGTTCTTAACCTTCGTCTGAATATTCTGAGTTTTAATGATATTTTAGCACATTTCAAGTGAAAAGTTCAAGCTTAAGAGAAAAAATAATATTTTATTAGTAAAAAAAGCATTTCAAGCAAAAAAAAAAAAAATCTTACAAAAAATCAATAAAAAGCCCAAAAATCTTTAGAAAAAGCAATTTAAAGCTCAAAATCGGAAAGTCGAAAAAAGCCAATAAAGAACAAATGTGTAAAAAAAAGCATACAAAAGCAAACACAATCAAATATGTCTTTTTTGGTGCCCTCTTGCATGTGTTGCAGTTAGGGTTGCCAGACGGCCTTGATTTCGCTTGATTGAATAGAATTTTTACCGCTCGTCAAGATTCAAGAAAAAAATATGTTTTGTCAAGATTTTGTAAAGCCAAGCAGCTTAAAAAACTTATTATTTACATTTGTTCAAAGTTTTCCTTAAACAAAGTTTTGTAAAAAGCAAATGAACATTTTATTGTAATATTATTGTGAAGCGTTTTCTTTTAGTGCATTTGATTGCAAATCTATCAGCACTTATATTGATCACTAGGGCAAGGGATTTTCTCTATGATCTAAAACTGATGTAGACTAAATATTTATTCGAATCATTGAATTTTGAACAAAATGGCATGGATTTGTAGTTGCAAATTTTGCAAAACAAAAAAGCTTATTTTGACTTTTTATGCATATTTTGTGCTTTTTAATGCATATTTTTAATATATTATAAGTATTTTTTTTGTTAGTTTGTTAAAAACCAAAAATTTCGATGCATTATTATATTTTAATTTATGCAAAATCATTTTTATATTTTAAAGAGTAAGATTTTGTTCCTATTGAAAAGGTAGTTGCCAAATTCAATTTTTTTTTCTGTATTTGATATTTGCAAAAAATGTTCTTTTAAGTGCATATTATTAAAGTTTTTTGTGCATTTTTAAGCTCCTATTTTCCTTTTTTAGTTTTCACTTCCGAGTAATGAAATTTCAAGCAATTACAAAAAAATCGAGTTATCAGATATTTTTAATTAGAACTTGGCCTCACAAAACCGATTTATGGAGTTAATTTTTATTTTTTAAAGTATACCTGCAAATTAGAAACCATTATTGGTAGAATTTTCTCAATGTTTCGTCTTAATTCGTTCTTCTTTGGACAATATTGATATCAAAAATGTTTTACTAAATTATACACTCACAATATTTTTTCCGTAAAGACTACTGAATATACGCATTAAATTAATAAAAAATCGGTTTAAAAATGACTACTTCCTTTTCGTTTAAAACAATTATAATTTTTAGTTTATTTTTAACTGTTAAAAAATTAATTGAAGGAATCAGTTAAAAACAATAGATTTTTTCGTTTATTTTAATACTCAATATAATAAATTAACTTTTTGTTTTAAATAGAAAATTTTAACTGAATATTTTATCTAATACCGAAAGTCTGTTTTCTGCTTATTTTGTTTAGTAAATAACAGATTCAATAACATATTCAATTGAAACAACTTTACGGATTAACTTTTTAAATAACTGTTGAAATTTTATGAAAAAGTTCTTGTGAGTGTAATTCAGGACTGGCTTCGTAGTATTTCCGTGACGTAAAGAGCAAATAAATTAATAATTTACCATATATGCCATACAAACAACATGAAGAAGCGTTACCCAATTTACCTCATTATGACCAAAGATATAAAAACTCCCACAATTTTTTGCAAATGTTTCATTATTTGCGAAAACCGATACGCGATTCGTAAAATACATAACGAAAAAATATTTTTTTATATTTACCAGATTAAAAATGTAAGAGAAAAATGCAAAGTCCCAATTTACCGCACTTCCCAAATTAACCCACCTTCCCCTATATATATATATGTATAAACGAGTACATAAGTATTTTTGTTTGATTATGATGGGCGGCGACGTTCATACCTCGTTGTCGTAGCTCTTCACACTTTTTTTCAGTGCTATTAACAACAAAAACCACCTCAGCAACTATACAATACAACAGAGAGTGTAGAGTTCATTGCCACTTGTCAATTTATCGGTATAAATGTGACGCATTGCTCTGACATGTGACTTTCTAATCGTATAGTGTGAATGGATTGTAAACGATGAAATACAATTATTTTTCTTTTTCATTATTTTATTATTTTGTTGTTTTTGTTTCCAACACAAATACGTGATATGACCCAAAATATTTATTAACCTCTTCCGTTTCTTACTCTATTTCAGATAATGTACCAAGAAATGTTTTAAAAGAATGTTCTGAAATTGAAAAGGACTTGTATGTGATTAAAGATATTTCTGAAATTGGTATAATTTCAAATTATCCGTCCTTAAGCAAACTATTTTCACAGGGAGTGACAGCCAAAAGGCAGACAAATAAATTATCATCAGCAGCAGCAGATGCAGCAGCAGCAATTACAAAAGTAAAATCACCAACATCGTCACTATTACAGTCAAGACAAACAATCGGCCTTGGGAAGAAGATGCTTAGTGGACGTTCTTTATTGTTGAGTGGCTACAATAACAACAATACTATCGATAGTGTTAAGAAAAATTGCGAGCAAAATAGTGCAGCAACACCACCTCCACCACCCCAACAATTGGCTGCACCCAATCAGGGGGGCGTTTTAAATATTACACCCACTAGCACAGCAGCAGCAGCTGCTGCCTATCTCTATTTGGAGAAGGTCAAAAATGAACGAATGTCACCACGTGTGACAGCAGCTCAAATTGATTCCCTAAAGGATGCTATTATGGAATCATCAGCTGCTGCAGCAGTTGCTGCTGCAATGGTGAATAACAATAATAGTTGTTCTATTAACAATAACAACAGCAGTAGCAGTGGTGGCGGCGGCGGCGGCGGCGGCGGCGTTAGTAATTGCAACAATATCAGTAATAATTTAGTCATTAGTCATGTTCAAAATCAAATTGGCAACAGTGTTACCAATAATACCAGTGATGAATTACAAAGTCATTCCCTTACACAATCCTCCAGTCAGCAACAACATCAGCAGCAGCACTTGCACCAGCAGCAACAGCAACAACAACAGCAGCAACAACAACAACAGTCATTACATATGAATAGCAATCATGTCAAAAAAGAAAGACTTAGTCCTGGCACAAATGGTGATCACCAATCAACAGTATCAAGGTACGTACCGAAATGTCAACAATTTCGTTTTAAGTTTTTGTTTTTTTTTATCATTTTTCTTCTGGAATAATTGGAATCTAATCTACTACTTAATGCAGATCATTTTTGGGATAATACAAGGAATATTGACCAGGGTCAAGGGATTGTTGAGTTAAAAACATTTGACTTCAAATATATTCCATGTTCTTTTGATTTTACAAAAATTAATGGATGGTAGGTTAGACAATCAAGAAATCGAGACTAGAGGGAACTACACATAGACTATAAAATGTGACTCATGCCAATTTTAAAATATAGAGTTTCCATATATCGAGTCACATTTTCGTTTGCTACCTTCGTGAGCGAGTTTGGGGACATGTTAACAAATACAAAGTTAAGTCCATGGCACTCATTCTATATATTCGTGGTTATTCCTATTTTCACTTTCATATATTCGTGGTTATTCCTATTTTCACTTTCATCTCAAAAGCGCCGTAGCTATTCTGGAATACGCTAGTGATGTGAAGAAAATTTATGTTTTTTTGTGATCAACGATGCATTCTATAATACGCGTTTGATGCGAGTTTTCATAACTTTTGTTCGTCGCCAACTTTAGCGCGTTTGACGAGAAAATTATTGTTTTTAAAAGTGCAAAAAATCCACTCCGGCAGAATAACAAAATAAATTTAGTAGCATAAAACATTGTGTCTCTTTGTCTGCCAAGATTCTTACATTGAGAAAAAAATCGTTTCCCTTTTGCAAAAACACATAAATTATAAAATTTTCTTTATTCAATATTTAATATAAGCCAAACTAAAAAAAAAAACTACTAAATTTCAATATAATCAATAAATTAACATTTATTAATGTTTTTTATACTTCTTCTGCTCTGCTTTTGTGTATTTTTTTAAGAGATGGTAAATAATTTGATAGCTTTAACCGATAATTCTTCACGCGTATTTAAGAATGTAGCGAATCATGGGTGGTGAAAGTGAAGAGTCAACACTGACAAAATGAATCGTGTATAGTCGAATCGATCTACTGTACTAAACCCTTGAGAGGTAAGATAATAGAGGAGCTCAGATAAAGTACATTGAAATTAATCGAAAAAAGAGAGAAGTAGGTATTGTCTACAATCTCAGTGTTCTTGATATGCTTGAGGCAATCAGGCAGGGGTTGCCAGCATCCATAAATAGTACTCACTGACCCACTTTTCATAAACAATTTCTCTATTTACCCCTGTAGAACCCAACGCAAGACATTTTTTGCTTCACATATAGAACTTAGATGAAGCGATAGGACTGCTACTACATCAAGGTTAATAAAGTCATACAACTAAATGGTGTTTTTTGTACAGGCATAGAACTTTAAATTGGCAACGCTTGTTTAACTGGCGGCCATTTTGTGAGCTGTCAAGTGATTTATGTTTAGTGTATTTGGCATTTCAACATGAATAGACTGACGCCTGAACAACTCTTCCAAATTGTGCAAATTTATTTGGAAAATCATGGTTCTGTTCGAAATACGTATCGCTCACTATGTGCATTTTACTGTCAATATAATCGTCTATCAGAGCAATAAATTCGATTAACTTTGGAACGTTTTCGCACCACGTTTACTCTAAATGTCTACGCCGATAAGCCCGAAACGATTGACCACTTGGAGGACAACAATCGCCGCGTTATTGCCAATATGCGGCCACAAATGTTGGCAAATTAGACTACTTCCGAGTCAGCCGTGGATGTCATATGCCAGAAGTCATATTTAAATTATAATGTCAGAAGATTATTTCTCGAATAAAGTAAATTTCATGTCAATTTAAAAAAATCATCTTTGTTTTATTCCATTTCAAATTTGTATACCTCTATAAAAACACCCTTTTAAATATGACTTAACTTAAATAAGTCTTTAAAAAACGGTAATAATTCAACTTTTATACAAGAAATATTAAAAACACTTGAATTTTTAGTTTATCGATGTTTGTTCAGTTTAAAAATTATAAAAAAAATTTTATTTACCCCTGTTTTTATAAGGAGTACGGAATAGTTCCTCCAGAGGTATGCGTGTAACAAAAACAAAATACACGTATTGCTCTGGAGGAATTATTTCGTTCGCTTTATAAAAACACGTGGTTATTATTTAGCTTTGTAACTATTAGAAACATTAAAAAAACATTCTAATGGCGAGTAACTTTTCTAAAACAATATCCTGAGTTTAATTTTAACCACAGATATTTCCATATAAATATGTCATTTATAACTATGGTTAAGCCATAATCTTTGGGTATTTTGAGATATGCTAACAAGCGTAAATCAAATATTTAACCGTTCGGCTGACCATTGAAATACTTTTTAAAAGGATTATAATTAATGATGTACGAGTATTGTGACAAATTATTAAAACAGAAGCTAAACACCTCTAAGGTGTCCAAGAAATTAATAAGAAACATAAATAAATCTATTAAAGAGTTACAATCGAAGTAAAAAAAATAAAAGAACAAAAACCAAAAACCGAAAACCGAAAACACTCCATCACCAAAAAACATGATAGTTAATAATTGAATAAAGACGATTAACATAAAAGCTTAAAATGTAAGGGAATGTATCCTAATGTGTCCCTTCATCTGGTATTTGGGCTATATATAAAATAAAAAAAATTAAGTGGAACATTCCAAATACAAATACTCGTACATCAGCTTATAGACTAACTTCTTGGGCATTTTTGGGCTGTGGATAATTTTCTTGTGGCAACTAATTTAAAAAAGTTATATCATTGTATCTTTAAATGATTATTTTACGAAATTATTTACTAGCACTGTAATTTATAAGATGTCAATCTTGTTCTGGTAGGATTTTCAATTAAATAAATAAAAGTTTAGTAACGAACGTCATTATGCTTGTTAGGAAAATACCATAGCCACGTGTTTGATTACTATGGAGATAAGAATGGAGCACAATTGATAATTAATAGGTTTTTTGTTAAAGCTCTGCCCATTCTGCAGGCATTAGCTTTTCTAAAACGTCGGTTTCTGATGAGATCTTTAGTCAGATCGAAATACTATTATCAACCTAGCTAATATGTTTAATTTGCTTAATTTTTGTAAATATAAGGAGGTGAAAGCTCTTTATAAATTAAAAATAATCTGGATGTATATAAAAACAAAAAACTAATAAAACTGTAAAAAATATTACTTGAACCAAAGTAAAAAATAATTTTAATTTTTATATAATTAGAATATTTTTTCTTTAAAGTTTAGTAACGCCATGATGCTTGTTAGGAAAAGACCCTAGCCCGTGTTTGATTACTAATAAAACAAGAATGGAGCAAAATTGATGATTAATAATTTTTTTTATTAAAGCTCTGCCTATTCTGGAGGCTCTAAAACTTCGGGTGCTGATGAGATATTTAGCCAGATCGAAATACTAGTATCAACCTAGCTAATATGTTTGATTTGCTTTATCTTTGTACTTGGACTTATTTAATTTTTTTTCTAGATTATTTCACTGAGGGCTATTTCAGTTCTTCTTTTGGGGGTTATTTCATTATGAAACAACCCCCAAAATTTGAGTGGTATTTCATTATCTATGTTGGGGAATATTTTATTTCTTTTGGGTATTGTTTAATTTTTTTGGGCTTTATTTTATTGGGAGTTATTTCATTTATTAGTTTGGGTGTTATTTCATTGGGTCTTATTTCGTAGCGCCATTTCGGAGCGCTTTGAAACTAGTTACACACCTAGTTAATTCAGAATTTTTTTATTTCAATACAAACGGGGCTGCAATAAGAAATGATCAGGTACTGATAAAATTAAGTATCTCAAAGTATCTCCTTATTATTTCATGCAATCATTGAATCCCTGGCAAGTGCCATCTTTTTATAATTTCTTTGTTGTATGACTTTCAAAACAAAATAAAAAAGCAATTTGTACCTGACCAAAAAGTATCTTGTATGTAATCGTGAGCGTTTTTTTTTTAGAAAACAGAAATTATTGCGGCTTTGTCGGTTATAAATAAACTTGCACACAGAAAAAATAAAAAAAAAAAAAACATTTCAATCACGAAAACCACCGATTCAATAACTTTAATTGCTGAAATTCCGCCAACAATGAAAATTGGCAATTCAATGAGAAATTGATAGCTTAAACTGAATTATTTTTCAATTAAATGATAACTCATTGGATTAAAAAGTGGTTAGTATTGTATAACTTCTCAAAAAGCAAAAAACAATTGGATAAAGTGTTGTTGCCATACCAAATGATTTTTAGCTTGAATTTTATAACATTGAATTTAAGGCGGCATGTAATTCTCATTTAGTTAGCAGATTTATTTATACTTATGTGAACAAATTCGCACAGAAATTAGTTTTTTTTTTGCAAAAATAATCCCTTTTTGTTAATGAAAACCAAAATATTTTTTTTAAATAATTTTTAATTTATTTTTAGGATTTTTATTAAACAATTAACTTTAAAAATTATATCATCAATTTTATGATAATTTTATGTTAATATTCACATTTAAACCACTGATATTAAATTATTTAACTTAATAATATAATAAACCTAATGAGAATTAATAAAATCTAATTAAAATGGACTTATAATATTTGTTACTAATACATAAACATTTATAAAAAAACAACTACATACATAAATATTGCAAAAAACAACAACAATATGTTTTTTAGTATAAAAAAATGTCAAGCAAGTTCTAAATTTGAGCAAATATTTAATTGATTCAATTAATTTTCAATTGACAGCTTTTAAAATTTTCAGCAAATCGATTTAATTGAAAAAAGTAGGGAAATATTTTTATCTGTGTAGTATGTGACGAGGATTATGTCAGTAAAACAATTATTTGTCGGCAGAAGCATATTGTGTTGAAAAAAGGAACAGCAGCAAATATTTTGATAATAATATCAACTATTTGTATCAAGATTTACATGTTTGTCAATTCTTATTAATTACACTCAAAAAAAGTTAGTACAAAAGTTAGTAAAACGTCTTCTGAATTAAGTATTCTATTTTTCAGCTAATTTCATTATAATTAATGTTATAATTTTAGTTATACTTATTTCTCACTTAACTTATTTGAAATTGTGTCTTCAGCTATAATTTTAGTTATGCTTATTCAGCACTTAACTGATTTGAACTAATAGTTTACTATTTTTTTTTTGTTAAAAAATAGTGCTGATAAGCACATTATTAGTGTAGACGACAACCAGATTTGAAAGATATACACAGAATCAAGTAGATTTCGCGGCATATCAAGATGTAGTATAGACGAGGAAAATTATACTACAAATTGCAACTCTTGCAAGACATAGAAAAAAATCAACCAAAAAGATTTTTGTATCTGTTTTTCATACAAAAGGACGCTAACAATGTGAATACATATGTGGATTAAAAAAAAATCAAAAATGTATTTGTAAACAAAATATTTTTAGTGATTATTAATGTAGTGTGGTCACATTGCAAACAAATATACGTTCAGTTAGACAGACTAAAGAGAAAGACAAGGACACACATCTTAGGTAATTTCTTAATATAAAAACAAAAAAAAACTGTAAACAATTTATAGTTTGTTGTGAAACATGTTAAAAAATTCTACAAAATCGACGAGAACAGTTAAAACTTGGAAAAAAAATCAAATCAAATGTTTCACATTTTTGTTTTATTTATTGTGTTTGTTTATAGAAAATTGTAAATAAAATTTTTACCGTTTACAAAAATCCGACTTGGAAAATTCTTTTAAACACTTTTATTCACTTTTTATCAGGGACCGAAAATAACAGTTATTTTCAAATTTTTAAACAAGAAAAGCAATTAGAAGTAAATGTCGGAAAACTGTTTCAAGTATACCATTTTGATCCTTATGAACTAGTCTATAATAAAATGCATTGCTTTTTAAAATTTTGATTTTTATTTTTTTTAGCAAAAATAAAAGTTTTTTTTTGATTTTTATTTTTTTTGAGCAAAAATAAAAAATATTTTTTGATTTTTATTTTTTCGGGCAAAAATAAAAGTTATTTTTTGATCAAAAAAATCAAAAAATAATTTTAACTTTTGCTCGAAAAAATAAAAATCAAATAATAACTTTTATTTTTGCTCGAAAAAATAAAAATCAAAAAATAACTTTTATTTTTGCTCGAAAAAATAAAAATTAAAAAATAACTTTTATTTTTGCCCGAAAAAAATAAAAATCAAAAAATAACTTTTATTTTTGCTCGAAAAAATAAAAATCAAAAAATAACTTTTATCATCTGACTTTTATGAAAAAAGGAATAATTTTTACGGTCCCTGCTTTTTATGTTTACGAAAAATTACACTTTACATAGCGTTTTCTTTTAAAGACTTAAGAACACCAAGAAAAACGTGTGCATTCAGTAAAACTTTTTTAAAATAGCGACAGCAGAAATTAAACCCGATGACAGTTTTGACATATTCATGCAACAACACGAAATAAAACCAAAAGTCCAGTTTAGGGAACAGCCCACAATTGGGTGCATTCCCTTATTATAATTATATGTATGTATTAACTAAACACCGGTAGCGGCAGCAACAACAAACAACATTTATAAAGAAGAACGACTAAATTTAATAAAACAACAAAAAAACATTTTTGAAAAAGCATTTATCAAATCAAATGTTAACAGTTGTAGTTGGACACGTTATAGTAGTAGTAGTTGGCACCATAGGCAGGCAGGCAGGCAGGCAGGCAGAGGCATTACAGTCATTAAGCCATTGTGGTAAAATGATGGTAAACACGCCACACGTTAGCTGTCAATATTGGTTCCACTAGAGTCCAAATCAACGAACACTAAAGTGTTAATTAATTAGAGAAAGAACGAACAAAAAACACAAAATTATGAATAAATCTAATACATTTTACTATTAATACACTCAGAAAAATAAAGTAAGTAAAATGTTTAAAAAAATTACACTTGTTTTTTTATATTTTAAGCCTGAACCAAAAGCAAATTTAAAAATTTTTCATAACACCCCAGCCAGCTAATTTCGGAGTCCTCAAAAACTTATACTCAAAAATCAATCTAAAAAATTATGATTTTTTGGGCCCTCAGATTTCGGAGTCAAAATGAATTCAGTTAAAAATATTTTTATAAAATTTTGAAATTTACTTTTTTTAAAAAATACTCCTTTTTAAGAAAATGTGAGCCTTTAAAAAGCCCCCAAAATTGATCATAAGAATAAGGGAAATTTGTTTTCAAAAAACTGAATCAGAAATGACTCAGAAAAGATGAAAAAAAGTACTTCTTTTATGAACAGTCCAAAATGCCTCAGAAATAAAATTCATTTTGGAGCCTTAAAACTTTATTTTTGTTTTGTTCATTCTGTTGTTTTAGTTGGATTTTCTAATCAAAAACTTTAAAATTGTTTCTGTGAATATTTTGCTTTGTGTTTAAGTGCGTGTTGACTTTTTGCATTTAAAGCAAATATATTCACTGTTTAGTGCAATTTAATTGATTATTTTAACATTTTAATTTCCAAGGTAAGTGTTAACAACATGTCCAGCCGTAAATGTCTAAATAGGGCAAACGGGGGTGTTCCGAAAAACGAATCAACAAAAAAGTAGTCGTTTTTGTACAACAACACATACTTTTATATGAAAATGAATAATTTTTTGTGGATTTGTTTTTCAGAAAACCCACGATTTTTTTTAAATGTGCCATTTAGATTAAAATATTGCTAGTGGAAAGTTTAGTCATTCAATTGAAATGGATTCTGTTGTTTCCGATTCTTTTAATACTAAAAATTCCACTGAATATGTTACGGAAAAAGATTCTAATTCTATATCATTAGTAGTCCCAGTAAATTTTAATACAAATAGTTTGAACTATTGAAAATTTTGATGAAAAATTTAAAAAAATAAAAGCCTCTGATATATGGATGAAATATTTAAATTAGATTTAAAAAAAATATTTTGTGATACATCACCTCTAATTTCAGATATAATTATGATCAAATGAAATTATGTTTTGTGTAGTATGTGAGATCAAACACAAACAATTTTCTGATCATTTTTAAAAAATTTCTAGAATAGAGGAAAAAGATGTAATTTTTAGTGTAAATCGAATCGCAACATCTCAAAAACCGTTAGTCCGATTAAAAAAATTTCAAAATATTCTTGTGCAGCATGTCAAAATTGATAAAAAAAAATATGTATCGCAAGACATATTTTTGTTAAAGCGATTTAAAAATTGCTTTAACAAGCGATAGCTGGGCGCCACGGGTTAAAGTTATTCGATTTTTCTCAAATTTTCACCAAATAACTTTTAGAGCTAATACTACAATAATCTGAACAATAAATTGAAAATTTCCAAGAAAAGTTTTTCTGCATATAAAAATATGCCGCTCTAACGAAAATTGAGGTATTATTTACATTTATAATTATACATGTCCATACATGTTCATATGCGTACATTAACAAAAATTGAGGTAATATTTACATGTATGATTATTATACATATGAACACCTAAGTATGCTGGCATATGCCCATGTATGAACTCGAATGACTTCATATATGAGCATGAATGAGCTCATACATATATGTTGATTTTTAGCCGGGTGTTTAAATATTGCTGTTTTTATTGGGGTTTTACTCTCTTTTATAAAACAGAACCATTTAAACAATTTGAACAAAATAAATAAAAGATTTATTAAAAAAATCTTTTTGCGATAGATAGAAAGACAAAACATGTATTATTCTAAAAACAATAATTTAAATTTTGCCCTAACATAGCAACCCTGGTGGCCATTTTATTATATACCCTTTTGATTAAGGTAAAATCGGAGGCCACCGTAGAGCCATGTGTACTCATCTGAGAACAAAATTCTAAATTTTTCTTTTACACACAAATAAATTCCGTAGCCGGATTTTAAAATTTTTAATTTGCATTAAAATGGTAAGAGGGCAAACTCAAAAATTAAAAAACTCGACTAATTTTATTTACAAAAAAAAACCAGGCAAAGTTTAAAAATTGTGCTTATCCAGAAGCAGTTCCGGAAGGCATTATTTATTTATTAGGTGCTTCCAAAGCAAATCAGGAAGGCATCATTTTTTTTATTGATCCACTTGATATGTCTCCTTTAAACAGGTGAAAAGCGATTCTCTAATGTGCTCTCAGAAGCAATAAATTCAGGCGTTCGTAGGCAATAAAAAGCACTTTTTTCTGTGTATTGACAACATTAATGCTTAATGGTACACTCAAAGAATTTTTCTTTGTACTATTAATAAATGTCTTTTATTAAGTTGGATTCATTGGCTTATTGAATAGTTTTCCTTAAATTAATGAAAATTTCATTAATTAAATGAAATTTTCAAAAAACAGTTTTTGTTGATCCTTAAAATATGCAATAATTTGTATACAATTTTTTTTTTTTTTTGGCACCAAACATTTAGTTCTACCAGATTTCCACAGGAGGCGCTTTAGTTACTGGTAAAAATTATTTTAATACAAAAGTCTAAAAAAGCACATCATTTTGTTTTTGTTATTTAGGCCAATCGGTAACGCGCACTGTTTACATGTTGGTGGTTGCGGGTTCAGGTCGTGTTCAAGGAGATGTAAAAAAAGGGGAAAAAATAAAATGAATAAATATAAACAAAAATGAACAATCAAATAAAATAATGAAATCAAAATAAACGTGAAACAGAAAAAAAATATTTTTTTCTATTAAAAAAAAAAAAGTAATGAAAAATAATTATTTTCTATTATAATTCATTTAATGAAAATTCATTCTATTAATGATGGATTAAAGAGGGCATTTAGGGAAGCACAACAGATTGAATTCCCTAATTGCTTTATTGTACGGAAGGCAGTGAAGCGCTATTTTTTGGAGCATACAAATGTAGTTACTGCTTACCAAATCGAGGTTATTTTTTGCTGGGTACGTTAGGGACTTAATTTTTTTGACTCTACAAAACAATAAAACCAATTGAAGTTCGGGAAGTTCGTTAAGGCTGTACAGTAACACTATCATTTATTCCTGACATCCAATAATGGATTTAGGCTATTTCGTTTTATGCTGAAAAAGTTATACCTAGAAGAAAAGTTACAAACAAAGTTAGGTTTAATTAGGGTAATTTTTAATTGAGTTAGAGCACATTAACAGTATAAATATTAAAATTCTGATACCACCAAAAATATTAATCTTGAGTTACATGGAATCGCACGGTTCCGTAGATTTTCCCATATATTTGTTAGAGCTTTTTTTTTTGATATATTTGGATATTTGCGTACTTTAGCTTATTTTGTAAATATTTGCTTATTTTTACTGCTTTCTTCAAATACAGTTTTTATCTAGCAATCGGTTATTTAAAGTTTTTTATTGAAAATTTCATGTTACATGTTTTATTATTAAACAAATATTTTTAAAAACCAATTTTTTTAGAGTTTGTTTTTCGTTGGCCTACTTATCGTTTTAACAAATAACGACATGTGAAAAACAACTGAAATTACTGTTAAATTCATATATACTTTGCATTCCGATGAAGTATTTTGCACTTGATTTGTCAACATTAAATTATAATATTTTTTAGGAGAATCCATGTTAAAAAAAACTATTATTTAAAAAAGAAAACGAGAATTATAAAGCAATACAAATGTAAACAACTAAACATTTCGAATGTTTCCAAAATGCAGTGGTTTGTTTTTTGTGAACCAAAGGGAAAATATAGCTACCCTGCTTAAAATCGACAATTATTGATCCATACATGAGCACACATGCTTCATACGGAGATCCACATGCATATATACATGATTAATATGTGTTCACAAATGATTCATACATGTTCATATGAGGAGTCATATATGTTCATGTATCTGCATTACATTTCCATACATGTCCATATGTGCACATTAAAATTGAGATAATATTTACATATATGATCACATATGTATGTATTCCTATGAACAAATATGAATCCTATGTGGTGGTATATGTACATGTATGACCCCGAATGACTTCATATATGAATATGAATGAGTTCATAAATGTTCATAAATAGATGTATATATGTTTATTTTTAGCCGGGTACTCACAAATATTTTTATGAGTGTAGTAACACATATTTTTTGTTGTTTTCTTGTGGGACGGACCACTGTGATATAATTTAACGCACTACATGTGTTGTTTACTTTGTATTTTATTATGTTTATTAAATCAAACTGAATTTTGAGAAAACCTCTTTACGCCAGTCAACATTTTTTTGGGTATGGATTTCAAAGATTATTTTTTTAAATTATTTATTATTAAATAAAGGGTCCGCCATCTAACGTTTTTTGTTTTCAACTAGTGCTTATTTCGTGAATGGTAACACTTAGCTCATGTCTGATTTGACAGATAATTAGTTTTATCCTTCCGCTGAACGAATATGGGCCGTATGTTCGTTATCTTGTGAAAAAAGTGAAAGAAACTGGCATCCACATCGATAAACCAAAGCGTGAAAAGCCAAAAACAGTGCGTACACCCGAGAATATGGCTGCTGTGGCAGAAAGTGTGCGGGAAGTGCCATCAACATCAATTCACCGTCGTTCTCAACAATTGAACATTTCGGAGACATCATTATGACGAATTTTGCATAAAGACCTTAGTATGACTCCATACAAAGTCCAATTGGTTCAGGAGTTCAAAAAAAAAGTTATTTGGCGGACCCTTTAGTATAACATCGCCGTGTTCTCTTAATTTAACGCTAGACCCGTATTTAATCCTCGTTCCAACATTCTGTTTTAACAACATTTTTCAACAGGCACACGATATTAGACATTTAAAAATAATTTAAATAAAGTTTTTTGTTTTATAAAGTTTTTTATATTTTAGAAAAGTTGAAAAAATCGATTCAAAATTCTTTTGAACTGACTATCATAATCCCAAAAATACCGTTACCGAAATAATTGAAATATGACTATCGGTAAAATACCGTTACCGATATAACTGAAATACCAATATCCTTAAAATACCGTTACCGAAATAACTAAAATATCGTTATCACTAAAATATCGTTACCGAAATAATTGAAATCGCGTTATTCTTAAAATACAGTTACCGAAATAATTTAAATAATAATATCCTTAAAATACCGTTACCGAAATAACTAAAATATCGTTATCCTTAAAATACAGTTACCGAAATAATCTGACAAGATCATTGCTGCAAATTGATATATTTTCCCAAACACTGATCATAAACTAGCGAGGCATTGCAGTTCGAGCATAATACATTTTGGAACATCGCAATTCCGAGATTTGGATATTGTGCTATAAAAACACGGCTAAAAAGGCCTCTTTCATCTTAAATTTTCACCCCTTGTAATATCGCAATTGCGACAAATCGGTCATTCGAAAAAAGTCGCCAAAATCAGCTTCAATTTAAAACCCTTAACTGGCAGGTAGAAATATAGAGAGGTAGAGTGTCTTCCGAGTGGTAAAGAAATAAAATAAAAACCTCCCCTATCTAAATTTAAACTAAAACAAAAATAAAATAAAACTATCGGGATGAATTACCATTAGCTGAATAACCGTTACAGAAATACTTAAAATTACTAAAGTAACTGAAATACCGTTACCGTAATAAGTAATAAGTAAACTACCGTTAACGCTAAAACCCGTTACCAAAATAACTAAAATATTGTAACCCTTAAAATACCGTTACCGCAATAAAAGAAAATATCGTTACCCTAGCCCATAACCGTATCGAATCGGTTACCGTCCATGACAAAAATATGTACCAAAGTTGAAGAAAATCAAAAAGTTGAAAAAGTACAAAATAAAGTTCTAATCTTTTTTCAATTTTTGTATTAAACTCAAAAAATTTCTACAAATAAAGTTGGAAAGAAGTTCGCGAGTGTTAATGAAAAACTTGTACAAAAAACATTAAAACAATGAGCGCCAAATCATTCCATCACGTACATTGCGGCAAAACCATATGATTTGTTTTATCAAGAGTATACTCAAAAAAACGTCAGCAAAAAATTTTGCTGAGTCAGCAAAATATTAGTCATTTAATTGATTACAAATTAAAAAATCCTTGCTAAAAATTAATAAAATGTTTGCTGAATATTAGTAGACTGAAAAAAACTCAAAAATTTTTTAGAACAATTACTTTAGTTAAGTTATTTGCTGAAAATCGTAAACATTATTTTGTGATTATTTAAAAAAAAAATTGACAATACATTAAAAGATATAAAAATGTCCATACATTGACGACATGAATTAATTTATTAGCTGAAAAAATATACAGTGGGGAGCACTCGTGAGTACATGTAAGTACTTTTTACACCTAAAAATTCAGACCGAAAAATATTTGACACTAGAAGGTATGTAAAAATGTAACTAAAGAAAATTATTCAGTAATTAATTATAATAAAATTAATAACGATTGTCATTATATGGCGGTTACAAACATTTTACCCCAAGAAACTATAATAGTTCTGCTCAGAAAAAGCTTGTGGAACTTAGATTCTTGTGAAACGAATTTTTTATTTTTTTTATGATTTAAAAGTTTTTAAGCTGTTTCTATATGATTTCGACAGGAGGTTTACAAACTTTATGAACACTTTTACCATTTGCGGCTTAAAGCCCATATTTTACTAGCGAAAATAAATATTTAAACATCTGATAAACCAAGTAACCAAATTTTTTGGTTGACAAATACCGGGATCCCAAAAAGTCCAGGGATTTTTAAATATCAAAACCGATTGGCATTCCCAATTTATAACTAATTCGGTAAAATTTTGTATAATAGAAAAATATTTGTATAAGGGCAAAATTACGTCCTAGTTGGATACCCCATCGAACCCGGAGTTTTTCTGTGTAAGCTTTTCAAAGGAAGATCCTAGACGTGGAATTTTCTAACTTTTTAACCATTTATTTCTTTCCATGTAGTTTGTTATTTTCCCAAGCAGTTTGGTGTTTTATAATTATGTGAAAAGTTTTCACATCGGAAATAGCAACTCCATCTTATTAAGAACATGTCAAGTCACATTATATTAATTTTATACAAAGGACATTTTCTTTACATGGGACTAAGTAAATTTGATATCATGTGAGTTACATATGTCCGAGTTGAATTTTTCGTCGAGAAAATTTCTTGCATGGTTATAAAGTGTGATTTTTTAAGAGCTTTCGGATTTGATTTAAAAAAAAACACATATAATTTAGAAAAATGTATGAAATCTTTATTTGAGTCGATCGAACTATCTATATTATTCAATGTTTAAAGATGATTTTGAGGCTACGCCTCAAATGGTTTATACGCTTTATCTCACTAATAAATTCTTCAATATTGGCTTTCAGTGCGGCAACCGTTGCGGACTTGTCCCTATAGACATGAGCTTTAACAAAGCCCCACACAAAAAAATCTAAAGGCGTTAAATCGCTCGATCTAGTCGGCCAATTGAGCGGACCCAAACGTAAAATAAACTGTTCTCGTAAAATAAATTTTAACTCGCCTCTCCATTGGGCCATTGTTTCGAGTGCTGTGTGGCATGTGGTACCATCTTGTTGAAACCACATATCACCCGAGTCCAGCTCTTCCATTTTGGGCAAAAAAAAAATTATAATCATCGCACTGTAGCGCTCGCCATTCACAGTAACCATCCTGCCTTCGTCGTCTTTGAAAAAGTACGATCCAATGATGCCACCGGCCCATATTCCACATCAAACAGTGCATTTTTCGGGATGCAATGCTTCTGGCGAAATTGCCGTATTTGGTGTGAAGAGACCAAATACGGCAATTTCGCTTGTTCACGTATTCATTCAACCGGAAACGATCTTCGTCGCTGAACACAATTTTCCGATAAAAAAGTGGATTTTGATCCAACATTGCCAGCGCCCATTCACCAAAAGTTAGCCGTTGTGGTAGGTCGTGTAGCTTCAATTCTTGCACCAGCTGTATTTTAAAAGGTTTTACACCCAAATCCTTCCGCAAAATTGTCCACGTAGTGGAGTAACAGAAGCTGCGAACAGCGCCGAATCGATAATTCACGGTCATCAACAACACTGGCGGATACAGCTGCGATATTTTCCTCTGCCCGCCCTCTACGTATGCGTGTTGGTGGTATGCCAAAATTGTCCAATAATGTAAATTTGTTGCGAAATTTAGTCACAAGATTCCGAATAGCAGCCTCAGAAGGTCGCCCAAACTGACCATAAATTGGAAGAAGTGCACGATGCACTTTCTTAACCGATCATTAATTTTGATAATAAAATTCAATACTCTGCAAGCGTTGTTCTTTTGTAAGTCGATTCATGGTTAAATTATAGACCAAACTGAGCATGTTTAACAGTAACACAAAAAAAGCTGAGTTGAAAAACAAAGTTGCCAAAAAGAAAGTTCTTGAAAAATCACCCTTTAGAACTCCCCAACAGGTTTGTGTAAAAAATTATTAAACATACTTGTGGCGGTTCTAATGTTGTGATTGAAAACGTACGCTCATAGAAATAACAACAAATTAGTTAAAAATTACGTTGCAGAAAAAACTATTAAATTGGCAGATTTTTTTTCTAAATATTAGTAAGATAAGAATAACAAAAATAAATCTGTTTAATTTATAAATATTTACTTATATTTGGGCTTAATTTTAGTTTATTTAAAGTAACAAATTAATCTGCAGAAATCAGCCAGAAATTTGCTAAATATTAGTAGACAAAACAAAAAAAGTGATATTTTTAAAGTTTTTTTTAACTTTTTATCTAATGTTAATAAAAATATGTCCTTCTGAAACCTGCAATCTACAATTTTTTAGCAAAAATTCCTGTTGAGTTTAGAAAAATGTACTGTTTTTGCATTCTACTAAATTTGAGGAAAATATAGTAAAACTTTTGTTGATATAACAGTTTTTGTTTGGTATTTTGAATCTACAAATATTTGGTAACAGTTTTTGTTTAATTTAGCAAAGTTAACAGATTTATTTTGGCTGTTCTTACTTTATAGACTTGGGCAATCTAGTACGTTTGAGTGAGCGCTATTTCTAGTTCAATTGATGTCAATGAACTATGTCGCTAGGGTCGAGATGAATCGATGTTTGACAATTTCATTCAATCATTCGTTAGATCGTTTGTTTGATAATTTTTAAGCGAATTATGCAAGATGTTTTCGGTGGCAGATTTTGAAAGTCTGTAATTTCTACACAAAAAATTGTCTTAAGAAGATGAGATAACCTGCCATAATTCAGCGATAAATGAGAGTCGATAAAGGATGTTGAAAAATAAAATTCACAATAAAATTGTTTTTTCAAACACAAAAATAAAGTTTAAACAAAAAAAAAAAATAATTATTTATCAATAATTTAATTATTAAAGTCGTTTTTGTAACGATTTATTTAAGAATAATAAGAAAAAAACATGGTTTTTATATTTTTTCATGTTCCTTCACCTTATCTTTCTTAAAGGAATTTAACAGACATGTGAGTCCTTACAAATTTCGTGACCACGAATTTGCAGAAAACCGTGATCGGGATCTCATTACCTGAGATGGCAACATTAAAAACAAAACAAAATTAAACTGAAAAGCAACATAAAGAATATAAATATTACTCAAAAACTGCATTAAATAAATAAAAAGTTTCAATGGGCGTGACACTTCACTGATCTAATGCGAAAATTCATTGATATTATGCAGATAATTGTCTTAGTGTAGTATAAATTATTGAGTTTGAGAATATGTTTTGTTGTAGTATTCAAAATTCATAAAATTTTGATATAATAGGGAAAAATACATTAATTATTTATGTATTTTTAAAATTATATTTATTCGTTTGAGTAATCGAATAATTTTAAAAATTAATCGTTTGGTCACAAATTCTTTTGTCGTTTACTCGAGCAAATTAAAAACACGAATAAATGATAACCCTAGTAGGTACCTTTTAGACTTTAGTTTTTAAAAAAAGTGCTATTAATTACCCCTTTCTCCGCTGCACAGTAGCGCCTGTAGAACAAGTGAGGTGGCAAAAATCAAAAATTTCATGTGCCCCTAAAAAATATTGAATAAACCTATTTTTATAGGAAATTGTCCAACGATTTCAAATATGCCACTCTTATTACAATCAGATTTTTGGTTCAAAGTTGACCGATTTTCAGTGTTCAAAAAAACAGAACATTTTTATGTAATTTTGTCCGCTTTCAGATGCCGAATCTCGAAAACTAGAAAACGGATCGTCATTCTTTTTAATATTATTGATAGATATATTTATTAAGAGAAGATTAAAAAAAAATTAGACTGTTTGCTTTGTATTGGTCCAGGTACTTTGATATTTACAAACTATCCATTTTTTTCAATTTTTCTCAACTTTGGTGAAAAATAAAAAAAAACTATTAAAAACTATATTTGCCATACTTTCAAAATAACTTCTTTGATTAGTCCTTTACCTATTGCAAAAATTTCCAGCTGCCCGTTCTAGCCCCATTTTTAGCTAGAGGTAAAATTTTGAAAAAAGACATGGTTCAAAAAAGGTGTCGCATGCATTTTTGGGCAATTAATGACATATAAACGCGAAAACCCATTCTTATTATTATTGTTAACATATATAATTTTTGTTTATGAGTTTAGGTAGGTTATACTATATATTTTAAAACAACCATAATCCCGTTATTAGTCAAGGTTAGGTAGATTTTTGTTTTTCATTCAAGGTATATTATGAAAATGTTTGTACATTAGGTAGATTTTTGTTTTTAATTCAAGGTAGATTAGACTATATATTAGACTATATATTTGAAAAAAAAAATATCATAATCCCTTAGTTATATATTTTAAAATATTTCTTTTATAATATTGAGTTTTTATAATAATGAGTTTTTCAAACAAGTTGGACTAAAAGTAGACTAGAACAAGAACGAATTCGGAAACTCAAACGATGGAAACACTTCGAGAAGGTTTTTTGAAAATGATGAGGCTGTAACTCGAATCACTGGAATAGACAATGAAATCATTAAGAGATTGGGAACGATCTTGAATATTTTAAACTGCAAGGAAAAAGTTGATTCTGAAAAGTATGGAGAATATGCCTCGAAAACTGCATCTCTTTTAGCAAACTTATATCCACAGAAAAAGTTGACCCCGACAGTTCACAAAATATTGTCACATGGAAAAGATATAATTGAATATCAGCCTTTGCCAATTGGAGAGCTTTCTGAAGAAGCACAGAAATCCCTAAACAAATTTTATAAAAAATATAGACTGCTGAACACTTTCAAATCATCAAGGGTAAGACAAAATGAGGATCTCTTCAACATGTTAGCAGCATCTTCCGACCCACTTATTTCATCACTGGCATATATAGTCACGAAAAGAGTTAGAATATAATTATAGTTCAGAAATCATAAGTCCTTTACGGACTGTGAGCAATATTGAAAAAAAAAAATTGAAAAATAAATTTAAAAAAAAATTAAATTTTTTCTGGAATAGTTTTAAATCATAAAAGCCTTTAAAAGAGACAAAAAAAAATAAAAAAATTTAAAAAAAATAAAAAATATTTTTTTTACTACCCATGAAAATGATTTTTTACAAATATCAACTTTGCTAACCTATAAGTAGGCACCTAAGAGGCGTAGAACACTTTTCAAACACTTTCATTTCATAGGTTGATCGATTATCTATCATATGCTTTTTAAATTTGTTGATTATCTCATTTGGTTCGAAAGTTATGATTTTTGCAACGGAAAAACTGAAATGGCGCCACTGTGCGCTGGTTGCTTGAAAAAACATAAATTCTCACTTCGACAGAGGTCCATCTGGTCACAAAATATTGTTAAAAAAATCAAACGGAGTAGATAGTTGGTATCATATGAAATGAAATAAATACATCTAAATTCTATCTCAAAAAAGCTTTGATTGGTTTTTATATATAATTTTTTTTTTATTGTTTAAATTAAATTAACATTACCGTGTGAAATTTAAGTGGAGACAAACCTAAACGTTTTATATATTATAACGTACACAATTCTTTAAATTTTTGTAGATGTTAACCAAAAAAACAAAACTATAAAATAATATTAGGGAGAAATTTGTTTGTTGTATTCGAAATGGTTAAGACCTTCGGGGTGTTCTATAACTATGCGAAAAGTTTTCTTAGCGAAAAATGCAACTCGGACATGTTTAGAACAGGGTGAGTCACATGATGTTAAATGTAAGAAAATGTCCATGTAAGAAAATGTCCTTTGTATTGAATTAATATTATGTGACTCGCCCTGTTCTAAATAAGGTAGAGTTGCTATTGTCGATGTAAAAACTTTTCGCATAATTATAGAATTCCCCCACTGACTCCACATCAAATGTATCCACACTAGGGACGCCAATCGTTATTGATATTTAAAAATATCGGGATTCGGAATTAGCAAATCCCGGGATTCTGGTGTTTGTTTATGTTAACAAAAAAATTCGGTAAACACAACAAAATTATTCAATTGCCAAAAAATTCGACTGTCAGCACGAATATGTTTTCTCTGTGTATATTTTTTTAGAGGAATTTCGGTAATTTTGATGGTAAAAATGATTTGAAAACCAATGCCAACCGTACCAAAAAGAAAATGGTACTGGCAAAAAATTGCTATTTTTGTAAAACCCACTGTGTTAAAAATTACCAAAGGTAAAAGTAATATCGTTCTAGGAACACACTATTTTGTTTGCAAATCATGTGTTATGCCAGTGCCATCCGGAAAAATTCTTTGCCAATATTGTTTTAACCAAAATTACAACTTATTAAAAGCATTTTATTTCACACTTTTAAATATGATACATTAGACTAAGAACGAACTGTATTGCTGCTTTTTAAATGTTTTTAATTATACATATTTCTCGAAATAAGTTTAATTTAAGCTATTTTAATGGCACCACATTTTTTAATTACCAACGTTATGCCAACAGTGGCAAGTTTGATCAAACCAACGGTTGGCCTCTGTTATCAATCGGGTAACAGGACAATACTGTTAATTTTGTTAATCGTACGTTCTGCCAACGCATAACCGAACTTCGCCGCCGCTTTGCCAACACTGTACCGATTTTATTTTTCTGCCTGGGTAGTTACGTTCGGTATATAACATCTAAAATTTTTGTTCACAGACTTTTGAAAAACGATTTTATTGTGTTTAAAGTTCACATTTTTGAACATCTGATAATATTTTTCGCTAGTCACAGTTAGATTAACTGTTTGTTAATCAAAAAGTTTAAAAAATGGTTTAACCCATTTTTATGAGATTAACTTTTCTTAGCCTACCTACAGCTATTAGAAAATATATATTACAAATGCACATTCTGCAAAAAGTTGATAATTCTTCTGCAGTAATAATAATAATATATTTTTATATGAAGAGAACTTTTTAATTCGGTAGTTGAAGCATATGGAACGGAAAATTAGATAAAATTGCAATTTCTTTTTAATACAAACATTTGTTCACTGGCATGTCTAATATATGCACAATAGGATGTCCCTTAGAATAACAATTTGTCGATTTTCGTTTAGTATTTTTTTTCTAAGTTTTTTTTCTAAGTTAACCCGGACCGAAGGTTTGCCGAAAATAGCCCATTTTAGAAGAATGGTGTATTATTATTAAAAATTAATAGTGAATTTTATCGTTGATCTATAAATTTATGTGTGAGATTTTATTTGTTCGGTTTTAGATCATGACAAATTTTTCTCTAAATTAACAGAAAAATTATAATTTTTATATGATAATTTACTTTGACTATTAGAAAAAAACACAGAAAAAGTTATTAGACACTAGCATGAATGGAATGCATTTTCTGACCCACTACGGTCTTCATCAACATTCTTCGTGCCATTTAGTGGTAATCGTAAATATCATATATTTAACTCACACGTTAAAGAAATTGGGTAACGTTAAATCCCACATTACTCTGTGTGTTGACTTAGAATGAAATTTACCACGAACGATTTCTATTTATAGTGTTTTTGTTTTTTTCTCTAGTCATTATCATAGTTGCCAGTTTAACTTTCAGTTAAAAAATTCATAAAATTCGAAGTATCAAAAAAAACTTATTTTTTATTTCAATTCATTAAATATACCCAAAATTATTAAGATATGACTTCAGCCCACTTTAGCCTGGAATCCAAAATGAGCCACGAACTCAATTAATTTTAAAGATTAGTTAAATTTTGGATTTTCTTCTATCTTTTTCCTAGAATGTTGGTTTTCCAAATAATCAAGCTCGAGGTCTGAATTGTTTTTAAAGTATTTAATTTATATAAAAATTCCTTAATCAAGCCAATATTTCAAATAGCTTCGCTATTTATCTTCCGGGCGGATATTGAAAAACACTAAAATAAACTTAAGCTACACAGAAAAAACTGAAAACGGGTTTCAATTAAAAAATTTGTTAAATCAATTAATATTTTAATTGATTTTGCACCTATCACGGCAATGATAGTATCAATTAAAACTTTTATTGAAAATTAAAAAGGAAAAAAAGTTATAAATAACTTCTACAAAAAAAAAATATGATACTCACAAAAAATGTGTGACCGATACGTTGGTATGTGTGTTTTTGGTAATGCTACGTCTGTTTGTATGTTTGTGTGTGTGCTTGTTTTGTTTGTAAACTTCAAATTCATTTGGTACTTAATGCTGAAAATGTTCTATTTAAGCATTCAGTGTATGAAAAAATAATTTGAGAATAACGTCTAAAATAAAATATGTATTTATATATTTAAAAGTCAATTAAAATATTAATTGATTCAATTAAATATTTGTTTAGAAACAAATTTAATTCAAATCAAATCTTTAATTAGATATTTTAGGTTGATAATTTTTTCTGTGTATGCTTGTTTACTCTTCGTCTGTCTTCAAAGCACAATTCAGACCTGGAGCTTGATTATTTGGAAAACCAAAAATTTTTAAGATTTTTTGAAATTAATAATTTGAAGATATCTATTGCTATTTTAATAGTATAATAGTTGTTAAAAATAAAAAAAAAAAAATTGGAATAATTATAATTCGGGTTCCGGTTTGAAACGAATACATTTTCTGAAAATTGCTCCTATTATCAAATATTTACCAAAATTGCAATGTTTTAATCCAAGTTTGCATGTTTTTTTTTAAATATTACTTAAATTTAATTAGACAATAATTACCTATACTTTTGTTTAAAAAATTGTTGACCCTTAGTATCCTGGGGTCAGAAAAGACCCATTAAACTAAATTATATATATAATATATATCCACTTGATAAAAATAGTTATTTTATGTAACTTGATCCCTATAGGGTTAATTTTTACACTTCTGACCAAAAAATACATACTAGGAAATGTACTGAGTAACACATTTTATAATTTTCGGGCAATAGCATTTAAATTTTATTAGACTATTTGACCCTTTGTGGCCGGGGGAAAAAAAGTCCCACGAATCTTAATTTAAATTATGACTATAAGAAAGGAATATAAAGCCTTTAAATGCATTAAAAAAAGTTTTCCACTTGATTGAAATTATTATTTTGTGTAACTTGATTCATTCATGGCTAATGTTTTCACTTTTCACCATAAAAGACCAACTAGGAAATTTACAGAAGAAAATTTTTAATAGGAAAGAAAACTGCAATTTAGCTGCATTACATTCGAAGCCATACTTGGGTGTGATCGCTAAACGGTCATGACTTGGTATTGTTATATTTGTAATGTATGAAGAGCGCAGGTTTGATTCTTACAGGTTGTTATCATATAGAGACAATCTGACAATTATAAGACACAAATAATAATACAATTTAAATGGAAAATCACTGATGACGCCTGTCCATAAAAAGCCAAAACTAGTCTAGTCCGATTTAAAAATTAATAGTGTTTATAATTTTTAGAGAAAAACATTTATTCTTCTTAACCTCAACCTTCCTAAAATTTTGTTCAGGTTTTTATTAAATTTAGATTTGTGGTAGAGGGTACTTATTAACGAACAAGCGCAATTATTTATACTCCAAATCATATTTGTAAGGGTTAAAAAGGTGGGATCAAAAGTGACCCTTAAAAATAAAGATGGATCAAGTTACACAAAATAATTATGTTTATCAAGTGGAGATATTTTTAAATCAATTTAAAGGCTGTACAATATTGTAGTAATCATTGAAATTAAGTTTCATGGGTACTTTTTAACCCCAGGAAACTGAGGGTTGAATATTTTTTAGACAAAAGTAAAGATAATTATTGTTCAATCAAATGTAAGTGATATTTTTTCCGAAAACTATGGAAACTTTGATAAAAATATTCAAATTTTATTAAATTTTTGATAAAAAAAGCAATTTTTAGAAAATGTGTTGGAAAGAAGTCGCTCCAAACACAAACTTGTACTTTTTCCAATGCATTTTTGTGGTTGTTGTGGGTGCAGTTACGAATCTATTTTTAAGGGGCACCCTAATGTACAATGATAAATTTAAAAAAATATTTTTCTCATGCATAAAATTTATAAAAATATAAAAGAACACTTTTCAATTTCGAAATGCGATATCCTGACTCAAACGCCGACATTATTATACTCAAATTAAATATGATTTGGTGTAGATTTATTTTTTTAATAAAATTCATGATTTTTCGATAAAATTTCGAAAAATTAAGGAAAATATACGAAAAAGTGAAGTGAATGATGTAATAACCGAAATATTTCAAAAACTGCAATTGAAAAAATATGTTGGTTAGGTTTGGATTCAGCGTACATATGTTTATTAAAAAGGATTTTTGGTCCTCGAGTAGTGTTATTTGTTTCAAGGTTGGAAACCGATACCTTCCTAATACCGTTATACGTTTCAAACCCCTTGATAACCAATACCAATACCGAAACCCTTGATTTCAAAAATACCGGTATACCATAAACCTAATACCAGCATCGCATTGAATCGGTTTTTTTTACAAAAATTGTTTTTTTTTAGTTTTAGCAAAAACAATGGAATTTTTTTTCCAAAATTACAAAATTAATTTAACTTGATGGGTTTTTTTTTATTAAAAACTCGTATTGCTAACTTAACGTATCAATTTCTAATTTGCATTGGCAACATTGCATTTTTTTAATAACAACACAAAATGTATTGTTTCGGTATCGGTAATACCGATACGAACGAAATATCGATTTCGATACCATTAACGGAAAATCTCAATAATAACAGTTATTCGTTTCGATTGCCAACCAGTTTTTTATCTTTTGCACAAAATGCCTTTGCGAACTTTTTCCAGTTTCATAGACATTTTTTTTAAGTTCATCATTTTTGGGCTCCCTTTTGCACACGTTTGGCTGTAAAGAATTGTATAAATTTTTAACAATCTATCTGTTAGACGTAGCAATTCTCATTGAGTGTAGCAACATACATAATAAGAGATCGTCGTTTATTTCCAAACAAATTGACATTTACGGTCTGTTTTTGTAAGACGTGTCACTCAAAAAATTCGTGTAAATGAGTGAAGAAATTCATTTTGGGGTTTTGTATCGCAAATGTCACTTTGAATTGAGTAAAAACGTAAGAGTTGTCGTTTTCGTCTCTTTTTTTGGTTTCCACAATGCGATTTGAAACGTCACAAACGTCAAAAACAGACGTTCACAAAAAAGTATTCGTCAAAGAAAAAAGGCAACAGAATTTAATATTAAAAAAAAATACGGTAAAACTCGGTTAAGACGAACCCTCGGTTAATACGAACTAATTTTTAAGTCCCGACGTTTTGGCAACAATTTTCATATAAAATTCATCTTTTAATACGAACTCGGTTAATACGAACCCTCGGTTATTACGAACTTTTTTAAGCAGTCCCAAAAACTCGTTTTCATACAAATTACCATGTTTAGTACACTCTTTATCCGTTTAATGGGATAGACCTAATATGAATTTCATATCCGTGGATGACTTTCTAGATATAGATGCTAATGTTTTGACGTCACATACTTTATCAGGTTAATCCTGCCGATGCTGGAAATTTGTCAAGTGATATATTCGAACAAAATCGTGTGCCGAAGAAGCTGACAATCATATTTTGGTAATAGAAAAACTTATAACGAATGAAATCGTTAATTCAGTCATTAAGAAAAAAAATAACAGATTTTTTTTTTTAATGAAGAATTTTTATTGAATTTTTAATTGTGAATACGTGAAATGCTAATTTTATTTTTTATTTATGTAAAAATCTTGTTTTTGTTTCAATAAATACATATTTTTAATCGTTAAAAATACCCGCTTAATACGAACCTCGCTTAAGACGAACTAATGTTTTTGGTCCCTCGGAGTTCATCTTAACCGGCTTGTACTGTAATACTTTTTAACAAAAAATTGTAATAAAAAAAGAATAATGATTTTTATTTTCATTTATATTTATTTACATTTTTAGTTGTAAATGTTTTTGTTTTTTATACAAATTATGTTTTTATATCCACTTTTATTGTTTTCTAAACAAAATAAATTAATTTTTCTTTTCAAGCAAAAATCAGCTGTTTTTGTTTATATTTCATTTATAGTGTTGGATTGCCATCTACCAACGAAAAATGAGTTATTTGTATATGAAATAAACTAACAAAAACCGAAAAGCAACGTCATGGCAATCTCTACTGTTTGACATAACATAAAGCTTAACGTACTCAAACGTAAGTCACACGAACGAATTATAAAAACTCATTTCCTTACGTATTCGTTCGGGTGCCACACGTTCGTCTGAAATTATACACGTATTGTAAAAACAAGCCGTTAATTAACTTCGAGCGATGCAGTTGTGAAACACAATCTATTTAATTTTCACATCGTTTGTTCTTATTTTCTCATTTTTTTTGTTATTCATGCTCTTAACAGTGTTGCTAAGTTTGAACTATATTTTGTAAACAAACAACAAACATATGAAGAGGGGACTCGAAAAAGGGTATACAGACCAGGATCAGGAGACGAGAAAAACTTAGGAAATGGTCAAAACTTAATATTTTTAAATACTTTTTTTTAGCATATCTACAGATCTAGAATATATTTATCAATATGCAAAATTTTGTATAAAAAACTAAGTAGAAGTTGCAAAAATTTTGACTTCAAAACTAACAAAATATGGAAAAAGAGTATACAGACCAATTTATTTTTGAAAGCATGTTGAAAAAATTATGATTTGGCACGATATTTATCATCCGATGTTGACGAAAACAACATTATTTATAAGTAAGAAAAGTTCCAATTACTTCAAGGACATTTTTTTAAGAAATGGAAGGATAAAATATAAATGTATCAGTATTTAGTAGATTTTATTAGTCAGTAATGCAGATAAACAAATAAATAGAATGCGATGCAATAACGATTCACTCACAATTCTCTGTTAACCCTTTGACGATCACAGTCAAGCATAGTGCCTAGAAGTTTTTATTTTGGATATATACTCTTTTTGATGCTCCTGCTTTAAATCCAAATAGCACTTACAAAGACGGTATTTTTGCAAAATTAGAAAAGTAAAAATACAACTTGAGAAAGTAAAAATACAACTTATCTTCGGACTTTGTGAATAAAATCTTTGTTTTACTATTGTAGTTTCAAAATTGTGCTAAAAAAAAAAGTTCTATGCAATTAACTTTAAAAAAATATTGAAAAAAAATTAAAATACTGAATACCTAAAATTGAACTTTTCAAGTATTTATTTTAGATAAACACGCCGAAAAATACAAATGTTTAAAATAGTATATAAAAAAACGCGATTCCCAAAATATGGTCTGTATACCATTATTTGCCTCCACTCTGCATATGATGAGTAAAGCTAACAGAGAAATTCTATGGTTCGCATATGATCTTAGTCTACTAGCATATGTACAATGAAATACACTGCGTTGCATAATTATAACTACAAATGATTTTTGCTATTTTTTTCTAATATTACGAACAATTTTTTATAACTTATAACTGTTTATTCATTGCTACGAAATGGCATATATAAATATTAGGCTTATATTCACATCAGCGATATAGTCCACAATTTGTGTGCAACTAAGAGATGTGACTATAAGCGAAAAGTACTGTTATGGCAAATAAAAACCCCTAATTCTTCCTAATGTATTTACCTTGCTCTATATGAATATTCTGATTGACATTCAAACACAGATCTATATCGGAATTAGTTTTGCATACTTTTGAATAATTAAAAGTTATTAGATTTTTTATAGTTTTGAAAACAATAGATTAATTTTGAAGTTCACGTCCTAACAAAACAAATCATAAAAATCTAGACTATTTTAAAGTATTTTAAGTTTTTTTTTTTTGGATTTTAATACTCTTAAAAAGGTCTTAAAACAAATTTACAAACAACTTAGAACATATACGAGGGCTGTTATATTATGGAGATACAATGAAAAAAATATTAAGGTATTCAGAAGGGATTTACTAAATGTCGTGTGCGTTGTATAGTAAGCGGCACCCTGAAAATAAACTTTGACATTTTCTAAGAATATTCTTGAAATATTTCGTGTTTTGAGATAATCGTTAGTGAGCTGGACCATTTTAAAAAAGGTCTTCTTTTTATTTTTTCAAGATATTTTTTTTTTGTTCCAAGAAAATGTATTCAAAAGTTTTTAACGACTTTATTGTCTTTCACTCTCACTCATTTCTATAATGTAATATAAGACTTACGGCTTGTTTTTACAATACGTGTATAATTTCAGACGAACGTGTGGCACCCGAACGAATGCGTTAGGAAATGAGTTTTTATAATTCGTTCGTCTGACTTACGTTTGAGTACGGAACTTGATGGTTACACGATCAAGTTTTGCCTATCAAGTTTTAATACACTCACACTTTTTTACCAATACAATCACACTTTTAAAAATTGAAACGAACTTGCTTCAGATTTCTCTTTCAAGTGGAGTGTATCAATTTACGTTCAAGAAAACAGCTGATTACAATTCTTTTGAAATTTGTTTTTGTTTTTTCTTTCACAAACATTGAAATTGCTTTCAACTTGCGTGCAGCCTACGTCACAGCTGTCAATTATTACATATTTTGACAAACAGTATATGTAAAAGATTATCAAGAAAATCTTGATCGTGTGCCTGCAGGGTAAAGCTTTATATTATGTCAAACAGTAGAGATTGCCATGAAATTTTTTTTTGTTTTTGTTAGCTTTTTTCATATACAAATAACTCATTTTTCGTTGGTAGATGGCAACCCAACACTGTAAATGAAATATAAACAAAAACAGCTGATTTTTGCTTGAAAAAAATTAATATATTTTGTTAGAAAACAATAAAAGTGTTGGTAAAAATATAATTTGTATAAAAAAAAACAAAAACATTTAAAAATAAAAATGAAAGTAAATATAAATGAAAATAAAAATGAGTATTCTTTTTTAATTAAAATTTTTTGTTAAAAAGTATTTTTTTTTTATATTAAATTGTGTTGCATTTTTTCTTTGACAAATACTTTTTTTGTGAACGTCTGTTTTTGACGTTTGTTACGTTTCATATCACAATGTGAAAACCAAAAAAAAAGAGACGAAAACGACAACTCTTACGTTTTCACTCAATTCAATGTGACATTTGCGATACAGAACCCCAAAATGAATTTCTTCACTCATTTACACGAATTTGTTGAGTGTAAAGACCGTTAGTCTTGTGTATAGGACATCAAATAAATAAATTAAATATACAAAAAATAAAATAAATAAACAAAAGGAGTATCAAATTTAAGATCTTGTGAAAATGCATCGAAAAAAAAATAAAAAATATACACTTTTTTCAAAATGGTCCAGCTCACTTACGATTGTTGCAAAAAATTAAATATTTTGGGAATCCTCATAAAAATGTCACAGTTCATGTTTAGGTTTAGGTGACCAGTGTTGAAATAATTTGAATGTTGAAAAGTGGAAAGTGTTAGATGGAGGGAAAAGAAATCTTCTTTTTTAATATAAAACTTAAAACTTTGATATTTATTACTAAATTTGGCCACATTTGAACATAAATTGGTTTCGATTTATTGACTGTAACCAGGGCAACCAGAAATATGCTAAATCATGTTTTTCCTGTGCGTAGTATTAAAAATGTATAAAATCCCGACGAAAAAAGTTTATACATAGTCATATATGTATGTCTTGATATAATTATATATAATTAAATATCTGATCATATGTCATATTTATTTTCTCGAACATTTTTAATACAGAGCAATATATCATCGTATATCATTATATCTGATGTTATATTGATACTTTTTATGTCATCATATATGCTTGATATAGCTAAATATGAGATCATATCTAGTTCCATGTATATATCTATCACTTTTAATGGCAATTCATATAATTCTTTGTGTTGAAATTAAAAAAAAAATATATAATTTTTATATATAATTATATATAAACATATATGGTAAAAATAAACAAAAAATCTCACTTTTATAAATAATTATTATAAAAGACAAAAAAAAAGCTAAATTCAATGTATTTGATATGGAGTCTAACATAATTATAACTCATTTGGTAAGTTCCAATATACAATGTTCCATATACAAATTGATCTAAAAAGTGTATCATCTACATGTATCTAATTGTATTAAATTAAATATAATATAGTTAGTTCTGTGATTACAGCATTAAAGTTTAAACTGTGATATTTTTGTATGTGCCGTGATTATTTTTTATTTTAATTATTAAATTTGTGTCGTGACAGTCCAGTTTTTTAATTTTAATCTTCAATAATCTTGACAATGTAAAATAACTAATTTTACGAAAATAAATAAAAACTCCTGAAGAAATTGGAATAAAACCAACGAAACGTCGAGTTGGAAAATAGATAAAAATAATGTGTTTTATTTAAATCTATAAAAGCTTATTGACCAAAAAACAGCCCAAAGCAACCCCTTATTAATCTCAAATATAATATAATTTGTTACAATTTTATCCGAGATTTGTTCATATCCGGGACATTAAGCTATATCTAATGAAATATGATTTTATCAAATTTTAGCCGATAGTAGGTATGCTATTAGTAACTTTAAGTTACGCTTAAAAGTATTTAAGTTTTAAATTATAATTTCTAGAAATCAACGATTTTAAAGACCAACATTTTATTAAATGAAACAACGAAATGATTAAAAACTGTCCAGAACAAATTAAGTGTTTCAAAAATATACATATATTGTCTTATAAAATGTACACATTTTTTTTGTTTGAAATTATATAAAATAAATCACTTGCAAATAATTTCGTTATAAAATTAATATGGTTATATGTGAAACCATATATAATAAAGTCTTAACTTGCAGATAACTTAATTTAGTATTGAACTTTAACAAAATATGTATACGATTGTATATCTTCTATATATATAAAATTGAATGTGTGTTTGTTTATTTGTTTGTTTGTACCTTATAGGAGACCAAACCTCTGGACCGATCTTCCTGAAATTTTCACAGCATTTAACTAGGACTCTGGCATGATTAATAGGGTACGCCCACTTTTACACCCACTTTTTTAAAATTATGTAATTGCTCCCATATAGTTTTTAACAGATTTACTTTAAATTGTATACACATTATACTCCAGGCGAGGTAGAAATAAACATTTCTTACGCCACGTCCCCCTTTCACGCCCCTTTTCACGCCAAATTTTGTTTGAAAGTTTTAAACTTTTTGTTCTCTGTACAAATTTGTTCTTTCCAACGGATTTTTTTTTATTTGGTAGTATATTGCTCTTAATACTGTTAACGTCGCCATATAACTATGAACCACGCCCACTTCACCGCCCCCTTTTTTTTTAATTCAGATACTTACTTATACCACTAACAATGTTTGCTATACAAAATACTTTTTTTGTAATATGTATTTACCTAAAGTTTTATACACTTTTTATCTACAGGTAAGGTAGCCATACATTTTTTTATTACCAAATCCCCCTTTTTTTCGCCCCATTTTACCTTAAATTATAAATTATCTGCTTTCAATATATATATACATATATAAAATGAAATGTGTGTTTGTTTATTTGTTTGTTTGTACCTCATTGGAGACCAGACCTCTGGACCGATCTTCCTGAAATTTTCGTAGCATTTAACTGGGACTCTGGCATGATTAATAGGCTATTTTTTCGACCATGCCCACTTTTACGCCCACTTTTCTGTATTATGTAATTGCTTCCATATAGTTTTTAACACATTCACTTCAAATTGTATATACATTATATACTCAAACGCCACGACCCCTTTCATGCTCCATTTTGTTTAAAAGTTTTAATCTTTTTGTCCTCTACAAATTTATTCCTTTCAACGGATTTTTTTTTGCAAATAATGTATATGGCAATTAATTTCACGAATTAAGAACGGTTCTGATCGGCTGTCTTAAGAATAAATACTATTTCACCAAACGCGATCTATGTTTGTAGCCATTAAAGTTCTAACTTTGATCGCGTCTATTTGAGTAATTACAATAACGATTCTGATTGGCAGTTTAAAGAAAAATTAATCTATTTCAGCAAGCAGGAGCTTTGCTTGCATGCCTTGCATTTATTTATTTTCAACACTGCTGGTCACTCAGCTATTTTTAAAAAAGTTATTAGCCTTAAATAAAATTTTAGGCAGAACAACGTCTGCCGGGTCAGCTAATTTATACAAATAAAATTTTAAGGCAAAACAACGTTTGCCGGGTCAGCTAGTATTGATATATAAAATTATAAGGAAAATATTTTCAGTATGGCTTGACATATAGTTTAATTATGGGCCATATTATAATCATATTGATCGCTACATATATTTGAATTATTATATAGGGCTTATGTAGTTATATATGGAGTCAGATTTGTTGACATGTAATAATATCAAGTACTATACAAAAATATCACTCAGATATATCTGTATATAATAATATTAGCTGTAATGTGACTTCATTCAAAGTCAGATATGGCTTAATCATATTATATATGACTAGATATAACTAGTTTTACCTGGGTAAAGAGCAAAAGATAAAATTTAATAGAATAAAAAAAAAACAATGAAAAGCCCAAAAATCTTAAGAAAAAGCTATTTTAATGCCATTATGCTAAAATGGCAACCCTGGTTTCGACCCACTTCATTGTACAGTCGTATCGAAAATAGAAATGGCAAAATTTTATTTTATAATATATAACAATAGATAAAAGTACGATACAACATTTAGTGTACTATGTTCAAGTGTGATAACAGAGAGAAAACCCAACAGAAAATCTTCGAAAAATTGAAAAGAAGTGAATTTAAATTGCTCCATCTCTACTTTTACAACACAACATATTCATTGTATATTATACAATTATAAAAATATATTATACAATACTTAGTACATCTTGTGAATACCTTTATTGAAAACATGTGAGTGTTTTAACACTGAAAGAATTACACTGTAAGTAAAATTTGAACTTTTGAAATGACACACCAAAACCACGGGACATGAAAACTTAATTTTGGGTCTTAGAATCCAGTGGTAATAGGTTAGGCCAAAATAAAAATATATTTCAATTTTAAATTTTCAAAAGTCATCGAAATCTCTTTTGAAATTACTTTATTTATTGTTTACATGTCGAAACTCAAAGCTGACAAAAATGACCGTCCATTTTAAGACGATGTTTGCTAATGAAATTTGAAGATTCGACACTGAACTAACAGATGTCAGTACCCAGTCAAAAACTGACAGTGGTACAAAAAATCAAGCATTTGTATACCACTGGCTAACCGAGAAAATTTAAATAAACTACTGGCAGAACACTTGTTTAAGACTCTTTAAAGGCGTTTCCATAAAGCGTTTTGCCAGTATTTGTTTAAAGCCATATTCACACTAGACATCAAAACATGTGTTTTGCCAAAACACGTAGTTAACTCTTTATTCTATTCCAACGGTTCTTCACTCTTTGCTACTCGTTTAAGCAAAGCACTTGTTTTGCAATGTAATCTGAATGCTGTATTACAATAATTTCAGTGGTCTACACAAAGAATTGGCTGAGACCAATATGCCAACGTTGGCAAAAAGTGTTTTCCCCAAAACTATTCAGTCAGAAATTACCTGTAAAGTATTTATATAATTTATAAAAATTTTGATGCTTTGTTTAAAAAAGTTTGTAGTTGGAAGATTCCAAATTCGAGACCTGTTTCAGGCAAACATACTTTTTGGAAGTTTTTTAAACTTTTTAATATTTTTTTCATATAAAATGTTTTTTTTTTTCTAGAAAACCTCTTTAAAGACCAATTTTTTTGTTTGTTTTCCCAACGTCGGAAAGTTGTTTCCATCAAACTCTATGTCAGTGCTGACATATTTGAGCAGGCAACTGCACCATTTACTTACGTTTGAAGCTATCAATTATTATATAACTCGTTAGCTCAGTGGCGGACAGTGGAAGAATCCCGGCGGGACCAAAAAAAATTATACATGAGCTTTTTTTTATTTTATTTTGGAAAGCAAATTCTTAGACTACATTTTAAATGGTTTTACCAACATTTTGCCAAGGTTGGAAATTTTGTTTGCTCAGTGCTTGTCAAACACTTTTTGAACAGAAGGACCTTTTGTCTGACGATGTTATTATTTCAGATTGTGTTATATTGGGAAAGGAATTGCAACTGCTACCACTTGCTAAAGTGACTTGCCAGTGGTGGTCCGTTTGTGTTTTTCTGACTGGGTACATACAAGCCTACTAATCACTTTAAATAAAGTGATGTAATAATTTAGGGTAATTTAATATAACTCGTTTTATGATTTAATTCGAGAAGAAAAAATCAAAAGAACCATTTTTGGTTAAAAGTATTTCTTAAAGAATTCAGAAAATTCAAATTCCATAAAAATGAATTTTGCAACTGCGTTGAAAATTTAAAGATTTAAAAATAGAATTATGTTTTTAAAGGTCTTTCTATACTTATTATCTCTGGATTCAGTTCTTCAAAATTCAGATGTAATTTTCTACCAAAAAAATCGTGCTAAAATTTAACTTTTTTAAAATATTAATTGTCTTCAATACACATTTTGAAAATTAAAAAAAAAAGTAAAAAAATCTGTACACAATCAAAAAACCGTAGTTTTGTTTTGGGTGATATGCATAAAGCAGTACTTTTTATAAAAAACAGTACAGAACTTCTGGCAACCCTGTATTGTATATAAGTAATTGAATTGTATCCCCCTAAAATAGACGGCCATCATAAATAAAGTCATTTCAAAAAAGATTTTCTTAAATTTTTTTTTTTTAATAATACACTCAAAAAATCGCTTGAGTCAATGCAAACTTACAATTTCAATAATCTTTTTATTTTGACCTAACCTATTAAAACGCAGTATACAACGGGACTCTATCCCCCAAAATTAAAGATTCGTATCCCGTTGTTTTGGTGTGTCATTTCCATGACGATAATGAAATTAGTCAATTCATGAATAAAACTTTTTACAGCAAAAGACCAGTTAAAATCTTCTAAGTTTGTCAGTATTTAACTGAAAAATAACTCGTTACTTTGAAACAGTCCTCGCAAATAATATTTTGAATAAAAAGTTAGCTTTTTCATTTAAACCATCACACTCTTGGCCAATTAATAACCCATGTGACACTAATCCAACAAAATTTGATTATGTTAATATTTCTCACGCACAAAAATATACGATAAATTAAATTTTTTTTATATTAATGTATGAATCAATTCATTGACTTCCATCTAATTAACAAAAACTATATATTGATATGAAAATCCAAAATATAGACAAATGATGACCGGCGCGACAAGACATTAAGATACGTTTATACAAAAGCGGAGCTTAACATGTGATAAATATTCAAAACCAAATATATTTACGAATAATTTAGCATAAATAATGTTTTCATTTTGAACTATGAATATACTATAAGTACCCAGGCGGAAAAATACGATCGACACAGTGTTTGTGACAGTCGTTTTATCCCGTTTTGATCTACATATATCTTTCGGTTTTCGAGATATGGGCCAAATTTCCAAAAAAAAATTAAAATATTGATGATATTTTCTATGAAATTATGAATATGGTATGAAGCATGTTTCATAAATATTTATGAAAAGTTTCTTCATAGTTACGAAAACTTTATAAATAGGACAATGTTTCAAAGGTTTCCGTCCTACGAAACTGTTTCATAAATATGATGAAACTTTTTTCCATGAGTGTAAAAAAGATTTTTAAACAAAATTAAAATTAAAAAAAAAGATATGAATTAGCGATATTACCTTTTTGTTATCTTGAAATTAAATAGTCGATAATTAACATTTTATTTAAATTTTCTATTTTTTTTTTTAATTCAAAGAAATAATTAAATAAAATATATAAGTTTGATATAATTTTTATTAAAAATAAAAATTATGTTTTTTTCCGACCTTTAATTGTGCAATGAAAATGAAAATTATTCAAGTTCGAGGTCATACTCTATATTTCTTTATTAGGATATTGTCCTATCAAATAATCTATAGAGTTTTTGTTTCCAAATTTATTCTTTGACCCTTTCAGGAATGTGTTGATAGATCTATTTCGGGAATTTTCTAGGTTCCCATCAACAGAAAACGTTTTGAAAGAGGTAACAATCCCATGCCAAATATCAAACATTCATATAAACTAGTTTACTCACTACATGAGAACTAATATATGAGCTCGAAGTATATAATAATAATATATAAATTTTTTTTTATTTATAAGAAAATACGCTTGCGAACCTTTTTAAACAAAAGGTAGTGATTTTTCTAAAATCAATGATTTGACAGAGTATTATATCTTATACCGTTGACAATTTCTGCCTGGGAATGCAATCATCTTTAACATATGTCTGCAAACAGACATTTTAACAAATTAAAAAGTTTTCGAACTAATAGGTGTGACAAATTAATTGGATTAAAGACGGTATTTTGACACATTTAAAAATCATAACCCCACTCAGGGAACTTCTGCTATATTTTTTCAAATAGTTTTGATTTCATAATTAAGGTTACCAGATCAGGCAGTTTATACACTAAGGCAGAAAAAAGATTCTCATAGTATGTAATATCTCGGTTATATGTAATCCCCCGGTTTCAGTTAAGCCAATTATCTTTATCTAGAGCAGACAACTGAAGATTTTGGAGATGCCAATGAAACAATTGTCTGTATATCATGAAAATTATTAAACTTTTTGAAAAGCAAGAAATAAAACTTAATATGACAATATCATATTAGATTTTTGGACTTGAGGTAGAGCAATATTCGAACTAAACATATGAAAATATGGAAAATCCGAAAAAACAATTTTTGTATTTTTAATACAAAAATTAAAACATTTTTAAATAAATTTTTGTTTATTTTTTCATTTTTACTGCAATTGTGGTCCATTTTTTTAACTGTAAAAAACAAATGACAATGTTAGTTGAATTTACTGAAATGTAAGTCGTCCGTTTTTCAATATCATCAAAAGATAATAAATAACTTGGCCAAATAATTTCAAATTAAAAAATTTCATTTGTTTTTAACTACATTAGCAGTGGTATTTACCTACATAGTAGTATTCTAAGTGTCCCAATACAAAAAATATATTTGAAGTTTTACATTTGTTGAATCCCAATTTATTTATTTTTAAATAAAAAAATTTCGGAACAGGTTTCGATAGTAGTTTAGTAGTTTATGGGCAAAATTTAAAAGATTATTTAATGCACACAAAAATATATTTCTACCCATATTCAATCATCAGAGCAATAGCACAAAGAGAGTTAAAATTGATATGCAAAATAAAGTCTGTGACCAAATAAACGTTAACATACAAAAAGATACTTTAAAGGGATTTCGTTAAGCAGGGCGCGGATCCAGGGGGATGGGAAATGGGACAATTTCTTCCTCCAAAATTTAAAAATGTAAAAAATATTAAAAAAGTTTATTCTAACTTCCCTCCTCAAAATATTTTCCTGGATCCGCGCCTGATTAAGCGACAGTTAAAAGTATAACTTTTTATTGATTAAATTTGTATACAGATTAATATACAGATTTAGTACCGGCTGTCCACTTATATCGAAAGTTGTTAATAGATTTAGGAACTGCCATTTCGCCAGAGCCCAATATAATTCAATTGGACGCAGTTCTGGACAATTTGGTGGGTTTGCTTCTTTACGTACAAAAATTACATTATTCTTTTCGTATCCCTCCATTGCGCTTATGCTATAATGGCATGATGCCAAATCCGGCCCACAAAATTCAATCTATTTTGAAGGCACTCTTTGACATAAATGTAAGAATTTGTTGTCCTGAAGTAACAAAACATTCACTTCTGTTGCACACAGCTACAATTTTTGAAAACTTTGATTGTTTTTTTGCTCGGTACTGTTCCGGGACATTTCCCCGACTATCCGCTACATGAAACTTCTGTCCGCCAAGCTGTGAAAAAACATTTTTTTAGTAGTTGTTCTCGTTTTTGGTTTCAGAATTCTTCTTGGCATTCCTATCCGGAACTTTTTGCCCTTTGTATGTTCTTAGCCCAACATTGACTTTAACTTGGTGCACAAAATGTACCAAACATTGCACGCTTCTTGCTGCTGATCTGTCAGAAACATTTGGTTCAGCTCTCAAAATCTTCTCCACCTTTTTGGACTTGAAAGTTTTTTGGTGTTTCTTTGTTCTACCAGTTCCAGGTCTTCTGTCAATTGTCAAGCCCCTGTTGAACTTTCGTACCATATTTGAAATAAACTGACGTAATACGCTTAACTATTTTGCGATTTCTTTTTATGTCCACCTTTAATTATTTCGCAAAGTTTTAATAACTTTTTCACGCACTTTTTTTTTGATTATTCACTGGTTTTTGATTATTCCAACTGATTTTGATAAATCAAAGAATTTTATTATCTGACACATTTTTAAAACATAGTCTGATGAAGAAAGAATATTTAAATTAATCGCATAAAAGGTTATAAACAAAAATGTGTGTTAACGTTTATTTGGGCGCACACTTTAGCACGAGAAAACTACAAAATTGGCACGAAAAAGTGCAAAAATGGCATACCAATTCCAAATATTTAAAAAAAATACCAGTTTAAAAAAAGTTTTATACTATTTTTAGTAAAAAACAATAACGAAGAAATTTACATTTAAACTGCTAAAAGTTATCGTAGTAAGTTAGAATGATTTTATAAGTTTAAGTTTTGATGCCCAATGAAAAAAGTCTATATATACTCATATACAACTTGATATCATTACATAGGTTTATATGTGTATCGTATGTAGTAAATTAACATATCTTGTATACCAGATGAAAAAAGTTCCGATATATAGTTATATATAAAATTTCATATCATATTATATCTTATACCCTATTCACAATCTGGTTTTGTAAGTGATTTAGTTATGAGATTTGTAAATATCCCAAACCTGTTCACATGCATTTGATGCGTTTCGTAAACAGCTGTTTGGTTATTTTTGTAAACAAAAAGTATTTGTGATCTAACCTAAAATTGAATAAAATACTTTAAAAAAATATTCTTCACTGCCGGAATATAATATTTATTAACTTTGGATAATATACTACATTAATATTGATATGTAATACCTTTTTAAATAGGGATGATATTTTTATGTTTTTGGTGAGAGGAAGGCTGCAGCTTTTGAAGAACTGTTTTCATAGAATTTCTTCACCGGAAGGATAATAATGTCACAATTAACACAAATAGAAGTTGAATACACGTTTTTGTCGCGCTTTATTTAAGATTTATTGTTTTTATTAAAATTTTAAATAAATTTTTTTTAATAGTTTTTTGTTTACATTTCCACCATTACTGAAAGTGTTTAGTGAGCACTATTTTGGCAAATATGTCACTAAACACAGCTAGAATCGCTAAAGTTACTAAAAACACTGGCAAACCCTGACTTTTAAGAGATTATTAAAGGGGTTTATAAATTATCTCGTCCCATAGAAGTGATTATTGGAAGAAATTTGTATGGGAAATGTTGCGATAAAAAAGAGATAATGCAATAACCTCGAAGATTTCTAAACCATATACTATATACTATGTATATACTATACATAGCATTATCTCATGTGATGCCATTTGACCTCATCTGATATAATTTGATCCGAAAAACGGGTCTATCTAATTTGATCAAGTTATATATAATTGGATACAATATGATATAACTTCATAAAATCCTTTAAAATTGTTTTGTAATTCGCATTAATATTTTATTTCACATTTCAAATAATAATGAAAATTTAAATACAAATCAAAAGATTTTGAAGTTAGATGGGGTGATGCCATATGTAATTATATGTAAAAGTTATCGATTTTTTTTTTCTTGTTTCTAGCATATATAATATTTAATATTTATATTTAATTATCAGAGAAGGCAAAAAAAAAATTTTCTTTTGTATGTTTTTTGTTCACTTTTTTATAATTGCTAAGATTTTATGACTAAAAATTATTATTTACTCATCAATATTATTTAATCCATTGACTTTGAACTTTGTTTTAAGTGCAGCTTTTTAAAGTTTTTACTTTAGCTTTTTTACAATATTTTTTGCTTTAAATACATGGAATTTTCCTTTTTCTGTCTTTTCTGATAATTATATATAAAAGTGATACATTTTTTTTTGTTAATTTCTACCATATGCTCGTATATAAAAGTGATAGAATTTGTTATATTTTACTGCATCATATATACCTATATAACATTATACATTAAAGTATATATGATCTCATATTAACCTATATCCAGTATATATGAAGACATAAAAATATCAACTTATATGCAAAATAAGATATAATGGTATACGATGATATAATAGATAAAGCTATATTAGAAATTTTCGTAAAAATAAGTATGAGATGTAGATATATATCGCTAGATATGGTCACATAATTAATTATATATAATCATATTAAGCTATATATGACGACATATAAACTTTTTCGTCGGGTATCTGAGAAATAGATATATAGATATAGATCTATATATATCTTATTGACCGATCGTATAGTTATTATTTTTAATTATTCTGAATAACGAGGACGTGTAAAGTTTGCTGTTTATTTCTGCTCTTGAAAAAATCTGTAAGTCTTCTACATGAAACTTTTGCGAACAAAGAATTTGATTTTCTTCCTCCATAAATGCTGCTTTTTGTTTCACATAGCGTTTTAAATTTATTATATGTTCCAACTTGAGGTTCATAAAAAGCATATATTTTCAGAATTAATATTATTTTTTTTAAATTAATATTTATACGTTTTATAATGAAATCCACTTTGTTTATTTGCATAATCTTGGAGCAAATCCTACTGAATTATTTTAATTCCGAAATCTACACTGCATACAAAAAACATGTTTAATATGAAAAGTTTTATATTTAATTTTTCGACCGGGATTCAGGGAATTTTAAAAAATGTTCCTGCTTTTCCTGGAAATGAAAAAGTGCGATATTTGGCATTGCCTAGTTTGTTATAAATAATGACAACTCATTAATACTACTTTGAATTGTGTGTTTCTAATAATTGAATATGTATTTTTAATAGTTTTTAACGAAATATTATTGTGAGTGTAGAAATATATTTAATACAGTACCATTGTTTACCATTATTTTAATTTCAGATCCCGTAGTACAACTCCATCATCATTTCGTGGTGTATCACCTCAACAATCAATGCACAGCAGTCCGTCCGAAACCTTAGTACCAATGCATAATCTCTCTACGAATATTCTGAATACTATTCATCAGGCAGCAACATCGGCAAGTCGACATAATAATATAAATGTTCCTTCGGCAGGTATAACCAATGCAAGCTCAGGACTACCAACAGACTTTTCAACACGTAATTATTCCGATTTTATGAGAAGTTTAGCGGCAAAGTACAATAATACAAATCCAAATGAGTAAGTAAAAGTACAAAGTTACTACAACATTTGCAATTGTATTTCAGAAATTATCAATTGTATTTCAGAAATTATCAATTGTATTTCAGAAATTATTAATTGTATTTCAGAAATTATCAATTGTATTTCAGAAATTATCAATTGTATTTCAGATTTAACAATTGTATTTCGGAAGTTGTCAATTGTTTTTCAGATTTCACAATTGTATTTCAGAAATTATCAATTGTATTTCAGAAATTTTGAATTGTATTTCAGAAATTTTTAATCGTATTTCAGAAATTATCAATTGGAAAAATTGGTACATAGTTTATTAACGAAGAACTGCAAACAATTGATTTAACCCATTTTATATTTCTTGTAAAATTAGCATATCACCTTTAGACCACCGGTCTTATTTCTATAAATAAATAATTTTTGAAAAATTTTCTATACAAAAATGACAAAAGTTGTATTTTTTAATTAATTATATGGCAACCCTGGAACAATAGTTTTTAAACTTTTTTTAATTATTTGTACAGTTAAGACCCCAACTTATCCCATGTTTTTTATTTAAAGCAACAGCAGTGCAAAATGGGTTAAAAATTAAAAGTTAATTATGTAGCCCATTTATACTGCATTTATGAATGTAAAGTTATTAAAATTAATGCAAATTCAAAAAATCAATAAAAATTTCATTCATAAAAACAATGCTTTGTAGAAAAACTCGTTTTTTAAACAAAATAAAATAAATCTTGAGTTATACGATGGACACTTCAGTTTTTATATGTAGTGCTCCGCCTTTTATGTATAACCGATAAAAGTAACGCCTCATGCGATGAATAGGTAAAAAATAAATAAAATTACTGTTTACTGTTTGAAGTTCCACGTGAATTAAGTAATTAAATATTCAAATTGTACTAGTAGCGTGTATTATTTTAAGTTCTGAAATAATTGAATAATTGAAATAATTGATAATTTCTGAAAAACAATTGATAATTTCTGAAATACAATTGATAATTTCAGAAATACAATTGGTATGTGGGTACCTTATCATGAGTAGATATCTGAATTGATAGGCTTTTTGGAAACTCCCACGGGAGGGCCCAAAAAGGGGAAATCCTCACCTTAGCTGTATAGCCACACCTCTGATGCTAGGAACTTGAAATTTGGTACGTGAGTTCATTAACAGTATCTGTATAGAACGGATTTTTGGACATTTCTACTCAGAGGGGCTTAAAGGGGAAAAGTATTCCCCACTAAAGCGAGGAACTTGTCAAGAAAAGACATCTGTATTGACGGTATTTCTGGCAATTCCCATGGGGAGGAGCAAAAAGGGTTAAAATATCCCCCTTGGCGGTCTAACCAAACCGTCGATGCTTAGAAACTGAAATTATGGATATTCCATCGTGAAGTGGCATAAATCGTAGAATTCATCCCCGCCCCCTTCCCCCGCTTGGTAGCCTGCCTAAATCCAATTGGCCAGAAGTTTGAAATTTAAAATGTATGTCCAGGACCGTGGTATAAATCGGGATTTAAAAATGTATATCTAGCCCTCTTTTAACCGCTTAAGGATGATCTTGAAATATGGTATATGGGTTTCAGATCCCGCGTAGTTATGCCTTTAGAAGAGATTTTTGGAAATTCCTACGGGAAAGATATAGTCTGACCCTCAACGGCATGGCAAAACCGCTTAAGCGACGTACTTGAAATTTTTTGTGTGGGTCATTAATGGCTAAAAGTTTAAAATTTAAATCATATGTTTCATGGAATATGTCCTTAATTACTGTTAAGGTCCATTTAGAATTTTCACAAGGAACGTAATGAAAATTTTAGTACAAAGGCGAAAAAATAAAATTTGTTCTTCCATCGCCTTAGACGGGATTTATGGAAATTCCTGCTAGGAGCGGCGAAAAGTATCCGCACTGACGGCATGACTAAAGAAGCCTAAATTTGATGAAAAATTTGTTCACTGTTGTATGGACTAATTCACTGATAAGTTATATTTTGGAACTTTTGAAAAGAAAGGCGTAAAATGCGGGTTTATTTAGGGAAATGTCAGCTCCTAAATGCTGCTAAAGTAATGATCTTAAAATTTGGTTTGTCAATGCACACAGCATGAACCGTTGAATCTAGAAACTTATAAGTTGATGCAGGCATCCGATAAAACTGGGTATTAAAAAATGTTTACGGAAGCACAAAAATTGGAAAGCTTCCCCTTAACGTCCTTCACAATCGATTTAGGCAAAAAGTCTGAAATTTTCAATATTTTTTTTTGAGGTATGGACTAGTTTATTGAATATATCTTTTGGGTTTTTATAAAATCTTGATATAAATGTGGTTTAAAAGAAAGAAATTCCACCATTATTGATCTATGACATTCCATTAAGATAGAAAAATGAAGCCTGAAATTGCAAAAGCATTGACTTTAAAAGGATAAACTAATTTATTGAAACAAATTCCTTTAAAAAATAATTAATTTTTCATCCTAATATATTCCGATATATAAAACTTCCGGTAATCGGGCTTTTAATCTCGTTAGTGCATAAACCAGATTATAATTCTCATTTTATAGTTGGTAAACTGGCTGTTAATATAGATGCACATTTTTATAAAATATAGCAGAATCGAAAAATATGTATTAGATTCCCTATGGTTCGAAACCAAATGTATAAGTAGAAAAGTTTTATATAAATTTTTGCCTATTTAGGAATGAAAAACTTTGCTATGAAACTTCAAAAAGGAAACTTCTTTTAACTAACACACAAAAATAGTAAATGAAATCAAGTTTAATTCCGAAAATTGTTACTAACATTAAGATTTCAATGATAATCCCTTGTGAAATATCTACTGATTTATACAAAATCTAATGACCAGGACAACCAGAAATATGATGTATTTTACTGTGCTTCGCATTGAAGAATGGATGAGATTTTTTATAATTTTCAGAACCATTGACGAATTCTGGCTTTGTTAGAGAACAATTTTTTTGTGTTTGTTTCAATAAAATATTTGCAAAAATTTAAGTTTTTTTTTCTTTTTTTTTTGTTAAAAAGAGAAGCAACGCTCAGGAAAATCATCCTATTTATTAAAGTATTGCTTTCTTTGGAAAGGGAATAGTGGACAGATGGAAGGTGAGGAAAGATGGAGGGATTCAAACATGGCAACACCGTAATTGAGCGAGATGATAAGTCTTAGAATAGTGTTGCTCTCCATCTAATGGAGATTTGGCGAACTTGTCGAAGCTTTTTGGTTCATAGCGCTGATTCATTATTTTACTTCGGTGGGGTTAAGTGCTATGGGAACACCGAAGGTGGGCGCTGCGATACATATGAGGAATAGAAAACTCATACATATTATTTTTCTAAATTGATGTTGCCATCAGCGGGAATCGAACTCGGGAACATCCGTGTAACAGTCCACCGCGCTAACCATTACACCATAACGCCCAATACCTTATCCCTCTGAATAATAAAGTTCTTAGCCCTAAGTCCATATTCTAACCTCTAAAGTTTGCAGAAAGTTCGCGGTCAGTATAATGTCGTCTGAGGCGCTCTTCACGCAATCGGGTACATAGTCCCAGAGTGTTGTCTCGGCGATTTCATCACGCTTATCCTATAAATTGCCTTGATCGTTGTGGTATTGATATATAAAGTAGGCTGTCCTTTAAAATAACAATTTGAATTAACGATTTTCGTTCATTACACCCCCAAGTTTTATTACAAATGGTTCCAAATGGAAGAAATAGATTTGGCACATTTTCCAAAAAACGAATTATCGAAAAAATGTATTTTTTATTTCATTTAATATTCTCAAAATTATTCTGATATGCAATTTTTGACTTCAGTGGGTATCATTAACCGACTTTAACCTGGAATCCAAAATGGCCCAATAATATCATAAAAACGCAAAAACGTTTTTTGTTTTAATTAATTTTAAAGAATTTTTAAAAGTCCTAATTTGGAGAGTTCGATTTCTATATTTATAATATAATAGTTGTTATTAAAGAAAAAATAATTTGGAAAAATAATAATTTGAGTCTTTGGAGCTTCTCCTTTCCAATTCATTTTATGAAAATAGCTTATTTGGCCAAAAGTTTAACGAAATTTGAAAGTTTTTTTTAAAATTAGCATAATTACCCGAAAATACTCTTTTCTATCGATATTACCATGGGAGATGCTCATCTGAGATAAGTGAACTTATTCCACGAGCCCGAAGTTTTATTCGTTTGTAGTTGATTGTCCTGTGTTTCGCACAACGCATTACAGAGAAAATTAGTTTTTTAGCCGAACGATTCGTATGTCTTCCCTGTTACTTACAATTTTGAAAAATTTAAATCAAATATTCACACACACTACTCCCTCTTTCCACCTCCCCATAGCATATTTTCCTGGTCAATACAATGCACTGCATGAGTAGGGGGCATCCCCTGAGTATTGGTTAAATTAAAAAAAAAACTTAGTTTCCAGGTCACAAAAAGACACATGAAACATTATTAAATTATGACCATAAGAAAAGAATATAAAACTTTAAATGGATCAACAAAAATTTCCATTTGATAAACACTATTTTTTTATTTAACTTGACCCATACAGGGCTAATGCCTTCACTTTTCACCATAACAGACCCACTAGGAAATTTGGAGAATCACACTTAAGATTTTCATTAAATTTGGATATTTGGTAGATGGGTACTTAACGACCAAGCGAAATTCTTTATAGTCCCAATCTTATTTTTAATCATTAAAAATATTGAGACTATAATGAATTGCGCTTGTTCGTTCTTTCTATACCCTCTATCACATATCCGAATTTAATAAAAATCTGAATTATTCTGTAAATTTCCTAGTGAGTTGTTATAGTGAAAAGTAAACCATTAGCCCTATATGGATCAAGTTATACAAAATAATACTTTTTTACAAATAGAATTTTTTTTACCCATTTAAATGTCATAATTTAAATAAAGTTCATGGGTTTTTTGTCCTCCGGCCACTAGGGGTTAAAGATTTTTTAATAAAGGTAAGTAATATTTTTCCGAAAATTATGGAAGGTGTAAATTTTATAGCGGATCTTTTTTTGGCCAAAAGTGTAAAAAATAACACTATATGGATTAAGTTACATAAAATAATAATTTTGATTAAATGCAATTTTTTTTTATCAATTTAAAGGTTTTACAATTTTGTAGTCATAATTAAAATTAAGTTTCGTGGGTCTTTTTTGTCCCCAGGTAACTAAGAGTTAAATATTTTTAAGATAAAAGGAAAGATAGTGGTTAAAATTATTGTCTTTTCAAATTTAAGTGATATTTTTCCGAAAATTGTGCAAAAAACTAAATAAGACATTTTTATAAAATGTCCTGGAAAGGAGTCGCACCAAACACAACCTCGAATTACAATTTTTCAATTTTTTTTTTTTGTTTAATAACAACTATTATATTATAAAAATAGCAATCGACATTTCCAAATTAAGCATTTTAAAATATCTTTAAAATTAATTTAAAAAAACGACGTTTTTGCGTTTTTATCAAATTTTTGGGTCATGTCATTTTGGATTCAAGGCTAAAGTGGGTTAATGATACCCCATGAAATCAGAATTGCATATCTGAAAAATTTTGAGTATATTAAATGAATAAATGAAATAAAAAATAATTTTTTTTTCGAAATCTAGAAATTTGGGAATTCTTAATATTAATAGAATTTTTTTTTTTAATTTGTCATTTGCGGCCGTTTTGTGGCACGTTTTAACTTGTTCCCAAATAAAGTCGATTTCTTTCATTTGGAACCATTTGAAATAATACTGAAGGGTGTAATGACATATATATTTTTAAGGGATACCCTAATATACAGTATTGTATAAAACAGATTCATTAAACCAAGTTTGACATCGTTTCGATTGGTATTGATATCGATTTTTGTTGGTTTCGGTGCTGGTATCGGTGTTTCATTCGTATTTATTGTGATCGTTGTGGTGTAATGTTTGGTACACAAAGAGTTCGGGATTGAACAAGTGTAACTTTGGCGTAAAGTGCAACTTCGTGTGGCAAACGCCAGAAAAAAAAATTTTATTGAAAAAAAAAAAAAATAGTTTAAAAACGACAAATTAATAAAAAAGAAAACGAAAATATGATTTTTGTTACAAAAAATTTAAAAAATAACCCCAAAAAAAGTTTTTTTATAAAAAATATGCTTTTAAGATCAGATCCTATTAAGATCAATATGCTATTAAGAGCAAAATATGCAAAAATATGCTCTAACAAATCGATGCCAGAATTCGTCTATTGTACTATATATTTCTGGTTGCCCTGGTAATAACAAATGATTTATTTTAATATTATTTTTAGCTCAAGTAATTTAAGGAGAAATACATTATTTGAGACAACATCAAATAGTGCTACGGCAACTGCCTCTAAAAAGACACCAACAAACGCACGTAAGACATCGTATTCCACCTCACCCTCCACATCAATTAACAAAGAAGTATCCATAACGACGACCTCATCACTACCTCCTCCTCCACCGCTGACCTCAGCAGCCATATCGCCGAGCGATTCTGCTCTCAAGATGACACAACAGAATAAAATAGCCGCTGCTGTAGCAAATGCTGCTGTTGCATGTGGTAGCAGCGTGTCGCCGTACATGACATCATTTCTCACCAGTTTGCCATTTTCGCCAAGCATTTTTCCACCGCTAATTGATATGAGCAGCACCCAGGCACTGATAACCTTGGTAAGGGAAATTGCATAGCAAAGTGTACATATTCAGAAGCGATAGAGATTTATTTATTATTTATTTTGTTTTAGGCACGAGCCGCCAAAGAAACTGAAATTCATAATATTTTAAGTTCATCTCAGCACCCAAAAAGATCTGCAACCAGTGCTTCACCATCACCTAGTCCCAGTTTAAATATAGCACTACAGCAAGCCGCACAATTTGTTTCACCCGCATTGTTGTACTCAGCGCAGCTGCAAAAGCAACAACAGCAACAGGTTTCAAGACAATCTAGTCCACGTTTAACGAATATTTCCAATTCCCCTTCCAGTTCTCTAACCTCAAAAAAGCCTAGGAATTTAGGAGAGAAAATCAATGTCTCTCCGTTAGACTTGAGCTCTCAGCAGCCAGCGTCGAAGCGTTTCAAGGTTGAATCCACATCAAGCCAAAGTAGTACCGATGGTCTTATAAATACCACCACCATAACAAGAAGAGCATCTTCTTCGACTGCCACAACATCTCCATCTCCCCCGCCCATTAATGAAAAGTCTTCCATTGTTGTTGTTGGTTCTAGCACAAAGACAGAAGCAACCACAACTGCATTTACGCCAATCAAAGTCGCCAGCTCAACATCAGCTCAATCATCTAGTGCACCTGCGGTGAGTGTACGTCAATGTCAGGCACAGAGTGAAGAAGTGAACTCTTGGACAGTGGATGACGTTTGCGCATTTGTTGGCAGCATAGACATATGTGCAGAGTATGTGAAGGTAAGTTTAAAAAAAACTAAAAAGGAAATATATAGAACATGATTTAATTGAAATCAAAATGAAAATCAAATTTTTAGCATATTCAATATTATGAGCAGCACTTATTTCGATATGGACCAGACGTGGGCGATGTCAATTGCATTTGGCAATAATTCACTTGTGAAATTTTTCTATATCATAAATAATCACCGACCTACGCTCACACCTGCGGCCTTAAACGCTTTCTTGGAAATTTTTACATTTTGTCCATGCCAGACATGGGACATAATAAAAATATTTTTGTATTTAATTACAGGTGAATTACTTTAGTACATCTTATTACATGTAATTGAATGTAATTGAGTGATTTCCCTGTAATTAAATACAAAAATATTGTTACTAATCCCCATGTCTGGTATTAAACATTTTACAAATTTTCGTTTAAGCGTTTACATGTACAAGCGTATTAATGATATAGACAAAATTCACAAGTGAATGATTGCCGAATGTAATTGAAATCGCCCAGGTCTGTTATGGACAAGGATGTTCAAATTGGAAAATATTTACAGTCTGTAATTACAACATTTGGCCAGGTTCAGCTTTCGCTACACTCTCTGCATATGTAGACAAAGTGATATACTTTTAGATGAAACATGGCCATAACTACAGACACATACTTACTCAGTTAACTGGTATATAATGACCACACATACATACATACCATACATGCATGGTTAAATGTATTTCATTTAGTTGGTCTGTTGAGTGATCTAAATCATTATGTGGATAGGACAAGTTCAAGTTTATTTTAGACAACTACAACATGCCAACTAAGGAAATTGACAGATATGTGGTTTGAAAATGACCTAAACGTTGTATGAACTCAAATACAACTTTTATTTACACTCTGCTCATAAATAATTTACTATTTTTGTCATATGTATATGGGCTATTCTCCAAAATATTTAAAATTGGGCTTAAATTTTGTTTTTTTTTTGCAATCTTTATGTCACATTAAAAGGACTATGCACGATAATAAAGAAACCACTAGTTAGGCACATCAAATCCGGTTGCGTGAATCACTTTCTGCAAGGGGAGCAAAAGTTATGGCAGTTTAAAGCGTGGACTAATTACCAAGGACTGTCATTTGCGACGCTTCTCAGTAGAATATCATTTAAATATCAAGAAACGTCGGCATAAACGACATAAATGTTAGCTACACGAATTGAATCAATTACATTTTAAGTCCTTAAAGCCATTAGGAGAAAGAGATATTGATCTTTAAATTATAATTACACTAAAGTTTTAGCCATGACATCATAAAATTTTAACGTATTCTAAAATATATGTAAAATTTAGTGTGAATTTGAATGAGTCATTTATGCCGAATGAAATGTTCTTATTCTCTTTGATAAATATTATTGTACTAAAAGTTGTCAAAAAAGCTGTTGTGGCTACCAAATATCCTGCAATCGGCTAACCTTTATAATTAAACCATGCTTTAAAGTTTAGAAAAATCTAAAATTTAAATTATTTGATTGATTATTAGATGTTTTATATTTTATTGGCGTTTTCATGGAAATTTACTTCCTTATTTTGTGGTTTCCTAAAAAACGTTGTCATATTCTGTGGTGTTTTAAAAAAAAATTATTTTAACTCAACATCACGGTTTCCAAGAAATTAAAAAATGATTTTTTTTTTTTTTTTTTTTTTTTTATTTATTTATTTAGTAGTATTTATAATACTTTAGAATTATTCAAATATAATTATTTTTACAAAGTTTTCTTTACAAAATTTGATTGACTATATTATTTTTAACAAATTGTACTATATTTCTCCTATATATGTTAATATTTCTTTCTTTTTTAGTATTATCTGGTAGTAAATTTTATAATTTAAGTCCTTTGTAGAACAGGGACCGTTGCATTGCTGTTGTTGTTACCCTTGGAAGTCGGAAATTTTCGTCGTTTCTAAGGTAGTATGGTTGTACTTCTCTCACATAGTTTAGTTGTTCAGTAAGATATTCTGGTGCGTTACCCATTTTAATTTTTTGAATGAATTGCAGAGTATTTAGTTCCAGTCTTTGTTGAATACTTAACCAATTCAGTGTGTTTAGCATTAGTTGAATCGGAGCATATATAACTTGTTTCAGTGATTATATTTGAATTTGACGTAATCAGTTGAAGAGAAAATGTATATTCTGCAAGTTAATTAAAACTAAGTGCCGTTAAAACCTTTATTTCTTAAAAGTTTTTAATGCTCCACAGGCTAGGTGGTACAGCATTGGCAAAACGTACAAAAATGAGAGTTTTTACGAATTTCGTGCAACATTGTTGATTTGCCGGAGCAAAACTTGTTTTAATAAAAAGAGTAAATTTTTTAGCACATAGTGGCTTTTGAAACAATTTTATGATGGCGATCAATTATATGCGTTGCCACTATTAAATTTAGGCTTTTCGGAAAACCAGTATAGAAACGGTAATGACATGTCATTACTTTTCCCACTACCAGTAAGAACACCAGCTAACTATCTGTATTACTTTAACACAAATAATAAGGACTTACTAATAACTAGTTAATTTTCCCATTACTTTAATATAAAAAACAATGTGTTACCCATAAGTAATTATTTTTATCACTAAAGTAATAAATTTTGAAAATCTATTTTTAGACTCATTATTTTTTTCACTTCTAGTAAGTACATGCGGTGGTGGTCTCCAAATTAACCCACCCAGAATGAAATTTTCTTTGTCATATTTTAATTTTTTTTAAGAAAGTTTCAATGTTTTTATTATATTATTATATTGAATACACTGTACCAAGGGCACATGCCGTGCACCTCATTTTGCCTGTCATAAATTGTTAACTTAGCCCCTTAAATAAATAATTATTTTTTATCAATTTAGAGAACTCCTAACGGGTAAGTGTGACGATATTGAAAATTTACCGCCCTCCATATTTTTGTTGCCCCAACCTGAGGAATCGATAGACAGACGTTACTTAAAACGTCCCAGATGCCTTCACAGTCGTGGTAAAAGGGACATTGTGGGTCATAGGAAGATTGGTAGGCACAAAGTGCCAATGTTGCGAACACCTGGATGACCGGGACGGTGCCTTTGTGAATGTGCGCAAAGATGAATTTTTTAAATTGACATGAAATTTACTTCATTCGAACGATAATCTTCTGACATTATAATTTAAATATGACTTCTGGCATATGACCGCCACGGCTGGCTCGGACGTAGTCTAATCTGGAGGTCTAATTTTCGATGACTTTTTCCAACATTTGTGGCCGCATATTGGCAATATCGCGGCTAATGTTGTCCTCAAAGTGGTCAATCGTTTCGGACTTATCGGCGTAGACTAGCGACTTTACATATCCCCACAGAAAATAGCGGAGTTAAATCGCACGATCTTGGAGGCCAATTCCCGGGTCCGAAACGTGAAACTAACGTTTCCTTTAAAAAATCAATTGTGGCACGAGCTGTATGACATGCTGCGCCATCTTGTTGAAACCACAGTTCCTGCACATCATGGTTGTTCAATTGATGAACGAAAAAGTCAGTAATCATTTCTCTATAGCTGTCACGATTGACTGCAACGTTCTGACCAGCATCGTTTTTAAAGAAGAACGGAGCAATGATTCCACCAGCCATAAAGCACACCAAACAGTCAGTTTTTCTGGTTGTAACGGAGTCTCAACATACACTTGAGGATTCTCATCACTCCAAATACAGCAGTTTTGTTTATTGACGTATCCATTTAACCAAAAGTGAGCTTCCTCGCTAAACAAAATTTGCTTATGAAAATCGGGGTCAACGGAAATCTTGTTTTGGGCCCATTCACCGAATCTTGCTAGGTGATGAACATAAAGTGGATGGACATATATCCAATACATGTGCACGATGGCGGATAGACTGATTGGGGTCTTCCTCTACGATACGCTCTTCATCAGCAATGACTTATTCTGTACGTACTGTACGACGTCTCTGTGGATGCATATTATCATTTAGAGTAAACGTGGTGCGAAAATGTTCCATAGTTAATCGAATTAATTGCTCTGATGGACGATTATGTTGACCGTAAAATGTACGTAGTGCGCGATACGTATTTCGAACAGAACCACGATTTTCAAAATAAATTTGCACAATTTGGAAGCGTTGTTTAGGCGTCAGTCTATTCATGTTGAAATGACAAATAAAACTAAACATAAATCACTTGACAACTGACCAAATGGCGGCCAGTTAAAAAAGTATTGGCAACTTAAAGTTATATAGCTGTATAAAAAACACCCTTTATTAGTGATAGTCACAGGAAGCATATGCCGAACTAGTACTCTCGACATCAGCGCCCTCCCAGTGTTGTGGTTTTTCGACAACGCAGTCATCAGGCATTGTACTTATTGCACGCATATTGTGAACGGCTACTTAAATTAACCAACTAGTTACCAGCCTGCTTCCTTGCTTAACTACTTTTGTCGCGATTTCCTAAAATTCACTGAAATGGAATTCATTACATTATCGCCCATAAAAATACACATGAGTCTAAAAATAGACTGCCTGTGTCAACTAGGTATTTAATAATTGTTAGCTTATATTCAATACTTTGTATTAAAAAGTATAGCGTAGGGTAATGACCAATTATTTTGTGTGTTTTTGTAATCATGTTTTTGTTAGAAAGTTTTTATGGAATCACGTAGCATATATATTAGATGACATCCAATAAACGCAGCCCTGTATGTTATCTTCAAGTTGACATTGTGCACGCAAAGTCGTTTGTTGTCCCATTGACATTCCGTGGAGTCTGCATTTTTTGGGCCTCAAAACTCATTTACTACATATAATTCCACAGACAAAATACAACACATATTCATTGACAGGTTCTTCAAGGTATATGATGATGCAGTGGGATTTAATCTAATTTCAATATTTCATCTTTGACACTTTTCAAGTACAATATATTTGCAAGATGAAAACTTAAAAAAATGACTGCATGTATTTGACAGTTTGAATGAATTAAATCAATAGTCAGTCATTTAGTGCCCAAGTCAAGGTATCAGTTAATTTAAAGTTTCGTACTTTGAAATCAGATTCAGTTCTACAAACTGTTAATGGAAACATACGAATATGTAACCTCGACTTGTATTATATACGTATGTATGTACAGTACGGTGGCAGCAGGTTATATGGACGAAATTTTTTTTTTTTGAATTTTAATGCTTTTCGCGCGGAATATTGTGCCACTTGGTGTAAAAACTACATGATAAAAATTTGAGGAAGATCGGACAAATATTTCCCGTGCCCCAAAGAGGTCAAAGGTCAGCTTTTTTAACCCCAATATTTTTAAAACGTTTTTTTTTTTGAAGAAGTTGTTTGTTTTTGCCCGAATTTGTATAAAAAATCATTCCACTTCATTTACAATGTGCAATTATTAATAATTATAAAAAAAATTAAAAATTTAACCCTTCCGTGCCCAGTGGGTTTTAAAGTTTAATATATTTTGTACTGTAAAACCGTAATATTCTGCACTTTTTTTTAATTATCTGAGATATGCTAACAAATTTTCTATGACAATTTTAAATCATTAACCCTTTTTGCCCACCGGTGTCAAAAGTTTTATTTAATTAAACATTGAATAAATACTTTACATATAAAATTAACTTTTTTAATAAAAACAAAAAAATTTAAACGTAAAAATACGTAAATACGTAAAAAATAAAATATAAGACACTTTAATTATAATTAGTTCTTAAGTTTTGTAAATTTGCTTCTTTTGAAAAGAGCTGTCTTTAATTTTGTACAACCTGAAACAAAAAGAAAAACAAAAAATTTTAACATACAAATTTTTAATTAAAATTAATAAAACAAGTTGTCATTACTTTAAATAAATGCTGCCTCTGATCCTCATCTTTTGTAATTTTCTCGTGGAATTCTTCTTTCGGCGCAGTCATTGACAATTTTTAAGTTTCAAAGTATGTTCTTTCCTTTACGATAGTCGTCTAAAATTGGCCAACAACTTGAGTCTTTTTTAAAAAGTCTGAAGAAATGTTAAACCTTTGTGAAAGATTGTTAGTGTTTTTGAAAAATAATTCCTCCAAAATTACATTATTATCTCTGGCAATTAAATGGCTTAAATTTGGTTGGTTTATTGTTAGTCTTTTTGGATATTCCTCTCCTTCTTCTTCTAGATTTTGTTCAGACAAGTTTGTTGCTAGCATCTTTGTAGCCAATCTTTGTAGCTAAATCGATTCTTTCGCCGAATAAGGCAAAACCTACACATTCTTCATTCAAATACTAAATATGGTTAACATTGTTTTATAATTTTCTAATTTTATTAAAAATTCGATGTCATTTACAGGAGCTAGGCCTGCTTTATCAGCGTTAAACCAGAAAATCGAATAACAATTAACCACAAATCCAGCTACTTCAATCAAACCATTTATTTCAGTTTTGGTTATTTCGGGAAATTGGTCTCGAAATATAATAATTTTTAGGCAATAAATGGCCTTGGCCATCCATCTGGCTAAATGCAGTGCACCATGTTTTGTAAATTGAATTCCCCTAGGTGGAATTCCTTCTAAGAGTATTATTATTAATTCCAAAAATTCCTTGTAGTCATCACGAGGAAAGTCTTCCGTTATTTTATCGTTCCCGAATTTTAAAATATTAGCGCGATCACCACTTAAAATTTCATTGAATCTGGGGTGTGTTTATCCAGTCAAAAAAGCATCCTTATGTATTTTAGACCAATGTTTCTTAAATTTCTTAAATATTACTATTTCAGGACCAATAGAAGCACTTATATTTGCTTCCATGAACACTGATGATAAAATAATTTCAAAGATATGATGACTGTACCCTAAGTATAACACATCTCGACCAATTCTTTTTTACAAAAGGCTTCAAGCTCCTCTAAATTTCCGTGTGTTCGACGCGGTTGTGTCGAACACAAATGCCTCTACTTTGTCTAAAATATTATTTTCCTGCAAAGTATCATAAACGGCAGATGATATTTCTAACCCAGTTCCTGCTGGTATATCAAGACCTCGAGCAGTTGCTATTATAGCAAGACGATATTCAGTTTTTCCTGTAACACTAGATAAGAGCTTGGTATCCCAATGAATTGTCAATGGTGCAGGGTTTGCTGTGAATTCAGAAACGATTTGTTCGCTTTTTGTTTTTCTTAAAATATCTCTTTGTTTGCGAACATTATTACGATTTAAAATGTATTCCGAGCTGCATCAAGAACTGATACCAATAAATGGACTGCATCCCTGGAACTAATTTTTAGTTTATCAAAAACTGTTGCTAGTCTTGGTGTCAATATCTCTTTGCTTCCCCTTATTCTTTGTGGTGCTTCGTTATGAATAGTTTCCAAAGGAGTTGCATAATTAAGGTCAACTTCATATTCATCAGTTTCAACGGGTTCCGTGTTTTCTGATTCCTCTGAACTGAAAGTTTCATAATATTTCCTAAAGAATAATATGAATTGTTTTTTAAAACTGTAATTTTAAAGTAATTTTAAAAGGGTCATTTAGACCCTCAGGGCACAGACGGGTAAATTGTTCAACAAAAAAAATATTATGGAACATTCTTAATCACAAAAGAAATATTGTAATTGTTTATAAGATTAACAATAAAAATAAATAAAGAATACATAAAAAACACAATATACCATATTTTGACCTTTGACCTCTTTGGGGCACGGCTTAAAGTTGTCCGATTTTGCTCAAATTTTGACCATAGCCGTTTTATACCAACTGGATCGATATTCCGTGCGAAAACTATTGAAAATCGAAGATTGAATTTTTAGTGCCACCCTAATGTACAGGGTGTTTCATAGCTATTGCGTCAATTTTGTTGTAAAATTATTTCTTAAACTACTGAACCGATTGCTTAGGTGTCTCCGGAGGTTTTGCTCAGCTGTATATTATTTTTCGATTAATGCAACAAAAAAGTTGTTGTTAATCGTTGTTGAATATGTTAAATTTTGTAGTTGTGGATGTGCCCCGATAGCCTAGTTGGTAGCGTGCTAGCTTATCATTAATACTTCCAGTACTGGACCAAAAAAATTCAATGCGTTAACTGAAAAAATTAAATTTTTTTAACATATTGGCACGTTACTGCTCTTAATATACATATTTCACATAGGTTTTTGTAGCAGTTTCTTTTGCTAAGACTTTTATAGCTTAAAGGACCGCAGCGGATTTGGACGAAAACTCCATAATGTGCTATATTTGTAGCTGCGAATTAACTTTTTTCTTTCCAAATTGTTTGTTTTCTGTCTAACAAGGAGGATTTTTGGCATAAACTGAACCCAAACTACAATCAAATCAAATAAACAAAAATGTTCTTTAATCCAGATTATTTTTACTCAAAGCTTTTATCAATTTCAGTTTATTTTTAAAATTTTCTTAAAATGACGTTATAATTATGAAACACTACTACAACTACATAATTTAAAATATTCAACAACACTTAATTTCAACAGCTTTTTATGTTGCAGCAATCGAAAAATATGATACAGGTGAGTAAATCTTCCGAAGACACCTAAGCGACCGGTTCAGTAGTTTAAGAAATAATTAGAAAACAAAACTGACGTTATAGCTATGAAACGCCCTGTATATTGCAATTTCCTATTTTCATTTTACAATAAAGGTATTCGCAAGGTATACTAAGTGTTGTTTATGTTGTATTGTAAAAATAGAGATGGTTAAATTGTATTTCTATTTTGATATAGATTTTGGGTTGGATTTTCACTTAAATATAGTACACTACACATATGTACAAATGTTGTATCGTACTATCATCTATTGTTGTATATTTTAAAATAAAATTTTACCATCTCTATTTTCAATTCGACTGACTTTACAACAAATACAACATTTAATATACCCCTTGTGAACAACCTTAATGTGTATTTGTATGTGGAGACGGTACAATAAACTAACCTAGACGATATACATAAATAGTTACTGTACTCAAACCTGAAAATCTGCTCACAATCTTTGAGATTTGAAAGCATTAGACGTTGTTATAAATTACTTACTTCTATATACACAGACGTATTAAATTTATGGTCACAATGGCATTTGAAGTAGATGCAACAACATTGACAACAAATGGCCTTTAGATTGGTTGGTCGGTCGTTCGTTGGTTCGGTCGGCTGGTAAGTACCCAGGAGAGGCACTAAAGTATACATTATATACCATATGACTATAAATGTCGTCTACTTGTACAGTGAGTGCAAGCCAATGTTACACCTTTGCAATGTTGCTCCAATTTCATGATCATGTTCCGCATGCGCGCTTTAGCAATCCACAATGTCATTGCGAATAAAACTGAATAATATGAGATAACTATACGAGGGCAGACAAAAAAGTTTTTGTGCGTATGCATTTCATTGTCGAGTTTAGTTATGTATCTGAGCCAAAAGTTAAACTGGGGGTTATCATTGAGATGTATTTCATTGTTCACAAGATCCGCTGGCATATTCTTACTGGAGTAAATTTGAATAATAGAGAACCCAGACAGCAAAATGTGGATACTTATTTGAGAGTTCTTATTCCCACAGGGTGGGGAAAAAGAAAGGATGTGGTTTGAATAATTTTCAACTTCATTATTCAAATATGTTTTTATTTTTCAGATTGTTTTAAAGAAGACTTGGGAAATTTGAAAATGGAAAAGTACACTACTGAACAACAAACTAAAATAATTGAATTATATTTTTAAAAGTGACGATAAATTGTTTTAACGCAACGAGCATAGTTATCGCCGTTTGTTCAATGTTACAACTGTAACAACCGTCCAAGGCAATGATTAATGATCTGTGACCATCCTGGTTGTGGAGGACCACAAACAGTTCTCAATTAATAAATTGCTCGACACGTGTACTTTCGTGAAGGAAAATCAAATAACGTCAAACAAATGATCGTCGGTTTTCAAAATATAATTCAGTCTTTTTTACAGCAATTTGAAAAATAGAAGAAACACATTAAAATAATGAAGTTTTAGACTATTCTAAACCCTATCGTTTATTGTGCTCCACCCTGTATACATCGAAACTGAATCAAATTAAACGCATATTTTTGAAATTTGAAACCATTATTGTCAAAAATTACTGTTTTTGGACGAAAATATGCGACTTCTAAGTGGAATCACAAAAGCCACAAAAATTAAAAAAAAAAAAATTATTTTATTCAAAAAATTGTTCAAAATTGACTCATAAATTTAACAGCATTTTTGAATAAAAAAGAAGGCTCTTTTAGATGAACCACTACAACAATTTTAAATTATAATATATTTTGAGCCAATTTTTGAATAATTTTTATGATAGTGGCAGGGAAGTTAAAATTTCAAATATTGTAAAACTTTTTTTAAAAAATATTTCAAAGCATACTGGTACTCTTTTATTTTATTGTGCGTAATTTTTAATTTCGTTTTTGAAAAAATCTTTCATAAGCAACATTGAACTTTCGCCTTTAAATTAAATTAAAAAAATATATATTTTTAAGTTGAATTCAAAGACGTAAAGTTACCGTTAAAGATTACATTTACCATATTTTCAACGAAAAATAACCCAAATTCAAAATAAGCAAACAAAAAGTACATACCCGATCAAAAAAAAGTTACATCTCAAACACAAAATCAGATCTCATTTGATATAGATCGATATTTATTTTTATCCAAGTTTATCTCAAAATTGGGGTATCCCGTAATATCCGATTAGATCCCTCAAATATATTACTGGATTAAGTTGGATCAAAATTGGAGGATCTAATAATATCTAATTTAAGATCCTGAGATCTAGATCTACTTGGATCCAGTTAGATCCAAAAACATAACTAATTTTTGGTTGATCGAAAAGGATTTTTTTTTTTGATTATGTTATTTTTAATAAAATTTTTAAAAATTTTAAAGAAAAATAATTTAGACACATAAAATTATTAGAGCTCGTCAGAAATGTATAAAGTTTCTTTGTTTTTGGGATATCATCACTTTTTAATATGTGTAGGCATCAATAAAGAAATGGCGATATTATATTTTTACAATTCCAACTATTTCCACAGGCCCTTTTCAAAAAGTTTCACATTTATATGAAATTTGAATTCACCTGTCGATTCTACACCAAAAATTATAAAAAAAAATAAAAATGTTGATATCTTAAACTCTAATTTTTCTGACGAACTCTAATAATTTTGTATTTACATATAAAAATATATAATTATGTCTTATACGCATAAAAAATATTAACGATGTTGGACCATATATAATCATATATCAAACTAAATGTCATATATGGAATTTTACATATTTATATCTTACATCATTTAATGTCATATACACGCAAAGAAAAAACATGGTTGAGGGAAACATATTCGAAGAGCATCATGCATTTTTGGATTCATGATTACGACAACCATGTTACTATGGTTGTGGCAACCATAATCTTATCTACTTCTGTATCACAATATGATAATTAGATTGCCATATTACGGTTCCAAATATATCCCAATATTATCATATTATGGTTCTGGAAATTTGTATGAATTATCATAATATTCTGTTGAAGCTGGATTAAAAAGATATTCGTTTTTTTTAATAGTATATTTATTTAATAATTCACATATTTAAATAAGCTTAGGACTAAAATAATTTAAGTAATCAAATTGTATTTGCGCTGAATAATAAGCTTTGTGAAATATTGTGTCAGCTATAAAAGCTATACATGTGATTACAGAATAAAGCACCCATAAAAATATTGTTAAGAATACAATTTCACAATAAATTTATAATGATCAAACCATGTTTGCGGCAATCATAATATTTGCATTATTGTCCTAGTTATCATATTATGAACATAAACACGAATTTCGTCATCATTTATTACTATGTTATGATTATTGCAAACATATTATGGTTATTTCGTACTACATACTTAAAAGAACGTGCATTTTTTTAAAGCTTTTCTTTCACTTTTTTTTTCATTAACAATATTTTTTTGCGTAATTACAAACAATTAAAAATTTAATCACTTTTTTATAATAAACAATAGTTTTATTTAACGGGTGCGCGACAATTAAACTTTTGCCTAGACTTCCAGGGCAGACCGAGAAAAGAGCGAAGACGCTCATAAAAAAACCGACTGATCATCTTGTAGTTGGCGCAACTCTAATATGGCTGCAGTTAGATAGAGGAATATGATAATAAATACTATAGTATGATTGTAGACAATACAATAATATGATCACTGGAAAAAAAGAGAAATTTTTACTATAACATGATAAAAGCAACCATATTATTAGCGAAATGTGATTGATACAATAATACTTTAATTGAAACAACCATTTATTGCTGTAGGAAACATAGTTTTGTGGCCGCAATCATATTGCAACCATATTTTTTCTCTGCGTGTATAATTTTATCTTGAATTGCATTATATATATGGCACCATATAAAGGGTCTGCCAAATAACTTTTTTTTTTGAACTCCTGAACCAATTGGACTTTGTATGGCGTCATACCAAGGTCTTTATGCAAAATTCGTCTCAATGATGTCTCCGAAATGTTCAATTGTTGAGAACGGCGGTGAATTGATGTTGATGGCCTTCACGCACACTTTCTACCACAGCAGCAATATTCTCGGGTGTACGCACTGTTTTTGGCTTTTCACGCTTTGGTTTATCGATGAGGATGCCAGTTTCTTTCACTTTTTTCACAAGATAACGAACATACGGACCATATTCGTTCAGCAGAAGGATAAAACTAATTATCTGTCAAATCAGACATGAGCTAAGTGTTACGTTAGATGGCGGACCCTTTACTAGGGACCTGATCTCTTAGCCTCTTTGAACTTAGTTGTGTTGATTGAATGGAATTCGTAGGCAATGTCATGCAAAATAAAAATAACAACATAGCAAATGTCATTTGATCATATTTGAAATCAGTCACTTGATCTAGAAAAGGTAGAAGGCAACATACCAATGGCATACGCACATACAAACATAAATTGTATGTGTGTTCGTCCACATCTGCACACTCTCATACAACATAAATTCTAGTGCGCACATAAAGAAATAAATAGTAATTTTGTTGACTTGAAAGAACAGGTTTTGTGACAGTTCAGTTCAAATCTCAGGTTGCATAAATTTAGGCCTAGCTGATTCTTTTGAACCCATGTAGTGTGATGCTGCTACAAGTGCTATTGATGATAATGATGTTGATCATAATGGGCTTCCATGAATGTAGAGCGAAACGCATGGGTGGGTTTATGTTGTTGCTCATGGTGATGTGGTCGTCGATGTCGTCGTCATTATAGTCAACAACATCATCTAGTGTTTGTGTTTTGTCTCTGCCTTTGTTTCTGTGAGCCTGTAGAAGTTGTTGTTGATGATCTGGTGGTAGTGGTTGTTGTTGTAGTAGTTTCACAAAGATAAGATCAATTATATAAAATAAAGTTATAAGCATTAATTCTATGGCAAATGTCTGTGTATCTGAATCGATGTAACAACTCGTACTAGTTTTTAGTACCAGCAGGATGCAATAATTTCAAATGTTTCAATATCAAAATCAGATAGTTGTGTATGTATATTAGGGGTATAACTTTTTAAAATTTTTTGAAAATATCAAAACGGCCCTACACACATAAAAATCAAGTGCCAACCGAATTTAAAAGTGTATTTTCGTAGCTTCTAAGTAATAAATTCGGTTAGTACAATTATATTAAAATGTTATTTCTGAATATTGTGGGTGTTAAAACTAAAATTCTGTTGTGTTCACCGAATTTTGTTGCCAAGCAATTTTAGTCGTAGTAACCGATTTTTAATTGGAAAATTGATACATTTTTCTCTGTGTGTATCTATTAGTGTTGTCACTCGAATAAAAATTATTCGATTAATCCTACGAACAAAAAGATAATTCGAACGAACAATTAAAAAAACATGATTTTCGAATTACGAATAGTTCTAATGAATTTTGACAATTAATCCAATAAAACGAATAATTTAAAAACAATATTTCTATTAATAAAACTTTTTCGAAAATTTACCAATTTTGGGAAAATTTGTATAAAGAATAATAATGAAAAAACAAAATTTCTATTGAAGAAATAGCTGAAATTTTAAAACTTTTATTAATCGTTTTGCCAGATACGGACTCTTTAATAATGGGTAAAGATATATGATATGAATTTACAGATAAATTGCTGTCGTTGAAAGATAGCATGATTTTTGAAGTTTTAAATTATAGAAAACTATCAAAAATGTTTCTATTTTACAACGATAGAACGTTAACACTTAAACTGTGAATTCCATTATTGTTATTTCTACGGTGAATAAAATAGTTTCTTAACATCTCAATATACTAAAACTATTGCCGATATATATTTAACTTTTCAACGATTTTCAAAAATTGTTTTCATCACTAGATAATGGATATGACTGACTATAGTCTAAAATGATTGCATATGAGAATTGTTATTGTTGTAGTATTCAAATTGATGCCAATATTTATGGGGTATATTACTTTAAATATTGAATATTGAATTTTTAAATTTTTTTTATTCGTTAATTAATCGAATAATTTCTAAAAAGTAATCGCTTAATCGTTTGATGAAAAATTGTTTGATCGTTTATTCGAACAAAATCAAAACCTTTTTGTGTGTATGTCTACCTTTGGTAAATATTCAATACACGTTTTTGTTTCTTTTCCTTCGATATGTACATTTGTTTGAACCAAAATGTACAGGGGAAGTATTAAACACCCACCATACTTTGTCTTTTATACAAGTTTGATATAATTTTTTATTACTAAGAATAATTTTCATTGCACAATTAAAGGTCGAAAAACATAATTTTTATTTTTAATAAAAATTATATCAAACTTAATTTAGTTTTGCTAAAAATTATATTTCTTATTTGCGGCAAACATTTTGATTTGTGCATTTTTAGCTCTAATTACAGAAATTGATTCATTTTTTTATAGAATGTTTTTAGGGTTTGAAATCTACATAAATTAACCTTTCGCTTGATTACACAAGACAACAATTTGTTGCAGCTAAATTTGATTCCGAATATGTTAATGATTTTTCAAGATCGGCTCGAGTTTAGGAGATATAACATTTAAATTAAGGGACACCATTTTAACAGGTAAACCTATCAGAAAAGTTATCAGTATAAGAGATGTCTGGCCTAAATTTAATTGAACTTACGTTGTCTATATTTCAAGTAGTTTTTGAGTTGAAAATTTTGGAATTTTTCCAAAACTGGACAATTTAATTTTTCTTCAAGCATCGGCTCTTTATATACACTGCGTTGCAAAACTATAATTAAACATTGCTTTCACTAAATTTCATAAGTTAAAACAAAATAGAAGAGTTTAACCCGCATAATTGTAAAAACAAAGGAAAATTAATAATATTAAAAAAAAAAACAATTAATTTATATTTTATTTTTCTATTTAAAAAGTAATAACAAAATCAATTAGTGTTTCATAACTATAAATACACTTAACTCAATATATCAAAATTTACAAAAAAAAAACTACGAAAAATATTTTATAGCAGGAGTTTTAATATGCGTGAGGCCTCCTTTTTTTAATCAACTTGAAAATTCATCCAGACATATTGTCTACCAGATTTATTCGCAGTTATAGATCTCCACGCATCAATAACTGCTTCTTTTAGATGAAAAACGCTTACATATTGACGTTTTCCTGAGTAAACTCGACAGGATAATACTCTCCAAATATTCTAAATAGGGTTTTGATCCCTAAAATCTGCGGGCCATTCGAATACCCTTATATTTTTTGATTATAGCCATTCCATTAAAATTCCAACAAGACAATGAATCAGAATATGTAAGTCATATACTGATTCATTGTCTTGTTGGAATTTTTTTTTTTTACATTTTTAATAAATTTCACCAATTTCTGTTCTAATACTGTAATGTACTACGAAGAATACATTCTTGTGCTTGGAAATGCCAAATCAAATATACCATCGAAACAAAAAGGTCCCCAATTCCATTAAGGATCCGTATCCGTGGGTGCTTACGTAGGTCTCTTCAATAGCTGTTAAAGGCATCTGGTCCATCAAGATGAAATTTTTCTAATCAGAAAAAATCACCTTTAAAAGAAATTTATATTTAAATATGCCTACCAACAACAGCGTAGGTTTGTAAATTTCTTTTAGCGAATTCAAGTCGAGCAGTTTTGTGGCAGGCTAATAACCTTGGCATATACATCACCTTTTGGCGAGTAATTCTCTGTGAATCCTTTAAGAGCCTACTTATATGGTTGATTTTCCGTTGATTGTCCGATAGAGACTTCATTGTGTTGCTGGCATAGTTGATTCTTTTAAGCCGGTCCCGATCAGAAAGCTTTATTCGGGCCGTCTGTTTTTTTTACCATAAGCACTCGGATTAATTGCAAAATTTGTGGCAACCACATATGAACGGCCATTTTTTCCGAAATCTTAAGCCACTGTTTAAACAGGCCGAAATTTTACCTTTCTCAAAATCACTTAGATATGAACAAATTGATTAGAAATGCATAAAATACAAAATAATTCTTTAATTTTTCTTTGCTTGCTGTTTTTCTTTGTTTACCGTTATATACAAAATATTATTACACAATTTTTCTCTTAAATCAATTAAGTAATCTCTTAAATTGGACACAATAAGAGATCAGTTATCACACTCATAAAAACAGTTAAAAGTATAAATAAAAATGTTTGTAATATTATCAAAAATCATTTGTAATTATAGCTATGCAACGCAGTGTATATGTTCCATATAATGTAGAAAAACTGTGGAATTTTCATAAAAACCTTAGTTTGGGCCGACATCTTGAACGTTTTTCTAGAAACATTGTAATAATAATTTAATTTATTTTATTTAATTATAAAAAAAACTACTTCCGTCAGTATTCGATTATTCGAGCTCCTTACAGTTCTAACTTGTTGATTCTTTATATATTCACAACACAAAAAAGCAGATATCGTGATAATTAAAAGGTTCAGGCCAGATCATTAGAGACCGGAATTCGAAAGGGGTTAACGCATAAACCTTATTCCTCAACACCGATTTTGCATTGGGCACTTGTTTTTGTTTCTAATGGAAAATCAAAACATTCAAAACACGGTTGTTTTATAAAATCTACACTCACAAACGAAAAAAAAAATCTATTGTTTTTACCAATTTTACCAATTAAAGTTTTAAGAGTTGAAAATAAACTAAAAAATACAATTGTTTTAAACGAAAAGGAAGTAGTCCTTTTTTAACAGATTTTAAATTAATTTAATGTGTATATTCAGTAGTCTTTACGTAAAAAATATTGTGAATGTAAGACACTCCAACGACAGTTTTTACAAATATATTCACCACAGATATTACAAAAACTATTGGGATCGTCAATGCATACCCTTCTGGATTATGTCATAATAGAAATTACAAAGTTTGATATAATTTTTATTGAAATTAAAAATTGTGTTTATTCGACCTTTAATTGTGCAATGAAAATTATCAAGTTCGAGACCACACTCTGTAATCTGTAGAGTTTTTGTTTTCAAATTTATTAATTGACCACTTTCAGGAATGTGTTGATAGATCTATTTCGGGAACTTTCTAGGTTCCCATCATTAGAACACGTTTTGAAAGAAGTGACAACCCCATGCAGTGGCGTACCCAGGGGGGGGGGGGGCCCTGGGGGCCAAAGCCCCCCCCGAAATATTTTCGATTTTATATTTTATTTTTGTTTTGGTTAGTATGTAATAAATGAATTTATAATATTTTTTTGAGACTATAATTTTTCAAACTAATGATATATTAACTGAAATTGATCTATGGAAACACTACCATAAAGACCATCAAATCCGCTAGATGCTATTCAAGATTGCAACAAGGAACTTTTTCCAAACGTTTACATGTTTTTACATTTACTGATAGTAATTCCTGTTACAACTGCATCCGCGGAGAGAAGTTTTTCCACCCTAAAAAGAGTGAAAACATATTTAAGGAATTCTATGGGTGAAGCTAGACTTGGTGCTCTAGCTCTTGCATCAGTGTATCGAGAAAAGCAGGGACCGAAAATAACAGTTATTTCCAAATTTTTAAACAAAAAAAGCAATTAGAAGTAAATGTCGGAAAACTGTTTAAAGCATACCATTTTGATCCTTATGAACTAGTCGTCTATAATAAAATGCATTGCTTTTTAAAATTTTGATTTTTATTTTTTTTAGCAAAAACAAAAGTTTTTTTGATTTTTATTTTTTTGAGCAAAAATAAAAAATATTTTTTGATTTTTATTTTTTCGAACAAAAATAAAAGTTATTTTTTGATTTTTATTTTTACGAGCAAAAATAAAAGTTATTTTTGATTTTTATTTTTTCGGGCAAAAATAAAAGTTATATTTTGATTTTTATTTTTTCGAGCAAAAATAAAAGTTATTTTTTGGTTTTTATTTTTTCGAGCAAATATAAAAGTTATTTTTTGGTTTTTATTTTTTCGGGCAAAATTAAAAGTTATTTTTTGATTTTTATTTTTTCGGGCAAAAGTTATTATTTGATTTTTATGTTTTCGAGCAAAAATAAAAGTTATTTTTGATATTTATTTCAATTTCTTGAGTTGAAATTCCATAAGTTATAATTTTTTATTTTTATAACGAATAAATAACAAATAACGCAGTTATATTATATATATATAATATATAAATATATACATATAATATATAAATTTTATGGTTGCCTTTTGTAATATTTTCGAGTTTTATAATCAGTAAAACTTATTTTTAATATGACGATTTTTTTGAAGAATTCTTGTTTTAAAAATGACGAATTTAATTTCAAAAATTGGCGCACTGCTCGTACAAATAGAGATGTTTGCCTTGTAGTTAGATACTTTAAAAAATGTATAATAATATATATTAATACAGTTATCACAAAAAATAACATTGCAAAATATTTGCTGTATATCTATCATCACTGAAAAATCATAATTACAAAGCTAATAACTTTTATTTTTGGTAAAAAAAAAAAATTAAAACCAAAAAATGACTTTTATACTTGCTCGAAAAAATAAAAATCAAAAAAAAACCTTTTATTTTTGCTCGAAAAATTAAAAATCAAAAAATAACTTTTATTTTTGCTCGAAAAAATAAAAACCAAAAAATAACTTTTATTTTTGCTCGAAAAAATAAAAATCAGAAAATAACTTTTATTTTTGCTCGAAAAAATAGAAATCAAAAAATAATTTTAGCTTTTGCTCGAAAAAATAGAAATCAAAAAATAATTATAACTTTTGCTCGAAAAAATAGAAATCAAAAAATAACTTTTATCATCTGGCTTTTATGAAAAAAGGAATAATTTTTACGGTCCCTGGAGAAAAGGTTGAACCTGACATTGACATTGACACTTTTGACATTGACACTTTTATGAAAAAAAATCGTTGAATTAAATTTTAAGAGTATATAAGGATCTTAATTAATATGATAGCTCACTTTAAAAATAAAAATAAAATTATTTAATTGATACATAAATTTGTTAAATATTTCAAAAAAAAAAACTTGTTTGTAGATATAAAAAAACTAAAAAAACAAAGACATGTCAAAACATTTTTGCTTCAAAATTGCTATCATAACTGGGTATACCGTCAATGGTAACTTTCCCATCCAAAACTTATTTAACAGATACAAAATATTAGTGGCCGACCGAACTCATTTTTTTCGGCCGAAGCCGAACTTCGGCCATAATATCAATGTTCGGCCAAAGCCGAAGCTGAACTTTTTGTTTTAATAAAAAAAAATATAAATTGTTTTTTTAGATCAATAAATTTAAACCAAAATTATATGCTTTTCAAACAAAAAAAAATTTAAAAAACAAAAATTGGCCCCCCCCCGAAACAAAATCCTGGGTACGCCGCTGACCCCATGCAAACCTCAAACATTCATATAACCCAGTTATCCCAGTAAATGAGAACTAAAGTGGGCAATTAATAAATTTGGAAACAAAAACTCTATAGATTATTTGTTAGGACAATATCCTAATAAATAAATATAGAGTATGGCCTCGAACTTGAATCATTTTAATTTTTATAGAAATTACAACGATTTATCTTAAACGCGACCGCAATTGTCAAAAGTTGATGTTAACGAACTCAATATGCATGTAAAAGCTGTATCTCAAAAATTAGAGTTACTACAAAAAACTGAGGGTAGATTCGCAATCAGCGAGCTCGAATTAGTAAACAACCGTTTAAGTATTTCATGCAACAGAAAAAAGGTTTGATTTTGTTGTGCGGTGTTATAATAATCATAATCAGAAGCGCTTCCGGAAGGCATTATTTAATTACGAAGCGCTTCCAAAGCAAATAAAGAAGGCATGATTTTTGTTCGCGATGTCCCACTTGGTATGTATATTTTAAGCAGGTGAAAGGCGCTTTTTTCATGTGCTCTGAGAAGCAATAAATGCATGCCTTCTTAGGCAATAAGAAGCACTTTTTTTGTATGTTGACAACATTAGTGCTTTATGGTATGCATTCTTCATTGCTTCATTGTGAGCATTATTCACTGCTTCAAAAGAAGGCATTCTGGGAAGCACTACAGAGTGCCTTTCCGAAATGCTTTATAGTATGCAAGGCGGTGAAGTATTAATACAATGTGCGTAATATGACCGAATTTGGTTATACCCCAAATTTATATACTTCTATGTGTGTGTCGATTTAAAATCTTTAACTTGACAATTGCGTTGATATTTTATAGTTCTTTTTTTATTTGTTGTTGTTGTTTAGTAGGTACGAACAATAACCAGCTTTTAACAAGCGTCACCCAGTCAGCTAGTACTACTATATGTCTGTCATTCAGCCAGTCATTCAGCCAGTCATTCAGCCACAGTCAGCCAGCAACAGTTAACAATCGAAGCACAGCAATAACATGACTTTAAAATGCTAAAAGTCATATCTAGATTGCAATGCAAAAACAACGTCTCTTTTGCCACTTAAACTTACACACTCGCACATACTAGACACACCACTAATACTGAAACTCACACCCTGAACTTAAAAATAAATAAAAAAAACAAATCAGTTCAGGTTTTCTATGTAGATTTCCAGCTGGTTCTATCTTTTTTTTTTGCTTTTGTTTTTATTCTTACTTTTGACATGCCAAATGCCAAACGTTCATGTAGGCGTTTCGTTGGTATTAAGTTCATAAGATGACGTTTGATTATGAATCAAGCACAAATAAAGAGCTTAAATTTGAAATTATGTTTTGAGTAAGTATTTTCACCCAATGCTGGCAGACAGACAGCCATACAAACAATAACCAAGTGTCAGTGAGTGTGTGTGTAGAGTCAGTCAGTAGGTTTTAATAGTACGAGAATAAAAATTGTTAAAGTTCGTGGGTTTAAAAATGTCACTTGTGTCGCATATAGAAAACATGTAGTTTTGGAACACTTTGCCAATATTGTTGCATTAGAAACAAAATTAAATCAGTATTTCCCAATCGGTGAAATGTGATATATTTCAAGAAATTATCTGACGTATCACGATGCTCAATGAATAAGTTGAATTGGGAGTATCTTCGAAAGCGTACTTGTAAATATGTATTTCATTGACATTAATTGTTTTTTTGGGCATTGGAGCGATTTTATTTCATTGGTCTAATCAATGCCAAAAAAATTTCATTACCATTCCAATGCCAATGACATTTTATTTAATTGGCATTGATTATACCAATGGTAATGAAATGGCTCCAATGTCTAAAACAACCAATTAGCAGACTTCAGATAAAATTTAACGTTAACACGCTGCAGGAAAAAAATGTGGGCGCTGTTGACACAACTTTTCCTAACGCCGACTTTTTCCTTGTTCCTCTTATGTCGGATTGCTATAGGCGCCACATTGGTATTTTAAACTTAACGTTAATCAAGTAGATTAATTTCGCTGTCCAAATTCCCTTTTATGCTCTTTTACATTTAAGCCAACGATATATAATGTTCTAACACGTTTTCGATTCATCTAGCGAAATGTCTCTTTCATCTCTGTCTATTATAAAACTTTCCACATGATGTCTTATAAACAACATTTAATGTTTTATTTTTTTAACATTTTATGATAAAATGTCAACTATTTCCCGATTTTAAATTAAATTGTTTGCTGCGTTATAAACTCTCTTATTTAACACTTTTGAGTCAAGTAATTTAAAGAGTTTGCTTTTTGTGCCGGTGAAACGGTGATAAGAGAACTTGTTTTTTCCTACATACATTTCTAACTTCTTTTTATGTGATCACTCATTTGGTCATACATACATACACAGAGAGAATATTCTTGGACAAGTTTTAATGATATTTTTCACTGAGCTAATGAAGTTTTCTTCACAAATTGAATTAAAAAAAAAATTTGTTTATGAAAAAGCCTAAGAATTTTTATGAATATATTTTTAATTAAACTTTTTCATTATGCGTAGCAGTTTTAATAAATAATGAACTGCATTTATTTTAATGAAAAGTTTAAATGGACGGATTCCCGTGACACTTCATAGATCTAATGCAATAATTTATTGACATTATGCAGATAATTATCCTAATGTATATACGCAGAAAAAATTCACTTTTGAATATGTTTGAAGGTAATCATATGTATGTTTACAGTGATGCAGATTTTTAAACCTAAACATAGATACATTTGCAACTTTAACATTTTTTAGATATTATGTTTGGGACATGCAAACGTATTTATAATAAACATATATATATATTTGCAGCCAAACATATACTAGTAGACGTTTTTCACTAGTTCCAAACATATATGTGTTTACAGACAAACATAATTATATTTGCAAGCAAACATGTTTCATTAGAAACATGGGAAACGGAAATGTTTTCCAAACAAGAGTAGGGCGTTTTTTTTAAGCGTGTAGAATTCAAAACGCAAGCATATCATTAATTCTTATGACAACTTAACTAAGGTGGACAAATTTAAATTCAAACAGCAGGTATTCGTTCTGACTTCTTACCGGTTGGCATTCAAATATGTGCTTCCACTTATTTCGTTTGCATATATTTTTTGTATTTAATTGTTGCAATAAAATTCTATCTATATTAAATATACATTAATACATTCATACATTGTATTTAGAGTTCAAAGACTGCCCTAATGTCTTAAAAACAACCTCATTCCCTTTGACAGGTCGTTTAAAGTTAAATTATGATCATAAATACCAAGATTTGTTAAAAAAAAAGAATGTGAATGTGTAAATGACACCATATCGTCGAATTTCAATTCTATTTTGTCCATTAATATTGAATTTAAATGCTCAAATTATAGATCATTTAACATTTCCATACAAGGTATTGTTGATCGGCTAAATCGATTTATTCAGTTTATCATAGGGTAGAAGGGGAAGCATTCGCCACTTTTTGTTAGAGTGCTGTCGTTACTCAACCAAACATTTTTTTTGCAAATATTCTTTTTTATTTAATATTTTAGAAATAGAAATTTCCAGAGGAGTCAGACAAGGCTGTATATTGTCCCCATTATTATTTAATATCTACTCCGAAAGAATCTTTCAGGAATCCATATGTAATGTACGGAAAGGAATATGTATATATGAACGGCATGTTCCTCAATAATATTCGATATGCCGATGACACCACCTTACTGGCTGATAGCATGTCTGGACTTCAAGATCTAGTTAACAAACTGACTACATACAGTGAAGCATATGGCCTGAAGATAAATATCCGAAAAACGAAATACCTATATGATTGTAAGCAGAAAAAGTAACCATAACATAACCACCTTGAGAATACAAAATTCCTATGTCGATAAAGTACAGAGCTTTAAGTATCTGGGGGTTACAATCAATGACCAGTGGGACGGTTCAAAAGAAATAAGATGCCGTATTGAAATGGCAAGAGAAGCATTTTTTAAATATAAGAAAGTTCTCACCAGCCATGACATTAACCTTGAAACAAAACTTAGATTCGTCAAAACATATGTATGGTCAGTACTCCTATATGCAACGGATGTGTGGACTATTAAAGCAAATGACGTAAAAAGACTGGAAGCCTTCGAAGTGTGGATCTACCGACGAATACTGAAAATACCATGGACCCACCTTATATCTAACAACGAAGTACTAAGCCAAGTACACCGCGATAGAGAGCTCTTAGCCACTATAAAGATAAGAAAAACGGCATACTTGGGTCACATTATGAGAAACCCCAAATATAAGCTTCTACAAACCATTACGAAAGCTAATATTGAAGGTAGATCTACTAGAGGAAGAAAAGAAACTACTTGGCTTAATAACATACAAGAATGGACTGGTATCCGAGATGTGGGGAATCTCCTGAGCGAGGCGAGAAATAGGGACGCTTTTGCAGAAATTATGAAAAATTTATGAAATTATTTATCATGCAATGTAATATAATCTACTTCAATTGTATTGGTCGCTAAAATTCGGAAAACGAATTGGCAAATAAAGAAAAGAATTTAATATTTTACACATCTTAACTTAACCATATAGAAACATCAAAAATATCCAATTTTCCATCTCTACCCCCTTTAATTTTAACCAAACATGGTATGGAAGGTTAGTATTATATAAATATGTCATCGTACATGGTTTGGGTTGTTAGCTCTAACGATTGTGGAAATATTGCGTTTTAAAATATGAAAAAAAAACCTAAAATTAAACAGAAGTAGTCGTACTTAATCGTCCATATATTTGTAACGGTTAAAGCTAGGTGATTCATTGATATCTCATTTTAAAGCTACTGTTGTCGTGCTTTAAACAATTTAAATATTTTTTCAATGTAAACTGCATTCTTTCAAAATCCGCGGTTTAAAACGCTGTATTTCAACAAACTGTTTTTTTTTTTTAATTGTTAAAAAAAATGTGTTAATTATATTCTATTCCACTATGCGGTTTCGAAATTTCGAAATTAATTTGTGGTTATGGATAAATTTCTAAAAAATGTACTAAATTTAGTAGAAAAAAAGATTTACATTAAAAAAAAAAAACATAAAAATTTAAGTTTTGCTAAAGGAGTTGCACATAATTGCCCATATATTTGAAACGACTTAAGCTGCAAGAGCCATTGCTAGCTCGTTGTAAAGGTATTTAAATCGTGGTTTTCCTGGTTTGCAAGAAAATAATGCACTTGACGCTAAAATGCATTTTATTAAAATTTTTAAAAAAATATAGGTTAATTATAAATTATTCTTCTATGCCGTCACTAAATCCCTATGTGGTATTCCTGCATATTTCCGATTTATCGGCTTTTTAGTTAAATTTTTTCACATTTTTATTCATAACTCAAGATACCGTAAGAGCTCCAGATAGGAATTTTTACACGGCATACCGAAGTAATTTATATTTAACATATATAATATACCTTCATAAGATAATCTACTCCCGTCAACCAAAATACCTTTACGAACGACTCACTTTCTTCAGGTCCGAAAGAGAATACCGTATAATAAAGATAAAGCATGAAACTACATTCTCTGATCAATACTTTTTTATTAATGTCATTAGAATTTGGAATCAGTTACCCCCTCATTTACAAATAATAAGCAACGCAATGCAATTTAAAAAACTGATATATGAATATTACAAATAATATTTATAAAAATTTATAATTTTGTCTTTTTTAATTTGAACATGTTTTGTTTTGTAACATTATCATTTTTGCCTATAGTATTACATATTAATTATTTATTGTAGTTTTCAATTATATGTCTTTTTGTTATTATTTTTAAGTTTCTTCTTTTAGCACAATGTGTAATTTTACCGATACTTTGTATTCAGTGCTTCTATATAAGATTAAGTCTTTGCACTGGATTATAATCAAAATAAAATGAATAAATAAATAAAAAAAAAAAAATTTCAAATGGTGGCCCATGATCAGCCGCTCACATAATTTTAAATTCTTTTACAGTTTTTGGAAAAGAATTCGTGTTAAATTACAAATTAATGTCTTGACATCTTGAAGGGCATTTTATTTTAATACACGAAATAAAAAAGTTATCAAAAATTTACTAACTCTATATTAATTTTTTGCAACCCAAAAAACACAAAAACATGACCACAAGTGAAGTACAAGTGTAAAATTTGGTGACATGAAAGATGATCAATAACTGCACAAATTATGGAAAGGAACATTTCAATAACTCTTTTAAATGCAGCGAAATTCGGGGGTGGCTTATGTGTCCTAGTGCCGAAACCTCCCCCTTCTACCCTATATGTTTATTCTATGACGTCATATATTTTTGTATATTATTATGTGTAGCAAATCTTTTTGTTCTAATCAGAACTTGAAAAGAATTAAACTATTATTTAAACTTAATTATGGACACAAAACTTAATCCTGCTACAGAATTCCTGCACAATAATTACACACACAAAAATAAAAACCCATTTCCATCACGAAAACCGCCGATTCAATAATTTTATTTGCTGAAATTCCGCCAACAACGAAAATTGCTAATTCAATTAGAAATTGATAGCTAGTTAATTGAATTATTTTTCAATTAAATAACAACTCATTTGATTAAAAAGTGATTTATATCGTTTACATTCCCAAAAACCAAAAAAAAATTGCCATACCAAATGTTTTTTTATAAAAGTGTTGTTGCCACACCAAATTTTTTTTTTAGCTTGAGTTTTATAATATTGAATTTAAACTGGCATGAAATTCTCATTTAGTTAGCTAATTTATTTATACTTATGTGAACAAATTCAAACAAAAATTAGATTATTCTTTCTATTGAAGCGTTGGGAATATGGCAGAAAAAAATTTTTTGGATTTTTCTTTGCATAAATTAGCCCTTTTGTTGAAATCAGAATATTTTGTTTAAAATAATTTTTAGTTAACTTTTTGCATTTTCTTTTTGTTCAAAAATAGTTTTAAAGTTTCATTAAACGAAATTTAACATTCAAAATTACATTATCATAACAAATGTAGTAAAAACAACTAACAATGCAGTAAAAACAACTGACAATTTTTTGTATGTCCTTATTTCAGTTATGACGTTTTTATGCATTAGAGATTCAAATAAAAATTTATAATTATAGTGAATTTTATCGTTGATCTATAAATTTATGTGTGAGATTTTATTTGTTCGGTTTTAGATCATGACAATTTTTTCTCTAAATTAACAGAAAAATTATAATTTTTATATGATAATTTACTTTGACTATTAGAAAAAAAAAAACACAGAAAAAGTTATTAGACACTAGCATGAATGGAATGCATTTTCTGACCCACTACGGTCTTCATCAACATTCTTCGTGCCATTTAGTGTTAATCGTAAATATCATCTATTTAACTCACACGTTAAAGAAATTGGGTAACTTTAAATCCCACATTACTCTGTGTGTTGAGTTAGAATGAAATTTACCACGAACGATTTCTATTTATAGTGTGTTTGTTTTTTCTCTAGTCATTATCATAGTTGCCAGTTTAACTTTCAGTTAAAACTTTAAATGGCAGTTCTTTTCTCTAATGTCATCATATACTATCCTTCTACATTAGCAAAGCATATCAACAAACATTAAAGATTTTTTTTCATTAATACATATGACGAGCATTTATTATTTGCAAACTCTGATCATATTAATAAAAACAAATATAAACTAAATTAGAATTTTTAAAACTCGATATAATCTTTTATTTTTAAATAACTATCAAAACTGATTACTGCAATATTTTTGTAAACAACTAAACAAAACAGTAAGTTTTGTTTAGTTGTTTACAAAAATACAAAAACAACTGATTGTATTATTTTATAGAAAAACAACTGTAATTGCAGTTAAAAACAACTACTATTGATTACTACACAAACAACTGTCATGTAGAAACTGTAAAACTTTTTTTAATGTAGTAATGCCTATTAAATTTAATCGAGGGGCACTATCCATGGCACTCTTCTCAAAATTTGAACAGGGATTTTGTTAAAAACTTGAAAAAGAGCCATTTTAAATTAATTATTTTGCATGTTTATAAGCAGGGCAACCAAAAATAAGCCAGAGCTTGTTTTTTATTTTTTTAAAGGATAGAAAAATTTAGATTGAACACAAATTATTTTCTTGAACTTATGAAAATTTTGAGCTATATTTTTAGTTGCTGCTTGTTTCGAGTATTTTTTTGTGTTTGCTTATTTTAGCTTATTTTGCAAATATAAGGTTATTTCTGACTTAGTTCTTTAAAAAAAAATACGCTAATTTTAACTTTTTTATATTAAAATAGGGCTTTTTACCTTTCTCTATTAATCAGTATTTTATTTTTTTTTTATTGAAAGCTAAAAATTTAATGTTAAAAGTTATAGAGCGGACACAAAATTGGTTTATCAAAATATTTTGAAAAATCAATTTAAATGTTGAAGCTTACGAAAAACTAATTTTCTGTAACAACTTTGTTTAACTGACGAAATTAGGTCTGTCTGCGTACACATATTTTGCATCATTTTGTGCAAAATGTTGCAAAATCTTGCAAAATGTTGTCTGCGTACTCCAAATCTCTTGCAGCGAGAGAGCCAAAAAGAGATTTTTTTGACAGTTGGAAGTTGAGAACTTGCAAAATGTTGCTGGAGAAATTTCTTCTTGCAAGATTTTGCAACTAGTTTGAACAGCTGTTTTTATTTACTGTTTGAATGAAATAATTTTTGTGAAATGAAAATGAAAATATGGTATCAATCTCTTTTTTGGAAGATTCTCTAGCAGATTAATGCATCAATCATAATTGTGGGTAGGATTTAAGGGGTTAATTTTTAATATCAAAATAGGCCTTTTTTGCCGTATTTTGTGAAAGTAACTATGTGTGGGATGGACATATCTAAGGAAGTAGGAGGAGCTTATCCACGATTATGGTATCAATCTCTTCTTTGGAAGATTCTCTAGCAGATTAATGCATCAATCATAATTGTGGGTGGGATTTAAGGGATTAATTTTTAATTTCAAAATAGGCGTATTTTGCGAAAGTAACAATGTGTGGGATGGACATATCTAAGGAAGTAGGAGGAGCTTATCCAAGATTTTGGTATCAATCTCTTCTTTGGAATATTCTCTACCAGATTAATACCACAATCATATTTGTGGGTGGGGTTTAAGGGGTTAATTTTTAATATCAAAATAGTCCTTTTTTGCCGTATTTTGTGAAAGTAACTATGTGTGGGATGAACATATCTAAGGAAGTAGGAGGAGCTTATCCACGATTATGGTATCAATCTCTTCTTTGGAAGATTCTCTAGCAGATTAATGCATCAATCATAATTGTGGGTGATATTTAAGGGGTTAATTTTTAGTTTCAAAATAGGGCTTTTTTTGCCGTATTTTGTGAAAGTAACAATTTGTGAGATGGACATATCTCAGTAAGTAGGAGGAGCTTATCCAAGATTATGGTATCAATCTCTTCTTTGGAAGATTCTCTAGCAGATTAATACCACATATGCTAAAATTCTTTTGCTTTGTTATTTCAATTGTTTACACACCGATCAGCTGTTTTCTTGCAAGATTTCACTGGATACTGTCTGCGTACTTTTTGAGATATTTTCAGCCGACAGAGTAAAATTGGTCTTACTCTCCCAAAAAAATTTACTGAGTATTTGCTACTGGAAAAGTACGCAGACAGACCTATTATAAGAAACAAATTATATACAAATTTCATTTGTAGTAACAATTTTAATAAAACATTGTAAAATTTATCGATTTTTTTTTTTAATTTAATGGCTTGTTTTTTAATTTTAACTGCGTGTTTTACTGTTTTCATAACTTTTTTTAAGCGCTTAAAACATTGATTTCGAGATCTTTTCGGTTGCCCTATTTATAAGCAATTTTAATTTAATTTAAAACTTAATTTGTATTATTTAATACATTCTCTGTATACGTTTTGCACAGTTAAGACAAAATTCTAATTATTTATATTGAAATAAAAAAAAATTTGTGATTTTTTTTTTTACGAAAATATAAGAAAAATGTATTTAAAACAAAATAAGTAAAACAAAATAAAAAATGTAACAAAAATATGCATTTAAATTAAAATACCCAAAAAAATGCATTTACATCGATGCCATTTTAATGAAAAATAATTGATTTGTATGATATTTTGTTTACCTTATCCTCAGTCTTAAGGGAGAAAAACATTCATTTGCATGAACTTCCAGTTCCTGCTCATTACATATTAAAGGCGTATCGCAGCTGTATCGACTACATTTGAAGACTTACAAACGTTATGTCAAACTAATCTACAAAAGGTTATTATTTTAAAACAGAGCTGGAGATGTGATGGTATGCTCTGACATGACTTAAAATATCACAATTTACCTGCATTTACCCTTTTTCAGTTTTTACCTTTTCGACATCTGAACAATTTTAACAAAAACTTGTTCATTTATGGATTAAAATCACAAAAACAACAAATATTGCTACTACCATCAAACGAACTCCAACAGGGCCAATAATGTTAATAAACTTCCAACAGAATGAAGAAACCCAAAAACAACAACAAAAACAGTGCCTCAAAGCTAAAAGTCAACCGAAAGTCAAATGCCAAACTGAACTTTGCATTAAAATCACATGGTTGTATACAATACATGAATACATACATCCGTATCTACTACGGAGACTGTGAGGTCGTTGGAGCATAATAATAGTTTGATAGCAGGACCGGTTGAAGTTTTAAGTTCGTTCAGGTCGTTCAATATGATCTGGCCTGGCTGGTTGGTTGGTTGGTTGGTTTGCTCCTTTTTGCGCTAAATGTTTGTGTTGTGTTTGTTTTTTGTTTTTTTTTTGTTCTTTTTGCAAGAACAACATTCCATGTTTCTTATTTTTTATTATTTTTCATTTGTGGTATATTATCAAAAACCAATGATGATTATACTGGTGGTATACACAAGCGTGCGATCAACCCAACAGACCAACCGACGGAACGTCTTTCTGGCTGTTGTTATTATTATTTGCCACCAGCTTCAGATGGCTTAAATAAAGATCATTCAACAGCAGCAGCAAGAGCAACAACAAATAGCTCCATCATCAGTAGCAAAATAACAAAAACAATATTATTAAGTGCTACAGCAGCCAAAGTAGTTAGTTAGTTAGTAGTAGTCGTAGTAGTTTGATACTAAGTTGTATGTACACTAGGGTTATAACTTTTGACTTTTTTTGTTGCCAATATCAAGTTTTACCTATCCTAGCCGTAAAGTGCATAAGAAACACATAATATTTCTTTTTCTCGGGTTTTGCTCATAAACCTTTATGAAGTTGTACCTATAAAGCAGCTTCGGTAGTAGCACCCCCACCCAGAAAACAGACTCGGTAGCAGGTAGCACACTCACCGATAAGATTTTTTCCAAGCCTCCGCCGAGACTACCGGCTGTCGGTTATGCCTTTTGACATATTCGACCATAATTACAATTTTTTTTTTCATATTTTAATGAATAATTCTTTCAAACAAAAAATCATTACAACACACACAATATTTTTTTCCGTAAAGACTACTAAATATACACATTAAATTAACTGAAAATCAGTTAAAAAGACTATGTACTTTCCGTTTAAAACAATTGTTAAAACATTAATTGGCAAAATCTGCCAATACTCAATACAATAACACAATTTTTTTTTTTTTTAATACAAAATTTTACCGAAAGTCCGTTCGTTTTGTGTATTGAATAACAGACAGAAGGTTAAGAATATATTTCTTGGTAATTGAACTGTATATTCCATTGAAACAACTTTACCGATTAAATTTTTAAATAACTGTTGAACTTTTATGAAAAAGTTCTTGTGAGTGTACTTTCATTAGACTACCGACTTTCGAAATTCCATGCAAAAACTCATATTTTGTGATTCAGAAAATTTGTATTAAGAATGCAAGTAAATATTATTAACAGCTATTCAGACTTTCACTATTCACCTCAATTTTCAAATCTGATTATTTCCGAATTGTTAGCAATTTGCCCCATTTTGATTTCTGATTTTTAAATATTTGTTAATTGTTAAGACGATTGGACAATAAAAAATATAAATAAAAATATTTGGGATAAATTGATGTTCATGGACGGAGGCGAATGGTGAAAGTTGCGAATATGAATCGCTATGATTAATTCTAAAATTAACACATAATTTAAATAAATTAATGAAACACATTTAAAACAATAAAGCAAGTACAATTAAAATAGAAGTAAATAAAATTAGACAGAAAATTAATTTTGTCTACAAATATTTAATACTAATTTTTTCCCGAGTTTATTTACTAAGAATTTTGTAGTTTTTGAAAATGAAAACTGAAAGTGAGATTTGATTTCAGACATCATTGCAAGAGCCGATTGCATGTCAACGATACATTGATATAGTAATAACATTAAAATTGATTGAGCTGAAAATAATTTTGACAATTGCTTGCTATATTTTTATTGCATGTGAAGACGCGCAAGCTTTTTAAAACTACTAGTTATGTGCTAAAATAATACCATAACAGTTAATATAAAGGCTGTAATAATATATAAAGATTTGATCAAGAACAAAAATGTTCTGAAGAACTGCGCAAAATCGCCAAATACTATCCATCTCCACTTTAGTCAAAGTTCCGAGTCTAGCGACAAAATGTATAAAATATTATTTTGAAAAATCAAATTTTATCCCATTTTTATATAAAAAATATTAAACTTTTCATTAAAATTAATCTTACTACAAGTTAACTAAAAGTGTATTTTAATTTGGTCTTTATGCATTTTGGGACAAAAAAATTGGCAAATATTTTGTATTACTTAGATTTATTTAGTAATATTAACTAATTTTAAACCACAATATGTCAAAGAGCCCAATAATTCATATATTTTTAGTAGGTGTTTATTATAATATTTAGCCAGTCTTTTTCACGTTTCTAACTTAAAAAAAAATTAGCTATTTCTAGCGATTTTTGGAGTCAGATTCAGCTACTTTTTTTGAACAAAAGTTGCTTTTTCCATGCATGTGTTTTGTATTTTGAACAAATTTTTATATGGTTTTCCAAACAAAAATATATTACCAGCATTTATATTTCCAGTTTATTGGGAATTTAGACACCGAAATTAGTTCACTTGATTAAAGTTAATCTATTTTTTAGTCTTAATCATTTACATATGCATTTTTTTGACAGTTAAAAGTGTAACTTACAGCTAAAAGAGTGTAAAGTGCCGATAGTGCTCCGGAAATAAAGAAAAAATGAAGGCGCTAAGGGTCTGAATGTTAATTTTTATCTGACTTTGTATGTATGTTTTTTAGTGCTGCCAACCGAAAATATTTCAAAACGCAGAGTTGCAGACAAATAGTATGTGCACAGAGTTGTTTAGAAATACTCGTAGTAAGCAGAGCAAAGTTGGATTAACTGTTAATCAAAAAGATTAAAAATGGTTTAATTGACTTGTTTAGTGTTTGCTTAAGCATTAATTATCCCATTTTAAGTAGATTAAGGTTTCTGTGTAAATTCCCTATTAGTTAGTTCAAATGTTTAACAAACTTTTTTAGCTAAAATTTAGGCTACTTAAATTTAGCAGAACATAGTTCTCAATTTTATTGAAAATTCTGCTTTAGATACTATTTTTTGTTATTGTAGCAGAATTTTTAACTATTTGTATGGGTTTTTTTTAGTGTATTTGGAAGTAACTTTCTTATAACTTAAATATTTCATATTTACTGCCTCTACTGTGCGGCTGACTGATGCTGCTTATTGTTACTGTTGTTGTTAAACGTTGTAGTATGTAATGTGGCAACATAACCGCCCACTGTAGATATTATCGAATCTGGAATAGCACTAACAAAGTGGTCTGTTGCAATTGCTGTTGCTGGTAGTTGTATATAACACCAGAAGTATTGTAGCATGTATGGTAGGCACTACGTAAGTATTACTTAGTATGCGCATGTGCAACGCAGTGGGCATATAATCTAAAATTGTATCTTTGGCGTCTAACCTAAGGCGATTTCATTCTTAATAGTTAAAATAGAATTTAAATGCAGATATAACCGAATACTAGCATCTATTGAACTGATTACCGATACAAGAAAATGGGTAACGCTAAATATAATAATTTTGAGTGAAAAAACGTCAACTCAATCACCTTTCGTATTGATCATCTCCGAATTCAATGATCTTCACTGGACCCTTTCGGTTTCCGAAATATGACGTCATAAAAATTTCATTAAACGTTGAAATTTTGACCAAATTATAGTTACAAAATGGACTATAACTTTTGAACTCAGCTAATTAATATTGACCTTATGTACACTCACAAAAAAATATAGTTCAGAAGTCTGTTAAATTAAGTTGAACTAGTTTTTTCTGTTGTCAACGTTTAAATCGGTTATTTAGCTAAAGTTTTAAGTTATCTTGTTTCACCACAACATCAAAATCCAACTTAATATTTAGTAATTCGTGATTCTTAAATTTACAAATTGTCCAGTTAAATTTAGCCATAATTGTTTCCAAAAGAAAAAAATTTTGTTTCTCCACTTTAAGTCTCACTTGTAGATGACGTTCTTTTCTCATAATTTTTATTTTATATTCATTAAGTAGGCTAGCAAAACGGACCGAAAATCGGTACTCCGTACCTATTATCCACCTATACTCTATAATAATAAATATAGACCTGAGCAGAAGGACAATTATAATTCATTTAATGAAAATATTTCATTAATCCAATGAAAAATTCTTTGATGTCTTTTTAATGAAAAATATTATTATATTAATGAAGGATTTCATTTCAATGCACAAAATTTTAAGTTTAATTGCAAAGCAGCTTTCAAATACATATAGGATCGCTTTTCAAATACATAGAGGATCGCTTTAAATGTATTTCGCAGACTCATGTAATATGATTTCTTAAATTTGGGTCTTTATAAATTATGTCAACGGTATTGTATCTACGGTATTTACAATTATATTTTGCACCCGATACTGAAACAGAAATAAAAATGTTTGTCTCAACTAAACTAAACTAGCAAAGATATAAACTCGAAATTGGGCACGCAGCTTCATCTTATGACCAGAACAAAATCAAACAAAGCATTTATGGGCAATCGAATGTTTTAGTGGTAAAAATGGACCCATTTTTCTTTCTTTCTAATTTAAGGACCCCAAATAAGAATCTGAAGTCCAGTATAAATATATCCACAAACAACAAGTCGGTAGTGAAGGGGTTAACCCTTAAACGGTACACAGTGCAAATTCGTACCCATGCAAATTTCAAAACGCTACAACTTTTTCTACAAGTACCTTTACTGTTTTCCACTACATGTTAAATACTTATATGCAGATTTATAAGTTATATCATGCTTTATATTGTGTAAATATTTCATATTAATATCATGTAAACTTTTCGAGATAGAGGATAATATATTTTATTTTTTCTTTAAATTGGTTGCACTGAGTATATAAATACTTCATAGAGAAACTGTGCTTCTCATGGGTCTCTCGAAAATTAGGGAATTCGCACACAACGCTCACTAAGAGAAAAATACATTAAAACCGCATATTTATAAAAAAAAAAAAAAAAACCAAAGAGAAAGTGTCGACCGAGGCAGATATGGATTGAAAACATTAAACTAGTTTTCTGAAAAATCGTGTTTTGGAGTTATGTCAGTCTTGCACTATATGAGTGGTATATTCATTCTCCTGAGCATGGCCGAGAAATTGACAAAAGAAAGATCGATAAGTGCGAATTAGTACCGTTTATGAGTGTCATTACTATAACCAATAATAGAGAAAATATATGTTTAAAAAAAAAAATAAAATAAAATAAATAAAAGTACACCCAGGGAACTTCTGCTGTAAATATTTGTAGTTGTTTGAGTAACAGTAACAGTAATTTGTAAATTTCATTTTTGAATACTTATGTAGTTCTTTTAAAAAAACAAACCACAGCAAATTGCTCTATGGTACAATATATGGTTTCACATGCATTTTACACAGCAGTTTTTTTTATTTAAAAGAGTAAAACAAATAAATGTTTGTTTAGTTTTTTACTGCATATGTGGGTGGTTCATTTTCACTACAATTGTGGTTCATTTCTTGAACAGTAAAAACACAAATGACAATATTAGCTGAATTTACTGAAATGTAAGTCGACCTTTCTTCAAGTGAAATTTCATTACATTTGCAGAGGTCTTTACCTACTTGTGTATATCGTTAGGTTTTTTTTTTTTTTTTTTTTAAAAGAGAGGCAACACTCAGGAAATACTTCCTATATTTAGTGTGTTGCTTTCTTTGGAAAGGGATAGAATAGAGATGAAAGGTGGGGAAAGATGAAGGGCTTCAGACATGGCAACACTGTAATTGCGCGAGATGATAAGTCTTAGAACAGTTGTTGCTCGCCACCTGATGGAGAGTTGGCGAACTTATTGAAGCTTTTTGGTTCATAGCCCTGATTCATTATTTTACTTCGGTGGGGTTAATTGCTATGGGAACACCGAAGGTGGACATTGCGATACGTATGAGGGATAGAAAAAGCTCATACATATTAATTTGATGTTGCCGGCACCGGGGATCGAACCCGGCACCTTCTGTGTAAAAGTCCAACGCGCTAACCATTACATTACATTTTTTTTCTTATTTTGACACATAAGAAAAAAACTACTAGGCATATATTTATGTTATTAACATTATTTTTTTTTTTGAAAGAATGTTAATTTATTTAAAAAGTTGCCTTTATATTGTATCAATATCTTTATTACAAAAACAAATATAATTTATGTTCTAAAATCGTACTATTTAAAAAAATTTAATTTTTTAAAACTGACTTTTGACTAATTTAATGCAATTTTTACATAATTAAGGCAACGTTTTTGAATTTGCAGCAGCATTTTACCCCAAAATCATGTATCATACGTTTACCTTGCTAATATTTCTATTCTTCGAATACTAAGATGAAAATCAAAAATTTCAATTCACACCTGTGCTGGATGATGGAGTACCGGTTGAGGGTTAAACTTACAACTTTGAGAAGCATACAAGACTTGTCTTTGTCTAATTTATCGATTAATTAGATTTGCATCCAGCATGCCTGTTGTTGTATTTGCAATTTCTGTTCAAAACGCAAGACGGGTTCAAATGACTCATTGTCGTGAATCGTATTTAGTGTGGCTAAGACATGGGTGTTGTCGATTGATTGACAAATATTTTTCTGTAAGCGAAAAATAGTGATTCAGTGAACAATATTGAATAATATTTAATTTCAACAACTGATACAAATGGGATCGTATAAAAACATATCTGATCATAAATGTTAATACTCCGGGAACATATATGGTCAATATGTTTGGTTGCGAAATTTGAATATATATAGAGCCGTATATGAAAATATATGAGTATATATGATGGTATACGGTCATATACCAACCGATTTCAGATCCGAACATATATAGTAAAATATAAAACCATATATTGTTATATATGGTCTTAAATTAAATTATATATGACCCGCAATAGCACCACACAACACAATATATGAGCATAGATGTTCTTATACGATGTCATTTTATTTAGGAAATTAGAGGACACATTATTTTGAAAAAATTTTCCCGTTCAACAAAGTCTTTTTTCACCAACATTCTTTTTAAGCTTTAAACATAATTAAAGGTTAGTGTATTAAGGGAACAACAACAACTGCAAAGCCGATCAATTCAATGCCGGCGGCAATATAAATTCATATTTAGTCTTCTGTAGACTGTATTTCAAATACAGAAACAGTAAGTGTTCTTGGTCAGTGCATTTAAGCGGGCGGTGGCTGTTGGTAGTTATTTGGCACAGCCAGGTCAGTCGTCAGTCAAGTTGTTCGGCTCCGTCAATTTGTTTGCCGCGTCTGTGTGTTTGTGTTGTAAGGAAGCTGTATATGCCACTAAACTCTTATTTGATGCCCACTTAAACTGGTAACAAGGAGTAAAAGTAATCATTACATTTTGTTGTTGTTGTAGTTATTTGTTGTTTGTATGCAACAGTATTTATTGACTGTTTTAAAGTTGTAATAATTTTGGTTTAGTGGTTAATCATAACGGCTGTGTTTTGGATTTCACGAACTTTCAAATCGCAGTGAAATTGAAATTTATGACACTATTTGCAAATTTGTTCTAAAATTTGATTTGATTTCAACTGTTTTCTATTAAATGACAAACATAATTCACTTAAATTTCGAATTAAACGAAATTAAGTTTAGAAATGAATTTGATTAAACTTTCAACCGAAAGTTATATATAGAAAGAACATGAGCGTAAAGTTAAAAAGGCCGCAATTTAAACCACCTCTAAAAACAGTTTTTCAAATTAATTCAATAAAAAAGATATACTAAATACGTGAGTTTAAAGAACAGTGATCTTAGCGGAACTGTCCTGTTTTTTGTTGTCGATTTTCGCGTCCTTCGCGGAAGATATTTTCCTGATTTATATCTACACTGCGATAATTATCTGTATGATATCAATGAATTTTGCATTAGATCTATGAGTTGTGACTGGAACCCGAAACTGAATAAATTCATAATATTTATTAAAAATCGCTTAGATCGAAAGTGTGGCACTCCCTCTAGCGCTTCTCCACACAGGATTTTTGTTCATCTTCTCTTACATTTAATAACAATTAGTGTTTTCTATTTGTAATGGTAACATTTTAATTATGATCTCAAACCTAACAATTCCATATGAAAAAAGAAATAAAAATTTATGAAAAATTTCATATGACTAATGCAAAAGTTTCATTAAAACTATGAAGCTTTTTCATTAAGTTTAAGAAATATTTCATTAACATTGTGAAGAAAACTTCTCTCTCTATAAGAAATCAAAACATTTATTAACAAATTTTTGATATAAAAGACTACATGAGAGTTCTCAAGAATCTTATTGCTAAAAAACATTTAAAAATCAGAATCTGAACAAAGTGGAAATTGTGTGATGGTTTTCGTTTGGCTCAAGGTCATAAAGTTTAAAAAATAAAAACACTAACTTTTATGTTTTAATTTTTAAAAATTTCTTGTTTATTTTTAATTCCATATTTCAAACAGCATCGCCTCCCATCATCAGGAAAACATTTAATTATCTGGCGGTATAGCTCGAAGTTGAAAAGCATCATTATTTGTTTACGTTTCTTTATCAACTGAATGGAAAATATTTAAAATAGTTTTCAAAGAAATTATTATTGAACGAAATTCTAATGTTAACACAAAGTCATACAGTGTTTCCACTTACGTGTTTTAGTGGAAAAAAATTTGTGGGACAGTGAAAATACGTTCGAAACGCCTTTAGTGGAAACTTAAGCTTAGCTTTTGTGTCTAGTACTTTAAAATAAGGTGACCATTCGTACTAATTCGAACATGCACTGATTTGTACAGATTTTTTTACATTTGTGCTGATTGTGCCGATTTTTAACATTGAAAAGAATTGAGTGAAAGTATTTATAAAATGTAAGATGTTTTTATATGTAAATCTTGGAAGAATGTGGGAGTTTCACTATAGCAGAAATCATTCTGAACAAGATGGTTAAAAGATAAAACATAAAAGGTTTTATATGGGAAAGTTCCTCAGTTTGCTTTAGCATTACGCTTTAATTTCAGTTTAAACTAGATTTCGAAATCTATTTCGTGTATCATATTTACATCGAATTTACATCCCAGCAAAATAAACTGGAAGTAGTGCTTTAAGAACCTCTTTAACTTGACTTCCAAAGCATTAGCATACGCACATTTTTCACTTTAATAGAAGTTATTGTTAACAACTGCCAAAAATGTTAAATTAAAGTTATTTTAAACAGCATTTGCATCACCATATAAATTAATTGTTATCTAAATTAATAACATCATAAGAAGTACTTTTTTATAAGTTCATATATTTTTTTTTTTATATGGAGGTTGAGGTGGTAAGTGGTTGGATTTGCAATCAGAAGGTTGCGAGTTCAATTCCGAGCCGGGGAGATAATTTTTTTTTATTTTTTTTAATTGTAATTTATTTTTTTTTAGTTTTTTTATTTAATTTAGTTTTTTTCTGAGTATTTTAGGAGAATTAAGTAATTTAAAAACGACCAGAATGGACTAATAATTATTTGATAAAAATCTATTTTTTGTCTTTGCGATGGAACTTTTTGTAAAACTTATTTAAAAATATAAAAAAAAACGTAAGGTTTTATATTTTTTATTGTTATATTGATACGAAAATGCAAAGATGTATTTCACTGCTAAAAATTAGTTTATCGAATTTTTCATAAACTTGAAACAAGATATACTTTTTAGGTGTGCCTTGAAACTTGTGCAATATTCAAAAAAATTAGGTAAAAAAATTTGATTTTGGCTTCAAAAATCTATTTGAGAATTATTGTTTCGGATCCCAAAAAATTAGCAATCATGGCTAAATAACCATATACGGACACCACTACGTGATAAAAGACTAAAAAAAAAGACCCGTGTCTCCCAATTTTTCCCAAAGTCATCTCCTCTTTTGTTTATGGGCCGCCAAAGATTTGGGGCCTCGGTATCATATTCGCAAAAAAGTGATCATTTTCTGAGGATCATATCTTGCAAACCGTTCAGAATTTCGATGTCATAAAGAACAAAAATTGCGAACATATAAAATCAAAAAAACTTCACCTTCCAGATCAAAATCGCAAAAAACTTAAAAAAATTCGATTTTTTTACCTTTTTTTCCCGTGTTTAGGTCCATAGGTAGCAAACCGTTCAAAATTCAAGGAAACAATCAACTATAAAAATTTACCTAAGATCAATAAACAAATTTCTAGAACATACTTATAAACTTCCTAGAGATGATTCTTAACACTGTTTAGGTAGCGCGCAAAAGTGAAAAATTTTTTAATTTCATTTTTTTTTTCCTTTTTTCTCCTGTTCAGGTGCATAGGTAGCAAACCCAATTCCCAGGAAGTTTATATGTTCTAGAAATTTGTTTATTGAGATCTTAGGTAAATTTTTGTAGTTGATTGTTTCCTTGAATTTTGAACGGTTTGCTACCTATGGACCTGAACACGGGAAAAAAGGTAAAAAAAATCGAATTTTTTTAAGTTTTTTGCGATTTTGATCTGGAAGATGAAGTTTTTTTGATTTTATATGTTCGCAATTTTTGTTCTTTGTGACAAGAGCTACAACTTTGACATAGAGAGTAAATCGAAATTCTGAACGGTTTGCAAGATATGAACCTGAGAAAATGATCACTTTTCTGCGAAAATGATACCGAGGCCCCAAATCTTTGGCGGCCCATAAACAAAAGAGGAGATGACTTTGGGAAAAATTGGGAGACACGGGTCTTTTTTTTTTAGTCTTTTATCACGTAGTGGTGTCCGTATATGGTTATTTTTTTTCGTGTTGCACTGTGTAATAATAATTAATTAGTAAATTAATTAATTAATAACTTTTACTTAATTTAAATATATCACTTTAATTTACCTATAGAGTTTTTACCAACCTCTTTCTCCAACTCTTTAGAAAAAAATACGGCAACATTAAAAGATCTTACGTTCCAAGGCACGCTCGTTTCATTGCAGGCCACTTTTCCCTTCCTGTAGTTAAACTACTTCTCCAATATTTTTTTTTCACTGTCTAGTATATTTTATATTATTAAAGACACTTCTCGTCAAATTAATTATTAAAAAAATATTTTAAAATATGCAATGAATTCAAAATTGTTAAATGAGCATTTTTATTATTTCTTAATATTTTTTTTAACCATATCAAAACTTAAAAATATTTTAAAAATAATTTATATCTCAGTGATACGAAATCACATAAAAAAATGTTTAAAAAATCATTATTTTATCTTTTATATATTTGTGTAGCATATTTTTCTTGTTTTTATAAAAATATATCAATATTTTCAACTTAAGTTCGTTTTAAGTTTGTTGTATTGCATAAGTAACTTTGGTGCAAATGGTAGAGCGGTCTACTTAAATACAGCAGATCGTAACTCAGATTCGTGTGTTCAATACTCGCTGGCACCAAAAGACTTTTTTTTAATATTTAAAGAAACATCCCTAAAGTATGCTGCACATTTTTATTAAATAAAAATGTTAATATATATTTGAAAAAGACCTTCCATGAACTATTGAAAAATAGCATCCATGCACTGTTTAAAATGCTATTAAAGAAGTTATATATTCACTCCATCCGCCCAATGACACGACAATGTTAAAATCATTAATGATTCACCTGAATTTGCACCACATCCGGCTCAGTAGATGTGGTGTTTTTACTACTTCTTCCTCAGCTCTTATTTTGCTGGGATTGGGCAAATACCGATAAGGTTCGTTTTTATAGGGACCAGGACCAAGTGTGGTCCGATTTTCTTTTAAGGCATAATTTATTCTTCTTTATAAAAATGAAATATATACTGATTTTGTTTATCAATACCATTTAAGAACAATTCAGATATAACAAACCTCGATGAGGTACGTAGGTCTAATATAGACCGATTCTTTCAATGGGGTTCATCCTTGGTTATAAGCTCACGTGCTAATTTCTTTTAATATCTTTAAATTTGTAGTTTGTTTATACAATTTTTATATATACGGACATCACTTAATCGACTCTGAGTCGATTGGTGTACACCGATTGAAAAAATTAGTAAATTTTTTTGCTAAAACTACTAAAAATAAATTCAAAATGACGTTGCAGAAAAAATACAAAAATTAGCAATTTTTTTCTCAATATTAGTAAGATAAGAACAGCATATAGTTATATTTGAGCTACATTTTAGTAAATTGAGAGTAATAAATCAATCTGCTAAAATCATCAAAAAATTTGCTAAATATTAGTAGACAAAAAAAATCTTAAATTTTTGAAACTTCTTTTAGATTTTTTTTATTGCGAACAAAAATATGTCCTTCTAAAATCAGCTACTAAAATTTTGAAACAAAAATTTCTGTTAATTTTAGCAAAATACACTGTTATTTGCATTATACTAAATTTAAGGTAAATATAGCAACAATTTTGTTGATATTACAGTTTTTGTTTACTGTTTTTTGTCTACAAATATTTTGTAAAAAGTGTTGCTAATTTTAGCAGAATATGACTAAAATTTTTGAAAGTTAACAGTTTTATTTGTACTGTTCTAATTTTATTAATGATTAGCAATAATTAGAGTCTATCCAAAATTAGTACAAACCTTTTTAATCTTCTTCATATAGTGATGTAGGGTCCGCAAAGATAAAGTCGGTGAGAACCGATGCATAAGAGGCTTAATATATCTACTAAAATGTTGTCATTAAAAATATTATCGACAATATTGCATTTAATAGTTGGTTTGCATTCAAATAACAACTTAGACATACTCTTATGATTATTTTTTAAACATTATTCCAAATATGGAATATGATACTCGTTGCTTAAAACAACTACTTTAAGAAATACACTGAACGAAATTCAATTGCAGGTTAACCATTTTTTATGTATAATTGCAGAATTACAAATGACTGTGGAACACCCCGGTAATGACATATAATTATTTTTTTTGGATTCCCGGAAATAACACCAGCTTACTCTCTGCATTACTTTAAAATATATGATAATGAGTTAATAATAGCTAGTTACTTTTTCCATTATTTAACAATAAAAATTACCCATAATGACTTATTTCATCATTTTTCTAAGTTCAAGGTAATGATTTGGAATTTTTATGAAAATCTTTTTTGACTCATTATGGTATTTTAAAATGTTTTTGATTTTTTGTAAGCTGGATAGTAAGGTTACTTATGCGCAAGCAAGTCCATTATTTTTTTATCTATCAAGAAAAGAAATAAAAACATAACCATCTGATATAGCTCAGATGGTAGAGCTGTTGACTGGCAACCTGGGTTCTTATACTGCGTTTCCAGTTACGTGTTTTGAGCAAAACATGTGTTTTGTTTCAAAAAAGTTACAAAAAAACACGTGCAGTGGAAACATAGCATTAGGTTGGAGTTTTCACACTTATAAAAAAAAGTCAGCAATCTTTTTGCTGGGAGATGCTTGCAGAAAAATGACTAATATTATTAATAACAGCAGAATTGCTGTTGTTTTAATCGAATAATTGTTATCACAACCGAAAAATTCAGTCACAACTACCGAAGCATTTGATTGGCCATAAATACGGTTGCACATCCCAACTCTGGTTTCTGGGTGTACATTTTGAATTTTTGTTTAATTAACTTAAGCATATTTCAGCATAGCTTTTTCAAAATAGGGCTAGTTTTTTGCAATATGTAGTTTTTTGCAATACGTATTATATTAAGTAATTTTTGAATTGAAACTTAAAAATGTTGTTGGATTAACAAAAAATATTTTGAAACCCAATCTGATCTTTATTTTACTCTTGGACCTTTGTTTGACTGACGAAGTTCCCTGAAACCATTTATAAATAAATAATATTTGTCGTAATGATTTTAATAAAGGGTGTTTTTCATACGGTAACATAACTTTAAGTTGGCAACACTGTTTTAACTGGCGTCCATTTTGTCAACATGAATAAACTGACGCCTGAACAACGCTTCCAAATTGTGCAAATTTATTTTGAAAAACCAGGGGTCTGTTCGAAATATGTATCGCGTACTACACTCAAAAAAATAAGTTAGTAGAAAAGTTAGTAAAACGTCTTGTAAATCAGGTATACTATTTTTCAGCAAATTTTGCGCTAAAATTATGTTTTCAGCTAAAATATTAGTTATACTTATTCAGCACTTACCTGTCTTAAACTAATGTTTTACTAATAGTATACTAATGTTTTACTAATTTATTTTGCTAAAAAAAAATAGTGTTGATTAGCACATTAATAGTGTGCACGGCAACCAGTTTGAAGAATATACGGCATGTCAAGGTGTCGTAGAGATCAGAAAAATGATACTAAAAAGTATATGACTATAAAAAATATATATAAAAGTAAATATATAATAAAATCAACCATGGAAGATTTTTGCATCTGTTTTTCATACATAAAAACAATTTAAATTTTGCGTTGCCTCCGGATTGTGAAAGTCATTGTCTATTGAAAATGAAAATTATTCAAGTTCGAAGCCATTCTCTATATTTCTTTATTAAAATATTGTCCTAACAAATAATCTATAAAGTTTTTCTTTGAGATAGGCGTGGTAGAGAAGATTAAGCATATTTTTCTAAAAATCATAACTACATTGTAAATTTTTTTTTTATTGAATTAGACTGCGCAGTTTCTGGTAACACAACCTTCATCAGTAATCCTTTTTGACAATACTGTAATTATTTGTTATGGTTTTTATTGTTTGATTGCATCTATATGAAATGTTTATTTATTAAATGCAATCCTGACCGTGGCTTGAACCTGCTTTCTTTGCCACATGCACTTCGCACTACACTTTAGACAGAGGCTCTAACCAATTGATCTAAAGTAGGTCGATTTTTGCTGTGGCTTAAGACAAACACCACAACAATTCACAATTGTTAGAAAATCATATGTAATCTAATTTCCACTATTTCCCACATTTTGTGAGTTGGCGCAACTATGATGTATTTTTTGTACATACGGTAGTTTGGCTATTCACATAGTTGGGGAAGAGTTGCCAGGGAGCAAATTTTTTTTTTCATTGCACAATTAACGTTGAAAAAACATAATTTTTAATAAAAATTGTATCAAACTTGTAATTGTCTATTAATTAAATAAAAGATAAAGTAAAAAATTGAATTTAATAAAGATTAAATGCGTATTTCTAACCTAAATGTTTATAGACATTAATTATGTAGTGTGGTCAAATTGCAAACAAATATACGTTCAGATATACAGACTAAAGCGAAAGACAAGGACACACATCTTAGGTAGATATTTATGTTTCCTTTTTCTTATTCCAAAAAAGGGTTGTATATGGCATATTTTGTTTTTTTTTTTGTTTCTATAATTATCTGCGGCATTTGCGTTTCTTTAAAAGATAGCATAATTTAGACAACCAATGATCTAAGTAGTTGAAGGATAAATTATTTTAAAAAGAATCACAAAAATATGTTTTATGATTTTCAGCAAAATAAATTAACTAAAGTAAAAATTTTCTACAAATTTCATGTGTTTTTTTTTTAGTCTACTAATATTTAGCAAAAATTTTATTAATGTTTAGCAAGGGTTTTTTAATTTCTAATCCACCAAGTTTTAGCAAAACTTTTGTTGAATCTACTAGTTTTGTTGCTAAAAATCAGCTCGCTGATTTTCAGCGAAAGATTTTGCTGTCATTAGCAATTTTTTTGCAAGCACCCTCCTGACTAAAATTTTGCTGACTCAGCAAAATTTTTTGCTGACTTTACTAACTTTGAGTGTATGGAACGTTTTAGCACCACGTTTACTTTAATTGATAATATGCATCCACAGAGACGTCGAACAGTGCCTACAGAAGGAGTCATTGCTGCTGTAGGGCGTAGCGTAGAGGAAGGCCAATAGACCAGAGGAAGTCAATGGTGAGCGCTATACAGCTATGATTACTGACTTTTTCGTTCATCAATTGAACAACCATGATGTGCAGGAGCTGTGGTTTCAATAAGACGGCGCCACATGTCACACAGCTCCTGCCACAATTGATTTATTGAAGGAAACGTTTTGTAACCGCATAGTTTCACGTTTCGGACCCTTGAATTGGCCTCCAAAATCGTGCGATTTAACGCAGCTGGACTATTTTGGGGATATGTGAAGTAGCTAGTCTACGCCGATTAGCCCGAAACGATTGACCACTTGGAGAACAACATTCGCCGCGTTATTGCCAATATACGGCCACAAATGTTGGAAAAAGTCATTGAAAATTGTACCTTCAGATTAGACTACGTCCGAGCCAGCCGTGGCGGTCATATGCCAGAAGTCATATTTAAATTGACATGAAATTTACTAAAATAAAGTAAATTTAATGTCAATTTAAAAAAAAAAAATTATCTTTATTTTATTCCATTTCAAAGTTCTATACTTCAATAAAAACACCCTTTATAAATTATTGCAATTTAACGGTTTGTTTTTAATAAATTTAACATCTTTTTATATTAAAACGACTTATTTTACTATTTTTCAAGTTTTGTTAAAGCGCTCAAAACATTGTTTTTACAGCTCTTTCTTGGTTGCCGTAGTTATAACATTTGTCAAAAGAAAAGTAAATAGTTTCTATTACTAGATATCTACACTCGGAAAATTAAGAAGGTAGAAAAGACTAAAAATTACAGTTAAAATGAATACAATTGACTAACCATGAATTCATGTTTAACTATTGATAAAACAACTACAATGGTAGTAAAACGACTGTCAAAGCGGTCAAAAACAACTAACCTTAAATTAATGCATAAACCATAAAAACAAGCAAGAAAACAATAAAAAAATGAGCATAAAACAACTACATATGTTGTAAAAACGACTGTTTTTAACGACTGTTTTATCTCTTCGGTATTTTAAAAATATTTTTTAATAAAAAAAATATTTTTTTCTTTTAATTTGTATTTCCTACATCCTGTTCGAAATGCAAAGTTAAAATTCCAAACGGTATTCCAGTTATGACGTTTGTATGCATTGGAGATACAATGAAATTTTCTAATTATTATTTGCAAACTATAAACAATAACAAATATAAACTAAACGAGAATTTTTAAAAACTCGACTACGCAAAACAATTGGTACTGAAGTAGTTTATTTTTTAAATTACTGTCTAAATTAGTCGGTTTTTATTTTATCATAGAAAAATTACTACAATAACAGTTAAAACAACTACTACTGTTTACTACCCGAGTGACCTACATTTAGTTAATGTAATAATATTCTGAGTGTGGTTAAATAACCCTTTATCTGGTAATGGTATTCTACACTGGAATCTTGTACACTTTTGCAAAAATCAATGTGAAATAATTTTCATGAAGTAGCTACACTCAAAAAAAAAGTCCGGAAGGTGCTTGCAAAAGAATTGAAATCTTACAGTCAGCAAAAGTTTAGCTAACACTTAGTTGATTAAAAATTCAAAAATCCTTGCTAAAAGTTAACAAAAACTTTGCTGAATATTAGTAGACTAAAAAAACTCCAATAATTTGTAGAAAAATTATATTTTAGTTAATTTATTTGCTGAAAATTCTAAACATTTTTTTGTGATTCTTTTAAAAATAATTTACAATACGTTACAAAATATAAAAATTTTCATACTCCCACATTGACGACATGAATTGATGTAATATCTTTAAGTATATAGAAATAATTAATTAATATTAATAATTAATTATATATAGCATAAAAAAAATATCTTTCAACCACTTACATCAATGGTTGTCTAAGTGATGACATATTTTAAAGGAAGACAAATGCAGTAGATTATTCTAGAAACGAAACGAAAAATAACAAAATATGACATTTACAACCCTTATTTAGTAATAAGAAAAATTAAACCTAAAATATGATCTTGTCTTTCGCTTTAGTCTTGTCTTTCGCTTTAGTCTGTCTGTAATCACACTGCATTAGTAATCACTAAACATTTAGTACATACAAAATTCCATTTTATTTTGTCTTTAATTTGGTTAATAGACAATTGCTTTCAAAAGCCGTTGTTTTAATTTAAGTTGTTTTAATCCAAAATTTTGTTTTATGTATGAAAAACAGATACAAAAATCTTCCATGGTTGGTTTTTTTACATTTACAATTTTTCTCGTATCTACTACATCTTCACATGTCGCGACATCAATTTCATTCTGCGTATATCTTTAAATCTGGTTGTCGTCCATTCTATTAATGTGCTTGTCAGCACAATTTTTTTATCAAAAAAAATTGGTAAAACATTAGTAAAATATTTATAAAACATTAGTTTAAAAAGTGCTGAATAAGTATTGTTAATCATAATAATACATTAATTGAAGTGGGCTTTACTTAGGTGGGATATGTTAGAGATTTAATTTTCAATTACATTTATTTGTTCCTAAAATGTATATCGGAAAAAAAACTAAACCTAAATGGATTTCTCTCAGTGCAGCTTGCATTTATAGCTTTTTGTCATGCAAATAATCTGTTGAGATTTTTTTCATCCTCCAAAAAAAAAATCTTTTGTTTTCGTTAGCCATTTTAGAACTAGTTTGTAGTAAATACTGTCAATTATTTCTGCAAAAAAATTACAACATGATCTAGTTGTTTGGTATGCGTGCATGCAATGATCGATTTTGGATCATCTCCATACATGGGAAGAGTTCACAGTAAATACTTGTAGTTGAGTACACTCACAAGAAAATGTAATAACAACAGGTAAACAGAAACAACTAAAATTTAACAAATTATCCCTTTTTCGCCCTAAGCCCGTGTTTAGAATTTTCACTGATTGTTCTGGTTTTAACCAGCACTGAAAGAATAATCTTTATGATATTAATGAAACAATTATGAAACAATATTATGGAGGCTCTAGCTATTCTACAACTTCGGGTTCTGATGAGATCTTTAGCCAGATCGAAATACTAGTATCAACCTAGCTAATATATTTTTTGTAGATTCAATGTAGAATTTCATTATATCCAAGAAAATTTATTAATATTAAGAAATTTCATTTAATTTTTTTATTGTCAGGTTTGAGATCATAAATAAAAAGATCATATTACAAATAGAAAACACTAATTGTTAATAAATGTAAGAGATTATGAAAAAAAATCTTGTGGGGATCTAGAGGAAGTGCCGCACTTTCGACCTAAACAACTAGGTGATCTTCAGCCTCATTCTAATCCACCACCACGTCTTTTCTTACAAGTTTAGCCAACAGCTTTAAATCTTAAAGCAGTTTTATTTGGCGGGGTTGTCAATCCAACTGCTAATGCTACCATTACTGGCAACAAAATGAGAATCCGAAATTTTTTCATAAAATTTCATAATTTCATTAAAAAAATTTATTCAATTTCATAAATTATCTCTTCATAGATTTAATAAAAATTTTCATTAGAGCTATGAAATTATTCCAAAGACTTAATTTTTTATTTTCTCATAAAATTTCATAATTTTAATACATTAATTTTCATACATTTCAAACTTTAGTTTTAAGATTTAATACTCAAATGTTCAACAAATTGTATGAAGTGCTATATTATTTCAAGAAATAAAATGTGTTGGATTAGGAAGGAAAAAGCTTTTACCGCAAATTTTGCCCACTATGGCGATAAATACGAGTAGCCTTTTATCAACTTTGGAATTCGATGAAATTGTTTAAAAAATCATGTGAAACGGTTCATTGGCTTAGTTCTAATGCATTTTTCAAAACATTAATGAAGAGTTTTATTAATTTAAGGAAACTTCGTAATATTAAACAATTTTATGAAACTGTTTCATAAATTTTATAAACGCTTCATTGTCGAAACGATTCATTAGTTTCATGAAGATTTTCATCAATTTTACAAACATTTCATAAACATAGCAAAGTGTTATGAAAGTATTTTGTATGAAAATAGATTTCATGTGCCCAAAGTTTTTTGCAAGCTTAAGTTTAGCTTTTTTAAAAAAACAATTTTCTAAATCCGTACGGGTTTCCTAAAAAATTCTTGAGCATTTCTCTACATGATTATACTTTACTCTATGAGTTTTCTTTTTCTCCTGAGTCAGATTTAAAAAAATCCCAGCCTACAACTTGGAAAGAAACTAAAATTGACTTCAGATTCGGATGTAGGAGAGAAAAATTCTTTAAAAAAAGTTTTGGTTTAAGGCTGGGCAATTGTTATCCTCGAATAATTTAAATTCTCATTGAAATTGCAAAAACAAAAGTGCTGGACCCCCTGGAGGGATAATAATTGAAAGCTAAGTTAAAATCGTTGTTACTAATTTTTAGTTTTGAGTGCATGTAAAGTTTTTGGAAAATGCAAACACTATAAAGTTTTAAAAGCCGCACAATGTTTAGAAGTTATTGTTAGTTAGAGGGTATTGTATATAGCACGCGATCGGATAAACATGCTGGAAATATGACGCTTTCCAAGCCAACTGACCAGCTAAAAAAGTTTTAACGTATCAATGTCAAACTTCCAGAATTTAAAGTCTTATATGATACAATTAAAAAATGGAACAGTAGTTTTTTCATTTTTCCAAATATAGGGCAATTAGGCGGGGCTAAATATTGACAAATTTTTAATATAAAAGCGAATATTCCCTATAGTGGCCAGTTCCATTTCGTTTATTTTCGCTATCACTGCATTTTTTTAAACTTTCGATTTTTATCAATTATTGTTGTGATTATTGTAGAACAAGGTCAAAAAGTTAGGTTGTGCGAATTTGAGAAAAATCGAATAGCATTAACACGTTGAAAATTTTACTTAAACTACTTTAATAATATTATATATTGATCGCATCACTTTTATATACCAATATTTATTAGGAAACATTTAGAAAACATTATGAAAATTTAATTTTTCACATTTTTGTTTTATTTATTAGATTTGTTTATTAAATCAATTAGTTTTTTTTTTAAATTGTGCATAAAATTCTTACCGTTTACAAAAATCCGACTAGGAAAATTCTTTTAAACTTGTTTGTTGTTGTTAATTTTTGTAATGTTTTCGAAAAAATGGTCTTTATTTGCGTTTTTTAAAATGACACAATAAACCAAGAAAACCGAGAGCATTAGAGCGGCATTTTTTAGTATGAAGCAAAACTTTTTTTGAAAAAAATAAATAATTATTGTAGTATTAGGTCTAAAAGTTATATTCACCCTTATTGTGTATGTCGTATTTAAAATACGCCTACGACTGTTTTGTAATAGATTAAAGAAAATAAGTTTACGTTCTCTTTAATCTATTACAAAACAGTCGTAGGCGTATTTTAAATACGACATACACAATAAGGGTGAATAAATAAAACAAAATTGTGACAAATATAATTATCATAAAGTTTTCGAAAGTGAGCCTTTGATATATTTTCTTATTTTTTAATTTTTTTTCCAAGTTTTAGTCTTTTTAAATGGTTAACGCTTCACATTAACTGTTCTTGACAATTTTTAAAGTTTTGTCACTCGACTAAAAATGATTCGATTAATCGAATCAACAAAAAAAAAATTCGAACGAACAATTAAAAAAAACATGATTTTCGAATAACGAATAATTCGAATAAGTTTTGACGATTAATCGAATAAAACAAACAATTTAAATAATACTTCGTTTAATAAAACTTTTTCGAAAATGTTCCAGTTTAGAGAAAGTTTGTATACAAAATTTTAATGGACCAAAGAAAATCAAAATTCTATTATAAAAATAATTGAAATTTAAAACTTTTATTAATCGTTTTCCAATCTATGGACTTTTTATTAATAGGTGAAGATACATGTTTTGACTTTCAAGAAAAATTATAAAGGAATTCATAGTTAACCCCAGACGCACTTTCTTCGTCGAATCGACGAACACTGCTCACATTTTCTTAACTATGTAACGTTTTATAATTTTATATTTTTGCATTACTAAAAAAATAAATTTATCAATTAAAAACCGTAAACAAAATCCAATTTGTAGCCATTTTTTTATATATTTGTTCTCATATATTTATTCTATATAACCTGTGTGCTATCTACCACCAGATAACGATGAAAGGACAAGAAATTCTATTACTCTAATAACACTTCGGTCTTGTTTAGAATAATACCCCATCGGTTGTGTGTGTTGGGTCAAATTGACCCAATTTTAAAATCATTTAAAATAATATGACAAGTTGTTTGTAATTAATTTTTTCTTTCAAAATAACAAACTTATTAGTAAAAAATAATAAAATTAAAAACGAAATATATTTCAATTCTAAGGATTTTAAAAACTACCCACAAAAATTTTGTTGTTTTTTTTTATTTAAAAAAAACTTAATAAGTTTTGAAATACCAATGGGATATTGATCAAATTGTCGTCAGACCAGAGACAAGTAACTAAAAACTTATATTCCAATTTTTGGTTCCACGGAATACCACAAGATCAAACATGATCATCACAATTATGAAATCTTCAGCAAAATTAGCCGCTTATGAAATGACGGAAACAATGTCTTCTCCAATTTTAGAAATCTCTTATATTTTAAAACTTATAAGCGATCACAGTTATAAGCGCTATATGGGAGTAAAAATACGATCGCCCAAAACGTAATTTTTTTTCACAGATAAAAAATTTTACTATGAGTACTATGACATACATTTAAAAGAAAAGACTACAATTTATCGATCCTGGTCCACAAATTTCAAATCAAAGCAAACTTAGTTGTAAAAATATGAAAATATAATATTGGGTCAAAAGTGACCCAGGTGTATTTTAAAACTAAATTGCCGCCTGGAAAGAATATTGTACATTTTTTTTTTTTTTTTTTTTTTTTTGCATAATTAGGAAATATTTGACGTAATAATTTATAATATAAAACTGACATTAACTCTGTAAGAATAGTTTAAAGTATCTAATTTTACCTTTGCTTTTTTGAAATTGGTTCATTTTGACCCAAACAGGACCGAAGAGTTAATTTAAACATATTTGGTCAGGTTGTTAATATTAATTATACTTTTGTTTCTGTTATATTCTTTGCAGCATTTTCGTGATCAATGCATTGATGGATCTGGTTTACCACTGTTAACAGAAGATCATCTAGTAAACTCGTTGGGCATGAAATTAGGACCGACACTTAAGTTACGTTCTATGTTGGCGAAAAGATTGGGCGGACCCTGTCCATGCGTCTCGTGTGTTGCACAAGTTCAACAGGTGTTGGCTTTGCAGAATAGTGGTATAACAGCGGCTGCAGTCTCAAAAACAGCAGCAACTACTTTAGATCATTTTAGTGGTATTAGTATTGGAACTGATAAAGCAGCAATTGGTAGTAGTAGTAGTAGTTGTTGCAACAGTCATTTACCAAAAGATGCATTTTCTATTAACAGCAGCATAAAGTGTAACAGTAGCAACAACAATAGCAGCAGCAACAACATTAGTAGTAGCTATGTTAACAAGAACGAAAGTACAACAATAACAACAACAACAACTAGTAATACCAATGCAATTGCCACAAACAGCAATACTACCAATTTTTGTAACAGCGAAGATAATGCAGATGCCAGAAGCAATAGCAATTGTAATATAAATATTGGTAATTTTTCACCAACACCACAGTCGCACAACAGCAGCAACAATAGTAACAATAATAACGCTACCAACAATCGTCACGACAATGCTGACTCTAGCAGTTAGTACAAATAATGTTGTATCTTAAATATGATTTTTATAAAGGTCATACCCCTTTTACATTTATTTGAAAATTACACAGAAGAAATAATTGTCAAAAAAATTGCAATTAAACTTTTGTTTGATTTCAAACTTTGTTTTCAATTAAAAGTTTAATAATATCTAATAAATGTTTTATTGAAAATTAATTCGGTGCACACAAAATTTCCAGAATTTTAACCAATATGAAAACTAAGAAAAAAAAGCAAAGTTTAAAAAAATCACCAAAATTGAAAAAAAAAAATCAAAAATTTTAAAAATGCTTTAAAATTAAAAAAAAAATAGCTAAAATTTAAACATATCTAAAAAATGTTCAAATTGCAATAATACGCCTTAATTAAAGAAAAAATTAAAAGAAATAAAAATAAATTTAAAAAATTTAAAAAATTGCTGATATAAAAAAAAAAAAATACAAAAATTAAGTGTTTTTAAGATATAGACGCTTTAAATTTTATTTAAGTGATTTTTTAAATTTTCGCGATTTTTTCAATGTTCGCGATTTTTTCCAATTTGCTCGTTTTTTATACAATTTTAGGAATTTTTTTTAATTTTGACAATTGTTTCCAAATTTTGCCCAATTTTGGTGTTATTACATTTTTTTCAATTTCTGCAATTTTTTTAAATTGCCGGTTTTTCAAATTTTTGCAATTTTTTAGCGATTTTTTATTTTTGTCAATTTTTTTAATTTTGAAAAAAAAAATCTAATTTTATCGATTTTTTCCAACTTTGGCTCTTTTTTCAATTTTGACGACTTTTTTAAATTTTGGCGTTTTTTCAATTTTAACGGTTTTTTTTAAATTATGGCGATTTTTTTTTAAATTTTGCTGATAGTTTTAAATTTTGTAATTTTTTTGCTTTTGGCGATTTTTTTTTCAATTTTTTGCAATTTTTTTTGGAAACTTCGAATAAAAGTGTTAATAAGTATCTACAAAAAATTCGTTTGAAAATTAAAACCATATTCAATTAAATTTTTAATAGATATGATTAAAACCTTAATTGAAAATGAAATCAATTATATAGTTACAAATTGTTTTAATTTATACTATAATTTCCTTAATAAGATCCAATTCAATTAAACTTTTAATTGAATCAACAAATATTTTAATTGAAAGTCGATTTTAGTTTTCTCTGTGTACGTCGTTAATTCTTTTACGAAAGTCCTTATTAAGCTTCTGATTTTAAGTCTTTTATTCAAACTGTCCCATTAGCTACCAACTGGGAATTAAACTGACAGATTTATTGTTTTGCATAAAAGTGACTGTTAAATTTTAGCGGAATATTCATTAATTGGGCCAATGTGACTTCGGCCAATGTTATCAGAGCTGCCACAACTAATCGAAAAATATTTCCTTAAAACCCTGAAATAGATATAATAAATATAGACTTAATACTATGTTTCCACTTACGTGTTTTGAACAGAAAAAAAAAATGTGTGGAAAAACATGTACAAAACATGTTTTATTTCAAAACACGTTCAGTGGAAAAGTAGTATTATTTAATTTACCCAAATTAAGATTACCCGCATAATAAATGTCAACCCATTTTTTACCAATGTGTCTTTTAAGACACATCAATAACTGCTGAATGGAAGGCGATATAACGATGCAATAAAAAGCATGTGAAAGTCTAAAGTCTTTGCTACAAATGTGTATTAAAAATTTTTAAATTTGTAATTTCCGGGTTACCATAGAATGATTTGAAGAAACAATTTTTGGTTTTCAAATGTCTTTAAATTTAAAAAAATTAAAACTGAACGTTTACTTTTCGATCTTATGGTTTTCTTTAAAGCACTTTTTTCAAATAATATATTTAATAATATAAGGTAGACCGGGATAAAAAAAAGAGATTTATTGGTATCGAAATTTGTTAATACATTAAAATTAAATGTTTTAAAAAATATTAACCCTTTAAAGGCGTGCTTATACCGCCATTAGAGTGAGCGATTAATGCATACTGAGAAACCCACATATCTTTGTACCAAGTTTCGTCAAAAAAAATCGCACGGAATCTATGCTTGGTAAAAAATGGGTTCACTATACCATTAACAAGAAAAACTAATGTAGAGTTGCCCTAACCGGCAAGAAGGCCTCCAGGCGGGATATTTTTAATTGACCATATATGCTTCAAATGAGCGTTTTATAATAAAAACTTAAGCTACTCGCATTTCGATAGAAAACAAAATTTTTTGTGTCCATCAATCAGGTTGAAGGCGAGAAATCATTAAAGAGAGTTTCATAAAATTTATATTTTGAAATGAACACAATTTTAAAAAATCTTCAAAACATATTTATATTGGCTATGAACGGTTAATAATTAGATTGAAGGACATACAGAATTCAAATAGCATACTTGTAAAGTATATGGTCATAATTTGAAAACGTAAGAACGGATTTTTATGAAAATTTTCAGATAGATTATATTTAGTAATATTATGTATTAGCAAAGCCTTTAGGTTTAATTAATATATGTTGAAGTATAGGTGCGTTTTCGCACAATTTCGCGTTTTTCGAAAAACAAAAATCGTCATATCTTCTTAAGTAAACGCACAAAAAGGTTAATTTTTGGATTATAGTTGTACCTTGTTAAGAGAAATAATAAATGCCTAAACTTATTCATTTTTATGGATTAGTTTTCGAGATTTGCTCTCAACCTTTTTTTCCCATATCGCTTGAAATAGACAAGGAAAAAAAATTGGCAGAAGAACATATTATTATTTTTTGCGTGCCAAGCGGAAAAAATTTCATTGCAAAAAAGCTTAGACCGGTTTGAGGGTTAAACTTTACGGGAAAACCTTACAATTGTTGTTACTCTATTAAAAAAAAATCGAATTTTAAAATTCTGTTTACAGTAAATTTCTGCTAAAATAATCTGTCCGGAGCTGACCAGAGGCAAGTAAATATTTATTAACGGGAATAAAAGTGGATAATAAAGACTTGATAATAGTTACGTAATAACGATTTTTTGTCCATTTTACTATATCACGCTTAGTTTCCGAGCTATTGAGAAAATAACGTCATCTTCAAGAGAGACTGATAGCTTAGACACAAAAAAAAATTTTTTTGAAAACAATTGTGGTTCAAATTAACTGACAAATTTGTAAATTTGAGAATCACGAATTTCTAAATTTTAGATTAAAAAATTAGTTCAAAAAACGGATTTGTTCTTGTGGTGAAATACGATAACTAAGAACTTTAGCTAAATAACTGAATTAAATGTTAGCAACAAGAAAAATTAGTTCAACTAAAATACGACCCGTATAACAGACTTTTGAACAAACTTTGTTTATGAGTGTAGTAATACGATTTAATTTACCCAAATTTCGTACAAAAGCATCAAAATCGAATTTTCGGCCTCAACCCCTTCAATTATAAATATGGTACTCCGGCTGGTTCCTGACAAGGGAGATATCCCGATCCTAAATCGTAGATTTTAATAATCTTTGTGTATATTGTAGAGGAGCAACAAAAAAAGTGACAAGTATTTTTTTGGCTGCTCAATCTCACGTTTAAGGTTTAAAAAGTTGGGAGAAAAATTAATATGTTTTTGTATGAAAACATACTCAAAATTTACGGAAATTATACCTCACTTGTATTACTACAGCCAAAAACTAGTTGTTCTTTAAAACTACTTGTATTTACTTGTCAAATTTCATAAAAATTTGAAATTAAAAATCTTCTAGCTTTTGTCCGTAGTATAAATGTGGTATTAGACTTATTTGTGCACATGGTTAAAGTACACAAGAAAACTAAAATTTTGATACCCATATTGCCTATATCGTGGACGACCATTCATAAATTATTTGAAAGGGTGTATAATAACTTCAGAATAGAACGAAATAAAAAATCGGAAAGTACAAAAATGCGGCAATTTTTGACCCCTAACATGAGATTGGGCGCTAAAAAAATATAAGTCCCTTAGATTTTTATTATCTACAACATATATAAAGTTCTGCGGATACAGGTCGGGGTACCTCCCTTGTTAGTTATCAGGTTTTCAATAATTATTAGTCGGATTCATGTAATTTTGTATATAGTGTAAACATCGTATTTTCATCACATTAGTGTCATAAATGTTTGACCAACCCTGGAGAGTGTATTCCACAATTTGCTTTGTTTTTATTTCTATAGTTCAAACATTTCAAAAAAAAATTAATAAATTATTTTAATTGTTTATCATAAAATATTAGTCGGATTCATATAATTAAAATAATCGTCCTGTTAAAGAAGAAAAGAGTGAATTATATTCAACAATTATTAAGGTATGTACCTGCAAATAAGCATTGTTTACTTTTACACCATATACAAACCGTATTATGAATACCCTCATTATAATTTACTATCTTTTTTTACATTTTTATATATATCTCATTATACCGTAGGATATCATATAGGGATTTGACAACGGCATAGAGGAATAATTAACATATCACGAGACCTTACATTCAATACCTTCTATGAACCAATTTCTTGAATATCACTTTTTGAATACTATTCATTGATGTTAGCTTAATCTCTGACAAAAATTTCAGACAGTAAAAATCAGTTTTAATAAGTTGATTTTTAATATTTGTTATTTCTCTATCAACCATATGATTTATTTGTGAATGCAATAACCTCTATCAACCACATTAAGGTTATCGAATTATTAAAAATGTAATATTACTAAATATCATCCATCACCTGAAAGGAAAGTGGGTGTAACTAACAAAGTTTCCAAAACCGGTTTTATTAATTTGGCTAAACTACATGAATACACAAAATTTTGGTCGGCAAATTTTGGGACTGCCCTCGGAAAAGAAAAATATTTTTTTTCAGTTTACCGGTTTTTAAAATTTCTTTGGAAAAAGATCTAGTTTTTTGACCACTTTTTTTAGAGGGATATATGGCAACCCTGATTGTATAATTTTTATAAGTTTAGACGTATTTTAATAAAAACCGTCCTTTATTTATGTGAAAACAGAATAAATTATGAAAAAGTTTAGATTTTGTGTATTTGAAAAGTTCATCGAAAAGTTCGATCGGTCAGGTTTTCATACAATTGATGAAATAATTTCTAGCAGAAAAATCAGTGTACCACTCAAAAACAGGTGTCCTCAGTTTTTGGCCAGCAGCTAGTTCAGACTTGATGATATTGCATAGCTATATTTGGCAATAATGTAGTGAAGAGTCATTTTTGCCTGCACTTTTTTCAAAAAATATAGGAGAAAATTATTTTTTTACTTTTTTTCACTAACAATATATGGCAAAATTTTAGCCCTTGTAAATCTGAACAACTTTTGTGAACATATCAATACAATCTGAATTTGTCTAGGTATCCGCTTACAAAGACCACTTTGTACCTTATAAATAGCCGTTTTTAACTAGACTACACTTTTTGTTTATTTAAATCAACAAGAAAAGAATTGCAACAATAACAAAGAAAGTAAAAGTGGCCATTATGATTTCTGAAAACAAATTTTATTATTAATTTACATACTTTGAAATCTTTATTCTGCGTTAATTACAGAATGCAGTGTTGCACACAAATCTTTGTAAAGGCACATTTACACGAGAGATGTGTTAAGCAAAAACACCTTCAAACAGCTCTATTGTGAATTAAGATATGTATTTAGTGTAGCAGTAAAATTAAAACTAGATTATTTCTGGATCTACATGGCATGAGATATCGTGTTGTATATAGAATCTTGTTTAAAATAAATTTATAGTGAATTTACATTATACCTGAAATCTGGTTTAAACCGGATTTTGGTGACAATCTGGTTATGAAACGTAATTTCATACCAGATTTTCCATACAAATTCATAACTAGATTATCGGACAATCTGGTTTATAATTACATTCAAAATTACAGTGTAGCGATACTACTCGGGAGGTTCCAGAATTTTGGAGAGAAATCTGCAAAATGTGGCATCACCTTGTGGAAAAAAATTTAAACAAATAAGAAAAATTTATTTAATTTAGGTAAACTAAATAAAACGAGTGTTAAACCCAATAAAATGGTATTTTTTATTTAAAAGAAAAATTCAATTTATCATCCAGTTACTTATTTCTGTTTCCGGCGTAGACAATTTGTGCAAACAACATTGATATGGCGACCAGAAGAACAAAAAGAAATATCGTGCTTCCAAAAAGTCATCCCCAATAAAAAAAAAACTTTTTTAAGCAAAATTAACATTGTTTCTTTTATAATCGCTGCAAATTTTTTCTTCCGCCAGTAAATTGATAAATTTTTAGAAAAATTTTCAGTTTGAGGTAATTTTATATATTTTGTTTTGTTTACAAAATGTTGTTGTTGTCAAGCCAAAATCTAGTTTGCCTGTCAAATTTCATAAAGTAAGCGAGGGTGATTTGTTACTGGATTTTGAACCAGATTTCGTGGAAGTGTAAATTCATTATTAACTGCATGTGCCGAATAAGAGATACTGTATTAAAAATGGTAATTTTTTAATTTAAATCACTTAAATCTGACGATAATCTAAACATAGCTTTAATAATATGTTCTAGTTTTAAAAATGTATATTTAGTAGTGTCCGACCGAAGACTTCGGCCAGAAAATGCTTTTTGTCGGTATTTTAAAGCATTATGGTCAAATTTGACAAATCTAAAAGTGTTTATTGGGCATATTAGAAGCGATTTTGGGTGTCAAATTTAAAAAAAAATACGTAGTTAAGCAATAAATTTAATAATCGGCCGACAATAAATCGGCCAAATCGAAAAAACTTTGATGGCAGATTATTTAACTTTGGATTTTTACTTAAATCTTATACACAAAATCGAATTAAAACGGCACAATAAATATGTTTTCAATATCAAACATTTTCCACATTGTCTAAAAATACCCAAAAAAACCAGACCAAATATCGTCTTCAGTCGGACACTAATATTTAGTTTTAATAAAAATGTAAATATTTTTTTTTTAGTTTCTTATAAATATATATAAAAGAGAACCACACATCCTTAAATACCAAATTGCCTTAAATAAAATACATGCTTTTGTTTTCAATATTTATTTGAATATTATTTTGAATGAAAAAACAGCAACAATCGCAAAGTCTTCCAATTAAAATTAATTTGATAAAAAAATAATAAATAATAAATTGTTATTAAAACATACATTTAATGTATGTTTAACAAATCATAGATATAGTTAGTACTTATGAATTTATGATAACTAATTTTATTTGAAATAATAAAAAAATTATAAAAAATTAAAAATGTTGTAGTCAATTGTTATAATAAGTTGTATTTTTTATTGTGTAATTTAAATATATTTAATATTTACAAAATTATTTACTTACAACAATTAATTTAAAGACCCAAGTGTACTTAAGATATGCATACATAAATATTTACATAAAAACATTAAATTCATAGTATGTATGTATAACATAATTATTAATACATCTTAATATAAATATATTATATAAATAGTTATGTTCGATTAATTTTTTTTTTATATTTAAATTAATTAAATAAAAATAATTCAAATACATTATTTTATCTAACAACTAGTCACTAAAAATGCAAGTCGTTTTATTTAAAACCAATTAATCAGAATGTTGAGAATGTGTCAAACGTGAACCGATTTCATAAACCGATTTCATTTTTTTTCACGATTTCCCACATAATTTATATTTATTAGGGAACAGTTGACAACATACCAGAAAAATACACATTTTATAAAAGTATTATAACCCAGCAAAAAATTTTCAAAAAGGTAAGCGGGTTTGTAATCGAGCATTTTGGGCAGAACGCATTCCATACTAGATTACCTACTCGATTCTTTTAACAGGGCGAGAGACTAAAATAATTGATTCTTTAGAATAGATTATTTTTTTTACCGAAGAACCATTTACTTTATATTTTTAAAAACTACATACATTTTTTAATAAAGAAATAGTTCCATTGTAAAACTACGAAGTACTTACACAAAACAAATAAATAAATAGTTCCCTAGAAAAAATAAGAAGTACTTAAATTTAAAAAAAATAAGTAGTTCCATAAGTAAATTCAACTTTTACTCACACGTGATTCTCCTAGGTCACTCAAATATAACGATCAAAACTCATACGGAAATAAAATCCTAAAAAGTGAAACATCGAATTGTTATGATAACATGGGATTGTCATAATTTTGGAGCTATAAACCACGAAAATATAAATTTTTCAAAAAAAAAAGAACAATTCGAAATTGAAAAACAAAAATATGACTCACGCACAATCAAACTCGAAAATTTTTTTTACACTCACTCACGATAACGTCAATAATTTCAACGTTCACTCACAATTTTCTGCTCACGTGTGCTTCCCTAATTTATACCTAACCACAGTTTAACAAAATTTAGGCAACATGCAATTTCTGTTTTTAGTATTATTTTCCTGCAAATAAAAATTTGTTTGAAAAAATATATGAGATAAATTCTTTAAAATTGTATAACTTCTCTTTTCAAAATTAGGAACTACTTGCAATAACGTCCTTTTATTAAGAAAAAAGTATTTGATTACTTCTTGAGTACAAAAAGTTATATATATAAGTTAATAACAATGTTATTTTCTTTTAAGTAAATAATTACTTTGTTATTGAGTTCATGCTTTCTGGTTTAAATTTAAAGAATTGATTGCAATACTACTTGCTTTTTTGATTCTATCGTTTGAATGAGTTTGGTATTGCAGTTACTAAATTTAGCAATGAGATATGTAAGCAAGTGTGGGCATCACCTTCTTTTTGGAATGTGTAATTTTTTCCTGGGAAGTTAATCTTCCAAAGTAATTAAGTTAACACTGTGCTACACAGAAAATTCACTCGTCAAATGACCTAGTGCAGGTTGTAAGTCTAGCTGAGTGTATTACAAAACCGGTTTGAGAAGTTGCAATATACCATAAAATTTTCGAAATGACGCTAGTTCAGCCCTCAAAGTTTCACCCACTCCAAAAGAAAGAGAGAGATTAACTTCATAATGTCGGGACAAATATGTTTTATATCAAATAATTGGAATCTCTTCAATATGACTAAAAAAAATTTTACCCAATTTACCATTTTTACCGGGTATTTAACAATTGTGTATTTATCCATTTCCCATCTCTACCTATACATTTTGTTTTGGAAAATCTATTACTAGACCACCTATTTCATGGTTTTACCAACATTTTGCCAACGTTGACAATTTTGTATCGCCAGTGCTTGTCGGACACTTTTTGAACAGGCGGACATTTCGTCTAATGATGTTATCGTTTTGAGGTGAAAATTTCCTTTTTAAGTTTTAACCCATGATGCCCATCATCTCAATTTATATGGCCGCAATTTATATGTGCTGCTTGCTCGACGTCAACACATGTTCACTAGTGTGGCCCATAAAAACTGCTGTTGGATTTTTTAGCTCCACAAGGCCGCCTAAACACGAATCTGAAGTCAAAACATCTAAATTAAACCAGCCTACTGAAATATAAGCCTAGTGTACTTAGAAAAAATGGTTCTAAACTTTGGCCTATTTTCCATATATTTCTGGATCTACTGAATAGATTTCCTAGTTTGACCCCTTGTTTTATTTATTAAAGTACATTTTATAAACATGCATCCAGTTTTCTTTTAACAAATCTGAATGTTGTTGTTGGTACAACACGGCTGGCCTTATTTTTTGATATTCTATTTTGCGAAATCGCAACTCAGTTTTATGTCAGGTTAGGGTAAAAAAAGTTGACTCAAATTTGAGCTCGATTAGTTGAAAATTGCCGTGTCGCAAGTTTGTGAAAACGATAAGGGGCAAAACCTTATCGTTTTCCCTCCTATAGGGAGGGAGTTAAATGTATAAGCAACCCTCATTATTTTTGTCTCCCCAATATTTCTCTAGAACAAACTTACCCTCCACCACCAACACTTCAAGGGGTCCCCATACAAAAAAAAAAAATAATTATCACGAAAATTTGAAAAAAAAGAAAAAAAAACTTGACAATTATTACAATAAATGAAATTGGTTTATTGATGTTATTAATGTGAACATAATTATTAATGATTTACAAGTTCGATATAATTTTTATTAAAAATAAAAATTTGTTTTTTTCGACCTTTAATTGTGCAATGAAAATGAAAATTATTCAAGTTCTATATTTCTTTATTAGGATATTGTCCTAACAAATAATCTATAGAGTTTTTGTTTTCAAATTGCACAATTAAAGGTCGAAAAAAACATAATTTTTATTTTAAATAAAAATTATATCAAACTTGTATAAAAGACAAAGTACCGTCTAGTTTACCTTCCCCTGTGTTGTTTATAAACTAAACAAAAAAGGAGAGAAAAACAAAAAACGTGTATTGAATATCCACCAGAGGTGGACCTTACACATAACAAACAAGTTTTCAATTTATTTTTTATCAATGGCTATAATCTTTAACTTCAAACTCATATGTATATTAGTTCTCATGTAGTGAGTAAACTAGTTTATATGAATGTTTGATGTTTGGCATGGGATTGTTACCGCTTTCAAAACGTGTTCTGATGATGGGAACCTAGAAAATTCCCGAAATAGATCTATCAACACATTCCTGAAAGGGTCAAAGAATAAATTTGAAAACAAAAACTCTATAGATTATTTGAATAATTTTCATTTTCATTATTAATGATTTATTTCAAAATATATTTCAAACTACACGCCCAAAACTCTGCGGTAATATTATCGAAGTGCTTAGTAATTATACAACTGCATAACTTTCAAGTTAAGGCCTCATTAGTTTTTACTTTCTGTTGCCGTTCTGTGTCGTTCTGTTCTGTAGGTAATATTTTGTAATTACTTTTTCTGTGAAAGGAATCAGCTGTTTTCAAAAGTAAAAGAAACTCCAACCAAAAATATTTAAATCAGGGATGATAAATGCGATTTTAAAATAGTACCAACCTGCATATAAAATAGTACTTTTTCGGCATCAAAAGTAAAAAAAAAAATTTAAATATAAATTAACGAACAAATCTTTGTACCCTACAAAACGAACAATTACAAATGAAACAACAAAAATATATTAAAAAAAAAAAATAATATGTTAAGATGTGAAAACAAAATTTTGAGGTGAAAAACTTTTTTGGCTGTAAAAAAATAAATTGTGTCGTGAAAAACATTTTTGAGGTAACAAAACAATTTTTGACGTGAAAAAAAAATTTTTTTGTGGAGAAAAAAAATTTGCGGTGAATTTTTAATATTATTCACCTCTTAGCGTTTTTTGGAAAAATATGACGTTATATTTTATACATCAGACACTACAATGAATTCTAATAATATACAGTGCATTATACACCAATTTGTATGACAAATTTAGAGGTACTTTCACATTGTCACTAATTACTTTTGAACCGCTGGACCGATTTTGCTCATTTTCAATACCAAACTTTTCGGAAAAATGTAAATAAAGCTATCTAAAAACGAGCAGTGCGTACTAAGAAAATTAGCTGATTAGCTAAAAAATTATTAAAATTTTGAGATTTTTTCTTAAATTCACCACATTTTTAATATTTTTTGAACGTCTTATTAATTTTTGCTGTATTGAATTACGCAATGAAAAAGAAAATTATTCAAGTTCGAGGCCATACTCTATATTTCTTCATTAGGATATTGTCCTAACAAATAATCTATAGAGTTTTTTTGTTTTCAAATTTATTATTTGACCCTTTCAGGAATGTGTTGATAGATCTATTACGTTTCTCACAGTTTTTTGTGAATTCAATCCTTGTGATTGGTAGCAAACAAATTTGTTCGTGAACTCATTCGATTTTAAAAACACGCAGCTAATAGTCAATTTCACATTTTTATTATTTATTTTTTGAAAATCAAAATTAGTTAATAATAATTATAACCCTTAGTGATTGAATTCAATAATTGGTTTAATCGGTTAATAAAACTCTAATATAATCATCTGTAATCAGTCGCACTCAGTGAAATCATGTGATTGAATTCACAGCATTTGGTTCCAAATTAATTCATTGTTCATATAGGACTGCAAATCGAATTAATAGTTATTGAATTTTAAAGGGACCAAGAAATTCATAAATTTTGAAAAAATTGTAATTTAGTTAATATATTTGCTGAAAATCATAAAACATATTTTTGTGATTCTTTTAAAAATAATTTACAATAATTACGAAATATAAAAATTTTCATTTTCCCACATTGATGTCATGAAGTAATTTAATATCTGAAAATATATAGAAATAAATATATATAACATAACAAAAATTTTCTTTCAACTACTTACATCAATGGTTGTCTAAATGATGCTATCTTTTAAGGACGCAACTGCCGAAGATAATTATAGAAACGAAACGAAAAAATAAACGAAAACAAACGAAACGGAAAAAACAACCCCTTTTTTTTGCAATAAGAAAAAGGGACCGTACTAAGATGTGTGTCTTTGTCTTTCGCTTTACTCTGTCTACATGTCTGTATATGTTTGTTTGTTTGTTTGCAAGTTGACCACACTAGATTATTAATCTATTAACCTTTATTATAGAAATACATATTAAATTTATTATATTTCATATTTATTATATTTATACATATTTATTTATTTAATTAAAAGACAATTATTTTCACAAGCCGGTGACAACGCAAAATTTAAGTTGTTTTAATCCTCAATTTTGTTTTATGTATGAAAAACGGATACAAAAGTCTTCCATAGTTGATTTTTATTTTATATGTCTTATTAGAGTTGTACTTTTTAGTATAATTTTCCTCTTCTCTACTACATCTTGACATGCCGCGATATCAATGTGGTTGTCGTCCACACTATTAATGTGCTTATCAGCACAATTTTTTTTAGCAAAATTAATTAGTAAAACATTAGTATATTAGTAAAGCATTAGTATAAAACAGTTAAGTGCTGAATAAGTATAACAAAAATTTTAGCTGAAAACACGATTTTAGCAAAAAAATTTGCTAAAAAATAGTATACCTGATTTACAAGACGTTTTACTAACTTTTGTACTAACTTATTTTTTTGAGTGTAATAAACCTGTAAAAATAGCAGACAAGGCTACTAAAAATTAGTTAAAAATTACCTTGAAGAAAAACCGGCTAAATTTAGCAAATTTTTTTTGATAAATATTAATAAAATAAGAATAGAGAAAATAAATCTGTTAACTTTACAAAATTTTAGTTATATTCGATGTGAATTTTAGTTAATTGAAAATAGCATTTTACTCTGTAAAACTAGCAAAAACTTTTACTTGATATTTTTAGACTCAAAATAGCAAACAAAAACTGTAATATTAGCAAAAAGTTTGCTATATATACACTCAAAAAAATGTTAGTAAAGTCAGCTAAAAATGTTGCTGACTCAGCAAAATTTTAGTAAGAAGGGTGCTAATGTCAGCAAAATCTTTTGCTGATAACCAACGAGCTGATTTTTAGCAACAAAATTAGTAGATTCAGCAAAAGTTTTGCTAACACTTAGCTGATTAAAAATTTGTGATTATTTTAAAAATAATTTACAATACGTTACAAAATATAAAAATGTTCATACTCCCACACTGACGACATGAATTAAATTAATATCTGAAAATATATAGAAAGAATTATATATAACATAATCAAAATTATCTTTCAACTACTTACATCAATGATTGTCTAAATATACTACCCTTTATTGCAATAAGAAAAATGAACATAACAAATTACCTAAGATGTGTGTCCTTGGCTTTTTCTTTAGGCTGTCTATCTGAACGTATATTTGTTTGCAATTTGACCACACTAGATTAATAATCACTATAAAGATTTAGCTTACAAATGCACATTTAATGTTTATTAAATTTGAATAGTTCAGTTTGTTTTTAATTTAATTAATTGACAATTACTTTGACAAGCCTGTGACAACACAAAATTAAAGTTTTTTTCACATTGTTAGCGTATTTTTGTATGAAAAATCTTCCATGGCTTATGTTTTTCCTCGTCTCTACAACATATTGACATGCAGCGACATCTACTTGATTCTGCGTATATCTTTCAATCTGGTTGTCGTCCACACTATATAAACAAAAATAGCCTATTTTTGTTTAGCAAAATAATTTTTTTATAAATAAATAAATTACTAAAACATTAGTAAAATATTAGGTAAACATTAGTTCAAATCAGTTACAGCTTAATAAGTAAAACTAAAATTATAGCTGAAAACACAATTTCAGCAAAAAAATTGCTGAGAAATAGTATACTTGATTTACAAGACGTTTTACTAACTTATTTTTTGAGTGTACTTCAAATTTAGTAGAATGCAAATAACAGTTTATTTTGCTAAAATCAACAGAAATTCTTGCTAAAAAATTGTATATTAGAATCTGCTAATTTTAGCAGTTTTTTCTCAAGGTCATTTTTAACTAATTTTTTGTAATTTGTACAGCTTTATTTCTATGAGTGTAATAATTAATAGCATTATATCAAATGCAAATTTAATAAGCCATTACAATAACAAAATAAAATATTCGCGATTTAGTATTTAGCTCGAAGGAAATAATTATACTGCCACAAATCAAATTACTTACGAAGGCGGATCAATAAGTCCGTGACTTTTTGAATAAATCTTCTTTTAGCTCAATATATAAGGTGGCGCAAAAGTAATCCTCCTATCAGAAAACGCTATACATAATAAATACATAATAAAAAAAAACATCGGAAGGTTATTTTTACGCCACCTTATACTTAGTCCAACGTTTCTCCAATTTCTGTATCCCTTCAAAAAAATAAGATTTTTCGAGGTCATTAAAATAGGCATTTGTTTGATCAATAATTTCATCGTTAGAGCTAAATCTCTTTCCACCGAGCAATTTCTTTAGGTTTGAAAATAGGAAATAGTCACTGGGGGCTAAATCCGGATGAGGTACCAATTCGTAGCTTAATTCATGGAATTTTGCCATTGCCAAATCTTACGTTTAAGGGTTAAAAAGTAGGGTTAAAAATTAATTTGTTTTTGTATGAAAACTTGTCTTTAGTTTACGAGAACTATTTTTACTTGTACGCTGGGTTAAAGTACTCAAGAAAACAAACATGTTGATACCCATATTGCCTATATAGTGGACCTAGAGTTGCCAGATTTTTTAATTATTTGAAATAAAGGGGGAAAGTCGCATAAAACGCGAATTGTTTCGAATATCGGAAAAGCTTAGGCACCGCGTCGATTAAATTATATAGGCATTGGTATGCATTATTTTTAGCTTAATACAACTAAATTTTCTTAATGTTAATCAAAAAGACATTTTTTGAATAACAAATATACTTAAACATCGTTGGTCATAATTTGTACATTTACACAGTGAATGTGTCTTTAAAAAAACCATTAATTTGATAAGCTGGCCGTAATGGGTTAATGAATGGGGGACACTTTATACCTCGTTGAAAAGATATTTTAAATAGCTTTCGATGCTATCCGTTTCCAGTTTTTGGCTACAAGGTTTGACTTTAGACCTCTCAATCCGCCAAAAATTGGACCAAGTTTCATCTATTTTGAAAACATGCGGCTGAAATTTATTTAATCCTTTTTTGTAAGCAAATCTTGTATAGCCGTTTAACAGTATCCTTGCAAATTATTCCAAAAAAATTTAATTAGTTTTTTTTTAATTTTCAGATTAAAAATTATTCGAAAAGGCCGAATTATTCGAGGCCAAAAAACAAACGGTTTCCCGAATTCAGAAACTGGTTTTATCCATGGTTAACGATTTATTACCTTCTCAAGGTAATATATATAATAACCTTAAAATAGCACTAACGAAATAAATTAAAATACCGATAACAGTAAAATACCCTAACGAATTAACTTAAAATACCATTAATCTCAGGAATTCATTATTAGAGCGGATATGTTTCGTAAACGGACTGTAACTTCATATAATGTGTAAAAATAGTACCTACATACATAAAATATGATTTAAATATTAAATAAATTGTGACGGATTTTCAAAGAACAAATTCTGTTTGAAATAGATTTCCATTTCGAGTTTCTGTTTCATGAGTTAGATAAAGACAAAACAACATTATCTTCTTTTTTCTTTCAACTCAAATAACTCATAAACGAGTTACTTTTCGAATCCGCTCGAGTAATTTGGGCATTAAAACGAAATAATTCTAAAATAACCTTAAAAAATATTAATAGTGAATTTACATTATACCTGAAATCTGGTTTAAATCGGATTTTGGAGACAATCTGGTTATGAAACATAATTTCAAACCAGATTTTACATACAGATTGTCGGGCAATGTGGTTTAAAAATATCTTAAAAATTAGGTTGAAGCGATACAACACAGTCGTTTCCCCTCTTTTGGTAGAGAAATTTGAAAAATGTGACATCACCTTGTGGAAAAAATGTAAAGGGTCCGCCATCTAACGTTTTTTTTTCAACTAGTGCTTATTTCGTGAATGGGAACGCTTAGCTCATGTCTGATTTGACAGATAATTAGTTTTATCCTTCCGCTGAACGAATATGGTCCGTATGTTCGTTATCTTGTGAAAGAATTGAAAGAAACTGACATCCTCATCGATAAACCAAAGCGTGAAAAGCCAAAACCAGTGCGTTCACAAGAGAATATTGCTGCTGTGGCAGAAAGTGTGCGTGAAGCGCCATCAACATCAATTCACCTTCGTTCTCAACAATTGAACATTTCGGAGACATCATTGAGACGAATTTTGCATTAAGACCTTGGTATGACGCCATACAAAGTCCAATTGGTTCAGGAGTTCAAAAAAAAAAAAGTTATTTGGCGGACCCTTTATTTAGTTCAGGAAAACTCATTTAAAAGAAAAATTCAATTCATCATCCAGTTACTTATTTTTGTTTCCGGCGGAGACAAATTGAGCAAACAACATTGATATGGCGACCAGAAGAACAAAAAGAAATATCGTGCTTCCAAAAAGTCATCCCCAATAAAAAAAAAAAAAACTGTTTTAAGCAAAAATAACATTGTTTCTTTTATAATCGCTGCAAATTTTTTCTTACGCCAGTAAATTGATTAATTTTTATAAAAATTTGTAGTTTGAGGTAATTTTATATATTTTGTTTTGTTTACAAAATGTTGTTGTTGTCAAGCCAAAATCCAGTCTGCCTGCTACATTTTATAATGTAAACGAGGGCGATTTGTAACAGGATTATCGTCCACTTTTCATAGTTGAATTACGACCCTATTGCATACAAATTTTAAATTTTGTTAAAAAAAAACAAAAATTTTGTATCGTTTAGCATAACGTTTTCGTTAGTAACATCGTCAAAACGATAGCAATTTAGGTCTCGTTTTGAACAAAACGATATCGGTTTTTAGAGAATCTGTCCCCAGATATCAGCATTTCTAATTTGTGGATTACGAGTGAAAATATTTCTGTCTTAATCCCCAAATTAAAATGGGAGCTATGTCTTACATAAAGACTGTTCGATTACTTTCCCAGTAAATTCCAGTAAAAATTACTCAGGAACAAAATTACAGAGAGTAACCCAAATTTACAAAAAAAAAAAGTCAACGAACGGAAAATTTGTAAGAATTGGTAAAATAAATAAAACAGCTGATATTAAATACCAAATATTAAAAAAAATCAACTGGTCGTTATGGATAAGATAAAAGTTAATTGAAATTGCAGACCAGAAACAATTCAGAATGTTTTTTAACTTCTTCCATAATTAATTCTGTAATATTTTTCACTTCAAATCCATAAACAATTATAATTTAATTTAATATTTGTTTTTGTTTTAGTTTATTGAAAATACAATCATATCTTTTCAATTATATGTTTTTTTCTTCTTACAAATTCTTACTGGTAAAAATGTATCCAGTAAAAACTTGTAAGTTCTTTGGCATCAAACTGTCACTTTACTTTCTCTTTTTAGTATTTTTTACTAAGTATTTGTGTAAACGAACACCATCCAGTAAGAACTTTTACTAATTCGTACAAATTTTTGCGTAAGCGAACAAACTTATTGTTATGCAGCTTCAAACTCCTTCAGCGAAAGTTTACAGGCATGCATATGGAAGACCTCCATCAACATCAAATGAATTCTGCATAATATTCACATGTTGTATAAAAACTCCTTAAATATTCACAAAACTTACAATGAATATAAAATTATAAATGAATAAATTATAAATATATTTGAACCATTATATGATAATTTTGTGTCCACAATCATGTTCAATCATATATTTCCTCTCTGTGTAGGTGCTCTCCAGGCAAGCCCGCCTTTAACCTGCTTGTATTATATAAAGGGTCCGCCATCTAACTTTTTTTTCAACTAGTGCTTATTTAGTGAATGGTAACACTTAGCTCATGTCTGATTTGACAGATAATTAGTTTTATCCTTCCGCTGAACGAATATGGTCCGTATGTTTGTTATCTTGCGAAAAAAGTGAAAGAAACTGGCATCCTCATCGATAAACCAAAGCGTGAAAAGCCAAAAACAGTGCGTAGACCCGAGAATATTGCTGCTGTGGCAGAAAGTGTGTTTGAAGCGCCATCAACATCAATTCACCGCCGTGAATTGGGGTCTGTATATTTGATTGTCTTACATCGATCAGTCTAACATAACATACAAAAGTTACTACTTTTGTTTGAATTATAGCTCCTAATAAAAATTTGCGCTTACCTTTTAATTTTCCTTGCTAAAAGCTTGCAATCTAATTTCCTAATAATGTCTGTGTGTTTGTTTTGAGAAAATTTGATGGCCCTATTTTGTATATCACCCAGATGAGGCGTTACGATATTTCAATGTAAATTGTTTTTGTAACAAAAACAATTTGAATAGAAATAATACAACGCTTCACCTACACGCAGAAAAAAACTGGGGAAATATCAACTACATAAGTTTCAAGTTAGTTTCTAATAAAATAATTAAAAAATTTTGTAAACTACCCAAGAAACATTTTTACGGACTCTCCGGCATGTACGGATTCTTGAATCCGGGGTTTACGGTACGTTTTCGGACCGTTTAATCGGATTTTCGAAAACACGTTTTTAGTCCGTTTGGGGATATCAGTTTTCGTGCCGTTTAATACGGACTTCACCGATTTTCATCCGTTTCAAGTCAGTCACAATCGGTAACAATTTTTTTCAATTTGTTTTATTAAAATAAAATTAAGTAAATAATATAAAAGATCGGGGCGCCAAATAAATTCAGATAGCATGCATAATATGCATTGCATACGTTAGATGGTAAGTATTTATATAATTTAAAACGCTCAAATGAGATTGCAAACAAAAATATATTTGTTCATAGAATCCATTGTTTTTAAACCCCACTTAATATTTTTTACATGTAGATATCTGATTCAATAATGGGCCACAAACTAACAATGATGCTCTTGGTGGAAACAAAAAACTGCATCGAAAAAGTAAGTATCAATTTTTTTTTTTAAATAAAAAAAATATATTCCAAGAAAACTCTTACTATCTCTTGAAACTAAAATAATAAATTCTTTTTTCCTTTTAGATTTTGAATATTATCGACCACAAATGTTCCGTGATGCTGCTAAGCTGGATACAAAAAGTAGCTGCGAATTTCGTATTTTAAAGTTAAATGAAGTATATTTTAATATTTTTTCAAATAAATTAATAAATGTATAAAAAAAATAAAATCCATTGAGTTTTTTGTAAAAAAATGGTTAGAATACGGACCAAATAAGTATTTTTAACGATCCGTTTATTGTCCGTTTTATATCCGTAAAAAACGGAATCATCCGTTTTCAGCACGACAAAACGGTCCGGAAACGGTCCGTATTTGACGGACTTTAAACGGATTTGAGTCAGTTTTTAACACGACCCAACGGTCCGTAAACGGTCCGTCATTGACGGACTTGCAACGGATTCGAATCCGTATTCGATGTTCCTTTTAATCCGTTTTCTGGTCCGTATACTGATCCGGAAAACGGTACGGAAACGGACTCCGGATCCGACTATGCTGTACCGAAAACGGCACATAAACGGACCGGATTGTTTGCTGGGTATATACAAGGCTAGTAAAACATTTCTAAAAAAATTCATATATTTTACAAGACATTTGTAAAACTAACTTGAAACTTATGTAGTTGTATAGTTACTAAGCACTTTGATAATATTCCCCCAATTTTTTGTTGCGTGTAGGTGAAATACAAAATATGGACATGAATATTTTTTGAAAAAATTTTTCTTTCAAATTAACTTTTGATTTTTACATTTAATTGTATAAATTTGTTCATAGTACATATTATAAGTCGATTAACTTATTATTTTTTCTTTAATTTTCATTAATAATCCTTAATTTTGGCAAAAAAAAAATTACAAGAAAAGTTTAGCAAAAAAATATGTATATGCTCTTATACAGCATTTCTTTTTTCTTTTTTTTTAAGTCCTTTAAAATCGAGTAAAATCAATCATTAAGCCTCTAGATCAGGGCTTTCCAACCTTTTTGGCTCACGTACCCCTAATTTTAAATTTTGGCAGCTGCGTACCCCTAACGAGTTTTTTGGTTTTGTCAATAAATTTCACTTATAAATATAGTAAGAAAATTAGAACAACTTATATTGAAAAGTTTAATTAATTGTGTTACTTTTACTTGTATAAGAAACAAAACAAAAAAATTCAAAATTAACAAAAACTTAAAGATGGATTTTTTTATTATCCTTAAGATAAGAAAAACATAATATCGTATTTCATACACTAAATTCATAAAAATATAAAAAACTTAGAGGTAACAAAAACTTAACAATTAAAGTTTTTTAGTTTTTAGTGCGACATTTGGTATTGAACCTGTGATAAAAGAACATCAATATTTGGCTAAATTTTGCTTAATTAAACCCAAGAAACATTTTTACGGACTCTCCGGCATGTACGGATTCTTGAATCCGGGGTTTACGGTACGTTTTCGGACCGTTTAATCGGATTTTCGAAAACACGTTTTTAGTCCGTTTGGAGGTATCAGTTTTCGTGCCGTTTAATACGGACTTCACCGATTTTCATCCGTTTCAAGTCAGTCACAATCGGTAACAATTTTTTTCAATTTGTTTTATTAAAATAAAATTAAGTAAATAATATAAAAGATCGGGGCGCCAAATAAATTCAGATAGCATGCATAATATGCATTGCATACGTTAGATGGTAAGTATTTATATAATTTAAAACGCTCAAATGAGATTGCAAACAAAAATATATTTGTTCATAGAATCCATCGTTTTTAAACCCCACTTAATATTTTTTACATGTAGATATCTGATTCAATAATGGGCCACAAACTAACAATGATGCTCTTGGTGGAAACAAAAAACTGCATCGAAAAAGTAAGTATAAATTTTTTTTTTAAATAAAAAAAAATATATTCCAAGAAAACTCTTACTATCTCTTGAAACTAAAATAATAAATTCTTTTTTCCTTTTAGATTTTGAATATTGTCGACCACAAATGTTCCGTGATGCTGCTAAGCTGGATACAAAAAGTAGCTGTGGAGAATTTCGTATTTAATTAAAGTTAAATGAAGTATATTTTAATATTTTTTCAAATAAATTAATAAATGTAAAAAAAAAAAATAAAATCCATTGAGTTTTTTGTAAAAAAAATGGTTGGAATACGGGCCAAATAAGTATTTTCAACGATCCGTTTATTGTCCGTTTTATATCCGTAAAAAACGGAATCATCCGTTTTCAGCACGACAAAACGGTCCGGAAACGGTCCGTATTTAACGGACTTTAAAGGGATTTGAGTCAGTTTTTAACACGACCCAACGGTCCGTAAACGGTCCGTCATTGACGGACTTGCAACGGATTCGAATCCGTATTCGATGTTCCTTTTATACTGATCCGATGATTTTTGATGACGTGTTTAGAGATTCATTTAAATCCTGATCAGTTTTGAGAGTAAAATTTTCATTTTGCCCAAAATTTACTCATCTACTGGAAAAGTAAACGAATGGACCTATTGATATACTTCAGGCCATTTTGAAAAAGAGTATACTATAACCAAATAGTATTGAGATCGAATTGGACCTGCTATATCAATATGAACACGTTGTGACGGTCTGGTTGATATTGGCCAAGAACATAAAGATGTTTTTGGTGGTGATTTTGTGTTGATTTGGCACTGTGGGCATAGACGAACGAAATCTTCTATATGCTGATCAATGTTAGGCCAATATACATGGCTACGGGCAATTTATTTCATACGCTGTTGACCCTAATGACCTTTATGTAATGTTTTTAAAATTCTTTTTCTAAATTTTTCAGGAACGACGATACGATCACTATTAAGAAGACAGTTGTCTACTACTGATAATGAAGATCTACGATTATAATATGGGAGTAGATTGCTGCTGCTAAGATCTTTAGCTTTATTTGGCCATGATGATTGAACTTGATGAATTACTTGTTGAATTATGGTGTCTTTTGCTGAAACTTCCTGTTCCATATGAAAAGTCAAGGGAATCGATTGAAGATTGTCCTTTAAAACCGATTTTATGTTATATTCAAGTGTGGCACAAGCAACTACAAAATCTTCATCTTCCTCTTGTTTTGATGGTAGTAGTCGAGATCAACGTTGCCAAATTCATTTGTTTTTACATACTCGATATTGAAATTGTATGTCATCATAGTAAGTGCCCATCTCTGAAGTCTACTGGCTGAATGAACTGGAATGCCTTTTCTAGACCCAAAAATTGCTAATAACGGTTTATGATCAGTACGCAGAAAAAATTGTTCACCTTTGGTTTTAAGTGATTGAACACATCCAAAGATGCAACAACAAACCGCAAAACTCCATGTTTGCATGTGTTTTATTAGAAGAGTAAAATATAATAATAATATTTTCATTAAGGGTACTCATGAAGGTCATTTGCTTACAATGTAAAAAAACACATATGCATCGTCGTAAAAGCTCAAGGCTGAGAGAATGTAAATAACGATTGTGAATACCCTCATTGTATATAATTTAATTTTTTATTATTTTTAATTAATACATATCTTGTTTTTCTTGTTTTTTTTAAATGTAATTGTTAATCAATTTTTGTTAATACCCTGCAGGAAATGTCAATAGTGAAAAAGTATTGATTCACTATTGACTGTGTCACCAGTACTACTAACCATGCTATAGACATTTAACATGTACGTGTCATTGAAAATCACTAGTGACATTAGAACTATTGACTAGGTAGTGAATAGGTAGTTCTTATGGGACCATATGTAGACATTGGAACCAAAGATTCACTAGTGACTAGGTAGTTCTTATGGCACCATATGTAGACATTAGAAACATAGATTCACTAGTGACTAGGTAGCTCTTTTGGGACCATATGCAGACATTGGACCAAATATTCACTAGTGACTCGTTAGTTCTTATGGGACCACATGTAGACATAAGAACCATAGATTCACTAGTGTCTAATTAGTTCTAATGGGACCATATGCAGACATTGGAAACAAAAATTTACTAGTTAGTTAATAAAGTAAAAAGTGTAGACGCTTAGTTGACAATGCCAACAAAATAGTAGACAAAAGTGGAGACTTGGAGACACTTGACCCCAAGCTTCCTGCAGGGTATCTTTATAAATAAAAAAATTTAAAAATAAAACCAAACTTTTGTTTAAAATTAAAAAAGGAGAAATCATTTAGATAAAATAAATAAAAAAAAATAAAAATGGAACATTAAAAAAAAAACGGTACGAATACGGACCATATTCGGACCGTATACGGTATATTAAAAACGAAGTCCACTCCGTTTTTAAAATAAATGACGGACAGTTTACGGTACGTTTTGAACGTACACTCAATTCGTACACTCCGTTTTATATACAGCATGACGGTACGAAAACGGTCCGTTTTAGCGTGCTTTATACTGTTGCGAATCCGTATTCGATGTTCCTTTTATTCCGTTTTCCGGTCCGTATACTGATCCGGAAAACGGTACGGAAACGGACTTCGGATCCGTATATGCTGTACCGAAAACGGCACATAAACGGACCGGATTGTTTGCTGGGTTCATTATGGAAAATACCCAAGAAACATTTTTACGGACTCTCCGGCATGTACGGATTCTTGAATCCGGGGTTTACGGTACGTTTTCGGACCGTTTAATCGGATTTTCGAAAACACGTTTTTAGTCCGTTTGGGGATATCAGTTTTCGTGCCGTTTAATACGGACTTCACCGATTTTCATCCGTTTCAAGTCAGTCACAATCGGTAACAATTTTTTTCAATTTGTTTTATTAAAATAAAATTAAGTAAATAATATAAAAGATCGGGGCGCCAAATAAATTCAGATAGCATGCATAATATGCATTGCATACGTTAGATGGTAAGTATTTATATAATTTAAAACGCTCAAATGAGATTGCAAACAAAAATATATTTGTTCATAGAATCCATCGTTTTTAAACCCCACTTAATATTTTTTACATGTAGATATCTGATTCAATAATGGGCCACAAACTAACAATGATGCTCTTGGTGGAAACAAAAAACTGCATCGAAAAAGTAAGTATCAATTTTTTTTTTTAAATAAAAAAAATATATTCCAAGAAAACTCTTACTATCTCTTGAAACTAAAATAATAAATTCTTTTTTCCTTTTAGATTTTGAATATTATCGACCACAAATGTTCCGTGATGCTGCTAAGTTAAATGAAGTATATTTTAATATTTTTTCAAATAAATTAATAAATGTATAAAAAAAAATAAAATCCATTGAGTTTTTTGTAAAAAAATGGTTAAAATACGGAGCAAATAAGTATTTTCAACGATCCGTTTATTGTCCGTTTTATATCCGTAAAAAACGGAATCATCCGTTTTCAGCACGACAAAACGGTCCGTATTTGACGGACTTTAAACGGATTTGAGTCAGTTTTTAACACGACCCAACGGTCCGTAAACGGTCCGTCATTGACGGACTTGCAACGGATTCGAATCCGTATTCGATGTTCCTTTTAATCCGTTTTCTGGTCCGTATACTGATCCGGAAAACGGTACGGAAACGGACTCCGGATCCGACTATGCTGTACCGAAAACGGCACATAAACGGACCGGATTGTTTGCTGGGTACCCTTTCAACGCAGGTATTACTGGTTGGAACAACCAACATATTAAGAACGGCCAAAGATAATTCTTTAAAATGGTACGTACCTGCTGCATCATGATAATCAAACACTTTTAGCCAAAAATCAAGTAAATTTGTTGGAATTTCGTTATTATGACTTTTGATGTCGTTTTGACACTAAATATGAAATTCACTTAAAATGTTAACAAAACAAAAATCATGCAAATAAGGTTACCAGACTATTTTTTTTTTAATTAGTAATGATAACAAAAAAGACAAACTATTTAAAAAATCACTGAAATAATATAAATGTTGGAAATAGCCAAGAAAATTGCCAGTTACATCATAACTCGCCAAAAAACCGCCATGTCGCCATATCGTCGTATGAATATTGGTGAGACCTATAGACCATTTTTGGCAAAATTGAGTTAGGAATTGATTATATATGATTAATGTGTCCTCTTTCTAAATCTTTAATCCGTTTTTATATACCTCGTATCAATTAGGAGATATCCACCCCCATATGGTGTGCGTATTCCTATTTTTACAAATTTCTTTACATTGGTATGGTGTATTGACCACTTTTTGGCCAATGAGCCAAACTTTCTATAGAAAAATAAAAACTTTGTTATAATTATTATTTAAAAATAAATAAAAATTATGTTTTTTTCGACCTATAATTCCGTTATGAAAATGAAAATTTATTCAAGTTCAAGGCCATACTCTATATTTCTTTATTAGGATATTGTCCTAACAAATAATCTATAGAGTTTTTCGTTTTTAATTTTTTAATTGACCACTTTCAAGAATTTGTTGATGGTACCATTTCGGGGATTTTCCAGGTCCCCATCATCAGAACAAGTTTAGAAAGCAGTGGCAACCTTCACTTTTGTGAAAACCCCATTGTATTTGCCTGTCATAGCTCGAGCACCGTCTGTACATAACCCAACACATCGCTTCCAGTCCAACGGTATTTTCCATCATAAATTCATTCAACTTTTTAAATATTTCGTCTGATGTCGTAAAAGTTGGCAGCTCTTCACAAAATAAAAAATCTTCTTTTAACTATGAATCAAAAATATATCAAATAAACGAGCTATATCTGCAACGAGCTATATCTGCGCTTTAATAAACTTGAAAAGAGAAAAAATCGCTTTGTTTAACTTGGTTTATTAACAGTTCTTTTACATTTAAAGCCATTGCATTAATTCTGCGAACCACTGTTTTATTTGAAAGAGACACCGTATCCAATTTATTTGCTTGAACTTCTCCTAACATACATTTTACTATTGCTCTTGTAGCTGGAAAAATTGACTTCTCTCCTTTGGTATGTGGTTTATCGCACTTCGCAATTTGGTTAGACAATAAAACCGATGCTCCTACAGCCTTTTTGGTAGTTCCACAGAATGAAGGCAGTGTTGTTTTGCTGGTTCTCATTTCACGTTTTTTGCAGTTATCGTTTGCCGTCGAATTATAAATAACCCGTTTAGTAAGAAATATTGAAAAAAGTGTAGCATAATGTTACGGTCCCAAAAAAACATAATTACACTAAACTTAAATAACGTATTTATTTCTTTAGGATACAATAAATGTTTTGATAAGTAAATTCATAAAAAAAACAAAAATATTTTATTACTAAACAGAAAAAAAACTTCTGGAAAAAACTAACTAAAATTTCGAATACCCCCGAGAGCAGTTTCGAGTACCCCTAGTGGTACGCGTACCATAGGTTGGTAACCGCTGCTCTAGATAACTGATTTTAAGCAATTGCCATATCGGCCAAGATATATTGATATAGGTAGTCTTACTAGAACAACAACTACAACAAACAATACAAAAACAACAGGGTTTTGACATTTCAAATTACTCAATATACAGTCTTTGTACTGTCAAAACCGTGTCAGAAATGTCAAAACCAGGTAAGAGGAAGATAAATAGCTGGGCTACTAAAACTACCTTATAAATATATCTTGATATCGGCTTTAGAGAATTAGAAAGACAATTTTTCAGTTTGTTTTATTTTTTTAAAAAAATTTTAAATTATGTTAATTAACATTTCCACGTAACTATTACCATGTATTTCAAGACAAAGTTAAATTTGTCGATGTCACGCAACTGTCAATTTAGATATCGTCCCCTAATTATGTTATACGCATGCGTAGACGTTTTTTATGCGTTTTTCCAGAAAACTCATTCGTGTATGTGCCATAAAACGAAACCGCAAAAGTAAAACGAGTTTACAAAATTAGGTGTGCCAGATTCCGATATCGCAATTTTTTTGCTCGTTTTAAATCGAGCAGTTGTACTTTGTCGAAAGTAAATAGAATGTAGATTTTTTCTTAGAAAGGTTTGTTAAATAATAAAGACAACACTTGGTATTAAAAATTTGAAATGTTTTTTATTTATTTTAAGTCAAAAAGCAATCTTTTAATAGCTTCTTCAATTTAAAACAAGACTTTTAAAAATCTCTTAATATTTCATGTATTTTTACATAAATTTGTGGCAATGAAATTAAATCCATTTTTTTTAAACAAAGTTTTAGTCTAACCATTACAAAAACACTTTGAACTGAGCATGAACAATGTAAATTAATTTTTTTATCATGCACTTAAATAATTTTTTATTAACTTTTATTTAAAAACTGTCTTAAAAAAATATTTCTTGAAAATAACACTTTTTTTGTGCAAATCGCAAATTTACTTAAAGTCTTCTTCTTCTTTTATAATGATGTTCGAAAAATCCAGAGTTACCGAAGTTCACAAACTTCAATAGGTCAAGTTTTTTTTGGATTTTTTTTTTATTTAATAACAACATAACAACAAATTAACAATTAGAATGTATATAAAAATAAATAGCAAATATGTTTTTAATTGTTTTGTTAAAAATAAACACATAAAAACTATTGATTTAGTTGCAAAATTATTGCAATAATTTAATATGGCAGCCCTAGATTTTAATGACATGTTTTTAAAAAAACATTTGCATGTCGTGTCAGGGATGATAAAGTTGGCACTATAGTACTTTTTGTTGTAGTATTTGAAAAGTACCATGGTACTCTTATGACCACTTGACTACTTGATTTACAAATTTTTGTTTATGAGAACACTCCTAATAAGAGATAAAACTAATACCAAAATTATTTCCCCATACATTTTGTATGAATAGCAAAAATCCTCTAGACTGCTGACTAAAACTTCGTCATAATAGAATTAATTATATTTTAAGCTAAATCTTTTGGCAAAAATCATTTTAAAAAACAAAACGGAATGTCAGAAAACATTTTAAAATTCCGATAGAAAACCCTTGTAAATCTATTATAAAAAAGCAGGTGTCACTTACACTTAAACAACATCGGCTAAGTTTTGTTTTAGATGCTGTTCACAATAAAAGCTTAAAGCAAACCTATTTTCCCATACAATTTTTACTAAAATTTCCCATACAGAGTGTACAGTTTCGCTTTTAGTTTTAGCTGTTGTTGTGAACAAGCTCTTAAATAAATAATAAATAAATTTTCATGACGATTTGGTTTGTTAATTTGTTTAGTACTGTTGGGGATAAAAAGTACTATTTTGAAAATTGAATTTATCATCTCTGTGTTGTGTACAAGCAAAAAAAAAAAAGATAAAAGGACGCCGACAAGTTTTGAAAAAAACCATAACAATTTACTATCTGGAATACTCAAAGGGTCTGAGGCATCCCTTATGCATCTTCTTTTTATTTTTTGTTAGCCCACGCAGCCGTAAATAAACATAACTTAAAACAAAGACACCTTGCATTTTTTGTATAATTTTTTTGTTTACAGCTGTTTTCCTTTTTTGATACAATACAACAGCTGATTAAAATTACGTTTACAAGCTTTTGACATTTAAATTTTTTTTTCGAACAAAACTTCGAATATACCAAAACGTACGTTTTAAGGAACACCAATTTCTACATGATTCGTTTTCAAAAAAGTTTGCTATTTGAAAACGACTCGATATCCAGCACATAGCCGATTATAACGACTATTATTAGGTCCATTCGTTTACACCAAAATTTGCACAAATTTGTACAAATTTGTACTGGATTTTACTGAAATGCGTTCGCGTACACATAAATTTGCAAAAGAGAGCATCTACTAAGAGAGTAAAGTGACAGTTGTCAGCAAAAAACCTGCAAATTTTTACTGGAGAAATTTTTGCCAGTAAAATCCAGTAGAAAACAAAAACATATGATTAAATTAAGTAAACAAACAAAAGTAAGCATACATTTAGTAATAAAAACATTTAAAAGATTAAAAGCTGAATTAAAAGGGCGGCAAAAACTAAAAATAATTATTTTCAACCTGAAACAAATTAAAGTAGTCAGTTACAATTATTATAGTAACAATTTATCAGTTTTCTAATATCTCTGTTAATTGTTATTTACATTAATATATTAGAGATGTAAAGCTAATGAATATATGAATACTTCTTACTGCATATTATTCAGGGTACCGAATATCAAAAATCAAGTATTCATGTATTTTCGTATGTTATTTAACTAGAAACAAAATTAAAAGTCATGTCCAAACTAAACAAGTCTAAAAGCTTCCACAAAAGTTTATTTAATAAATACAATTGCTACGAATTTATAATTATTAAAATGCAATACATCAAGTACCAAAAACAATATATACTGGGTAGTCTAAATAATACATATTTTACAACACTAAGCTTTATAGCGCTCATATGTTTGAATTAACCTGCAAGTTTTTGCAATTTTTCCGTTCGTTTACTTTTTTGTGCAAGAGCCAGTTTTGAGAGTAAAATTTTAATTTTGCCCAAAATTTACTCATCTACTGGATTTTACTGGAAAGTAAACGAATGGACCTATTAACAACATTTGATAGTCAAGTAAGACCTTATATTTCATCAAAATTGCTTTAGATTTGCAAACAAAATTTTGGTTTTTGTTAATTTTGATTTTGAAAAATATGATTTCTATGGAGGCGTTTTATTATGGGGATTAACTCTCTAAAAAATATATTTCTTCCATCTCCTAAGAAAAATTTTTACAATCAGTTCACAAACACTACCATTCTAAAAAATTATCTACTGGAATCAATTTCGTGGAACTCGAAAGCGTTTCACTGAAAATATAAGATATAACTAAATGGAAATAGTTTCGGAAGTTTAACTTTGAAGTAATTAAACCGGTTGCTTTCGGAAGAATTTCAAGCAAAAATCATGAGAGTAAAAACCGACACTTAAATGGGTTAATAAGCTGTTAAACAACCCAAGAAACAACTTTACGGACTGTCCGTTACAAACGGATTCATGAATCCGGCATTGACGGTACGAAAACGGACCGGAATTGACGTATCCGTCGAAGCTTGTACGAAAACGGACCATTAACGTACAGTAAAATTGGATTACTCAAATTTACGAAAATTATCCGTTTTAACTCCGTTTTGCTGTATCCGTTTCGGTGCCGTTTAACCGGACTACACCGATTTTCATCAGTTAAAACTCCGTTACAACCGTTATCGTTTTTCTTCCGGTATTACGGGAGTGTGTTTTGTTTAAAAAAATCAAAAAGTTTTATTTATTAATAAAATTAAATATTAATAAAATCTATATATATAAAAAGAAGTGTACATTTTGATTGTCACTCCATAACTCGAGAACGGCTGCAGAATATAAAAAATGGCTGAATACGTTTTGCAGAACATGCAATGAGGATGGTTTTAAAAAAAAAAAATCTTTAAAAATATTTTCGTTTGGTCCAGATGTGGTGATTTTTCTGAACATTAGTCATTTTCATCTATATATATAAGAAGAAGTGTACATTTTGATTGTCACTCCATAACTCGAGAGCGGCTGCATAAAATAAAAAATGGCTAAAAACGTTTTGTAGAATATGCAATGAGGATGGTTTTTTAAAAAAAAATTTTTTAAATATTTTCGTTTGGTCCAGATGTGATTATTTTTCTGAACATTAGTCATTTTCATCTATCTATATATTTATATATATAAAAAGAAGTGTACATTTTGATTGTCACTCCATAACTCAAGAACGGCTGCATAAAATAAAAATTGGCTGAATACTTTTTGTAGAACATGCAATGAGGATGGTTTAAAAAAAAAATTGTTTAAAAATATTTCCGTTTAGTCCAGATGTGGTGATTTTTCTGAACATTAGTCATTTTCATCTATCCAGATGTGGTGATTTTTCTGAACATTAGTCATTTTCATCTATATATATAAAAAGAAGTGTACATTTTGATTGTCACTCCATAACTCGAGAACGGCTGCATAAAATAAAAAATGGCTGCATACGTATTTAAGATTTGTAGTGGTAATTATTTTGGTTATTTTTAACATATACTTGTATTTCAGATGTTTTTGCAATTAAATATAGAGACACAGATCTCATGAAAATTTTAATGATGAAGATGTTAAACAACTCCAGAGATAAAATGAAAAAAAAAAAAATCAAAATGTTAAAACCACATCCTTTTATTGATTTTTATTGAATTTTTATGTGGTTTCATATTGTTTTTTAATAATGTAATTGTTAATCCATTTTTGTTAATATCTTTATAAATGTAAAAATTTAAAAATAAAACCAAACTTTTGTTAAAAATTAAAAAAAGGAGAAATCATTTAGATAAAATAAATAAAAAAAAAAAAATGGACCATTTCAAAAAAAAAAACGGTACGAATACGGACCATATTCGGACCGTATACGGTATATTAAAAACGGAGTCCACTCCGTTTTTAAAATAAAATGACGGACAGTTTACGGTACGTTTTGAACGTACACTCAATTCGTACACTCCGTTTTATATACAGCATGACGGTACGGAAACGGTCCGTTTTAGCGTGCTTTATACTGTTTCGAATCCGTATTCGATGTTCCTTTTATTCCGTTTTCCGGTCCGTATATTGATCCGGAAAACGGTACGGAAACGGACTTCGGATCCGTATATGCTGTACCGAAAACGGCACATAAACGGACCGGATTGTTTGCTGGGAAGCCAGTTCTTAGAGCTTTTTAACCCTCTAAGCCCGACTCTAGGCGGGGTATTTTAAATTGGCCATAAATGATCCAAACGGGTGGTTTATTTATACTAAGAAATTAAACTATTTCAATTAAAAACCAAATTTATTTATTTTTGTGAAGTAATTTTTTGTGTTTATGGCACGGCTTGGAAGCGAGAAAGCGTTAAATTTAGAATTTCGTAAAATTTAAAAAAAAAAAATATTTTGAAATGAACACAATTTTTAAAAAATCTTTAAAACATATTTATGTTGACTAAAAACCGTTGACATTTGACACTTGAAGTAAGATTGCAGCGTAAACTTTTCAAAAAAGCTCTAATTTTGGTCCAAGGACATACAGGATTCCCATTATCATACCTGTAAAGGACATCGTCTTAACTTGAAACCGTATGTACGGGTTTTTATGAAAATTGGCAGAAAGATTATATTTAGTAGTTATAACAACGTCTTTAAGTTTAATCATTATATGTTGAGTGAAGTTTAGGTACGGTTTGGCTCAATTTCACGTTTTCCGAAAAACGAAAATCGCCTTATCTTCTTAAGTACAACCTCAAAAAGGGTAATTTTTGGACTGTAGTTATATCTTGCCATAACTTATTCATTTTTATGGATTAGTTTTTAAGATTCGCTCTAAACCTATTTTGGGCTATATCGCCTTAAATAGACAACGAACAAAATTTTGGTAGAAGAACATATTTGGTCTGTTCGACGTTGTTACTGCGCGTTCCTGCGGGAACCCAATTTACTTGAAACAACAACAACCTACACACAAATTTGACAATAAAAAACGTTTTACAGAAAAATTGGGTAACCGCGGTAACGTACGCTATTGTTTATTTTTCGTGCCGAACAAGTGGTATAAATTTCATTGCAAAAAAAGTTTAGGCCGGTTTGAGGGTTAATAGAAAAACTGCATTTAACCCTTAAACCGACAAGCAGGACTCCATGTCGGGTATATGCAATTGGCCACAAGTGCGCCAAATGAGGGTTTTATAAAAAGAAATTAATCTATTTCGATAAAAACCAAATTTACATAATTTTTTGTTAAGAATTTTTTTTGTTTAGTGCATGGTTTGGGACCGAAAATCGTTAAAATAAAAAATTTTAATATTTCAAAAAATTAATATTTAAAAATCAACACAATATTCAAAAATCCCAAACACATATTTATATTGACTAAACACGATGGAATATTGAAGCTTAGGCTTTAAAAAATGCTCCCGTTTTGGTCTTTAACTGACACATTTGTTGTTGTTTTCCATATAAATGTTCAGATTAACTGTTTGTTAAATTTTAACTGTAATCGGGCCTAAGAGAAATATTTAATATTTAAACTACTCATTTTCTGCATTCATTATTTAGATCCACTCTAAACCTATTTCGGCACATATCGCGTAGAGTAATCAACGAAAAAAAGAATTGTAAACTTAGAAAAAACAAGACTGTATTTGATAGCATTTTCTTTTTAAAGAGCCCTTAGATTCCCGCAAAATAAAACGCCAATTTCCTGAGACATGTTTCTTTAAAAATCGCAGGGTGGGGTGCTTTACTAGATATTGAAAAAAAAATATTCAGTTCTTTGTGTTTTTATTGAGAAAAAAACTAAAGAAATAGGTTTTAAACAGGGACCGTAACGGTTATAAGTGATATCAAAAAAGTTCCTTTATAACAGTTATTTTGTGGCTTAAAAATAAAAAAAACATCCAAAACAATTATTTTTCAACGTAAAACTAAAAGATCGGATGAAACTCCTTAATTAAAAAAAACTCTTTTGAGGAGTTTTATTTCGTCTTCATTAAATAACTCTTTTGAGGAGTTTTATTTTTTCCGTCAGAGAATAAAACTCATTTTATGTAAATTGACACTCAAAGCTTGCCGCTTGCCAGATCATTACAATTTCTTAAGAGTTTCATCCGATCTTTTATTTTTTCGTTGAAAAATAAGTCTTAACTGTGGAGTTGCGATCATTTCCTTAAGATCACAATAGATTCTGAAAGAGCACTTCAATACGAATCGTTTGGTATATAATAGTATACGTCTCCGTTGACTCTAACATAGAGTTTTTGAGTTATAGTTTTCGGGATAACTGTTATTTTCGGTCCCTGGTTTTAAACGACTAATCGTCAATTTTGACGATTAACAGGTTAAACCATTTCGGCAGTTTTTCGAATAATGCCTTAACCAGTTAACCGCCTAGGTCGAATAATTTGAAACATTACCTAAGTGTGATGAAAAGGTTAATTAATTTCTATAATAAAATCAGCACAAAAACGAAGGTGCAGTATTGAAACTGTACTGCAATTACTTGAACGGTACATAATCTTAATCATTGAGTATGCATTTCAAAGACTGTTCAAACAGATTTCATATGCACCATTATGCACAATGAATGAGTGCATGCATGTGTACCCCGTACATTTCTACCAACATCCCATACATAACTACTTATAACATGTGCTGTGCAGTAAGCGATGCCTCTAATTAAAACAATAATTAAATGTGCAACATGACCTCTGAATATGGACGTGTCAAGCGGAACCGTTGCGCCAAAATGCAACCAAGGATGTGCAACAATTATCAACACGCAACACTTTAGCAGAATTAGTGGCAAGCAAACATCTAGCTTAACCAGCCAAACAATGAAATCAACCAATCACTCACTGCAGTCACGACACCAAAATACAAAAACAAAACACCAAAAACTAAGCTCCTCTCAAGATAATTCTTTTCGATTGGTTGCTTAAACCGTATGTAACCGGCAATATATAAAGTAGTGCAAGTACATCAACCAATATTTAACACTTCCTGAATGAACAATGAGGACGGCAGCTACAATAGGTTTATGATTTATGAAAGAAAACACATTCAGATTTGGAGTACAAATTTAATTCAGTATATACCTAAACATTAAAACATAAAACATTGGAAAATAAAACTTAACACTACCTACAATGAAAATCATACGAACATTTTAATTAAGCATCAGCAGCAATAGGAGCATCTCCATTTTTGGTAGCTGCTGGCATATCTTTAACGCCAGTTGATCCAAAACCACCTTCTCCTCGCACTGTTTCATCCAATTTATCAGCCTGCTCCAATTCGGGATAATAGATACGTTCACATATCAACTGGGCAATACGGTCGCCACGTTTTACTTCGAAATCGTGATCGGAATGATTAAAAAGTACAACTCCAAGATTACCACGATAATCTTCATCCACCACGCCGGCACCAACGTCAATAAAGTTCTTTACAGCCAAACCGGAACGGGGTGCAACACGTCCATAAGAACCGTTAGGTACTTGTATCTGCAAGTCGGTCTTCACCAAAGCTTTACCACGAGCTGGTACAATTAAATCATAAGCACTGCGCAAATCTAATCCGGCTGCACGTTCAGAACCACGTACGGGCTCAAAAGCCTGTTCCGTAAGTTTGGCCCAACGTAATACACACTTGGTATCGAGTTTCATTTTTTTGATAGCTGGCGACGTTTCTTCAATTTGCATCTAAAAATACAAACAAAAAAATCAATATTTCAATGGTAATTCAATAATTACAAGCATTTTATTTAATCTTACATACTGCTGAACAACTGCGTTAATAAAGATCCTTTTTGTAGTCTGTGGCGTGACGCTTTTCTTTTGGTTTCTACGTTTATTTTGTTGTAATACAAACAATTTTTGGCGGCTTTTTATCGAATTAGTGTTGAAATAATTTTGATTATTTGCATTTTTTTTTTTCTAAAAATGCGACTACATTGCCAACTGAAATTGGCAAAACTTTGTTGGCAACGCAATTAGCAAGGAAAGTGTTCTTCCAGGTCACCGGCAGATTTGGACGAATTTTGGATATATACACAGAAAAAAATCCTAAGTAGCTCAGTTGGGAAAACAGTAGATGATATTAAAATATTTGAAAATAACTGGAATAATAACCATCAACTTTCCATTCAGTTAAAAATAATATTGTGTTGATAGTTGATTTCCAAACTACTAACGATTTTGGAAGCAAATATGTCGAAAAAAAAACAAAGGAAATTCAAGAAATATCAATGTTAAGAAATTATTGTACCTCGAACTCAATTAAATAAAAAAATATTTAGAACACAAATTCAACGTTTGGAATAGGTCCAAGCTGTAAAAGAGCTGATTTTAAAATACAGCGGATTGTAAAACCCTTAAATATTCTGCAAAGATATGAATGGTTGAACAAATAATATGTTAATGGAGGAATAATTTATGATGTAATTCGTGTTTTTTTCTAATTTCAAATAAAAAGTACATTTATCTGATAGTTGGGAATTTTTTAAAACTCGATATAATCTTCTATTTTTAAACAACTAACCAAAATTAACTGATTACTGCAAAATTACTGTTTTTGTAGTTGTTTAAAAAATACTAAAACAGTTGATTCAAACAACTGTATAAAAATACAGTACACACAAAAAATCGCTGCCAAATAATTAGGAGCATTTCAACTAATAAATTTTATTTACAAATTTATGCGAAAACTAGTAACATTTTACCAAGTTTTTACTTGTTTCTACTTTATTATTGAATAATTTATTCGACAAAAATGTATTAGTTGAAATGCTCCTAGTTACTTGGCAACGATTTTTTCTTTATGTGTAGTTTTCTTCAGTTGTTTTTTAAAATAACTGTGAAAATAGTTGTTTTGTATTATTTCATAGCAAAATAACAGTAATTACAGTTAAAAACAACTGATAATGATTACTATACAAACAACTGTCATGTAGTAACTGTAAAACCTTCTTGAGTATGTTCCTATAATGGTAAATCTTTAAAAATGTCAAACTTATATTGCATACATCTAGAATTTGGTGTACATATTTTAAACAAGCATTACTTGGTAAAATGTAACAAAATAAATATGGACGAACATAACATATAATAGGGCATTTCTTGAACATTAGACAAAATAGTCTTTGAAATAAAATATGTATTAAATAAAACTGTATTTAAATATAAATAAAAAAGTCTTATTAATACATAATTCATGTAGCCGAAGCAAAGAATTGTTAGTTTATTTTAGTTATTTATTAAACAACGGAATTCTAACCCCAATTAAATTTTTTTCTATCTCAGTCATTTCAATTATGAAATTTGATAGCATATCTTTTCTTTTTGACTGTGACGGAGGTGGTTAGAAAATGGTAATATTATTTAAAATTAATGTCGTGTGTTTTATATTTTATAAATAATATAATTTTTAGTAAAATAACAAAAAAAAAAAAAACAGCTTACTTGATCTAAATATATGTGAAAATGTATTAAAATATCTAGGGATTGTTGTGAAAAAGAAGGGATACTATTATTTATTGTCATAAATAACAGAGGAAGAATTGTTATGGTTAAATGACACTATAAGCCTCTAGATAACATATTTTGTTTTTATCAATTTTAGGAAATTAGAGACAATATTTTGTTGTTTTAACTCTTTTAAAAATTCAAATTAATGTAAATCAATATTTTTTGTATTCAAAGAAAATGTAGAATTATTTTTGAATAGATGTGACACATCTGTCAGTTTTCAAATGAATCCTGTATGAATCCGACTTCTTCTTTCATCTGTTGCACTGAAAATGTAAGAAACCTAACGAGAACTAGTTTCAGAAGCGTTTTTTACACAGATGGTTTTTGTTGGAAAAACATGAAAAGCAAAATTTTCACAAGAAAGGCAAACATTTCATGACAATTACAAAAATTGCTTAAAATAACAGTTGATTTAAGGTTTTTTGTATAACATTTAGAATAAAAAACAATAATTAAGAAATTTTCAGTTAAATTGCTAACGCCTATGGCATCTGCTTTTTTAAAGGCACTTTATCAGGGTTTTTCTATAAATGTTTTAACAAACAAAACGGAATGTCAAAAAATTTAAAGTTTTTGATAGAAAAACCCTTGAAAAGTTAATGTGTAGTTAATTTGTTTCTTTTACAAAAAATATTCCGAAATTTAATTTTTAAAAACCCTTAAAAATTCATAGAATATTTTTTTTATTTTCATTTTTCTTAAAACTTGAAATTTTACAAAATTTTTTTACGAAAAGCCTAAAAATTTTGCATAAATGGCTTTTTATGATCAATGATCCGAAACTATGTAATTTTTACAAAACAATTTGATAAGTGGCAAAATTGGCATTTAATGGCAAATGCCAAAAAAAAAAAATACCCTACTGATAACATATGATTTTTCAGTAGCCCTTAGATACCTCCAAAATAAAACCCCAGGATTCTATGTTATGTTTCATTAAAGCATAGCAGGATGCTTTATAATAGTACTCAAACAAACATATAGAAACCAATGCCGTCAGCTTAAGTTGATATTTAGCAAAAATTGCAATTTTTTGTGTTTCTATCGATAAAAATCCAAAGAAATACTTTTAAACGATTACTCGATTAACCGACAATTTTATCGACTAACCGAGCGGAATAGCCGGTTAATCCGTTTAAGCTATTTTTCGAATAATGATTTAACTGGTTAACCGCTTTGGTCGAATAATTGGAAACACTAGTTAATGACGTTGAAAACTTTTTGAAAATTATTAATAAATGCATATTTTAAATTTTAAGTGTAATTTTTAATGCATATTTAGTATTTTAGTATTTTAATAAACAACAAGCAAAACAATAATCTTGCAGTAAACAGTCAATTTTTGTTAGCTATTTAAAACTAGAAGATAGTCGTACGAAAATTGTCGTTAAGTTTATATGCATTTGTTATTATTGATATATTCATAGTTTACAAATAATAAGAAAAATGCATTGTATCTCCAAATGCATTAAAACGTCATAACTGGGGTACCTTTTGGAATTTTGACTTCGAATTTTAAGTAGCATTTAGGAAACACACATTTTATTGTAATTGAAAGAAAAACTATTTTTAAAATACAGAAAAAACTTTTAAAAACAGTAGTTTTTACCAATTTTTGCAGTTGTTTAAAAATTTTTGAAGTAAAATATTGTGAATTTTTTTTACGACATTACAGTTATTTTACCCAGCAAACAATCCGGTCCGTTTATGTGCCGTTTTCGGTACAGCATAGTCGGATCCGGAGTCCGTTTCCGTACCGTTTTCCGGATCAGTATACGGACCAGAAAACGGGTTAAAAGGAACATCGAATACGGATTCGAATCCGTTGCAAGTCCGTCAATGACGGACCGTTTACGGACCGTTGGGTCGTGTTAAAAACTGACTCAAATCCGTTTAAAGTCCGTCAAATACGGACCGTTTCCGGACCGTTTTGTCGTGCTGAAAACGGATGATTCCGTTTTTTACGGATATAAAACGGACAATAAACGGATCGTTGAAAATACTTATTTGGTCAGTATTCTAACCATTTTTTTACAAAAAACTCAATGGATTTTATTTTTTTTTATACATTTATTAATTTATTTGAAAAAATATTAAAATATACTTCATTTAACTTTAATTAAATACGAAATTCGCCACAGCTACTTTTTGTATCCAGCTTAGCAGCATCACGGAACATTTGTGGTCGATAATATTCAAAATCTAAAAGGAAAAAAGAATTTATTATTTTAGTTTCAAGAGATAGTAAGAGTTTTCTTGGAATATATTTTTTTTATTTAAAAAAAAAAATTGATACTTACTTTTTCGATGCAGTTTTTTGTTTCCACCAAGAGCATCATTGTTAGTTTGTGGCCCATTATTGAATCAGATATCTACATGTAAAAAATATTAAGTGGGGTTTAAAAACGATGGATTCTATGAACAAATATATTTTTGTTTGCAATCTCATTTGAACGTTTTAAATTATATAAATACTTACCATCTAACGTATGCAATGCATATTATGCATGCTATCTGAATTTATTTGGCGCCCCGATCTTTTATATTATTTACTTAATTTTATTTTAATAAAACAAATTGAAAAAAATTGTTACCGATTGTGACTGACTTGAAACGGATGAAAATCGGTGAAGTCCGTATTAAACGGCACGAAAACTGATATCCCCAAACGGACTAAAAACGTATTTTCGAAAATCCGATTAAACGGTCCGAAAACGTACCGTAAACCCCGGATTCAAGAATCCGTACATGCCGGAGAGTCCGTAAAAATGTTTCTTGGGTAGTTATTATTAGTAATTTTTAACAGTTAAAACCAACAAATTTGTAGTATTTCCAATTATTTGACCTAGGCGGTTAACCGGTTAAGGCAATAAATCGCTTAAATGGATTAACCGGTTATTCGGGTCGGTTAATCAAAAAAAAAAAAACTGTTTTTTGTTTTGTTGACTGCATTGTTTTATACGTTTTGCTGAAGATGATTCACAAAGCCTCCTGCAAGGAATCTAACGGCGTTTTCTTTTCTGGCAAAAAATGTAACATTTTGTTTGCCCTTTCTAAAAAATTGCACTTTTTGTGTTCTTTTCTAAAAAATTGACAGCACTTTAAAAAGGAATCATGTTCTTTTAAAAATATGTCGCCCTATTAACATGCAAAAATGTTGCCATTTTCACCCTTTATAAAATGATGGGGTGAAAATGTTGCACTATAAAACAGCTGATTTTATAGTTTTGTTTTGAAAAAAAAAATATTTAAAGACGAAAAGTAACAAATTTTGTTTTATAAATTATAATAATTTTAAAAAATATACATTTAAATTGCTAAAAATGGAAAAAAGCTGCTGTAGTGATATGCGTAAACAATGTTGTTGGGGTACTAATGGATTCTTCCTCATCATCAGATGAAGAGGAAATGTGTGTTCTGCAGGAGCGAAATATTGTGCTTGCATCAATTAAAAAAATAATTAATTAAAACCAATTTGAATGCCAATTTGCAATTTGCCGCTTTTTTATTTTTCAACTTGTTTTCTTTTATACACAAATCAGCTGTTCTAAAGCAGGGCAGCATTTTTTGTATAAATTCATGTTTTATTGTGACTATGAATATGACAACATATTAAGAGGGTTATGACAACATTATTTAAATATCACTTATAAAAATGCAACATTTTTTTGTCAGAAAAGAAAACGCCATAAGAGCTGTTGAAAAATAAAAATATTTTGCAAAAATTACATTTTTTCGAATCCGTACCATAAAAGGCCATTTTAGCAATTTTTTTAGACTTTTCGTTAAAACTTTCTGTAAACCCAATTTTTTTACATGTTTCAGGAAAAGTTTTCAAAAATTTATATTTTTAAAATGTTTGTAAATATCAAATTTCGGAATATTTTCTTTTAAAGCAATCGAAAATTTTTAACTTTTGTGTTCATACTATTTTACTACTATAACACTTTAACGCTTTAGCTGTAAATTTCTTCGTCATTGTTTTTTTAATCAGAACTATTAAACAAAAAAGCTTAAAACTACAACCAAAAAATTTCTTAGTTGAATTTGATGAAATTTTCAACTATCTTATAGTTGAAAACCCCCTAACTAATATTAAGTTGAATCGATTTAGTTGGTGTCAAATAATTTTAAAAATATATTTACATATATAGTCCTGCACACTAAAAAAATCAACTAATAACTATTTGTATTAAAATTTGTCAATTAACTTAGGAAAATTATTTGGATAAAAATATTATGACATTTAACTACAAAAACTTGGTAATTCTTCTACTTTTATTTAGGACAATTAAGCAGAATATCGAAATAAAAATATCCACTGCATTTCAAAAGAATAGTTCAATAAATTGTTCCATTTTTTTTAGATCAAAAATACTGTTATTTTTGTTAATGTATTTAAAAATATTTTTATTTTTAAAATATAAAACAAATACATGACAATAGTGTTAAATATTACCTTTACTTATTAATGTTAAAACCTTCTTCTCATTTGCACCAAGAATAAAAAAATGTCTGCCAATTTTACCACTCCACCACTAACTTGGAACTAGAAAAAAAATTTGGGTTAAAATTTAATTGGTTACCTTTCTCACAGAATTTTGTTTCGGCTATTTTTTTTATCTGTACTATTTATAAGATTTAATTTATTTATGTTTCAGTAAAGTTTTATTTACTTAATACATGTTTCATTTTATAGAGAAAAAACTGTTTTGTGTTGTACTTTTTTCGTTCTCGAAAACATTTATGCAAAAGAAATGACCTATTATCTATTATGTTCGTCACATATATTTTGTTATAATATAACATATTATGTTAATAAGTAATGCTTGATTAAAATATGTACACAAAATGTTAGAGGTATGCAACATAAGTTTGTCAATTTGTAAATATTTAGCATAATAGGAACCGTTGTATAAATATATAAAAATGTTAAGTAATATTTTATAATGTATGAAATTACTTGCTATGTGGAAAGTAGTTTAGGAAATTTGTGCAAATAAAAATACAAAACTAACATAATGGGATATAATGAAAAAATTTTACTAAGTATGCTTTCATCGTATTCCCTCTGGGAATTGTTTGTGTACATAAGTTTCAAGGTAGTTTTACAAATGCAAAAATTTTTGCTTAAAATTCGGAAAGTACATTCCATGTGTTTTTTCCATTTGCAATACAAGAAATCACGAAATTGATTCCAGTTAAATAAATGGCAAAAAAGGCATCTCAAATGTATAGTACTCACTAATGACATTAAGTATTACAAAATAATGTAAAGCCTCAACCTTCAAGAAGTCCCAAGAATTTGCTGGAGCTTATTAAAATTTGGTAGTTTTACTCTTTTTTATTTTTTAAAAAGACAATTTTAGCATTAAATAAATCATGGAAATACGAAGTCGAAATACTTAAAATCGCCATGAAATGATTAAAACCAAACTAATTTTAATATAGAAATAATTTTCTAAAAAAATAAAATCAAAAGGTTTTCCATAACCTATTTTGTTGTCATTGTTTGAAAATAAATACTATTATTTCGTTAGGAAATCGATATAAGAAAAGTTGTAACTTTGATGTATCATAAAATTTAATATAGCCCACTTACAATAACAAAGGTGACTGCTTCATTTTATTTGCAATATACATATTCGATTGGCCTCAAATCAACAATTTTTCTTATCGTTTTGGCCACATTTTACCATTGCAAAGTGTTCCATTTTCGAAATATGCTATTTTTAAAGAACGGCTTGTAGAATACATTTTTAAGCCGATGATTTTTATTTGCAATTGTTCCAAAATCAGCCGGTTTTATTGTTTGGAAGTAGAACGAAACTGGTCCCAGTTAGGTATATCTTACGTTTTTATTGGAACGTGTTTGAGAATTGTAGTGATTTGGAACCGATTATAAACAATGTTCTTTTGAGATGGAAGAAGAAGTCTAATTTCTACAGATTTAATTTTGTAAATTGACAGTTGTGTAACATCGATTTGAACTATTGATTTACATTAATTTCAATTTTTAAAAGAATAACAACAGAATTCAAAATTGCCCAAGAAACAACTTTACGGACTGTCCGTTACAAACGGATTCATGAATCCGGCATTGACGGTACGAAAACGGACCGGAATTGACGTATCCGTCGAAGCTTGTACGAAAACGGACCATTAACGTACAGTAAAATTGGATTACTCAAATTTTCGAAAATTACCCGTTTTAACTCCGTTTTGCTGTATCCGTTTCGGTGCCGTTTAACCGGACTACACCGATTTTCATCAGTTAAAACTCCGTTACAGCCGTTATCGTTTTTCTTCCGGTATTACCGGAGTGTGTTTTGTTTAAAAAAAATCAAACAGTTTTATTTATTAATTAAATTAAATATTAATAAAATCTATATATATATAAAGAAGTGTGCATTTTGATTGTCACTCCATAACTCGAGAACGGCTGCAGAATATAAAAAATGGCTGAATACGTTTTGCAGAACATGCAATGAGGATGGTTTAAAAAAAAAAATCTTTAAAAATATTTTCGTTTGGTCCAGATGTGGTGATTTTTCTGAACATTAGTCATTTTCATCTATATATATAAGAAGATGTGTAGATTTTGATTGTCACTCCATAACTCGGGAACGGCTGCATAAAATAAAAAATGGCTGAATACGTTTTGTAGAACATGCAATGAGGATGGTTTTAAAAAAAAAATTGTTTAAAAATATTTTCGTTTAGTCCAGATGTGGTGATTTTTCTGAACCTTAGTCATTTTCATCTATATCTATATATATAAAAAGAAGTGTACATTTTGATTGCCACTCCATAACTCGAGAACGGCTGCATAAAATAAAAAATGGCTGAAAACGTTTTGTAGAACATGCAATGAGGATGGTTTTTTAAAAAAAAAAAATTTTAAATATTTTCGTTTGGTCCAGATGTGATGATTTTTCTGAACATTAGTCATTTTCATCTATCTATATAAATATATATATAAAAAGAAGTGTACATTTTGATTGTCACTCCATAACTCGAGAACGACTACATAAAATAAAAAATGGCTGAATGCGTTTTGTAGAACATGCAATGAGGATGGTTTTAAAAAAAAAAAATTGTTTAAAAATATTTCCGTTTAGTCCAGATGTGGTGATTTTTCTGAACATTAGTCATTTTCATCTATCTATATATATATATATATATAAAGAAGTGTACATTTTGATTGTCACTCCATAACTCGAGAACGGCTGCATAAAGTAAAAAATGGCTGAATACGTATTTAAGATTTTTAGTGGTAATTTTTTTGTTTTTTTTTAAATGTACCACTTTTTTAACATATACTTGTATTTCAGATGTTTTTGCAATTAAATATAGAGACGCAGATCTCATGAAAATTATAATGGTGAAGATGTTAAACAACACCAGAGATAAAATGAAAAAAAAATCAAAATGTTAAAACCACATCCTTTTATTGATTTTTATTGAATTTTTATGTGGTTTCATATTGTTTTTTAATAATGTAATTGTTAATCCATTTTTGTTAATATATCTATAAATGTTAAAATTTAAAAATAAAGCCAAACTTTTGTTTAAAATTAAAAAAAGGAGAAATCATTTATATAAAATAAAAAAAAAAAAAAAAAAAATGGACCATTAAAAAAAAAAAAAACGGTACGAATTCGGACCATATTCGGACCGTATACGGTATATTAAAAACGGAGTCCACTCCGTTTTTAAAATAAATGACGGACAGTTTACGGTACGTTTTGAACGTACACTCAATTCGTACACTCCGTTTTATATACAGCATGACGGTACGAAAACGGTCCGTTTTAGCGTGCTTTATACTGTTTCGAATCCGTATTCGATGTTCCTTTTATTCCGTTTTCCGGTCCGTATACTGATCCGGAAAACGGTACGGAAACGGACTTCGGATCCGTATATGCTGTACCGAAAACGGCACATAAACGGACCGGATTGTTTGCTGGGTGTCTATTTAATTTCCAAAAGCCGACAAAAATATGCTCTCTTGAGACTAGATTTTAAAAGAATTTGATGATAGTTTATCAAGCGTTTCTTTTTTCTAAGTTTTTCTGTCAATTTTTTTTTTTTTTGACAAAGTTAAGAAATTGACAAGTTTAGGGAAAAATCCACTTAAAAAATGTAACCGGTTAATCAACAGGTTTATAATGATCTGTGTTTTAAATTATTTGTTTCGGCATTAAAAGTTGCCAACATTTGTTTTGGAATTCCCGCTTGTTCAGAAGTAGAAAAGAAGCAGATTGCACCCATCTACAGTTAAAAAACAACTGTTTGTTCATGACAATTATAAAATTTTGAACCAAAATAATATAAATTAGTCTTAAGTGCTAGCTTATTAATGTACAAAAACGTAAAGTATTTTTTTTTTTAATAATAACACAGCATTATAAAATGTTACTTATTAAAAATTAATAAAGACCTGATAATCAATTATATATATTTCGGACATGCTGATTTCAATGGCGTACCTAATTTTTTGATCAATAGTACAGATTTTGTATGAGCCATAAATATAAACATAGGTCTTGCAAAAGTGCCAACTTTTTCTCGAAATATGTACCATTGATCAACAAATTAAGTACGCCATTGAAATCAGCATGCCCGTAATATATATAATCTATGGTGAGATCTCTATTAGTTTTTTCAATGTCATGCCATGTAATTTAACTTTTTAAACCAGATATGAACTAATAAAATGCAAAATTTGCATTGCGACATTTAAACTTATTTATTTTGATTAAAAAAACCGTTTCAAGCCGGTATAGGCCGTCAAAGCCACCGCCGTCGACCATAAACAGCCGCGCCGCCGCCGATAATTTGGGGTCGGCTTGGTTCTCTGATCCATAATTTTTTATTGTGAATGATTGTTATTTTGACATTTCAAGGCCACTATTAAAAGAACACAAATATTTTATTTTGTTGTAGAAAAATATACTTTTTTGCATTAATAATAAGTTAAAAGTGTACATAATATATAGTTGATTGCCTTGTGGTACTAGTTGATCAATTTGTGGTAAAATAACATAAAATGGACTTTACAGATTTCCTTGTACGTAAGGTAAATTGTATCTCCCATTAAATTCGTCAGCTAGAAAATGTTTATAATGATTGTCATTTTAGTGTCCTCCGACTGTTATGTACATTCCAAACTTTATAACATCAGAGGAAGAACAACGTATACTCTCGTACATTGAGAGGACACCAAAACCCAAGTGGACCCAGCTGTTGAACCGTCGTCTTATCAATTACGGTGGTATACCACACCCAAATGGTATGCTTGCCGAAGAAATTCCCGAATGGTTACAGACTTATGTCGATAAAATAAATAATCTAAGCATCTTTGAAACGCAAAATGCTAATCACGTTTTAGTCAATGAGTATCGGCCGGGTCAAGGTATAATGCCACACACAGATGGTCCCCTTTTCTTTCCCACCATATCGACAATATCATGTGGCTCGCATACAATTTTGGAATTCACTAAAAGAGAAAAAGTAACACCTGACACGGAGCAGGCGGAGATGAAAGCTAATTCGAAGGAAAATGACACGGAGTTAGAAGCATCAACCAAACGGGAAATTGTATTTAAACTGATTCTGGAGCCACGTAGTTTGCTGATACTTAAAGACAAACTATACACGGATTATTTACATTCCATCAGTGAGACTGACAATGATACTCTTTGCGATCGAATTTATAACTATGACAACTGCGAGAGTTCCTACAAAATGGGTGATTGCCTTAAAAGGGGCACACGAATTTCGCTAACCATACGAAATGTACCTAAAACGACAAAAATGAAATTAAAATTTTGTTAAATTTCTACTAAACGCACAACTGTTGCAACTATTACTGGTCAGTAAGTTATTTGTAACTAGGACTTGAAAGTTAATGTAAATACTTACATGCTTGTTGCCGTTACCTGGAGAACAAAGTTACCCAAATATACATATCTGTAAATCAAATTTGATTCAATATGACTGTGGAGCATTTGCCACTTTTTGTTTAAAATTCTGTCGTTAACAAACCAAATAATTTTTAGTAAAAACTCTTTTTGAATCCTTTGTGCATCTTAATTCTTATTTTAATGCATAAAATTGCAATTACTCCAATGATTTTTTATTATTTTTTAATGTTTTTTCAAAGAAACCCAAAACGGCCCTACCCCATGGGAACAGTCGACAACTTGATGAGCTAACAAAATCTCAGTAAGGGTATTCATGTCAGAAATTTTTTTCTTGGAAAAATGCAAACGTGTAAACTTTTTCCAAAACACAATTTCCACAGAATATTTTCTTTGTTTTTTTTCCGGTTTTTTCTTAAGTGTCATATCGATGGTTTAGGGGTTAATAAATAAATGGGGTCAAAAATAACGTAATTTTTTTGCTACTTTTCCGCATTTCTACCATAGGAACAATAGGCAAATGTGGTATCCACGGAAAGAAATTTTAGAGGAGAATCTTCTGATATGCGGTTTTTGTAAAATGTCGCATTTTTTAAGTTATTGCAATAAGTTTACTCATTTTTGGGTACTTTATATGTTGATGTATACTATAAAGTCCTGCAAATGTTGAACTATATAACATAGCAACTAGTGTTTCCAATTCGGTTAATCGATTAACCTTGATTAATTGCCTCTATTTCGGTTAATGTCGAAACAAATAATTCAAAACTCGAATGATTATTCTACCTAATAATTGGTTAAAAAAGGTCGATTAACCGGTTAAGTTTACATCTTAACTTTGGCTGAAAAAATGTCAAGAAAAGCTTCGAAAAAAGAAATACTAAAAATACTAAAATTACTCTAAATATAATACTCTAATACTCTAAAATAACTTTAATTTCTTTTAAAATCGAGAGAAAGCGATTCTAAAACTTTAAGATAACTTTACTAACTCTAAGCAAAAGAAATTAAGATACACAATTTTTGATTTTTGTTTTAATTCTTTAAAAATTCAAATTAATGTAGATTTTATGCCATTTTGATTACATGACAGTTTTAACAATTTAGTGTAGCAAATTAGCTTTTGATTTAGTTTAGTTGGTTTTATTTACTACTTTCGTTACTATTTTCTTTTATTTTACTTGAAAAGAAGTTGCAAGGTTGCATTTGTTTTAAATCAAGTCACTCAACACTCAATTTACATGTTAAAAATGCAGGAAATCTATTTCTTCTAAAAAAATTAATTTTTTACAAAATACATTTCTAAAATATGTTCCACTTGAACCGATCTCAAGGAAACTGAAACTGTAAGATATAAGTACTAGTGTTCTACTTGGAGAACAAACATTGCACAGTGGGATAAATCACAAAATTTGTGGAAATAATTCGGCCATTTGTTAACTTGTGGTCCGATTGCAATGAAATTTGGAACATGCATAAAAGACATAAAATGGAGTTTAAGTTTTGATTTTGAACCTTCTTTGGGCGGCAAAATGGCTGCCCAAAGTTGGGTACTTTTTTCATAAAAAATTTTGAGTGTTTGCCATTTTTTTGTTTCTCATCCGATTTTCAAAAAATTAACATATTAGTAATCTTCTTGTAAAGATGAACAAAAGACATGCTTACAAGTGTGGGTTACCTCCAATAGTTTCCAAGATATTCCGATTTGAAAATGTGAAATTCCAAATTTTGTCCGACTCAGGTCCAAAGTTTTTCGAATATCGGGAGAAAATTGGGACCAATTTTCGTTTTAAGACAACGGTTATTTAGCCAATAAAATTCTTGATTGAATAAAAAAAAAATTAGTTCAATATCTTGTTTCAGTCAAAAATTACATTAGTTTAAAGTAGAAATTAAAAAAGTAAATTTTGGCGATATTTTCCCCAAAAAGCACCAAACTTCTTATCGCTCCAGACAAATATTTTTCTTCTGAACATATAAAGTATGTATACTTTTCTGGAAGGTCTTTTTATATAAATGCGAGTTGTGGTAAAAAAAAAATTTAATTTGTAAATACTTTTCCCCCCATCCGCTTCCAAAGTTGCCATATTTTTGAGGTAAATATCAACTTTAACTCACAGTTAAAATTTGTGCACGCCTCCAATTGGGTAGTGAAAACCGGGTTTAGATACTCCAACAGATACCTAATGTAGTGTGTAAGTCATTTCCAATCCCCGCTTTAAATGACGACATGGCAGCAAAAAACGAAAAAAATCCCATTTTTGGAATTTTTTTTTTTATTTTTAGGAATTGTGGGATTGTTTTCAGAAAATCATAATTTCTGAAATTTGTTTCGATTTGTTGACCTTAAAGTCTAGTTAAATCCAAAAAATCATTCTATTATGTCTATTAATAAATATTTTATTGAATAGTGAAAATTTTCATTTAAGCAAAAACTGAAATTTTTACCTTCATATTTGGATCACCCAAGTTTTTGTTTTACCAAGATGGCTGAATTCAACCTTTTTTAAAAAAATCGCAATCTACAGGTAATTTTCTTTTCAACGATACCAAACACTGGTATGTTATGTTCATAACTTCTAAACAGAAAATCTTCAAATGTTAGCCCTTATTCATATATTTCTTCTAATGTGTCCTCGTATTCACATCTTACATAATTGGGACAGGTAAAAAGGGTTTTATGATGTTCTTCATTAATGATATTAAAGGTTTTGTGGGCCCACCCAAAGATACGAGTTTTATGATTGCTATTTTAAATATACCCTCTCTTTTTATATTTTATGTGCCTTAGTATTTGAGCCTTAGTAAATATGAATAGGTTTAGTTTTAAGTTCATAAAAAACTCGTTAATCATGGTAATAACAGTAAATCCTGAAGCATTGTTCTTAACTTTGTGGGACAACTCAAAACTACAGAGATTTGAAAAGGTTAACGTTGTAGTTGCATCAATTGAATCTTCACATCACACTAAATTGGACACTGCAGAAATATCTAAAATTGACAATATTAAATTATTTGATAAAAAAAATGCAGTCCGTTTCCGGCTCTGTTCTGAAATTTAAAACAAAATATTATAAGTGGATGAAATTTTTCTGCTGTTGGTGCAACCTGTAAGCCTTATAATGATTTGTGTGCAAAATTGTTTTTAAATAAGTCTAAATTTCCTAAACTTTTAACATATTTTCATACAAAGATGTGTTAAATTTCAACCACTTTTAAACCCCAAAACATGGGATTGGGCTGCTGAAAAATAAGTTTATCATATGTTTTTGCTCTTTTATCCCCAATCCAAATTTTTTTAAGTTCAAAGGGAACCCATCGGAAAAGATTCACTGTATGTTTCAGGAAATTTATATTGGATATTTGCCTTTTAATTTGTCTGCAAAATCTAATACTTTTGAATTCACGAATAAAAAATAGTAAAAATAGTTAGTTTTTTGGACGGTTATAAATCTTTAATTAAAACGTTTGCATAAAATAATACGTTATATAAATATATATATAAGTTTTTGTCTGCCAGTGTATTTAACCGGTCATAATTATATAAACTCATATATAAAGTTAATTTCGTACCATCTCGCTCAACATATAATAATGTATTACATCAATACAATAGTACAATTAATTGCGTATATCATATTTTTTATAATTTGGTACACAAAATTTACCACAATATATGTCTTTTGAATTTATTTCTTTCTGGTTCTTAAATTTCTACTTATTATACAAAAAAGATGTAGGAACCCCAAAAAAAGAACATGTTTCATTTGTAACATTAAGTGTTTTTAATTTAGTATTAGATTTTTTCAATGTAAAAAGCTAAATGATGTTTCAACTTTTTTCCGTGTTTGTAAGTTACTAAATTCCATAAAATCTTCATTTTCAAAGTTTTTTTCTCAAACAACGTATTGTTTAGGTAATTTTAAGAGAATTTTTTGAATAAAATAAAATGTCGAAATGGAAAGGAATTTGCCACAAATTATTAAGTTATAAACTTTTTGCAAGTGGCTAAAGTCTAAACGGATTAATAACGTTAAACGGATTAATAACATTGAAGCAAAACCCGCATTTGACGGTAATTATTTCTGAAAATATTTCTTATTTTGTATATATTAGTAGCAATTCAGATATAAATTTATACTGTTATATAAAATCCGATTAAATTGCAGCGCTCCATTATTCGGATGAAATTTAATCGGATATTATCAAATTAAAACTAAACTAATGCAAACTTATATAATTATATTGACCCATTTCACGGATAAAACTGTATTAAGACTCATTTTAAATTTCGTACACTCAAAAAAAAAAGTTTGTAAAGTCAGCAAAAAATTTTGCTGAGTCAGCAAAATTTTATTCAGGAGGGTGCTAGCAAAAAAATTGCTAATGTGAGCAAAATCTTTTGCTGAAAATCAGCGAGCTGATTTTTAGCAACAAAATTAGTAGATTCAGCAAAAGTTTTGCTAACACTTAGTAGATTAGAAATAAAAAAAGCGTTGGTAAAAATTAATACATTTTTTGCTGAATTTTAGTAGACTGAAAAAAAACGCAAAAAAATTGTAATTTAGTAAATATATTTGCTGAAAATCATATTTTTGTGATTCTTTTAAAAATAATTTACAATAATTACGAAATATAAAAATTTTCATTTTCCCACATTGATGTCATGAAGTAATTTAATATCTGAAAATATATAGAAATAAATATATTTAACATAACAAAAATTTTCTTTCAACTACTTACATCAATGTTTGTCTAAATGATGCATTCTTTTAAAGGACGCAACTGCCGAAGATATTTATAGAAACGAAAAACTAAACAAAAACAAACGAAACGAAAAAAACAACCCTTTTTTTTGCAATAAGAAAAAGGAACCATACTAAGATGTGTGTCTTTGTCTTTCGCTTTACTCTGTCTACATGTCTGTATATGTTTGTTTGCAATTTGGCCACACTAGTTTATTAATCTATTAACATTTATTATAGAAATACATATTAAATTTAAATATTATCTTTTGTCTTTTATTTTATTAATAGACAATTATTTTCACAAGCCGGTGACAACGCAAAATTTAAGTTGTTTTAATCCTCAATTTTGTTTTATGTATGAAAAACAGATACAAAAGTCTTCCATGGTTGATTTTTTTATATGTCTTATTAGATTTGTACTTTTTAGTATAATTTTCCTCTTCTCTACTACATCTTGACATGCCGCGACATCTGCTTCATTCTGCGTATATCTTTCAATCTGGTTGTCACTATTAATGTGCTTATCAGCACAATTTTTTTTAGCAAAATTAATTAGTAAAACAGTATATTAGTAAAGCATTAGTATAAAACAGTTAAGTGCTGAATAAGTATAAAAAAAATTTTAGATGAAAACACGATTTTAGCAAAAAAATTTGCTAAAAAATAGTATACCTGATTTACAAGACGTTTTACTAACTTTTGTACTAACTTATTTTTTTGAGTGTATGATTATATAAAGCATCATATTACTTTTTTTAATTGGGTTATTAGAAGTCGAAATTTTCTGTGTGGACTATAGTCCATACAGACATAGTCCACACACAATATTGTGTAGGTAAAGACAACAGTAATTGTAGTCAAAAACAAATGGAATTTCACTTGAAGAAAATACGACTAACATTTCATTAAATTCAACTAACATTTGTCATTTGTTATCACTGTTAAAAAAATTACTAACAATTGTAGTAAAAATAAACCACATATATTAGTAAAAAAATAAACAAACATTTAATTTTTTTTAAATAACAAAAAACGAATGTAAAATCATAAAACAGTCATTTGATGTGGTTTGTTTTTTTAATGAACTACAAGGTTTGTAAAAAATTAAATTTGTTCTACAAATGACTGACATTTACATTAAAAATAAAGAAACTATATTACAACCCAAACAACTTCAAATTTTTTAAGCAGAAGTTCCCTGAGTGTAGGGTTATAACTTTTGACTTTTTTTGCAATTATCAAATTTTTGCTACCCTAGCCGTATATATGTATATAAAGCAACGCAATTTTATTTTTTCGCAGTTTTCATAAAGGTTTCCGCGTAATCTTCTTTTTGTTTAATTAAACTAAAAATTAATATTTAGTTAAAATTTTAACGTAATTAGACAATAACGATGCATGGTTGGATATGCATCGTTATAAAGGACATAAACGTTTTCAAATTTGACGTGTTTCGCGATTTTTGATTTGCTTCGCGATATAGACATCAAAATTAGCAAAATAATGAACTGAACATAATAGGTAAAAAGTTAATGTTCAAAATTTAGAAAAATGCATTTTAAGGAAATGCACATTATGCGGGAGGATTTTGTTTCAAAATGACCTGAGCAAGCAATTTCTATTATTAATACATTATTGCTCATTACGTGCTAATAGGCACATTGAAACCCTAGTGTGCACATATTTTTGTAAGTTTTCCTGGGTTAAAAAAAAACATATTCAAAATAAAAAATCGGAAAAGCGCCGCCCTAAATAAAAAAAATTTAAAAAAAGTCAGATATTATGAAAGAAAAAAAGAACGAAAAGAAATTGCATCGTCTATTTTATCATCCTTTACAGATATCAGACCATATTTATATGTTTCATTAAACAAAGTAAATTTGAAAGGGCTAATGGATAGTGGAGCAAACGTGAGCTGCCTAGGCAAAAATTGTTTTGTAAATATCGCTAAAATGAAAACAAAAATTTACGACTTTCGTTCCAAGATAAAAACTGCTGAAGGTAGAAAACAAAATATAATGGGAAAAGTTATATTAGAAGTCGAACGCAATAATCGAATAGAACTTTTACGATTTCATCTAGTACCATCTCTGACACAAGAGTTAATTTTAGGATATGATTTCTTGAAAAGATTTGATATAAAAAATTCCATTGTCGATTATATAATTAACGAATTGTTTTTAGATAGTCCTGATCCTCAAGTTCTCCAAATGAATATGGAACAACAAATAAAATTGTAAAACGCAAAATTAGAATTTAAATGCTACGTCAAATACTGCTTGGGTAAAACCCAACAATGCTTTGGAAGAACTTAAATTCGTCTTGTACCCTGTTAAACGTCGGTATAGGGGCTGTTCTATTTCAAAAGGATGAGATAGCCGAATACTTTTCAAGAAAATTAAATTCAGCACAAAAAACTACTCAACTAGTTTTAGCAATAGAGAAATTCAGGCAATACACAGAAATGATGGAGTTCACAGTAATAACGGACCATTCAAGTTTAAAATGGTTAATGCAAGAAAAAAATTTAAATGGAAAATCAGCCAGATGGAGTCTAAAGTTGCAAGGCTTCAGATTTGATATAAAACATCGAAAGGGATCTAAAAATATTTTACCAGATATGTTATCACGTTTAGACATGGAAGAACTTGAAATGCAATTATAGATTTTAATTCAAATGAATTTCAAAGCACAGAATACATTGAACTTAAAGACACGATTCAACAAAATAAAGATTCTCTACCATATTTGAAAATAACAGACATTTACGTATATAAAAAGACAAAATTCAACGGCGGGAATGAAGAATAAGAGGATGAATGCTGGAAAATTTGGTTGCCTGAAAAACTGACTGAAAATGTGATTAAAAGAGCCTACGAAGTCAGCATCTGATATGGAGGAGTTACCAAACCCCTATTTAATGCACGCGAATTCTTGTATTGGCCAACAATGTCAATGACTTTTTAGGGCCTTACCCTCGCACAAGAACTGGTAACACGCATATTTTTATCGTTTTGGATCATGCCACAAAATTTGTTCTCTTAAAATCAATGATCAAAGCAACATCTTAATCCGTCATAAAATATCTGACATCTGAAATTTTCTACAAATTTTGAGTACCGGACATTGACCACTCGGATAACGTGAAACATTTCACATCAGACGCTTTTAAAGGACTTATGAACCTGTTTTGAATTCACCACACAATCGAATGCCAGTGAACGTGTCAACCAAAGCATTCTTAGCAGTATTAAAACCTACTTGACATCGGATCAACTAAAGTGGGATGAGAATTAATAAAACATTGAATTTGCATTGTGTGTCACACCATATTTTGCCTTATTAGACCCTCCATCCCATAGTGCAGGAGGGTATATTCACTTTGTCAAATGTTTGTAATTCTTTTAAAAAAATTCTGGGACCCCATAAACTATATATATTCTTGATCAGCATGAATAGAGAAGTCGATATAGCCATGTCCGTCTGTCCGTCTGTCCGTCCGTCTGTCTGTGGAAACACAAAATATTCCGACAATACAGAAGAGGTACTGCTAATTTTCAGTCAAATTGTTTGTTGATATCATGAGCAGTTTTCTAGTGAAAATGATCAAAATCGGTTAACGCGTTCAAAAGTTATGAGTGAAAATGTGGGAAGACCTCTAAAAATGTTGAAGCAAATTTTAAATTATACTATTTATTTCATCATACATACATACATACGTACATTCAATGCTTATACACAAGAATATACGCAAGCAGGGATGGCTGTCAATATCGCTGAAATACCGTCCCCGATTCTAACACCTTTCAACTGACTATAGTTATCGCTTAAATACCGTTACCGATATTCTTGAAATACCGTTATCCGTAAAATACCGTTACCTTAAAATACCGTTACCGAAATAATCTAACAAGATCTGAACAAAAAAACTTCTGTAAATAGATAAATTTTCCCAAAGTATGACCATAAACTAGACAGTCATTTAAACTCGGGCATAATGCGGTTAAAAATTGTGGTGTGCATTAACATTACCTGAATAACTAAAATAACGTTATCCTTAAAATGCCGTTACCAAAATAATTGAAAAATCTTTTTCCCTAAAATAAAGTTACCGAAATATCTAAAATATCGTTACCGCTAAAATACCGTTAGCGAAATAAATAAAATACCGTTAACGCTAAAATACCGTTAACGCTAAAATCCCGTTACCGACATAACTGAAGTATAGTTTCCCCTAAAATACCGTTGCCGAAATAAAAGAAAATAGCGTTACTACGACCAATAACCACATAGAATCGGTTACCATCATTGGTCATGATCAACACTTAAAAACAAAGAAAAAAACCACAAAATATTGTTGTTGTTTTTTTGTTTTGTTTTGTATTCAGTATGTATGTACGTATCGTACGGTCTATACTAGCAATAAATATGCGGAAATATATTGCAGTATATGTCAAAATGATGTTATCTCTAGTGTGGACCACTCTATTGCTTACATATTTATTGCCGTACATATATGTTGCAATAAGTTTTTGGCAATATTCGGCAACACTTATTGCCAACATATTACGTCAAAATTAGTTGTCATTTTAGTTTGACGTTTATAGAAAAGGACGCCAAAAAACTAAGACGCTATCAAAAAGTAATTTGAAAAAAAAAACTATGTAAATAATTATTTAATTCTTTAAAAAAAACTTAATTTTTTTCTTATTATTTATGAATACACAAAATGGCCACGCTCTTAATGTTTTGTTTTTATAACCTTTCTCTTTGAAATTTTCTAAAATATGAGTTACCATAAATACGTGTTCACCACCCTAAACATAAGCTTAGCAATAATAATTTTTTTACTGTTATTCTGCCGACGTATTTCGAATATTGTCAACATATTTATTGCTAGTATAGACCGTACGTATGAATTAGTAGCAATCGCATGCAGAGTTGCCAGGTTTGACGATTTGTCGTCATTTTGATGATATTTAATACCCAAAATAACTAAATGACTATTTGACGACTTTTGCTTCCAAAATGACGATTTTTTGACAATAATTTAATATGTCAGCAAGATCTACTTATTTATCATTCTCATAAAATCGCCGGCTCGATTATTAAATTTATATTATTTCGTTAAAAATTGAAAGCAAAAACATTGTTTTTTGATCGATAGCTAGCTTTTATATTTGTATAAAATTTAATTGGAGTTAGATTTAAATAAAAATAAAAAAAATTTTCATGTTAAAACACAAGGCATGGACTTTTTTTGCGAAACAAACAGATCTCTAGCCCGACTATATTTCATGTTGAAAGATGATATATACAACTTTAAATGAAACAAAATAAATCCAAAAATAAATCCGGTGCTTAAAAAACAGGCCTAATAATATAAATAAAGTGCCAAAATTTAATAATTAAAAAATATAACATTAAGTTTGTTCGATAACACAAAAATTTGTACAAGTTTTTACTGGAAGGTGTTCGTTTAGACAAATACGCAGTAAAAACTGGTAAAAAGAGAGAGTAAAGTGACAGTTTGATGCCAAAGAACTTACAAGTTTTTCCTGGATACATTTTTGCCAGAAAGAATTTGCAAGATAAAAAAAACATATGACTAAAAAAATATGCTTGTATTTTTAGTAAACAAAAACAAAAATTAAATTAAATTTTAATTGTTTATGGATTGAAAGTGAAAATTATTAAATAATTAACTATGAAAGAAGTTAAAAAACATTTAAATTATTTTTGGTCGATAATTTCAATTAACTTTTTCCTTTTCCATAATGACCAGTTGATTTTTTTTTTAATATTTAAAACAAGCTATTTTATCTAATTTAATAATTCCTACAAATTTTCTGTTCGTTTACTTTTTTGTAAATTTGTCTTACTATTTGTAATTTTGTTACTGATTAGTTTTTACTGAACTTTACAGGAAAAGTAATCGAACAGACTTATTGTTAAAGAATTTCCAAATTTTGTAAAAGAATTTAATATTTAAAAAGTTGTGCCACTGAATTGTTGTTCACAGAATTATGCAGATATAAGTGATTAACAGTTCAAGTGGTAAAATTTGTTTGATTTAAAGTTGTATTTATTTGATCTTTCAACATTATATTTTTGTTATTTTATTAATTAATAATCATATAATTACAAGTTATATACTATTACCCTAACCGAGCACTAGCTACTATGGCCTTCGGCGCGTTGTAGCGAAAACAGATCAGTGCTTTTGGTGGGAATCGAACCCACGACCCCCGCACTGATAAGCCAGCACGCTACCAACTAGCCTACTGGGGCACACTGTTTCAACATTTTATAAATATGAATACCGTTGTAAAATATAATGATTTTCGAAGTTTAAACCAAAGAGAAGTGTCAAAAATCGTGTTATATTACAACGATAACACGTTAACATTTGAAATGTGAATAACATTATTGTATTTTATTTTTTATTAAAACTTTATCCCTCTTCTAACAAATATATTTTATTTTGACGATTTTTCAAAATATGATGACGATTTTGACGATTTTTTCTAGAAAGTTTGTCGTTTTTATGCTTTGCAAACCTGGCAACACTGGTTATAAGTGCAAATGCGAGAAGCCCTCGAAAAATTGTTAAGCTAATTTATAAAGTATGCTTTTGTTTTCCATATACCAGGCTTGCCATATACCTTTTTTTGTTAACCCCAACAAATCAAAAAATCACCAATTAGAAAAAAGGTAGAACAAAATAGTTTAGTTAAAATTCTTTATTTATTTGACTGCATTAACCGGAGTTGCCAGACACATTAATCGTTATCAGATCAAAAAAATATCCAGGAACAAAATCCCCGAATCCAACAATGTAAATTCATAACTTTTTTTCGTGCACTATTTTTACTTATTCTCATTCTCAACCTTTAATAAATTTGCAAGGAAACTCTTACACTCTAATTACATTTATTAAAAACCCCATTAAATTTAAAGGACATTCACTTTCAGAACTTTTTTATTTAAGACATATAAGGTGCATACTTCATCTTAAAATCTTTTGATTATATGCATTTGTTTTCCTTAAAAGCCCTAATTATTATTTGATACATACAAAAATAATCTAAATTAAAGTATTGATGTGCAAAAACCAATCGAATTTTGGGAAAATTTCTTAGGGTTCTTATTCTAGAAGTCGTAAACGAGAATTGCACAAGCAACTGAGCTGAAAAACAATAATTTGAAATACCAGTTTCTTTAATTTTTTGTGTCTCGAAAAAACCCTAAACACTCGAAAGATTTTCTTTTATAATTTTTGACAAACTTAGTTTCATCACACTTTCCGTTTTACTTATGTGATGTATAGTATAAACACATGTGTTGTAATGTAAACGGGTATTTAATAATTATTTCATTATGTATGTCTCCGCAAGCGTATTTTTGTTCCCTTAAATTTATCTAAAATTCTGATTATTCGAAACTGTTTTTATGCGTTTGTATTCATTGCATCTCTTCTAACGATCCAAAAATATATTTTAATAATCCTTATTTCTTTCATTATTATATAGGCGAAGAGACGATTATTTTATACAAAACAACAGGCGAATTTTACAACAGTTTTTTTTAAATCATAAGGAACTATAAAAATATATATATTTTTCACTACACGTTCTTCTTTAGGTAATCAGAATAACCTTTGAATACCCACTGTTATAAGCATGCAGAATTTCAGATTCATTTTAGTAAACTTTAATTAAACATTTTTTCTTTTGTAACATCCCAAATACATTAATCAATCAGTCATATTTTGTTTTACTTATAAAAACAACATTATTTTTGTTATTTTTACAAAGAATATAGATATTAATATTGTTTGCACTTTCCCTGGTTTATGAAAACACCGAGATGGAGGGTATCCAAAAATTCGTCACAGCCGAATTTAATCTTTTTCATACCAAATTCGGCACATCGGACTTTAATGCTTCCACTTGTTTCACTATTATATTGTTACACATGAACAGGCATACCAAATAATGAAAGAACTAGGCATTATTGATAATGGCGAAACACAAATTTTACCAAAATCGGCGAAAATGTAGTAAATGCATGAAAAAATCAAAGAAAAGTTACGCCAGTCATACGAAAAAATGTCAAAACCTACAACAAAATATGTGAAACTACTAATTTTAAACCAGGTCAAGAGCAAAAATTTTATTTAAAGCGACTTTTCAAGAGCTAATAATGCAAAATTGCGCAAATAATGGATAAAATGTAGAATACGAAAATCTATTGGCAAAAATCTTTACGAAAGTGACACTTCGTAGGTTTAGTAGTTTTTTACTGTTGGATTTACAAAAATGTTAATCTGTCAAAAGTTTTTACAGGAGCACTCGAACTGTGGTGAAAAAGAACAGGGATGTTACCGACTAAAAATACTCTTGGACACAAGATTGCATGTGCTAATTCGGCCACAGTGAAAAGACCTAAGTCTAATAAGACTCACTGATGTTCAGCAAGGATAATTCCAGCAAACATTTTGCTGACTCGACTAATTTTTTTGCTAACTTTACGGACTTTTTGTTTTTAGTCTACTATTTTTCGTTGTAAACTGTTTGTACGGGCTTTTTACATGAGTGTACTTTTTGGGTAAAGTTCGGTAAAATGAGAGTTAACAAAAAATACTCTCACAAGGAGACAAACATGTACACATTTCTAGTGTTTCCAACTATTCTACCTAAGCGCTTTTCAAAATACGGATGAAATTTGTTCTTGTGGTGAAATAAGATAACTAAGAACTTAAGCTAAGCAACTGATTTAAACGTAAGCAACAGAAAAAATTAGTTCAATGTGAATTAGATCCCGTTTAACAGTCTTTTGGTCTAACTTTTTTTATGAGTGTAAGCACAGACTATATAGAAATATAGAGATTACACCTTCCACGCCTCTCAGCAACAAAATAACGAACTCCGTCAAGCAACAAAACAAAAAAAAACAAACAAAAAAAAATGATTGCAACATGTTGATAAAAAATTGTTGCTTAAAACACTCACTTTTATTTTGTTTATGTTTTGTTATTTTCTATTAAAAATTAATTCACACTTTTAAATTTCTGCAATATGTTTTAATTTGCTCGGTGCATGTTTACGAACAAATAAAAAGAGAGCAGATTGAGCGACACTGAGTAGTATGGAAACCCACATATGTATTTACGTGTTTAAAAAAATCATGAAAAAAATAAATTTATATACAAAGCTTTATAAAATTTATTAAAATACATACAGACTATTTATGGCACATGGTCTTGTTTTTTAAAGTCTATCTACATACATGTCATAACAATACTTATTAGACTTATATGAAAAATTCTCTCTCAATTACAACGAAATGTCAAAAAATCGAAAAAGCATTAGGGAAAAATAGGGTTTTTTATTTCACTTTCTATGGTTTGCTTTTTTCTTTTTGTATAATCTTTTGTTATTTTTTGAAAACGAGAGAACATTTTTCTAATAAGTCTTCCAGGTATTTGCAATGACAAAAAGTAAATAAACGAACCCTAGAATGTCAAATAAAAACTCTAATTCTCTCTAATGCCTTTACCTTGTATTCTTATGCCATGGTCTAGCTGCTTTTTTGTTCTGACCGTTTCTAGTTTGAATTATAATGTGGATGCGAATGTCACACAAGTGCAGCTATATATAGATATTTATTCCACAGTATCCTGCCACTTTAAATGGAAATCTTTTTCAAATATCATTCGATCATACAGACGCACTTCTGTTACACGTGCCGATACATCAAGATGTAGTTCCCTAATAGCCAAATGGAAATTTTGCTTTGCCATATTTTGTTTATCCGTTGATAATTTATTTAGCGGTCTGCGAAACACGTTCAATATTCTTTCCAAGTGATATTCAACACTGGGACAGCGGCCGATGCATACATAAAGATTTTCTGGACTACGAATGTTGCCTGGAAAACGTTTACGCTTATCGAATGGTGCCTTGCCGCTAAGTAATGCACGAACTTCACTGACAATGTTGGCATGTGTTTGAACATCCGAAACGCTGATGGCTTTAAATTCATATTTTTCACAAAATCCCATTAAATCCCCAACGCAACACCATGGCTGAGATACCAGCAAGCCATGATGGCTACTCCAATTTGTATAACAACCAATTGGATCAAAAAGGATGCTGTTTACACTTGTGGTAGGTCCAGACGATTGGGAGTCTTGTTGCTGTGGTGCTGGTGGAGGAGATGATAATTTCAAATTGACAGATTCTTTTGGCACAGGTTTTGCATTTTCTTCTGTAGATTCCTTTTGTTGTACTTGTTGTTTTTGTTCTTGCGCTAAATCTTCTACTGGATTGGGTGTGTAGTCTTTGAATGCCACGGTTTTTGTTGTGACTCCTATGGATTTTCTGTATTCCATTAATTTTTTCTTATAATCAATCCTTGTAGTCATAGTTTTATTTCTTTTTTTTTTTTAATTTGTCGTTATATTTGCGGTAATAGTGAATGACCGACCGATTTGATATACGGAAATTTCAAATATCCGCTATTTTTATGCAATCGCTTTGATGCTCTCTAATGATGTAAAATCATTAATTTATTTTAAAGTGTTTTCTAATTGGACGGGGATTCATTTACATACACACATGTGTAGATACATCTCGATTATTTTGTATCTTTTGTTTTATTTTTATTTATCAGACAATTGATTTTTTAAAATTTATTTTAGCTTTAATGCAACAATTGAACAATGCATAGTATGTACATAAGTAGGGCAACCAAAAATAAGCTAGAGCATGTTTTTTATTTGAAAACGTTGAACTATTTGGACTAAATACAAGTTCTGATCGTGAAATTATGAAAATTTTAAGCTTTATTTGTAAGATAATTTTGTTTTTTTTTTGATATTTGCTTACCCGGGCTGAGAAAAGTTACATCTAAAATAAAAAATCAGATCTCTTTTGATATAGATCGATATTTATTATTATTATAGTTTATCTTAAAATTGGTCTCTAATATTTAATTTAGGATCCTGATAGATCATAAAATATCCCGTGGCAATAATTTAGATCTACTTGTTGTATCTAATTAGATCCAAAGAGATAGGTAATTTTTGGGTTATAGAATGAGATATTTTAAGTTTAAATGGGCTTTACATATATCCCATGACATATATTATTTTTAATAAAAACCCGATTAAAAAAAATTAATATGATGCACCAAAGAAATATATCGAATTTTATATAGCCTTGTATCTAATTAAAATACAATTTGATCTGAAAATTGGTGGATCGTATTTTAAATAATTTAATTATATTACATTGAGTTTGATACAATTTGTTACGATTCCAGTGAATATAAATTATTTAAATTAATAGAAACAGATTGATAGATATTATAGTCCGATTATCGACCCAACATTTTCTAAAGTAGTGTCGTCAAAAATATTTTTTTTGCAACTCCTTCTATTAAAAAATCCAAATCAAAATTAGTGAATATCGTTAGGTAAACGTGCAAAGGTCGTAAGTCCATATTTTTTCGAAATTGAGATTTTGATGCAGAAATGTTTAACAGGTTGAAGTACATTATTTACAAAAAGAAAATTTTAGATATGTCATTTTTAGTTGTTGTTTTGCAGTGATGTGCAAAAGTCGTAAGTCCAAATGTAACAAAAGAAAAGGTCGTAAGTCCATTAAAAAATTACATATTGAAAATGTCAGTCAAAGTATGAATTTTATTGAATGATATTGAGATCAAATGGTCAGACACACTTAAAAATATACTATTCTTTTTTAGTCTCATCAAATTAAAGGACTTAGCGATGTCCGTCTGACACATCGATTTTCTGTTCGTATAGTTGTCTGTTGAAAGCCTGATAGATCTTTAACGAAAAACAGAAACGATTATAAAACTATCACTTACTGTTTGCAATTTTTTCAATTTAGTGTGCCTTGCAATTTATTTTCAATTAAGTGTGCGTTGCAATTTATTTTAATGCGGTAAATAAAAAATTGTGGAAAATTATTAGTTTCCAAAATTTGACGAAAGACAAAGGTAATGCACTTATAACATAATATTTTTGTGAAAAAATTATATTCTACTAATAATTTTATTTAAAGATTACGATGTCTTCTTCCAATAACAATAACGTGCCCCTATCATGTGAAAGCGGAAACATTGACGATTATGAATTTCAATCAGACCATGGAGTTATAAGCCTGGTTCCTTATGGATTTCACAGCGATTCCGATAATTCAGATAATTTACCCACTAAGTCGAATGAATGCAAGAAGAGAGTTCAAGTGCAAAATTCTGGTTGGTTTGCGTCTAAAAATAAAAAGTGCAGAGAAAGTGGTCAACGTTATTTTGGAAAGCAAAAAGAGTGTTCTGGTTGGAATTATAAAAAGATAAAAGAGTCCCGGAAAATTAAAGAAAGATGCTGTTGCAAAGAAAATGGAGCCATGAAATGTTCAGAGATCAATGACGACAACAGAAAGAAAATATTTTCCGAATTTTGGCAATTGGAATGTAATCAAAAAAAATTTATGTAAATAGTTTGGTTGACGCATATCAAATTACTAGACCACGAAACAGAAAAGACTACAGGAAATCTAAAAGATGCTTAACATATAAATATAATCTTAGATTTCAATGCAAAAATATTAGAGTGTGCAAAAAGTTCTTCTTAAATACGTTGGATATTGGAGAAAAAACAGTGCTTAATTGGATCAAGAAGACCATAGTTTCAAAACGAATTTCAAAAACTACTGCTCAAAATAAACTAACTGATAAAAAGCAATTTCTTCATGAATTTTTTGATGCGTTGCCTTTAATAGAGTCACATTACTGTCGCGCTGTTACGCAAAAAAAATAGCTTTTACCAGAATGGCGATCAAAAAAAGAACTTTACGACTTTTACGTGAATAACTGGTGTAAAAACAAAAACGTACAGCCACTTTCAATAACAGTGTTTAATAAAATATTTCATCAACGAAATTGTGGATTATTCGCGTCTAAAAAACACCAATGCGAAATATGTGCTCGTTATTCAGCCGGTGACCTGTCTTATGAAGAGTACATACTCCACCAAGAGAAAAAAGAAGAGGCTAGAACAGAGAAGCAAAAAGATAAAAACGAAGAAACACATGTATTTACCGTGGATCTTCAAGCAGTCTTAATGGCTCCAAAGTCTAATGTCAGCAGTTTATACTACTGCGCAAAGTTGCAAGTTCATAATTTGGTATTTTTTAATCTTAAAACCCAAAAAGCTTATTGTTTCATATGGAATGAAGCTGAAGGTGGTGTAAATGCCGAAGAATTCGCTAGTATATGGGTTTACTTTATTGAAAAAAAAATTCTTAATGAAAATAAAAATAATTTTTTATAGTGATGGTTGTAATTATCAAAATCGGAACACTGTCATGAGTAATGCCTTACTAAATGTAGCTGCCAAGCGTAATATTGTCATTGGGCAAAAGATTCTAGAAGTTGGCCACACACAAGTGGAAGCAGACGGTGTTCATTCCACAATTGAACGTGCCATAAAAAAAAATAAATATAGATGTCCCCAGTGAGTACATTGAAATAGTTAAAGGAGCACGAAAAAATCCTGAACCATACGACGTTATGTATTTGGAACACTCATTTTTTAAAAAATTTTGTGATGTTCAATATTACAAAAATATTCGCCCTGGCCAAGGTAAAGGCGATTATAAAGTGACAGATATTCGTGGCATCCAATATATCCCAAATGGTCAAATAAATTATAAAATAAGATTTCCAAACAAGTGGCAAAATCTCCCTCAAAAACTAAATAAAAATATATTGGCAATGGATTGGTCCAACTTGCAACAACTTCACCAGAATAGAAGAAAAATAACAAACAGAAAATATCAAGATTTGCAATTTTTAAAGTCAACTTTAAAAAAGAGTCACCATCAATTTTATGACGATTTACCTCATGAATAATTTTATATTTTCCTATTTACCTTAATAAGTGTTCTGATCTTGAATTTGTAGAATTTTTCTTTTTTGTACTTTGTAATTTGTTAAACAGCAATGAAATAAGACTGTGTAATTAATGTTTATGTTAGTTATTATTTGTTTACTATTTTAAAAACAATGAAAAATTGTATTATTTGTATTAATATTTTTTATTAAAACAATATAAAAAAAACACACACACAGAAAAAGTCGTAAGTCCACAAAAAAGTTCACAATTGAAAACAGAAAAAGTCGTAAGTCCACAAAAATTGCTGTAGTTGCTCGAAAAATTATTTTTTTCATATATTTTCTGCTTCAATTAAAGAGCAAGAACAATAAACACGTAACTGTATTTAAAGATTTCAATAATCTTTAAAGGAAAGAAACTGAAAAGTTTTTTGTCTGTCCTGTAAAATTTAAAAAAAATGGACTTACGACCTTTGCACGTTTAGCTAACGATATATTACCTTAACCCAAGTAATAGCGAAAGACGTGTCGACCTTAGTTCTATTTTCTTCGGTATGCTTAATACGATTATGTTAACATTTTTAAAATAGCTTGAGTGGTAAATCAACTTTTGACTGCAGTTCTTCTATACTTTTTATACGATATTTCAAAACTGTGAAAAAATAGTAAAATATGAAGACCAAATTTGGATTCAGGAGGCAAAACTCTATAAATATCATTTATATTTTATAAATCAAACAAAAATTGTTTAAATTTCTATACGAACAAAAAATAAAAAAATTAACAAAAACCTCCTCCTTTTCTCTTTGGCGACCAATAGGATATATGTGTCCCATATTGTATCAGTGTCCTGCAGGAAATGGAATGAATTTTTTTTTTTTTTTATTTTATTTATTTATTTATTTAGCATACCAGTGCAACAAGATCTCGTCTTTTAACAGCACTGGGAAAATAATGTTACATAATAATTTTAACAAAATTAAAAAAAATTAAAATATAAAATATAATAATAATATATAATAAAAAAGTTAATAATAATTATTTTTATTTATTTTATGTAATGTAATTTATCACAAAAAATAAAAAAGGAAAATGAAACGGAAACGGAAACAATGGCATAAAAATTTTCGTTATAAAAAATATATATAAATTTAAAATTAACAAAATTTAATATGACAGAATTTAATCTTAAACAAATTTAATTTAACAAGGATTAAATGAAAAAATTATTTTCAATATATTTAGCTACATTAATAAGTTTATGAGAAATGTTTAAATATTTCGCGTTTGAATTGCTTTGCATTGCCGGTCGTTTGAATGCTATGAGGTATATGGTTCCAAAGACTTATAGTGTTAATATAGAAGTGTTTCTTTGATAATTCACTACGATATTGAATGCCGATTATCTTTTTGCCTCTATTTGATCTGAAGAAATTGAGTCTTCTATACAAGTAACAAGGTTGTTTTGTGTATATCATTTTGTGTAAAAAGATAAGTGAACGACATTTCAACAAATTATCAAAGGAGATATTATAAATTTGCTTAGAGTAGCTTGAAATTCTGGCAAAACGTTTTAGTCCAAACACGTATCTGGCAATATTGTTAAAAGTAACGTTTAGTTTCCTTTTACTCACGGAATCGCAGTTTGAGTAAAGTTCACAACCAAACAATAATGTTGGCAGCAAATAAGTTTTTGCTAATAACATACGAATATTTAAGGGAGTGTAATATTGAGTCATCCACAAATTACGTAACATTCCAATTGTCTTACCACAGATTGTGTTAACGTGATCTGACCAATCTAGTTTTTTATTGAATATTACCCCCAGATTTCTGGCAGTTTCAACTAATGAAATAATTGAATTGTTAATTTTGACTGGTGGCAGTGAAGGTGGGAATTGTTTTGGTTTACCGATCATCATTGCTTTGGACTTTTTGGCATTTAAACAAAGGCCATTTATTGATGCCCAATTGTGTATCCTGTCAAGATCCTGGTTTAACTTGTCTATGCAATCATTGACTGCGGTGGGGTCACAACTGATGTAGAGTTGAACATCGTCGGCGTACATTTGAATTCCACAGTGTCTAAGTTGGACAGGCAAGTCGTTGGAATAAATGGCATATAAAAGAGGACCAAGTATGGAGCCTTGTGGTACACCCCTGGATACTGGGCAACTATCAGACTCATTACTACCATGGTAAACAGATTGTGATCTACCACACAAATACGAGGATATTAGCTTTACTGCAGACGTTGAAAAATTAAACATATGTTTAAGTTTGAGGCAAAGAATGGAATGCTCCACGGTATCAAACGCCTTAGAATGATCTAATAAGACGAGGAACGAGATATTATCATCATCAATTTTGCTTCTTAATTCCTCTGATACATCGATAAGTGCAGTCAGACAACTATGTTTAGGCCTAAAACCAGATTGCATGTCAGTTAGTAATGAGTTGTCGTAGAAATATTTACTCATCTGTGTGTGCACTGAACGCTCAAAAACTTTTGACAAGTAGGGTAAAATTGCTATTGGACGGTATTCTTTATCAGACTTAGGTATCGGTACAATTTTGGCATGTTTCCACATTGACGGATAATTGGAAGTTGTTATTATGGTGTTAAATAGGTATGTGATATGTGGTAGTAAGTAAGTAAGAAGTAGCTTGATAAATTTAGGGTGTATTCCATCATGTCCTACTGCATGAGATTTAATACTTAAGAATGATTCCAAAACATCTTCCTGAGTAAAATGTACGAAATCAAAAAACGTGGTAGTGTTAGAGTTGTTATCGGTATCACAAAAAAGGTTGTTATAATAATTCACATTAGCTTCAGGCATATGTATATTAGTGAAGCTTAAGTTTAATTGATTAACGTCAGCAGTGTTATCAGTGTTATTATTCGTCCTAACAATTCCCATGTTCCGAATTTCCTTCCATTTCATTTTAGAGCAAACAGCAGATTTAAATTTTTCTTCATAGAATTTCGACTTTGCTATTCTAATTTGTGTGTTTACTTTTCTTCTAAGAATCTTGAAAATTTTATGAAGCTCCGTTGTTTTAAATCTTTTCCATCTAGTGTAAGCTGCATTCCTGTCATCTATAAGAGTTTTTATTATATTTGAAAACCAGGGTTGCTCATAACGTATGCGTTTTGTCCTAATTGGGACATATTTGTTATAGAGGATGTCCATATTATTATGTAGGAACATAACCTGATGGTCAACAGCAGGCATATAAAATATTAGATTCCATGGGATTGTTGACATTTCAGTTTCCAATGACTGATAATCAATATTCTTGAAATCTCGGAAAGATATTGTACGTTGATTACAGATTTCAGTGTGGTAGTCATATGTTATAAAAAGAAGATCGTGCTTTGAAAATAAAGAAGCTGATATTTGATCAAACATCAATAATCGCGACACATCGTTAATGAAACACAGATCCAGCAGTGTATTTGATGTATTAGTAAAATGGGTTGGCATTGAGTAATTTACTAGCTGTAAACCTATTGCACTCATACTTGTCATAAGTCCTCTGTTGTCCAATATATTGTAGTTAAAATCGCCAACCAGTATAACATCAGTAAACCCCATTGTTATTGTTGTTAGTTTACTCAACCAATCATCCATCTTAATTTTCTTATTTGGCCTATATACTGTGCCTAAAAGAAGCCTTTGGTTTTTGCTAAAAACCTCTAAAAACAAATGCTCTATTTTTCCATTCGGATCTTCCTTTTTGGCACTAATAGTGTTGTTTTCAACTGGCATATTCTTCCTTTTACAATCTATTGATAATTTTAAATATATGGCGACTCCACCCGCGTTAGTAGCTCTATCAGCGCGGAAAAGTCTATAACCGCGTAAATTATAAAAATTGTCATGAACATCGGGCACAAACCAAGTTTCCGAGACACAAATCACATCCATACCAGATTCTTCAAATATATGACGAAACTCATCCATTTTGTTGTTAAGGCTTTGGGCATTTAGATGGCATATTTTTAGACCAGATTTTCTTTTACAAAGTATTCTGATCATACTAAATAAATTCTCTTCGGAACCAACCCTCGAGTTAAAGGATGATAAAATCATAATTTAAAAAAAAAAATTTGAATTTACCAGCAATGCAAGCACGTATATCTATATATTTTAAATAAAATGGAAATAGAAGACAAAAATTGTAAAAACAAAAATAATAAAAAAAAGCTATAAAAATTAAAAAATGTTTTAAATTAGTATAAAAATGTTCAGGCAACATCATTACTCGGATATGGAAACCCTCTATCATGGCATTCATCAACGCTGCTTTGAAAAAGAAATAGCTCTTTCAGTATTTCAATGCTTCTTATTTGTAATGGATCTTCGCTATCCAGCTTCCGCACATATACAAGACCCCTATTAATGTAAGCAGATGATATCTTATTTTCCTTTTGCAATTTACGAGCTGCAAGGAAAATGCGATGGTTTTCGGGGGTAAGGTTTTCATTGATAAAGAACGGTTCAGGACTGTTAATTCCGATTTGGTTTAAGCACAACAGTGATTTATTTGTTTTAATATAGGTGGTAAATACTCTAAGCATATAATTCCGATCATAGGGGCTTTCGAATTTAATTATAATTGGGGCATCATCAATATTTTTCCTACCCCTGGTATTTTTGACGCGGTAAATAGCCTTTACGGATATTGGCGTGATTTTCACTGCTTCACATAATTTTTCATATATAGCGAATAAATTATCGTTGTAAACGTTAACACTGGGTATACCATTAATACGAATGTCACAAGCTACTATTGAATTTTCCTGTTTTTGAACGTATACCTTTAAATTAAAGATCTCAGCATTTCTCCAAACTTGAAGTATTGGACCATGTTTGATCGAAAGTTTGATCCCCTATGTCTAATAGCGTTCGAGAAAATATGTACCAAAAATGTTGACATAAATATTATTTTTTTTTTTTTAATTTTGGGTCACCCTATTCGGGTCTGTGACCACATTGGTTCAAGATGTTGGTATGATCTGATTGATATACACAATTATATATACCATTTTACGAAAAATTATAGTTTTAAGTAAAATTGTATCTTACTATACGTGATGTCATACTTCACTAAATTAAATTTTACAAAACTGTATTCCATTGTATAAGATTATATAGTATTATTTTTTACTCGGGAATAACAGAAATTTAGAGAAAATTTAGCCAGATCGAAATACTAGTATCAACCTAGCTAATATGTTTGATTTGCTTTATTTTTGTAAATATACACATAAAAAACTAAAAAGGGTTTTCAATTAAAAAATTTGTTAAATCAATTAATATTTTAATTGATTTTGCAAATATCACGGCTATAATAGTATCAATTAAAACTTTTATTGAAAATTAAAAAGGAAAAAAAGTTTAAAAATAACTTCTACAAAAAAATATATGATACTCACAAAAAATGTGTGTGACCGATACGTTGGTATGTGTGTTTTTGGTAATGCTACGTCTGTTTGTATGTTTGTGTGTGTGCTTGTTTTGTTTGTAAACTTCAAATTCATTTGGTACTTAATGCTTAAAATGTTCTATTTAAGCATTCAGTGTATGAAAAAATTATTTGAGAATTGCGTCAAAAATAATATATGTGTTTATATATTTAAAAGTCAATTAAAATATTAATTGATTCAATTAAATATTTGTTTAGAAACAAATTTGATTCAAATTAAACCTTTAATTAGATATTTTAGGTTGATAATTTTCTCTGTGTACGGAGGTTGGAAGCTCGTTATAAATTAAAAATAACATAAAAATAATCTCGAAAACTAACAAAACTGTTAAAGAAAAATAATTTGGACATCTGCGCATATATAATTATGTATGGGGTTATATATAACAATATATAATTATGTGATATACGCATAGAAAATATTAATTATGTTGGATCATAATGTCATAAATAATTATATCTTCAATTGTATTATTCATATGGCACCATATACAAGATATCTTATATAACCCGATTAAAAAGATTGATGTGGAGCGTTATGTAGTCATATCAATTAATTATATAAAATATAATTTAATTATATTATAATTATCATATAATTTAATTATATAAAAACCAGATGTTATTGTATCCGGATTTTGACCTGATATAATTGTATATGATTTTATATAAACTGATACATCTAAATATAATTAGATCCGAGTTTTAATCTATTAAAATTGCACTAAATGTTACATTTTCGTATATGATTGTATGAAAATATACACAATTTCATACATGCTATATGATCATCCTGTCATAGCCATTAAGTAAATAAAAAAATATTAAGAAACACATTACTTTTTTGAGGGTTTCAAAAAAGTTACGGCATAAATATTTAGGTTGTCCCGAAAGTGTACAATTGTGCTCAAACGATGTGTATTTTCCAGTTGATTATGGATAAAATAACAAATACCAAGAATGCTTGTAATTCGCTACTCGCATTTTTTAGATTTTTGTACAAATTTGGGCTCAAGTTTGGTAATGCTGAGCATATTTTGGATATATATTTATTTAATTTACATAGAGTAATTTTGAGGAAATTTAATTTACCCACCACTGAGCCAAATGAGCTTTGGCGCAGGTAACCATACACATCGAAACCGAACACGGTGTCCACATTCGATATCAACTTGGATATAATATGTGCGAGAGCGCCAAAAAATAACGGAATTAAATTATCTATATTCATATTAATGTTTAGGGTGGATAACACGTACTCATATTTATGTCATGTTCTTTACAAACTTCTATGTGTGTGTGTGTGTGTGTGTATTTTGACTGCTCATAGCATGATATTGTTGTTTAGAGACTTATCATAACAACTCTGTTTTGATATCAGATATAATACTAACAGTAATGTTTGGTCCACATGTAATACAATTCTCTCTGCAGTTGAATTTTAAGTTTGCTGAAGAAAAATATCAAAATTAATATCTAGTGTGGACGCCGTAACCTATATTATACATCAACGTTTTTCTTTTCTTGACATATCATTATTTTTGATCTCGTTTTTTGTTTTTTGAATCTCGCTACCTAAAGTAAAATTCTATGTATTCGATTCGAACATACACAGAAAAAACTAAAAACGGGTTTCAATTAAAAATTTTATTGAATCAATTAATATTTTAATTGATTTTGCACCTACGACTAAAATGATAGTATTAACTAAAAAAATTTGCAGACAGTTTATTAAAACTCTTTCAATTAAAATAATAATAATATCAATTAAAAGAGTTATTGTTTTTCTTTACAACCTCAATTAAAAATTTAAGTTAAATTGATTAACACTTTAATTGAAACTTGAGAAGAAAACAATGGTAGTTTTAATTGAAAACTCGTATTTTTTTATTTTTGTTATATGCCCCCCATTAAATAAAAAAGAAATGTAGGTTTGTAAATTAAATTGACATTTTGTTTATAATAAAATTAAAGCTTTTTAATATAAAAATGTATTATAAGAAAGCAAATAAAAGTAGAGACAACATTTTTGTTTTGCTTGTCTTGTCTTGAACTTTTTCTTGTAATTGAATTGCTTTCTTAAAAAAATCACACACAACTTTAAAATGATAGTTTAATGACACTCATACTTATTGAAAATTTAATTATTTACAAAAATAATAGTTTAATTGTCCTTTTTCGATAAGGTTTATTTAAATCCACATGTGCACTTTTATTACCACAAATAAAACACGAAACTAAATTAAGTTTTCGTGCGTACACGAATATCTCAACAAAAAGAGTGTTGCAAACTCTAGTGAAATAACTACGATTTTGCGTGTCTTTGAAATCGGTAAACTATTCAACTTATTAAAAGTTAATCATTTGCGATTTTTTTTCTTTTTATTTACAAATTAAATAATATATTGATATAATTAAACCTTTGTTTGATTATTTAATCTAAATAAAATAAAAAAAAAAGTTTGCCAAATTTTTAAAAATTTTGTTTACATGTTGTCAACACTGTATGGATATATTAGAAAATTCAATAAAGTTTTTAATTGAAACAATTAAAAACAACAATTAACAACAATTAATTAGATATTTTTGGCCCATAATTTTTTCTGTGTATTAGCAAGGGCACAAGAACAAACTGCCAACAACGAGCACGGCCGGAACTATAAGGTAGCCCAATCCCTAAGCTAGTAGCTGCACTTGTTGGGAAAAGTTACAAGGGAATTTGCTATTTCGATAGAGAAGCAAATTTATAAAAAACTGTGAAATTTTTTTTGATTTATACTGTTTGGAATCCAGAAAAATTTCCAAAATTGGACACAATTTTCAAAAATCTTTAAAACATATTTACGAGAATGTTTACTAGAAACCATTGATAGTAAACACAAAGTGAGACCGAAGCTTAAGTTTTTTAAATAGGTCTTGGACATATATGATTCAAATAGAATACCTCTAAAGGACATCGTCTTAACTTGAAGACATATGGACGGATTTTTTATGAAATTTGTCAGAAAGAATATATTTAGTAGTACACGGAAAGAACTTTCCTATTAATGAAACAATTTCATAGAACTTTTTTTGTAGATTCAAATAAGAATTTCATTATATCCAGATATTTTATTAATATTAAAAAATTTTTCATTAACTTTATTTCATAAAATTTCATAATTTCATAAAAAATTCATGCGAATTAATAAATTATCTCTTCATAAATTTAATGAAACTTTTCTTTAGAGCTATGAAATTATTTCCAAGACTATTTTTTTTCATAAAATTTCATAATTTTATTAATTTTCATATATTTCAAACATTAGTTTTAAGATTTAATTCTCAAGTGTTAAAAACATTTCATAAATAATTTCAATGTAACCTTTTAATAATTTTGCGGTTTGTTCCAATCATGGATGGTATCCGATTCTAAGCGGGTATCGGTAAGGGTAATGCTATTTTCTTTTATTTCGGTAACGGTATTTTAGTTATTTCGACAACGTTATTTTAAGGATAACGGGGTTTCAGTTATTTCGGTAACGATATTTTAAAGATAACTGAATTAGTTATTCAGGTAATGTCAATGAACGCCGATATTTTTAGCCTTATTATGCCCAAATTTCAATGACTGGATAGTTAGTAATGAACATTTTGAAAATTATACATATATATTTACAGTAATTAATTTTTCTGGTCTTGTCTGAATTTTTCGGTAACGATATTTTAAGGATAACGCTATTTCAATTATTTCGGTAATGGGTTTTTAGCGATAATGGTATTTTAGTTATTTCGGTAGCTGTATTTAAGTGTATTGGTAATTTAGTTATATTGTTAACGGTATTTTACGGATAAAGGTATTTCAATTATTTCGGTAACGGTATTTTAGGGATATCGATAGTCATATTTTTGTGGTGCCCTGGTTCCAACGCATTACTAGAAGAGTTTTATTAAGTTCATGAAGAGTTTTATTAATTTAAGAAAACTTCTTAATTATAGAAAATTTTACGAAATTGTTTTATAAATTCTATAAGCGCTTCATTGTCGGAATGATTCATTAGTTTAATGAATATTTTCACAAATTCTACAAACATTTCATAAGCATTGACTTTAATGAAAAGTTTCAATGGAAAAGTTCCAGTGAGAATTTTCATTAAAGCTATGAAGAAATTCATTACCGAAGTGAAGATAATTCTCCCAGTGTAGTATTATCTTTTTAAGTAATAGCACAAATAGTGTAATTATTCGATGGCTTAATATAGAAAAGGCGTATCTCGACTACACTCATCATATTGATGAAACTATTTCAAATATCGTTTGATATCAATTATTCATCATATTTATGAAGTTTTCATTGCTATGATGAAGAGTTTCATAGAAATGTACGACAGATGTTTCATAAATCTTCATAATTTTTTTTGGTTTGCTATCAATTTAAATTCAGAATTTTAATTTAAATTTTAGAAAACATCAATACACCGAAAAATTCCTCAGTACCTAAGTTAAAGTAAAACTATTTTAAAATAACTGAAATAATTATTCTAACTTTTGCTTTAGTTAAACCGAATATATTTTTTGTTAGTTGATTTCTTAATGATTAAAAAATGTATTTAACAAAATGTCGAAAATAAATCAAACACAACTATTCAATTTTAAATTTATAATGAGCTTTCAACCTCCGTATATTTACAAAAATAAAGCAAATCAAACATATTAGCTAGGTTGATACTAGTATTTCGACCTGGCTAAAGATCTCATCAGAACCTGAAGTTTTAGAAAACCTAGAGCCTCCATAATATTCAAGTTAAAATATTTTTAAATACAAGAAATTTATAAATAAAACAGTTTTTAAAAAGTTTATTTTAACATTTATTTAACAATATTCGGCCGTGGATAACAACTGGAAGATTAAAAAATAGTACTCTGTTCGCAGTAAAAAATTTAAATAAGTATCAAAGGAAAATGTGAATAGAAGTTTTTTTTTTTAAATTCTGGTGTTTTTAAAATAATTATATTTAAAAAAATTTCCCCTCGCAAACATTGTATTTTATTTTTAAATAAAAGTAACAAAGGCGGAATATAAACGAAAAATGTATATATTATCTCTGTCAAGTACAGAGTGTATACAAAATCAAATGTTTTCAATTCATCAGTTAAGTAAGATGTATTGTAATTAGGGAAGCCCTATTGCGATACATTACTTCACCCATTATTTGGTAATGTGTGGTTTTGCTGGGAAAGATAAATATAATTTGTTAGGAAAAGACCTAACCACGTGGTTGATTACTAAGAAGACAAGAATGGAGCAAAATTGATTATTAATAGGTTTTTTGTTAAAGTTCTGCCTATTATATAGGCTCTAGCTTTTCTAAAACTTCGGGTTCTGATGAGATCTTTAGCCAGATCGAAATACTAGTATCAACCTAGCTAATATGTTTGATTTGCTTTATTTTTGTAAATATACGGAGGTTGAAAGCTCGTTATAAATTAAAAATAACATAAAAATAATCTCGATGTATATAAAAACAAAAAACTAATATAACTGTAAATAATTTCCGTTGATTTGAATTTTAAAAGCAAAACTCACTCAATTTAAAAAAATTTAGTGACATTTTAGATAGGATTTGTTTTTTATAGGATTTTGTCGTAATTTTTCTACCCAAAGTTAACAAAAACTAACAAGTTTTTGGGAAAAATCTATAGAAATCGGACTGTTATAACCGATTATGCGGGTCGGATAATTATTTGAGTTTTAAAATATTTGTTTTGACACTTACCTAAATAGAGGCGATTAATCGAGTAATCGGTAAATCGATTAACCGAATTGGAAACACTAGTATAGACACAATGCAAAGGCTTCATGTTTTTTCTATGCAATTTGATGTTTGATTTCGTGCACCGATTTTCGTAAGAGATAAAACTTATTTTATTTTCTGACCGGAATTTCTTACTCTCTTGTTTTTATTCTCAAATTGTTTTACTAATGTTGACACATTTTCAAAAAATCATACTATTTTTATATACTATTGTTAAAAAAAAAATAAAAAATAACACTACTCAACGGCCAAAAAAATCTTTCTTTGAAACACATTTTTTAATACACTAAATGCAAATCTGGTAAAATTTTTTTTTATCATTTTCTTATTTTAAAAACATTTTGCTCAATCTTTCGAAATATTATAGCAACATAAAGAATAAATATAATCTAAATAATATATATATAAATCTACATAAAATTATCTTTAATTTAAGTACAATCATGCCGGTGTTTGTATCAGGATATCTTATACCCCGTTCACATGAACGAGGTTTTAGTAATTTTCAAGATAATTGCATTATCTCTTTATTATCACGAGATTTGCCATACAAGTTTTATTACAATAATCACTTTAACCCTTTATAGTCTCATGTAACCCCAAAAACCCCGAAATAATACATACTGAATTTATTTAGCTCGCTGAAATCTGTGTGACCCTACTGTGACATACCACTGATCAAATTAGTACCAAAAACCTATCATAGATGGCGTAATTTTTTTGACTTCCGTCAGCTTGAAGTTTGCATAATACGAATAGTGACAAATTTGAACACGTGTAAATTTAAAATTTTTATAAAAAATACAAAAAGTGCAAAAATTGGGTTGTTATTATGAAAACCTGTAGGTAAGTGAATAATATTTTTTACTTATTGTATACAATGCATATTTTTCCATTTTTAGATGAAAAAATAATATTGTTATGTTTGTAACATTCCTGTTAGATTGAGTTACTATTTGATTTGATAGATATTATTATGGGAAGATATAAAATTAAGATACGAAGCAAAAGATGGCAGGTTCGAATGTTCTATCATTTATTAGACCTCACTATGGCGAATTCTTGGCTTCTATACCAAAAAGTCTGGAAGGCAAAACACATCACTGACAAACTAATGTCTTCAGCAGATTTTCGACTTCAGGTACATAGCTGAAACTTAAAGCAAACTTGGCGTGAAGACTAATACCAAGACTCGAAAACCAATAGAAAACGAAATTCAAACCAAAAGACATAAGGGGCCGGCGCAACATGTTCCTTCAAAGGCAGTTCGTCAGGATCAAATCGGCCACTGGCCAATTTGGGTAGAAAAGAGAATACGTTGCAAGTTCCCCCAGTGTAGTATCGTATCACAAACAATTTTCGATAAATGCGGTGTAGCATTATGCTATAATAGACAAAATAATTGTTTTAAATACTTTCATACCACATAGGTATATTTTTTTTACTTTTAACTCAATGTAACAGTAATGTCACAATCCCTAAAATGTCAAATAAATAATAAATAAAGGATATTTTTTAATTTCTAAGTAATACCTTTTTTTATTTACACTAGCTGACCCGGTCCACGTTGTTGGACCTTACAAAGTCTGTTTGGTCTTTTACAACTCTGCTTAAAAAGTTTTCTTGGATTAAGAGATCTCAAGCTTAAGACGACTGTACCCGAAACTTTTAAAATAAATTAATCAAAAATTTCAAAAGATAGTATTATTGTTTGAAATGAAAAATTGTAATTTTGATTACCATTTGTTTATTTGTTAAGTAATAATTATCACAATTATTAAGTGTTTTGGTATTAATGTTAAAAAAACTTTACTATTATTGAAAATACGGTGTTTATTTGTTTCAGCTTGGCGACGTACAGCACTTGATTCACGATCGTTTTCTCGACGTTGGGATTGTTGTTCTGGTGTTAATTGATTTCGTATTCTTTGGGTACCTGAAGCATTTCTAGTAGCGCGGCCAATATTACCACGACGTCTTAAAGGCATTTTAAAGCTTCTGTTTTATAAAAATAATTCTTTTAGCACATATTAAATAATAAAATAATTCAAAATTATATTATATGACATTATTTGAAGTAAACAGAAAAGTAAATAATGAAAACTGAAAAGCCAATCTATATATATTCGTTTATGTCGTACATGGGAACTTTTCATCGTTATCAAAATGTTATTCAAATTTAATTGAATTCAAATTTTTTGGCAATAGTATTTGTGTTACTTATATTATAATAATAAAATCATACGAAAAATAATAACTTCTATGAATGGTTAATATTTATGTGGAAATAAAACGGAAATAGACGAAAAATAATAACTCCCATGTATGGGTTATATTTATGTGCAAATAAAACGCCTAAATTTGTGTTTAAAAATTAGTTCTGTGCCTAAATACATTGCATTTAATAATATTATGAATATGACTGAAAAAAATATACGTTTTCGTGAATATTTTAACACTAGCGCCACCTACAGGTGAAAAACTTTGTCAGCAACTTGTCAGCGAATTTGAGCTAAATTGGACCGTAAATAAATTTTTTGGGAAAATCTCGACCCCAGCGCCACCTATCGGGTACAAAAAAAAGTTATGCAAATCGGAGAACCAAAGGAACATATGGTATGAATACGAAGTCGCTAGCATTAGTGGTTCAACAGTTATTAGAGTACCAACATACGCACCAACGTTTTTATATATTAAGAAGATTAACCTTTTCCGTACCAAAACAATTTTTAATTTTTAAGTTCATGGGCTACAAAGGGTTAATTTGACGAGATAATTTATAAACCCCGTCAATAATAGGTCCATTCGTTTACACCAAAATTTGCACAAATTTGTACAAATTTGTACTGGATTTTACTGAAATGCGTTCGCGTACACATAAATTTGCAAAAGAGAGCATCTACTAAGAGAGTAAAGTGACAGTTGTCAGCAAAAAACCTGCAAATTTTTACTGGAGAAATTTTTGCCAGTAAAATCCAGTAGAAAACAAAAACATATGATTAGATTAAGTAAACAAGCAAAAATAAGCATACATTTAGTAATAAAAACATTTAAAAGATTAAAAGCTGAATTAAAAGGGCGGCAAAAACTAAAAATAATTATTTTCAACCTGAAACAAATTAAAGTTGTCAGTTACAATTATTATAGTAATAATTTATCAGTTTTCTAATATCTCTGTTAATTGTTTTTATTTACATTAATATATTAGAGATGTAAAGCTAATGAATATATGAATACTTCTTACTGCATATTATTCAGGGTACCGAATATCAAAAATCAAGTATTCATGTATTTTCGTATGTTATTTAACTAGAAACAAAATTAAAAGTCATGTACAAACTAAACAAGTCTAAAAGCTTCCACAAAAGTTTATTTAATAAATACAATTGCTACGAATTTATGATTATTAAAATGCAATGCATCAAGTACCAAAAACAATATATACTGGGTAGTCTAAATAACACATATTTTACAACACTAAGCTTTTTAGCGCTCATATGTTTGAATTAACCTGCAAGTTTTTGCAATTTTTCCGTTCGTTTACTTTTTTGTGCAAGAGCCAGTTTTGAATATGTTTTTTGAAATATTTTGTTCAATTTTAGGTTAGATCTCAAATATTTTTTGTTTACAAAAATAATTAAACAGCTGTTTACGCGACAATCCAAAACGCATCAAACGCATGTGAACAGTTTTGAGATAATAGCAAATCTCTTATCTAACTCACTTACAAATCTAGATTGAGAATGGGGTATTACATTTATTGCAATGAAGTTTGAAATTGTACTTTTTTAGTTTTATCCTTATACATTTTATGTATGCTAAAAAATGTTACAATTTAATTACAGTGTATTTTTTGTATTAAAATTTCACCTCCATTGAAAATGCCCTGAAATATTTAGAAAAGAATCTCAAATTTTAACTTATTTTCCACATGCTGGAAATATTAGAAACACACAGCGACATGACTGTAATCAAATGCAAGCTAATTTTGTGAAGATTTATATTTTTAAAAAAAGTTATGGTTTTGCAGTTAAATTTCGATAAATTTATCAAAATATACGAAAATATGGGGCGAATGATGTAAATATAAAAAACTGCAATTGAGAAAAAAAATTTTGAAAAATTTGTATTCAGCGTCTTTTAAAAAATATGTACTTCAAAGACAAGTTCTGCATAAAGTTTAAAATTGATGAATAGTGTAATTCAGATTGATTTCATAGTTTTTCGTTTCCGTTATTATTTTGTTTGTTAATTTTTCAGTGACGGTTTTCCTTTACGTTTTGAATTGTATTGGGCTTATTTTCTTAGTCGATAGGCTTATTTTTCATTAAGGTGGGTTAGAGGTGTTCGTATTAGTGTGGAAATATTGAAAGTGTTTAGATTTTAGTTCGTCGCACTGATTTTTGTAAGTAAAACTTGGAGCGAATCCGATAACAAAACATCTATTTTTATACATTTGTCATATTTTAATCGCAGTTTTTCATTACTTTTTCATAAAGATACTAAAAAAAAGATTTATTTAAATGTTTTTCTCTTTACATTATTCAATATTATGTAGGGTAGAGTGGGTTAAACTGGGACATGGGGTTGAAGTGGGACATGCCAATTTTACAAAGTTTACCTTGTTTTGACAATTTTACAAAAAAAAACACATTTTTCATTTATTATGTTATCAAGTTTTTCATTTGTAATTTTAATTTATTTTGTGCTTTTATATTGCTTTTTGAGAACATGTGGAAAAAATATAATAATGATTAGGACAGCAACTTTCATGCAAATGCATGTTTGTAGTCAGTAGCTCAAAAACGATTTTGAATAAATACTTTTATGAATCAAAGAATTTACAACAAAATGGCATCGATTTGTTTGTGCATATTTTTTCATATTTTGTTTTTATTAATTGCATATTTTGTAAAATGTAAAATTAATATTTTAATAAAAGTACACTAAAGAAAGCTCTTGTAGCACTTCACATTTTCAGGGCTGTGATGAAAATCAAAAACGATCCATTTTTCAGTCTAGTATATTTAGTTTTTTCAAAATAAAATTGGATTACAGTTTTTATGTATCGGATTGTACTAAACAAAACGTTTAACTTAGGCAATAAAGATATAATTTTTATAATAAGTATAAATCGTAAAATATTAAGCATTGATAATCCGATGTTTTTCGTTTTCGATATTCATCACATTTCTCATTATCTAGTTATCATTTGTAAGACATTTATAATGGATATCACTTTTAAACCAACGCTTTCAATTTTTAAAAATCTTAAAAAAATTTTAAGTGCATATTTTTTGAGTTCTGGATTTTTAATGCATATTTTTTTGCATATTTCGGTTAAAGTGCATATTTTAAGCGCACATTTTTAAACCAACGCTGTATAGTAATAAATCAACTTTTAAAAATCTTAAAATTTTAAGTGCATATTTTTTGATTGTTATATTTTTTGCATATTTCGGTTAAAGTGCTTATTTTAAGCGCATATTTTTATGTTTTTTACTGCATATTTATAGCACATATTTTCGAATTTTTAGTGCATGAAAGTCGCTGATAATGATAAAATAATATAATGACGATTTGATGGAAGTTTTGCGCCAGTAATTTCGAGAGTTCGATGATATTTTAAGCATCTTAATTGTTATAAATGAGGCATTTCAAAAATGTTAAACACTTTGAGGCAAAATATTTTCGTATGAGATGTGTATGTGTTAGCCAATGTTTAACCCTTTGACAACCAATGGTTGATATATGTCCCATTTTTATTTTTTGCTATTTTAGGAAAGTTTGCCGGACAATTTTAACAAAACTTATTGTTATCAATACTAGAGATGTAGCTTTTTAGGGATACCTTAAATTGTATCCTGATAGTCCTAGAGCTAATTAGGGCTAACTTAAGACAAAACACAAAATTGAAATTTTGAAAAACTTTTAACCCATTTCATTCTTAACGTTTATTATTTTCTTAACTTTTATTTATCTTAACGAGACAAAGCAGCGTTAATATTATTTTTAACCTTAAGCCAAAGTCACCGAGAAGCTTCATCAAAAAATCTTAAGTGGTTTAAGTTCGGCCGTCAAATTGTTGAGCATTCTAAATTCATCCGCGTTAATCATTTATCTTTAAGGGAGCAAACATTATTGCGGTTTTAAGGTTAATGCAAAATAAAAATATTAATATGACAGTTTTTGCTTGCATTTAATTAAATTTACATCAAATAATAGATCTCATTGTATTTATCACATTTAAAAATATATATTACAACATCAAAAAATATAAAAATACACTAAAAAAACGTTCAGTCATTTATAAGTAAAGGCATACAATTTGTTGAAGATCGTAAATTTTTAGGATTAAAAGAACTAACATTTAACGCCCACATTCGGAACATTAAGGCTAAGGCTAACTCTAAACTGAATATAATCAAAATGCTAAGATGCTCTCAGTACGGTTCTGATCCAAAAACTTTACTTAAGATATTATGCTCTTTTGTACTTCCAACTATATATTACGCGTCGATAATATATTCATCCGCCATCAATACCGACTTGAAAACATTGGAACCAATCTTAAACTCAGGAATAAGGCTCTCTATTAGAGCCTTTAGAACTAGTCCAACTAAAAGCTTACAAATTTTAGCCTCATGCCCACCCCTTTACCTAAGAAGATTGAAGTTTTTGCTCAACTACACACTTAAAATATTTTCTTTACAAAATCACCCATTGTACGATAAAATCTCCGACATGACAAAAATTAATGAATTTAAACTTCAATCAAAAAATAAAAAATATATTCCCTTTTATGTAACGGCTATTGAGGAGTTCAACAAAGTAATTTCAAAATATAAAATCAATATAAATACTATAGAAAACATAATGCCCTCTCATATATCACTCTGGTGCTTCTCAACTATTAATATAGATTTATCACTTGCGTATACAAATAAACGAGACATGACTTCTTCTGAAGTACAACAAAAATTTTTAGAATTAAATAATACCAAATACCAAAATTATGTTCAGTTTTTTACCGATGGTTCTGTTATGAACGAAAAATCTGGGTTTGCAGTTTTAGGTGAGAATTTTGCGATATCTATACGTATTCACGATTTCTCCTCTGTATATACTAGTGAACTATTAGCAATAAAAACATGCCTGGAAAAGCTTGAAAACGTCTTTAAAAAAACACTTATAATATCCGACAGTAAAAGTGCCCTAGAAGGACTACAAGATCCATATAATAACAACGTAATTATACAACAAATTAGAACATTAATAACTTCTCTACCTAACCACAAAATTACCTTCCTTTGGATCCCTAGCCACCTAAATATAGATGGAAACGAAAAGTTGACCAGCTCGCCAAAAATTCTTTAAAAAATAATATATCTACGGAATATAAATTTCAATACTCAGACTATAAGCAATATATTGGAAAATATATTTTTGAAATCTGGAATGATTCATGGAATGATAATAACGATACAAACTTATTTCGAATTCAAAAAAATGTATCGCACAAATTTAAAGTTCCCAATATACCCAAAATGAAGCTAAATAGACTAAAAATAGGTCATTGTTCATTCTCACATAAATATATTATTGAAAAGACTCAACCTCCAAGATGTGATTGCGGGCAAACGTTAACTATATACTAGGGTATTCAATCGGTTAACCGTTACTCGATTAATCGATGAAATGATGTCGAACAATTGTTCGAGTAATTCGAAGTGGCCAATTTCGAGTAAAGAATAACTCGAACAATTTTGGTCGATTAATCGAGTAATCGAGTAATTTAAAAATATGAACTATTTTATATTTTTTTAATATTTTGTATAAAATAATGTGACTGTTATAGTGAATATTTAAATGTTAAGTGTATTTTTATATTAAGTGAGCACTGTTAAAGAAATTATATTACGAAAAACGAAGAACTTAATGCGAAAAACTCCGATATCGAAGAAACTTGGATATTTTTTAAAGAAACAAGTTCTAAGACTGGGGTGTTTAAGATTATTGGTGCGGATTTGAGGGTTAAAAGTGGGATCAAACATTATTTTTTTTTTAATTTAGTTGCCATTTGATCTAAAGAAACTACATATAAATACTATAGCGGTATTCGCTCTTGGTAGCAAACTACCCTTGCAGACCTTTCAAAGCTTGCAGATCTTGTATAAATACAAGAGTATGCAAGACCACAACAACAAAATACATGAAATAAAAATATGCAAGACTTTTACTTATATGCAAGACGAAAACCTATTGCATATTCTGGGTCTTGCAAACCTTTCAAACTTACAATACTTACCATCTTTTAGTGAGAGAACTGAGAACTGAGAACACTGAGAACGAAGAATAATGCCAACCTTTTATATTTGAAAAAAAAATCGCTAAAGTCTACTTAAAAATCGCTAGAAAATACATTTTCGTTAGAAATTAGCTGTTTTGTCAACATTGAAATGCTTGGGTTGTAAACATACAATACACACAAAAAAAGACGCTCACGCTTTGTAGCATAAAATCATAGTATTAATGCAACCCTTGCATAAATGCTATCAAGAGTGAATACCGCTTATATTTTCAAAAAGGAATTTTTAAATGTCATTTACTAAAAACTTTTTGTTGGTCCCTTTTATGTCGTTGTAACAAGCCAATTTTAGAAGCCCTATATGGAAATTCATAGCGGTCCTACGCAAAATTTCCACATATTAAAATTTACATATAGAAGTAATGAAGTTTTCATTAATATGATGAAAATCTTCTTAAATATTCATGAAAGTTGTTTCAAAACTTCTTTATATTTTTTTTTAGACAAAATACATATCTCAAAATCCCAAAATGATAGGACAAAATGGACTATTTTTTCGTTTAGTACTAACACACTAATATAACAAAACTGTGTCAAGTCTGAGTGAAATTACAAAACGGATCACCTTACAAATATTTTTATAAAACAGTTTAATACATATTTATGAACCAGTTATATTGAAAGAAAATCAATGAAGATTTAAACATATTTATAAAGAATTTCATTGATATAATAACGCTTTTGCTTTGAGTGTACTGAGACAAAACTGTCGCAATAATAAATGATCTTAGCAAATGTTTTTCTCTTTTAGATATACTTTTTACTAAAATTTTTAATTAATTTGTTAATTTTTATATATATGTTATATTAGTACTAATAAAATATAAAAACTTACAAAAATGTGAGTTTTTGGAAAATAAAATTAAAGTATTAAAATTGTTCGAGTTACTCGAGTTATTCGAGCAATTTTAAAATCTTACTCGCCTACTCGAGTAAATTAAAAACCTCAAAATCGAGTTACTCGATTACTCGAACAAAAGCAAACCCGAGTAAATTGAATACTCTACTATATACCATATATTTAACGAATGTAGAGTTCTTCATGACAAACGTTTAAAATATAAAATAAATAGCATTAATATCCTTCTAAAAGAAAACGAATTTGAAAACATTAAAAAATTCTTAACTGAAATAAATATTTATAATTCGATTTAAATCCATATAATACTATAAATGTATATTAAATAGAATATAAGTTCCTATGTAATATAAAATGGCATATATAACCTAATTGTGTTTGGGCCTTTATAATACCAAATAAATAAATAAATAAATAAATAATTTATAAGTATGTACTTAAAAAGAAACACGCATTGTTTGCGTTTTTATGTTATTTTGGTTTAAGGTTACTTATATGCAGGAAAATTGTTATATAAGTATGAATCTTGAGGTTGTGAAAATTTTGTTTGCTCCACAAAATGTGAAGTCCTTAAAATTGTATTATGCATTTTCGATTTCAGTATTAAGCTCACTAAAATATTTTATTTGATGTACGTTTTGAAAAAAAAATATTTATTTGCACTTTATTAAGTTATTTCACATTTTCTTAAAAAAAATCCTATTAAGTTGATATGAAAGCATTAAAAATTAACTTAGAAAGGGATTCTACGTCGATTGGTATGCTATGTCCAGTATATCTTATTCCGCATTGTGGTGCAGGGTATAAATATACGCAGTCATGCAGTTACTTGTGGAAAAAATGAGGAGAGACGACTACTTACAACTTTCTTTCACTCTAGTTACATTACTTGTCATATTTTACGCCACATAACGTGTCCCGCATTATCCCAACAACACAATTTTCAATTAACCAAACACCAATTAAAAAATGTTTAATTATTTGCAAAATGCGTTTGTATTTCAAACGATAAATAAAAAACAAACATTTTAAATATATTTTTAATTTTTGCTGGAAAACGGAAGCTTTCTTAAAACTTTTTTATTGTTTTATTCCACTTGTTCTCAAAAAGCAATATAAAAGCACAAAATAAATCGAAGTTGCAAAAAAAAAAAAACACTTGATAACATAATAAATAACTGTTGTACACTAAAGATGTAAAAAACATGGTCAAATGTCCCACTCTACCCTACATAATATTGAATATGAATAATGTAAAGAGAAGAAAATAAAAATTAAATTTTTCTTTCAGTATTTTTTAAGAAAGTTATGATAAGACAAAAAGTGACAAAAGTATAAAAATAGATGTTTTGCCCATATTTACCCATTGAATATTTAAAGTCGTTTCGGGGTCCACTAAAAATTATCAGATTCGCTTCAAATTTGATTTATTTATTTTTGTATAAAGGAACAAGAACAAAGTAAGAAAGAACTCTCCTAAAGGTAGTAAAAAAATGGAATTCGCGAGCTCCATAACTCCTAAAATATGCCATTATGAAAGTAAATATTATCTGCCAAAAAAAAAATGTTTAGAGGTCGCAAATCGAAATTGAAGTTTCAGCGTAGTACATGTTCTATTATTTTATTTGAAGCAAAAAATTAAAAATAATGAAAAAAATTAAAAAATCAAATCTAATATGGTTTGGGCGTACATTACGAATATGAAATCCAAATTTTAATCGGAGTCGCGGAATTCGTGAAATTGGAAAATTTCATACAAAAAAGTGTTCAACTTTGATCAAGTGGTAATTACCGATGTGAAAATTATTTGTTTGCATGGATATATTTCTGTGTGTGGGGATATCTGTTATCCTTTCTAAAATTAAAAACAAAACCATGTATGATGATATCCATTGGGTAAGAATATTGAAAAACTACAACAATTTGGATTTTTCAATCACATCGTTTTCAGGTAATGAGAAAAATACCACAAAAAATTGATTTTGTTGGAATCTTTGAAAAAGAAGAATAATTTAAAATCCACAATTTTTTTTAATTTCGATTGCAGATTACTAATCTTCATTCAAAGCAAGCTCACCCAGCAAAAACACACCTTACCAAGTAATGAGTCTAGTAATCTAAACTCGAAGGTTTGGACGTATTACCCTTTATATTATAAATCAAATTTTTTTTTGTATGAAATGTCCCAAAAGTAATGAATTATGCATTACTGGCAGCCTTAGGCAAATATTAATTGTAATCGGTAACCTATATGCATATAAACTTATGAATAAGAAGCCATTACCAGAAGTAAAATATAATGGGTTTAAAAATAGATTTTGAGAAAAATTACAAATTAAAAAAAAATATATTTTTATTATTTTTACAACTTGGTCTAGCCGGGAATCGATCCAGGGTACTCAGATTAATAGGCGACTGCTCATACCCTAAGCCACCGAGGCATAAATGAATTCGTCTTCTATGTAAATTTGCTCAAAATATACCAAAACTAACACCAAACCCTTTAGCTTACAAAAAGACAAATTATAATGAGTCTAAAAATAGATTTAAAAAAATGTTATATCATTATATTTTACGTGAAAGTAATAAGATGAATAAGCTATTATTGTTTACCAATTATTTTTTGTACGAGAGAAATGTATTATAAGGTTCATATTGGTAACCTATTAGTGTAATATTTAAAGTAATGCAGAAGGTAATGCGTACTCATTACAAAGTAATGTATAAAATAATAAGTAGTCATTACCATGTTTTTGCTGGGCAGATTTGAGAAATTTGTTCATATAAAATCATTGAATTTTGATTTCATATTCCATTTCTGCACATAAATAAAGACTAGGTTGGACAATTCTGTTAAGTTACATTGAGCTGATTAAAAAATAATTACAGCACGGTGTCGAAAGTGACGTTTTTGCCGACGGAGGAAGAAGTAAAATTAAAGTCGATATTTATTATTTGGAGTGTGCTGAAACCGAACACGATAGTGAGAACACGCTAAGCCCATGGGATAGTTTGTAAAAAGTACCAACTTAGTGTATACCTCCTCAGCAAAAAAAAGTGGAAGTAGTGCTTTAAGAACCTCTTTAACTTGACCTCCAAAGCATTAGCATACGCACATTTTTTGCTTTCATAGAAGTTATTGTTAACAACTGCCAAAAATGTTAAATCAAAGTTATTTTAATAGAATTTGAGTCACCATATAAATTAATTGGTATCTAAATTAACAACATCCTAAGAAGTGCTTTTCCACAAGTTCATATATTCTTTTTTTTTAAATTGAGGTTGAGGTGTGTAAGTGGTAGGATTTGCAATCAGAAGGTTGCGAGGTCGATTCCGGACTGTGGAGATAATATTTTTTTTTTAATTCTTATTAATTTTTTAATGTTCTTTTTATTTAAATCAGTTTTTTTAAGATAATTAAGTAATTTAATAAAATAATTAACATCTTGACTTTAATCGTAAAGAAAAAATTGTAGAAAAATTTTATCCAGAGTTGACAATTTATTATTTGACCACATATATTTTTGGGCTTTGCAGTGGGACTTTTTATATAAATTATTTAAAAATATAAAACACCTAGTTTTATATTCTTTATTGTTATGTGGATAAGAAAATGCAAAAATGTATTTCACTGCAAAGATCTGACCGATCATAACATGCATTTTCATATTTGTTTCCAGATATACTTTTCAGGTGCGCCGTCAGACGTGTGCAATATTCAGAAAAATTATGTTAAAAAAATTGAATTTCTTTAAAAATCTATTTGATTTTTTAATAAAAATAATAATAATAAATTATTAAATATATCACTTTAATTTACGTATAGAGTGTTTACCGACCTCTTTATCATACATACAGTGGTGTTCAAAACATTTGCAACTGAAATCGTGGTTTAGGTAATTATAATTTTTTTGATCAAAAAGATTTGTGGTATAAGTTTTTGTTTTTTTTATTAAATTCAGTTATAGCATATTATTTTACAAATACAAAAAAGTTATTCATAACTTCTCAAAAATAAAAAAAAAGTAATTTTAACAAAAAAGGTCGATAGTGCAGTGTTCAAAACATTTGCAACTCTTAAAGTAATTAACAGGAAATACAAACAATGGTTTTAACGCTCAGTATTTTGTAGCGTATCCATTAATTCTTATAACTCCTCTTAGGCATTGAGGCAATGAGCTTTTTAATATAATCGTCAAAAATTTCATCACCACGAAAGTTCATCACCATTTCGGAATACTTTATTGCCGATATTCCGTTTTACAATCATCCACATGTTCTCAATCGGAGATCTGAAATCTGGCTGAAATTTAGATTTTTGAAATTAGTAACAGTGCTCAATTTGAAAGGGTTTTGAAACGGATAACGGTCTTAAAAAGTTATCGGCTGTTAAACTTGAAGTCTCCCGAACATCATTCAGAGTGGTGCTGCTAAATTCGGTTACTTTTCAATACTTTTCAATACTCGATATTACTCGATTTTTTTTTTAATTGGATACTCGATACTTTTAACGAATTTTAAATCTAAAATTCGCTTTTATATTTTAGAATTTTTTTTTAAAAACTCGAGTAGTTACTTTTAAGTATCGAGTATCCAATTACAAATACTCGATACCCAATACTCCTTTTTTTACCAGCACTAATGCAGAGTTCATAAACCCTTATGTAATGACAAACTTGTACTAAGTTCTAAGAACCTCATGAACAACCAAATATTAATATTTGTATGGATGGTTAGTTAGTAGTGGAGTTGCTGGACGATGTTTCCATGTAACCAAATTGTTTTCGTACTGTACTCGTAGTTATGCTCGGTAACCACTACCATAATGTTTCTTAAATAACTTACTGATAATTCAGACTGATTTATCAGAAAAATAAAATAAATAAAAAATATTACTCAACGATTGTTTCTTTGAATTTGATAAGAAACGTATTTTTGTAATTTTAGTACCAATTACATTTTATTCATTTCAAATATTTTTTGATTTTTGTTATATTGAAAAAAATGCTATTATCTATAATAGTTAACGACTAGAACGATTTTAAAAATTATTGTTTTACAATTTTCACTCTCATAGACACCGTTTTTTATACATACAAAAATTTATTATTGTTAAAAACAAAAAACAAAAATAATTTCTTTTTTTATTTTCACAGCTTTTCCAAATAATCATAAAAAAAAAACATAATAAAAATATCTTTAACGCAGTAGTAACTGATTAAAATTAAGAGTTTCTAGAGTTCATTTTAATGGAGGTTTGCATGAATGGGTTGCGGGTTATTACTATCATTTTCGGAATTAGCACACTCTAAGTAATAAATATCAACTGCGTTTTCACATCTTCCACCGTCGACAAAAAACGCCAGTTTCGACACCCTTCTTTAAAGTCAACCATAAAATTGGGAGAATTTCTTCTTGAGACAAATTACTAATTCTTAAAAGTTAACTTTTTCTGCGAACGAATTTAGTTGAAACGTGGCACATGGCATTTTTAGACATTGAGGCATAGGGGGCAACCTTTTGGAGATCGCAAAATCGAACTTCCATCTTTTTTGAACCATTATATTGGACATGTTAAGTTTTAAACTCTTTTAATTTTTTCAACTTAAATAATTTACATTAGGGTCCAAATCCACTTAAAATGGGATTTCGATAGATTTTTACAAAAATCTAATAAAAATTTAGATTTTCGAACAGATTTCCCACACAAAATGAAATCCCAATTTACATACAGAAAATTATGTAAACACTAATCAGCTGTTTAAAAGATAAAATATAATGAAAAATACATTGTTATAATGAAAAAATACATCGCTTTTTTCATTGAAAGAAGTATTACAAGCTGAATACGATAATTTTTGTTTGTTTTCGACCAAGAAAAACAGTGAAAAATCATTGAATGGACTTTTACAAAACATTGAATATTTTGCATTGAACTTACATTAGCAAAAATAACATTTTATATTTCATAATGTTCATAAATTTTGTGTTCCGCCATTGAATAAAATGTATTTTCGGAACATTTTTTAGTTTTGGTTATTTTTTAAGGTTAGTTTGTTGTACAAACAAATTTTTGTTGTACAATCGAAATCCAATCTGGGGTCGAATTACGGCATTCGTGATCGTAATTTTTTGATCGAAATTAATTTTCTATTTTCAAAAATAAAACCTTTGAACGAAATATTTTTGATCAGAGATGTTGTAGTTAGGTCCTTGATTAAAAATAAATGTAAAACTTGGTGTTTTCATTATTAGTATTTTTGTAGTTATTCATTAAAAATACTGTTTTCGAACGATTTCACTCGATCACGAATGCCGTAATTCGGCCCCTGATTTCGAATTGAATTTCAAACTGAAATCTACTGAAAATGTTTATAACGTCAATTCGCTATAAAAGTTTTCAGTTTGTATTAAAATATATCAAAAGTGCTGCCAATCGTTATTCTTCACATCCATGTTAAGTGTGAGGAACAAAACACGGTTAATATTACGATTATAGTACCCATAAAATAAAATTCACGGACTACACAGACAGGTAGGTTACCATTGAAATATCCCAAAAAAAAAAAGTAATCTTGAATCCAACGGTTCCCCATATAAATTGTATGGAATATTTTTTGAATATATCTATATCTATCCCTTTCTGTATATCATTATAATTTTGACATTTCATTTTACTAATTTTCTTACCACCATTTTGAAATCATCAGCTATGAAGTTTGTGATAAAATCTTTTCAATTGTTAAAAAAGTACATTTATTTTATTTGAATTATTTTGTATACATATTTGATTGTGTGTAATAAATTTAAAAATACAAATGTAAATGTATCTACATTACTTTCATAAAATGCAATTAAATCAAAGACAAAATTCATTTTAATTATATCCTAAGATCATCCATTTAGAGCTAAGTACAATCAAATAATCAAAGCACTCTATTTAAAAAAAAAGAAAAAAGGCACATACACATTTCGTTAAGGTCTCTTTGTATTTTAGATATAATTAAAATTAAGTATTCTTTAATTTGAAACATATTGAAATAAAATGCATTTATGCAAGATTAATATGTGTTTATGTACATAATTGTATGAATATTATGTATTATGTGGATGGCACCATTTCTTTGTATACAATTTTTTGACAAGTCGTGTTATGCACTGTGTTTCAAAGCTATACCATAAATTTTGTTTTCCAATTATTTCTTTAACTACTGAACCGAACACTTTGGTGTTTTCGGATGATTAAGTCACCTGTGCTTTGTTTTTGGATTGGTGCAACATAAAATGTTGTTGCTGCTGTGTGTTCTTGTATTTGTTAAATTATGTAATTGTCTAGTGTTTCGTAATTATAACGTCATTTAAAGAAAATTTTAAAAAGAAGTGGAAAGTGATAAAAACTTTGGATAAAAATTACAAAGCATTAGTGAAAATTTTTGTTTTTTTTATTTCATTGTAGTTTTGGTTCAATTTGGGCAAAAAACATGAATTTTCGGCGATTTTATTCTAAAATCTATGTTTATAGAAAAATGTTCATAAATTCAACAAAATCAACGTCGAGTCTTGAGTTTTTCTCAGTAATCCTCGTTGCTACATGGAAGACAAACAATTTTGATGAAAAAAATTTACATATTAGGGGTTTTCGGCAAAATCCGGATATAAAGGCCTTATTTTGAGAAACCGTTTCATAATCCCAAAATTATTGTTTTTTTTTTTTATATCACAGAAAAAAATATTTCAATTAAATCGATTTGTTGAAAATTTAAAAAGCTGTCAATTAAAAATTAATTGAATCAATTAAATATTTGCTCAAATTAGGAACTTGCTTAGCATTTTTTTATACTATCGCTCAAAACAAGTTGTTGTTGTTTTTGTAATATTTATGTATGTAGTTGTTTTTTATAAATGTTTAGGTATTGGTAATCAATGTTTTAAATTCATTTTAATTAGATTATATCAGTCCTCATTAGGTTTATTACTTTATTAATTCTTTATTAAATTAGTTAACTTTTCTATGTTAAATAATTTAATTTGAGTTGTTTAAATGTGAATATTCATTTATTCTAAAACATTATTATAAAATTGATAATATAAATTTTGAAATAAAATTTTGTTTAATAAAAATTTAACAATTTTTTTCAAACAATAAATTAATTTTTTAAAAAAATATATTAAAAATTATTTTAAAAAAAAAATCGTAACTCGTCTGGAGTTATCAATTTGTAATTGAATTAACAATTTTGGCTGTTAAAGTTATTGAATCGGTGGTTTTTATGATTGAAATGGATTTTTATTTTTTTGTGTGTGTGTAGAAAATTTTGTCTACAGCGCCAACAAATTTTTACGCCAGCTTAACAATAATTTTTATTTGACATTAGAGTATATTCACAATCAAAGTTAAACTTAAAGTGAAAATATTTTACCATACATTTTCTATTAAATGGGGTATCATTTTTTTGTGTGTATGAAAACTTGCATTTTCTGGACTTTTCAATAACCTTAATTTTTCCAATTACTGTTTGTATTATATTTAATAACGATCAAAAATATAGTTTTTGTTTAAATTCATTGATGTTAATATATTTACACTATTTATAATTATAGTCGTAAAAGCTTATAGTACTTATGAGACTTTTCGCTATAATAGTGAAGCTCAACCGACAAGTTTCACTGCTATAACTCAGAAAATTAAGTTTTGTTGAACTTATTGGCACGTTATTGTTGTAAAAAATACATATTTTAATCTGATATATGCAGCAGTTTATTTTATAAGGCCTTTTAGCTCAAAGGACCGAATTGGATTTGGACGAAAACACCACAATGTGCAATATTTGTTGCGGCAAATAAACGTTGTTCTATCAAAATTGTTTGTGTTTTATCTAATAAGAAGGATTCTTAAGAAAAAATTAAGTCTCGACTTTAATTTGGTTAAATTTATGAAGATTTTTATATAAATAAAAAAATTTTAATGTAATTGCCGAAAATCCACGAAATATGTGATTAAATCTTCCGAAGACACCTAAAAGATCGGTTCAGTAGTTTAAGAAATAATTAGACCACAAAATTGACATTATAGCTATGAAACACAGTGTATTTGGCAGAAAAATCTAAAATTTATCAAATCAAATGAAATCAATCACAATCAGTCATGTTCGGAGTTTGACTTTTTTTGTAATAGTATTTTTTATTGTAATATAAGTTTCATTTCACTTTAAATCACTGAACGTTAGGGTTATAACTTTCTTTTTTCTGCAAAAGTTTTAAATATCATCACGTGATGGGCAATATTTAATTATTAATAAAAATCAACTTTTCAGGTCATTTTGAAATGCACTTCTAAGAGTGCATTTGCATCCTCTTTTTACCATTAAAATTGCATTAGTTTACCAAAATTACTGCACAAAATATTTTAAATTACTTCTAACATAATGTGCTTGTTATTCTGCGAATTTTAGTACCCATATCGCGAAACAACGCTATAATCTTTTTTATAAAAATCCTCGAACCACTTCACATTTCAAAACGTTTGTGTCCTCTAGGATCGATAGACATTGTAATATTCTAATTACTTTAAGATTTTAGCCAAATATATTATAAACAACAAAATTTCGTCGAACTTTAAAAAGGTTTATTTATGCATGAACTTGTTTTGAAAAGCGCGGACAAAATAATAATCCATTTCTTTATCAACTATACGCCTGTATAGGTAATGATTGATAATTGCAAAAAAAAGTCAACAGTTATAACTCTACTGAACATGGCCAAATTCTTGAAACACGACCTGACAGATAATTGTGTCAGTTATTTTTTTTTTTTTACTTAAAACTCTTATCATATTATTTAAGTACTAGATTATATAATGTGCTTTACAAAATTTGCATTAACATGCATGCAGATCAATCAATATAAATATGTGCTGAATAAAATGCTTTAATTTTCGTTGTCATTGTTTTAAACAAATGCTTTTTTTTTCAAATTTTGTGTTTCTTTCCAAAGTATTAATAAATATATGTTTATATATTTGGAGATGAAGTTTGTTTATAAATACATTTTTTATAGGCAAACTCCACTGTATTATTGATATACATATAAATAATAGGTAAATTTAAATAATAATGCATATTTGCATAATGCACATAATACTTTTATCATAATTTCTTTGTTTTTTGTTTTTATCATTGAACCATCTAACTAATTAATTACTTTATTATCGAATACAATAAAAAGAATATAAATAAAACATGAAATAATTAACAAACAATATTTTCTTAAATAGAAATTATTAAAAAAAAAAAAAGAAATCAGTTATAGTTGAACAAAAAAAGATGTATAATAGGGAAAACATTTAGGAGGGTTTTTTTTTTGGAAAATTAATTAAACAAGAATGTAACAAAGAAAGCCCAGCTTTATAAAAAATAAAAAAAAAAAACTTAAAAGATAAATAATAATAGTTTAAACTATCGATTTTATTTAAACGCAATAGTGGGCTGGCACTTCAAAAACTATATTGCCAGCTGCATGTCTAAAACTTGGATTCTCCACACCGGCTGCTGCTTCAATAACAATTGTGCGAGATTTTCCACCTAAACGGCAGGCTATATTAGGCGACACATCGACTCTAAGTTCTCGATCACAAATACTAAAGAGAAAATTTTAAATTTAATTAATGCACGGCTGGCTAAGTAGATATTGTTTGTATTCTTGAACTTACTCGTAATATTTCTTGCAGACAATGCCAACTAATTCACCAACACGATCTTCTTTTAGTGGACTATGTTCTCCTTGTAGGGCAAATACTAAATCATTGTTGGCAGGAGAATGAAATACTATCAATTGATCACGTCCTGTACTAATGCTTATGGAAGTCAACTATAATTAGAAAGAAGACAAATACAAATATATTTCAAAAACATAAATGTTTAAATAAAACTAAAAAAAAATCCGTTTCGCGTGCTTTACGCACAATTTAAGTACTGTTGTTACACATTATAATTTACAGTAGTATGTTTTTTTTAGTGAATACAATCATTTCTTATTTTTTGTTCATACGAATTCCACTTTAATTTGTTTAAAAGAATCGGAAATATCCATTTTCCTAATATCTGCCGCATATTCTTACTTCAAAGAAATGCAATAAATGTAAAAAATCAAATTTTTGGAATTTTTTTTATTTTTGGGAATTGTGGGATTCTATTAATAAATATTTTCTTAAATGAAAGTGAAAATGTACGTGTTAAACTGAAATTATTGCCTTCCTATTAGGATTACCCACGTTTTTGTTCTACCAAGAGTGCTAATTGCGATTCTTTTTAAAAATATCGTAATCTATAGTTAATTTTTAATGCATGACGTCTTAATAACTTCTTAGCAGGATATCTTCAAAAGTTACCCTTTATAAAAATATTTCTTATTGGTGGTTGTATTCATAATTAAACAAAAACTCATAATAAAAATATTTGCATAAGAATTAACTTCTGAAGATTTTCAGTTAAGTAGTTATAAACATGCCATATAAGTGTTTGGTATCGTTGGATAGGAAATTAAATGTAGACTAAGACATTTTTGAAAAGAATGGCAGTTAGCTCTATTGGTAGAACAAAAACTTGGGTCATCCCAATAGGGAAGTAAAACTTTCGGTATTTATTAAAATGTAATTTTTAACTTTTTAATCAAATATTTATTAATAGACATAATCCAATAATTTTTTGGATTTAAATAGACTTTCAAGCCAACAATGCGAAATTAATGTCCGAATTTATGATGTAGAATTGGTTAACTAGCAATAATAAAAAAATTTGTATATTAAAATTTTCGTTCGACGGTTAACCAATTTTAGAATAATTATAGCGTTTTTTTTGACGTTAAGAATGTTATTACTCTTTAAAATTTATAATTTTGTATGCCTGTATTATTATTATTATTTTGAAATCGATAAAAAAAAATTAAATCCCTAAAATATGCTATACATTTCTTATGGTTTTAGTTTTTTAGTATATTAGTAGATTAGTTTTTTAATTAACTGTAACTGAAAAAAAAAATGATTATATTACGATAACTTTTGCAAATGAAAACTTTTTTGCATCAACAATTTTTGCAACAACATTTTTTTTGATGTGCAAACATCTTATACCAAAAGTATGACTCTGGGGTCCACTTGGAAAGCTATGCTGCCATAAAATGTGTTTGAAAAATCGCGAATATGTAGTATAAGCCTCTATATTTAAATACGTTTTTTTGTCAAAATATTTCCCATTAATTGCCTCTTTTCAAAGAACTAACACTTGTTAAGATCAATTGTTCATTAATCGTTCAAATTCGCTAAAACTGTGAAAAGACATAAAAATCTACATAAAACGTGAAGAAGTGATTTAAATACAAAGTTTTGTGCATTATGTTTGAGCCATAAATATAAACACAGATCTTCTTAATTAATTCCACCCAAAAAAAAGCAGACTGATTGCTTTCGAAAAGTTTTAAATGCAAAACCGCCAAACTTTAAACATATTTTTCTCGAAATCCGTACCATTCATCAAAATATTAAGTACGCTATTGAAATCAGCATGTCCGAAATATATATAAACAATGTGTCAGATCTATATTTATTTGTCAATCCGTGTAATTAGAAGAAAAATAGCAGTTTAAGCCCCGTTTACATGATCGCACATGTGTTTATACTTTACTTCACACAAATATAATGAAAAGTGTGTCTGTCTAAAAAGTGTAAAGAAAAATCGTTTGATTGTTCACACTGTTAATGCTATTGTTGCTTCTAATTATTTATTTTTGCATTTTAAATGCATTTTAAAAAGCATTTTAGAAAAAAACCCGTGATGGTTGAAACGCAAATCGTAAACTAGACAGTTACGTCAGATGTATTATGTTCCAAAATTGAGAATTGTTTGTAAATCTGTTGTGCAAAATAAAAAATGCTATGCCAGAGTTTCCGCAAATGGCCAAGTTACCTCTAGCTTGCCTTGTCGCCTTTTTATCGCTCTTTACCCATACAGGTTTTGACTTTTTTGGTCCTAAGTTTGTTAGGGCTGTTCACATGGAAATTGCGCATTCGCTTAACACAAGCTCCTGCATTATGGCAATACGACACTTTATAACTCGACAAGGGCAGCCTAGAGAGTTTTTCAGCGATAACGGTACAAACTTTGTGGGTGAGTTGCGTGAAATACTAAGGATGAGTTTGTTCGGAGTTTTACAACTAAAACTACAAATACTAATTGAAACTTTAATCCGTCATCTGCCCCTTATATGTAAAGGGCATGATAACGTCTGGTTCCTTCAGAAAAAACGGTTTCTTATAAAATAAATCAAGAAAGGTTAAAGTTGGAATGATCATTAATTCACGTTCATTAACATATCGCACACCACCCAGTTCAAAAGTGACTCAACTCAAAATTTTAATTTTTCAGTTTTATATGCTTAAACTATGCACAATATACTTGTTTATCTATTAAAAAAATATCAGTGTATTTTGTTGTTGTTAACTGTTGCTAAAAAACAGGTATGTCTTTCTTTATGCTTCAATTGGTATAAAGTTGCAAATGATTTTTTTCGATTTCTGAATAATGAAAAATTTTGAGTTGAGTCACTTTTGTACTAGGTGTGCGATATGTTCCAGTGGAGAGCGAAAACGAAAAGGCTATTACGCCTAATCATTTTTTGCTAGGCAATTCCAATGTTATAAAGTCTCTCGCCTCATATGGCAACGATGGAGTTGGTTGTGTTCACAGCAGTGTTCACAGGGTGGCAGAATATTTACCAACTTTAACTTGGCGAAATGAGTGATTTGAAAAAGCCAAGCCATTAGCTGTTGGAGATTTGGTGGTGGTGGTTGACCTGATAGATCCGAGAAATGTGTGCCCAAGAGGAAGAATCATTGAAGTCTCTGTATGAGGTTGGTCAAGTACGTAAAGCAAAAGTGATGACTACTTGCGGTATATTAGAGAGGCCTGCAGCTAGACTGGCGGTCTAAAGAAGAGGGATGTTGCCGCCACTGTTATTTTTATTATCGTATTTTTTTTATTTTTTTGTTATCGTTATTAATGCCTACTAAACATATCTATGTCAAATGTCAAATCTATTTATATGTATTTGTTGAGTAGTTTTTATAATAGGTCCATTCGTTTACTTTTCCAGTAAAATCCAGTAGATGAGTAAATTTTGGGCAAAATGAAAATTTTACTCTCAGAACTGGCTCTTGCACAAAAAAGTAAACGAACGGAAAAATTGCAAAAACTTGCAGGTTAATTCAAACATATGAGCGCTAAAAAGCTTAGTGTTGTAAAATATGTGTTATTTAGACTACCCAGTATATATTGTTTTTGGTACTTGATGCATTGCATTTTAATAATCATAAATTCGTAGCAATTGTATTTATTAAATAAACTTTTGTGGAAGCTTTTAGACTTGTTTAGTTTGTACATGACTTTTAATTTTGTTTCTAGTTAAATAACATACGAAAATACATGAATACTTGATTTTTGATATTCGGTACCCTGAATAATATGCAGTAAGAAGTATTCATATATTCATTAGCTTTACATCTCTAATATATTAATGTAAATAAAAACAATTAACACAGATATTAGAAAACTGATAAATTGTTACTATAATAATTGTAACTGACTACTTTAATTTGTTTCAGGTTGAAAATAATTATTTTTAGTTTTTGCCGCCCTTTTAATTCAGCTTTTAATCTTTTAAATGTTTTTATTACTAAATGTATGCTTATTTTTGTTTGTTTACTTAATTTAATCATATGTTTTTGTTTTCTACTGGATTTTACTGGCAAAAATTTGTCCAGTAAAAATTTGCAGGTTTTTTGCTGACAACTGTCACTTTACTCTCTTAGTAGATGCTCTCTTTTGCAAATTTATGTGTACGCGAACGCATTTCAGTAAAATCCAGTACAAATTTGTACAAATTTGTGCAAATTTTGGTGTAAACGAATGGACCTAATAATTGTATTTATTAGTTTTGTAATATAAAGGTTTCCATGCGGTTTTTGTTAAAGTCGATTGTCATATAAAAGAAATTGCATTATAGGCAATTTTGATTAGTTGAATTTGAGGCCATAATCAAGTATACATTTTGCTCTTGGTTATCATACCAAGAAGAATTTTAACATAAGAAAATTTAATAAAATTAAAATTCAAAACTAAAGACTATGTTTACAATCTGTAGTAGAAACCTAGAGCTGGGGCAGATTCCCCGATAACACTCTATTTTGAAAGAAAAAAAGCTAAAAAAAAACCTAATTTTTAACGAAAAAAAATAAAAAAGTAGATAATTTTTACAAAATAAGCACATATGAAAAATAAGCTTAAAAAGCTCTAAGCTGAATACTTCATAATTTCATGAATTTGTATTTAGTCTAAATATTTCTATCCTTTCAAATAAAAAGCAAGCTCTAGCATATTTTTGGTTGCCCTATTTATGATTAAATATTCTATATTGTAAAAAAATAATTGAGTGGACTCGCGATAAGGTCTATAAATCATATATGTACTGTTCTTTAAAGTAAATTTTTTTCATGTTTGTATTTTGATATAAAACCCGCAAATTTACCAACTTTAGACACCAAATACGAAGTCTTAAATGAATCCTCTAAATATGTTTTCTAAAAAAATTGTTATGGTATTTAACAAGGACCAGGCGAATAATATTAAAAATGCTTCAACAAAATGTGGGAAATAGTGGAAATTAGATTACATATGATTTTCTAACAATTGTGAATTGTTGTGGTGTTTGTCTTAGCTATCTTCTGCAATTACAATTAAATGTAAAATCGACCCCGTGTAATTGAAACTGGTTTTAAGCCACAGCAAAAATCGACCTTACTTAGATCAGTTGGTTAGAGCCTCTGTCTAAGTGTAGTGCGAAGTGCATGTGGCAAAGAAAGCAGGTTGAAGCCACGGTCAGGATTGCATTTAATAAATAAACATTTCATATAGATGCAATCAAACAATAAAAACCATAATAAATAATTACAGTATTGTCAAAAAGGATTACTGATGAAGGTTGTGTTACCAGAAACTGCGCAGTCTAATTCAATAAAAATTTACAATGTAGTTATGATTTTTAGAAAAGTATGCTTAATCTTCTCTACCACGCCTATCTCAAACAATTGAAAAATATGTGCATATTAATTATAGTATTAATTGTACACTGTCTAAGAAGACGATGAATAAAATTCAAAAATCCCCAATTTTTAAGGTTGTTCATTAAAAATAATTCGTATATTTAAATAATATATCATAGGTGTGGCATCACTTACAACATGTGGGAAAACAGTGGACATTAGAGTGAGGTAAGTTTCTAAAAATAGAACTGTTGTGTTGTTGGAGTTGTACTTCTGAGATTAGTATGCAAAGTGCGAGTGCATGTGGCATTAGAAATCAGTCTATCTATACCACGGTAAGTAATTGCACAGTAAATTTCATATAGACGCAATCGAACAAATAAAAACATACAAAATATTACATTATTCAAAAAAAAAAAAAAAAAAAACAGGCTCACTGACGAAGGTTCAATACCAGAAACTGCGCAGTCTGGTTCAGAAAATTGAAAATTTACAATGTAGTTATGATTTTTAGAAAATACACTCATTCTTCTCTAGCACGCCTTTTACAACGTGTTTTGTATTTATACACAATATACGTGACGTTGCACTAGCCCCCTCATTATGCATGTTTGTAATTTTAATTATGTACTTACATCGTGTATATATATGGACCGATTCATATTTTTAAATTTATTTTTAGCACCATCCAATTTGTATATTGCACCTTCTGTAATGACAAATGCTCGATCAGCTTGCTTATTGTGTTTGTTGAATTTTTTGGCGAACGATGAGAATAGTACGGATTTGAAGCTATCATGATTTTTTAAATTTTTCACATTAGTGCTGTATGCCAAATAGGCGGAATTATCTTGCGAGTTTGCCAAATAATCACCCACCCATTTGCGTTGTTGACCCCAATGGAGGCGACGGCCCTTAATGGCGGTGGCTGCAACAATTTGGAGACGCAATTGAGGCCATTCTGAGCGAGGATATTTGCGCAATATCATATAAGCTCTCCAATTGTTATAGATGCGATGCAGACCTGGCTCGGCACGTTTGCCAGCCAGTGGAGGGTGGGGCCATTGAATACTGCGACCATAATCTTTCATATTCTTAGCCGGCCTAAAGCGACTGGCCAACTCTTGAACATATGAACGCAATTTGTATGTTTTGTAAGCACGCATTATAGTCAAAGCAGCTTTCATTTTCTTGTAATTCTGACGAGCAATCCATCCGCGAACTTGCTTCTGCAGTAATGTCACAATATGCGGAATCATTTCGTTGCGTTGTTGTTCCAAAGAGAACAATGTGCGTGGTGATCGTATAAATATTTTGGTATGACCGTACTTGACATCTTGGCCAAAACCTTTTTCTTCGATCAGTACACGTACTCCGTCACGATCACTGCCAGCTCGGAAGTTGGGCCAAGTGTATTGAGAGATCATTTTGTAGCGCAACAAGAATTTGTCATAACGCTGACGATGTACAAAGCCAGCACGACGAACGCGTACATTTTCTAGCAAACCCAAATAACGCACTTGATGTTCGACACGTTCATCGTCGAATACAGTGGAACTTTTTATATCGTTGGGCTTAATACAACGCACATAGAACGGTTCCTTTTTCAATAGGGTATTAACCAAATCGATCATGGAACGCTGGAACAGAGTGCCAGCGGTTAAGGGACGTTTGGTAGTCTTTTTAATATCCTGAGCACCCTCAGGCCACATTTCACTTATGTGCACATTGGACGAGTGGTGCAGCAAACGTTTAAAGTCCTGATACAAGGTGTCCTTGTTCTTTTCAATAAAGCCATTTATATTGTAAATAACATCACCAGCATAGTGGGTAATGCGAAAATCTTCACGATGCTTCAGCTCTTTATCCATTGGCTTCAGTTGACGACTGCTGTAATGAGGATGATTGCTAAGGTTTTTATCCATTGCTCCAAGTAAAGTTTCATCGGTTACTTTACCCACACTGAGGCAAGCTTCATCCATAATAGCTATCATACCTTTATGTGGTTGTTCAACCAAATCACAAATAATCTAAAATTAAATTTAAATCAATCAGCAAATTGTTCAATAAACTCCGGAAAAAACTTTAATTTTCTTACCTTATTATTAAAATATTCAATATTTGTCCAAGCAATGCCTTCTCGTTGATACTCTTCTTGTTCCTGTTTAAGGACAAGTTCTGAAATAAAGTTATAGAAATGTTGTAGTCATCTGAAATATTTATGCATGGCAAAAACAAATATGGAATAATAAAGTGTTTATAAATAACGAAAATATAAAAAAAACGCCTCGGAATCTAGCTAATAATATCCCTATCGTAATTGAAACCAGGGCCATTACCGATTAAAAACCCTTTCAGTTGATTATCGTTATCCCCAAAATACCATTACTGAAGTAATTGAAATACCTTTATCTGCAAAATACCGTTACCGATATAAATAAAATATCAAGATCCTTTAAATACCGTTACTGAAATAACTAAAATTCCTTTATCGCTAAAAATACAGTTACCGAAATAATCTGACAAAATTTGAAGATTCGGGTATAATTGGGATAAAAATATAGGTATACATTGACATTACCTGAATAACTAAAATAACGTTACCCTTGAAATACCGTTATCGAAATAACTGAAAGCCCGTTAACCCTAATATAACGTTACCGAAACTACTAAATACGAAATAGCTGAAATATCATTACCCCTAAAATACCGTTACCGAAATAAAGGAGTATAGCGTTACCCTTACCGACACCCGCATCGATTCGGTTACCATCTATAATTCAAATTGTGTTGACTACGATCACTACTATACAGAAAAACTTATTCCCCAAAAATTATCATTTAAGATTTGAAAGCATTTTCAGAACTATACAGGAGAAGAGAAAAACGTGGGAAGATATGATCGTAATTTTCCATCTTATGAACAAAGATTATAGCTTACTAGACTTAAGACTATGCTTCGTGTTTGTTTTGTCTTTAACCTCATTAATGGTGATACTGACTCCAAAGTTCTTTTATCGAATATGAATTTTCATGTGCCTTGCAGATTTACGAGACATTTTAGATCTCTGTACTTAGACTATTATTAGTGACTGCAACACATTTCATAATATCTTTGATTTTAATTAGATAATGATAAAGCGCGCTATAATTAGACTCCGTAATTAATAAAAGGTGTTTTTTATAGAGGTAAATAACTTTGAAATGGAATAAAGCCAAGATGAATATTGTAAATTGACATGAAGTTTACTTTATTCGAAAGATAATCTTCTGGCATTATAATTTAAATATGACTTCTGGCATATGACCTTCACGGCTGACTCGGACGTAGTCTAATCTGGAGATTCATTTTCGATGACTGTTTCCAACATTTGTGGCCTTATATTGGCAATAACGCGGCGAATGTTGTTCTCCAAGTGGTCAATCGTTTCGGGCTAATCGGCGTAGACTAGCGACTTCACATATCAACACAGAAAATAGTCCAGCGGCGTTAAATCGCACGATCTTGGAGGCCAATTCAAGGGTCCGAAAAGTGAAACTATGCGGTTTCCAAACGTTTCCTTCAATAAATCAATTGTGTCTCAACATACACTTGAAGATTATCATTACTCCAAATACGGCAGCTTTGTTTACTGACGTATCCATTTAACCAAAAGTGAGCTTCATCGCTAAACAAAATTCGCTTATGAAAATCGGGATCAACGGCAATCTTGTTTGCCGAATCTACGTTTATCAAATGCCTTCTACAAAAAATTTAAATACATATTTTATAAGAAATTGAGAAAAAAGAATTATAATTTCGTACACTTTTAAATATAGATTATATTTGAAATGCAATTTACACAAAGTTGGTGTAATAATTTTAACGTTTTTCGCCGACATTAAAAAAGCTAAATCCAAAGATTATATCCTGACCCTAAAATAAATTAAATCTGGGGGGTTATTATGTAATTCGATTCGAAAATTTTTGTTCGAATTTTGTTCGAATGCGCAATTTTTCGCATTTTAATCGCAGTTTTCTCAAGGTTGTGACGTAATGGGACAATTTGGCAAACTGACAGCGAGACAAAATCGACTTTTTCTAATTTTGTTATTTGTGTTTTTACAGATTTTACATTAGTTAAACTATTTTATTAACTCAAGTTAAATGTAAAAAAAACATTTCAATGATACAATTAAATAGGTGTTGTGAGCCGCAAAAGACATATTTTTAGCATGTTTTCAATCTTTAAGGGTGAAAGAAAATCCAAACTAAAATGTGGCTTATCAAGTGTTTACAATAAGCCCTTCAATTGTATAAATTAAAAGTTTTGTTAAAAATGCGAACTAATTTCAAAATGTTTGGACACGTTTTTTTAGAGCTTATAATTCTCATAACTTTTTACTAAAAGTTTACGGTTAAATAGAAAAACGAAGTATAAAATTTCAATTACACTTAATTGTTTTGAACTGATGTTTTACTAATGTTTTACTAATTTATTTTGCAAAAAAAGTGTGCTGATAAGCACATCAATATTATGGACGACAACTAGATTGAAAGATATACACAGAATGAAGTAGATGTCGTGGCATGTCAAGATGTACTAGAGACAAGGGAAATGATAATAAAAAGGGAAATGATAATAAAAAGTGAAAATCTTGTAAGACATATAAAAAAATCAAACCGCAAAATCAACAATGGAAGATTTTTGTATCTGTTTTTCATACATAAAACAAAATTTTGTGTTGTCACCGGCTTGTCAAAGTAATGGTCTATTAATTAAATTAAAGACAAAATAAAATATTTAAATTTAATAAATATTAAATGTGTATTTGTAAACTAAATGTTTATAGCGATTATTTAAGTAGTGTTGACAAAATAGGATTGTACGATATATGTCATAATTTTTCGTTTTGTTTCTACGGCATGTGTCTTTCTTTAAAAGATGCCATCATTTATACAACCATTGATGTAAGTAGTTGAAAGATAATGTTGGAGTATGGACATTTTCATATTTTGTAAGGTATTGTCAATTATTTTTAAAAGAATCACAAAAAATGTTTGCGATTTTCAGCAAATAAATTAACTAAAGTATAATTTTTCTAAAATTTTTTTGATTTTTTTCAGTTTACTAATATTTAGCAAAAATTTTGGTAACTTTTAGTAAGGACTTTTTCATTTTTGATGAACTAAGTGTAAGCAAAACTTTTGCTGAACCTATTAAAAACCGGTTAACCGACAGCAAAAACGGTTTGTCAAAAGTCGAAATTTGGACCAAACACCTGGTTTCGGTTAACCGGATAATCGTTTTGGAAACACTAACCATAATCCTAAAAATTGGCAAATATTTGAATACAATTTGTTTACTTAAATTTTGGAACATTTTTAATAGATTTGTATAAAAGTTTAATAGGTCCCATAGGTCAATTAAATTTTTAATTGTATTTACAAATATTTTAATTAAATTTTAATTTTAGTTTTTTCTATGTAGGGGTGGAGATTAAGATTTTTCAAATCGCTTTAAGATTCATTTATAAACCTAATGGTACTTATTTAACACATAAACGTAATCGAATTAAGCTAACAAAGAATCTACAACTTTAAGGATTTTTTTTGTGCTCTAATTTTCCTTGTATAACGACTGTATAACTCATAAGGTCATATTATCCCAAAAGAAGAATGTATCTAAAATTCAAATCTAGCTTTATTCACAAACTGAATGAGCAGTTTAAGGATTCTGATGTCCTTGGTTTTCAGAAGATTTTGTAAACTGTCATACGAACTAAAAATGGAATGCTTTGATCTGACGATATTTAAATGATTAGCCGTTTTCTGCACATTGCAATCCACACATATATACGTGTTGTCCTGATCATTTATGTTTGCGAATTTGTCATCATATACATGTCCAGAAATCAATCTGTTCATGGTTTTTATATCCTTAGGTTTCATGTCGCTCTTGAAGTACCAAGGTTTTTCCGGTATGGATGGAAATATTTCAGCAAATGATTTTCCTGTCTGATTCCAGTTGTTTATATATGTACTTGCACAGTATAGAAGAGCTATAATTTCGAAAGGTAAACCTATTATTGACCCATAAAAGTTACGCCTGATCGTTTACATTCTAGTTTTTACTAGTTATTTTTTCTTAAATTTTAGTTTTCCGTGAAATTGCTAATTTGTAAATTCACTTGATTCCATTTACGGAACGTAGTATAAAGAAATGATTGTAATTATCATTGAAATCCGCTTACCTATAAATAATTGTTGTAACTTCTCGTTACAATAGTTTATACAAAATTGTTCAAAACTATTTGAGTCAAATATCTCAAAGCCATAAATATCAAGTACACCAATGACCGAATTAAATCGAGCCTGAGTTTTAGAGCCACGGAATAAAATGGCACGATTGATGCGTGTAATAATCCACGTGAAAAGACGATCATAAATTGCCTTAGCCAAGGCATCTTTTCCATATTCTGCTTGTGTAGCATTATGAACAAAGATTATAGCTTACTAGACTTAAGACTATGCTTCGTGTTTGTTTTGTCTTTAACCTCATTAATGGTGATACTGACTCCAAAGTTCTTTTATCGAATATGAATTTTCATGTGCCTTGCAGATTTACGAGACATTTTAGATCTCTGTACTTAGACTATTATTAGTGACTGCAACACATTTCATAATATCTTTGATTTTAATTAGATAATGATAAAGCGCGCTATAATTAGACTCCGTAATTAATAAAAGGTGTTTTTTATAGAGGTAAATAACTTTGAAATGGAATAAAGCCAAGATGAATATTGTAAATTGACATGAAGTTTACTTTATTCGAAAGATAATCTTCTGGCATTATAATTTAAATATGACTTCTGGCATATGACCTTCACGGCTGACTCGGACGTAGTCTAATCTGGAGATTCATTTTCGATGACTGTTTCCAACATTTGTGGCCTTATATTGGCAATAACGCGGCGAATGTTGTTCTCCAAGTGGTCAATCGTTTCGGGCTAATCGGCGTAGACTAGCGACTTCACATATCAACACAGAAAATAGTCCAGCGGCGTTAAATCGCACGATCTTGGAGGCCAATTCAAGGGTCCGAAAAGTGAAACTATGCGGTTTCCAAACGTTTCCTTCAATAAATCAATTGTGTCTCAACATACACTTGAAGATTATCATTACTCCAAATACGGCAGCTTTGTTTACTGACGTATCCATTTAACCAAAAGTGAGCTTCATCGCTAAACAAAATTCGCTTATGAAAATCGGGATCAACGGCAATCTTGTTTGCCGAATCTACGTTTATCAAATGCCTTCTACAAAAAATTTAAATACATATTTTATAAGAAATTGAGAAAAAAGAATTATAATTTCGTACACTTTTAAATATAGATTATATTTGAAATGCAATTTACACAAAGTTGGTGTAATAATTTTAACGTTTTTCGCCGACATTAAAAAAGCTAAATCCAAAGATTATATCCTGACCCTAAAATAAATTAAATCTGGGGGGTTATTATGTAATTCGATTCGAAAATTTTTGTTCGAATTTTGTTCGAATGCGCAATTTTTCGCATTTTAATCGCAGTTTTCTCAAGGTTGTGACGTAATGGGACAATTTGGCAAACTGACAGCGAGACAAAATCGACTTTTTCTAATTTTGTTATTTGTGTTTTTACAGATTTTACATTAGTTAAACTATTTTATTAACTCAAGTTAAATGTAAAAAAAACATTTCAATGATACAATTAAATAGGTGTTGTGAGCCGCAAAAGACATATTTTTAGCATGTTTTCAATCTTTAAGGGTGAAAGAAAATCCAAACTAAAATGTGGCTTATCAAGTGTTTACAATAAGCCCTTCAATTGTATAAATTAAAAGTTTTGTTAAAAATGCGAACTAATTTCAAAATGTTTGGACACGTTTTTTTAGAGCTTATAATTCTCATAACTTTTTACTAAAAGTTTACGGTTAAATAGAAAAACGAAGTATAAAATTTCAATTACACTTAATTGTTTTGAACTGATGTTTTACTAATGTTTTACTAATTTATTTTGCAAAAAAAGTGTGCTGATAAGCACATCAATATTATGGACGACAACTAGATTGAAAGATATACACAGAATGAAGTAGATGTCGTGGCATGTCAAGATGTACTAGAGACAAGGGAAATGATAATAAAAAGGGAAATGATAATAAAAAGTGAAAATCTTGTAAGACATATAAAAAAATCAAACCGCAAAATCAACAATGGAAGATTTTTGTATCTGTTTTTCATACATAAAACAAAATTTTGTGTTGTCACCGGCTTGTCAAAGTAATGGTCTATTAATTAAATTAAAGACAAAATAAAATATTTAAATTTAATAAATATTAAATGTGTATTTGTAAACTAAATGTTTATAGCGATTATTTAAGTAGTGTTGACAAAATAGGATTGTACGATATATGTCATAATTTTTCGTTTTGTTTCTACGGCATGTGTCTTTCTTTAAAAGATGCCATCATTTATACAACCATTGATGTAAGTAGTTGAAAGATAATGTTGGAGTATGGACATTTTCATATTTTGTAAGGTATTGTCAATTATTTTTAAAAGAATCACAAAAAATGTTTGCGATTTTCAGCAAATAAATTAACTAAAGTATAATTTTTCTAAAATTTTTTTGATTTTTTTCAGTTTACTAATATTTAGCAAAAATTTTGGTAACTTTTAGTAAGGACTTTTTCATTTTTGATGAACTAAGTGTAAGCAAAACTTTTGCTGAACCTATTAAAAACCGGTTAACCGACAGCAAAAACGGTTTGTCAAAAGTCGAAATTTGGACCAAACACCTGGTTTCGGTTAACCGGATAATCGTTTTGGAAACACTAACCATAATCCTAAAAATTGGCAAATATTTGAATACAATTTGTTTACTTAAATTTTGGAACATTTTTAATAGATTTGTATAAAAGTTTAATAGGTCCCATAGGTCAATTAAATTTTTAATTGTATTTACAAATATTTTAATTAAATTTTAATTTTAGTTTTTTCTATGTAGGGGTGGAGATTAAGATTTTTCAAATCGCTTTAAGATTCATTTATAAACCTAATGGTACTTATTTAACACATAAACGTAATCGAATTAAGCTAACAAAGAATCTACAACTTTAAGGATTTTTTTTGTGCTCTAATTTTCCTTGTATAACGACTGTATAACTCATAAGGTCATATTATCCCAAAAGAAGAATGTATCTAAAATTCAAATCTAGCTTTATTCACAAACTGAATGAGCAGTTTAAGGATTCTGATGTCCTTGGTTTTCAGAAGATTTTGTAAACTGTCATACGAACTAAAAATGGAATGCTTTGATCTGACGATATTTAAATGATTAGCCGTTTTCTGCACATTGCAATCCACACATATATACGTGTTGTCCTGATCATTTATGTTTGCGAATTTGTCATCATATACATGTCCAGAAATCAATCTGTTCATGGTTTTTATATCCTTAGGTTTCATGTCGCTCTTGAAGTACCAAGGTTTTTCCGGTATGGATGGAAATATTTCAGCAAATGATTTTCCTGTCTGATTCCAGTTGTTTATATATGTACTTGCACAGTATAGAAGAGCTATAATTTCGAAAGGTAAACCTATTATTGACCCATAAAAGTTACGCCTGATCGTTTACATTCTAGTTTTTACTAGTTATTTTTTCTTAAATTTTAGTTTTCCGTGAAATTGCTAATTTGTAAATTCACTTGATTCCATTTACGGAACGTAGTATAAAGAAATGATTGTAATTATCATTGAAATCCGCTTACCTATAAATAATTGTTGTAACTTCTCGTTACAATAGTTTATACAAAATTGTTCAAAACTATTTGAGTCAAATATCTCAAAGCCATAAATATCAAGTACACCAATGACCGAATTAAATCGAGCCTGAGTTTTAGAGCCACGGAATAAAATGGCACGATTGATGCGTGTAATAATCCACGTGAAAAGACGATCATAAATTGCCTTAGCCAAGGCATCTTTTCCATATTCTGCTTGTGTAGCATTATGATCTTTTTGCATCACATTACCACCAGCAGCAATTACACGGGTTGTCAAAGACGACGATAGTTCTGCTTCTGTGACTTGTAAAAGATTAGCGGCCGCCTGGAGAGATGATTTATTACTGATGACCAATTCATCTTCGATCACTATAAAAAATTATGTTTATGTAGTACAAAATTATCGAATATATTTAAATACAAGTTTTAAACTTACTCTGGAACTCAATGTTTCCCAAGTGCAATATGGCGGCTACAATACGCCATATTGTTGTAATCTCTTCCGATGTAAAGCCCAATGTTTTAAATGCATTATTTGTGCCTTTGTAATCAGCCTTCTCAGATAAAATATCCATGCTTCCCTGATTCATGTAATGATATTTCGAGGGATCTTTAGTAAGATTGTATTGATGAAGTTCATTATCGGTGGCACCTCGTAAAAGCTGCAAAAAGTATACAATAATTTAGTTATTTACAATGATATATTTTTTTTGTTTAAACGTAACCGGTGATTACTATTAAATGAACATTTTTTGACGGGCTGACATTTAAACATTTATAAATCAGAGGAGTTGATCTTAGATCTTAAAATACGGTTCATTTTATGATTAAATTTGTTCCGATTTCTGTATGCTGAAGAACAACAAATTCATTCAAAATATGATTTAAAAAAAAGTATTTGGAAAAATGACGCGGATACAATTTATAAAGGCCAATATTTAAGGACTTAGACGGTCATATACGGTTTAAGTAATCCACTTCTTCAAAAACATTAGATTAGATAAGACTAGAGTGGCTCTATGCAACGCGACCAGAAGTTGGTATTTTGTGCTGCCAACGAATACACCCTATAGGTTCAGGCTCCCTACGAATCCAACTATCCTACCAGGTAAACAATTCCAAACGTCCGATGGCGTCACTATTCGACCACCAAAATATCGCACCCTCCTGTTGGAGAGCCTCGGACATTTGCAGAGAACATGCTCTGAGGTCTCGGGTTCCAATTCACAAAGCATGCACGTATCCATAGAGGATCGTTCCATCTTGTACGATTGATACCTAAGGCCACAGTGTCCCGTGAGGTAACCCATCACGGTCCTTAGTTCGCCCCTCGTCGTAGACAAGTTTCCGCGACCTCTTCCCAGAGGGAGATATAAACAGCCTCGCCTGTCGCTGCCCAGGCGATCTGGCCCAATAGGCTCCAAACTTCGACTCCCTCCATCTTCTGAGCATCTCTCTGACATACCTATTGGGTACGCCACAGAAGGGTTCAGGGCCAATGAATTGTCGACGAGCTCCGCAGTTGGCCAAACAGTCAGCCCGTTCGTTGCCCTCATGCCCCTCATGGCCAGGAACCCAGCTCAGTGTCAAGGAGTTGTTAAGTCCGAAACGGTTTAGAGAGTCGATACATTCCTTAACCAGACCCGACGACACATCTTGAGCCCTCAAGGCACCAAGTGCCGCCTGGCTGTCAGATAGAATGTAGATCGTGGCCCCACGTGTTCTCTTCCGCAGACACTCTTCCACACAGATACAGATAGCGAAGACCTCCGCCTGAAAAACGGAGGGATATTTGCCCATGGGCAGAGCACGCTGAAATCCGGGTCCGACGACACCCGCCTCCGCATCCATGTTCGACTGTTTTGAGCCATCCGTGAACCAGACCTGTGCACCAACCTCCCGTACCCAAGATCTTGTAGAAAATCACAACCACAAAGTGCCTCACAAATCCCTGCACAGACAGTATCCTGTCACTGACCCTAATAACCGGGTCATCAGCGAACATTTTCGCAATCTCAAGATGCCCCTTCAGATCCCCACTCCTCATGCTGCCAATCTCCCGCAGCCTTAGCGAACCCATGCACGCGTTCTCCTTTACAGAGATATGCAAAGGAGGAATGCTCAGCATGACTCCAATGGCATCAGTCGGACATGAGTTCGAGGCACCAGTGATGCCAGTACAGGCCAGTCGATAAACCCTCTTAAGAATCATCTGAGCCCCGAGTTGTTCAACCTTTGTCCAAAACATCAAATCAAATAGTTTTTTTTATAAAAAGTTTAATACTACATATGGGTATTTCCACAGAAAGATCCACCGGGACCGAAAATTAAAATGTTAATAAACAAATGATTTTTCCTCACTTTATATTAAAAAAAATTCAAAGTTATTATAAATACTTTTATATTTGCAAAATCTGACACAAGAAGGCTTTTTGAGGTTTGAAAATTTTGTTAGGCCCATAAAATTTTAAGTTCTTAAATTTGTTTGAAAACTTCTTGATGTTAGATTAAGCTAATTTTTTATATACGTTTTGCCGGAATAGATGCAGCCTTTAGTTATCACAAAAAGCGAAATTAATTTTTTTTTAACTAAATATGTTCTCAAGTCGCGTTATTGAAATTGCATTTCATTTTGAATTGTAAGGTTTGAGATCATAATTAAATGGTAATATTACAAATAGAAAACACTAATTGTTAATAAAGGTAAAAGAAGATTAAAAAAATCTTGTGGGGATCAGTGCTAGAGTGAGTGCCGCACTTTCGACCTTAGTGACTAGGTCATCTTCAGCCTCATTCTAATCCGCCACACACAAGAAACTCAAGGTTTGATCGGGTATATATATCAACCAACCACAGAAAATCGATGATGTTAATTGATTATCCGAACAACATGAGTTATTATCGACTTTTCTTACAAGTTTAGCCAACAGCTTTAAATCTTAAAGCTTTTTATTTGAAAGTTTTTTAAAAAACTCACAAAATTTTAATGTTTTTTTGACTCGGAGGAGCTATATGCTAAGAAACTCAGTTCACACAATACTACTAAAGAAATATAGAGTATGACCTCGAACTTGAATAATTTTCATTTTGATTACAGGTCGAAAAAACATAAATTTTTATTTTTAATAAAAATTATATCAAACAATTGAAATTATCTTTAAAATTTAATTAAAGTTGCTTAAAACATGAAAAATAATTCATTTACTTTTCGCGGCTTTTGTTAATTTTCTTCGAATCTATCAAATCAGCTTTTCAGGAGAGAGTTTTCTCAGAAAATTAGAAACTCAGAAAATCATTACGCGTTGACGTTAAGCGGTAATTTTCTGTATTAGAAAATCTTTTGCGAACAAATATATTAAACTTTACGTTTGAAAATAACTAAATAAAAAAACTTATTTATATAAAGGTATTATTTAAGTTTATCTAATCTCTTATTTATCACTCTCCAACTGAATTACCAACTCGATCCTTTTATAAACGATTCCTTAGAATGGCAATGGTAACCAGTTACCTTAATTTTAAAATAACCACTTTAATTTTTAGTAAAAGATGTAGTTCCTTATATTTTTATATAAGGCCCCACAATAATGAAAAACAGAAGCGGATGTTCTAGAAAAAAACATTCTAAAATAGACTTTGAAAATGGAATTTAAAAATAAAAAAAAAAAAATCTTACATATGGGTTTGTTGGGATTTGATCACTGAACGTTTACGTGTCAGGCGGATACTGTTCCTCTGAGCTACCGCCTAATGTGATAATTTACAGCTTAAAGCTGATTTTGTTTTTTTCTAGTCACTGCATGTTTTTGAACAAGCTTGTTTTTTTTTTTTTTGTTAAATGAAATTACAGAAAAAAGAAGCGAATATATTAAAATATTGTTAAAAAGCATATATGTATTGGTTTTGTGGAGTTTTAAATGTGCGATTGTAAGTAAATAATTAGTAAGTACCATTAAATATTAGCAAATAAAAGAAATTATTCTAATAATAATTTTATATTGTGTAAAATAACTTCTACTGGTTTTCTTTAAAAATTACTAAAAATAGAATAACCGACAATTAAAAATCATCAAAATATCATGTTAGTTGAATTTAAAGAAATGTTAGTGAATGCTTTTTCAAGTGAAATTTAATTTGTTTTTGAATACATTTTCAGTTGTTTTACTTGCATAATATTCTAAGCGTAGTTAAATATAATGAAAATTGGTTTTCTTTTTTTACTTTCAAATAAAGCGTTATTTGTATTGACCCTGACAGAATTATCTTCACTTCAGTAATGAATTTCTTCATAGCTTTAATGAAAATTGTCGCTGGAACTCGTCCATTGAAACTTTTTGTAGAAAACTTATGAAATTTTATAAAAATGTAATATATATTTCTATATACAAAGCGTTTTCCAATAAGTACTTGACAACTTTGAATTTAATTTCTGAACGCACTATTTCAATGATCATCTAACTGTTACTTTCCTTTTTTTCGGTAAACTCAACATTTTCATCATGGTAAAGTACACGAACGAACAACGTATGCAAATTATAAAAATGTACTACCGAAATTCGGAGTCGGTGACCACAACTTTAAGAGCGTTAACTCCAATTTTCGGTTGTTATTCTCGCCCTAGTAAACAAGCAATAACAAGTTTAGTGCAAAAATTTGAGTCTGCATATTCATTGTGTGATGCTGCCTTGCCAGTGAGACAACGGGTTGGTCGAAGTGCCGAAAATATCGCTGCAGTTCAGGCGTCCGTAGCAAACGATCCAAATCAGTCGATTCCGATTATTTACAAAACGCTGTTGTACAAAACGCTTTTGTACACTGAAATAATAAAGCACTTTATAAAATATGTTGAACACTTATGAATAAAATTTTAAAACTTAAGTTTTAAATGTATGAAAACTTATAAGATTTTATAAAAATGTAATATATATTTCTATATAAGTATTTCTAAAATAAAAAATTAAGTTTTGAAATATGTAATTGCAGAGCTCTAAAGAAAATTTTCACTAAATTTATGAATAGTAATTTATAAAGTCGAATGATTTTTGTTTATGAAATTATGAAATTTTATAAAAAGAAGAGCTAATGAAAAATTTCTTAATATTATTAAAATTTCTTGGATATACGGAAATTCTTTATAGAATCTACAAAAAAAAATTTATAAAAGTGTTTCATTAATATCATGAAGGATAATTCTTTCAGTGTATACACATTTTATACAACATTGTAAAAGATACAGAAAAATCTGGAATTGTACAGAAAAAGAAACTTATTTGAAGCAAGCACACCGTTTAGGTAATAATAGCAAAACGCTTTTGTACACAGAGAGAATTATCTCCCAGATATTAATTAATTTTTTGCATAGAAGAAATGAAGTTGTACTTTAACTCGTTCATTCAAACTTTTTATTGAACTAATGCAAGTTTTCATAATATTTCGATTTTTCATTTTGATTATATATTTTTTTTGTGTAACCCGGGGTTTTTTTTGTGTAACACTAGAGTTACAGCTTTTTTTTTTTTTTTGCTAAATTTTTACCTATCAACACGTAATGAATGGGCAAACATGTATTAATAATAGAAATCGCTTTCTCAGGCCATTTTGAAACAAAATCTTCCAGCATAGAGTGCATTTCATTAAAATTCATTTTTTACTTATTGTGTTCATTAGTTTGCGAATTTCTATGTCTATATCGCGAAACAACGCTTTAATCTGGTTGATCAGAATCTGCGAAACACGTCAAATTTGAAAACGTTTGTGTCCTTTAAGTTTGTGTAGTTATTGTCTAATTACATTACAATTTTAGCTAAATATTAACTTTTAGTTTAATTAAATAAAAAAAAGATTATGCGGAAAACTTTTTGAAAACCGTAAAAAATAAAATTGCATTACTTTATATTTGTATGTGCTAATATACGTCTAGGGTAGCTAAAACTTGATAAATGTAAAAAAAAAAGTAAAAAAGTTTCGTGTTTAATAACAAACGCGGAAAAAAACGTTGAAACTAAATTTAGAGTTTTACATTGAAAAAAAATCTAAGACTAAATTAAGACCTCAAAATGTTGCAAATGAAACAAGATCTTTTTTTCGGGTTAAGAACCAGAAAGAAATCAATTCAAAAGACAAAAACTGGAGTAAATTTTGTGGATAAAATTATATACAAAATGATACAATTAATTGTACTATTGTATTGATGTAATACATATTTACATCCAAGATATGATTGACATATTTTCTAGTGTGACTCTGCATGGGGTAATATACAATTTTATCTAAAATACAATTGTGTTTTTTTTAAAATATGATATAATATCAAAATATATATTTTTTTGCAATGTTTAGGTATATAAATATAACGTAATTATTAAATTGGATTAGTTTTAGCGTATTCTAAATGCAATATACAATTATACGCAACTATATATGACATCATATTAAATTTTTTCTACGAAATTAATTTTATATATGAATTTATATAATTATGTCCGGTTAAAAGCACTGGCAGACAAAACCTTATAAGTGTATATAAAATAATGTATTATTTTATGCAAACGTTTTAACTCGGGAAATTAAAGACTTATAACCGTCCAAAAAACAAATTAAAAGGCAAATATCCTATATAAATTGCCTGACGCTTACAAGGAAGCTTTTACGATGGGTTCCCTTTAAAATTAATGAAATTCGAATAGGTGATAAAGTAGCAAAAATATATGAAAAACGTATTTATTTTTAAAATTGGCGGTGAAATTTAACACATCTTTGTATGAAAATATGTCTAAAGTTTAGGTAACTTAGACTTATTTAAAAACAGTGTTAAAATGCTCGAGAAAACACACATTTTGAAAACCATTTTGACACTATGTCGTGAGCCAGGCTGCCACTTGAATTATTGCCACTTGAATTATTTTAACAAATTATTCACTATTTTTACCCCTTTTTCATATATCCGACTTTATTTAAGATCGGGGGCTATACTTCATGTCTTGTATTAAAAAAAAAATGTAAATTTTCTGAAAGAAATAATGATGAAGAAAAAATATACAATTGGAAAATTCAAAAATATATGATTAGATTAGATAAGATTTTTCTTTATTTCTTTTCAAAAAGTTTACAAATTTTTTCAAAAATATATGTTTACATTTAGTCTACAAAAAAAATTGAGAAAATTTGAGTCACATTGGACCACGTTAACACATTATGCATATCGATCAAAGTTTGAGGCTTAAATTTGTTTCGAAAAATTAAAAAATATGGTCTCTGTGTGTGGAACACGAGTCGCTTTAATGAATTTTGAGATATCGTAGAATATATCGTAAAAAAAAATACTGAAAACTATGTTACCAGATGCGTGCGTAGCAAACCAAATTTAAATAAAAAGATTGCAATATAAATAAAGTAACGACTTTTACGGCACAGTTAAAATTAATTTTGAGTCTTAGTGGTATCTCAATTTTAAGAGATTACGTCAAAATACACCGAAAAAATTATTGTCAAAAAATTTCAATTAAACTATTGTTCGATTTGGTAAAATTTGGTATAAAAAAAATTTCAGTTTTTATAACGTATAATAACAATAATAAAGGGTCCGCCATCTAACGTTTTTTTTTCAACTAGTGCTTATTTCGTGAATGGTTACACTTAGCTCATGTCTGATTTGACAGATAATTAGTTTTATCCTTCCGCTGAACGAATATGGTTGTGCATACACTTGAACAACGCTGGGAAATATTGCGACATTACTTTGGTAATTACATTACTTGGTAATGTTGCAGAATGTGTGCGAAAATTACGTACGGATTTTGGAAGAAGAGAAGCACCGCCAGCTGCGTATGTTCGTTATCTTGTGAAAAAAGTGAAAGAAACTGGCATCCTCATCGATAAACCAAAGCGTGAAAAGCCAAAAATAGTGCGTACACCCGAGAATATTGCTGCTGTGGCAGAAAGTGTGCGTGAAGCGCCATCATCATCAATTCACCGTCGTTATCAACAATTGAACATTTCGTAGACATCATTGAGACGAATTTTGCATAAAGACCTTGGTATGACGCCATACAAAGTCCAATTGGTTCAGGAGTTGAAGTCAACTGACCATCCAATGCGTTTTCGCTTCGCTAAGTGGGCCTGCGATCGACTTACAGAAGATGCCGATTTTGCCAAAAAAATCATCTTTTCAGATGAAGCTCATTTTGATGCATGGCTACATGGCCATCCGAGGCAGCCATTTGAATGAAATTATTTTCCATTATTAACCGGAAGGATTGTACTTTCAAATAAAAAAAGAAATTTGAGAAAATATTCAGTAGGTTTTTTTTTATAGCATTTTCAAAAAAAAAAAAGTTATTTGGCGGACCCTTTAGAAACAAATGCAAAAATTTAAAAAATCGCCAAAATTAAAAAAAAATCATTTAAAGTAGAAAATTTGCGTTTCTTTAATTTTGGTGATTTTTTTTTAATTTTTTTCGAATTTCGGCGTTTATTTTGGGAATTTTTTAAATTTCTGCATTAAAAAATTAAATAAAAGACAAAATAAAATGTTTAAATTAAATAAAGATTAATTGTGTATTTCCAAACTAATCTAGTGTGGTCAAATTGCAAACAAATATACAGACAGGTAGCAAGACTAAAGCGAAAGTGAAAGACAAAGACCCATATCTTTGGTAGATGTTTATGTTTATGTTTCCTTTTTCTTATTGCAAAAAAAGGTTGTATATGTCATATTTTTACTTTTTTTATATTTTCGTTTCTATAATTATCTGCGGCATTTGCGTTTCTTTAAAATATAGCATCATTTAGACAACCATTGATGTAAGTAGAGGAAAGATGATTTTGTTTATGTTATACATAATTATTTGTATTTTGTTTTAGATATTGCGTTAACTCATGTTGTCAATGTGGGTGTATGGACGTTTTTATAGTTTGTAACGCATTGTAAATTATTGAATCGCAAAACTATGTTTTATGATTTTCAGCAAATAAATTAACTAAAGTATAATTTTTCTACAAATTTTTTGAGATTTTTTCAGTCTACTAATATTCAGCAAAAATTTTATTCATTTTTAGCTAGGGTTTTTTTAATTTCTAATCCATTAAGTGTTAGCAAAACTTTTGCTGAATCTTCTAATTTTGTTGCTAAAAATCAGCTCGCTGATTTTCAGAAGGGTGCAATCTGACACAGCAAAATTATTTCCTGACTTTACTAACTTTTTTTTTGAGTGTAAGTTTCATTTTGGCAATCTTGCTCATTTTTTTATGAAATGATCTCAAGTTTGTTGGATTGTGAGAGCTTTTTTCCAAATATATTTCCTTGTAACAATTAATAGCGTCTGCTACATTTCTTGACACTTTTAAACTGCAATCATTGTCCGGATCATTATTTTGAAATGCTTGCGATATCAACTGCATTGCTTCAGATATTAGCCGTGGTAAGCTTTTTGTGTTATGCTTCGCATTGTTTCTGTTAAACAAAATCGGATTTCGATATTTTCATATTAACGACGCAAATCGAAATATTTGCGACGCAACTTCGAAGCCATGCAAGAAAAACTGAAATATAGACGACGCAACTTCGAAGTCACAGCAAATTTTTAAACTACTCAACTTCGAAACGACGAAAATTGAAGCGACGCAAACCGAGATATTAGTGAAACTGAATTTAAAACATATGCGACTAATATAGATTTTCTTATATACACTCACAATATTTTTTCCATAAAGACTACTGAATATGCACATTAAATTAACTGAAAATCAGTTAAAAACAGGACTACTTACTTTTCGTTTAAGACAATTGTATTTTTTAGTTTATTTTTAACTGTTGAAAAATTTATTGGCAAAATCCATAAAAACAATAGATTTTTTTCGTTTATTTCAATACTCAATATAATAAAACAACTTTTTGTTTTGAATAGAAAATTTTAACTGAATATTTTAACCATTACGGAAAGTCCGTTTTTTTTTGTTTTTTTTTTTTTTTTTGTTGAATAACAGACAGAACGTTAAAAATATATTTCTTTGGTAATTTAACTGTATATTCTATTGAAACAACTTTACCGATTAAACTTTTAAATAACTGTCGAGTTTTTATGGAAAAGTTCTTGTGAGTGTATGTACATTAGAGCGTCATTTTTTTCCAATTTTCGATTTTTAGTAATTATTGTTGCAATTAGAACAAAATTCTAACTAAATATATGAAAATATAGAAAGTCTGAAAAAACAATTTTTGTATTTTTAATACAAAAATTAAAACATTTTTAAACATTTTCAATTCATTTTGACAAGCTAAGCACGAAACTGACTAACGGTTTTCGAGATATTGTGACTTGATTTTTACTGAAAATTTAGTTTTTTTAATTCATTCTACAAATTTTTTAAAAAACTATACCAAATATTATTTTTGCAATAGCAAAGTAGACAAAACTACGTTTAATTTGATCATAATTATGTCGATATTGATTGAAATTTACCTGCAAATATCTCGGGAAAAATAGAAAATGTACATAGTAAAATTGTTATGCTTTTCAATTTCATATATGTACATGATTGTTGACTTAATATTTACTTTAACTTTTGATTTTCATTAATTAATGTTTTGATTGTTGTAGCAGTAGGTCCACTAGTTTTGTGGTGCAAAATTTTTAAAAAAATTGGGTAACTTAACCCATGACGACCTGCTCTCAAAGCTGGTCGCCATGGTGACCGAAATTGAAAAAATCGTTAATATTTTAAAAAATCGCCTAAATTAAAAAATAGACAAAATTGAAAAAAATAGCTTAAATTAAAAACAATCATTCAGTTTTAAAAATCAGCTAAATAAAATTTAAAACCTACATATCTGGAAAAAAAATTTTTAATTTTTTTAATTTCAGCGATTTTATTTTTAAATTTAGCGATTTTTTTAAATTTAGTGATTTTCTTTTTCTTTTTAGTGAATTTTTTTTCCATTTTGGCAATTTTTTTTTTATAATCGTAGCGATTTTTTTCAAATTTAGCCATTTCGACATTTTATTGATAATATTTTTTTTTTGTGTGAAGTCAAAACAGTTTCCTCGAATCGAAGTGAAAGTAATTTATATCGTGTTATAAATTAAAACTTTATTTATTTTAATTTTAAAAATTAATATTATTCAATTCAATGTAGCCATAGTCTACTATTTTTGCACAAAATCATTTATACAGAACAGCCAAGTTAACTCTTCTCGAAAATAAAATTTAGTGGGTTACCCCGTGGCAAAAGAATTATCCAGAAAAAACATAAAACTTTAATGTCAAAGAGACAATTATTCAGATAGTCAACAAACTCCCCTACAGAATTCAAACCATAAGCAATGCATTGCAGTTTAAAAAGGAGTTACAAAATCTTTTTAATTTGTCATAAACTCGTAAACTTTGTCATAATCAAATTGGGTTTCTTAACTGTAATTACACTAATTTTATATTTCATTTAATAATTAATTCTTAAAAATATAATTTTGTTTTTCTATTTAATTTTTTTTTTTTTTTGTTTTTCTTAAAATTGTATTATTTAAATATCCATTCAAAATGTATACACTACTAGCACTGTCATTTATAAGATATCAATCTTGTTGTGCTAGTTTATAACTAATTTTCAAATAAATAAATAAATAAAATAAAAATAAATAAATAATATTGAATATTAAATAGGAGGTGAACATCTTGATTTTCGGCATTTCGCTAAATATTGCATTTGATAATATTGCATTCATTGCACCTTAAAACATATGCATTTGAATACTAGACATTGTCTAAAATTTTATATCAACAGGGTAAAGCCTTGCAAGTTGGGTCATATCCGAAAGAATACATATTGAAAATTTCACCTTGCAATCCCCCCCTTGAGATTGGTCAGGCCGCCAAGGGGGAGACTTTCCCGTTATTGTCCCTCAACGTATGCATTTCCAAAAATCCCGTCTTAGCGGTCTTCTACGCTCGATGGTGGACATTCCTACCAAATTGCAAGTTCCTAGCTTCAGCGGTATAGGCTGGGCAATTTTGAGTCAGTCAGGCAATGAGAGAGTGAATGAGTAACGTTAATATTTTATACATATAGATTAGGCTGCTTTAAAAAAAAAAAAACAAATTATCTAATTTCGAAGGGGACAAAAATGGGTTAGATTAAGATTCATGAAAAAAATATTCTCTAATTTTCTCACAATTTTCAAAAAATATTTAGGGGTCATATCTACATAAAAGTAGATTATTTTTCTAAAAACAAATTAATATTATTTTTTTTTTTTTGAATTACATTTAACCTTGACAACTCAGGAAAAGAGTATTTAGTTTATACAGGGTGGCGCAAAAGTAATCCTCCTATCAGAAAATGCTATAAATTTTGTGATTGACCCCTAATGTCAGTTCTGTTTTGACATTTGTGTAGTAAGCACATGCGAAATACACGTTAATAAACAATGTTACGCTACACTGCTCCAGAACGCGGAATATTGGTGACTATTTATTTGACCAATAATCGGTCGGTGACTTTGGCACAACGTGAATTTCGTCGCAGAATTCCCGGCCGTCCAACGCCTACTGGTGAAACACTGCGACGTTTAGCCGCTCGCCTCGAAGAGACTGGCACAACACGAGATGCTGCCAGGCGTGGCAGACCCCGGAGTAGCCGTTCTGCAGAGAATATTGCTGCTGTAGCCGAGGATGTCATGGAAGCGCCGTCGACATCGACCAGACGACGTGCCATGCAAATGGGTATCAGTCGACGGTCTTTACAGCGAATTTTGGTACAAGATTTGAAGATGTTTCCGTACAAAGTCCAGACGGTGCATCAGCTGTTAGCTACTGACCGCCAATCGCGTGTAACATACGCTCAAGCCATCCTTAATCACCACCAAGAGGAAGATGATTTTTCATCAAAAATAATCATGAGTGATGAGGCCCATTTCCATCTTAGCGGGTACGTTAATAAGCAAAATTTACGCTTCTGGGGCACTGAAAATCCGCGTGTAACCCACGAAGAGCCATTACACCCGCTCAAAGTCACTGTATGGTGTGCTGTTTTCGCTGGAGGAGTCATCGGACCTTTTTTCTTCGAAGACGTCGCGGGCCAAACGGTTACTGTGAATGGTGAGCGCTACAGAGCAATGATCAACGAGTTCTTTTTGCCGCAACTTGATGAATTGGGATTGAAAAACATGTGGTTCCAACAGGACGGTGCAACGGCACACACTGCACGTGCCACAACCGATATGCTGAAGGATGCATTTCCCGGGCGCTGGCCAGCAAGATCGCCTGATTTGACCGCTCCAGACTTCTTTTTGTGGGGCTTTTTGAAGTCGCAGGCTTATGTCAACAAGCCTCAGACTCTTGCAGCTCTTAAAGACAATATCCGTCAAGAATGTGAGGACCTATCGCCGGAAGTTTTGGCCAAACTGATGGAAAATGCCTCAAATGACAATCAACTGTGGCGGCGGCCATTTACATGACATCATATTCTCGACTTGATGTAAAAAAAACTAAAATACCAAATAAAAATAATCCACAAGAAGAATCAAAGTTTTTCATTTTTATTTAAATTACAGCCAAAAAACATCGGAAGGTTATTTTTGCGCCACCTTGTATAAGATTGTTAACCCTTAACCCAAACCTAGGCCAAAAAAAGTCTAATGAATAAAAAAATAAAGATTGAAGATACGAGTATTAAAATAATTTGAGGCTCTTATCTTTAAACACATTATAAGAATTAAAAATAAAACCGATTTAATTTTGCCAAATTTGAACAAATGTCAGTATTTTTGATAAAAAAAAAATTTAAAATATATTTTTGGTGAATGTAAATAATTTTATATTGTAAATTATTTTGTTTGAGCACAGTTACTCAGTTCCAAAACAATAAATATTTGGCGCATTGTTAACCCATGTTTTCCGTAGCTTTCGGATTTGTTAAAAAAAAAAACACATAAAATTAGGAGAAATGAATGAAATCTTTATTTGAGTAGATAGAACGATCTATATAATTCAATGTTTAAAGATGATTTCATGTAAATGTTGACCACGGCTACGCCGCAAATGGTTCATACGCTGGGTCCAATTTTTGCATACTCTCTAAACCATATCGGCCGGTATCTCATGAATAAATACTTCAATATTGGCTTCCAGTGCGTCAACCGTTGCGGGCTTGTCCCTATAGACATGAGCCTTAACATATCCCCCCAAAAAATTCTCTAAATGCGTTAAATCCCTATCTAGGCGGCCAATTGACCGGCACCAAACGTGAAATAAACTGTTCACCAAACTCGCCTCTCAATTGGGCCATTGTTTCGCGTGATGTACATGCCACACATCACGCGAAACAATGGCCCGTCTTGTTGAAACCTAAATCCAAATATTCCATTTTGGGCAAAAAAATTTTAATTATCGAACGGTAGGGCTCGCCCAATCACAATAACGTTCCTGCCTTCGTCGTTTTTGAAAAAGTACGGTCCAATGATGCCACCGGCCCATAATCCACACCAAACAGTGCATTTTTCGGGATGCATTGGCAGTTTTTGCAATGATTCTGGCTGCTCTTCACACAAAATACGGAAATGTTGCTTGTTCACGTATCCATTGAACCAGAAATGAGCTTCGTCGCTAAACATAAATTTCCGATAAAAAAAGTGGATCTTCATCCAACTTTTCCAGCGCCCATTCACCAAAAGTTAGTTAGTTGTGGTAGGTCGTGTGGCTTCAATTCTTGCACCAACTGTATTTTGAACGGTTTTACACAAAAATCCTTCCTCAAAATTTTCCACGTAGTGGAGTATGAATTTTGATAATAAAATTCAATAATCTGCAAGCGTTGTTCGTTTGTAATTCGATTCATGGTTAAATTATAGACCAAACTGAACATGTTTAACAGTAACATGTTACACGAAAACAGCTGAGCTGCCAAAAACAGTGTTGCCAAAAAGAAAGTTGCTAAAACATCACCCTTTACTTGGAGATGTTAGTCAGTCAGTGAGCAACGTTCTTCTAATTTATTTGTGTATATATTGAGGGGATACCTTTTTTCACCATTCGAATGGTGACATAGTTTTTTTTTACACAAAAGTTCAACATTAAAATCGTCGACTAATTGACTTTAATTTAAAGCATTTAAAATAATACTTGTAACTAGAATATTTTTAAACATTTTGATAGCGCAATAATTAGTCAATTGGTTCAACCAACTTAGAATTTATTAGGAAGTGTTAATTTTAAAATGTTTGTGTTTTATGATATTGTTGATGATGATAATTAGGGCAAGAAATTTTATGCAAATGCATGTTTTTTCTCGATAATCTAATCATAATATTTAGAACAAAATCACATCGATTTGTAGTTGGATATTTTTTGAAATTCTGGCAAAAGTACATATTTTTGCATATATTGTGCTTTTTAAAGCATATTTTGTTCTTTTTAGAGCATATTTTTCAATTATTGTAAGCATTATTTTTTATTTGTAAATAAATAAATGAAAATTTGATGAATATTTATACTTTGATTTATTTATCATTTTACATTTTAAGATCTTGCTGAACCGAAGAAAAGCGTAAGAATGTGTTCCAATTTAAGAGATAGATGCAAAATTCAAAAACTTTTTTTATTTTTATATGTTAAAGTCTTGATTTTTGCAAAATTGTTCTTTTAAGAGCATATTTTTCATGTTTTCAGTGCATATTTTTCGTGTTTTATTACATATTTTTCGTTTTTAGATGCATGAAATTCCTTGCCCTAATGAAAAATTGTTGCTGAAATGAGTAATGAAAAAATTAGAGATGAAAAGTACAGTAATTCGAACTTTTTAATGTACTTTTAAGAATTAGAAATATCTAAACACTTTTCGCGTCGGAATTTTAAATGCTTTAATAGGAAAAAGACCCAGGATCTTGATATAATTATATATAATAATTGATATAATAGTTTTTCTCCTATTTGTAATATTTGTAAAATTTTCGCATTGTGAATTGTTAACATTTTAAATGGCACTTTAGGGAGTGCTTTGGTCATTCAGGTAACAAACATGTTATGTATTTTGGGTTGGGTACTTTAACCTAAGAAAGTGATATCAGTCAAATAAAACTTAGCACATTACAATTTGTACAATTATTGTTATCTCATGCAAACAGTGTTTCCCAAACATTTTTTGGTTCAAAAATGATTACAAAAAATTAAAAAAAAGTTTCTGAGATAAAGATTTTGCACAGGACTTTCTATTCTCACAAGGAGAGTCTTGAGCACCTAAAATTGTATACATGCTTATTTGTTTGAATCCTTTATCACATATTCCAATTATATCCTTGCGAGTTTCCAAAATATAATAATACTATGTCTGGTAACGCACTTTACTGAGGGCGGAGTTCTTTAACTCAAAACAATACTTGTTTGTGTATTGAAAAGGGGCGTATCACTTTGCTTCTTCCAATAACTTGTTTTGCTGATATCAACGGCAAAGACTGCACTTGAGTGTTGATTAATAATAAAATTCAAACTCTTCTTCTTCTTTTAACAAAAGCACATTTTCTACACACATCAAAATATTTTTTGTATAGTTATGTTTGCACTCTCATTAATTTCTGTTGAAATTTACCCAACTAATAGTAGATGTAAATGGAACAAATAGACACATTACGTGTAAGTTGGTGAACAAAAAGTGTGTAAATTTACTACGCTAGTGCGTAAATAAGTTATTAAATGTAGAAATAAATGAGTAATTTTACCGAATTTTCGCGTAAACATACGGATAAAATGAGTAAAACTATATTTTTATATGCGTAAAAACCAGCAATAAATGCGCATATATTTACATTGCGGTAAGGAAGAAAAACTGACCAAAAAAAGTTTTAAATAAAACAAAAAATAAATTTTTGGAATTAGGTTTATTAATGTGTTATACTTATATTATAAATTTAACAATCATAAGTACACAATCAATAAGTACAGACCTTCGAATATTGAATTCTATTTTGATTAATTTCCTTAAAAATCAAATCTGATTTATTTTTCAAAAATTGAAAAACAACATGAAAAATCGCTAATATGAAATAAACACAATAATAGAATAAAAAATCAACAACATTTATTTAAATGTTGTTGATTGTTGTTCTCAAAATAAGCGATTAAAAAAAAAATTCACATATAGACAACTTGTATCCCTGTTAGTTTTCGAAATACAGGCGATGTTCCAAAAATTGCTCATTTTCCTCTGAGATTCTTAGTTTTTGAGAACAACGCGAGATCAAAAATCGCAGTTATTTGGAACATTGCCCATGTGTAGATAACTAACAGAGATAAATGTACACACACAACTATTTTTAATTTCTCGAGAATTTTGTTCAGATTTATTTAAAATTTTTATGTTTTTTTTTTCAATATTAACGTTTTTCTTTTTTTTTCATTTTAGCGATATTTTTAATTGTTGGCATTTTTTCAATTTTAGCGTTTATTTTTAATTTTGACGATTTTTTCGCTTTTAGCTATTTTTCTAAATTTTTCCGATTTTCTTTAAATTTTAGGGATTTTTTTATTTTTTCCGTTTTTTTCAATTTTGGCATTTTTTCAGTTTGGCATTTTTTTCAGTTTGGCGATTTTTTTATTAATTGTTATCAATTTTAGTCAATTTTAGTGATATTTTTTTAAATTTTGGCATTTTTTATCTTAATTCTTGGCAATTTTTTTTTTTAATTGTAACGATTTTTTTTTTTACTTTGGCAATTTTTATCATTTTTGAGGATTTTTTAATTTTTGGCAGTTTTTTTCAATTGATCGATTTTTTTAAATCGATTGAGTAAAAATCCATTGAATCCCCAACGATTCAATTCACAACGATTGTATTTTGTGATTGATTGAACACTGACAACTATTCTCAATTTCTCGACAACTTTGTTCACCAATTTACCAATTTTTCACAAAATTTATTATTTGAAAGTTTCACTTAATACTTGCCTGGTAAAAACTATGAAAATTCCGTTCTCCAGGCTGTTGTTGTACAACACGGGATTTTTCCAATAGATAATTAGTTATAATTCCACCAACAGGATCGGCTTTATAATCAAATTCAATGTCCATATATTTACCAAACCGACTAGAATTATCGTTACGATTGGTTTTTGCATTGCCAAATGTTTCCAATATAGCATTACTTTGGATTAAAACGTTTTTCACTCTAAAAAAAAGAAAATAAAAACGATAAAATAAGCCGAAGTACAAATAACTATTACAATACAATATAACACTAAATATTACACTACCCTGTTAAAAATCAACATATATGGATCCATACATGACCACACATGATCAATACATGTCCACTAGGGTGGTCCTTATTTTTCAACTTGCCCCCCTCTTAAAATATTTGTTTGGGTACAAAAATTCACCATGCAAAAAATTAGAGTTCTAGCATAACGGGAAGATGTCCCGCATCGCCCTTGAAAATCGGGCCCCTTGGAAAAATGGTCATAATTTAAAAAAAAATTCAAATTTTTTTTCTTCAAAATTAAAAAAATATAAAATATTTTTTGTGTTGGGTTTAATCATAACTACTCAGATAAAAAATATTACTTTCCCAGAAAATTTAATTTGCTAAAAATACGAAAATAATGTCAAAAGAACAAAAACTTTCGTAAAATAAATAAATATTGGTTTATTTTAAGAAAGTTTTTGTTATTTTGACATTTATTGGCATTTATTGCATGGATTGTTATCAGTGTACATATAACGGTAAACAAAGATGAATAGCAAATAAGGAAAAATTTAAAAATTATTTTAGTTTTTTATGCAATTTTAATCAATTTGCAATAAAATGATTTTGAAAAAGGCCAAATTTCAGTTTATTCAGAAAGTGGCTTAGGTTTTGGGGAAATTGCTAAAGAAAATAACCGTACACATGTGGTTGTCACAAATTTTGCAAATAATCCGAGTGCTTATAGTAAAAATAAAACAGGCTGCCTGAAAAAAAGCTTCCTGATCGGGACCGGCGTAAAATATTCAACAGTGCCAGCAACACAATGAAGAATCACAATCGGATAATCTATGAATCTGAATGTATCCAAATCATCCATAAGTAGGCTCTTTAAGGAATTACTCGCCAAAAGCAGATCTCTGTGCCAAGGTTATTACCTCATCACAAAACTGCTCGCCTTGAATTCGCTGAAAGGAATTTACAAACCAACTGGAGAAAGGTAAGTCAATAGTCGCTACTGTTGTTAGGACTGTTTAACAATAAATTTCTTTTAAAGGTGATTTTTTCCGAAGCGAAAAAGTTAAATCTTGATAGTGCAGATGTTTTTAACTGCCATTGGCGAGACCTACGTAAGGTTTTACGATATTTCTCAAAATAAATTTCGACGGTATGGTTGATTTGGCATTTCCGAGCACCAGTATGAATTCTTTTAAGTACTTCACAGTATGTGAAGAAATATTGGTGCCATTTATTGAAAAAAGCAACGAAGAAGAATTCATTTTCCAACAAGACAATGCCTCAGCACACGTAAGTCGTCAGACGATGGAATGGCTATCATCAAAAAATATAAGAGTATTGGAATGGCCCGCATGTTCTCGGGATCAAAACCACCATTGAGAATATTTGGGGAGTATTAAGCCGACGAGTTTACGCAGAAAACCGTCAATAAGAAAGCGTTTTTTATCTAGTTAAAATACGCCGTTATTGATGCGTGAACGGCGGAACTTCGAATAAATCTGGTAGACAGTATGTCTGATAGAATTTTCGAGTTGATTTAAAAAAAATCATAAATCAATCAGCATTATTAAACTGCTGCTTTAAAATATTTTTCTTATATTTTTGTTAATTTTGATATATTTAGTTAAGTTTGAAATATAGTTATGTTTATGAAATAGTAAAATAAAAAATATTAATAGTATTTAAATAGTAAAATAAAAAATAAATGAACTTTTTTTGTTAAATATTATTAATTTTCTATTGGTTTTAAATTTACTTTTTTAACTTATGAAATTTAGTGAAGTTAATGTGTAATTATAGTTTTGAAACGCAGTGTATTCAGACAGCGAAATTAGCCTACTTGACTAATCTTCCTCATTTTTTATTCGTCCTCGTTTACATATTCATTTTTGAACAGTTTAAAATGCCAAGAGTGCGCCGATAGTGATTCGACATAAGAAGAACATACACAGGGAAAATAAATTTGTTAGAATTCCATTGCAACCATTAAAATTTAAACATTATTCAATAATTTTAATTACTTAAAATTTATCATCAACAAAATAGTTAAACCTAATTGTGAACTGAAAGTTTATAAAATTAACCAAAACACACACAGAAAAAAGTATTGCCAAAAAAAAATCCATTAAACTATTGTTTGATTTCAACTCAAAATTTAAAAAATTCGCAAAAATTAAAAAAAACATTACAAAAATTAAAAATGTTTTCGAGATATAGACATTTTAAATTTTATTGAGATGTTTTTTAAATATTGGTGTTTTTTTTTTTAATTTTAGTGATTTTTTCAGGGATGACAGACACTACCGCTAAAATTCCGTTATCGATTCAAAACCCTTTTTAACTGACTATCATTATCCCTAAAATACCGTTACCGAAATAATTAAAATACCGTTATCCGTAAAATACCGTTACCGATGTAACTTAAATACCAATATCCTTAGAATATCGTTACCGAAATATTTGAAATAGCGTTATCCTTAAAATACCGTCACTAAAATAGTCTGACAAAATCAGAAAAAATAAAAGTTGTATATAGATATATATTTTCCAAAAGCTTGATTATAAACTAGGTAGTCATTAGAACTCGGGCATAATGGTGTTAAAATTATCGACGTGTTTTGACATTATCTGAAGAACTTAAATAACATTATATTTAAAATTCCGTTACCGAAATAACTGAATAACGTCACCGCAATAACTGAAATATCGTTACCTCTAAAATACCGTTACCGAAATAAACGAAAATTGCGTTACCTTTACTGATACCCTCATCGAATCGGTTACCATTCATGGATTTTTTAAATTTTGTTGATTTTTTTTTTTTTTAATAGTACTGAATTTTTAACTTTTGTAAATTTTTTTCCTATTTGAGCATTTTCTAAAAATTTTAGCGACAATTTTAATTTAGGAAATTTTTCCAATTTTGACATTTTCTTCATTTTGGGAATTCTTTTTAATTTTGCCGATTTTTTTAAATTTTGGCGATTTTCTCAAATTTTGGCGATTTTTTTCAAATATTAGCGGTTTTTCTTTTACGATTTTTGCCAATTTTATAAATTTTTTTAAGTTTGAAAAAAATAAGATAAAAAAAATAATAACAATTTTTTTAGAAATGTTGAGGTTAAGAATAAGATTTCAATGATTTTCCATTTAAATTGTATTATTATTTGTGTATTTATAATTTCTCTTCTTACATTATAAACGTAACAATACCAACACAGAAAAAATTATGGGCCAAAAATATCTAATTAATCGATTGTTTGAATATCAATGGTAATTTAAACAATTTTTTTAATTGTTTCAATTAAAAACTTTATTGAATTTTCTAATATATCCATACAGTGTTGACAACATGTAAACAAAATTTTTAAAAATTTGGCAAACTATTTTTTTTTTTTTATTTTATTTAGATTAAATAATCAAACAAAGGTTTTATTATATCAATATATTATTTAATTTGTAAATAAAAAGGAAAAAAAATCGCAAATGATTAACTTTTAATAAGTTGAATAGTTTACCGATTTCAAATACACGCAAAATCGTAGTTATTTCACTAAAGTTTGCAACACTCTTTTTGTTGAGATATTCGTGTACGCACGAAAACTTAATTTAGTTTCGTGTTTTATCTGTGGTAATAAAAGTGCACATGTGGATTTAAATAAACCTTACCGAAAAAGGACAATTAAGCTATTATTTTCGTAAATAATTAAGTTTTCAATAAGTATAAGTGTCATTAAACTATCATTTTAAAGTTGTGTGTGATCTTTTTAAGAAAGCAATTCAATTACAAGAAAAAGTTCAGGACAAGACAAGCAAAACAAAAATTTTGTCTTTACTTTTATTTGTTTTCTTATAATACATTTTTATATTAAAAAGCTTTAATTTTATTATAAATAAAATGTCAATTTAATTTACAAACCTACATTTCTTTTTTTATTTAATGGGGGGCATATCTTCTTCTTCATTTCCGCTTAACTCCCTGTGGAGCAAAGGGCCTCAATGGGGGGCATATAACAAACATAAAAAATACGAGTTTGCAATTAAAACTACCATTGTTTTCTTCTCAAGTTTCAATTAAAGTTTTAATCAATTTAACTAAACTTTTTAATTGGGGGGCATATAACAAACATAAAAAAATACGAGTTTGCAATTAAAACTACCATTGTTTTCTTCTCAAGTTTCAATTAAAGTTTTAATCAATTTAACTAAACTTTTTAATTGAGGTTGTAAAGAAAAACAATAACTCTTTTAATTGATATTATTATTATTTTAATTGAAAGAGTTTTAATAAACTGTCTGCAAATTCTTTTAGTTAATACTATCATTTCAGTGGTAGGTGCAAAATCAATTAAAATATTAATTGATTCAATAAAATTTTTAATTGAAACCCGTTTTAAGTTTTTTCTGTGAAGTCATGACCGTTTGGCGATCACATCCAAGTATGGCCTTGAATGTAATGCAGCTAAATTGCAGTTTTCTTTCCTATTAGCTTTTCTGTTATTGTATATTATACTCAGAAGTGACAACACTAACAACACAAATATTCTATTTTTAGATTTTTGTTTATTTTTCTAATCACCTCCGTCTCTTTTTCACAATGTTACCAGATTGACGTATGGTTTTTACGTTCAGTGTTGACAACTTTTGCGTTTTTAAGTTGAGACATCGCCACAGGGCAAATTTTATAATGTATTTCAGTACATTTTGATGTTTAGCATGGGATTGTTACCTCTTTCAAAACGTGTTCTGATGATGAGAACCTAGAAAATTCCCGAAATAGATCTATCAACACATTCCTGAAGGGGTCAAATAATATCCTAATAAAGAAATATACAGTATGGCCTCGAACTTGAATAATTTTCATTTTCATTGCACAATTAAAGGTTAAAAAAAAAACACAATTTTTATTTTTAATAAAAATTATATCAAACTTGATAAAAAAAATCGCTAAAATTTAAATAACACTCAAATTGGAAAAAATTTATAATATTTGAAAACATTCGCAAAGTTAGAAAATATCAACAACAATTAAAAAAATCGCTTAAATTTAATCGCCTAAATAAAATTTAAAACGTCTATAACTCGAAACCATTTCTAATTTTTGTAATTTTTTTTCATTTTGGCGATTTTATTAAATTTTTGGTGATTTTTTTAACTTTTGGTGATTTATATAAATTTGGCGATTTTTTTCAAAATTTGTCGATTTTTTTTAATTTGAGCTATTTTATTGTAGGTTATAAGAACTTAAAATTTTTGTGTGCACCTTATAAAGTTTGAATTAAAAATTTAATACATATTATTAAACTTTTAATTGAAATGAGTTTGAGATCAAACAAAAGTTTAATTGAAATTTTTTGACTATAATTTTTTCTGTGTAGTGATTGTACGTGGAACTACAAAAATTCGGTTGGCAAAAAATTCGGTACAAACTACAAAACTATGTTCTATGTGTAGAAAATTTTGTCTATAGCGCCAACATATTTTTGCGTCAGCTTCTTAATGTTAATTTTTATCTGACTTTAGAGAATGTTCACAATAAAAGTTAAACTAAAATCGAAAATAGTTTAAAATACATTTTATATGGAATTCAAAATTTCGCCGGGCTATTGGAGAAATTTAGCGTTTCAACTTGCTAGGCGTTATTTCTAGAGCCGAAACACTTGAAATAAACCAAGGTACATTCTTAGCAAAGCACCTTTAGGCTCCAATATGAGACTTGAGGCGGTTTAATGTTTACTAACAGGGACCGGAAGTTCATGCAAATGAATGTTTGTTCCTTAAGTCTGCGAACAGGCTAAACGAAATATCTTTGCGTATCAAAGAAATTGCGTTAAAATGGCACCGATTTGTTACATGCAGAAAATAGACAATTTTGAATATGTTTACAGGTAATTAAGAAAAATGTATGCACATCGCATATTTTTAGAACTTTTATTCGATACACATAAGTAGTTTGAGGACATTTACGTACTGTCCTCAAAATTTAGTTCAATACAGTGCATACTTAGGGACAATTTTGGGTGTATATGTCCCTATAGCAGGCGCGGATGCAGGAAAAGGTTTTTTTTTGGGGGGAACTTAGAGTATTTATAATAAATTTTTCATCTTTTTACATTTTTGTATTGAAAAATATCATTTGGGGGGGGGGGGGGGGGGGGGGGGGGTATTTCCCATTTCTCTAATTTTATATGCAAACTAGGATTAAGAGATACAGGTTTTAGTGGGTTTTCAAATGCGTATTTTCAACATAAAGAATTAGAATTTTGTGTTAATTGCGCAAATACAAATAAACTGTAAAATTTAATTAAAATTATTTAAAAACATGAAAATGGATAACCAAACAACTTTAAGTGCATATTTGTTAAAGTGCATATTTTAAGATTTTTCATGCATATTATACGCGCCTTAAACACTCTTTTTTTTTATTGCATTAAGTTACTGTCCCTAATAATAACAATAAAATTAATGACTTTAACATGAACTGTTATAGAAAAGTGTCAGCATTTCATAGTTTTAAATGTCCTTTTTAAATATGCACGAAGTTGGACTAAAACTATACAATAATAAAAATTCTAAAGGGTCCGCCAAATAACTTTTTTTTATTTGAAAATGCTATAAAACAAAACTACTGAATATTTTCTCAAATTTCTTTTTTTATTTGAAAGTACAATCCTTCCGGTTAATAATGGAAAATAATTTCATTCAAATGGCTGCCTCGGCTGGCCATGCAGTAGCCTACACGATCGGTCCAATTTTTAAGCACATTATCGATTGTGTGCAGCTGTATTTCACCAATGGCTTCACGAATATTGTCCTTTAAAGCGTCAATTGTCTCTGGCTTGTTGGCGTAACACTTATCTTTGACGGCACCCCACAAATAATAGTCCAACGGTGTCAAATCGCAGCTCCGAGGGGGCCAACCGACATCAGCTCTGCGGCTGATAATGCGATCTTCAAAAACAGGGCGCAAAACATCGAGTGTAGCTTCGGCTGTGTGGCACGTAGCGCCGTCCTGTTGAAACCAAATGTTGCCAATATCCTCCTCTTCAATTTTTGTGAACAAAAATTCGTTCAACATGGCCCGATAACGATCGCCATTGACTGTAACGGCCACTCCTTGCTCATTACCATGATTTTCAAAGTAATGTCGCAATATTTTCCAGCGTTGTTCAAGCGTATACACAACCATATTCGTTCAGCGAAAGGATAAAACTAATTATCTGTCAAATCAGACATGAGCTAAGTGTTACCATTCACGAAATAAGCACTGGTTGAAAAAAAAAAACGTTAGATGGCGGACCCTTTATTAAAATAAAAACTTTTATTATAAATATATTTAGGGCGATGATATGGACTTTTTTTTTTTTTTTAATATACACTTTTATTTTACTATTGTAGTTTTACATAGTTTTTATGTGCACAATATTAAATATGTTTGTATATTTTACAGTGTCGCGCAAAACAATTGCAACAAAACCTACGTATATATTTAATTTGAAATATTTTATGTTCCAGGTCGGTTAGAAAAAAGATTTTGATTGAATCTTTTATAACATATGTTCTTTTATACCATATATATGGGAAATCATTTAAAAACAAATAATATCCTAATATGAGAATGTGCAAAAGAAAACCAGCAAAATGCATAATGTTTTTCAATGTTATAAAAATTTAAATTTATGTACCTTTTATAGTTATTTTTCTTAAAATATTTATTTTAAATAGCTATTCAACCAATATCTATTAATTTTTTTTAATAATAAAGTTTATGCATATTCAGAATTCACTGGATTGTAATTTGAATGACTTTGAACGAACTAATTTTTTGGACACTTTTACGAGTTTTCATATAAGTAACGAACACATAAAAAATAGAGATTCTAGAATGAAAATTGTGCTGCAAATCTTAAAACTTTTAGCTTTTTAATTACAAATTTAAGGAAAAGAATTAAAAACTGTATTAAACGCGGTTTAATGGATTTAGAATCACAAACAAAAATTGTAAAATTAGGTGAAATTAAGAAAAATTTCTGAAATTTTAATAATATGTTGGAAAATGTTTACTTTGCTTGTAGCGAACTTCTCTAATAACGAACTAAATTGTCCGGTCCCCGCAAATTCATCATAACCGTAGCCACTGTGTATCTATTCGGAATTTTGTTATACATATCAAAATAAACTTGTATCAATATCATTTAAACACTGGAACATATCATTTAAATTTAAAGCTTTTAGCCATTAAAGATCCACACACCAAATTTCAAGTACGTCACATAAACGGTTTTGCCAGGCAGTCAAGTGGCAGACTATATCCCTTTTTGGGCCTCCCCCAAGAAATTTCCAAAAATCTCTTCTAAGGAGATGACATACACTGAGAGAATTATCTGCATGATATTAATGAATTTTTGCATTATATCTATGAATTGCCACAGGAACTCGTCCATTGAAACTTTTCATTAATTTAATGAAGTTTTTCATAAAATTTAATGAAAAATGTCATATTATTTATTAAAAATTGCATACGTCTAATGAAAAAGTTTCATTAAAAATGGTTTCATTAAATATATGAAGCTTTTTCATGAATTTTAAGAAAATTTTCATTCACATTGTGAAAAAACTTCATTAGTTTAGTGAAAAAATTTCATTAAAATTCGTCCAAGGAATTCTCTCTGTGTACCATATATCAAGATCCTTCTTTAAGCGGTAAATGAATCCTGTCTCTAAACTTAGTGCAATTAAGATACAAAAAGAGGTCTATCCTATATATTAAATACAATGATGCTAACTATATTTCCAGCCAAAAATGCTAGGATTATTATTTTTCACAATTGAATGGCTTAGTGCAATAACTTGATAAGCCACAAAATTAAAATAATAAAATAATCGCCTTCAAAGTTTAAAAACAATGTAGAAAATAAGGCTTTAACTAAACCAGACTGTAAGCATACATAATAGGTGCTTAAGGAAGGCTCCCATCACATACCCGTTCATGGATGATAGAAATCCATCGGAAACTGCTTTTTTACAAAAAAAAGTGTGGCTTATCAAGTTATTGCACAAAGATAAGTAAAGAAGTTCATAGTCTGGAAAATGGTAGCAAATTATATGGTCTTTCTTGATACTAGATACTTGTAAAAAGTGCCAAAATGTGTCTTCTATTACATGACCTTCTTCGGAAGACTATAAGACAGCGAAAACCATTTTATTAAGTCAATGTGGCTTATCAAGTTTTTGCAGAAATTTTATTTAGAATTTTTTAATTTTGAAGAAATGATATCTGTATTTCAGGCATTTAGTGCTGTAGAAACTTGTAATAAATGCCAAGATATTTTGGCAAAAATCTCAAAGAGAATTTCTGCAATAACTTGATAAGCCACGTGGATTTGAAAAAAATGGGTTTCACTGCCTTATAGTCTTAAAGCGATGGACATGTAATAGAAGACACCTCTTGGCATTTATTACAAGTATCTAGAATATGAAAGTCCAGAAAACAGCGACTTTTTCTTAAAAATAAGAAAATCTTAAATAAAATTTCTGCAAAAACATGATAAGCCACATTGATTTTAAAGAAATGGTTTTCAATGACTTCTAGGCAGCTATTAAGCAAGATGTTCGAGCTATAAATGCTTGTAATAAGTGACAGTATGTGTATTCTATTACATATCCATCGGTGGAAGTCTAGAAGAAATTATTTAATTTTAAAGACTAGGTAGCTTTTTTGAAGGATTTTCATGATATATATACTTGCTTTAAGTGCAAAGATGTGTCTGCTATTTCATGTCCATTGCTGGGAGACTAATAGACAGTAAATGTGGCTTATCAAGTTGTTGCAGAAATTTTACTTAGAATATTTTTATTTTAAAGAATAGATAGCTGATTTGACAGATTTTCGTGATAAATATACTTGTTGTAAGTGCAAAGATGTGGCTTCTCTTACATTATCCTTGCTGGGAGACTAGAAGAAGTAAAAAACATTTTATTAAATTACTGTGGCTTATCAAGTTTTTACAGAAAATTTATTTAGAATTTTTCAAGGAATTTTTTTGGAAAAAAAAGAGCATACTTTTGGTGTAATTTATTTATTGTATTGCACAGTGGGATATACAGGCATGTAATAAAATATGACTTACTTTGTTTTCAATCGATTTGGTCGAAGTGAATTAAAAGCAAAAAAAAGATTTGAAGTTGTTTCAAGCGCTCCTGTTGGATCAGGAAAATCGATTTACTTCTTTTATTCTTTTAAAGTCCGCTACAGTGGACGAATAATTATATTCGAATTTTCCCAAAATATTTGCCACATAAAAGTAACTATTTTTCCTTTAAATTTTGCTCAAATTTACCTCCAAGTGCAGCAAAATTTTACTTAAAGTATTTGCAATGAAGTTGTAAAATACGCCAATGAGAAAACATTTTAAATATTTTGGCGAAAAACTCAGTTTAATGCAACTGAACTTATATTTATTTCGCTGCCAAAAACTAAAAACTAGTAAAAATGCAGCAAATGGATTAAGATGGGCTTGGTATATACTAGTATAATTGTTACACTTATCGTATGTGGTAGTAAAAACTTTAAAATACTGCAAATACCTTTGAAAAAATCTCAATTTTTTGGGTTAAATTTTAATTATTTCTTCCACTATATTCTTATTTTTACACACAGAAAAATAATGTGCCAACCGAATTGAAAAATGTATTTTTGGTTGCTACAACAAATAAATGCGGTTAGCACAACAAAATACAAATGTTATTTATGAATATTTTGGGTGCTGCAACTAAAATTTAGTTGTGTTACCCGATTTTAGTTGTAAAATCCAATAATCTTTATAAGCAACTGTGTAATATTCTGTGTAATATTATCTCTGTGTAATATTTACTTCCGTATATTCATCATCTACCTAATGTTTTATAAAAATATATCGTATTTGCTGATTTAAATAAATCAATGTCACAAAGCCCTTTAGATGTCACTTTAAAAAAAAACATTTTTTTTTCTGAAACCTATAATTTTTATCTTTGAACAAAACGATGAATTCTGAGAAAATTAAAAGCGAAAGTGAAGATTTTGCGGTAGATAGTGATGACAGTGTGATGGATAAACATTTTTTGCCCTCGCATGATGATTTAACTTCGGAAATATAATTGTTTTAACCCATTGTGGCTTCACTTTTTATTTAAAAAAAGGTATTGTTAAAATTTTGAGTGGATTATCGTGTTTTTTTATTTAGGAAAATGATTTGGTAGAACGTTATGATAAAATTGCTGATAAAAATCGTGAAATAATGCAGGTATCCAGTGAGGTATATGATTTTGTTTTAAAGAAATAAGAAATAAGTTTTAAAAGTAAGTATAATTCACAATATATTTGTTGCTCAGGAAAATGCAGTGGATAATGATGAAATCGGATCTTTTGAGAAAAAAAAGCACTCAGTAGATGATGAGTACAAAGAAGTAAATATTCTAAAAAAAGGAAGACCTACAACAACGCTCCTAAGCGGTCTCAAAAATAAGTATACAGATCCCGTCAAAATAGCTGCGAAAAAGATACAAAACGTAAAATCTTTGTTACCATACATTCCGCCAATATACCATCCATTCTACAACATTCCGCCAATATACCATCCATTCTACAACGCCTTAGAGTCTTCAAACAACGAAAACGAAACGGAGATAATTGAAATAATTTAATAAGTAGTTCCTTTATTTTTAACGTTACATATTTGTGCGCCAATAAACTTAAAATTTATTTATTAATCAAAAACCAAAGTTTTTCTTTTTGAAAATAAAACTTCTTTACAATAACACTAATAACTAAGATTTATATTGACATTTATTAGGAGTATCTATTAAGAAATTAATAAATTTCTGGAATAACTTGATAAGCCACAAAAGTTAAAATAAATCATACATCTATGGTTTCTTAAATGATTAGATCATCTGTTGGAAAATAATCTTTATCCACCATACTTCAATCAATATATTTACAAAAAAATTCAAGTTTGCTTTTATTTTCTTTAGAGTTAATCTTTTTGTTCAGAAGTGTATCTTATTAGTGTGGCATATCATGTTCTTGCGTAAAAAAATATTGAAATATAGTCGAATTGTTAAAAGTAACATTTGCTCTAGATCTGAAAGTATTTTGAATATAGCTTAAATCATTTAAGTGGATATTAATACCACCTTAGGTAATGCAATGAACACATAAAATCATTTTTTGAAAACGTGCGGCTTATCATGTTTTTGCCCTAAGCCCTTCAATTAAACGACTTTTTATTGTTACTGTTTAAATTAGAACAACAAAGTTTAAATTGTTACAGAAAATGAAGAGTTGTTGTTGAACAATAATCAAAAAATAATATTGGAAATTTTTTCGAAAGATTTATGTGCTTTTTTTGTAAATTAAAATTTGTTACAATTTGTTCTTATTATTTTTCACATAACTATATATATAGACTTGTTGCTTTTGTTTTGCGCTACACTGTATGTATTTGTATAGTTCTCGCCTATAGTTTACGCTAAGAAAATTTGCCGACACATTTCTATACAGGCGAAGTATTTAGTGTTTGCTATTTAGAAAACGCTAAAAATAACAATCGCTTTAAACGAAAAAACAAAGAAACATAATTTTAAGTCATGGAAGGATAAACATGCATGTATGGAAGGTACGTGGAAGATATAATCGAAATTGTCATTTACACCACTATGGCATAATAGAACTTACTAAAGGTGAGTATTAACTATTTAGAAGTCTTTAAGTATGTGCGTGGCATTAAATTGCCAGTGCGGCGGGTTTTTTTTCGCATAAAAACTAAAAAACTTTTAATAGATTGAAAGAGAGGAGCGGCGGTTGCTTTCAAACTTTAATTGCAGCATTTTAAGGATGTAATAATAAACTTAAATGTGTATTAAATTTTAAGCTTTTACATTTAAGTTTATAGTGAAAAAATGTATTTTACTTATTTAAAAGTTTAATGACACTGAGAGAATTATCTGAAGGATATCAATGGATTTTTGCATTAGAAACATTAAATGTAACTGGATTTCGTCGATTAAAATTTTTCATTAAATTAATGCAGTTTATAATAAGTTTTTTTATAGTTGGTTCTTTGATTGTTAATTAATTTTTATTAATTCGTTTTAATTCATTTTATTAATTAAGGATTTCATTGGTACAATGCACAAAATTCTATCAGTGTAGCGATAGAAACAAACCGAACTTATTCTTTCCAAAAAATCTTATTCAAGTAAAAGTTGTTACTTAAGTAAAAAGTTTCTAAACAGTGAACAACGTAATTGTTTTTGTGTTATTTGTTATTCAAAAATTTCTTGAAAATTAAATACGACTTAGGTATTGAAGAGGAGAATAAATAGATAACAAACATAAGCAGAATTAATAAAAATTGTTTAATGCAGTTTTTCATAAAATTTAATGAAAAGTTTCATATTATTTATTAAAAATTTCATACGACTAATGAAAATGTTTCAGTATTAATAATAATATCACTAAAACTATGAAGCTTTTCCAATAAGCTTAAGAAATGTTTCATTCATATTGTGAAGAAAACTTCATTTGAATAGTGAAAAAATTTCATGGAAACTCGTCCAAGGAATTCTCTCTGTGTAGTTATTATTCTGTTGGAACAGAAAAGCTAAAATACACACAAGGACATTAGGGCCGTTTTAAAAATTCGAAATTCGATTTTTCGGGAAGGATAAGTTCGGTTTTTTCTATCTCTACACTGATAGAATTTTGTGCATTGTATTAATGAAATCCTTTATTAATATAACGATTTTTTCATTAAAAAGTCCCCAAAGAAAGTTTCGTAAAACCAATATATAATATAACGTCCTATGGTTCCTTAAGAGGAACAAAGGGCCACGAAAAACCAATGAAATGTTTTTATTAAATAAACTATAATGGAAAAAAATATTTTTTCCCGTTTCATATTTATTTAGATTTTTGTAATTATTTATTTTGCTTTTCACTTTTTTTGACATCTCCTGAACACCACCAACAGAATTTTAACAGTCCTTGATACCTATTGAGCTAAATAACCAAACCAAAATGATGTGTATTTTTTTTTTTTTTTTTTTTTTTTTCAATTTATAACGAGCTTTCAACCTCCGTATATTTACAAAAATAAAGCAAATCAAACATATTAGCTAGGTTGATACTAGTATTTCGATCTGGCTAAAGATCTCATCAGAACCCGAAGTTTTATAAAAGTTAGAGCCTCCATAATAGGCAGAACTTTAACAAAAAACCTATTAATAATCAATTTTGCTCCATTCTTGTCTTCTTAGTAATCATAGTAATAATTGTAACAAAATACTATTTTTCAATAGATCTAAATATTTGGCTGAAAAAATGAAATGTTATCAAAAAAATGCAAGTTTCGCTGATTTGGACGATTTATTAAGGATATATAATAAATGATTTCTAAAAACCGGCCATGAGAAATCAATATGTTTATTCAATTATTTTTAAAAGTTTAGTTATTTACTCAAAAAAAATAAGATTTTTAAACTTAAAAGATTTTTTTCATTTATTTCATTTTTCTGCTCATAGCTTTTATCTTTCAGATTCAAGTCAATACGAAATGGAGTCACTAGACTTAAAAGTGAAAGCAAAATTTTTTTAAGGGTCCGTTAAATAGAATTGAGCTATTTGATTAATGTAATTTTATACAGTTTGAGGTATACACAGAAAAAAATATTTTCCTACTTGGCTTGACATTTTTTTATACTATTTTATACTATTGGTTTCTTATAATATTTATGTATACTTATATTTAAGTGGTGCACTTAGGAAATTATGTTGGTAAAGACGACAGCAATTGTAGTCAAAAACAAATGAAATTTCATTTAAAGAAAGGACGACTTACATTTCATTAAATTAAACTAACATTGTCATTTGTTTTTTAATGTTCAAAAAATGACTAACAACTGTAGTAAAAATGAACCACATGGTAGTAAAAAATAAACAAACATTTATTTGTTTTTATTTTTTTAAATAACAAAAAACAACTGTAAAAAATTAATGTAAAATCATAAAACAGTCATTTGATGTGAGTTGTTTTTTTTTTTAAATGAACTACAAGGTTAGTTAAAAATTTTATTTGTTCTACAAATAACTTACATTTACATTAGAAATAAAGAAATAAATAATTTATTCCAAAACACTATCATAAAATTGATAATGTAATTTCTAAAGTTAAATTTTATTTAATAAAAATGTAACCATTTTTTAACAAAAAAATACTAAGAACAAATAAAAATTATTGAAATAAAAAATACACACTAAAGGGCTAATTTCTAAAAAGAATCCATATTTTTTCCATACTTCCTACGTTTCAATAGAAAGAAAAAACTATTTCTGTGTGAATTTGTTCACATAAGTATAAATAAATATGCTAACTAAATGAGAATTACATGTCGGTTTAAATTTAATGCTATAAAATTCAAGCTAACAAAATCATTTGGTATGGCAACAACACTTTATCCAATTGTTTTTTGCTTTTTGAGAAGGTATACACAATATTGATCACTTTTTTTTTATCAAATTTCGTGACTGAAATGGGTTTTTGTTTCTTGTGTGTACAAAATCAATGTCAGCGCAACTATAACGGGACACGAACATCACAAAAAAACAGCTCTAAAAACAATGTCTTAAGCGCTTAAAAAAACAGTAAAATAAGCCGTTTCAATATAAAGTTTTTATAATAAGCTCTTCATTTTTAAACACAGAAAATTATTTCCTTCCGAATTCTCAGATATTAGCTCAGTAATAAAAAAAATTCTTAGTTAAAAACTATAATTTGCGATATTTTAAAAACGACCTACACGATTTAAGAAATTTGACCAGATTCGTGATCTACATGCATAATATAGATTAAATTTGATTTCAGTATTGTTTATTCGACGTAATTTGAGAGACATTCTAGGAAATTCGGAAAGTCTCCCATTTAGTTTTGGATTATGGAGACTCTAGCTTTTCTAAAACTTCGGGTTCTGATTAGATCTTTAGCCAGATCGAAATACTAGTATCAACCTAGCTAATATGTTTGATTTGCTTTATTTTTGTAAATATAAGGAGGTTGAAAGCTCGTTATAAATTGAAAATAACATAAAAATAATCTCGATGTATATAAAAACAAAAAACTAATATAACTGTCAAAACTTTATTATTTTCTTACGTATCTGATCGAAACCCGTATATATATAATGCTCTATCCAATTTTGCTGCAGAAAAATTATATTATAAAATTATTATAAAATTATTGAACAGAAGTTCTCAGAAAAAGGCCATACACAAATGTAGTGCGACAGTTCTCACGCAAAAGTAGAGATTAAATCGAAAAATCAATCAATATAATTACCAAACGATTGTTTTTAGAGTTACTCAAGAAGCCATATAAACTGGTCAAATCAATAATAAGTTCGTACAAAAAACATTCCATGCAGTATATTTAAATTATGATTTTTTTTATAATTACAATGATGACAAACTTATTAATTTTTCATCTATTAGACCCCGTCGTATAAAGAACGATCCTGTGGTATATCATTTAAGATTACTTTAATATCTTCCAGATGACAGCGTTAAATATAAAGTAAATTTTGATATAGAACACATTGATATAACTCTTCGTTTAAACCATAGAAAGGTCACAATGAACAAAACCACTTCCAATACAATTAAATAAATATAAGAATTAACAAGATTTTAAGAGTGTAATTCCGCCTTAATATCATTCTTTCTAAAGCAAACTAAAAAAGCTTAAAAAAGTTAAAGCCCAATGTATTTTATACTATTAATTATTATTTGTACACCTTTTTATAGCTTCAATAAAAAACTAAAAAAATTGACGGAAGTCATAAATTAATTCATTATATTGTTTTTTATTACTTTACAAAACCCTCTATCTACTTAATAAAATTTTGCTTTACACACCAATTAGTTCAAATGCAAAATCCTCTATATTCCACAAAATTTCCAATAATGCAAAATTTTAAAAATAAATTATATGTGAGATTTAGAAGTCGCTTGAAAAAAAAATTGTAGAACATAGAATTTTAAAAACACTTTAAATAAGCGAAATAAACAGTTTTTATGCTCTCCTGTAAAGTTTTGTTTTTTAAGATAGAGTATATTGAATATATTGAACATAATTTCGTGATTTTTTTTTTTAGTTTTTTTATATATATTTTTTCTAATTTTTTAATATTTGAAATATTTATTTCTACTGTGACAACCTGATCTCGTAGTCAAGAAGGGTTGAAAATGTCTGATGTCGCGTATCGTATGCTCTGTCCAATAAATTTAAAGCGCAAAATCGCAAACTGTCCGTATAACAATATAACATAGAACACATCTAGTGTACATATAGAGAATTTTTAATCAAATTATCCAAAAGAAAATTTTATTAAATTTGTAAAAAATTTCTTTACAAAATAAACAAAAAAATATTCAAAAAAAACTGGATAGATTTTTAAACACCTTTTATTTGATACCCAATTAAAATGTATTTATTTGGAACACAAATAAAATAAACCAAAATCGCGGTAATTTTTAACACCACTTTTAAATGTAAGATTGTAAGAAGGCCGACAAAAATTGAAACAAGCTTATTATTTGTGTTCCCCCCATCTAACTTTTTCATCATAAATATGCCATTCACATGAACGAGATAACTAAAACTCCTCGTTTTTGTTCTTTATTCTATTACCAAATAATGTCACAAAAGAATATTGTATGGTAATAGAATAAAGAACCAAAACCAGGAAATTTTTTTTTTTTTTTTTGAGTTATTAAATGTTAATGGCGGTATAATCAATACACAAATTGCCAAGTTATAGTAAGCGTTTAACCCGAAACGCATGATATTTATAAGATGATCAAAATCAGACGAACAGGAACATCAGCAACACATACACAACCATTGCCCTCGCAATGGAGGCTCAGCGAGATGAGGCACCAATTCGCCATAAAAAGAACGAATTCCATCAGACCAACACGCGCACAAAACAACCATTGCCTTTACAATGGAGGAGTAAACGATGTCTCCAAAGGAATCCGAACGGTTTGCACATGGCTAGACTCAACAGTCCAGCAGCATGCCGAGACACGCCCGTCCAAAGCCGGAAAAGGAATTGACCCAGGAAATTTTGTTATCTTGTTCATGTGAATGTCCGATTTATGATGAAAAAGTTAGATAGAGGGATCACAATAATAAGCACAAACAGCAGCATTCACAATAAAATAACATCGCAAAAGAATGGCAACTCTTAATAATATGGGTGCTCACGAATCGTGAGTACCCATATTATGAGTCCAAAAATGTTAATTTTGTGTTTTCATAAAAACTCAAGGATGAGAAGATGAAAAACATATAGACACGTTCACGCCTAAATGCTAAACACGTATTTAAGCTCTTTATTCTATTACATAGGTTCTTTATTCTTTTCTAGTTGTTTTGGAAAAACGAGTGTTTTGCATTTAGGTGTGAATGACATATAAGTCTGAGCTTTTTGCAGCGTATGCATAACATGATCGTGAATACCTCCAATATTTAATTATTAATAACACAGCGCGACAAAATTGAACCCTAAAATCGAAACAATAGTTTTCGCAAAATTACATTTAAGTTTTGGATGTATTTACGCAGATTTTTATACATTTTTTTTTTATGGTAACAGTCAGCAACGTTCGGATATAAAATTTGGTTAATAAATGTGCAACATTAGCAATTATTTAAATAAGCGGTTTTTCTCAGATTTTACTATATTTTTCCACAATTGTTCATCTCATTTCGCAATCGATCAAAGTATTTTTGTGCATAAGCAAAAATACAAGTCTGAGCAATTATTTCGTATAAAAAAGAACAACGCGAAAATGGAAAGAAAGTGAAATATGCCTAAAATTTCTATGATAGCATAGCGAAAAATGATGACCTATGGCTTCATATTTTAATAATATTATAAAATATTTAGTAGACATTCGCTGAAGTAAAAGCATATGTAATTTTTTAATCTATCTAAACTAGGGTTATAACTGTTTCCATTCCATTTTGCAAATATTAAATTCTTCATCGCATAGCCGTGTATAGACCATGCTAAAATATTAAAAAATTATATAGTACTTTTTCCCGATCGTTAAAAAAGTTTACGCACCAACCCCGATGAAGTTTTGAATTTTATTTTTTCTTTTAACTATAGAAAAATAACATTTAATTGCAAATTATTTTGTATTTTCTTCTTTTTTTTTAAAGAGAAGCAACACTCAGGAAATTCTTCCTATTAATTAATGTGTTGCTTTCTTTGGAAAGGGGATAGTGGAGAGATGAAAGGTGGTGAAAGATGAAGGGCTTCAAACATGGCAACACAGCAATTGCGCGAGATGATAAGTCTTAGAAAAGTTGTTGCTCGCCATCTGATGTAGAGTTGGCGAATTTATTGAAGCTTTTTGATTAATAGCCCTGATTCATTATTTTACTTCGGTGGAGTTAACTGCTATGGGAAAACCGAAGGTGGGCGCAGCGATACATATAAGTGATAGAAAACTCATACATATTATTTTTCTAAATTGATGTTGTCGTCTCCGGGAATCGAACCCGGGACCATCTGTGTAACAGCCCAACGCGCTAACCATTACACCACAACGCCCACAAGTTAAACATTTCCCATAGCGTGTTGCGATGAAGAAATTTTTTTAAAAAAGTTATAACCCTAATCTACATATTATACCAAAAAAAGGAATTTATATGTCATCTTTTATCGCTATGCTGTCATATTTGTTTTTTGGGCACATTTCGCGTTTATTTACCATAAAAACACAGATACAATTTTTTAATTTTAAAATTTTATGTATGAAAAACTACATTAAAACATGCAAAACTTTAATGCCTTTTGCGTAAAGTCTGGCCCATAAGTGAAAAAAAACTGGGTACGTCATTAAAGTCAGGATAACCGAACTATTTTGTTTTAATGTTCGGTACTCTTGTTTTGCTTTTCGAGTCGAACAGTGTAATTAAACAATTATAATAAAATACATAATTAAGTTTTATATCAATAAATTAATACGGTTCTTTAAACCAGATTATGCAATGGTCGTATGAGTGACAGAAGTAACACAAATAATATTCATCATACGCAAAAACTGTAGAAAAAATTTGTTAAAAATTACCAAAACTTATACCACATTTATACTACAAGCAACAACTAATACAGTAGTCCCCGCTTAAATGCGCAATCAAAAATGCCGAGTTTTCAACACATCTAAGCGGCGAATCATTTATCCGAAAACTTGGATAAATGCGCAGTAATGCATTTAAAACATTTTTGCATAAATGCATAAAAAAGCATTTAAATAAAATATTTTTTTTTAAGGTAACGCATTTAGGCGGGACAGATTTAAACGGAAGTATTTCCATGTATGATATATAAATTTTGCAAGCACTTTTTGGGCATTTAAACGGGGAACGCACTAAACCGGGGGGCATTTAAACGGGAACTACTGCATGTAATACCAACTGAGTCAAAGTACCAAAGTACTTTTGAGGTTAAAATAGTACCATAACGAGTACATTAGAGCGGCATTTTATTTTTCGACTTTCGATTTTTATCAATTATTGTAGAATGTAATTGATGTACTCTAATAGAATTTTCCTTCATAGTATTAATGAAACGATTTCATCAAAATGGATTCATAGATTTAATGAATAATTTTATTAACTAAATGAAAATTCATTTATATTGTTAATTTTTTTATTATCATTTTTTATGATTTATTCATAATTTCTTAAAAAAATCATTAAATCAATGAAAATTTCCGATTTTTTTTCAATCTAAATGTTATTTTGTAACATGCAAAAATATAGCTTTGTGTAATTTTTTTTTCTACTTTTTCTACATTTTGGAAAAAAAAAAATAATCGCTGAAGTAAAACGCCTAATATTACAAATGAAATAAATTTTTCCTATTGGATTGAATTAACTAAAACTTTGAAAAAATTAATTTGAGGCGATCTCAAGAATTTTAGCGTATAAGGTGCTTGTGTGAAATGACTACAAATTTCTTAACAAATTTTCTTAAGTTAAGAGATTTTTATATTTTTTTAAATTAAAGAACAAATTGTTTTTGGTTAGTATCTAAACCTCTTTAGAAAAGAAAATGCTGATATCGCTAAGGTCTGCTTTCAATGGAACCCGCAAGGATCAAGAAACAGAGGTCGCCCAAAAATCACTTGGCGAAGATCAGTTGAAAACGAATTCAGAAGCAAAGGGATGACATGGCCTCAGCTAAGAAACCTTGCCCAAGATAGAATAAGTTTTAGAAATTTTGTTCAGACCTTATAGAGATAGTTCTTAAATTCCTGTAAAGAAAAGAAAAAAAGAAAAAAAAAAAAATTTGTTTGTTGTTGCTAGAAGCTCCAATGGGAATAATGTAATTATATTAATTATAAGTACATTAACTAAAATAAAAAAAAAAAAAAAAATAAAAAAAAAAAAAAAAAAAAAAAAAAAAAAAATCTAAACCTCTTTAAATAGTGTGTTATAGAGAAATGCATTTTTTTGTAATAAAAAGTAATGAAAATATTTCATAATAACTATGCATTTTATCCATTAAACACATTAAACCTTTTTAACGTTTATGCTAGCAATAATGAAAAAAAAAATTATATACCGTTATGACATTTTCTTGGGTCAATGGAATCATTCATTGAAATTGTTTTAATTCATTGATACAATGAAACATTTCTTTGAGGACTTTTTTATGAAAAATTCATTGTATTAATGAATGAATTCATTAATACAACGCACAAATTTCTATCAGTGTAGAGTGTAATTTATAGCAAAATAGACTTTGTAGGTAAACTATGTCTGAATAATAACCGATTTCCTCCAATTTTTGGCACATCTTCGTGGTATAAGATCTTAATTTTGTGTGCCAAGTTTCAACCTTATCGGACACATTTTTTGGATATCCATCAGCACTTTTTTTTTTTAATTTTTTTGCAATAAAATATTGTTTTTATTGAAGCAGAAAAAAATTGATATAGGACTAAATGAAGTCCCACAATTCCCAAAAAACTTTAAAAAATTTCATAAAATGGTATTTTTTACATTTATTGCTGTCTTGTCCACAGTTAAAGCGATGAAGTTGACCTAGTCGCTTAGGTCGAAAGTTCGGCACTCCCTCTAGCGCTGATTTTCATCTTCTCTTACATTTATTAACAATTAGTGTTTTCTATTTGTAAATAGTAACATTTACTTATGATTTCAAACTTGACAATTCAAAATTAAATGCAATTTTAAAAGATCACTAATACATACAAAATTCTTGTTCTAAAAATTCGGAATTCTTAATGGAAACTCTAATTTCAATTGATATTTTCTGAATCATTTGTACATGACTTGAATTGACAAAAAGTATTAAAACAGAATTTTCTAAAAACATGACTGGCAGAAACGAATGAATCAAAGGAAACTTATTTCTATAAATTAAGCTTCTCAGAGGACAAAAGAGTCAAAACCAATTTCCAATTGACCAACTTCAATACTAGTCTAATTCTGATCAGCTATATCAAATTCAGATATTTTTTTCCTTGTTAAATTTAAGCGGACACGTATTTTTTGGTTTTTCAATATTCCTGCCATTTTAGGTTTTACAAGATTTTTCCGGAAACACGTTTTTTGTACTTTTTAAGGAGTTTCTGTGTTAAACATAGACAATATGCATATCAAACAATATCATTATTTTAACATTCTTTTTTAGAATTTCCTAAATTTCAAATGTGTTCCCATACAAAAAGTTAAAAAAGTAGTTTTTTGCATAATACTTAATTTTTTTTATGAAACGTTTTACTTATTCCTAAATCAGGTTATGTATTTTTTTAGAAGCTTTCCAATGATATATAACATCATTTACACTGCACGTCCATAAGTGCATAAAAGGGGAATACAAGTTATTTGAATTAAGTTCCTTTACAGAAAAAGTACCAAGATTACTTTAGAACTACTTTAACATGTTTGTTTGATATGGCATGGCCATTATTTTTTTTATGGCATGGCCATTATTTATATATTAAAATTTTTCTCTTGAATAGTAGATTAAATTGGTTTATTTTAAAAGTATGATATAATTTCTATTAAAAATAAAAATTATGTTTTTTCGACCTTTAATTGTGCAATGAAAATGAAAATTATTCAAGTTCGAGACCATACTCTATATTTCTTTATTAAGATATTGTCCAAACAAATTATCCATGGAGTTTTTGTTTTCAAATTTATTAATTGACCACTTTCAGGAATGTATTGAAAGATCTATTTCACCTTAAAAGAAGTGACAATCCCATGCAAAATGTCAAGCTTTCATATAAACTAGTTTTCTCTATGATATTCTAAATGAGAACTAATATATGAGCTCAAAGTTAAAGATTATCACCATTGATCAAAAATAAATTGAAAACTTGTTGGTTATGTGCAAGGTCTACCTTTGGTAGATATTCAATACACGTTTTTTGTTTTTTTCTCCTTTTTGTTTTCACATTTGTTTTGTTTAAAAACAAAAACAAAATATAAAGGGAGAGTAAAAAAGACCGCACTTTATTTATTAATATGTTTAATATGTAATATGGTTTATTTATTAATATGTTTTTTATATTTATAACATGTTCTGGAAAATTCAAACCCTACATTACTCCAACATAGTTTTGTTTTGGAAGCATTACTTCATGCAACATCTCAGCTTCAATTAAATGTGCCTGGTGCACGAAATTTTAAGCACTAACCATTTTTTTTACTGAGTACCATTATTGTAAACCATATCTTGAATGAATTATTCAAACTAATTCGATTAGTTATTAAAAAACACTTATTATTATTATTTTTAAGTTCTTGAATAAATTTCTAAGCGCATTTTTTTTTCTTAAAAACTTTTTTTTTCGAAAATTTATTTTTAGAATTTATCTGGCGAAATGCGTACACTCAGGGAACTTCTGATTTAAAAATATGTAGTTGTGTGGGTTGTAATACAGTTTCATTATTTTTAATGTAAATGTAAGTCATTTGTAGAACAAATAAAATTTTTAACTAACATTGTAGTTCATTTAAAAAAACAACTCACATCAAATGACTGTTTTATGATTTTACATTAATTTTTTACATTCGTTTTTTGTTATTTTTTTTTATTTTTTACTAACATGTGGCTCATTTTTACTACAATTGTTAGTAATTTTTTGAACATTAAAAAAAAATGACAATGTTTGTTGAATTTAGTTTTTAACTATATTTGCAGTGGCCTTTAGCTAATAGTATTCTAAGTGTACATTAGATTCTGAGGTCCGTTGTGATGCCACGAGACTGACGGATTACCGATCAGACTCCACCGTTGAACCAGTTAGAGCTCCTTACGAAGCTAAGGAGGTGCGGAATACCAGCACCTGAAAGATCCCCAAGATCGTGAAAGAACGCCGATCCAAGTGAGGCCCTCCCACGTAGCGCCAGCGCAGGACATGAACAGAGAAAGTTCTAAATACTCTCCTCCTCCTCCTCGTCCCCGCAGCTCCTACAGAAGTCAGGCGATAACACCCCCAACCTATGAGCGTGCCTGCCAATAAGACAGTGGCCGGTTATCACCGCCACCATGTCAGAGATTTCCCCCTGGAAAGCGACAGGAGCGCCCTCGTTCGCCCCAGATCTAGAGCCGGCCAGATGTGCCTTGTCACCACACAAGTCACGCCATTAGCCTAAGGTCAGTCGCCCTCTCGAAGTAGAGTCGATTGTTCAGCTTACAAGTTGCTAGGGGAACACCAACTCCTGCAAATTCCGCAGGAACTTGCAGTTTGGTTCCTAGCCTTGCAAGCTCTACAGCTACTGCTTATGGTAAAGGAGCATGTGATGATATTATAGCAAACCTCAAAAGAAATGCAGCGAAGTATAGCCTCCAGTGCTCTCATCAAAATCGCACCTTAGATGCGATTGCTTTATTCCATTGGGCAAAGAATTATTGTAAAGAAACTGAAATAGTTCTAACGTACTAATTTTTATATTGTTGGCTTAGATGGCCTTAAAACTTTCGCTTTGGCGGGCCAGTCAATTTTGATTGCATTACGGAACAATTCTAGTCCACATTTGCTTTTAAAACTATAAAAAGAATGATCTTAAAAAACCAATATTTTCAATACAAGTTTTTAGACCCTCCATCCCATAGTGCAGGAGGGTATATTCACTTTGTCAAATGTTTGTAATTCTTTTAAAAAAATTCTGGGACCCCATAAACTATATATATTCTTGATCAGCATGAATAGAGAAGTCGATATAGCCATGTCCGTCTGTCCGTCTGTCCGTCCGTCTGTCTGTGGAAACACAAAATACTCCGACAATACAGAAGAGGTACTGCTAATTTTCAGTCAAATTGTTTGTTGATATCATGAGCAGTTTTCTAGTGAAAATGATCAAAATCGGTTAACGCGTTCAAAAGTTATGAGTGAAAATGTGGGAAGACCTCTAAAAATGTTGAAGCAAATTTTAAATTATACTATTTATTTCATCATACATACATACATACGTACATTCAATGCTTATACACAAGAATATACGCAAGCAGGGATGGCTGTCAATATCGCTGAAATACCGTGACCGATTCTAACACCTTTCAACTGACTATCGTTATCGCTTAAATACCGTTACCGATATTCTTGAAATACCGTTATCCGTAAAATACCGTTACCTTAAAATACCGTTACCGAAATAATCTAACAAGATCTGAACAAAAAAACTTCTGTAAATAGATATATTTTCCCAAAGTATGATCATAAACTAGACAGTCATTTAAACTCGGGCATAATGCGGTTAAAAATTGTGGTGTGCATTAACATTACCTGAATAACTAAAATAACGTTATCCTTAAAATGCCGTTACCAAAATAATCGAAAAATCTTTTTCCCTAAAATAAAGTTACCGAAATATCTAAAATATCGTTACCGCTAAAATACCGTTAGCGAAATAAATAAAATACCGTTAACGCTAAAATACCGTTAACGCTAAAAGCCCGTTACCAAAATAACTGAAGTATAGTTTCCCCTAAAATACCGTTACCGAAATAAAAGAAAATAGCGTTACTGCGGCCAATAACCACATAGAATCTGTTACCATCCATGGTCATGATCAACACTTAAAAACAAAAAAAAAAAACACAAAATATTGTTGTTGTTTTTTTGTTTTGTTTTGTAATACAGTATGTATGTACGTATGCATTAGTAGCAATCGCATGCAGAGTTGCCAGGTTTGACGATTTGTCGTCATTTTGATGATATTTAATACCCAAAATAACTAAATGACTATTTGACGACTTTTGCTTCCAAAATGACGATTTTTTGACAACAATTTAATATGTCAGCAAGATCTACTTATTTATCATTCTCATAAAATCGCCGGCTCGATTATTAAATTTATATTATTTCGTTAAAAATTGAAACCAAAAACATTGTTTTTTGATCGATAGCTAGCTTTTATATGCTAATATGATGTGAAATATAATTTTGCATTTATTTTTTTATAAATTCATTACGGGTTTAGCTTAATTTAGTTTCTGTGTTTATATGTTTAGAACATTTTTTTAAATTTTTATAAAATTTAATTGGAGTTAGATTTAAATAAAAATAAAAAAATTTTCATGTTAAAACACAAGGCATGGACTTTTTTTGCGAAACAAACAGATCTCTAGCCCGACTATATTTCATGTTGAAAGATGATATATATACAACTTTAAATGAAACAAAATAAATCCAAAAATAAGTCCGGTGCTTAAAAAACAGGCCTAATAATATAAATAAAGTGCCAAAATTTAATAATTAAAAAATATAACATTAAGTTTGTTCGATAACACAAAAATTTGTACAAGTTTTTACTGGAAGGTGTTCGTTTAGACAAATACGCAGTAAAAACTGGTAAAAAGAGAGAGTAAAGTGACAGTTTGATGCCAAAGAACTTACAAGTTTTTCCTGGATACATTTTTGCCAGAAAGAATTTGCAAGATAAAAAAAACATATGACTAAAAAAATATGCTTGTATTTTTAGTAAACAAAAACAAAAATTAAATTAAATTTTAATTGTTTATGGATTGAAAGCGAAAATTATTAAATAATTAACTATGAAAGAAGTTAAAAAACATTTAAATTATTTTTGGTCGATAATTTCAATTAACTTTTTCCTTTTCCATAATGACCAGTTGATTTTTTTTTTTAATATTTAAAACAAGCTTTTTTATCTAATTTAATAATTCCTACAAATTTTCTGTTCGTTTACTTTTTTGTAAATTTGTCTTACTATTTGTAATTTTGTTACTGATTAGTTTTTACTGAACTTTACAGGAAAAGTAATCGAACAGACTTATTGTTAAAGAATTTCCAAATTTTGTAAAAGAATTTAATATTTAAAAAGTTGTGCCACTGAATTGTTGTTCACAGAATTATGCAGATATAAGTGATTAACAGTTCAAGTGGTAAAATTTGTTTGATTTAAAGTTGTATTTATTTGATCTTTCAACATTATATTTTTGTTATTTTATTAATTAATAATCATATAATTACAAGTTATATACTATTACCCTAACCGAGCACTAGCTACTATGGCCTTCGGCGCGTTGTAGCGAAAACAGATCAGTGCTTTTGGTGGGAATCGAACCCACGACCCCCGCACTGATAAGCCAGCACGCTACCAACTAGCCTACTGGGGCACACTGTTTCAACATTTTATAAATATGAATATCGTTGTAAAATATAATGATTTTCGAAGTTTAAACCAAAGAGAAGTGTCAAAAATCGTGTTATATTACAACGATAACACGTTAACATTATTGTATTTTATTTTTTATTAAAACTTTATCCCTCTTCTAACAAATATATTTTATTTTGACGATTTTTCAAAATATGATGACGATTTTTTCTAGAAAATTTGTCGTTTTTATGCTCTGCAAACCTGGCAACACTGGTTATGAGTGCAAATGCGAGAAGCCCTCGAAAAATTGTTAAGCTAATTTATAAAGTATTCTTTTGTTTTCCAGATACCAGGCTTGCCATATACCTCTTTTTGTTAACCCCAACAAATCAAAAATCACCAATTAGAAAAAAGGTAGAACAAAATAGTTTAGTTAAAATTCTTTATTTATTTGACTGCATTAACCGGAGTTGCCAGACACATTAATCGTTATCAGATCAAAAAATATCCAGGAACAAAATCCCCTAATCCAACAATGTATATTCATAACTTTTTTTCGTACACTATTTTTACTTATTCTCATTCTCAACCTTTAATAAATTTGCAAGGAAACTCTTACACTCTAATTACATTTATTAAAAACCCCATTAAATTTAAAGGACATTCACTTTCAGAACTTTTTTATTTAAGACATATAAGGTGCATACTTCATCTTAAAATCTTTTGATTATATGCATTTGTTTTCCTTAAAAGCCCTAATTTTTATTTGATACATACAAAAATAATCTAAATTAAAGTATTGATGTGTAAAAACCAATCGAATTTTGGGAAAATTTCTTAGGGTTCTTATTCTAGAAGTCGTAAACGAGAATTGCACAAGCAACTGAGCTGAAAAACAATAATTTGAAATACCAGTTTCTTTAATTTTTTGTGTCTCGAAAAAACCCTAAACACTCGAAAGATTTTCTTTTATAATTTTTGACAAACTTAGTTTCATCACACTTTCCGTTTTACTTATGTGATGTATAGTATAAACACATGTGTTGTAATGTAAACGGGTATTTAATAATTATTTCATTATGTATGTCTCCGCAAGCGTATTTTTGTTCCCTTAAATTTATCTAAAATTCTGATTATTCGAAACTGTTTTTATGCGTTTGTATTCATTGCATCTCTTCTAACGATCCAAAAATATATTTTAATAATCCTTATTTCTTTCATTATTATATAGGCGAAGAGACGATTATTTTATACAAAACAACAGGCGAATTTTACAACAGTTTTTTTTAAATCATAAGGAACTATAAAAATATATATATTTTTCACTACACGTTCTTCTTTAGGTAATCAGAATAACCTTTGAATACCCACTGTTATAAGCATGCAGAATTTCAGATTCATTTTAGTAAACTTTAATTAAACATTTTTTCTTTTGTAACATCCCAAATACATTAATCAATCAGTCATATTTTGTTTTACTTATAAAAACAACATTATTTTTGTTATTTTTACAAAGAATATAGATATTAATATTGTTTGCACTTTCCCTGGTTTATGAAAACACCGAGATGGAGGGTATCCAAAAATTCGTCACAGCCGAATTTAATCTTTTTCATACCAAATTCGGCACATCGGACTTTAATGCTTCCACTTGTTTATTATAAAAGTGGCACCAAAATTTATCTTAAAAGTGCACCAAAATTTATATTAAAAAAAATTTTAAGAAAAAAAAAAATTTAAATCTTTTGTTACGGCCTCGTTATTACACAAGTTTTGACACAAATTTATTTCAAACATTTGAAATTTTTTATCGTTATACTCGTACATTAACACCGACAACTTTAAACGCTGGTAGGGAATTAAGAAAAACCTATCCAAAAAACTGTTACTTATTTTTCCCATATTCAACTCAATAATACTTGCCGTTTGAGTGGTATTCCTTCGAAAAACTTTTATCGGGACACCCTACTCGATATGTATATGCAATTCCGTTTGCAACAGGACATTCTGTTTCTGAAATAATGCACAGAATTCTTAAAATGGATTTGCCCATAGTACTCGTACTATTTTTTTTTTTAGTTCCTATATATTTCCTTGCTTTAAATTAAAAATTACTCAAGTTTACCTAAAACTTTCCTCCAGTAGTAAATTTTATGCATTTTTTGACACAAAAAATTCAAAAAAGCAAAATGTACAAAAAAAAAAGGTACCATAAAAAATACCTCAAAATCCCTCTCCAATGATACCACATTTGCATATGTGGAAAGCAAAAAAGACGTAAAAAGTCATATTTTTAAAATTGGTTTTGACCCATTGAAAACCCGAGATGGCCGATTAGCCGAGACAGGTCGATCTTAGATTTATTTTATTTATCACATAACCAAATTTCATCAAAATCGAAGAGTTTAGGTTCGAGTACTTTCCTTCTTAGCCATTTCTTATCGCATCTGAACGATCAAGTGCCCATTTTGTTTGTACTATACTTTTTATATATGTCCATTTAAATTATATATTTTGTGTATAAATGCATTTTTAATGCAATTTAATTTTTCAAATGGTCTTTTTTAGCTAAGAAAATATGTATTTCGAATTTAAAAAAAAATTATTTATTAGTATAATTTTGAAATCCAATTTTTACTAAAAACCGCTATTTTTGAGAAATTTTAGAAAAATATTAAAACAAAAAAAAAAAAATTATTTGAAAATTATTTTAGATTTTTCGGAAACCAATTGACACAACTTCAATATTAGTCTAACTTTGATCAGCTATATCTCAGTTATTTCTTATCACATCATAACGATCCAATTTTGTTTTTGCTAGTGTCTACTTTTTGTCCATTTCCCCCTAATATACATATTTCATGCATAAATGCAATTTTAATGCAATCGCATTTTTCAAATGCACTTTTTTAGCTGAGGAAATATTCGAACTTTTAAAAAATTATTTATTATTATAATTTGAAATCTTTACTACAATTTCCAATATTTACTTTTTAGTTTCCAAAAAACAGCTAATTATGGGAAATTTCAGAAAAATATTAAACCTTAGAAAAATGTACTCAGAAAGTATTTTAGAATTTTCAGAAGTCAAATTGAGCTAAATCTAATAACATTTTCTACTAGTTTAACTTTAACCAGCGATATCTGAGCCGTTTTTTATCGCATCGGAACGATCGAGACCTTATTTTTTTTGTAAGTGTGTCTATTTTTAACGCTTTAATGCCAAAACTATTTTTTAATGCAATTACATTTTTGAAATGCATTTGAAAGTTATTGAAATATTTTGAACTTTAATTGAGTTGCAATGTTAAATACAATATATTGAAATGTTTACTATAAATCCCTATATTTAATTGTAGTAGATGTAGCGCAGAAAATTTTGGAAAAAAGTTTAACTTTGTGATTAATTTTCACAAAAATTATTCTAAGGGAGTTGGATAAATTGGCTTCTGAGAAGCCCAATTAATAAATTCAGTAAACTATCAAATACCTACAAATATCATAAAGTTTACCTTTCGATTTCATTTTGTCCTTGTATATTTGTAACAGCCGCTATGTATTTCATTATTATTTTTGAAGCCTCCGTTTTGCCAGCACCAGATTCACCCGATATTAATATGCAGGTATCTTGATGACGCTGCTTTAATATTCTATATGCAGCATCTGCAATTGCATATATATGTGGTTGATTCTCGAATAGTTCCCGGCCTTTATAATTTTTTATTGTCTCTGGGCCATAAATGTTCAACTGTCTATAGGGATTCATCGAAACGCATACCTCTCCAATGTATGTGTAGATGGAACCAGCTTGAAATCTATAACGAACAAAAATTTAAATGTAATGTAAAATATTTTGTTAAAACAATTAGCTATTGAAAATTAATTAAATAAATACAAAATGCGGATAATTGATATAAAAATATGTATTTAAAAATTATCATCACTCAAAGCAGTGTTAATTGTGCTGGTGTGAGGTCTACTGGGTAAATACATATTAAGTGTGTTCCACTTCCCAAAAGCGTTCCCGTACTCAAAATTGTGTGTAAATTGTTGTTTGGACTGTTTTAAGGTATTTCGAATCAGTGCGATAAAGTACAGGGAACAGACTACATACTAGGGTATTCAATGGGTTAACCGTTACTTAATTAATCGAAAAATTTTAACCAAACACTTGTTCGAATAAATTAAAATGCCCAATTTCGAGTAACGAATAACTCTAACAATGTTGGTCGAATAATCGAGTAAATCAAAATATGATCTTTTTTAATTTATAACGAGCTTTAAACCTCCGTATATTTACAAAAAAAAAAAGCAAATGAAACATATTAGCTAGGTTGATACTAGGTTGATACTATTTCGATCTGGCTAAAGATCTCATCAGAACCCGAAGTCTTAGAAAAGCTAGAGCCTCCACAATAGGCAAAACTTTAACAAAAAACCTATTTATCATTCATTTTGCTCCATTCTTGTTTTCTGAGTAATCAAACTCGTGGCTATTGTCTTTTCCTAACAATCATTATGACGTTACAAAACTTTGAAGACCAAAAATGTTATATTTATATACAAAAAAAAGTTAGTTTTTACTGTGGCTCAAGTAATATTTTTCTCAGTTCTATTAATTTTTTGCTTTTATATACATTTATATAATTACAGATTATTTTTATGTTCTTTTGAATTTATAACGAGCAAATCAAACATATTAGCTATGTTCTATTTCAGTTTAAATTTTATAAAAAAAAAAAAATTTTATTGTTTCGTATTTTTTAAAAAGACTTTTTTTATATAAAACTACAATCACACCGAACCCTAAAATACGTATATTAATTTTTTGAAGTTTTTGACTTACAAATTCCAAACAAATTTTAAATAAAAAACTTGAAAAACAACGTACTTTGGTCTCCAATATGACCATAGTATAAAATATAAAGCAATGTGTCAGTACCGTTTTAATTTATTAATTATATTTGTGTAGTAGGGCTATAACTTTTTACTTGGCACCACAATATGGGCAATACTGTACTAATAAAAATATATTTGTCTTTATTTTTTTATTTTAAGTTTGCAGAAAAAACCTTCGGCACTGAGACCAATGCCTAAAGTATCATCTTTTTAACAAATACTAAAGATATTTTTATAATATTTATATTTTATAATATTTCATTATACACAAATAAAGGGGCCGATTTCCAGAAATTCAGTTTAATTTTAAAGGCTCCAAATATTCAACAAAAAATCGCAAATCGCATTTATACTTCAAACAAAAACTAGTAGTTTTTGAAAACTTTTAGTTTTTGATTAAAAATTTGTATGGAATTTGACAATTAAACATAAGTAGTTCGTAGCGCCGTTCACCCTTTTCTTTTATTGGGATCTATATACAACTTAATCACAGAAACTAAAAATTTATGTAATTTTTATTTTAAATTTTCCGATGCATATACTGCTATACCATATTATTTTAGATATACACATGCTAAAAGTTATATCCCTAATGTTTGCTTTAAGTCGAACTTTATAAAAACGAAAGAAAATGATGTATAACACCTCAATTGTATGTTATTTTAGAAGGTCTTTTTAATTTTAAATTACTTAGGCAACTCTTTTTTGAAATTTTCATGAAATATATTTCGGAACTCTTGATTTTTTGTTTTATTATGAACTTTTAAGGAAAAATGAATGAAATAAAACTATTGAAATTATTCGAGTTACTCGAGTAATTTTAAAATCTTACTCGATTAATCGAGTAAGTTTAAAAACTCAAAATCGAGTTACTCGTTTACTCGAACATAACCAAACCCGAGTAATTTGAATACCCTACTATATACTATTTGATTTGAAATGTATGAACATTTATTATTTTAAAAATCATTATCGTGAAAACCTGCTGAGGATTAATACGCATCACTTGACTCTGTCAATTGGTGGTCTTTTTTCACACACTTACGATATCGCTATGTTTCCCTCCTTATGTTAAAGAAACATAATTGTGCTCTGATATCGATTGATACCAAAAACTATCAAAATTTCGAACAGTTGAGTTAATTGTATCACAAATATACATGCATTTAATAAAAGGCATCATCATATCATGAGGCATATATTTCATGCGTACAAAAATTGTATATTTTTATCAGGGTTGGCAACCAATTCATAAGATAACGGTATTTCAAAATTATTTCGTTAGGTTATTTTAAGGTTAATGGCATTTTGAGTTATACGACAGTCCTTTTAATAACATATTTACGGGCAGTCACTGTGATTGTCGTTATGTGTGTGGACAGACATTGGCGATGTCAATAACATATTGCAATTATTTCTATATCATTAATAGTTTCAGTTTTTCTATATCATTAATATTTTCAGACCTACCCAGCAAAAACAGACATTGCGGAGTAGTTACGCGTTTAAGTAGCGCCCCAGCAAAAACAGAGCTTTAACTCATTACCAGACTATTTACTAGCAACATTACTTTTGTTACACTCCGGGATAAAGCTTCATTATATTTATAAAAAACTTCATAGATATGATGAAAAACTTCATTGATTTTCGTCCAATATAACACTTCATAAATATGATGACGCTGTTTCATAAAAATGCTAATTCTTCATATTTATGAAATGTTTCATAAATATTATGAAGAAGTTTTATAGCTTTTTATCATACGCTTCATAAATATTTTATAAATAGGATGAAGCAGTTTCATAAGCTTCTATGAACGTTTTATAAATTTTTATGAAATGCTTCATAAATATTATGAAAAGTTTTTATTATATTCAAAAAATTCTATTTAAAATATATCTATTTTTCACCAACGTGTCCTTAAAGACAAGCCAATTTTCAAAACATACAGGAAATTTAGTTCTAGTGTCAAACATTTTTCGGCCTGAATCTTTAGGTGTAAAAAGTACTTACATGTACTTAAAAGTGCTCCCCACTGTACATATTACTTGTGATGGACATGCAATATAAAGACGCAACTATAAAATTTAAATTTATAATTTTGGTATGGCAACCCGATTTTAAAAAAACTATTTTTAAAAGACCTTTTTCAACAATATTTAAAAATATAAGCAAGTGGCGTAATAAAAGTGATGTACTGGCTTCGGTAAAGATACATAATAATATATTCACAAATGGAAAAAATTGTTCGTTCAACATCTATTTTTTGAAACAAATTAATTGATCTAATTAAGATTTTTTCGTTATTGTAAAATTGGAAGTATGCAGAAAATTAATCCGTTTTTGTTTTTAATATCAAAAATAAGCTAGTTTCTCTAAGCCAGCAAAGGAGCAGTTAGAGTTGCCTAATAACAATTTGAAAAAATATCTAAAATTACCAAACTTTTAAAAAAATTATTAAAAAAAGTCCGAAAAAAATAATCGGATATTTTTGCAAGTTTTAAAGAAATTTGACTTGTTAATACATTAAAATAGATTTTTTAAGTGGGTACAAAGCGTCAAAGTTTGAAAATTAATTAATTAGACCACTACTAGAGGGCGCGATTAGGCTATAAAATTTACTAGAAATACTTACCGGCAAACCAATCTATCCCCCTACTAAGTTTTGTCAAGAAATTCGCACGGAATTTATGCTTGGTAAAAAATGGATTAAAAGCACATCAAATATTATTAAATTGATGTTTCAGAATTTCAAATAGTTTCTGATAGTTTTTAGGTTTTAAAAAGTCTAAAATGCAATAAAATATTTTCTTAATTTCAAAAAAAAAAAATCAAAATTTCAATAAATAGCTAAAATTTATTTTCACGAAGTTTATGAAACTTTTTTATGAAATAATAAATGTCTATGAAACATTGGTAATACATTTTTATGAAACTTTTCATCATATTTATGAAATTTTCATATATAATAGACGACAATCGATTTATGAAACAAATATGATGAAACTTTTTCCCTGAGTGTAGTTATGTCCCAAAAGTATTAGGTATGCATTACTATGTCGCTTATAAAGAGGGACAATAATAATAGGTGCCCATTAACGTCTCGCTTACAAAAACATACAAAATAACGGATAACCATTACTTTTGGAACATTACGAACAAAAGTAATGTTACGAGTAAATAACCTGGTAATGAGTTAAAGCCCTGTTTTTGCAGGGGCACAAAAGTTACCAGGCGATTTATTCGCTTAGTTACTTTTGTACGCTATGTCCTTTGGTGGTCCTTACCCTCTCGCTTACAAAAAAGTGAGAATAATACGTTACCTGATTGGTTACTCATAGTGAAAGAATAAGTGGTTAATTTTGAATAAGGAATAAGTGGTCACTAATAATAATAATAATAGAATACGTGTTTACATAGGAGTTACAAAATAAGTGGTTATTATTTGTTTAAAGAAATCTTTAAAAAAAATTATAATTAATTTGGATAGGAAAATTTACTTCTCATTCAGCAAAATTTGCATACTTTTTGAGGGTTCCTATTTTATGAGCCAAAAATTAAACATATAGAACACACATTTTTGAAATTTCGAAATTTTATTGTCAAAAATTACAAATTTTTTTTGGACGAAATATGAGCCTTCCAAAAAGAATCATAAAAGATACAAAAATTTGAAGACCATTTTTTAATCCAAAAAAATGGTTCAGAAATGAAATTGAATTTGAATACTTTGTGAACAATTCAAAAAAGGCTCCTAAAGAAGATTGATTTTTGAGCATAAGGATCAAAAGGGAAGGCTCTTTTGTCTCACACAAGTGTGAGCGTACCCAGTTCCTGCAAATTTAAGTTTCAGTTTCTGCAAATTTTGCAAACTAGCGTTTTTTAGTTTTTAAAAATCAAAAATTTTTTAAAAGTAGTGAACTTTAAAAAGTCAAGTTTTCTGAAGTAGACGGACTACGAGTATTTCAAAGATTTAAAAAGCATATGATGGCTTCAATTGTCTACTTTATGATTAATAAAAAAACAACCACATTTTTGTAAAAATGCATTCATAATGCAAATGCAATTTTTGACTGCATTTTGCGCTTTTTCCCCTCTTAGATTTTTAAAGCATTATCCTTATTGATAACTTTGTAATATTTTTAATAAATAAGAACTTCGACATGTTTTGGACCAGAATGCTAACTATTTTTAATGATTTTTTTGAAAAATAGCTTAAAGTAAATTAGACAATTTCAACTTTCATATGCTTTCTAAATCTTTGAAATAGTAAATCTACTTGAGGAAAAAATGCCTCATCAAAGCTCACTATGTTTAGGATATTTTGGATTTTTAAAACAATTAAATTTTTAAAAAAATTTAAGGAACTGAAAACGGTATTGACTAATAGACATCCTAGAGTATACGTATGTCAAATTTTAACAAAGTGAAAAGGCTGAAGGTAAAAAGAATTCCCGTTTTTCAAATTACAGGTCCGTTATTTTATTACTTCTAATTACATGTAAATTAGTAATTTACGTGTAATTAACTATACAGATGTTGTTTCCAATCCCCATATTTAAGCCCGCAATTGTGGGCGTAAGTCCGAAAGGATTAATGGTATATCAAAATACCACTTGTGAATAATTGAAATGACAACGCCCAAGACTGGTGGGCAAATAACATTAATTGGACAATAAAAGCAAAATCATATTTTTTAATTGATGATGTCTTTGCAAAAAAAAAAACTTTTTTTAAAAAACTAAAGCTGTTTTGTTCGGATGTTTTAAGGTTATTAGAAAACCCAGAGAACACCGGGAATAAGTTTCATCATTCATCATTTCGTCCAATGTAATAATTTCAACAATATGTATAAAAAATTTCATAAACAACAAGAATTATAATTACCATATCATGGTCTATATGACTTTTTTTTCTACAGAAACAAAAATATCCTTAATATATAGTGAAACATTTCGTAAATATGATGAAATTGCTTTTGGATTTTATGAAATGTTTCGTAGATACTATGAAACGTTACATTGGACGACAATCTATGAAACATGTCATAAATATGATGAAGATTTTCCTTTGAGTGTATTTTAATTTATCTCGTTATGGTATTTGTATGGTCAACGGTATTTTAAAAAGTTTCATTTGTGTACTTTAAAGTTAACGGTATTTACTTCGGTATTTACTTCGCTAGTGGTATTTTAAGGTTAACGTCAGTTCTTTAAAAGGGGTTTTTGTCGCTATTGGTATTTATTGTGTTTGCCAACCATGGTTTCTATTGTACTTATTACCTACGCATAATTATTGGAGCAATATGCATATGTGGCGCCGACAGTAGAACTTATTTATGTTTATTTACTTTTTATTTTTTGTTTAAGAGTTCATTATTAAAACTTTTATAATGTGTATGAACTTAAAGTAAATTCACGTTGATATTCTATATTAGGGGTGGAAAGACTTTTTTCATTGCGTACCAAAAAACAGACATATTTTGCTGTGTAGAAGTGTCGCGTGCCACCTCAATTACATTTTATGAAAAAGGCATTTTCTAGTGCAATCTTTTAAAATTCGGAAAACTTTTATTTCAAAAACCAAAGGAGAAGAATTTGTCGTTTTTGCTTTTGAAATTTTTGAGCGCACGAGTTTTTAAATTAGATTTTCTGGCTTTAAAGAAATTATATTCTTTAACTTTGTTTTTTTACGTGTTTTTTTTTTCAACCTTTTATATTTTTGTTTTTTTCCGGTCTTTTTAATTACAATTTTATTGCAGAATTTAGAATTGGTTGTTACTCTTTCTGGCATTTATTTGATTTCTCCGATTAGGAGTATTCTTCCCACCGAAGCTTTTAAACTTCAAAAAACTAAAATTCGTAGCAATTTTTGAAGATGTTTGTTACACTAAATGTCATCTATTTAAATTTGTTATTAAACATTTTGGGGGAATTTCTACACTTTCGATGATAGAAGTATTTAAAAACTATACTATTTATATAAATTTCCCTATCTATTGTTTCGAACGCCCTTTTAAAATCAAGGAAAATCGCCAGTATTTTTTTGCTCCGCTTCATATATTTCCACCTGTTTATTATGTAGTTCAAAGCTGTTTCACATGAATAGTTTTTTCTGAATCCAGATTGGTATTTCGATAAAAGTTTATTCTGTTCTAGGTAGTTTTCAAGCTGATTTTTAACTACTTTTTCCATAACTTTTTCAAATGTTTTTAGAATATTTATTGGGCGGTATTCCTCGCAGATATTAGTATTCTTTACTAATATCTGCGAGGAAAAAAAATACTTAACTAAAAACAAGGCAAGAATTATTTATTGCATAAAATCAAATCGTACAAAAATTTGTCTTTCGAATTTCAACGGTGTGGCTACTTTTTTGGTGTGGTACTTACCCAGTAAAAAATTTTCATGTTTTTAGAAGCAGGATAAAACAAATGCGCTGATATAAGCGCTTACTATCACATAATACTGAGAAGCAGCAAAAGAAACAAATAATTTTCGTATAAAAATAAACAAAAAAAATTTTGAGCTTACTGTTTTCCCTTAAAAGAATGCAGGTTATAAGCAGATTACCCTAATCCCTTATAAGGATGCAGGTTGTAATGCAGAAAGTTTTATTTCGTGGATTATAAACGATCTGTATCAATTTTCCCGAGTGATTTCCGATTGTGTTTGGTGTTTTCGAGTAAGTAATAAAAAATAATTAGTCATTTAACTGCTTCTGAAGAGCTAGCACGTAGAGCGGTAAAAAAATAAAATGATTACATTATATGTCTAAAATTTTAACAACAAAAAATTAATATCTGTAAAATTTTATGTGAAATTAATTATATTCATATAATTACTTTTATTTATCATAAAATTACTTTTAATCGTAATAATGTAGACATGAAATATGATTTTACTGAAACCCATGAAATCACAGCTTTTTATAAGCGCTGAAATCCGCGCTTACTTTGCCAAAAGTAATGATTCCAAGTGGGAATTCGCCATATAAAAATCATGGCATATGTAAGCAGGTTTGTAAGGGATTCTTTTTGGCTTACTCCCTTACAAACCTGCTTGCATGTAAGCAGCGTTTTTTACTGGGTATTAACGACCAAATTGCTTTTTTGAACTTTCTATATTTTCATATACTTACAAGGGAGGTATCCCGACCAGGACCGGCAGATCTTAATAAACTTCGGATATGTTATAGATAATAGACATTTAAAGGGACCCGTCTTTTTTTCAGCTGTCGAATTCTATTAAAAGTAACTATAGACAAATTTGGTATCAAATGAAAGGGTTTTTGAAGACACATTGACTGATGTACAAATTATGCCCAACGATTTTCGAGTATTTTTGTTATTCAAACAATGTGTTTTGAGTAACATTTATTCTGACGTTTTATTAAGGAATTTTTGTTGTATTAAACTAAAAATAATTCATAACAATGCCTATTGTCTCTTTTTATTTGCTCCTTTACAACATATACTAAGTTCATTAAAATCTGTGAGTTCGGGTCGGGATACCTCCTTGTTAGTTAGAACATTGTTCTACTTCAAGTCCAAAATCTAATATTATATTGTCATATTAATTTTTGTTTGTTGCTTTCAAACGGTTGATTATTTTCATGATAGACAATACAATTATTTTATGGGCAGTTAAGCAAATCATAATTTTCTTACTGCGGATAACTGAGGATTGGGGTGATGCCCATGAAACAATTTAAGGACTTATTGTTAAAACTTGATGAACCACATTTTATTTTTAATTTGTTTACGCTTTTTAATGGTTCAGTAAATGGAAAATATATGACTTTTTCAAGACTTTTATCAAATATTAATCAATGGATGTCTAGAATACAGCGATAATGAATAAAACTATAAATGTGGCTTATCAAGTTTTTATAATAAGCCCTTCAATTGTATTGTTTATCATTAAAATTATCAACCTTTTTGGAAGCAACAAATAAAATATAATATGACAATATAATATTAGATTTTGGACTTGAGGTAGAGAAATCTTCTAACTAATATATGAAAATACAGAAAGTCCAAAAAATCATTTTTTTTATTTTTAATACAAAAATTTAAACAGTTTTGAACAATCTGCATACGAAAGCTCATCTCATACAAACATTGTTTGTTGTGATTGTATGCTTTATGGGCAATAGGCTTTACCAAATTGTAATACAACAAACAAACACACATACATATAATTATATATGAAGTATATTGATATCTAAAAATGTTTGCTTTGCAAATATTGTAGATTTTATGACTTGGTATACCAAATCAGCCAGTTTATACATTAGTTATTGCAGACAACATTTTTGTCTGCTGTATATAATATCTCGGTTTGAGGTAAGACAATCATCAATTTCTTATTGCGGCCAACTCAGAACTGGGGTGATGCTCAAGAAATAAATTGAATTTGTGTTTAACAGCTATTGAAAAGACGTAGGTAAGGAACCATGATATTCCTTAAAAAAGAAATTTCGGAGGCGAATCCTTAATGGCTTAGGGAGCTTTTTATTTCGACGGTATAGTTGATATAGCATTTCAAAGCACCAGAATGAATTCTTCTAAGTACTTTACAGTATTAGAAGAGAAATTTGTGCCATTTATTGAAAATACCAACGGAGAAGAATTCATTTTCCAACAAGACAATGCCTCAGTACATGTCGTCAGACTCGTAAGGCATATAAAAAAATCAACCATGGAAGATTTTGCTACCTTTTTCATACAAAACGACGTTAGTGGATTTAAAAATCTTTATTTTTGTGTTGTCGCCGGCTTGTCAAAGTAATTGTTATTAAAGATAAAATAAAATATTTAAATTTAATAAACATTAAATGTGTATTTGTAAACTAGAGCTTTAAAGTGATTATTAATGTAGTGTGGTCATATTGCAAACAAATATACGTAGAGGTAGAAAGACAGATTAGCTAATTTTTTATGTTTCCCTTTTCTTATTGCAAAAAAGGATTGTATATTTAGACAACTATTTATGTAAGTAGTTGAATATTTTTTTTATGTTACATATAATTATTTCTATATTTTTTCAGATATTAAATTAATTCATGTCGTCAATGTGGGAGTATGAAAATGTTTATATTTTGTAACGTATTGTGAATTATTTTTAAAAGAATCACAAATATTTTGTTCAGATTTTCAGCAAATAAATTAACTGTAATATCATTTTTCTACAAATTTTTTTAATTTTTTTCTAACTATGTACTAATATTTCGCAAAAATTTTATTAACTTTTTGCAAAGATTTTTTAGTTTTTAGTCAACTAAGTGATAGCAAAACTTTTGCTAAATCTACAAATTTTGTTGCTTAAAATCAGCGAGCTGGTTTTTAAGATTTTGCTGACATTAGCAATTTTTTTTTTCTAGCACCCTCCTGACTAAAATTTTTCAGACTTTTTTTGAATGTAAAATGCAAATAATATGTTTAGTGTAACTGTTTGATCTTTTTCCTATAATAGTGCCTTTTGACTAAAAAATAATAAAATAAGTAAAAAATGGAATTATGCGGTCAAGAAATGGTACAAATAACCACCGAAAGCTGTGTAAGTTCTATTTTAGATATTTCTGTAAAGAAATTGAATGAAATTCATCCTTTCCTTCCTCGTAGCAATGGGCCAAGCCGTTTAGTCTTCGGAGAGGAGAACAATCCAACTTCAAATGGCAAAACTCAATAAAGAAGTACTGGTGGTAAAGTCCAAGATTGTAATGGTAGTGGGTAATTGAATATATTTTTTGTTTATATTATTTCATTTATCTTATAACTAAATAAAAAGTCAAATTTAATTAGTAAAAAATTAAAAAAATCGCAGTTTTACCCATGACATAACAATGCCTGGTAAACTTATTACAAAAATGTTCTCTCGATTTTAAAATCAAAATGTCAAAAAGTCACACAATAAGTGAAACTTGACCGACGTCAATTACATTTCATAATCATTTGCTTGCGAAATTTTTCTATCACATTTGTTGGGCTTAAACGCTTCCTTGATAAATTGTCAATACCAGACATGGGACATAATACTAATATTTGTGTATTTAATTACAGGCCAATTACCTTTTTATGTTTATTAACATGTAATTGGGTGTAATTGAGTAATTGACCTGTAATTAAATACCTTGATGTTGTTACTAATCCCCATGTTTGGTATTAAAAATTCTACAAATTTTCCAAGGAAGCGTATAAGCATACAAATGTGATCCTAGGTCTTATATTAATATTAAAGATATAGTAAAATTTCACAGTGAATGGTTGTGAAATGCAATTAACGTAGCCCAAGTCTTCAAAAAGTATACAAAAAACAATAGAAAGTCAAATAAAAAACCCGAATTTTCCCTAATGCTTTTACTTTGTACTGTTATGCCATGGATTTTAGCTTCATAATAACTTCCAGGTGATAGTTTTAGTAATTTGGCGATATAAAAAAGTCTTAAATTATCGCCTATTGATACCCAGCAAAACTTTGGTAATGGGTGCGATAAAGTATTGCATTACCTTGTAATGTGTACTCCTTACCTGTATCATTATTTTCCAACAAGAAGTAATGAGTACCGATAATTGAACACTCATGGATTACCTTACCGATCATCAATTACATAATGCATGAATTATAAACGTAAAGTAATTATTAATATATATTTTTGAAAATCTATTTATAGACCCATTACTTCGTGATTTTTTGTAAGCATAATGGTAAGGTGTATATTTTTGATATCACGAACGAAAACACGAAGCAAAACGACTTATTTACATTTAAAGCAATAAAATATTATATATATCGATAGCTCAGTTGGTAGAGTTCTCGCCTAACTAATTGTTAAATACCAGAGACCCCAGGTTCGAATCCCAGCATGACCAAGTTATTGATTTAATAAAAAAAAAAGTTATTTATTTAATTAAAAAAAAAATCTGTAAAAAAAAATTTTATGCATTTTTTTTATGAAAATCTATTTATAGACACATTACTTTTTCCCACCATGTAACCATATAAGTAACCAGTTACTTTACCCCCTACAAGGTAATGAGTTACTTTGAGGCTCATCGCCTGTAAAATTCATTAGTGAAGTAACGTGTAAAGTAATGCATGAAGCCCTATGGCGATACATTACTTTACCCATTATTTGGTAATGTGTGGTTTTGCTGGGTAGTTTGACGACAAAAGATTAATCAGCGTTTCTCATAAAATACGCTGATTAATCTTTCCGGCGACTATTTGGCGGTAATAATATATTGCCGATATATTTTCCAGGGGAATTGCTTTCGTATTGCCTGGAAGTATCATTTTCGGGTAACAGTTACTCCCGATGGAAGAAACTTCTGCAATACGAAAATGAATGAATGTTTTTATCCAGGTGATATGATCAGGAAATCTTTTGCGTATTGCCTTGTTTAAGGACTTACGCAGTAACGGCCAGTAAAAATGTCAAAAAAAGGAATATCGTTAACCCTAAAATGTTAACCTAACTTGTCCCACCGAAGACTTCGACCAAAAAAGGATATTTGGTCGGTTTTTGGTATTCGGAGAAAATGTGGACAAATTTTGATATTGAAAACATATTTGTTGAGTCGTTTTAATTCGATTTTAAGTAAAAAATTTAAAGAACAAGTCAAAGTTTAGCTATAATCGGCCACTGCAGTTTTCCCGATTTAGTCGATTATTCATTACACTCAAAATCGCATCTAATAAGCCCAATAAACATTTTTTCATTTGTCAAATTTGTCCATAATGCTTTTAAGTATCGACTTATGACAACAATCATTTTCTGTCCGAAGTCTTCGGTCAGACACTTATGCTCAATCTTTCGATATTTTACTTTAAATCGTTTTTTTTATAATTTAGAACTTTTATAAAAAATTAAAATTTATATGCCTATAATTTTTTTATTATTACGAACACAAAAATATTATCATTTACTTCCCGATAACGGTTAATGCCAATTTTCAATGTTTAAACACGTTTTGAAGATAAATATACTAAAGTTGAATTGATAATATTGAAAACGCTAAAAACAATAAATGCATATTTTTTGATTTTTAATACATTTTATGCACATTAAACATAAACGCATGAGTTTTTTGGCCCTAATAATATGGTCTGGTTTCCATTATCACAATTGACTCAACAACTTACAAAGTGAAACGAAAAAAGAAAAATTCTAAAATATTTGAATGAAAAAAAGAAAAGTAAAATGAAATGAAATGATAACCATAACAAATCAACTTGAAACCGTAATTTGCATTTCACGTGTTTCGCAACAATTGATGAGCTCATAAAATTTACACCTTGTTAACTGACCTATGTAAATAATGCATTTTATCGTACAAACATTTGTACAGACAGTGAATGCACAGTGGAATATATCACAACATTTTTGGAAATAATTCTGCTATTTCTTACGATTGCAATCACATTTGGAACAGGCGTAAGTGACGTAATATAGAAAATAGGAAACTTTTTGCATATAAAATTTTGAGTGCTCGCCTTTCTTTTGTTTCTCCGATTTAAAAAAAATTTACATATTAGCAATCTGCTAGTAGGGGGCTATCTCTAATAGTTCCCGAGATATTCCCATTTGAAAATGTGAAATTCAAATTTGGCCCGATTTAGGTCCAGTTTTTTGCGAAGCTGAAATTAAAAAAAACAATTTTTTGGGATTTTTTCCCCAAAAAACACCCACAATCTCGTACCTCTAGATAAATATTTCCTTTCTGAACATATAGAGTGTGCATACTATTCTCAAAGGTCTTTTTATATAAAAGAGAGTTGTGTTAAAAGTTTTTTTGATTTGTATGTACTTTTCCCCAGCCGCTTCTAAAGTTGGAAAATTTTTAAGGCAAATATAAACTACTCCTAACTATACCTTTATTGGGTAAGTCTCTTCCAATTCCAGCTTTAATTGTGGACTTGGCAGAAAAAATTAAAAACCAACCGAATTGAAAAGTGTGTTTAAATGGTAACAACTTATAAATTTAGTTAGTACAACGATATTTACATTAGATTTCTAAATATTTTGGGTGCTGCAACTAAAATTCAGTTGAATTAACCAAACTTTGTTGTGAAAACTAATATTCAGTTGTATCAAATGGCTGAAATTCGCAATAACCTAACTTGAGTCGTAGTAACTGAGTTTCAGTAACAAATAGCTAAATTTTTCTGAGTACATTTTTGAAATTTTTTTTTGGGGAATTGTGGAGTTGCTTACAGCAAATCATAAATTCCGACATAAATTGAACATTTTTGACTTGAAAGTCTATTTTAGTCCAAAAAAATCGTTGGAGTATGTCTATTAATAGATATTTTATTGAATAGTTTTAACATAAACGGAAATTTTTGCCTTCGTATTACTATTATTGTGATATGTTTATAACGGCTTAACAGGAAATCTTAAAAAGTTACCTCCTATGAATGTATTTCTTATTATTAGTGTTTGTATTCATTTTTAAACTGTCTTCCATGATGCAATTTATGAAAAGAAAGATTCATAATAAGAAATATTTGCATAAGAAGTAACTTTTGAAGATTTTCTGTTAAGGAGTTATAAACATGCCAATTGAAATGAAACTAAATGTAGATTGCGACATTTTTAAAAAGAATGGCAATTAGAACTATTGGTAGAACAAAAATTTGGGAAATATAGGAATAGGAGAGTAAAAATTTCCGTTTTTGTTAAAACTTAATTTTTCACTATACAATAAAATATTTACAAATAATTCAATGATTTTTTTGTACTTAAATAGCAATCCCACAATTCCAAAAAATACAAAAATAAATTTACAAAAATGGGATTTTCAGATTTTTTGCTGCATTGTCTACATTTAAAACGGGGATTGGAAGAGACTTTCCCAATAAATTAGGTATATGTTGGAGTATCTACAACCGCTTCCGCTACCTTTCCAAAAACTCACTTACCAAAAAAAACCTGTGCGCCCTGGTAGGCTAGTTGGTAGCGTGCTGGCTCATCAGTGCGGGGTCGTGGGTTCGATTCCCATCAGAGGCACTGGTCTGTTTTCGCTACAACGCGCCGAAGGCCATAGTAGCTAGTGCTCGGTTAGGGTAATAGTAATAATTTGTAATTATATGATTATTAATTAATAAAAAAAAAAATTATTAATTAATAATCATAGGCTAGTTGGTAGCGTGCTGGCTTATCAGTGCGGGGGTCGTGGGTTCGATTCCCACCAGAGGCACTGGTCTGTTTTCGCTACAACGCGCCGAAGGCCATAGTAGCTAGTGCTCGGTTAGGGTAATAGTATATAATTTGTAATTATATAATTATTAATTAATAAAAAAAAAAAAAAAAAAAAAAAAATCCTTAATAAATTATCAAAATCTGCAAATTTACATTTTTTTGATATTTCTGCTATAAAAAATTTAAAATTAGTAGGATATAAATGAAATATATCCTAAATTAACGGCTATTATATTCTCTATTGATACTTTTTGTCAGATCCGGGGTCACAATTTTTATTTCTTTATGGGTCTTATACCTATATTTCGATGCGTTACAAACGGAATGACAAACTGATATATACCCTCATCACAGTATGTGGAGAGTATACAAATTCACTTATTGCTTTGACTACTGCATCTTAACTATCTTGCCAAAAGCGTTGAACTTTACTTTATTTAAAAATCAATATTTTTCCCTACAAATGTCCATCAATAAAATAATTTTAATTTTAATGTCTTGTATTTTTAATAAGAACATGATGCACTTATTTTGTTTTTTAAAAACGTAATTTTTGTAATAAATTCCACACAACTTTACTCATGTAATTTTCTTAGCTTTTTAACAGCACCTTAATTAAAATATTGTAAAGAAACACGCAGATGAAGCAGATTATCCACATTCATCTCCATAAAAGACCAACACGATTGTGTTAAAAATAAAAATTCTCTATTTCTAACTTAATTTGTTCATTCGAAGCAAAATAAAGAAGTGACCGCGGATTTGATAACGATTATCAATAGAGAATAAAATCACCTAAAAGTCGAGACATATTTCGTTTGTATCCCTCGATTTTTAAATTAATTATAGCAGAAATATAAAAAAAAAAATCCAAATTTTGTTGATTTTGACGATATACAATAAATGACTTTTAAAAATAGGCAATGTGAAATCGATCTGGAATTTGTTCACTAAATTTTTAAAATTTTAGTTTTTTTCAATTCCGTTTAAAATTGTGGGCTTTAGGTAACTTTGCTCAAAAAAAATTTCAATTTTCCCCACTGTGCATATGCCACATAATCTGGTTTTTAGATTTCTTTAATGCATCTTTATCGCTATAATATATGTTTCGTCCAAAAAAATACAAAAGTTTTAATAAATATTTAACTCAACCACAGACCGTGTCTTTTTGGTTAGAAGTTTGCTGTCCAGTTGGAAAGAATGGTAGTAAAAGACAACTTCACATCTGTTTATTTTACTTTAAATGCTTCATTTGATTTTATTAAGATCAATGTGTGAAGTGCAATTTAAACATTCGTAGTGCAAAGAAGATTTCAATTGTTTTTTTTTTTTAATTTTATTAGTACTACACTGCGTTGCAAAACTATAATTACACATTAATTTCACTAAATTTCGTAAGTTAAATAAAAGTAGAAAAATTTAACCGGCATAAAAGTAAAACCAATGGAAAATGAATAACATTTAAAAAAAAAACAATTAATTTATTTTTTATTTTACTAAATAGTAAAGGAATAACAAAATTAATTAGTGCTTCATAGCTATAAATACAGTTTTAATAATGCGTAAGATATCCTTTGTTTTTTGAATCAACTCGAAAATTCGATCAGACATACTGTCTACCAGATTTATTTGAAGTTCTTCCGTTAGAGAGAGGCATCTATAATAGATTCTTTTAGATGCAAACGCTTTCATATTGACGGCTTTCTGCATAAACTCGACGGTTAATCCTCCCCATATGATCTCAATGTGGTTTTGATCCGAAGAACATGCGAGCCATTCCAACACTCTTATATTTTTTGATGATAGCCATTCTATCATCTGACGGCTTACGTGTACTGAGGCATTGTATTCTTGAAAAATGAATTCTTCTTCGTTGCTATTTCAAATAAATCGCACAAATTTCTCTTCTATACTGTAATGTACTCAGAAGAATTCATTCTGGTGCTTGGAAATGCCACATCAACCATACCGTCGAAACTAGAAGCGCCCCATTAAGGATTCGCCTTCGAAATTTATTTTTGAAAATATCGTGGCTACTTACGCAGGTCACTCCAATAGCTATTAAAACCATGTGGAGCATCAAGACTGAACTTTTTCTCATCAGGAAAAATCACTTAAAAAAAATGTATAAAAAAGGGATTTCTTATTGATTTCATAGGCTACCTAATTGATTTTTTCAAAAAGGTTTAACTTATTGATTTCATTAGGTTCCTGTATGATCATGTGTAAATCATCTTCTTGATTTTAATAATAAGGAAATCTTCTTGACTACATTAAGTTTTATTATGTATTCTTCTTGATTTTTTCAAAAAGGTATTCCTTATTGATTTCATTAGGCTATCTTCTTGATTATATTATCTTGTTTGTTATTTCATATACACCCAATCCTGTATTTACACGGTACATACGTTATCGTGTAACAAAATGGACACACCGTAATGGAAAATATCAGATTGGTTGTAAGTTTCAATAAATAAACAGGACAGCAAAATAAAAAAACAGTTTTCTAAAATCCTGCATTAAACAATTTTACTTCTATATATTTTTTTTCGCTAAATATGTATTACTTTTCATTTGCACCTTGCAAGTAAAGCAAAAATTATAAATCCCCTAACTATACAATAATCATATAAAGAAAATTGTAAATCCTATATAATCATATAAAAAACATGGAACAGCTAAATTAAAATTACATTTTTTGTTCATTAACAAAAAAACGTGTAAAAACTGAATAAGTTTTGCCGTGCTATTTAAAAAAAAACCGTGTAAATACAGGATTAAGTATATAAATGAACATAGAAACAATTTTTTCGTAACCTTTTTCGTTTTTGCACTGCAATATTTCTCTGCTGCAGAGACTTCGATATTAGACTGTGATATATGCATGTTTGTATATGTGTCGCCGCTCACAACTGTACTTAGTTGTTTGAACTTGACATATTAAAATTAAAGTTTTAGTTGTAAATCAACAAGTGAAGAGTGCATTAATAAAATAAACATAAAAATTAACTAATATAAAATAATTTAATTATAAAAAGTGCATCTGAGTTAATACGTGAGGAAATAAGTGTGTACGTACAATGTATGTAATATAAATAATTATTTTATTAAAAAAACTTTCTTTTAAAGATAAATATTTCGAACAAGTGCAGTTTGCAGCACAATTGCAGTCCATGGGAAGAGGTAGTTTCTTTCTGGAAGGCAACAAGGAAAACTAGATTACAAGAGATACATAATGCCAGTTCTTTCAACCATATTTTACAAGAATGGTCACGATACAACGATTTTTTAGGTTATGAACTTAACTTCTGATCTTTATTATTCTGAAAAGGTCGAAATAGATTTTGATTTTTTATACACGGACAAAGGAAATCAATTATTCTTAAAATTGAAAACTTTTTATAAAAAGTTATTTAACATTTTTGAACTCGAAATCAAAGACCGTGCTTCAAGAGAATATTACCTACAACATTTAAGTAATGAAATTATTACAAAAGGTACAATGTTCTTTAAAATATTGATATATATAATATTTAACATCTACTAATTTTTGTGCTTCTCTTCAGATTCTAAATATTGTGTATGTACAATACTTCTTCATGCTTTACTACAACCACAACGTCTTAATAAAGAATATAAGCCTTCTATAGCTGATTCCCAAACAGAGTTTTTCGTATTTTGTGACGTTCTGAAGTGGAAGTGCGCTTCGTATATGAAGTGTGTAGATATTATTATTAAGTTATCTTACGTTTTAAGACAGAATATTCCCCAAAAAGCAAGCAAGTATGGTCATTTTTAGAGCAGCAGTTTTTTGATTTAAAGTCTGACGATTTTTCCTCTGTTGCAAATTTTTTAAGTAAATTACATTAATATTATCCTAATTTCTCTTTTTTTTACATGATCCTACTTGCTTGCTTGCTTTATTTGTACAAAAAGTCATACAACTCCAAATGATCTTATAAAACATTTAAAATCATTTTAATGGAACACCAACAATATATGAATTTCGATGCGTTCAGCAAAACTTCGATCAAATTTTCCGTAATATTATTATATTATTATACCAATACTATTTATTTTTATTATTATATTAAATTCTTATTATATAATACTGGAAATAGTACTTTCGTTTTATTATTATATCAAATATATAAATAAAAAATTAATAAAATTACCAAATAAAATCAACAAGTATTATTTTTTTTAAAAATCAATAAGATAGCCTAATAAAATCAAGGAGAAACCCTTTTTGAAAAAATCAATAAGATAGTCTAATGAAATCAAGAAGAAAACCTTTTTGAAAAAATCAAGAAGAATACCTAATAAAAACCCTAAGTTTCCTTCTTGATTTTTTCAAAAAGGTTTTCCTTATTAAAATAATAAGACTTCCTTCTTGAAAAAAAAAATCATAGAGAAATCTTGTTAATTTTGTTCTATTTTATTAGGTATCTATTATGTACTGTTTTTTCTGTGTTTAAACAGTAATACCAACAACAGCGATTATTGACTTATCTTTCTCCAGTTGGTTTGTAAATACCTTTCAGCGAATTCAAGTCGATCAGTTTTGTGGCGGGATAATAACCTTGACACAGACATCAGCTTTTGGCGAGTAATTCTCTATGAATCCTTTAAGAGGTAACTTATGGTTGATTTGGACACATTTACATTCATCGATTATCTGATTGAGACTCTTGATTGAGTTGCTGGCACAGTTGATTATTTTACGCCGTTCCTGATCAGAAAGCTTTTTTCGGGGCGCCTATTTTTTTTTTGTACGATCAGCACTCGGATAATTTGTAAAATTTTTGACAACCACTTGTAAACAGTTTATTTTTCTAGCAATTTCCTGAAAACTTAAGCCACTTTTTAAATAAGCTGAAATGTTTCCTTTTTCTAAAATACTTAGATATGAACCACGCTTCATTTTATTTCAAATTGATTAAAATTTCATAAAAGAGCAATTCCATATGAAAGCGATTTAATTTTTCTTGTTAAATAATTAAAAATAATTCAATTATAAAAAATATAAAAACAATGAGAACAAGGTGGTCTCTTAAATGCTCTTCTCCTGTCCAAACAAGGAGTCGGGGCCCATTTTTTTATTGCTGATTCTTAAAGCAAAAATTATGAGGAATCCAAAAAAAATAAAATTAGCCGGGAAATTTAGGAGCTTCTGTGGAAAATCGGAAAATTTAATTTTCATGGGAAAATTTAATTTTCATGGGAAAAAAGGTAAATTTCTGAGAAAAATTAGGAAAATTTTATTTTTCAATTAAAGCCTGATTCAATACCTTTCCAACAAGCTATCACTCGTTGCGATCGCTTTAGTTTTTTAAAACAACTTTCAATGAGGTCCCTTATGAAGAATTCTTCAATTTTGTCACATGACAGTGGTACACACCACCACTAAACCAGTCACTATAAAAAAAAAAAAAAATATGTAGGTACATTATTTTTTGCTGGGCAATCGATTGAGACTATTTATTTTAAAATCGGAGAGGGGTCGTCCAAAAATTTGCCAATTTTGATCGTTTTCATATGGAATTGCTCAAAAAACAAAAATAGTTCTTTAATATTATTATAATATTTAACAAAAAAATGTTTGTAACATTAGACAAAATATCAAAAATCATTTTGAATTATAGCTATGCAATGCAGTGTATACAGAATTTTGAATCCAATAATGTTTACTTAGGGTTCATAAAATCGTTAGCCCTGAAAAACACCGTATAAAAGCAGGTCGGTTTGTGATTTAAAATTCGGTACTAAATTTCTTTTCGTTAAAATATGCTACATATAACATATAGTCAAATACCAAATTAGTAGATATTTTTATAAAAATTGTAAAAAAAAAATTTATATTGGAAAAAATTCCGGAAAGTTTTTTTTTTAGTTAGACCAACACTCAGGGGTTTTCCCCTACTAATACAGTGCATTGTGTTGATATTAGGAGGAAAGACGGTGTAGTGATTGACTTAAATTTGTCTATATTGTAAGGAACTGTAAATACCTCTGCTGGAAGTTTATTCCAAATACGGCTTGTCCAACTGATGAACGAGTTCTCTCTATAATGCGTCGTGCGATCGACAGGGCAATATACGACAAAGAAATGTGTTCTGATATAAAGCGAGTTTTATGAATTGGGTTGACAGGATTAAAAAAGCTGGATTTTTCAAACAAAAAAACTGGACATTTTCAAAACATGTTTTAACGAAAAACAACATTGTCAAGTTTTGTTTTGTATCAAGAATTTTTATTTAAAAAATAGTTCTGCACATTGTTAATTAACATAAAGTATTAAAATACAATAAAACTTAAAAATTAAAAAAAAAATAAAAATTTCAATACAGTCCTTGAAATATGTGAGACTTAAATAATACACTAAAAAATTAAATAAAAATTCAAATTTTTATTTTTTTATTTTTAATTTATAACGAGCTTTCTCCTCTGTATATTTACAAAATATATCAGACAATATTTACAAAAATTATCAGAATTATTAATCATTTGGGGTCCATTTCAACCATAACTTTAATAGAATTTTATTTAGACTGGTGTATCAATTGCTGGTTCTGGGCTGACTGATATCTTTTTTACTTTTTTGAACAACATTTGATTTTAGGTAAAGTGTAAATAATGTATTTTGAGAGACATTATAATTCAAACAATACAATTGTTAGTCATTTTTTCACATTTGCATTAACATCCCAGCAAAACTTTCTATTAACCGGTAACGAGTTATGTAATAATATTTTAACAGCCCAGGAAAACTTTGGTAATAGGTGAGATAAAGCAATGCATTACCTTGTAATGTACACTCCTTAACTGTATCATTATTTGCCAACAAAAAGTAATGAGATTCTGATAATGGGTTACACAATGCATTGCTTTAATGAGTTACCAATAGTTGGTTACGTACTGCATTACATCGTAATGTATAATGCTTACATTTCGCATTATTTTGAGACATAAAGTAATGAGTTACATATAATTGGACACTCATGGGTTACCTTGTAATGATACATCATAACCTTTCATATTATTACCAAACATTAAATAATGACTTACCGATCATCAATTTCCCAATGCATGCCTTATAAACTTAAAGTAATATTTAAAATATTTTTTTAAATCTATATTTTGACACATTACTTTGTGATTTTTTGTAAGCATGAGGGTAAGGTATATATTTTTACTATCAGAAACGAAAACTCAAAGCAAAACATTTCATTTACGCTTTAAGCAACCTATTGTTATATTTGGCGATAGCTCAGGTGGTAATGCTCTCGCCTAACAACCAGAGACCCCAGGTTCGAATCTTAGCATTACCACGTTATTAATTTTATTAAAACCAGTATTTGTAATAATTTTTGTTTATAAAATTTTTTATGAAAATATTTTTATAGCCACATTACTTTTTTCAACCCAATAAACATATAAGTAACCAGTTACTTTACCCATTACTAGGTAATGAGTGTACCCATTACTTTTAGGATCATCGCCTGTAAAATTCATTAGTGAAGTAAGGTGTGTTGTAATGCGTGGAGCCCTATGGCGATACATTACTTTACCCATTATTTGGTAATGTGTGGTTTTGCTGGAAAGGACATGTCCATCAGGTCAACTACTTACAAAACACTTATTAACTTTACGTTAAAATTAACCCAAAATTAAAGCGTCTGCAACGGTCGGTTATGCGTTGGCAGAACATGGGATTAAAAATATTGAGAGTATTGTCCTGTTACCCGATTGATAACACCGGCCACCGTTAGCCTAGCGTTGGAAATTCAAGAAAGTTTTGCTTTCCAAATACCTTAAATGCAATTAATTTTGTAAAATGTTTATAAAACACGCACCTTTTTAAACCAGCAGCTCAGTTCGGTATTAGCCTTTTATATAAATAATTCCTGATCGAACATGTAAAATATAAAAAATATTTTAAAAATATAATACTACGTGTCAGGTTGTAGCAATGTTTAAAACAATAGGAACAAAGAATTATATTTGTCTAGTACAATATTATTTGTAACTTTGGTAATTTCTAATATGGTGGTTTTTACAAAAACGACAGTGGTTTGCCAATACCATTTTTTTTTTCATACAGTTTACAACTACAATTCCATAATATATTACAATTATTATTCAGATACAACGTTTTCAAAAACATATTATTTTCAAGTTTAAAATCGTATATATCAACATAATACCGAGGATTTGCTGGGACTTTATATATACACTAACCCAAAGTTTTGTCCATACACCCATAAAAACTTTATTTTAATGTCTATATTTTTTTTTTTTAGCGAAAGGAACTATTTAAAAAAAAATTGCGTTTAATGAAAGACAATTTATTCAGCAACATTTACATTTCACGAAATAAAAACTAAACTAACTTAATTTTAAAGCCCAAAAATATATCCAAACACCAAAATTAACATTATCTAAAAATCTAGGAATCACTAAAAAAGAAAAAAATATGCATTGCACTTATATTGATTAATATGTATTGTAAGGATTTAAAAAATAATTCCTTTTAAGAAGTTTAATCGCGAAAATGGACAACAACGCAAACAAATATTTTTCAAAAGATGTTAAATTTTTAATAATTGATTTGCGGAAGAAAAAAGTTTTTGCGAAATTGTTAACGTGGTTGGACGATTCCATGCATCTGTACAATGTACTATCAATAATTATAAAAAAAAAAATCGAATCAGTTGAGATGGTGAAAGGAAGTGGAGCAAAAGCTGGCATCTGTAAGAGTTCAACGAAAACTATTAAGGTATGTATGTTGAACAAAACCCAAAGAAACCTGCCACAAAAATTGCATCTACATTAAACCGTGCACCCTCAAACAGTCCGAAATTTTTTGTACAAAATGGAGTATATGCCACAAGTGTCCCGAAACAAACCATTTTTATCTACAGCAAATGTTCAAAAAACGATTAAACTATTTCAAGGAGTTCATAAACAAAGGAGACGAGTTCTGGAAATCTGTAATATTTACAGACGAATCAAAGTTCAACATTTGTGGATCTGATGGCCGTCGAATGGTATATCGGAAGACTGGAAAGAAATATTAATCATATGGTAAAGCATGGAGCTGGTAACGTGATGGTTTGGGGAAATATTTCGGCAAGCGGTGTGGGAAACTAGTTTTTCTTGAAACCACAATGGACAAGAGGATGTACTTAAGTCTTTTAAAAGAAAACTTGTATAGTTCTGCAATAAAAATGGGTCTTAATAGAGACTTTTTCTTTGTTCATGACAACGTCCCAAAGCATTTGTCATTGGTTGTAAAGGCTAAGATATAATGTAAATGAACGCTTCCCCACCCCGTAAAACACCAGATTTAATTCCAATTGAACATTTGTGGGACCCCGTAGAAAGGAAAATAAGAAAATAAAAGAACGGATAACAAGATCCATTCAGTGCAATTTTTTTTAATTGATCTATTCGCTAAAAGAAAAATATATAGACGCAAAAGTAAAGTTTTAATGGGTGTATGGATAAAGCTTTGAGTTAGTGTACATAATTGCAATGAGTCACCAGAAATGACACATACAGAAATTATACTATTTTTAATTGAGTTTATATAAAGTTGCTTGGATTGCAAGGCGTTCAATATGAAAACAACAAATATTTGTTTACTTATAAAATTAGATTTTTTGTTTATTAAATTAAACAAATATATGAGGGACTTCATCTCAAGTGACCGAACTTTTAAAACCGATGTCTTGGGATCGGAATGAAACTTGAGTCCTATTGGGTAGTAGTTCTGACAGGATACATATAACTAATTACCTATTGTAGTTAGAAAATTTAGTTTAACATGTTTTCGATAGCGTTTTCTTCAATCTTAAAAAAAAAAAAAACATTTTTTTTACTTTTTTTTTTTAAATGGGGTTTTTCTTTTCCTTTAAGAGATTTTTTGTAGCTTAGTTGGTTGCGACCAAGGTTGCCAAACTTTTCAAGTGAAAAAATTGCTAGATTACGAAGAAAAAATGGCTAGAAGTGGCTAAATTCAGAAAATGATACTAAAACTCAATATTTGAATGTAAATTATTAATAATAATGAGCAGGGCAGCGACTTTCATGCAAATGTATGTTTGGAGCCAATCGATTTGACCAAGTGCTTTTAGGAATCAAAGAATTTTTAACAAAATGCCATCGATTTTTTATTGCATATTTTTGCATATATTGTTATAAATGCATATTTTGCCTTTAAGTGCATATTTTTTGCATCAAAATCAAGATTTACTTAAAAATAAAGAAAATTATGAATTGGAAAACGTTAACACAGCAAAACCACACATTACCAAATAATGGGTAAAGTAATGTATGGCCATAGGGCTCCACGCATTAAAATACACCTTACTTCACTGATGAATTTTACAGGAGTTGAGCCTAAAAGTAAGTAAAACTCATTACCTAGTAGGGGGTAAAGTAACTGGTTACATGGATTTTCGTAAAAAAATAATAAAAAAAAAATTTTATATTTTTATTATTTTTTAATTAAATTAATAATTCATTAATAATTCAATTATCGGTAACTCATTACTTCATGTTTTAAAATAATGTTGAATGTAAGGAGTACCTATTACAATACAATGCATTTTGTAACCAATTATAGGTAACTCATTACTTTATGCTGAAGGTAAGGCGTATTCAACATAAAGTAATGCAGTATGTAACCCATTTATTGCAACTCAGTACTTTTTGTTGGAAAATAATGATACCGGTAAGGAGTACACACTACTTGGTAATGCACTATTTTATCGCACCCATTACCAAGGTTTTCCTGGGCAGTTTTCCCACGTATAAAAACTGCTTACAAAAAGATATAAAATCAAGCGGGTTATCATGGATCAAGAGGTCAAAGCGAAGACGACCAACATAACAACTAGGACAAATTTTGTAAATGCCCTATGCTCCGAGAGGAGTTAATTGGAAAGAAGAAGCAGAAGAACATAGTACCAAACTAAAAAGAGGAACATCATGTTTCCATCTACTTAGACATTTATATTGGATTTTATTTTTAAAACAACTCTCTCGTGTAATAACAACGAATTTCAAAAAGCGACAACATTTAATTGCCTATTTTGTTGACTTTTAATACGTATTTCTGAATTTTTAGAAATACGGCATATTTTCGATTTATTAGTGAATGAAAGTCGCTGCCCTGATAAATAGATTTAACTCGAATTTAATGAAATTTCTCAATAAATTTAAATGTTTTGCTTAGTTTTAAAAACATTTAAGGTAAAATTTTACAACAAAACATAATTTTAAATGGAATGCAAAACTTACATATGAAAATTACTTGTCAAAATTTTGAATATTGTAAGAGTTGAAGCCCTTTTTTATGAAATTAACTGCAAAAAGTGTAGGAAAAAATGGCTGGTGAAAAATTTAATGGCTAAAGCTTCTGGCTGGATACAATCGAGCTATTTTTTAATGACCAGATAAAAAATGGCAAGATCTAGCCTGAAAATGGTTAAATTGGCGAACTTGGATGTTTATCTTTCTTCTTTTCTTCTAAAGTATTCTTTTCTTCTAAAGTATTTTTATTATTTGATATTTATAAAATTAACACATTTCTAATCTGCTAGTAAAAACCTATAAACAATCATGCTTGTAAGTTATCTCTGAAAGTTCATGAGATATTCCCATATGAAAATGTGAAATTCCAAATTTGCTCCAAATCAGGTCAAGTTTTAGCGGTTCAAGGGCAGTTTTTTAAAAATGTTTTTGGTTATTTAACCAAAAAAAAATTCGATTAAATAAAAAAAAACCAATGCAATATCTTGTTAAACTCAAAAACTTTATTATTTTGAAGTATAAATAAAAAAAAATTTTTGCGATTTTTCCCCCAAAAGAACCAACCAGTTTTACACCCAGCCACTTCTAAAGTTGTCACATTTCTTAAGCAAACATCAAATTTTGCACTCAACAAATTAGGTATGGAAAGCTGTTGTAGATAATCCAAAAACTAATTTATTGGATAACTGGCTTTAAATCCCCGCGTTAAATATAGACAGGGCAGAGAAAAATTTTAAAAATTTGCAAATTTAATGTTCTTTTTTTGAATTGTCGGATTTCTTAAATTCTGATATAAATTTTACAATTGTGACTTTAAAGCCTATTTAAGTCCAAAAAATCATTGGATTATATCTATTAATAAATATCTTATTGAATATTGAACATTTACATTTTAACAAAAACCGCCATCTTTACCTTCCTATTTGGATTTCTCAAGTTTTTGTTCTACCAAGAGTGCTAAATTTCATAAATATTAGAAATATATGATTAAGGGGTTTAAAGATTTCCTGTTATGGTATGTTTATCACCATATAAGGATTTAAAGTCGCAAATATGAAATTGATATCAGATTTTAAGATCGATTTGTGTCATAACGACTACCTAATATAACTCATCTTGACGCAATTTTCATCCCGATCCCAAAGTTCGATCACTTGAGATGAAATCCCCCATATTTTAATAAATTAATACAAAAGGGAAAACAAATTCATTATTAATATTCTCTTATTTAACGGACTTAATGTCTATTCGCTTTCGTACGTTTTTATGTTAAACATTCATAATAATTTGTTTATGGATGTTTTTGTTTTATTACTTCTTCTATTTCATATTTTTAGAATGTCAAAAAAAGAAATGAACAAAAAAAATTAAATCATATGCTTAAAATTTGCATTCCGATTTAACATCTTTACTTAGTATATGGAAGTTTATTGGATTTGCCCATATAAATAAGAACATTTTAACAAACATAGGATAGACTAGGGCGACTTCGTTACTGGGGCATGTTCGCCATTTATTATTGAAAATTACAAAGCATTGATTTTATTGAAATTGTAAGCATTCAAAAAAAAAAGATCTTTTAGCTCTATAAATAATTTTTTCAAAAAATAATTGGTTTAGAAACTACACCACTTTAACCAGTGCCGAATGTACCCTTGTCCACCCTATGCATTCCAAGATACAAACAAACTTACACACAAAATATAAATATGAGTATGTAAAAATTTTTGTGTGTATTATATTTAGAGCAAAACTTTTTTAAAACAAAAAAAAAAGAAAAATAAATAGGTCAAACACCAACGTCATTATTGTCACAAATGAGTGAGAAGACAGAATGTGCATACATTTACTCAGTTCCAATTGGGGTTGAAAATTCAAACATGTGATAACGTAATTGCGCCACATATAAAAATTTAAAAAGTACATTTTGAATAATTTAAATAAAATAAAATTTTATGTAGTTAAAAACTCAAGAAATTGTGCCAATCAAATGATTTGGGTGCAGCAAACGAATTTTGTGGCAAGTGAACTTTTATCCAGGAAACCCATATTTTATGGTCCCAGCAAAATTATTGTGGTTTTAACTGAATTTATGTTGTGTCAACTTAAAGATTCTGTTACCTCAACCAAACTATTCCACAGCGTTACATTTGAAAAATTTAAAACGACAATGTCGTGTCAGTGTCGCCAATGTGCTTACCAAATATGGGCAGGATTGGAGCACTGACCCTCCCACTAACTAACTAAGTGTACATATGTATTATGTGTTGAAATACTCTTTCTTATCATTAAGATATACATTCATTTGTAATTGAAAATTAAAAATGCTTTAAGGCCAAATTACATTGTAAATATATCGACTCCTGCACAACCTACCGGATCTGTTTTTGGGTAAATATTTCCTTTCCACATAATAACAAAATTATAACTATGGGCTTAATTAGACCATAAATAGTATTTTTTTTTTTTTTTTGCTTGTTAACTAAATAATAAACGTTCTGAATGTGGGTTAAATCGGACGATAAATAACATATTCGTAAATTTGTCGACACCTACCGGGCCCAAAATATAGATATACTTATCGCAGCACCAAACTAACAAAAGTTGTGAATATATTTTAGATACCTCCAGTGGAGTACGATTTAATATAAAGGGGGATTTTTTAGCAGCTTTCTTTTTGAAAGCTCAGCTGTTATTGTGTAACATGTTACTGTTAAACATGTTCAGTTTGGTCTATAATTTAACCAAACGAACAACGCTTGCAGATTATTGAATTTTATTATCAAAATTCATGATCGGTTAAGAAAGTGCATCGTGCACTTCTTCCAATTTATGGTCAGTTTGGGCGACCTTCTGAGGCGGCTATTCGGAATCTTATGACTAAATTTCTCTCCAAATTTGCATACGTAGAATGCGGACAGACGAAAATATCGCAGCTGTATTCGCCAGTGTTGTTGATAAACGTGAATTATCGATTCGTCGCCGTTCGTAGCAATTGCGGAAGGATTTATGTGTAAAACCTTTTAAAATACAGCTGGTGCAAGAATTGAAGCCACACCATCTACCACAACAGCTACCTTTTGATGAATGGGCGCTGGCAAAGTTGGATGAAAATTCACTTTTTTTATCGAAAAATTGTGTTCAGTGACGAAGCTCATTTCTGGTTGAATGGATACGTGAATAAGCTAAATTTCCGAAGAATGCACTGCTTGGTGTGGATTATGGCATCATTGGACCGTACTTTTTTAAAGACGACGAAGGCAGGAACGTTACTGTGAATGGCGAGCGCTACCGTGCGAAGATTAGAATTTTTTTTTGCCAAAAATGGAAGAGCTGTACTTGGGTGACATGTGGTTTCAACAAGACGGTGCCACATGCCACACAGCAAGCGAAACCATGGACCAATTGAGAGGCGAATTCGGTGAACAATTTGCAGCCTAGACCGTGCGATTTAATGTTGTTGGACTATTTTTTGTGGGGCTATGTTCAGGCTCATGTCTATAGGGACAAGCCCACAACGGTTGACGCACTGGAAGTCAATATTGAAGAATTTATTTGAGAGATACCGGCCGATATGTTGGAGAGAGTATGCCAAAAATGGCATTTTTTAATTTTAAACAGAAGTTTGGATTTACTTGTTATTTTCTGAAAAAAATGCGATTTTATGAAGAACAAATGTGATTTTTTTTAATAACAAATGGTATTTTTGGAATAACAAATGTGGTTTTTGAATTTCAAATAGAATCGTCTGAATTTCATTTGCATATTTGCAATTACATTTGCCATTTCTAAAAAATATTTTTAAATTACAATTGTTATTTTCTGAAATGCATTTGATAACAAAAAAACAAAAATAAAAAAAATATTGTGTTTCGTTGTATTTTTTTATGGACTTTACGGCTAGAAAAAGTCAAATTTAATATTTTCAAAAAGAGTCAAAAGTTATAACCCTAATGTACATGTTTTTTCATTGTTTTTGCTTAACATAATTGATATCAGATATTCCGCAAAATGCGGCATTTTGTTGACCTTGGTACAACCGAATGTTTGTTTTTACAACAAAATTTGGTTAATGCAACTGAACTTTAGTTGCAACATCTGAAATATTCCGAAATAACATTTGAATATGGTGTGAAAACACGTCAACTCAATCACCATTCGGATCGACAATCTCCGATTTCAATCAAACTCACCATAACTGTCATATTTCCAGACCCTTTCGGTTTCCGAAATATAACGTCATGAAAACTGTAAAAACAATAAAATTTGAGTAAAGTATCTTTACAAAATTTATTATAACTTTTAAACTATACAAGATACAAATATCGTGTTGGCCTTATTTTTTAGATTAAAATATACTCTTTATATGCATATTGATGTTTTTCATGGAAGGGTCAAATTTAATTTTTGAGGGTCTTGAGTTCAAATGCCCATATTGTTTATTCTTAAATCAATATATGCTTATAATTAAACTCTCCTCTACATTTTAGTGAAATTTGGAAATGTTATCTCGATTAGTATCTGAGTTATAGTCAACAAATAAAGGTCTTATTTCGGAAACCGAAAAAGGCCGGAATCTGAAATTTAAGATTCGCCTATTTCTTGGTCGATCCGAAAATGCCATTGACATGTTTTCACTCTATAGTTGTATTAAGCGATTTTATTGATTGTATATTAAAAATTATCCTGTTTAATAAACCATGTCGTGAAATTTAATTGATTACACTATGCTACACAGAAAAATCACTCGTCAAATGACCTAGTGTATGTTGTAATCTAGCTGATTGTATTACAAAACCGGTTTGAGAAGTTGCAATATACCCTCAAATTTTCGAGATAACGGTAAATGCGACTGACGCATTTAAACATTTGTTAATCAGTAATTTCATATCCGACTTTAAGTTTAAAAAAAAATTACCTAGTTTTTCTAAAAATATATATTTTCTTTAGAATACCAATATAAATAGGTAGAGACTTTTTTTAAAACAACGAGTGTTTTTCCCCATATTCTATTAAAACAACAATATTCTTTAAATTAATGTTTTTCTGGGTAAAAACTTTTACTTATTTATATTAATAATATAAAGAAGTATATATATTTTTTTTAAATACCGTTTAAAATTTCAAAATCGGTTAAAAAATTATCGAGTTAGAAATGCATTTAAACATTTTGTAAAAAAATTCTTTGAGAGTATACTGAAACTTCTGAAACCGGGTTTGTAATAAATACACTCATCTAGACTTACAATCTACACTAGGTCACTTGACTAGTGATTGCAATTTTTGGTTTTTTGTAGCACCGTGTTATTGGAAGAAAATTTGTATGGAAAATATCGTGATAATTAAAAGATGTGAATGGGGTATTATAATTATTTCAAAGAAATATGCGTATTTTAAAGACCACAGTTCTTTTTGTAATTTCCAAAGACTTTAAACTTATTTTTTTTGTATGTACATATAATTATTTTTTATTAAAAAATGAATAATAACTAATCTTATCGTGATTTTTTTTTATCACCGTAAATGCCAATTTCTTTAAAGCTATTGCAAAACAAATTTATTGATACGAGTATATAAGAAGTAAATATACAATGACTGATATTAAGTTTTTGTATGTATTAAGTTTGCCATATTTTAAAATATCTTCAACTTATTATTGAATTGACCCACCGACCATTGTATATTAAATTAAACTAAGAATGGATTATAAATAATGTAAATATCCAATTTCTGATTCCGAATATCGTTATGCATTATCTCGTATCATATCTGAGATATCCAATTTTGGTTAAAACTATTTAAATATGTGTATCTTGTTTATCGTTTTTCTCGATAACAACTTTTTGCCTTATGGATCAAACAATAATAAGCTGACGATGTATTTTTGAGGAATTCCAAATTGATAAGATTTAAATAAAAAGTTGAACAGTATTGTTTTTTTCAGATATAGTTACAACTAAGAAAAGTTAATAAGGACCGGTAACTTGTTGAAAATACACAGGTAAAAATTGCCAACAGTTCAAAAAAAATATTACTGGTAATCCACTGTTATTTTTGTAAAACTAATAGAAATAAAATCAATATTGTAAAAATTAAACAATATTTTTTTTTGAAAAGCAAGTGTTTTGCAGGTGCCGTTAACAAAATTATTTGCCAGTTTAGGTCTTTCCAATTGTACAACCATTCAGTAGCATTATCTTTGTTTAATAATTTCAATCCCGACATGTTTTTTAAATTCGCCAAATTAAGACATGTCTCCGTACAAAATTTAAAAAAAAAAACACTTTTTTTATCATTAGAGAAGACATATTAGCTTTTTTATACCATTTTCTGAAATTGTATCTCTGTTACTCGAAATAAGTAAAATTTAATAAAAATATATTTTATTATATTTTATTTCAATGCTTTTCATTCATTTTGGACTTCTATGAAATTATTTAAAAACTAGTTCCAATGCATTTTGCAAGACATTCATGAAGAGTTTTATTTATTCAAAAAGCTTTTTAATATCAAAAAAATGTATGAAAATGTTTCATAAATTCTATAAACCCTTCATTGTCGGAATGATTAATTTAATTTCATGAAGATTTTCATTAATTCTACAAACATTTCATAAACATTGACTTTAATGAAAATTTTTTCATTAAATCTATGAAAAGTTTCAAAGGACGAGTTCCGGTGACAATTTTAATCAGAGCTATGAAAAAATTTATTACTGAAGTGAAGATAAATCTCTCAGTTCATAGTTTGGCATATTTATATATTCGATATACTTTTAGTTACTTGGTGAACCGAAATTTTGACTACTTTTGGTTTTTCGCTAATAAAATCGTTGGAATTGAAAATTTCGAACAACACTGAAATAGGTGTTTACTTATTTTCCATTTAGTATCAAAATATACAACTTTCATTAAGATTTGGAGTTCGATGCAGTGTGGTCATTTTTTAAGTATGCCCAATGCTAGGTCCTCGAATGTTGCTTAAAAAATTTCGAAACAAATTAAGACTTTTTTCTTGAACTTTAATAATATAAGATTAATTCTATCCAAAAATCTATTATTTTGAAATAAGAATCACACATAAACTTTAAATAAATTTAAACATATAAACTTTATCACTTACAGGCGTCATATTCTAGCCATAAACTTTACAATAGAAAAAAAAAAAACGAATAAATAAACTTATTAAATGGAGATTAGGAAACCAAATCAATATAAAATAAGAATAAAATACAAAAAATAAGAATATATAAAATTTTAAAAACTTTTTAACCCAAATAGTGGATCTTTAAGTGTTTGAGAAAGATGTCTTTCTTTAAGGCATCACAATATAACAATTGCATTTATAAGTTAATATGAATACAAAAAAAGATTCAAAAACAAAATATACAAATCAATAAAAAAAAAATACATCAGAAGTTTTTTTAACGGCTCGTTTTCAAAACTGATTTTTAAAATTTATTTTTTGAAGCACAAGTTTTATTTTTAATTACACTCATAGAAACAAACCTTTAAAAATGGCAAAAAAAGCTACTAAAAATTAGTTAAAAATGAAGCGGCAAAAAAACTGGTAAAAATACCAGATTTTTTTGCTAATTATTAATAAAATATGAACAGCAAAAATAAATCAGTTAACTTCACAAAATTTAAGTTATATTCGAGATGAATTTTAGTTAATTGAAAATAGCAATTTGATCTGCTAAATGCAGCAAATATTTGTAGACTAAAAATAGCAAGCAAAACTGTAATAGCAACAAATTTTTTATGTCAAATTCAGTAGAATGCAAATAATAGGATATAGAATGCAAATATAGGATATAATCAACAGAAATTTTTGCTTAAAAGTTTTAGATTGCTGATTTCAGAAGGACAGATTTTTATTCGCATTAAAATATAACTTAAAAAAAATACTCAAAAACATCACATTTTTTTGTCTACTGATTGCTGATTTTAGCAGATTAATTTTATACTTTCAATTAACTAAAATTTAACTCAAATATAACTTAATATTGCTATTAAAATTGTAAATTTAACATATTTATTTTTGCTATTCTTATCTTACTAATATTTAACATAACAAATCTGCTAATTTAACAGTTTTTTCTGCAACATAGTTTTTAACTAATTTTTAGTAACTTTTTTTTTTTGCTATTTTTACAGGTTTATTTCTATGAGTGTATGAGAAAAATTTACTAAAACTGACGTTGCTAAAATTATTAGATTTTTTTTTTTTTTGCTAAATTTTAGTTTAGTAAGAACAGCAGAAATACAACTGTTAAATTTACAAAATTTTAGATATATTCGAGATAAATTTTAGTTAATGAAAAATAGCAATAAAATCTGACAAAATCTGCAAAAAAAATTTCCTAAATTGTACTTATAGAGAAAAACCAGCAAAAAAATTTTTTGCTATGTGTTTGATTTTGGTATTAAGGGCCAACTTTGACACCATTTATGGCATTAACTTTTTTTGTATTTCAGATAGGTGAATTTAATCACTTTTAAAATATCTACTCAATTATTGAAGAGATAAAACATGATTCATTTTTAAATTCAAAGTCAACTTTATGAATGCAGCAAAATATTTGTCAGTTAAAGTCGTAGTTAGTCTTAGCTAAGCCTGAGGCTGATTATGCTAGAATTTCTCTGTTCGAGACACAGGCGTATCTTTTTGTTTTTGAATATTTCTCAAATATCTCGCAATTTTTAAAAGAGAACGATATACCAAAACTTCGTAAAAAAAGTGTCTGGTGTAAATGAATACCACAGTATATTTACATCCATGTAAATTAAGTTCCTTTAAACTTTATTACCTAATTCGTTTTAGGGCTAAGTTGTTTATAACATTATTCTTGTTATAAAAAATGCATTCAATATGAACACTTTTTTTTGGCTTTTTTGTGGGAGGAAAATAAATGATGTAAACAACTTCAATCAAATTCTTGAAATTTTGCTACTTTAAAAAAGTAATAAATGATGAAAAACCTAGAGATACTTTATTCAAAATCTTTAGCCAGCATTTCTGAACTAAATGATTTTCAGCCCTTTCATCTTTAAAAAAAAAAAAATTCTTGTAATTTCACTATCACAACAAATCTAATCGGATGTTTGTAATTAAAGATTTTTGAAATGAAGTACATATTTACCCCAATATTAACTTGAATTTAGCATGCATTTTGTTCAAGAATTGGCTAAATATTTGTATGAGTTTAATAGCAGGCACATGTGTTGGCAAATAAAACAGGAACATAAATATCACTTCCCGAGTAAAAACAGTCATATATTATTTTATATTATTTAATGCGACTTTATCTCGTTATATATTGCTTTGTATGGCAGTTATAATGTTTGTTTTTTCGAAAAAATTTTATATGCCCAATATCTAAATGTATCATCCCAGGAAAAAATTACACATTCCAAAAAGAAGGTGATGCCCACACTTGCTTACATAACTCATTGCCAAATTTAGTAACTGCAATACCAAACATATTCCAACGATACAGTCAGAAATGCAAGTAGTATTGTAATCAATTCTTTATTATTATTATTACTTTATTAATAATCGTATAATTACAAATTATATACTATTACCCTAACCGCGCACTAGCTACTATGGCTTTCGACGCGTTTTAGCGAAAACAGACCAGTGCCTCTGGTGGGAATCGAACCCACGACCCCCGCACTGTTAAGCCAGTACGCTACCAACTAGGCTAACAATGTTATTAACTTTTAGTATGTATAACTTTTAGTACTCAAGAAGTAATTTTCTTAATAAAAGGACGTTATTGGAAGTAGTTCCGTATTTTGAAAAAAGATGTTATACAGTTTTAAAGAATTTATCTCATATATTTTTTCAAACAAATTTTTATTTGCAGGAAAAATTTAGTAGTTTTTTAGTAGTTTAGTAGTTTTAGTTGAATCGTTTATTTTCTTTTTAATTGTTCTAGAAAAATTGTCATGTTGACTTCTGTGATATTTGTGGGCCTTTAAAGAATGAATTCTTTAATTTAGATTTAAGATTTTCGAGTGGATCTACAACATACATTTGATTTATTAAATTCATTTTTGATATCTTTAGAACGGTGCGGTGTGTTGCTTTATTTCTTTGACTTTTCTTTTTTTAAACAGTTTTTATATAAAGTTCACTTTAATTCGTGTCGCATATTTTTACTTCAAATAAACATTTTATAACATCTTAATATATGAGAATAAGAAATTCATGTTTTAATTGAATTGAAAGTCTTGACGTTTTGGCATACAAACATTCGGCTATGACGAAATATTTATGTCACTCACACCAACGCAATTTCATATAATTTCACATTTTTAATACGATCTCTCCAAAATTTTACAATTTCTCCCATAATATTTTTTTTACTTTGAACAATTTTCAACCGAAAACGCATACACTTTTTATTAAATTTATCGCAAACAATATTTTTAAGAAATCAAATCAAAGTATTCACAATTTTTCGAATACATTGTTTTAGTTTTTAAAGACTTTGTCGGAAATTATAAAAAATTATAAAGACATTTTACCTCGGTTAATAGTGACCACTTAGGGCCGATTACTGAATGGTCCAGTTAAAATTAAACAAACAGTTAAATTTAAAATTTATACGGGAAACAACAATAAATGTGTCAGTTAAAGTCCCAGTTAGTAGCTAATGGGACATTCTGTAATCGGGCCTTAGTATCAGTTTTTTCTTTTAAACTTTTAAATTAACATTCATGTATTTTTTCATTATTCTTTAGTAATTTCAAATAAAATGTGTTATCATTATTTTTTTTTTTAATAAATGGTTTAAAAACTTCAATTTTATTTGAACTTTTCTATCTTTCAAAATGCAAAGCTCACCTTTAGTGAAAAATTCATTAAACCATTTATTCGAAATTGGATCTGATTGTATTCAATTTTATGTATTACGATATTATTAAGTACAATGATATCCGGTCAAAATTCGGATTCAATTTGATCCACTTCAATCCAATTAAATCAAATTTGATCCACGTAGATATAATTGTATTCGCCATTTTGCGGATTAAATTGTATCTGATTAAATATTGGACTCTTTCTAATTAGATATGCCACCATATAAGTTCTTTTACTCGGGTTGTTACGTAAATATTTACAACATTTTCATAAAGCTTTAAAATAAATGCTGTTGGGATTTACTAAACGTTTTCGGTTTACTACACTGAAATTAAATCTTATCGCTAAAATTTGTTCGATTGTAATCGTATACGGTTTTTTGTAAAAAAAAAAAAGTAACCAGCACAGCAAAATAAAGACTGTAAACCTTAAATTTGATACCTACATTATTGACCCAAAATTTAGATTTTGACTAATATTTGAAGCCTTTTTAAATCGAACTCATACCAATACTGAACTCAAAAGAAAAGTCAGTAAAGTCAGCAACATTATTGCTGGGTGGAGCCTTGCAGAAAATTTACTAATATCAGCTAAAAAATTAGAAAAATCGGCAAAAATGTTGCTAAATTTAGCAAATTTTTTTGCTGATATCAATTTTTCTACAAAAATGTTTCTGCCTTTACTGACTTTTTTTTAATGCAGTATTGGTAAGAGTTCGATGTAAAATGGCTTCGAATATTATTTTTTGACAGACGTTGTCAAAGCATAAGCCCCTAAAGTTTGCCTTGTCATATATTTTTTATAATTTCAACGCAAAATCCACTTTTAAACTTATGGAATCTAAAAAAAGCAAAAAATATCGATTTTTTTAAGTTTTTTGTGCGATTACTCAAAAACTAGATCCCACTTAGTAAAAGCATTTTTGCAATTCGAGGCACTGAGTATAGTACACTCAAAAAAAAAGTTAGTTGGCAGTTTTGTTAAACTTCTATTTAAATTATTTAACTAACTTTCAGACTTCTCCGCTGACATCGTTTTAGCTAAAATTTTAGTTTAACGCTTTTACCAAAAAATTAATTTTGAACTAATCTAAACTAATTTACAAATCTTAAACTAAAAAAACTACACATCAAACAAAGGCACGCATGTGCACATAAAAATTGTGAATATTAAAAAATATAAATAAAACATTAAATAAATAATTAAAAAAAAACTAAATTAATGATATTTTGATAAATCTGAAAATTGAAGATGCAGGGAAAAAAAAATACGCTTTGGTCCTACTGTACAACACAATAAATTCCAGTCTCAGGTACACAGAGAGAAAAAACATAGTTAAATCAAATAGTTTTCATATTTGATTTAAAAATATTATATATTTAAAAAACATTTATAAAATAAATATTTAAAATAAATATGTTCGTATTTATAGTTGCAAAAAAAAAAATAGTTTGACATCTTTACACAAGTAATTTTTGCAGACTCATGAAGAAAACACATAAACATTTAATCAAGATTAAAAAAATATACTTTTAATAAAAATTTTGTGGTTTTTAAGTATTTCTTGTGAATTTATTTTATAAATAAATGGTTAGTGCATAATATTAATGTCAAAAATACTTAGCCCCGTATTCATTAAAATATTAAACAGCATTTCAAATACATTTTAGTTAAACACAAATTTTAGCCTTAAAACTGTATTCATAAACGAATATTAACTTTTACACAAGGTTTAAAATAGGTACTTTAAGCTAATATTCGTTTATGAATAGGTACAGTTATAAGGCTTAAAATGGGTTTTGACTAAAATGTGTTTGGAATCTGATTTAAGATTTCTTATGAATATGGGCGTTTATCATTTAAAACCAACTACACTAAGAATAAAAAAAGTATTACAATCAAGTAGAAACATACTTAAAATAAATGAAAACGCTGTTGTGTTTTAACTAAAATGTATTTGAAATGCTGTTTAATATTTTTATGAATACGGGGCAAAGGGTTTGTATGACATTTAGCTATATTTTGAATATTTCATACACGCATGTAAGTAATTGAGAATTATTATGTTTCATTCATAATGTTATTATTATTTCCGGATTTTTTATTTAATTGCACTATGTTAACGCTGTGGAAGTCCTGAAATATATATTTAAAACAATAACAAAAAAATTTATTAAAATTTCAGAAAAATAAATTAACTAAAGTAAAAATAATATGTGTACTAAGTTTTTCGGTTTTTTTTCTATCTACTAAGCTATAGCAAAAAATTTTGTTCATATTAACTAGTCGATTTTAGTTTTGAAAAAATTTTGCAAAATTTACTAATTTTTTGCTAAAAATCAGCTCACTAATGTTCAGCAAAACACTTTTGCAGATATTAGCAATTGTTATGCAAGGATTGTGCCAGTGAAATTAATGAGTAATGATTGTTTTACAACGCAGTGTTATTTGTTTTAATGACTGCTAAAAATAGAAGCAACACTCAGGAAATTCTTCCTATTTATTAATGTGTTGCCTTCTTTGGAAAGTTAATAGTGGAGAGATAAAATGTGGTGAAGGATGAAGGGCTTCAAACATGGCAACACTGTAATTGCGCGAGATAAGCCTTAGAACAGTTGATGCTCGACGCCTGATGTAGAGTTGACGAATTAATTGAAGCTTTTTTGTTTCATAGCCCTGATTCATTATTTTACTTCGGTGGGGTTAAGTGCTATGGGAACACCGAAGGTGGGCGTTGCAATGCATATAAGTGATAGCAAACTCATATATATTATTTTTCTAAATTAATGTTGACGTCATCGGGAATCGAACCCGTTACCACCTGTGTAACAGTCCAACGCGCTAACCATTACACCACAACGACCACATCCCTATAGTTAAATGACTACAATGATATTAAAAATTACTATTACCGTTTACTACACGAATGACTGCCATGTAGTTAAGGGAAGAATTTTCTTAGTGTATGAATTTTCTGGGATAGCATTAAGCCTTTAAAGGCTGAGATCGAACATGACACTACATTTAAAAAAAAAAGCCTAAAATCGCCAGTTTGTAATATTCCTTGTTGGCTAATTCAAAAAAAGTGTTCGTGCAACATAGTAAGAAGTAAAAATACTATATTAAGTATAGCAACCTAGACGATAATCACTCTATTAAATAAAGTTCTCTTTATGTTGTTTGGAAAATCGTGAGATTGGTTCCATTTTGAACATTCCTATATCACTTCGTAAACATTTCTTTTTCAGCAGCATTATTAAATGATGGTCATCAATGTTATTGTTTTACGACTTTCGTCTGCCTGCTGTTTTTATTTAGCTACCAAGTGCGTCATCACAGCACGCTGCCACTTGACTGTCGTTGGCGATATTCGTTTCGTTGCAATTGTCTAGCCTCCAGATAATTACGTCTAACAACAACAGTTTGTATAAAAACTTAATGAAGGGCGAACGATAGAAGTGTTAAATCATTAAATACTTAAATTCAACATAAACCTAATGGTTAATCATCAGTTAACACATTACAATTGTTATAAACGAAAAAAAAAAAAGTGATGCAAGCAAATAAATGCATTTTCAAATGTTATCTATATAACATTTTAAATCAACGATACCTGTTGAGAATATTAAGAGATGAATGTTATTACCAGGGAGTGGAAGTTCATGTTTTTTCCTTAAGTCAATATCTTTGCGAATCATAGAATTTGCGTTAAAATTGCATCGATTTGGTAATGCATACATATAAATGCATATTTTGCTTTAAATGCATATTTTTATTAAACAAAAATGTTAAGTGCATATTTTTTTAATTTTTAGTGCATATTTTAAGATTTTCATGCATAAAGACCCTCTTAAAATCTGGACAAAACTAAACAGACATAACAACGTTCCAGATGTAATTACGAAATTGGTCACTTATGTCCTATATTTCACATTCCCATGAAAGTGAAAACAATAGGACTTTTTTGGTGCTTTGACTTTCACATACTCCATTTTTTTCGCTTTACTTTCCTGTAAATGAACCTTGGTGAAAGTAAAACGAAAGTACTTTTTACCTTACAAAAGTTTCTTAAAAGTATCTGTATAAATTAAACTTTAGTATTTTTTCTATCTATTTACATTAAAATAATGAAACTTTTACGAAAACTTCTATATAAATAAACGATTTTAAAAATAGTTCAATAATTTTAAAATTTTTATTCATATTTGTAAAAATCAGGAAGAAGAACAAAATAAAACAAGTGGAAGCATTAAAGTCCGATGTGCCGAATTTGGTATAAAAAAGATTAAATTCGGCTGTGCCGAATTTTTTGATACCCTCCATCTCATTGTTTGAATTAACCAGTGCAAGTGAAAATAATATATATATATATATCTATATTCCTTGTAAAAATAACAATAACAACATTGTTGTTTTTATAAGTAAAATAAAATATGATTAATTAATGTATTTGGGGTGAAGAAAAAAATGTTGTATCAATTATCGTTAAAAGCGAACTGCACTGTATATAAATACAGATAAAGATTTACACAATTCAATATATATGGTTTGTGTCTTTGCTATAAAAAAATCGTCGATATTCAGGCGCTGAAATCGCTATGTTTAATTTCTATGATATTAAATATATATTTGAATTGGGAGTTAAAATCCAATTAATATTCTTTTAAGAATCCAATTGCAATTGATGGAAACGTCCAATTGGGAAAATTGTCAATAGCGCCATCTATTAAGTTATAAAGAGATAGGTTTAAAGGGACAGTAATAAGAAAAAAATTGTTTTAAAAATAATAAATATATTGTGAATTGTGCGCCCCGGTAGGCTAGTTGGTAGCGTGCTGGCTTATCAGTGCGGGGGTCGTGGTTTCGATTCCCACCAGAGGCACTGGTCTGTTTTCGCTACAACGCGCTGAAGGCCATAGTAGCTAGTGCTCGGTTAGGGTAATATTTATATAATTTGTAATTATGTGATTATTAATTAATAAATAAAATAAATATTGTGAATTAGTAATTTAATTTAATATCTAATTGTAATTGAGAAAGGACCTAATTGGAAGAATAACTGGCTCCTCCATTTAAATTGTGAAGGGAAGTTTATAAAAAAAAAGAAAAAAATATTCTTAGGAAAAAAACTTTTGTTTTGTAAATGAAACGAATTTAGTAGAAAAAAATCTAACACTCGATTAACGAGGGTTATGTGGTCAAAAAATAAACTTAGTTTATTGCAATAATTAGATGCAGTTTGCTTATAACACTTGAAATAGGGGAAAAGCACAAATCGATGCCTCAAAGTAACCAATATTTGTAGAAAATAATATTATCCATACATGAAATATTTACATATAATGTAGCACTGAAATAAGTATTTTTCTATAAAACAAAACCCGTAATATTAGTAGAAAAAAGCCACAAAATAGGCTTTTAGCAATGTAAGGAAAATGAATTGTATTAAATACAAAAACACTTTAATTTTAGCGAAAAACATACCGATTTGATCTAAACATGCTAGGAATATTATATTTTAATAATATTAATAAAAACTTTAAATGTTTTTCATCTTATGTTTCACTGAAACACAAATTAATGTTCAAAGTTATTCTGCAGGTTTGTTCTCAATGAAGGAAGTTTTTTTGGGATAATAGTTGGTTTTAAAATCAGTAGTGACAATTTACAGAATTGATAAAAACTGTGGAAAGAGTTGAGAAATCGTTTGCATGCACTGACAGGAATTTAATATTACATTTTAAGCAAAGTTATGCTTTTTTCACATGGACTTTTAAAAAAGCATTTAGGGGTCCAAGAAGGTGATTACGTAGAAATTTTTGAACTGTTTTGTAAATACTACATAAACATAGTTTAAGTGGCAATCGTTTCAGTTACATATATTCAGTTGAATTGGACAGAACTAAAGGGAAATGCAAATTGAAGTATTTATGAAATCTGTGGATATAAGAAGTCCGTTATATCAGACATCATTTGTACGGAGTCTTGTTGACGAGACAAACAATTTAAATAAAATGAATTCTTTATAACAAAGATCCATATTGCAATTTTTATTGTTATTTCAGAGGGAAATTAGTGTTTTAGTGAATTAGTTTTAGTGAATTTAGGGTTTAAAAAGCATACGCGAATTAAAAAAAAAAAGATTTAAAAAAATGCGCTTGCTGAGACATACATAATGAAATAATTATTAAATACCCGTTTACATTACAACACACGTGTTTATACTATACATCACATAAGTCAAACGGAAAGTGTGATAATATTAAGTTTGTCAAAAAATTAAAAAAAAAAATACTGTGTGTGTTTAGAGTGTTTTCGTGACACAAAAAATTAAAGAAACTGGTATTTTTTCAAATTATATAAATCCAAAAATTGATCCGGTGACAAATTAACATGTTTTGTTGACATATTAAACTTTTGTCAAAAATTCGTAAATTTTTTGGAAGCAAAAATCGTCCAACAGTCATTTAGTTATTTTGGGTATTAAATATCGTCAAAATGACTATAAATCGTCAAACCTGGCAACACTGCATGTAATTGCTTCTAATGCATACATACATACATACAGGCACGTAGCTAGAAATTTGTTTCGGGGGGGCTTTTCGATTTTTTTTTGATTATATATTTTTTTTTGCACACTAAAGTAACAGCTTTTTCTTTTGTTTGCTAAATTTTTACCTACACGTAATGGGCAATCATGTATTAATAATAGAAATAGCTTTCTGATTTCATTTTGAAACAAAAACCTCCTGCATAAAGTACATTTCCTTAAAATGCATTTTTTCATTTTTTACTTATTGTGTTCATTATTTTGCGAATTTTGATGTCTATATCGCGAAACAACGCTTTAATCTGTTTGATCACAATTCACGAAACACATCAAATTTGAAAACGTTAGTGTTCTTTAAGTTGGATATGCATCGTTATTGTCTAATTACGTTAAATTTTTAGCTAAATATTAATTTTTAGTTTCATTAAATAAAAAAAGGATTATGCGGAAAACTTTTTGAAAACCACGAAAAATAAAATTGCGTTACTTTATATTTTTATGTGCTAATATACGTCTAGAGTAGCTAAAACTTGATAAATGTAAAAAAAGTAAAAAAGTTTCAACTTCTAATAACCCGATTAAAATTAATATGATGCTTTATATAATCATACGAAATTTAATATGAGTCTTAATAAAGTTTTATCCGAGAAATGGGCATAATAATTATATTTGCATTAGTTTAGTTTTAATTTGATAATATCAGATTAAATAACATCCGAATAATGACGCGATACAATTTAATACGATTTTATACAGCGGTATAAATTTATATGTGAACTGATACTGAAATATACAAAATAAGCTATAGTTGTGTCCGGTTTTTGATTTTAAAACTTCATGAAAATCCAAAATATCTATTAATCCTTTTAGACTTTAGCCACTTGCAAAAGGTTTACAACTTTATAATTTGTAACAAATTCCATAGCATTTGGAAATTTTATTATATTCAAAAATAAAAAATATAAATGAAGATTTTGTGGTATTTATTAACTTACATCATTGAATAACAAAGACGGAAAAAACGTTGAAACTAAATTTAGAGTCTTAGATTGAAAAAAATCTTAGACTAAATTAAGAACTCATAATGTTACAAATGAAACAAATTCTTTTTTTAGGGTTAAGAACCAGAAAGAAATCAATTCAAAAGACAAAAATTTGGGGGTAAATTTTGTGTATAAAATTATACACAAAATGATGCAATTAATTGTATTGTATTGATGTAATACACATTTACATCCAAAATATAATTGACAAATTTTCTAGTGTGACTCTGCATGGGGTAATATACAAATTTATCTAAAATAAAATTGTGTTTTTTAAAATATGATATAATATCAAAATATATATTATTTTGCAATGTTTAGGTATATAAATATAACGTAATTATTAATTGGATTAGTTTTAGCGTATTCTAAATGCAATATACAATTATACGCAACTATATATGACATCATATTAAATTTTTTCTACGAAATTAATTTTATATAGAAAATTTATATAATTATGTCCGGTTAAATGCACTGGCAGACAAAACCTTATAAGTGCATATAAAATAATGTATTATTTTATGCAAACGTTTTAACTCGGGAAATTAAAGAATTATAACCGTCCAAAAACAAATTAAAAGCAAATACCCTATATAATTTGCCTGCCACTTATAAGGAAGCTTTTCCGATGGGTTTCCTTTGAAATTAAATTCGGATAGGTGATAAAGCAGCAAAAATATATGAAAAACGTATCTATTTTTAAAATTGGTGGTGAAAATTAACACATTTTTGTATGAAAATATGTTTAAAGTTTAGGAAATTTAGACTTATTTAAAAACAGCGTTCAAATCCTCGAGAAAACACACATTTTGAAAACCATTTTGACACTATGTCGTGGACCCCGGCTGCCACTTATTTGAATTATTTAAACAAATTATTCACTATTTTTTCCCCTTTTTCATATATCCGACTTCATGTATTGTATTAAAAAAATCGTAAATTTTACAAGCAAGCGTGATTGTAGTCTGAAAGAAATAATAAAGAAAAAATATAAAATTGGAAAATTTAAAAATTTAAAAATATACCTGACATCGCCTAGGTCTTATTTCCATCGCCTAGGTCTTATTTATTTCGTATTTTCCAATTCACTTTGATTTATATTTTGGACAATTTCAAACGCTTTTCAAATTGTCTTTAATCAATTTTTTAAATAAAAACAATTTAAAATGTCTAAAAAAAAAACTACATCGTTATTACTGGTTTAGCTGCTTGATTTTAAAATGTCGCATTTCAAGGAGCGCCGATAAAAATTTGTTTACATTTAGTCTAAAAATAAATTGAGAAAATTTGAGTCCCATTGGACCACGTTAACATGTTATGCATATCGATCAAAGTTTGAGGCTTAAATTTGTTTCAAAAAATTAAAAAAATATGAGATATCGAAATATATATCGTAAAAAAAATACTGAAAACTATGTTATGCGTGCGTAGCAAACCAAATTTACCAAAAAGATTGCACTGTAAGTAAAGTAACGACTTTTACGGCACAAGTAAACTTAATTTTGAGTCTTAGTGGTAGCTCCATTTTAAAAGATTATGTCAAAATACAGAGAAAAAATCATTGTCAAAAAAAAATTCAATTAAACTTTTGTTCGATTTCAAACTTACTTTCAATTAACTGTTTAATTGTTAACGTTGAACAACATTGAAACAAATGCAAAAATTTTAAAAAGTCGCCAAAATTAAAAAAAATCGTTTAAAGTTGAAAATTCGCGTTTCTTTAATTTTGGTCATTTTTTTTTTAAATATTTTTTTGAATTTTGGCGTTTATTTTGGGAGTTTTTTAAATTTCTGCAATTTTGAGGATTGTTTTGGCAATTTTTTTTTCAAATTTTGCGATTTTTCAAATGGTCTAATTTTTCCCAATAGTAAACAATATTCAATTAAATTTTTAATAGAAGTGAATAAAACTATATGTAATTGAAAATAATATTAATTAAATAGATACAAATTATTTTAGTTGTTACTACAATTGCATCAACACGACCGAATTTAGTTAAACTTTTGCTGAATCAACAAATATTTTAATTAAAACTCAATTTTAGTTTTTTCTGTTTAGTTTGCATTGTCTCAAACAATTTTTTGATTATATTTTAAGTCAAAGACTTCGAAATCTGTTATGAAAAGATTTTATTTATTGCTTTTTGTCGAAAATCAACTCTAACAATGATAGCCGCCCATTTGCAGGCGATGTTTTCTAACGAAATTTTAAGATTCGAATCATATAAAACTATTTCCTATTTGATCCAAGTCAAAAATAATTATTTTCATATTAAATTTATCAATAACATTGTTACTTTCTAACGAATTGTATTAAGTTTTTAAATTTGTCAAATCATTTCGGGGGGGGGGCTCTAGCCCCCAAGCCCCCCCTAGCTACGTGCCTGCATACATACCAGTTATAAAAACCTTCATACATACATACATACAGGGTAGCTGATGCATATTGTTACAATAAGAAATTTAAATAACTTTTTTATTTTTATTTCTTTGTTTTTACATTTGAAAAGCCATACAGTATTTTTAATGGCTTTTAAGAAACAATTTATTTAAAATGACTAACACGCCTGAAGACATCAAATGCAAGCGAAATTCCGTGCAAATTACAGAGAAAATTCCAAGCTAAGGGGCAAGTCTACTGCGTTCAATTGCTTGTTGTTTGATTTTTTTAAAGAAGAGAAATGAAAATCCTTAAGCAGAACTGCCCGTATTGACTGTCTGGTGATAAATATATGAGCAAAAATATTCCATGTCGAAACTCTAGAATTGACTTGTATTGCAGCAACTATGGCAACAATTGTTTCTTACATTCGAACTGAGAAATTTTGATTAAAAGGCGTCCTAATGATTGTTCCACGATTGACAAAATAATTTACGAGCCCAATCTGCTCGGAGGAGTGCCGCCTAATGTGCCCGTTAAGTTTGTTTATGCGGAAATGCCAGCCCCCAAAGCATTGTAGTGGCGCACAATCAAAATGTTAGTTTCATTACCCCCATTCGTTCATTTCCTTAAATTGAAAGACGAATCAATGAAACCAAAAAAAAAAAAAAATAAATCGAACCGATTAATAACTCAGAAAAAAAGTTATTACGTTTTCTTTTGTAGTGACATTTATCAGCCACCCTGTATTACAAAACAAAAAGCAGCAATAATATTTTGTGGTTTTTTCCCAGATTTTTTTTTAAAAGAACTACAACTACTTTTACAAAGTGTGTATACCCTCCGCACTATGGGATGGTAAAGTATTTTTACAAACACGCTTGCGGAGACATACATAATGAAATAATTATTAAATACCCATTTACATTACGACACATATGTTTACACTATACATCACATCAATCAAACAAAAAGTGTAATAAAATTAAGTTTGTCAAAAAATTAAAAAAGAAAATATTTTATGCGTTTAGAGTGTTTTCGAGACACAAAAAAGAAAGAATGTGGTATTTTTTCAAATAATATTAATCGATAATAATATAAATCGAAAAATAGATCCAGTGACAAATAAATATGCTTTGGTGATATATTAAACTTTTGGCAAAAATTCGTAATTTTGTTGGCAGCAAAAATCATAAAATCATCATTTAGTTATTTTGGGTATTAAATATCGTCAAAATGACGAAAAATCGTCAAACCTGGCAACACTGCATGCGATTGCTACTAAACATACATACATACATGCATACATACCATTTAACAAAAAAAACAACAACAATATTTTGTGGGTTTTTTGTTTTTTGTGCGTGTTGATTATGACCACGGATGGTAACAGATTCTATGTGGTTATTGGTTTGGTTAACGCTATTTTCTTTTATTTCGGTAACGGTATTTCAGAGGTAACTAGATTTCAGTTATTTCGGTTGCGGGCTTTTAGCGCTAACGGTGTTTTATTTATTGCGTTAACGGTATTTTAGATACAAAATAACGTTACATTTTAGTTATTTCGGTAACTTTATTTTAGGGAAAAGATTTTTCAGTTATTTTTTAACGGCATTTTAAGGGTAACGTTATTTTAGCTATTCAGGTAATGTTAATGCAAACTACAATTTTTGGCCCCATTATGCCCGAGTCTTAATGATTTTCTAGTTTATGATCATACTTTGGGAAAATATATATGTATATTTAAAGAAGTTTTTTTTCAGATCTTGGTAGATTATTTCGGTAACGGTATTTTTATGGTATTGATATTTTAATTATATCGGTAACGGTATTTTACGGATAATGGTATTTCAATTATTTCGGTTACGGTATTTTAAGATATTGATATTTTAATTATATCGGTAACGGTATTTTACGGATAACGATATTTCAATTATTTCGGTAACTTTTTTTTTGGGAAAACGATAGTCAGTTATAAGGGGTTTGAATCGGAGACAGTATTTAAGAGATATTGACTGCCATCCCTGATTGCGTATATTCTTGTGTATAAGCATTGAATGTACGTATGTATGATGAAATAAATAGAATATTTTAAAATTTGATTCAAAATTTTAAGAGGTATTCCCACATTTTCACTCATAACTTTTGAACGCGTTAACCGATTTTGATCATTTTCACTACCAAACTGCTCATGATATCAACAAACAATTTGACTGAAAATTAGCAACACCTCTTCTGTATTAGCGGAGTGTTTTGTATTAACACAGACAGACGGACAGACGGACAGACGGACATGGCTATATCGACTTCTCTATTCATGCTGATCAAGAATATATATAGTTTATGGGGTCCCAGATTTTTTTTTAAAGAATTACAAACATTTGACAAAGTGATATATACCCTCCTGCACTATGGGATGGAGGGTATAAAAAACTAGTTTTCTTACTTTAATTGAACTTTTTTGGTAAAAAAATATCTTTAAATTAAAAGAAAAAAATTCACTTAATTTTTTCATACATACACCGAAGTTATTGAGTTACTATTTTTTCTATTATTTAAATTTTAAAACGAATTAAAATTTTTTCTATAATTTTTAAATGGCGACCACGATTTTTGTTTACAATTAAAGGTGGATTAATAACCACAAAACTAATTGTTGAAAAGATATTTAAATTGTCATTATATTTTACACAAAAAGGAGAACTAAAAATAAACAAATTTTGATTAAATTGTCTTTAATTTAATATCATGATTAACATGTGCTACTATAAAAAATATAAAATATACACGTTATTGAATCAGAGGTAAAAGTAAAATATTTTATTTACTGCTTATTTTTTTTTCTAAAGACCAGTCCGATTTTTATAATTAATCGGGCAGCTCTTAAATTCTCAATTATTTAAAAAATAACAATATGAAAACATATTTCAGAGCTTTTTTGTAAAAAAAAAAATTGTATGTGGTGTTTCTAGTCAACGTTTAAAACATAATTGTGTTAGTTAATTCTGTGTGCGAGCGGTTTTTGGGAGGATTCGTCCATCGGCTTGAGCCGCCGCCGATAATTTTTTGCTACGCCGCAGCCGCCGATTATTTTGATTCGGACTGGAACTCTATTGAATTGATCAACAAATATTAACAGCTGACAGAGAACATATGTTTTCGAATATTAGTTCGAAATTTATACATTTAAGGGGATTAGAAAGCACCAAATTTCCATTTAATGTGTATTTCAAATCCATTCGAATTCAAAAAGTAAGGAAACACACATGGGCGTATATATATGCTTTTAGAAATATTTCAGAGATTACTTACTCTAATTCTGAAGAAACTGCAGAAAATGTTAAGAACGTAGTTAGTAATGTAACGTAGAAATGAGTTACGCTTAATTTGTTTTCAGTGCATACATCAAGAATTTGATGTGTGCACTGAGAGAATTATCTGCATAATATCAACGAATTTTTGCATTAGATCTATGAATTGTGACTGGAACTCGTCCATTAAACCTTTTCATTAAATTAATGCAATTTTTCATAAAATTTAATGAAAAATTTAATATTATTTACTAAAAATTGCATACGACTAATTAAAAAGTTTCATTAAATATATGAAGCTTTTTCATAAAGTTCAAGAAATTTTTCATTTACATTGTGAAGAACGCTTCATTAGTTTAGTTAAAATATTTCATTAAAACACGTACAAATAATTCTCCCTGTGGGGCTAAAAAAATGTTCTCTTTTAAAGTAATTGGTATGTTGGCAAAATCCATACTGCTGAAAACATTCGCATCAGAATTTTTAGTTTTCAAAAGATTCTATCGACGCTAAATTGTGTTTTTTTTCCAAAATGGAAGATCAATAAAAAAAAAATTACCCTGACCACAGACATTTTCTATCTCAAATGCAGACGTTGTATGGGATGGCATCGTACTTTTATTGGTAAAACTCAATTTGTTAGAGTTTACGCAAACGGAAAGCTATTCAGGTGAAATAAAAATTTTATGAATTATAGATAGATGTCTAACAAAATCCATAACGTTTTAGACCAGTATAGTAATATTATTAAACATTATTCGCTAAGATATAGTGTGTATAACTTTTACGATGCTATCCGCAAAATATGCAAAATATTAAAGTTTTTTATATTTTTTTCTAAAGCTGAATAAATTACTTTGATTTGAAATTGTGATACTTATATGTGTCACTTTTTCTTTAAAAGTTATTAAAGCATTTGCGAATTGGAGATTATAAGTGGACCATTCTTTATTATAGGAGCCTAAAACACACTTTTTAGTGCATGAAGTTCCTGTCCCTGATTAGTACAATATGTAGTTGTGTTTTGTGAGTACTATTAATGGTCATAAGTTGAGAACTCGTAACTGACGCTGAAATTAAAACTTAAGATAAGAATTTAGCATGCTAGAGAATTCGTTTGGTAAGCTTAACTCAACTGTAAGTTAAGGGCTATCAACGTAAGGCCATCACTATGGTAATTGAGTATATACAAATTTCCATACATATGTATGTATAATTATCTAGTATTGCGGTTGCAGAAATATGCAGCGTATTTTCTATCTTTAAATTCACTTTCGATTATTTGTATCTTTCTATTTACTTTATGTATCATACATAATTCATCTTATTTGTTTTCGTAACATGTATATGTATATGTAGATCATATAAAACCAGTTTATCTGATACATATATGTACTACGTCAGTGTTGCCAGAACTTAAACAAATTTTTGCACAGTCTCAGCTCGAAAATTATCCAAAATCACCACTTGAAGTTTTACCGAATTAATTCATTGGGACATTGAAAGTTTTAAAAAGGACATAGATATATTGGTCCTACCCTGCACTCAGGGAAAAAAAGTTTCATCATATTGATGAAACAGTTTCATAAATCGTTTGTCATCAATTACACAGGCCGACAAGGGTTTCTGGCAGTTGCAGGACCTCAAATGTACCCAAAAACGTGTTTTTTGCACTTTTCGGTTAGAATATCTCGAAAACCTGACTTTTTGGGGCTATTCTGAGGTCAGGCTCGGATTCAGCACGTCTAAAACCTTCGGGAAAGTCTGATTGTTGGTTAGAAATTTTCATAGATATGATAAAGAGTTTCATAAAACTGTATGCCAAATGCTTCATAAATGTAATTTGTAATTTAGATTTCCTATTTAACATTGAGAAACTACAAAAAGTTTCATCATATTGATGATATTGCTTCATAAATCGCGTGTTGTCAATTATTATGAAAACTTCATAAATATGATGAAAAGTTTCATAGATATTTATGACAAATGTTTCATAGATCTTAATCATTTCATAAAAAAATTTCATAATCTTTGTGAAAATATACGTTTGCTTTTTAATGAAATTTTTATTTTGCATTTGAAAATTAAAATATATATTATTTGCTAGTTTGACTTTTTTAAACTCAAAAACTACCACAAATTATTTGAAATTCTTAGACATCAATAAAATAATATTTTATGATGTTTTAGATGTAATCTAAATTTTAAATATAATTTTTTAAATATAATATGAAACATTTATGAAACGTTTCATAATATTTATAAAACGTTTTATAATATTTATGAAACGTTTCTTAACAATTTATGAAACTGCTTTATCATATTTTTGAAATATTTCATAAATATGAAGAAGACTATCATCAGTTTGCCCTTTTATGAAACAGCTTTATCATATTTATGAAGTATTGCATTGGACGAAAATCAATGTAGTTATGAAGCTTTTTCCCTAAGTGTATCATAACGTGAATTGAAAGTCTAAATTCCTAATCATTTGATGTGCTCCAAATTTTGTATGGAATTTTGTGAATATAAATTTAATTTCATTTTGAATTGTCAGGTTTGAGATCATAATTTAATGTTACTTTTACAAAAACAAAACACTAATTGTTAATAAATGTAAGAGAAGATGGAAAAAATCTTGTGAGGATCAGCGCTAGAGGGATTGACACACTTTCGACCTAAGCGAATAGGTCATCTTCAGCCTCGTTCTAACCCATCACCCAGAAGAAACTCATGGTTTTGATCAGGTATATACAGTGGCGGACAAAAGTATTCACACAGCAGCAATCTTTATTTTTAATATTTTATATTTTTAAAATGAAACCCACTAGCAGGATATATATATATATATTCCCGTCGTTCCTATAAGGAACATAGGGCCTCAAAGCCGGATATGGTATTCAACAAAATTGTTTATTAACTTATAAATTATTAAAATACAACATAAATCTTATTCTTAGTATGTTATATTATAAGAAAAAACTAAATATGTAATTCAAAGTATTATTTTAGGCGGACAAAAGTATTCACACAGCTTCAAATGTTTGTACAAAAAATAAAATTTCACATGATTTAATACTTTGTGGAGTAACCTTTCTTTGCTATGACTTCTTTTAATCTTCTTGGCATAGAATGGACCAATTTCTTCGTAACATCAGCTCCAATATTTTGTCAATTTTTTTTTAAATACAACATGCTTAGTGTTAGTTTTTTGTTGTATTTAAATTATTAATAAGTTAATAAACAATACCTTATACGGCTAATAGCTTTCATTTTAAAAATATAAAAGATTTAAAATAAAGTTTGCTGCTGTGTGAATACTTTTGTCCGGCACTGTATATCAACCAAACACAGAAAATCGGTGATATTACTTGATTACCCGAACAAAATTAATTATTTTCGACGTTTCTTACAAGTTTAGCCAACAGATTTTAATATTAAAGCTTTTGGCAGGGTTACCAGCCCAACTAATAATGTTACTATTACTGGAAATGAATTGGGAATCCGGCATGTATACTAATATTTAAATAGTTCCATTTAAATTATGATCTCAAACCTGACAAAATGAAATTAAATTTTTAAAATTCAATAATACATACACAAATTTAATTTTTATAAATTTCAGTGGAAACGGAAATTCTTAACATCAATTCATTTTTTTAAATTAAAAATTAAAATTCATTACTTAATTTATTTTTTCTAAATTTTAATAAAACTTAATATATTTATATTTTCTGAATATAAATTTGAAATTCTAAGTTTTAATTAATATATTCTGAAATACAGTTGCAAATATATTGGGTTTTAAAAATAATGTATGAAAAAAATTGTTCGCCATTGTGCTTGTACCGTACCAAAAAAAAAATCATTTCATAAAAATTTATGAATTTGCTTTATCATATTAATTTATTGCAGGGGCGGCTCCAGCTCAAGTCTTAGAGCGGCAGGAAACATTGAAAAAAATGTCAATGCCAGAATTGTAGATGTACACGGGGTTTCCATAACACTTTCCCCCCAATCAATTAAAACAACATAACTTGGTTATGAACTAAAAACCATCAACGAGTTCGTTAAATCTCCATCAGATGGCGATCAACAGCTGTTCTAAGAAATATTATCTCGCGCAATTACATTGTTGCACTATTTGATTTCGCCATCTTTAATCTTTACTCTATCGCCTTTTCAAAGACAGCAACACATTAATAGAAGAATATTGCTTTTCTTTAAAAAAAAAAATACACCAGAGCCTCTGGTCCCCGCACTTATTTAGCATATTGTCAACTAAAACCTGCAAATGTGTATTTTTTTATATGAAGTTCGTTGGTTATTTACCTTATACAATATTAAACTTAACATTTGAACTAATTATTTTAAAAATGGTATGAGCCCAAATTTCTTGCTAAAACCACTAAAAATTAGCTCAAAATTACACTGCAGCAAAAAGTGCTAAAATTAGCAGATTTTTTTATGCTAAAAATTAGTAAGATAAGAATAGCAAAAATAAATCTGTTGAATCTACAAAATGTTAGTTATATTTGAGCTAAATTTAATATAATTGAAAGTAACAAATTATATTGCTAAAATCAGCAAGCAAATTTTTAAATTTTAGTAGACAAAAAAAACACAATTTTTTTTTTTAATTCTTATTAAGCGAATAAAATTTTGCCCTTCTGAAATCAGCAGTAACTATACAAATTGTACGTAAATATTTTTTATTGATTTAAGCAAAACATACTGTTATTTGTTGATATTGCAGTTTTTTTTTTTGCTGATTTTGTATACAAATATTTGGCAAAAGATTTTGCTAAGTTAAGCAGAGTAAATTGAAATTTTCAATTAACTAAAATTTAACTGGAATATAACCAACATTTTGTAAAATTAACATCCGAAGTTAGTAAAAAATATTTAAAAAAGCAATTAGAACACTCAAAAAAATAAGTTAGTAGAAAAGTTAGTAAAACATTTTGTAAATCAGATATACTATTTTTCAGCAAATTTTTTGCTAAAATTATGTTTTAAACCAAAATTTTAGTTATACTTAGTCAGCACTTAATTGTTTTGAACTAATGTTTTACTAATATTTTACTAATGTTTTACTAATTTATTTTGCTAAAAAAAATTGTGCTGATTAGCACATCAATAGTGTGAACGACAACCAGATTAAAAGTTAAACGCAGAATAAATTATATGTCAAGATGTAGTAGTGACGAGGAAAATTATACTAAAAAGTACAACTCTAGTAAGACACATAAAAAAAATCAACCATGGAAGATTTTGTATCTGTTTTTCATACATAAAACAAAATTGTGGATTGAAACAACTTAAATTATGCGTTTTCACTGGCTTCTGAAAGTAATTGTGTATTAATTAAATAAAAGACAAAATAAAATATTCAAATTAAAAAAAAAATTTTAAATGTGTATTTGTAGTCAAATTGAGTGGTGAAGTTGTAAACAAATATACAGCAGGTAGACAGACTAAAGCGAAAGACAAAGACATACATCTCAGGTAAATTTTTATGTTTCCTTTTTCTTATTACAAAAAAAAAGGTTTTAATATGTTACGTTTTGAAATTTTATCGTTTCGTTTCTATAATTCTCTGCGGCATTAGCGTTCCTTTAAAAGATAGCATCATTGTGACAACCAATTATGTAAGTAGTTGAAAGATTATTTTGTTTATGTTACATATGAAAGATAATTTTGTTTATATTGCCATTAGCAATTTTTTTGCAAGCACCCTCCTGACTAAAATTTTGCTGACTTTACAAACTTTTTTATTTGAATGAATGTAAAAATTAAAAAAAAACGTATTTTAATCCTAAAATCTGAAATTCCAAAAAGAACTCAGTTTGAATTTCCCTAAATGGAGCCGCACATGATATATATTGATTTATAACATTTCATGAAAAGCTATGAAACTTCTTTAACTTTATGAAATATTACATAAATATCATGAAGCTTGTCCTCAATTTGAACTTAATTAATTTTCATGCTTTTAAGCAATTTTATTTAAATTTTAAAGTTAATTTGTGTTGTTTAATGTTTTCTCTGCATAAGTTTTGTATAATTAACACAAAATTTTGTTTACACATATATCGCACCAGTTCCTCTAAAGGGGGTCAACTAATTTACAAATCTCTTATATCACAAAGAGGGATACAACTGTATTGTTTTTGGCGAAAGAGTAGAGAAAATGATGTAAGATTTTTACAGTGGGTAGATGTGACCACTGAAAGCTCGTTATAAATTGAAAATAACATAAAAATAATCTCGATGTAAATAAATACAAAAAACTAATGAAACTGTAAAAAACATTACTTGAACCAATAGGCATTTAAAAAATCTTTAGCTTTGGGTTTGCTTTAGTCTTTATGTTCTTTGGTTCTACTAAGTTCGGTTTCTAGGTGAAAACGACAGATACCCAGATTCGAACTGTGCTTAAATTTGAAGCCAAACTAAGGGGCAATTGCATTAAAATATTATGGTCCAAAAAATATCGGAAAGTTTGCAGAAGCATTCCGTTTTTAAAATATCAAAATTTGTGGCAACATTCCACTTCAATATATGTAGACAAATTTTCGGGGGAACTCATTTTTAATTTTGTTGTTATTCTACACATCTTACACATGCTATTCAAACTGACGCCATCAACTGGTTTGTGGATGTTTTTTTTTTAAGAAACACAAATTTATAATGAAAATTGTGTATGTTTGTTATACTCAGATATTGCATTGTAGTACACATCTATTTGTGTTCAGATACATTTTTAACGAGTATGAATCATAATTTCGAAGTTCATTGCAAATATTGTTGACATGATATAATTTTAAAACACGCCTTAGTAAAAAGTTATTCACTGAACACTCTTCTAAATGTTTATCGAGTGCAAATTTAGATAATAAATTGCGACACATAATTACACGGTGCTACAGTGAAATGTACCTATAAAGCGACCTACACACAGAGAACGGATTCGTTGTGAAAACCGAATTTGTCGCCAAACGAATTTAGGTAGTTACACCTACTATTAGATTATTCGATTACAGCTTTCGACATTTGCAGTGTTAACCATAATATTAAAGCATATTCAGTAATCTCGACCGAATCTTTTATGTTAATACTTTCGAGTTAAATAAAACACTTTTTTTAAATAAAAATTAACAATTAGTATAAAATGAATAAAGTTAAAAAATACCAGAAATGATTTAAAAACGATAAATTACCGTGATACATTCAGCGTTTCATTTTTAAATCTTTCAATCTTTGAAAACTGCAAGCTTTCTCAAATTTTTGTTGCAAATAGTCTTCTAGCAAATTTACATTAGGGTCCAAATCCACTTAAAATGGGATTTCGAAAGATTTCGACCAAAATCTAATAAAAATTTAGGATTTCAAACCGATTTCCCATACAAAATGAAATTTAGTTGAGATTTCAGCGAAATCTAATCGAAATCTAACTATTTATGTAGATATAAAAAAAATACACCACAATAATACGTATTTGCAGAAAATTAGGGTTTTTTTTACAGAAAATTGTGTAAACATTTATCAGCTGTTTATGAGATAAAATATAATGAAAAAATATATTTTTATAAATTTGAAAAACTAAAAAATAACGGCTTAAAAAGCTTTTTTCGTTGAAAGAAGTATTACAAGCTGAATACGGCATTTTTTTTTGTTTTCAACCAAGAAAAACAGTGAAAAATCGTTGAATGACATTACAAAACCTTGAATATTTTGCATTAAACTGATCCATTCCAATATAAAAACACTTCCATTAGCAAAAATTACATTTAATATTTCCCCAGAAAAAAAAAAAATTATTTTTATTAAGCATTTTCATCAATGAATTTAACATAGGGTGAAAGCATTCCAATTGGATTCTTTGAATGTTCTTTTTCCTAACTTTTTGAAAGCTATTTAGGCATATAATTTTCCTTGGAATTTGTTTTTAAGCAATAAAAGTGTTATAATATGAAACTTAAGAACAAATTACAAGGAAATTTATTTGTGTAAATAGCTTTTAAAAACGTTATTTGTGATAAAGAACATCCAAAAAATCCATTTCGAATGCTTCCTCAATATGACAAGCTTATGTCATATTCATTGATAAAAATGCTTAATTAGAAGCTCTTTTGGATCCAATTATTTTTGCTGGATCATACATTTGTGTGTTCCGCCATTGAATAAAACATTTTAAGTTTTGGTTATTTTTTAGGGTTAGTTTGTTGTACATACAAATTTTTGTTATACAATCGAAATCCAATCAGCTGTGAAATGTGCTAATCTAAACGACTCTGATTTCGAATTGAATTTCTGAAACTGAAATCTACTGAAAATATTTTTAATGTAAATTCGATATTCCTTGCGATATTGCATGAGTGTGTTAATGAAATCTTCATGGAATCCTTCAAATATGTTTGAGCTCTGAATTCATATTCCCTTTGTAGCGATATTTAAATACCAAATGAAGAAGGCTTTTTACATTGTAGGTAATGATATACATTTCTCTAACTTTCTTTATTTTGATTACTTTTGTGTATTACTATATAAATAAAACTAAATTTGTGATAAAATTAAAAATAGATTTAAAATAAATAATAAATTAAAAATTAAAAAAATCATTTAAATCATTTAAATCATTTGTTAGTTAGGGCTTTTTACATTGTAGGTAACGATATACATTTCTCTAACTTTCTTTATTTTGATTACTTTTGTGTATTACTATATAAATAAAACTAAATTTGTGATTAAATCACTACATTTTTTGACAAATATATTTTTTTCCTCACCTCCATTCAAAAATCCCCAGTGTGCGTCGTTACTTCAACTCATATAAAAAATAAGCCCTAAATCAGCGTTATGGTCTCCGAGCGTATTAGAAGGAGTTGGAATTAAAAAAAATAACGCAATCCTTTTTATTGTTGCAAAAACAAAAAAATATATATATATATTTTATACTAAGATGTATATATTTGGAAATCTAATATCTTTCTCCGTAATACAATTTAACATCACTTAAAAATTCATTAACTTTCAATTTTTTTAGTGTATGAAGTCTTAAAAATTAGTTGTTTTGTAAGCAGAAACATCAGATTTTGGGAGTGTATTAAAATATCTACAACAAAAAAAATTTAAATGATTTTTTTAATTTTTAATTTATTATTTATTTTAAATCTATTTTTAATTTCATCATAATCATAAAAATCAAATATTCTTTTGTTTATTACTTTTTTTTCTAATTCTTAAAATCATAAAAAAGTCATAAATGTTTTTTCCAAAGAATTTTGTGCATATCTCGAGCAAATTTTTGAAATTCATACTTTCACTTAATTGTGAATAAAAGCGAAACGCGTTTATCGATTTTCATGATTTATGTCTCATTTTGTTCATAGGTTATGCGACTTTACGTGAAAGTAATAGGACTTGACACGTTTCACCGTTTTGGAATTTTTATCAATTAAAAAAAAAAATTTTAATTTTTTAGGCAAAAAATATTTTTTTTTTCTTCATACATTTATTTATAACTACGAAACTGTTGCTTATGTAGCGAAACGTTATATTAACAGATGAAAGTAATTGTAATTCTTGATTTTTCTAAATTTGTTTCAGCAAAATCCGACTAGTGGTTCTCGAGTTATGTTAAACAAAAGAGCCTTATCAGAATTGAGTCCCGAATCAATCAGCTGAAAAATGTTGTACTGTGTAATGCAACAAATTTAGAGGTGGCACCTGGTGGCACTTGAAATTGATTAAAAATGTAAAAACAGATATGAGACAATGTATTAGTAGTGATTTCCAACTGTGGTAAAGTAAGGCCAAAATTGCAGGTCCGAATGTTTGGAGAAAAAAGGGATTTTTGTTATATGTTCATAAAAGTAAACAAACAAAAAAAAATTAAGTCTCTGCAGAGTTTATTTTTTTAGTTTTAGTATACTGAAATATTCTACTTTAAATAAAAAATAAAAAGAAAAACGTTAGCTCACATAATAAAATAATATTCGTTTTTAAATTCTTAGGTTTAAATTAAGTTGGTTCGGTAAAACATACAAGTACTGAGTTTGAGACGGATATAAAAAAAAACTGGCAGTCAGATCGGAGTAATTCTTTTTGATTTGATTGTACTATTTAGTCTAAAATTTCAAAATATCACTGCATATTGCATGAAGAGTATGTTGACAATTTGACTTTTTTCCGTGAAATCCCCAGTGTGCGACGTGCTATGCTTTTTTAGTTGTATGAAATACCTTGCCCTATTAATAACTTATATACGAAATATATTAAAAAAAAAAGTCAAATTAGGTAATTTTTTACCCCACTTATTAAAACTTAAACTTGGGATTGCGCACCTAAAAAATAAATTAAAAGTATGTGCCAAATATTTTTTTGTTTTCTACAATATGTCCATGTTTCATTCAAATATGAACATTCACCACTGTGTAGTTTCCTTGTAAGTAGAAAATAAATGTTTTAAAAGAGTTCATGTTCGCAAAAAATTAAGATCTTAATTTAAATATGATATATTTTATTTAACTATGATTTGTTTCTCTCTGTAAGAATATATTGAGTGCAGTAGTCCCATCATAAATGCGCAATAAAAAATGCAGAGTTTTCAGCGCATTTAAGTGGGGAATCATTTATCCGAAAACTCAGCTGTAACGCATTTACACAAATATCACATTGATGCGTAAAAAGACATTTAATTAAATTATTTTTCTTTAAGTTTTTACACTTTTTGCTTAAATCAAATCAAATTATTTCTATCCTTTAAAGGAAAAGTTCAATTCTGAATTTGTCAATTTAACTCAGCCTAAGGGAATAATATAAGCGGGTAAAGCATTCAGCGGAACGCATTTAAGCGGAATGCATTTAAACGGAATTGTTTCCATGGATTTTGCATGAAATATATTTTTACCAGCACTTTTTGTGCATCTAAACGGGGAACGCACTAAAGCGGTAACTACTGTATATTGCAACAAAGATGACCATTTTGTTTGTATTTTTAAAATATCAATTTACCGCCACCAAGCGGTACACTTCCGAATGTTTGTTTCAATATTAAAAATTGAATTATGAAATAAATTGAATTCAATAAAATAAATGCTTTTTATGGGTTATGCGCTTTACTATAAACATCGATTAGCATTCCTTCAGCATGCAATAAAATTGCATATTGACCTCCAATATATGTATGCACTATGAGTTAGTTTCCTTATAAATATTCATATTTGTGCATTAAAAGTGGATGCATAAAAATTGATTTGTGTGTCTGTACTTTAGGGTGTCCCACTTGAAATAAGTATTGATGTGAGTGCGGTGTAAACAAGATAATTAATTTTTTTCATTACTTTGCTCCCAATGATAATGAAGTTTAGTAAAGCGTATTAACACTATTCGGCAATATTATTCGCTTTTTATCTAAAAAATTAATCTAAAAATTTTCTTTGTCAAACAAGGCTTTCTATATGAGTTTGGGATAATTGGAGAACATAAAAATATCGCTGTTGGTATGAAATTTATATAAATATGAATTAAATAACTATTTGGGAAATATTTTTAAGTTTTAATTCACCACTGCCATATTTAAAACAACTTTTTTGTATACAAGGGCCAACTGTCGACTAGAAATAATGTAAATATGTAATTTAAATTTTTAATTCAATCATCAATTTCTTACAATAAATTAGAGTTGTTCTTAATTGATCATAGTTTGTTTCGTTCATTTCGATTTATTGAACTAGTTCATTCTTTTAGTTTATAAGTTCGTTCGACATTTTTTTTTTTTTTAATTTCCGGTTAAAAACAACTGAGACATGAAGCTTTATGTAGTCATATTAATTCCTATGTGCCGCTGTATTAAATTCATATTAAATTTCATTAGAAATTGCATCTGTTTGTATGGGTTTAGATGTAATCTGATGAAATTAGATAAATGTCCAGTACAATTTTATCCGAATTATGGCCTGATAAAATTGTATTAGATTGTATCAGTTTTTTATTGAATTGTATCAGTTTATGTGTAAACTGATACAAATAGATTCAATTATATGATGATATCATAAACGTATAAGGTTGTATAACGTATGCGGAAAAAAATTGCAACAAATTTTGCAACGCTGGAAAAAAAAAGTACTAAAGCTATTAATTTTTTACCGTTATATTTGAATAACCAAATGTTTTCTCATGTTGCTTAAAATGTCGACAAGAGAAGAACAACGTCGAGAAACAATTTGTAATTTTTTCAATAATCATCATGGATGCATCATGTATGATGTGTCATATTTTACGCTAGATGGCAATGAATGGCAGGGAAGGCACTTTTTCGAAGGAAAGAAACCTACTGATAACAAAATAAAATATTGGGAGCATACAAAGTTCCCTAAAAAAGTTTTACTATGGCTTGCAATTAGTCCGCAAGGGATGTCGGAACCAGTGTTTTTTGAATCTGGATTGGCCGTCAATTCTGAACGATATATTGAGCACTGTTTGCCAAAAGTGAAGGATTTCATAGAAAAGATGCATCGAGGCCTAAATGTGATCTTCTGACCAGACTTAGCATCTAGCCATTACGCTCGAAAAACCGTAGAAGCTATGGGCACACTTCATATACCATATGTTTATAAAGAGAAAAACCCACCAAATGTCCCCCAAAACTGCCGCAAAGCGGATCGGAAGGGACCATTTTCTTTTTTACATTAAATTAATAGTATGTATAGCTTTTTTTTAAAGTGAAATTAAATTTACGTTAGTTTTAGAAAAAACTACAACATATTACATTTTGTTGCAATTTCATTCCGCATACGTTATAAACGTATACATATAATCAGAGTTTTAGTTTAATAAAATTGTTATATTTTAGTAACTTATGCTGATTGTGAATACTGCTCATGAACATTGTTAAAAAAATAACAAAAAATGCTTTTTAATGCACAATCAAATACAAAAAATATTTTTATATGAGTATTCATATATATCCATATATGAGCATATATGTCCATATACCCTCAATTTACGTATCCGAACATATATGGAAATATACATGGATTCATATATGCACCAATAAATGGTTTTAGACGGGAATAATTAAAAAAAACATTCTCGAACTAACTAGTCCAATAAAAGCAAATGAACAAAATCAATTATTAAGCACAAATCTAAAATAAATTTTAAAAATTCTTTTGTTCCTCGAATTAAATGTTTTATTTATTCTCTGATTCACTACAAATTTATCGAGCGAAACAATAACAAATGCGTTTGTTGAAGTCTCAGTTAGTTGCTAACAGGGCATTGTGATAATAGGGTTTACAAAATTTAAATCTTTATTGGAATTCACAGTTATCTTAATAATTCAACGAATTCGAAAGAACACGTTCTACGTGACACGCTACTGTACATTAATCAATTGTACAAATTAGTTTAACATTAAATTTAAAATCAAGTTTTTCCTAGTTTTGATTTCAGTTTTAACACTTTTGTTTGCACGCAATGCCAAACTAAAGTTAAATTTTTTAATTTTTCAGTTCGCGAAACAGAAAGCGAACAAATAAATGTATGCATAATAATGTATCTCAATGATTGCATTAGACAAAAAAGAAATGAAAAAAATTATGTAAGTTGCAACATCTTCCTAGTGATTTATGTTGATGTATGTTCAAATTATTTGATGTAAAATTATGTACATAATATGTATCACGCTCAGAAAAGTGTGTCAGTTACTACATGACACTTGTTTGTGTAGTAATTAGTAGTTGTTGTTTTTAACTAAAATTACAGTTATTTTTCTACGAATAAATACAAAACAACTATTATGACAGTTTGTTAAAAAAAAGTAATGTTTTTCATTACAATTATAATGAGTCCCACACAAAAATAAAATCATTTCATAAGAGATTTCGAAGTCTTTCACTTAAAATATAATCAAAAAATTGTTTGAGACAATGCAAACTAAAAATTAAATATGTCTACAGAGAAAAAACTAAAATTGAGTCTGAATTAAAATATTTGTTGATTCAGTAAAAGTTTAACTGAATTCGGTCGTGTTGATGCAATTGTAGTAACAATTAAAATAATTTGTATCTATTTAATTAATATTATTTTCAATTATAAAGGGTCCGCCAAATAACTTTTTTTTTTGAACTCCTGAACCAATTGGACTTTGTATGGCGTCATACCAAGGTCTTTATGCAAAATTCGTCTCAATGATGTCTCCGAAATGTTCAATTGTTGAGAACGACGGTGAATTGATGTTGATGGCGCTTCACGCACACTTTCTGCCACAGCAGCAATATTCTCGGGTGTACGCACTGTTTTTGGCTTTTCACGCTTTGGTTTATCGATGAGGATGCCAGTTTCTTTCACTTTTTCACAAGATAACGAACATACGGACCATATTCGTTCAGCGGAAGGATAAAACTAATTATCTGTCAAATCAGACATGAGCTAAGTGTTACCATTCACGAAATTAGCACTAGTTAAAAAAAAACTTTAGATGGCGGACCCTTTAGTTCTATTCACATCTATTAAAATTTTAATTGAATACTGTTTACTATTGGGAAAAATTGTGAAAAAATTGCTTAATTAAAAACAAATCTCCAAAATTATAAAATTTTAAAAAAATCACCAAAATTGTAAAAAAAAAATCGCCAAAATTTAAAAAATCGAGACCATTTGAAAAAAAACAATTACCAAAATTTAAAAAACAAGCCTCAAAATTGCAGAAATTTAAAAAATTCCCAAAATAAAAGAAACGCAAATTTTCTACTTCAAACGATTTTTTTAATTTTGGGGATTTTTTTTAAATTTTTTCATTTGTTTTTATATTGTTATTGTATTATAAAAACTGAAATTTTTTTTATACCAAATTTTAAATTAAACAGTTAATTGAAAGTAAGTTTGAAATCGAACAATAGTTTAATTGAAATTTTTTGACAATAATTTTGACATAATCTTTTAAAATGGAGATGCCACTAAGACTCAAAATTAATTTTACTTGTGCCGTAAAAGTCGTTACTTTAAAATGCTTGAATGCATGTATTTGAATTTACTTTAAAAACTAAGAATCTGAAGAATTTTTTTCTATACACTAATAGAAAAATATAGTAAAAATGTTTGCTAAAACTGCACCAAAAAAATTTCGCAGTGGTTCAGTTAAAGAAATCCTCAGTTGATTAAAAATAGTTAGAAATTATCTGATCAACTAATATTTGGCTGATAAAAACTTTTTTGAGTCAGCCAGTGAATTTCAAATGATTAAATTTGTCAATAACTTCATAAAAAGAAATTTAAAAGAAATGGAAAAATAATAAACAAAAAACATTATATTACTGGAAAGTTTTAGTGTTTTTCCATGGTTGGCAAACACTACATTTCCAAGTCGCAATATCGCGAAAACCATCAGAGCAATTTAGAAAATTAAAAAATCATGTTCAGTGTTCCAAAATTAGTTAAAACATTGATATGAGAATTTTAACAAATTTTCAAAATTCGGAAAATCGAAATTGTAACTAAAATTTTCATATACAATGTAGTAAAGTAATTTAAGTTAAATTTTTTACCTATTATTATGTACAATATATACATATTTTATACCGACAAATAAGAAAATATTGCTTCTTTTAACCAAATTATTAAAAAAAAATTAAATTTAAAAAAACCTTGAACAATTTTGTAAAAATAAACCAATAAAAACAAAAGTGAATTAAAATAGATTTTTTTGTTTGAGTTAAGCTTTTAATATCTAAATTATATTTTAACGATTTTTTCAAACATAACAGTTCTAAATATACATAATTAAAAAAATTAACATCCGTTAAAAAAAACTAAATCAAGTATGACTCTTTTTGGGATCAAAAAAATTTTATTTCAAAATTTATAACTTTCACAAAATCTTCTGTAACGGCTTTAATTATAAGCCGTATGTCAAGATATTCATACCAAATATAAATAATCCGAAATAAAAGCAAAAAATTACAATTTTTCATAAATTCTTTAAATTTTGAAGTTTAAGGATTTAAAAAAGTTAGCTATTTCGTAAAGTATTGTTAATACGGATAATTTTTGTATTTTGTTAGCTCAACCAAAAAAGTCATTGGAAAAAACAAAATTTTTATTTTTAAATTTCGGGAACTTTTAAAGTAGAGGAGATAGATAACCTATCACTGTAAGCTTGATTTTTTTTTACCTTAAAACGTATATTACTCCAGGCTAAACATTTTAGAAATCGGTTCATCTTTACAAAAGTTACACGCTCCAAAAGATTATTTATACACAACGTAGTGAACATTGACAACCTGTAAGTACACCCAGTACTAAAACAGGGTGACCCAATCACAATATTACATAAGATTAATACAAATTAGAATTCAATTGAAGGGCTTATTGTAAAAACTTGATAAGCCACATATATTCTTTTATATATTTTCGCTGTTTTCTTGACATCCATTGACTAATATTTAATAGAGGTCTTGCTTAAACGCGTATTGCAAGTACCTAGAGTACCTAAACGTCCTGTAGAAGTCATAATTGTTAGATTTGTTTAACCTTTTAAATGCTAAAACAAACTAAAACCAAAATATGGCTTATCAAGTTTTTACAATAAGCCCTTCAATTTTATATTATTTGAAGTGATTAAATCTTATTTGAACCATGGAGATTAGATTATATGGCACTATGCACCGCGACCAACTTAGGTCTTTTGTGCTGCCTAAAGTTACCCTAAAGATTCAAGCTACCTATAAAGCCAATAATCCTATTAGGCAAAATCTTCATAATGTCCGAAGGGGAGACAAAGCGATCGCCAAGAAACTTGGCACGCCTTTCACAAAGCCTCGGACATTCGCAAAGAACATGCTCCGATGTCTCAGCTACCAGTTCGCAAAACCTACTCTTCAGTGTCCGAAAGACCCCTTTTGCGCAGGTGGTATCTGAGATTGCAGTGTCCAGTCAGGTAAGACACAAGGGTTCTCAAGTCACCCCTTCCGAGGGACAAGAGTCTCCTCGATCCTGCACTGGAAAAAGAGATTAATCTCTTAGCCTGTCGTTGACCAAGAGAGTTTTCCCAATAGAGAGAGAATTCTGATTCCCTCCACGACCCGAGCTTCTCCCTAACATACCCCAAAGGTATACCACAGAATGGTTCAGGGCCAATAAAGAGCCTTCGGGCCCCGCAATTAGCAAGACAATCTGCCCTCTCGTTGCCATCATGCCCCTCGTGACCAGGAACCCATCCTAAGGTAAGCGAGTTGCGCCCGCCAAGTCGGTTAAGAGCCAGAATGCATTCCATGACCAGACCAGATGACACCTCATAGGACATTAAAGCCCTTAATGCTGCCTGACTGTCAGAAAGAATGTAGATGCGAGATCTAATAGTGCCATGGAGATACAACTGTATCAGATTAGTTACTGGACTCTATCTAATTTGATATACCAATATATAATTTTCTTTACTCGGGTATTTGTTTTTTGCAAAAAACTTAATAATAAGGGGGAAAATAAAAACAAATATTTATCAAGTAGATTTTAAGAAAAATTTGAGTAAACCTTCCCCATCGTTTTTCTTGATACCGACTTTTTGGCATTTAGGTAAAACCAATAATAAGCTAACGATTTGTGACTTTTTGCAGCTTTGAGCTTTAAAAAAGATTTTTTGTTTTTTAATAAATTTTTTTACATATTTTCTTGCTTAAAATGCTTTTTTTTCTCATAAAATATTATAGTCTCTATTACTTTTGAATTTGTTTTTCCTAGTTTTTTCCAATATTTTGTTTTACTTAAAATACATTTAGATTGTACATAAAGGGTGAACTAAATGTCGTATGTGTTGCATAGTCGTATCGAATATATAGATGGTAAAATTTGATTTTAAAATATACAACAATAGATAATAAATAGTACGATAAAACATTCGAACCTATGTTTATTGTACTATGTTCAAGTGTGCTAACAGAGATAACACAGGCCAACAAATGTTTAACCCTGATACCAGAGTATACTTTTGTAAAGATTTGAGCTTCGCTAAATCCGAATCTGACCTCAGAATTCGCCAATCACAGCAGTTTTTCTAGATAACATATAATTTGAAGAAACCCCATTTTTCGTCATATTCGAGACGTTATAACAGCGCGAATTCACCTTTATTTAAAAAAATTTTTATTTCGTCTGAAAGTCCTACCAATTTTCTTCAAAATAAGCTCTGTTATATTTTGTTCCTTCTTTGAGATATCTTAAACTAAGTTATAAAAAAAAGTTTTTTGCTATGAATGTAAAGGTGTAACCTCTGTCATATCTTGTTCCTTCCTGAGATATCTTAACCTAAAGTTTGAGAAAACCCGGGTTTTCGCTAAATTCATAGTACTTTTGCTATGAATGCAAACAATTAATTTGTTCACTACATTTTGACTTTATTTTACAGAGAATTTATAAGAATCTTGTAGTTATCCTTTTCCCATAAAAATGTTTTTTTTTTTAATTGCTTAGATATTTTAATTGCTTAGATATACACCGCTCTACGCTCAAAAAATAATTTATTAAAACGTCTTCTAAATCAATTATACTATTTTTCAAAAAAATTTTTGGTAAAATTGTGTTTTCAGCTAAAATTTTAGTTCTACTTATTTAGCACTTAATTATTTTGAACTCATGTTTTACTAATATTTTACTAATGTTTTACTAACTTATTTTGCTAAAAAAAATTGCTGATAAGCACATTAATAGTGTGGGCGCCAACGAGAATGAAAAATATATGCAGAATGAAGTAGACATCTCAACATGTTAAGAGGAAAATTATACTAAAAAGTGCAACTCTTGTAAGACATATAAAAATATCAAGCATGGAAAATTTTTGTATCTGTTTTTTATACATAAAACAAAATTTCGGATTAAAACAACTCAAATTTTGTGTTGTCAGCGGCTTTTGGATGTAATTGTCTATTAATTAAATTAACGACAAAAGTATTAAAATTTAATAAAGATTAAATGTGTAAATGTTTATAATGATTGTTTATGTAGTGTGGTCAAATTGGCAATTTGAAATAGCAAACAAATATACGTTCAGGTAGACAGACTAAAGTGAAAGACAAGAACACACATCTGAGTTAATTTTATATGTTTCCATTTTCTTATTGCAAAAAAGGATTGTATATGTCATATTTTGTTATTTTTTTTGTTTCGTTTCCAGAATTACTGCATTTGTCTTCCTTCAAAAGTTGCCATCATTTAGGCAACCATTCATGTAAGTAGTTAAAAGATAATTTTGCTATGTTATATATAATTATTTATATATATTTTCAGATATTACATTAGTTCATGTCGCCAATGTGGGAGTATGAAGATTTTAATATTTTGTAACTGATAATTTATTGTTAGTTAGTTTTAAAAGAATCACAAAAATGTTTAGAATTTTCAGCAAATAAATTAACTAAAGTATAATTTTTCTACAAATTTTTAGTGTTATTTTCAGTTTACTAATATTCAGCAAAAATTTTGTTAACTTTTAGCAAGGATTTTTTAATCAACTAAGGGCCATTATTACAACTTGCCAATAGCTAAAGTTCGGATGTTATCTGACAGAATATTAGTTTTTCGTTATTATAAGTATACTTTAAGCTAAAAGTGACCCATAAGCTAAAGGGAAGACATTGTTGCCTTTAACTTTAAACGTAAGTTTTATGTGTTTAAAGTTACCACATTTTCTGCTCTATAAAGAAAAAGAAGAAAATACCGAATTTCACAACCGAATTTCACAAATTATTGTTTGTTTGTAAAGAAATAAATAAAAGTACGTTGCCACTACGTATTTTTATAAACCAATTCATAAACCAATAATCGATTTTTAGTTTGTTGCTGCCACATTATTAAAAATATTAATTTTATTTTATTGGGAAGTTGTAATAACGAAAAACATTATAGCTCACTTTTTTCCTCACTTTAGCTAAAGTTACCTTTTACTAACAATTACTTTAAAGACAAGTTGTAATAATGGCCCTAAGTGTTGCTAAAAATCAGCTCGCTGATTTACTATACAACAGTTGTTCCTATGTTTAGTATACTTTATTTAAGGGCCATTATTACAACTTGCCTTTAAAGAAAATGTTAGTAAAAGGTAACTTTAGCTAAAGTGAGTAATCAAGTGAGCTATAATGTTTTTCGTTATTACAACTTCCCAATAAAATAAAATTAATATTTTTGATAATGTGGCAGCACCAATCTAAAAACCGATTATTGGTTTATGAATTGGTTTATAAAAATACGTAGTGGCACGTACTTTTATTTATTGGTTTACAAACAAACAATAATTTGTAAAATTCGGTTGTGAAATTCGGTATTTTCTTCTTTTTCTTTATAGAGCAGAAAATGTGGTAACTTTAAACACATAAATCTTACGTTTAAAGTTAAAGGCAATAATGTCTTCCCTTTAGCTTATGGGTCACTTTTAGCTTAAAGTATACTTATAATAACGAAAAACTAATAATCTGTCAGATAACATCCGAACTTTAGCTATTGGCAAGTTGTAATAATGGCCCTAAGTGTGCTAACAGAGAGAATAATTTATTATACCCAACCCAAAAAAAACAAAAATCTTCGTCAAATTGAAAATAAAATTGGACCATCTCTATTTTTATAATACAACATATACAACACTTAGTACACCTTGGGAATAGCTTTATTATTTAACCTGTTAACCGACATTGTCAAATAATAATAAACTCAATATTAATAATTACGGTAGCATTAGAACTAGAATTACGGTAGCCAGTAACCAGATAGTAAACCAGTTTTAAACTGTAATGAAAAATATAAAATAGTGACTAATAAAAAAGTTGTACTTTGACAAACATATCGGTCGGTGCACGCTAAATGCAGTTGCAAGACCTTGAACTAGACCAACATTAATTTTAAAAAATAAATCAAAAATGCATATCGTCACCTAAAATCAAAAAAGCCATGTCTTACATATATATATTTTTTTACAAGGGAACAAAAAATAAACGGAGGAATTTAGCTTGGTTGAGTTCTTTACAGGGAACCTAATGGCGAAAGTCCAAAATAACTCCCAAAAATGTCACTACCGTTTTTAGCAGTTATTTTTTCGATATTTTAAAAATATTTTTTAATAAAAAAAAATATTTTTTTTTTTGCTTTTAATTGCAATACAAGTTTGAATTTCCTACATCCTATTTAAAATGCAAAGTTAGTATTCCAGTTATGACGATTTAATGCATTGGAGATACAATGAAATTTTCTAATTATTAATTGCAAACTATGACAAACTGCAACAAATATTAACTAATAGAGAATTTTTAAAAACTCGACATAATCTTCTATTTTTAAATAACTAACAAATATAAACTGTTTACTGCAAAATAACTATTTTGGTAGTTGTTTATTAAAAAACTAAAATAACTGATCAAAACTACTGTTACTGGAGTACAGTATTTTTAGTTAGTTATTTTTTGAAATGACTGTCCAAATTAGTCGTTTTTCATTTTGCCATAGAAAAATGACTACAATAGAAGTTAAAACAACTACCACTGTTTACTACCCGAATCAGCTACATGTACTTACTGTACGAATAGTGTGAATGTAGTAACAAAATATATACTCATTTTTAATTTTATACCCCCACACAAATTTTCAAAAATCGCCAAATTACTTACAGATAAAAAATCTTTAACAAAATACTTTTAAAATATCAGCTTAACAAGATATTTCAAAACCAATATGCAAAAAGTAAGCAATTTTAATTTATATTCTGGTAAAATGTTTCAAGTTTTTGGATAGTTTATGCGAAACATCATATTCAGAAGATACAATATTTCCAGTTTTTCTGTAAGGATGTTTCATGTGTAAGATCGCCATTCGCTTGAAAAATCGCCATGAAAAGCGACCGTAGCCATTTCAAATAAATCGCCAAACGAGTTAGAAAATCGTCACTATATTTCCTATATTTCGATGCGTTACAAACGGAATGACAAACTGATATATATCATCATCACAGTATGTGAAGGATATAAAAAATGCATTTGGTGCGTGGACTTTTTTAACTACATATAGCGAAAAAGTGAAATCGAAGTTTTTTTTTTTTTTTTTACTAGAAATGTACTCAACCAAACCTAATATTTTTTTTTTCTCAAAATCACAAAAACCTATAATTGGTCAAGCTAGTTCGTTTAGGTGATCGCTCTTTATACATAGTTCAATATTTGGCATTTTAGTTCAATCGTTCCTTAGATCGCTTGTTTGATAATTTTTAGCCGAGTTATTCTTATTTGAAACTTTTTTATTGCCATAAATTAATAACGATTAAACATTCCAAAATAATTAATTAGAATTAAACTTGAAATAATAGGCTTCTTTTTTTCGTCTACCAGTTACGGAATTTGACATTTATACAGACCCGAACTCGCAGATTTTAATGAACTTTGGATATGTTGTAAAGGAGAAAAAGAAGAGACACGTATTATTTTTAACAGCGTTACCTCACGTTTAACGGCTACAAAGTGGGGTTAAAAAATCATTTGGTTTTGCATGAAAACTTGGCTTTAATTTACTAAACATAGATTTATTTTTACACAGGGTTAAAGTACTAAAAAAAACTAAATTTTTTATACAAATACTGCCTATATAGTTGACCCAAAGTTGCCACACTTTTGAAGTATTTGAAATAACTATAGGGGAAAAACGCTCTTCGCGGAAAGTTGCATAAAAAACGAAAGATTTCGAATATCGAAAAAAAACTCAGACACCCCCTCGATTATTTTAGGGTTAATACAATTACAATTCCTTAATAAACGACAAATTGAATGTTACTGAAAACACATTTTTTTTTAATAACAAAAAAGTCTTTAAACGTTATTTGTACACCAGTGCACAGTGTCAGATTTGGATATTTTAGCGGGATTTAATTAAAAAAAAAATGTTGTCTCCTTTTTCAAAAAAGTTTATTGAATACGATTAATAACAACTCTGGTATTAATAAAAACAACGTTTAAAGTAAATATTGTAAACAACAAAAATATAACGGTATCACAAAGTTGAATGTTTTGAAGACTTAAAAACTCATTATAGTGGTTGTTGAAAGTATGTAAACTTTGAAAGTTTGTATTTTTGGTGTTTCATGTTATTTTTTCACAATTCTTTTTGAATATAAAAAAAACAATACAGTTAATTAACAATAGTTGAAAAGTGTTTTAAAATAAATGGTTTAAAACTAAATTTGAAGTGATAACCGTGACATCCATTTAAGGTAAGATTTTTTCTAATTACGAAATATTAAATGGAAAAGAAAATATAGTATTTAGTCGCATTTAGTGAAAATTTTAAGACTACACTATTAAGAAACATTTGTTTTTGTAGGAACAGAAAAAAAACCTGCGCCAATTTGCGCCCGGATAAAGCCGACCCAAAAACTTATCATGCCCAATCAAATTTTTCAAAGTGAAATTTTCGAAGTCTGGTTGTCGACAGAGAAAAATGAAAGACATGACCGTGTTTTTGATTTTATATGTGGATATATAAGTACTGGGACCGAAAAAATTGGAGATTTAACTACATTACATAATTTTGTAAGTACGTTTTGCCATCAATTAAAATTAAAATGGCAGAAAGCCCACAGAAAGCAGTTGAGATTTTTGGAATGGAATGCTGATTGGCTTGGGACTATAATTGATTTAACAAGATTTGTTTGTAATGGCAACACTCAAATAACACGTGGAAGGCAAAAAAAAACATTTGAAGTTTGTTGCGAAACAACAAAAAAAAAAAGGAAAGCAAAGAAATATTTGAATACGTCAGACCATGAAAATGTATTAATGGCAGCTGAAATAATAATTCGGTCATCGGGAAAACGTTCGTCGGCTGCAATCGTTAACGAACTAATTACAGCTTCTCCAAAAAGAGGTACTGCACTTAAAAAATCAGGGGTATTCAAGATAATCAAGTAGGACTTTCTCCTGACGCAGCTCTAGCTCTTATGATCGATTGTGATTTGATTTATCAACTCACAATTACCGTATGTTAAGATAACATTTAAAATATTTTAGTCCTGAGATATTACCATGCTATGATTTAGTCAACAAATCAATGCGTTTCTGCTATCCACGTAATACTAATATCACTGAATCTTATGCTGATATTAGCCTACAGTCACTGTTGGATCATACTGTATTAAGATTATGCTTAACTCTAGAAGACGTTTTTTTTTTATTAATTTCTGAGAAATTTGATGCGGTTCACTTCATTGTAATATATAATATTAATATATATAATATATAATAATATAGCTAGAAATAAGGACAATAGAAATTATCGTGAAAAGTTTACCAAAAAAACATCAAGAATTCACACAAATACTGATTTACTACATAGACTTTTAACATCATCAGATCCAGTTATATGCAGTTTGCGCAAGCCACCTAAAACCAAAAAAGCGATTTTAACAAAAGAAATTTTAACACTATTGAAAGATCCAGAAATATATTTCACTGATTCTGATGAAGAATGAAACAGTATTTTACTTTTATATATCAATATGTGTTAATATATAAATTAAGTTAATTAATAAAAAAAAAAAACAAACTATCTTGCTATTTTTTGAAATAAAGCTAACCATGCCCACTAAAAACATTTTTCTTACTAAAATAGTTTATTTTATTAAATATCAATTGTTAAAAGTTAAAAAAAAAAATTAATTTTAAAATTTGTATGAGAGGTAGGCGTTATATTGCCACGCCCACCTCAAGATTTTCACAAAAGTTGTGTTAGGTCATAAAAATAAAGTGTTCCAAAAATCATGGAATTATCTCTACTCCTTTTTGAATTATAGAATTTAGTCCCTCTAAATTACTAAAATCTGACACAGTGCAGTGTCTTTAAAAAACCGTCCATTTGTTACCAAATTTGTCTACAGTTTCTTTAAATAGAACGAAATAAACCGAAAAATATGTAAAACTTAGTAACGCCTTGACATGAGATTGGGCGGCTAAAAAAACACGGATTCCTTACATTTTTGTTCGTTACAACATATCCGGGTCGGGATACCTCGCTTGTTAGTCTGTTCGTAAAGTTATACAAAAAAGTATAGAATATGTTTTGTCTTTTTTCTATGCGCTTAAACTATTCCCAAGTAAAATCGTTAAAAAAAATATCAATTTATATTACAAATTTTCTACATCTATACTTGGCATTTAACTGTGTACAAGAAGAAGATAACAAAAACAATTTTATACTCTTTTTATTCATTACAAGAATGCTACGTTACTTTTTTACTTTTACTTTTTAACTAATTAACCCATTTTGCCCAGCCGTTGCTTTAAAGCAACACCTATTTTTAAGGTCTGATCATTTTGGATAGAAGAGAGATGGTAATAACGCAGTAAAAAGCGTGAACTAAAAAAGACATGAAGTCTTTTCTATAGAAACAATTTTAAAAAACTTTAAAAAATCGTATTTCAGGGTTGCCATATTATTAATTAAATAAACAATTTTTGACATTTTTGTTAGCACTTTTTTGAAAAAATATTAATTTACAGAAAAAATACCTCTGTTATAGAGGTTTAGGACGTGTGTGAAAGATTTTTGAATGAGAAAAATTTCTTGGACAGGTTGTACTTTTTTTTTAAATTGAAAAATCAAATCCAGTACTTTCCAAACTTCTAAAAACTTTAGTATTCAGAAAATAACTCCATTTTCTTTTTTAATGAGAAAAATCAGATATTTTTTTCCAAGAAACAAAAAATTTTAAAAATTTATTTGCCAGAGTTGCCATTTTACAATTTAAAAAAATTGTGTAAAAACACCAATATTTTCAAAAAATTTTAAAAAATCTTGAAAATCCGATAGATCAAATTGTGTATTACAGGTTGATAAATATTTGCAAAAAATAAAAATTTTAATTTAAAAAAAATCTTAACCGTTAATTAAATATATAGCGTGAAAGCTTGAATTTAAATTGCGAATACCACCGCTAGAAGGCCAATAGGTGCAAAAAAACTATTATAACATCGTTCTACCAAATTTCGTTAAAAAATTCTCACGGAATCGATGTTTGGTATAACATGGGTTAAGAATTAAGTGTTAACTATTTTAATTTTTTCAGCATTTATAAGTTTGTATACAAAAACATTAAATGTGCTGCCAATCGTTTTTTTTTTTTGTTATTTCCATGTTAAGTGTAAGGTGCAAAACAATGCTATTAATATAATTATAATATATAATTTAATAAAATTTAATAGTGCGACCCGGTAGGCTAGTTGGTAGCGTGCTAGCTTATCAGTGTGGGGGTCGTCGGTTCGATTCCCACCAGAGGCACTGGTCTGTTTTCGCTACAACGCGCCGAAGGCCATGCACAGTGGACGTATTTATACTACTTACGCAACAGAATAGTTTTGATAAAACGTATATATACGTCTTACGCACCAGAGAGGTTAATAATGTTTTAAATTGTACAAATTTTAAAAAAGGACCTAAAATTTAAATGCTGACATTTACAACTAAACAGATATTCTTTCTAAAGCCTTTTCAGTTCTTTCCAAAATAAAATGAGTCTTGGAAAACTCTATCAGTTTAGGCAGCTTAAATTAAAAAAAATGTTAAATTACAGCTGGAGAACTAATACTAATACAATGTCTTGCAATTCATTAAGGACTATACATCGAACTTATTCAAATTTACAATGTAGCGATAGTTCAAAAATGTTTCCACTAAACTAATTTTGAACAAGTTTATACTAGTACAAGTATATGTAGCTAACATGAAGGGTCTTCCACACGCTGGAAAAAAAACGCCTGCTGGAAATATAAATGCTGGTAATATACTTCTGTTCTATTTCCCATGTTTCGGATATAACATGTTTGCTTGCAAATATAAATATGTTTGCCTGTATACACACATATATATATATTTATTATAAGTATGTTTGCATGTCCCAAAGATCATACACACAGAGAAAAATTTAGCTATTTGCCAACCGAAATTCGGTTACTAAGACTCAAATTCGATTATTACGAATTTGAGTCGCTTGGCACAACTTAACATTAGTTCTCACAACGAAGTTCGGTTAATTCAACTGAATTTTAGTTGCAGCACCAAAAATATTCAGAAATGTAATGTAAAGATCGTTTTACTAACTGAATTTAAAAGTTGTTACCATTAAAATACACTTTTTAATTCGGTTGGCACTTTATTTCTCTGTGTGTATATACAAATTTGAAAATTTCAAATATATCTTTTTTTAGGTTTAGAAATTTTGAATTTGCCACCAAAAAATATGAAGTGGATAAGAATCACAAAAAAAATCAAATGACTTAGTCCCTTGCACGCAAAAAAAAGAAACTTTTGAATATGTTTGCAGGTAATTATGTATATTTTTACAGTGATTTAAATTTGCAAACCTAAACAAAGATGTATTTTCAATTCTTAGACATTGTGTTTGGGACATGCAAACATACTTATAATAAACATATATATATTGCAGCCAAACATATATATGTTTAACAGAAGTCGTTCTTCACTAGTTCCAAACATATATATTAGGGTGTCCCAAATAGGACACTTTTTCGAATTTTTTGATGGAATACCACTCAATCGATGCATATTAAAGAGCTAAATATTGGAAAAATAAGTACAACATTTTTGAAGTAGATCTTTATTTCCCTACCAGCGTTGGATCTTTATTTCCCTACCGGTTGTAGTGCATTTTGATAAAAAAAGTTTCGAATTTTTTTTAAATAGTTCTCATAGGCTTATTACTAGAAAAACATTTTTAAATTTTCTGTACAGTAATTTTGGTACACCAGAGTATTTTTAATGTATGCTAAATACAATTTTTATAATTTATATTTTTTTTAAATTTGTACAGAAAACAATTGTACTTACTCAAAACTAAAAAATCCTCTGGTGGACGAAAATTACTCTACCGAAAATTTCAAATATTTTTCCAGTATAAACCAAACATGACGAAACTTTTGAGCCCTATTTCGAAAAAAAAAATTCGAAAATTTTTTTTTGTTAAAAATTCACTACAATCGCTGGTAGAGAAATGAAGATCCACTTCAGAAATTGTTTACTTATTTTTCCGATATTCAGCTCTTTAATATGCATCGAATGAGTGGTATTCCAAATGTTTTTTTTTTTATTCGGGACATCCTTATACATATATATGTTTACAGGCAAGCATAATTATTTTTGCAAGTAAACATGTTTCTATTAGAATCGGAAATGTTTTCCAAACAAAAGTATATTACCAGCAATTATATTTCCAGCAGGACGTTTTTTTTTTTCAGCGTGTGGCATTTCAAGTTGTTAGAGCTGGACATTTTAGTTCATTTCGTTCATGAACTAGGTCATGCTCAAATGCTTCATTAGAAGTACCAACTAGTTCAATAATGAAAGTGAACTAAATGTGCAGCGAACTATAATGATCAACTTTAAAAGAAATTAATTATAATTGTTATATCAGAAAAGACAAAAAGCGAAATTCAATCTATTTAAAGCAAGAATCTATATAAAAACACGAAAGTAAAAAATAAGGAAAAAAAAAATTCAAAGTTAATAAAAAAATATATAGAAAATCTTTTAAAATATAGCTCAAAAATCTTAAGAAAATATTTTTAAAGTTCAATATCGGAGAATTTAAATAAATAGAGTATTTTATTGGGTATTTATATAAAACATTTAAAATGTCAATAACTGAAATTTATGATAATAAAATAGAAAAATTATTGTCGTTTTTTGAGGAAAAAATCGAAATGTCTGTTAAACCAATACATTTGGCTTAAGTTGTGACTTTTCAACTGGCCTGTAAGCATTGTTATTTTTATTTCTAAAATGTATTATAAAGTCGTTTACATTTTTTGGCTATTTTTTCTACAACATAGTTTAAACTTACATAGTTTAACATAGTTTAAACTCTTATTATTTTATACAGGCTATCATTTTAAATTGGGAAAGCCCTTGCAAATATTGTTTATCGAATAATTCGGAAACCAGGTTTGACAACTCTATACAAGTTGAAAACAAGGTGAAACAATTAAAAATTGTCCCATAAGCAAAACGAATAAAATGAACTACTGAACTAAATGGTGATCGATGTACTCGTTCAATAAGGAGTGTAGTTCAATTGAACTAGTTTGTTCACGAACTACACAAGTCTACAAAAAAAATGGAATACAACTCTCATATATGGACAGGGGCTCCACTGTATATTCTGAAGCTTCTGGACCGTGTTCAGGGGAGGGCGGTGAAGCTTATTAATGACAGTAGTGTATCCAACTTTATTGATTCATTGGAGCATCGTCGGAATGTGGGTTGTGTGACACTTTTCTATCTATATTACCATGGGTGATGCTCATCTGAGATAAGTGAACTTATTCCACGAGCCCGAGTTTTTGTTCGTAATACTCGCTTATCTAGTAGAGCACATCCGTTTGTAGTTGATTGTCCTGTGTTTCGCACAACGCATTACAGAGAAAATTCGTTTTTTAGTCGAACGATTCGTATGTGGAACAAACTTTCCGCAGAAGTCTTCCCTGCTACTTACAATTTAGAAAAATTTAAATCAAATATCCACAAACACTACTCCTCCCTCTTTCCTCCTTCCCATACCCTATTTTCCTGATCAATACAATGCACTGCATGAGTAGGGGGCATCCCCTGAGTATTGGTTAAATTATCAAAAAAAAAAAAAAAACGTGAATACTTTGCAAACCGTTAAAAATGTATTATAGGTTTGCTATACAATCTTAAAGGCAATACAATTTTCATTCAGAACTCATGGAAAACTCCTGATGGAAGTTGATTTTGAAAATTTTATAATTTTATAATTCTTTTTTTTTTAATAATAATAATAGTTTCTTTATTTACATAATCTTTACAATTCAGTTCAATATACATGTAATTGTGATTTGACATATAATAAAGAGTAAAAGTTATCGACAATGTTTATAATAAAATGTCTGGCTTCAGAAGTTTTTGGTATTCATTTAAATTTATGTAATTAAACCCTTTCTTTATTCATATTTCTACATATATATCGCTCATTTACAGCAAGACTGACATAACTCAAAAAACACGATGTTGCAGAAAACGAGTTTAAAGTTTTCAAACCATATCTGCCTAGCTTGACCCTTTTTCTATTTATTTGGTCTCTTTTTTTGTAATTGGGGGTTTTAATGTATTTTTCTCTTAGTGAGAGTTGTGTGCGAATTCACTAATTATCGAGAGACCCGTGAGTAGCACAGTTTCCCTATGAAGTATATACTCTTTGCACCCACTTTAAAGAAAAAATAAAATATTTTATCCTCTATCTCGAAAAGTATGCTTGATATTAATATGAAATTTACACTATATAAAGCATGATTTAACTTATAAATCTACATCATTAACTCAAAAATCGCATTTTTTTTGACTTATGACAGTCTTGAAGTAAATGAGCGATATGTACTATATTTTTGGAAACTTACCGCTTTCTTAAGTTATCCATGAACTTCTCCAAGGTTATTTGATCCAGAAGAACAAAATCTGGAACACCAACTTCTCGTTGTAACATTGCCATGGCTGTAGTGTTGTTGTTTGTAGTTGTTGTTGTTGTAATTAAAATTGACGTTTCGTCTTGTAACAAATGTTTTAATTGTTGTCGTTGTTATTTTTGTAATGTATGTCTTAACTATTTGCGCTTATTACTGCACGGCATGAATTTTGTTGTTGTTGTTGTTTAAAAAATATATATTTTCGTTGTTTGTTGTTGTTTTAAATGACAGCATAGGAATACAACAAAAACACACACTTTTTGTTGCTATTAAATGTTATATTGGTATGAATGACAAGCAAAAGAGGAAGAATAACAAAAAGAAAACAAAATTAAAACAAAAAAATAAAATACAAAATTTGGTCAAAATAAATTAAATGATTGCCAAGTGGTTGGAAATAAAAGTGAAACAAAATAATAAATTAATGAAGAAGAACAGTGAAAACAACGAGCGAACGAACGACTGCAAATTTAAAATAATAAATCGAACAACAAATTAAATTTCACTGTCACTTATTCAAAATTGTAATGATAATGATGTTTGTTTGTTCGTCCGTCCATCCGTCCGTCCGACCGTCTGTCTGTCTATCTTGCGTTTATGATACAAGGTAAGAAGAATTAGTAGCAGTAATTAAAACAAAACAAAAGAAAGAATGTAACATTTTTGTTTTTCGTTTCTTAGTTAATTTCACTGAAACTTTAATTTGACTAGAAACTTTTCATAATTAGCACTAATGCTTAAGCATTCAACATAATTATAAATACGCACACACACACACAATCTAAAAACAATAGTCAATGATCATTATCCATGGAATGAGTTTGTTTGTAAATCTTTTAGATACTTTGCAAATTCTTTAGAATGAGTAATAATTATGACATTTGCATTTTTTTATCAATAACCAACAATAATAAATACATGACAAATCGAGGTTTGCGTACGGCGAGAACAAACATAAAATGCGACAAAATTTATTTCAACTACAATATTTATTATTGTTAACTTCACACTACCTTCAAAAAAGAAATAAATAGTTTACTAAATTGTTATTAATAACAAAATAAGCACGACCGACTATTGACAACTACACAGCTTTAAAAACAAAATTCAACTGAACATTTTTAGCAAATGATGATTAATTTGGTATGCGGTCTTCATATATGAGAAAGCTGCGTGCTAGAAAACATGTCATAACCTAAGCGAGGTTGTCATTTTAGCTGTTTTCTGGGTAGGTCTAGCGATTTTTTCGCCATCTACACAAAAAAAATCGCAAAAGGGAATAGAGAGCATACTTAGTAAAATTTGATTCATTCAAATTCTGTGAATCTTATCAAGTTTTGTTTAAATTTTGTATTTGCACTTACACAATTTTCCTAAGCTACTTACATTTCATTAAATTATGAAATATTAGTTAACATTTCTATCTATTATGCTAAATATTTATTATATATATACTCATATTACATACCTCTAGCATTTTGTGTACATATTTTAATCAAGAATTACCTGGTAAAATGTAACAAAATATATTTGCACGAACATAACAGATAATAGGTCATTTCATGTTAATGAGTGTCACGAATAAAAAAATAATATAAAATAAGTGACTAAAAATAGCTAGGAAGAAAAAATAGCTAAAAATTTCCAATCTTAACACACATTTTCACATATAACTTGTTTATTTTTAAAAGCAAACTTTTTATTTTATTGACAATGGATACAAAACAAGTATGAAACTTGCCACTTTTCTTAAATTGGTCTGCTCCAAGCAATTAGGATACTTAAAGTAATAAACAAAATCCTAATCACTCTCTTTTTGTTACCATTCGATGTGTTAACGAAATAATTAGAAGATCAGTTTATTATTTTCTACACATGATCCTAAATTTTTTTTTAAATACCCCATTAATCGATTTTAAAAATCTCAGTGTACAATAGGAGTTCGAAAGACCCATAAAAGGCCCTTCAAGCCTTCTGAAATCATGACTAAATATATGGTTCTGATATTCTTTGCCGATGAAGCCTCTTTATGACTCATAAAAGACTCCTAAATATGAGCATTATTAAAATCTTAGGAATTTTTGAGCCAGTTATGAAAAATATTTGAGTCATATGTGAGTGTTGAAAAAATTTTCAAAAATGTTCAATTAAGCTCATAAATAAAAGTCAATTATGATCATTTATAATTCAGAAATTTGAGCGCTTGGAAAATTATCAAATTTTAGAATCTTTTATGAGTAATAATTTCTAAAATGCTCAGAAATTTGTTGACTGGGAATTATTTAAACATATATTAATTGCAACTGCGGTTTTATAAAATTGACAACTTCAAAAACAAAAAATATCAAATTTAAAAACAAAGTTTGCACAGGAATTCTAACGCTACATATTTAAATGTTATAGTTTTAACGAAAAAGCTAAGAGCTTTGTAAAGGAAACGAAAACTGGGTAGTTTTAAGGAAATAGACTATTAACACTTTTAGATTTTTGAACAAAAAATAAACTTTTTGCGTTTTTTGAGAATTAACCGATTTTAATTTTAATATCTAGCTATTTTTTGAGTCGTAGAGTTGGCAACCTGGTCTATAAGGTAGTCAATACAAACAATTATCTCGTTCGTTATATCGCGTTTTAGTTATATTCGTTATACCGGGCTTTAAATGTACTAACGTTTTTTAACTTATACGAATTTAGCGATTTCTAGCGATTTTTATTTTGAAATCTAGCTAGTTTTTTGTCAAGTAGAGTTGGCTACTTTGTTCATAGCACGCAGTATTGCTATACGAACACACGAATTTACTGAAGACACACACCTTAGTGAAGACAGTGAAATTTACTATGGTGGAAAACTATTGGCAAGCTAATCCAACGTTTTTTTACTCCTCAACGCGGCGAAAATATCTTAACCCTAGGAAGTTAATCTTGTTTTTTGTACGTAAAAGTTAATATAGGTCTTAAAGACCTAGATGATAATTAAACTAATTTTGTACAGAAAATAATAACATTTTGTCTGTAAAAATGCACTTAAAGTATAACTTAATATTAGAAAAAAATATTTTCTAATTCTTTCCAATTAAATCGATTGGAAATTTTATAAGCTGTCATTTAAAAGTTAATTGAATCAATTAAATATTTGCACAAATTCGGAACTTGCTTGAATTTGTTTAACAAAAATGTAACCATTTTTTTAAACAAAAAAATGCTAAAAAAAAATGCTTTTGTGTGTCTAGGGTGGAAAATGTGTCATTAGACGGTAAATATAAATGAAATTTAAAAGATGTTTCACGATAGTATTTATGTTTCATACTTGTAAATCTGTGACAAACAATATAATAATATAGTAAAAAATGTAAAAACCATTAAAAATGTAAAAGGAAGATAATTTTAGACACTTTTAAGTGACCGTTTTTATTCTTAAAAACGGCACGAACGCGGACCGTATACGGATCCGTTTCCACGGTCCGTTATTGGCACGTTAACGACCCGTTTCAATGTTTCTTACTATCCGTTTTCTGGTATCCAGAAAACTTTACGTAAACGGAGTCGGATTTCATTTTAGCCGTTTATAAAACGGAATCCGACTCCGAATATATTTGTTTAAAATTAGGTACAATATAAAGCAAAAAAGTTATTTTTAAAAAATTAAAAAAGACCATTAAACACTAAAAAGGCATGGGAGATGCGACTTATCGATTGTGATAAAGTTTAGGATGCAGATCACGGATTTGAACACCAAATTTTAATATTAGCTCTACTTTGGAAATTAACATTTACAGATAATTTTGTATTTTCTTTAAAATTTCTTAATAATTCATATCACAGAAAAAACTCAAATCAAGTTTCAATTAAAATATTTGTTGATTTAATTAAAAGTTTAATTAAATTCGGTTATATTGGGGAAATTGTAGTATCAATTAAAATAATTTGTACCTATTTAATTGATTTCACTTTCAATTAATCATATCAATAAAAATAAAATTATATCATAAAAAATCTAAAAATTAATAATTGGGTTTGTCAGTGTTGGTCACCTCTGAGTATACATACAATAACAGAAAAGCTAATAGGAAAGAAAACTGCAATTTAGCTGCATTACAGTCAAGGCCATATACTTGGGTGTGATCGCTTAACAGTCATGACTTGGTATTGTTACGTTTATAATGTAAAAAGAGCGCAGGTTTGATTCTTACAGCCGCAGGTTGTTGAAAAATTTATCATATAGAGACAATCTGACAATTATAAATACACAAAAAATAATACAATTTAAATGGAAAATCACTGATGACGCCTGTCCATAAAAAAGGCAGAATCTAGTTTAGTCTGATTTAAAAATTAAGTGTTTATAATTTATAGAGAAAAACGTTTATTCTTCTTAACCTCAACATTTCTAAATTAAATTTGTCTAATGTATATAAATTAAAAATTAATGGCGACTGTCTATATGACGTTAAAATAACATTGTACTAAAAAATTTAATATTGTTTTTGATTTCATACAAATTTTTAGTAGATACTATTAAAAATTTGATTAAAATTGGGGAAAAATCGCTAAAATTTCAAAAAACGCCAACATTTAAAAAACACCATTACAAAAAAAATCCTCAAAATTTAAACGAATCCACAGTTGGAAGAAATCGCTAAAAACAGGAATTAAAATATTCGCTATAATTGAAAAAAATCGCTAGAAACAAAAAATCGCTATTGTTTGAAAAATCTCAAAATTTAAAAAATTTCAAAATTAAAAAAAACCGCTAAATTTGGAAAAACAAGAAAGTTAAAAATAAAGTAAAAATTAAAAAAAAACTTGCCGAAATAGAAAAAATTTACAAAAAATACCAAAATTGGAAAACAATTGTCAAATTACAAAAAAAAAACGCACAAATTGGAAACATTCGCTAAAATCAACAATATTGAAAAAAAATATCTAGAACTTAAAAATCACCTGAATACAATTTAAATCATCTTTATATCGTAAACATTATTAAATTTTGTCCACTTTTTTAATTTCGGCGATTCTTTAAATTATGGTGATTTTTTTAATTTTTAATAATTTTGCTGTTAAATGTTTTATGATTTAATACATGGTATTAAACTTTAACTTTAAATCAAACAAAAGTTTAATTAAAGCTAAAGTGCAATTTTCATAACTTTTTTAAAAAAAATTTGTATGAGAAGAAAAAGTACATTTTTGAACATCCATAATTTAAAATCGGGGTTTTTTTTAGGAAATCGCACTTCAATTAACTAAAACTTCTTTGGTATTGATTAGAAACCATATGTTAAACATACTTTAATGTTTTTTTTTTTATTTAAATTTTATTAATTAGTACTTTTTAACAGACTCCATATTTTAATGACATAAAAATATATAAATTGTTTGTAATTTAAGCAATTTTTTCCATAAAAATAAAGACAAGATACGCGAGTTTTTCAATAAGTTACGTAACCTGTAATGTTTACTAAAGATTCATTTTCAAATTTTGGATCTTCTTTCCGTTGTCTTCTTTATGTTAACGAAATCGTGAAAAATAAGTAATTTTAACTTTAACCCTCAAACCGGCCAAAGCTTTTTTGGCAATGAAATTTATACCACATGTTCGGCACGAAAAATAAACAATATGTTCTTCTATGAAAATTTTTTCATTGCCTATTTTAGGTGATATGGGCCAAAATATGTTTAAAGTGAATCTCAAAACCTAATCCATAAAAATTTATGAGTTTAGGCATAAACTATTTCTCTTACCAAGAAATAACTTAAGTCAAAAAATTACAATTTTTGTGCTTTTACTTAAGATGATATGGGGATTTTCGTTTCTCGAAAAACGCGAAATTGAACGAAAACTCACCTGAACTTTAACATATCTTGATTTAACTTAAAAGGCTTTGCTAATTCTACTTAATATAATCTTTTTGTCAAATTTCATAACAATCAATCCATACGCTTGGAATCCTATATGTCCTTGGACCAAAATTAGAGTTTTTTTTAAGTATAAGCTTTCATCTAACTTTGTGTTTAGTACCAACGGTTTCTACGCAACATAAATCATTTTCAAGATTTTTTAAAATTGTGTTCATTTCAATATATTTATTTTTTGAAATATCGAGTAGTTTAACTTTTAAAAATTACTTCGCAAAATATTTTCTAAATTTATTTTTCTATCGAAATAGCTTGAATTCTTTAAAAGACATCGCGTAGATGCGGGCTTGCCGGTTAGAGGGTTAAATACGTGCATAGCCAAAACTATCTCACCTTTCGAAACGTGTGTTATATTAAATTAATGGTCATAGGTCTTACTATTTGAATATTGTAAAAAAGTACCGGTTTAGTTTTCAATTTTGTACTTTTTTGCAAAAAGTTTATCAAGAAATATAAATTTTCTAAATTATTTCTTTAACTATAGCTAACTGTAAAATTCTAAGGCCACATTCGTGATCTGCGTCCCAAAGCCCCTTAGAAATGAAAGATCGCAACCCCGATGCATCAAATTTTTCGTATTTTGTTGAACTGTGTTATTGTTCAAAGGAATAAGAAATATAATTTTGAACTCTTGTGTACAAGAGGCACAAACCTAAATTTTGTATCGATTTTTTCATATAGTTTTTTAAAATAAAAACACTAAAAAAGTACCATCCTGGTTAAAGCTCAACATATATGCAATCATTTATGAACATGTATGAACTCATTTGAGCTCATAAATGAAGTCATTCGAGGTCATATATGTTCATATGCCACCATATAGGATTCATATATGCTCATAAGAGTTCATATGTGATCATACATGTAAATATTACCTATGAATCATTTAGAAACACATATGAATAATGTGTGGATGCATGTGGAAATGTATGATTCATGTGTGCTCATGTATGGATCCATATATGTCTATGTTTATTTTTGTTAAAAAATGTACACAAAAGTTTTTTTTTTTTTTAATTTTTTTTATTAATTAATAATTACAAATTATATACTATTTCCCTAACCGAGCACTAGCAACTATAGCTTTCGGCGCGTTGTAGCGAAAACAGACCAGTGCCTCTGGTGGAAATCGAACCCACGACCCCCGCACTGATAAGCCAGAACGCTACCAACTAGCCCACCGGGGCGCACGACATCTTTAAATTAATCTTTAATTTAATCTTAATCTTTTTTTTTAACAAAGTTTATAATTTTCTATGTAAAAAATTATGAACTTCCATATTCCGAAATAAAAGTTAAGCGTTCTCTATGGATTTAGCAGCAAAATTTAATGGTAAAAAACATAAAGGTGTAAAAGACCAAGATTAACTTTCTAGGGTAAAGCATGTAAGCGCTTTTTATAGAAGAAAAAACGTAAACAAATTGAGTTTTGGATACGTTAATAGGGAGTTTAGGCTGATAAGTTAATGCAGTAAAAAGTGAACTAACTGCATATGTTTGCTCTAAAATTAGGCAGTTAATCTACTTCCTACAAGATTAACTTTCCACAGTCTAAACTTCCTATAATATTGGAATGAAATCCAAATAAAACTCGATTTCGAAATCTAGTTTGACAATTATATTCACAAGGCAACTAACCCCGTTCACGCCGATTTAAATGAATCTTATATACTATGTTATAAAGGATATACATCTAAGGTTGACCTGTTTGGATATAAAAGAGATAAAATTATTAATTAACATTGTCCTAAATTTAGCAGCATCAACAAACAATATGAAAGCCGATCTCATCAAAAGTACTTTTGGAGAAGCGGATCAATAACACTCGACACTGTAATTTTGTTTTTTTTTTCACGTTCTTTATTCTGTTCCATTTCCTTATTTACATTTTTTTTTGAAATTTATTAAAAAAAGGTGACCAGCCAAACATTTTATAATATCTAATCAAGTTTTTATTTGTTAGCATTTGTTTATTTTTAATAATTTAATTTGAATCAATTCCTATTAATTGATCTATTTATTAAATATTTAATTAAATATTTCTTTATTTGTTGAATATTTATTACCGATTTTTTTTTTGCTGTTGAATATTTAAGAAATTTAATAGTGAATTTTATCGTTGATCTATAAATTTATGTGTAAGGTTTTATTTGTTCGGGTTTTTAACATTTTATAAGACTGATCAGGGATGCAAAAGTTGGTACAATTGTACTTTTATTAGCACTATTTGAAAGTCCAAAGTACAATAGCCCCCCCAATGACTAATTTAGCACTATTTCAAAATTTTCCCTATTTTATTACATTGCACGAATGTATTTTAAAGAGTTCTGTTTAGCTGAATTTACATTTGGTACGAAATTCAGTTGAAACTAGATTTCGAAATCTAGTTCGTGTATCATTTTATAGACTACCATATGATCGAACTACAGTTTAAACTGAATTTCGATCGTAATGTCAATGCAGTTTTACATCATTATCCTATTTTTTGTGTTCGTTCCATTTTCATGTGGCAACTCTTGGTTAACAATTCGTTATGAATTATTATGCACATTTTGTCTAATCACCTGTTGTGTTGTTGTGCATTTTTCTTGTGTGATGGTTTTCATTTCAATTTGTTTTAAGTATTTAATGGCAAAAATAGATACTGATGGTCCAGGGTAAGATTTTTTTAAAGTTAATTTGAAATATTTAACAAATTTAAACAAAAATTATTAATTCACATTAACCGACATGAATCCTCTGAAAGCTATATATAAATACCGCAAAAACAACACCAAAAATAAACAATTTTTTAAAATCAACTCCATGCCCCATTGCAGAATCTACAAAAAAAATTTGAGGTTATGTTATGCTTGTTTGTTGCGGAACAGAATTTACCTATTTCTATTTTGGATCATTTAAATAACGTTATAAAAGCAGGAGTGACTGACTCGAAAATTACAAAAATGATTTGCATTAATAGAACGCAAGCCCAAAAAATTGTTACAAATATGACTGGTCCTGAAAATGCCAACTGTATTGCCAACTTTTGTAAATAAAACTACCATTCGTTGGTAATTGACGAGAGCACTGATTGTAGCATATCTAAAAATTTGGCAATAGTAATAAGGACGTTTGACGAACGATGTCGCGATCGGTTTTTGGAATTGGTCCCTATTGAGGATTCCAGTGCAAATGGAATATTACAAGCCACGTTAAAAGTATTGCACAAAAACAAAATTCCAATAAAAAAATATGATTAGCGTAACAACAGACAACTGTGCTGTTATAATGGGTGCAAACAATGGAGTTCAATCAAAATTAAAGGCTCTTGTTCCAAATTTATTTACTAATGGATGTATATGCCATATTTTAAACTTAGTCTCCTATGCAGCTTTAAAAGTCAGTATCCCAGATGGGATTGATTCATCAAAGATATTAATTATCATTTCTGCAACAGTTCTAATATAAGGGGCGACTTCTCAAAATTCCAAGAATATTTTGGAATGGGTAATCACGTTATTTTTAAATACTCAACAACTCGTTGGCTGTCACGTCAGAACGTTATTAATAGAATATTGGAACAGTGGGAGCTTTACACTCAACGATTTTCAAGCTGATTCCCTAAACGTAAGAGTTAATTCAATTTTATTCGGATTTTCAAATCCACTTTATAAAATGGTATTTTTATTTCTACAACATGTCCTGAAAATTATAAACACTATAAATTTAGAAATGCAATCCAAGGATGCCAGAAAGCATATTTTTTTAGATCGTTTAAAATGTTTGTTTAGACAAACAGCTCGCAATTTCATACATAAGGATATATTAGATGAAAGTGATATATTAAAAATCAATATCAATGAAAACCATATTCCTATGGACGAATAATAAATAAATAAATATATTGTAGAACAGAAATTGATGTATACATACACTTAGGAAATTATGTTGGTAAAGACGACAGCAATTGCAGTCAAAAACAAATGAAATTTCATTTAAAAAAAGGACGACTTACATTTCATTAAATTCAACTAACATTGTCATTTGTTTTTTAATGTTCAAAAAATGACTAACATTGTAGTAAAAATGAACCACATGGTAGTAAAAAATAAACCAAAATTTTTTTTTTTATTTTTTTAAATAACAAAAAACAACTGTAAAAAATGAATGTAAAATCATAAAACAGTCATTTGATGTGAGTTGTTTTTTTAAATTAACTACAATGTTAGTTAAAAATTTTATTTGTTCTACAAATGACTTACATTTACATTAAAAATAATGAAACTGTATTACAACCCAAACAACTACATATTTTTAAAGCAGAAGTTCCCTGAGTGTATCCTTAAACAACATTGAAAATAGTATTGTTATGGAGTTTAAAGAAATTGCAAAAAAAATTTACATCCAATTCTGCGAAGTCTTAAAAGCAAAAGTTGATTTTAATAATGAAATGTTATTACGGTTCAACAAGTTTACGCCAGGAAATGTTGTTTCGGGACGAACTTCTAGCATTGTACCATTAATATTAAAAATGTTTCCTAATGAAAATAAAAATCTATAAACAACTACATAGTTTCGAGCGCTGGCGGACGTAGAAATTATTAAGTCGTTAAAAATGACAATATATGTACTTTTTGGTCGAAGGTATCAGAAATGAACTAAATGAACTGATCTTTACTGATATTTCAAGAATTGCTAGATCCATTCCACATTCATATGCAAATGTGAAAAGGATATTTCGTATCAAAATATAATAAAAACCATAGAGAGGAACAGACTGTTTGTTTCAACTGTCTCCAATCTAATCCAAACAAAGGATTTGTTGAATGTACGTTTTACGTTAATTTTTAATAAAAAATATTTAAAAAAAATAAAAAAAGCATTTACAGTAGTTTTGATTTAACTGCCTTTTACTTACGTGCACTTTTCACATAACTGCACAAAATTTTGGTTTCGTTGTTATTTTACAAAATTACGTATGTAATTGCCTTCATTAAGTGCACTGTGTATACCTGCGCATTTAAAATAAGTGCCTCATGTTTTTGGCAGTTGTGCATTATTTTCATACAAAAGATCGCCGTTAGCTGCCTCTTATGTTTTGCTTACTTAGTTAGTTTGGTTAGTTAACGCTTGTACCTACATAAATTTGTATGTAAAAACCTTATAAAATTTTTTATGAATGTTTTTTATTTTCGTTTATTTTCGTTGTTTTTTATATAAATTCTATTGTATGAAATAAACAATTAATAAAAATAAATTAAATCATATCTGATCTTTGCAGTTTTCAACAATTTAGTTTACCTGCACTTTAAGGCAGGTAACCAATTTGAGTTAGCAACGCTTTTGGCTTATCTGCACAAAAATTCGTGCAGAAGTTGGTTGTGCAGCTAAGTCAAAACTACTGTAGTACAATCGGACTGAAAAAAGTACACTTTTTCTTAAAAGCTAGTACAATTTGTAAAATCTCATTTTGCATCCCTGAGACTGATACAGAAAATTGGATGCTGGTTTTTCTTTTGGGGTTTTTTTTTATGCAAATATAAGAAAGAGAAACGGTTTCTCTTTGATTTTTTTCTATAGTAATTTTTATTAAATCAATTACTTAATTACGTATAATTTAGAGATTTTTTTATATAACCTTATTGTCTTACTTTTTTTATATTTCGGGTCTAAATGACATACTATGAGAATTTGTTACTGTTAAAATGAATTGTAGTTTTAATAAATAATTCTAAATTTTTAAATAGTTGAATTTTTTTAATAAACAAAAAATCAATATGATTTTTATGTTAATTTAAAATTTTGCTGTTTTATATTTTCTGACCTATTGTAAATTATTTTTAAAAAAATCACAAAACAATGTTTCAGATTTTCAGCAAATTGCTGATTTCCAGCAAACAATTTTGTCGATCCAAGCGATTTTTGTACAAGCACCCTCCTGACTAAAGTTTTGCTGCCTCAGCAAAATTTTTTTGTGACTTTACTAACTTTTTTTTGTTGAGTGTTGAGTTGTTAAGAAAATGTAAATTTAACACACAATTTTTTTTTCAAACTAAACAGTTCACAAAATGACACTTAATCTGAAAATTAGGAATATTAAAAAAAAAACCAATGGGATGAACTTGTTTTTTTTTTCAATAATCTAAAAAAATCAAAAATGTTTGTTTTCAATTCATTATTATACTTAAATTAAAGGAAATTCCAGTCAAATTAATGAACATTTTGCGGGCTTTTCAAAAATCCACATTTAACACACTTTTTTTTCAAACGAAGCAGTACAAAATGACACTTAATCTGAAAACTAACTTGTATTTTTTTAAATAATGATTTTGTTTGTGTAAAATAACGATTTTGTGTCTCACATTGGATGTTTAATAAAAATTTGTTTTTTTAAACACTGTACAACACCAAAAAAATGACAAGGTCCGATAGAAGAGACAAAAAAAAAAAGACTCGTGTATCGGCGTTTTGAAAATTTACATCTGGGTTTCATTTTAGGGGGAGGTAAAGTTTCCCCCAAATGCAAATTTAGTATTGTCAATCGGCATAGAAAATCGAGTAAAGCTTACGTTTAAAGTATATGGTGTGTTTAGCAAATTTATGTAAAATGTTACGGATAACATTTTTGTAGAATATGTTAACCCTTTAACTCCTCAAGGTAAGGGTCTTGTTGTCCTTCTTTTCAAAAAGAGCAAAAAACACCATTAAAACAGGGATTTAAGGGGTTAAAATGTTCCGCAAAAATATTCTCCGTGAAATTTTACTATAAATCCCTGAATACACCAACATCTAAATACACTCAAATCACAATTGTTTTTGTGTTGTACAGTGTAAAGAAGTGGAATTGCGGAAACTTACTATCCAAATTTCCTATCGAAGGGAAAATAATAGAGATATTACTGATTTTAGTTAAATTTAAACTATTTTATTTTCATGCTAAATTTTTGGGATACTTTAAAATAAAATTCTTAATAAATGCGAAATTAACCCTAAGCTCTCTTTTGTGGTGACTTATTTCTGACTTTCTGGTTGAATTTTCCGTTTTGGTGTATTCAGGGACTTATAGTAAAATTTCACGGCGAATATTTTTGCGAAACATTTAACCCCTTAAATCCCTGTTTTAAAGGTGTTTTTTTGCTCTCTTTTAAAAGAAGGACAAAAAGACGCTTACCTTGAGGAGTTAGAGGGTTAACATATTCTACAAAAATGTTTGATTTTGGTGTATTCAGGGACTTTTAGTAAAATTTTAACCCCTTAAATCCGTGTTTTAATGGTGTTTTTTGATCTTTTTTAAAAGAATGACAAAAAATACCCTTAGAGGGTTAACATATTCTACAAAAATATTCTCCGTAACATTTTACATAAATTTTGCTGAACACACCATATACATTAAACGTAAGCTTTACTCGATTTTCTATGCCGATTGACAATACAAAATTTGCACTTGGGGGAAACTTTACCTCCCCCTAAAATGAAACCCAGATGTAAACTTTCAAAACGCCGATACACGTGTCTTTTTTTTTGTCTCTTCTATCAAAATTTATAGGTCGGACCTTGTAATTTTGGAAAAAATTTGATTTTGTTGAACAGTGTAATGTTTGCTAAAATATGTTTATTAATAATTTAATAAATTCTAACACAAATATTTTTTTTCTAATAGATAAAATTGAGTCATATTTTAAATGTATCTTAATTTCAAAGTTAATTTAATCGAACTTAACGACACCTTTGGGTTGAAATTAATCTGGCCCCAAGTTGCAGAGGTTTCTAGCACATGCAACAATATCCATTCAAACACTAATTTTAATTACTTCTGAGCACTTTATACAAAATTGCTGCGCCTAGTTGAAATTTTACCACACGCTCTTTAGACTATCTCTTTTTGGACTAAAGTTGACGTTGACATTTTAATGGTTTAACTAGGCAAAAGCTATCTCTAACATCAGTTCAGCATGAGAGTCATCATCATTGTAAATGCCAACAATAAAGTTGCTGTTTTAATTAAGGAAAAGTTTGACACCAAAATCAAAATAAAAATTTTATGATAATTTTTATAACAAATGAAAAATTAACAAGAAGAAGAATATATACATATATATTTGAATTGGCACCTAGCAAAAAGTGGCGTGTGCTGCACAGAAAACCATATTTCCCTACTGTTTCAATTAAATCGGTTTGTTTAAAATTTTTAAAGCTGTCAATTAAAAATTAATTGAATCAATTAAAGATTTGCTCAAATTCGGAACTTTCGTCACATTTTTTTATATTATCGCTCAAAAGCAAACATCAACATTTTTGTAATATGAATGTAGTTGTTTTTTATAAATGTTTATGTTTAGTAGTGTTAGTAAAACATATTTTAAATTCATTTCAATTAGATTAGATATTAGCGGTAATCACTCTTGATAGAAAAGTAAAGAAGAATCGAAGAAAACGAGAAAAGAAGAAAACTTTTGACAGATACAACAACAAAATGTATGGGATTTGTTTTTTCTCGTTTTCTTCGATTCTCCTTTTCTTGAAAGGAAATTTCTTTGACTAAAACCTTGAGTAAGTTGTAGTAGAAAACAAGAAAAACTTTTTTTGACAGAAGAACAACTGATTTTAAGCGTCACAAGATAATTTCATATTTTTTAAATAAATTGTGAATTATAAATCTATTTGTGTTATTCTATATAAAATCTATTCTATATAAAATCTATTTGTGTTATTGCATTTTCCACTATAAATTTAATTATTTTAATTTTTCTGATGTTTTTGGCATTTTGCTTATTTAACTTTTAATTACATTTGGTGAAAAACGTGTTCAGCCTAGAACAAATGTAAATAAAGATCAGCTGACAGTGTTGAAAACAAACTTGCTAAAAAAGACGCTCACTCTTTAATGAAAAAGAAATCGATAATGTTTCCTCCAAGAAAAAGTTTTCTATCAAGAGTGATTACCGCTATTAATAAAATTATTAGTTTTATTACTTTATTTAGTTAAATAATTTAATTTCAGTTGTTTAAATCTGAATATTTATTTATTCTAAAACATTATCATAAAATTGATAATGTAATTTTTAAAGTTTAAAAAATTTTTGAAACAGAAAGAAAATGCAAAAAAAAAATTAAAAATTATTTCAAACAAAAAAAAAAAAATACTCCGATTTCAACAAATGGGAGAATTTCTGCAACAAAAAAAAATGGAAAAAAAATTTTTGCCATAGTCCCTACACATCAATAGAAAGAAAACACTAATTGCTGTGTGCATTTGTTTACATAAGTATAAATAAATCTGCTAACTAAATGAGAATTTCATGCCGGTCTAAAAACATTTGGTATGGCAACAACACTTTATCCAATTGTTTTTTGCTTTTTTATAGCAATTAAAGAGCTATTAATTTGTAATTGAATTAGCCATTTTCGTTGTTGGCGGAATTTCAGCAATTAAAGTTATTGAATCGATGGTTTTCGTGATTGAAATGGGTTTTTATTTTTTTGCGTGTGTACACAGTCTGTGTGTGCTGTATACAGCCTGTGAAATCCAACTATATGGACTAAAAAAAGAAAATCTGTAATTTAGGGATTGCACAAGATTTCAATTTAAAATGAATCGTTTTCATGAATTATATTTTTCACTTTTAATTAACTTAAAATTTTTGACTTTTATTATTTCAATTTAATATTCAATCTGGCCAATTTTAAACTGGCAAAAATATTTTTAAATAAAAATTAGATAATAATCCAGAAAAGAATTAAAAGCAAATGTTTTGCGTTTAAAATACTCACCTTTTTCCCTCGGAAAAAACGACAATCGGGATAAATTAAGTAAATTCTTTTTGGAATTATTCCTTAAAGAACAATTAGATTAGAATCTTTTAAAACAATTTTTTTATTGTTTTTTTTTTGGCTTAGAAAAAATATTTTAAAAAATCTTACTTTAGGGCAGCTTGGTATTAAAATGGCACAGAAACATGGTTCTAGCCGTCAAGCTCGGTCTTGCTCGCATTATTTGGCAAAATTTGCGTACTAACGCATTTTTTTCCCAAAAAATACGAATATCATGCGTAAGAAAATATAGATAAGAATGTGTAAGCCATAGCCAAACGTGGTGGAACAAAGTTTGAACAATAGATGGCGTTGTAATTGTGCGTAAAGATTGAAAAAAAATGTTAAGATTGTTGGCAAAATTATATAAAAAATATTTAAAAGATAAAAACAGTTGCTAGCGCCTTAACATAATCGTAATTTTTAGTTAAGTGTCATTTTGCAATCTGAAAAATTTATATTTTCTTAACAACTACACACAGAAAACAGAAAACACACAGAAACAGTCACAACCGAGGAGTTTTTTGCCAACCGAATTTTGATAGTTATGTGAACTAATTTAATTCTTTGTTGTAAATAGTTACGATTGGAATAATTAATATTTTGTTATAAAAATCAATATATTTAAATACACTAACCGAATTAAAAAAAAATTGTTTGTCCGTAAGATCAAATTTATTTAGTTGCCCTAATCGAAAATATTTAAAAGTACACCGTTTCCAATAACATATATTTTTCTTTGAAATGAATTTATATTAATTATAGGAAATATAACAATACAACTTTTTTTTTCTAAAAATGAAATATTTACAAATTAATAGTACAATTATATTAAAACTACAAATTATAACTCTTTTTAAACTTAAAAACATTTTGAGACTTTATAAAATATAAAATATAAGCTATTTGGGTACTGTTTTTGTTTGGAAACATGTCAAAAAGAAAGTCGAATCAAAAACTACATAACAATAATGCGTAGAATGCCTGTAATGCCAATGTTTTTGCACAGGGTTTTCTCAAAAAGTATAAAAAATGGATTTGGAAGAAATTCGTAAACGTCCAAATTAGCACGAAAATAAAAATGAAAAATACGTGAGCGCTTAAATTAAACAAGGTATAGTAAAGATGAATTCAGTAGTCAATTCTATGTAGAGTACCTTAAAACTTATATAATTTATTCAACATCTTTAAAAGGCCAAAAATTACCAGGAAATGCATTTAAAAATCCGTTCCAACTATACCGCATTTGCAAAAATTTTATAAAGGTATAATTTTGTACCCAATTTGGATTACCTAAATTCCCGACGTGGATTATAAGCCGAAATAGGTCGATCAAAGATTTTTATTTCTACAACGTACCCAAGTTTAATCAAATTCAGAGTGTTTATTTAGTATGGATTACCTTCATTGGTTAATTTAATGACTTCACATTTAAGTTCTAATTGATTAATTCCTAAAGACAAAATCTTAAGATATAGCGTAAATGTTTCAAGTAAATCTTTCAAAATTTAATTCAAATTGGATATTTGTCATATTCAAATCTAAGATCGAAATATCTTTACATTAAGAATTTATTGGTGTCACAAACTTTAACTTCACTCGAAAATTAAACGAATAAAATCTTTCTTCAAAAATAAATCTTTTACTCTAAATATAATCAAGATTTTTCGTCAATTTTCCTCTAGAAAAATTATTTCATTTGTTAAAAGATTGTAATGATATAACTTTTCTTAAAACCAATAGAAGTCTGCGACAACTCTCAATGTATTTTATTTAACGTAGATAAATCCTACTTTTCTTTTTTGATGTTCAATATTGGCATCCTAGTCGACGTAAACAGCAAACACCCACTGTTCTCCTGGAAAACAACAATCAAAGTTATTATGCCCAGGTTATTATATGTACATGTTGTAAGATTCACCGGATTTTTGAACGGATTTTTCTTAAAAAAACTAATATCGGCTTCGCCATGCGAGATAAAAGTTGGTAATATCCTTTTCTGCAAAAGTTTTTGTTTCATGAATATTTTAAGTGAAATACATATTAAATATATTATACAAGCATACCTTTTATCAAATAAAAATAGCGGATTTTCTAAACTTGCAATAAACACTTAAATTTTAAAAATTTAATACGAAAATAGTTTTTTTTTTAATTTTTCGATAAATAACAATCTATAATTTTTATTTTGACATTATGTACAAAGAAAATAAAATGATAGTTTTTCAGTAGCTATATATATCGATTAAGTAGTCTGGTGGACAAACTTTTAAAAATATGAGTGCAACCGAATTTTGATAAAAATTGTATTGTTTTTCCAACCAACAATTGTTAAAACTAACCTTGTATTTGGTTATATACATTTTGGATGTGAGTTTCTGTGGGCACAACAAAATTAGTCAGTTAATTTTTTGTAAAATGTGATTTATAATCAGTTGCATCAATAGCGTCTTACTACGGTAACTTAATTTTATTCAAATTATTTGATTTAACTAATAAAAAAGTTAACAACACTATCGAATGGTATCATTTTATGATTATTAGTAAGCAATTTTTAATGATTAGTGTTGATTTTAAGTAGGCAAGATTAATATCCAACTAATATTTTCATTGTGTGTATGTATGTAAAAATTGAATATGAAATGAGGCTTTTTGGAAAGCTCGAGAAATTTTCATTAATTTGACTGGAATTTCCTTTAATTTGAGTATAATAATGACTGGAACACAATCATTTTTGATTTTTCCTGATTATTGAAAAAAAAAATACAAGTTCATCACACTGTTTTTTTTTTTTAATAGTCGAAATTTTCAGATTAAGTGTAATTTTTTCACTGCTTAGTTTGAAAAAAATTTTGTGTGTGAAATTTACATTTTCTTAGCAACTATGTAAAAATAGAATAAGAAATGTGGATTTTTTTAAAGCATACGACATCTTCTTAAATTGACTGGAAATTCCTTTAATTTGCGTAAAATCATTTTGTACACGGTTTAGTTTGAAAAAAATGTGTTTGAAATTCACATTTACTCAACTATGTAATAATTGAATTTGAAATATTTATTTTTGGGAAGCCCACGAAATTTTCATTAATTTGATTGGAATTTCCTTTAGAGTGTAATAAAGACTGGAAAACAAACATTTTTTATTTATCACGATTATTGAAAAAAAAAAACATGTTCATCTCATTGTTTTTTTTTTTAATATTCTTAATTTTCAGATTAAGTGTCATTTTGTACAATGTGAAGTTAAAAACAATGTGTGTGAAATTTACACTTTCTTAACAACTAAGTAAAAATACAGTGTGAAATGGGGATTTTTGTTCAAAATTCATTATTATCTTTTGGTGTTACAGCTCGGACTGGGCCGCTCGGATTGGGCCGTTCGAATTGGTCCGTCTGATTTCTTTCATTTGGATCTATATTCATTTTAATCACATAGATTAAAAATGATCTATTTAGCAAAAAAAGTAAAAAAATATACAATGGGGAAAAAAAATCTGTCTTCCAAACTTCAACGCAGTTGGTGCGGCAATTCTTTTTTTTAGCATTTCGGAACTTCTGATTTTGTATTTATTTTATGTGTTATTATGTATTTTTAAGGAAAAATTAACGAAATAAAATGATTAAAATTATTCGAGTTACAGGAGTAATTTCAATAATCAAGTGGCTACAACAGAGACTGTTTTCTGCGTGTTCGCCCCAGCCGAAAGCAAGAATTTTCCATTTTTAGTAGACGGACAATTAATTCTGCATTTTTCTTTCTCCGGAATCAAAATTAAGTAGGTCTTGGTGCGTTAAACACCTCATTTCGAACAAAAAACTCTTTTTAACTAGATTTTACTTCCATTTAGTTAATTTTATTCAATTATTCAGTTTTAATGTTTTTGTTGATATCTTCTTTTGTTTCAAACTTTTATTCACATATAATTAATACGATAACATTATTATCGTGTTTAGAGGGTGTTTCAAATTTGCAGCCCGAAAAATGTACCTACTGCAGCAAAGCATTTAATTTTAACACGTTTAACGCCAAAACACAATTTAAGTTAGTTAACACAATAGTGTGAATCCCACATTAGGTACGCTGAATCCAAATTTGTCGAATTTTTTTCTCTTTGGCAGTTTTTTCAATATCGCAGTTTTAATACTTACATACATCATTCTCCCCATTTGTTCGTATATTTTGCTTAATTTTTCAAAATTGAACCACAAAAACATGATTTTTTTTAAGAACATAAGTGGGTGTTTTTTTCAGGATATCTTACCGGTATTGCAAGGAAGTTAAAAAATATGTTTTTTTGGCCGTTGTGTAGTTTGTGTTTTTCAAATTTTCCAGTTATTGTTTTCAAATTATTATATTTTTGTGTCTTCGCTATCAGTCTCACGTAGAGATGGCGGTATTTTCCCATGTTTGTTATGGTAAACCCATAAAAAAAAGTTAGTACAATATTATGTTAAATAAGTTCCAATTCAGTTGAACTAGTTTTTCCGTTTTAATTAATTATTTAGATAAAGTTATTAGTTATCACAACGGCCAAAAAACCACAAGACCAAATTTCATCCGTATTTTAACAAATTTTTTAAGCAAATCAGTCTCACGTAGAGATGGCGGTGATTGTTAAATTTATAAATTTGTGTCTCCGCTATCAGTCTGTCTTGTAGATGGAGTTATTTTCTTATATTTCGTATAATCATATTTAATCTCGGAAACTAAGTGAAACTGAACAAAAGAAACATGAAATCGAACCTCCGTTCCTAACTTCCTCTGGTCAGAGCCAGAGACGCCATAAATCCAGATTTTAAACGAAATTTTAGCTAACAATTCTACTGATTTATTTAAATTTTTTAACTATTTTCGTTTTTTTTAGCAGACTATGGTTCCTAACTTTATTGAACATTTTGCAGGCGCAAATACAGATACATTTTCTGTTATGTTAGAAGTATTTTCAACTATTTGTACCAGCTTTTAATGAGTGTAACAACATCAAGTTGTCTTAGAACAGCTAAAATGCTTTGTTTAGAAAAAGTTCGATAACTTCTAGCCAGAAATTGAGGACGTTTCAAAAAATCCAGTACTGGCAAACTACGGCTATTTTGTAAACCCAGTGTTTTTCCAGTACTACCAAAAGCATTGCTGTGTAAAATACTCTAAAATGTAAAATACTCTGGAATGGTAATTTACGACTTTTTTGCTTTTTTTTACAAGTTTTAAGATAAAATTTTTGTACATATTTTACCCATGTTTTTGGAAAAATTTTGATTTTTATTCATATAATAAAGTACTGAGCACCCAATTAGTACTAATAAGGAGATTCTCCCGATCTCAATTAAACACGGATATGTGATAAAGGTGAAAAAAAGGGACACGTATTTTTTTAGCCTCCCAATCTCATTTTGCATATAAGTCATTCCATGTTATTTTACAACACCTCTTCCGATTTACTTTACATTTGCCAGACATATTAAACATTAAAAAATATTTTACACGTGTTTCCAGAAAAAAAATTTTTTGTAAAGGTTATGGGCATTTGAAGAACGTCACAAATCTTCCGACATGACAACTTTTAAACTAATGATTTTGTAAAACTAGTGAATGGATTTTAAAGTTGAATACCTTATTTTAAAAATTATTATTTTTATTTTTTATTTTTAAAATTTGTTTTTTTTTTTACTTATTCTGTAATGATGGAAAACAGAAATTAAGTAAAAAAAACAGATTTTAAAAATAAAAAAAAATAAATTAAAAAAAAAAAAAATAATTTTAAAAAAGAACGTTTAAATACCTTTAAAATAAGGTATTAAACTATAAAATCCATTCACTAGTTTTAGAAAAACTTTAGTTTAAAAGTTGTCATGTCGGAAGATTTTTCACGATTTTGACGATTTTCAAATACACATAACTTTTTGACAAAAAATGTTTAATTTTTTTCTGGAAACACGTGTAAAATATTTTTTAATGAAGAATACGCTAAAATTTTGAAAGACATCGGAGACATCAAAGTCAATTTTCAGCAAAAATCGTACGGTCTGACATTTAATGACTCATATGCAAGTTACGGGTTGCCATTTATTTGAAATATTTACGCCCGTATTCATAAAAAATCTTAATTCAAATTTCAAATACACAAATTTTAGCCTTAAAACTTAATTAATAAACGAATATTAGCTTAAAATACTTATACAAGTTTGATATAATTTTTATTAAAAATCAAAATTATGTTTTTCGACCTTTAATTGTGCAATGAAAAAAATGAAAATTATTCAAGTTCGAGTCCATACTCTATATTTCTTTCTAAGGATATTGTCCTAACAAATAATCTATAAAATTTTTTTTTTCAAATTTATTAATTGACCACATTCAGGAATGTGTTGATAGATCTATTTCGGGAATTTTCTAGGTTGCCATCATCAGAACACGTTTTGAAAGAAGTGACAATCCCATGCAAAACATCAAACATTCATATAAACTAGTTTTCTCTACTTCTATACTTATTTTAAACCTTGGATAATATTCATTTATGAATACAGTTTTAAGTCTAAAATTAGTGTTTTAACTAAAATGTGTTTAAAATACTGTTTAATATTTTTATAAATACGGGAAAAAGATCATACTCCCCCATTTAATATTGTTATTATTTCGACGTAGAAATACCACCGCAAACTTCGAAATTCAGTCGTTTTGCCAACGTATGTAATACCGCTTACAGCGTTTTGCCAACATTCTGCCTATTGTATTTTTCTGACTGTGTTTATATAAAATGTGTTTGCACTTACGTGTGTTTTGGCGAAGAAAATGTAAGGGTAAACATGTCGAAAACATGTTTTATTTAAAAACACGTCCAAAACAATTTCAGTGGAAAGCTCTTTTGTCAAAAGTTAGCAGATATAATTTTATGCGATTTTTGGGCGGTTAAAGCCCAATAATTCATCAGAGTTTTCACTACCATATGCAAGTTTGCACTTTAATTTGTAGTTGCTTTGGTCATCTAAAATGGTTGTTACACTGTGTAGTCAATAAATTTTTTTTATGAAATAAAAAAATCGAAAATTTTAATTGAAATAATTCAGAAAAGGGTAATAAACGCTACAATATATTACATAAATTTACTTCTTATTTAGCATCAACTTTTCGATGCGTTCTTTGGCAGTACTTGTTGTATGTTGTCCTCCTGCATGTCGGGGTACACACTGCTTTAAGGTCAGTGCACCACCCTGACGCTTCAGCCAAGCATTTGGGGCATGGGGAAAGTCATCTTTACGATAGTATCCCATGATGCCAGATTTGCGTATAGAACCTAATTCATAAGTTATTAAAGGACTTAAAATATTTGAGGCATGAGCACTGGGTAGCTTTCCCACTTTTGTTTTTTCCATGGTACACATGACACAGTTAGTGTCACAGGACAGACAAGCCATGTCTTGAAGGACCTTAATACGGGCACCAGCTGCAGCGCATTCATCGTTTGTAGAATCCATATATTTCTGCAAATGTTCTTGCAGTGTTTGGATTTTCTTATCAACTTGTTCCTTAAATGTTTTAAGAATTCCCTCAATAGCTTCAAAGCCAAGAGTATTTTGCAAGTTATCCACAATTAATTTAAACTTTTGTTCATTCTCATTTATCTGTCTCAACATATCACTAAACTTCTTCTCAATTAGACACTGCATTTCCAACATTTTATCGAGTGACACCTTACTTTGCAGTTGACTGTAAGTGACTTTGTCAGCCAAGAGTATTTCTAACTCAGACTTGTCAACTTTCTCTTCGAAAATCTCTTCTACAGATTTTTTTATATTGTCTATATTTTGTACTGTGCCTGTGATACGTATCTCCATACGTTCCAGCTGTTCTTTTGAATGTATTGTGTTCAGTTTAACATCTCGAATTTGTTCTTGTAGTTCAGATATAAGAGCAAGTGTACGTTGACTCTCTTGCTGTAGCAAACGTGCGGACAGCTCATTCACTTTGTTTGTAAGCCGACAAAATTCACCTTTGAGTTCCATCAGTTGATCGAGTATTTTTTCGGGAGAGTAGCACAAGTGACTCTCCAATTCATATTGATTAGTAACATCAGCTATTTCTGCGCTATCATATTTTGCATCCGAACTATGTGCCTTAATTAATTCTTCTTCCGATACATCCTTGATCACTTGCAGTTCCGGAGAATCCCAATTAATCGAAGCTACGGTGTCAAGCTCAAAGCGACTTGATTTATCTATGTAACTGTTTTCTTTTCGCATTGAGCGTAGTGTTTGAGCCATAGTGTGAAGTTGTTGAGCCAGTTTTGGATCGGGTTTCTTACTTAGAGTGAGAAATGTGAGAAGAAGTAACTGTTCAACAGACAATTCAAGTTGTCTTTTCATAAAGGATAGACCTGCAGAAAATCGTTCAGGTATTGGTATTTCTTGCACAGCCATTTCCATTTTAGAAATACGGCTGTCAAGTTTTTGTATGGACAATTTCGAAGCAATAGACTTCTCTCTCGAATAAGCAGAAACCTTAGATGCCGAATAACTGACAACTTGAACTAAAGGCTCTTCGATGTGCGTTTCAATCAAAACATTTTCTTTTATTGACGACTTTGGTGTCTCAGCTATAGGTCCAAGTGTAGACTTAGCTGTTGCTTCTACTGTGGATGCAGAAGTTTCGATCGGTATTAGATCCACCGTAGATTCAAATGTTTCGATCGGGCTTGGAACTGGTTCTGTTATATCTAGTGCAATAGATTCATTTGGAGCAGCTGCTTCTGCCTCATGCAACTGATCCTTTTCTTTTGGAGTTTCAATGTCTGAATTATATCCGCCATATAATCGTGAGCTAGCTGTAAGTTTACTGAAGTCGTCTAAAAGAAATAAACTTTTTTTCTGATCTTTCCACAATTATAAATAAAACAAACTTACGCCTGGATACGTTGTTGCTATTGCAGAAAACCAGCTTCTCATACGTTAAATAATCAATTGTCTCGTCAGTGATTTCCAACTTATCTGCAAAACAATTAAGTAAGCAATGAAGTGCGTTAAAGTTTACATGTCCCGGGTCTGGAGTTCCAATTGCCATATCAATAAGTTGACGGATTTTCAACGTAGCCATTCTTAAGCCAACACCACAAAGTATACGCTACAAAACCCAATACGAATTAATAAATAATGAAAAATAGAATTTAGTAAAAAGTTTTCACAAAACAAAACAAAAAGAAATTATATTCAATCTGTTTTAAAAATAAAACTGAAAAAAAAAAATTAAGTTAACACTGGGTAATACGTAAAGAGTACACTCAAATAATGAAGTTAGTACAAAAGTACCTAACCCTCCTAAATCGAAACATAATAACCATTTTGGTGACCTTAATTTAATAGTAAATTTTTAAAAAAAAACAAAAACATGAAAAAATCCTAAATAACAGAAATTATTAATTTTGACTATGGGTTGACCTTGTAAGGCTCTGAGAGACAGGCTACAATTTATAGGTATCCCTAGACAGCTACATCTCTCTAGGCCGATAACAACAAGTCTCGCAAGTTTTTCTAAAATATCAAAAAGTAATTATAGAACATAAACGTGTAGAAATAGCAGGAAAGACTACTAAAAATTAATTAATAATGACCTCGCAGAAAAACTGCAAAATTTAGCAGATTTTTTTTGTTAAATATTAATAAAATATGAATAGAAAAAATAAATCTGTTAAATTTACAAAATATTAGTTATATAAGATGTCAATTTTAGTTAATTGAAAATAGCATTTTACTCTGTAAAATTATCAGAAACTGTTACTAAATATTTGTAGACTCAAAATATTAAACATAAATCGTAATGGTAACAATATTTTTGCTATATTTACGTCAAATTTAGTAGAATGCAAATAACAGTTTATTTTGCTAAAATCAACAGAAATTTTTACTAAAAAGTTGTAGATTGCTGATTTCATAAGGGCAGATTTTTATTCACATTAAAAAAAAAAAGTAAACAAAGCAGAAATTTTTAAATTTTTTAATGATTTTTTTGTCTACTAATATTTAGTAAATGTTTTTGCTAATTTTAGCAGATAATTATGTTACTTTCAACTAACTAAAATTTAGCTAAAATATAACTAAATATTTGTAAATTCACCAGATTTATTTTTACTATTCTTATATTACTAATATTTAGTAAAAAATGTGCTAATTTTAGCAGTTTTTTCTGCAAAGTCATTTTAACTAATTTTTAGTAACTTTTTTTCTGCTATTTTTACAGGTTTATTTCTATTAGTGTATATGGTTGACCCTTCATTATATGGGGAGAAAAACAAGTGTTCAAATTTGAGGTCGCTTTCCTAGAAATATGAGAAATAAAAAGTTTTAGGCCAATTAAATGCCACATCAAAGTGACTGAAATCTTGAAAATACATATTTTGACATTTTTTAATTTTTTTGGAACCTGAATACCATTTATCAGCCTTACATAAATTCTGTGAGTTATTTATTACTTATCTAAAATGCTCAAAAACATAAAAATCAGGCAACCAATAAAAAGTAGGAGGCACCTTTCAAAGATTTTATTACTAATTTGTTGTCCTGAAGGCTAACTAGCGGATTCTTGTATAATTTTTAGAGCAGACTTGAGCGACGTCAATTACATTTCATAATAATTCACTTCTGAAATTTTTTATATCATTATTAATATCATACCTACGGTCACACTTGTGGGCTTAAACGTTTGCTTGGAAAATTTTCTATTTTGCTAATACCAGACATGGGACATAATACCAATAATTTTGTATTTAATTACAGGCCAATTACCTTTTTATGTTTATTTACATGTAATTGGGTGTAATTGAGTAATTGCCCTGTAATTAAATACCCAGATGCTGTTACTAATCCCCATGTTTGGTATTAAAAATTTTCCAAGGAAGCGTTTAAGCTCACAAATATGAGCGTAGGTCTGAAATTCTTAATGATATAGAAAAATAGTGAATTTTATCGTTGATCTATAAGTTTATGTGTGAGATTTTATTTGTTCGGTTTGAGATCATGACAAATTTTTCTCTAAATTAACAGAAAAATTATAATTTTTATATGATAATTTACTTTGACTATTAGAAAAAACACAGAAAAAGTTATTAGACACTAGCATTCCATTCATGCTAGTGTCTAATAAATAAAAATTATAATTTTTCTGTTAATTTAGAGAAAAATTTTTCATGATATAGAAAAATTTCACAAACGAATGATTGTGAAACGTAATTGACGTCGCCCGAGTCTGTTTTAAAGTCAACGGATTAATTTTTTTTTGGCTGTTGTTAATAAGTTGAATTTCGACGGAAAACGACACATTGGAAAAAGTAAGAGGAACTTTTCCAAGATTTTATTACAGATTTGTTATCCCAAAGAGGTAAAATTTGTTATTTTTTTAAATCAATAGAGCTAGATTTTCACAGTTGTTGAAAAGTGGCATTTCGACGGAAAACACCATATTGGAAAAGGTAGGATACACTTATCCATGATTTTATTACCAGTATGTTGTCCGGAAGACGTACTAGCTGATACATATATAAATATTCTGGCAGTAAAAGTGGTTATTTTTATATCAACGGACCCAATTTGAAACTGTTATTAGAAAAGGGATTTGGACGGAAAACGACATATTGGAAAAAGTAGAAGGCACCTTTCAAAGATTTAATCATAAATTTGTTTTCAGGCAGACGTACAAGCTGATTCATGTTTTTTACAATGTATTCCGGCCGTAAAAGCGTACACAGAGAATAAATTGGTTGGAATTCCATTGTAATCAACACAATTTAATCATTATTCAATAATTTTAATTGTAAGTACTTAAAATTCATCATCAGAATAATTAAACTATAAGAGGCCATTTAAACGAAGAAATTAATTGCATGCAATTTTTGAATTCTCTTTTAAAGTTGATTCTAAAAATCATGAACATTTAAACGAGGAGTTTTTGCATGCAATTTTTTTGACGTTTATTTTGCCAATCTTCTTTAATTGTTCATTCGTTGAAATTTAATTTATTCGTAATAATTAAAAATAATATAATTTAAAATAAAATAATATATAAATAGTTCTCTATTCCACATTATTTATTTTTTATTTTACGAAATATTTTCGATACACAACACTTGAGAAGCCGAATACGAATAAAGCAAATTAACAAGAATACGAACGATAGAAAAAGAAATGTCAAAAAATATCTTGAAAACGAAAACCGTGCAATTTTTGCTACCCCGCTTGCTTCTCTACCCCGTTTGCCTACAAACAATAATTGCAGGCAACGTTGCCTGCAAAAAATTGCTCCGTTTAAATGGCCTCTAAGTCTGTTCAGTTACTTTTCCAGAAAAGTCCAGTATAAATTACACAGTAAGAAAATTACAGAGAGTAAGACAAATTTACGAAATGTAAACGAACGGAAATTTTTTAAGAATTAGTAAATTAGATAAAAGAGCTGATTTTAAATACCAAAATTTAAAAAAAAAAAATCAACTGGTCATTATGGAAAAGATAAAAGTTAATTGAAATTGACGAACCGAATCAATTTAGAATATTTTTTAACATCTTCCACAGTTAATTCTTTAATATAATTCACTTTAAATCCATAAACAATTATAATTTAATTAGTCTCTTTACAGGAAGAAAAAAAACATTTTTATTGAAAAATTTTACGGACACAAGGGATACACCAGACTGCCGCAGTTTCGTCCCCCTCCTGGGACTCGTCAGTGGTTAATTTATGTGTCAATTGAACAATGTATTTTATATTGTTAATTTGCTCTATATGAAAAACTTTTTATTTCTTGGTGTCGTACTGGTATTCGAACTCACTGCCTTAGCATCAAGCTATGCATCGTAATCTCACCTCTTAACGAGTTGAGCCACGGTCGACATAGCGATGACTGTGGCTAAAATGGAGTTATGTCACACTACGTACACACAAGTATTGTTTCGATCAGAAGAGACAGAATTAACTAATACCAATGCACAATTAATTTCTCAACTAGAATGCTTCTTCTTCTTCTTAATCCTATCTCTTTTTCAAAAGTAATTATCACGTTTTTTGAAGTAATTATCACGTAATTTTTCAATCATATGTTTTTTACTTCTTACAAATTCTTTTTGGCAAAAATTTATTCCGTAAAAACTTGTAAGTTCTTTAGCATCAAAATGTCACTTTACTCTCTCTTTTTACTATTTTTTACTAAGTATTTGTGTAAACGAACACCTTCCATAAAAATTTTTACAAATTTGTACAAATTTTTGCGTAAGCAAACAAAATTTATATTGTAAACAGAAAATATATACAATTAACCAAACCACAGTCACATCATTCAAAATTCTGATTTTCCTTGAACGTTGAGCGATTTTTAAATCGACCCGCCCTACTACATAGTATTCTAAGTGTAATGTTACAAATGAAATGATCTTTTGTGTATAAAAAGATCAATTCGAAAAACAAAAATTTGGGGTAAATTTTGTGTATAAAATTATATACAAAATGATATAGGCAATTAATTGTACTATTTATATCCAAAATATGGGGTAATACTTATACAATTTTATCCAAAATTAAATTGTGTTTTTAAACCCTCCATCCCATAGTGCAGGAGGGTATATTCACTTTGTCAAATGTTTGTAATTCTTTTAAAAAAATTCTGGGACCCCATAAACTATTTTATTTATTTTATTTATTTATTTATTTAATATGGTTACTTCTACAACAAAACATACGTCTTAAACAGTAGAAATCTTATGATGTTATTATGATTGGGAGAGAAAAAAAAAACTTAAATCTAGGTGTAGTTAAAAATAAATTGTAATAAATAATAATGTAAACATTTAAAATAAGAATGTAAAAATTAAAATGAATATATAAACTATTACAAACAAAGAAAAAAGAATTTAACAAAACATAAAAAATAACATAAATAAATTTATTAACAATGAAATTATTGTGAACTATATCGAACTATATAAACATATATAAACATACAAACATGTTATCTACGTATAATGTTTAAAAATTTTCTTTCTAAAATGTAACGCATTGCTGGTTTCTTTAATTGTTGGAGGAATATTATTCCAAAGACGTATTGCAGTTATAAAAAATTGCCATTCGGATATTAATGTGTGATGTCTGATTTGAATAATATTTCTGTTTCTTCTTAGTCGACTAAATCTCAAACGGTTAAACAAATGAGATGGCTCACGAGTGGTAATAATTTTGTGTAGAAATACAAGAGTCCTTATTTTCAGTAGGTCTTCAAACTGCACACCAAAAATTTGTTTTGAATGTGGAGTAATATTAATGTAACTACCATTATTATCACGGATTCTGAGACCATAAACGTACCTTGCAATATTGTTATATGTTACATTTAATCTAGATTTACTTGTAGCATCACAACTTGCAAAAATCTCACATCCATAGGTTAGAATTGGAATCAAGTATGTCTTTGCAAGTAGTAACCTAATTTTTAATGGAGTGCAGTTTGAGTAGGCCAAAGGGTTCTTAGCATTGAGTATGTTTTGCCACAGGCAGCTGTTACGTGGTCTGACCAGGTGAGAGTGTCATTAAAAGTTACACCAAGATTCTTTGCCTTATTTACGATTTCAATTCGTTGATCTTTAATAAAAACGTTGGGAGTAACAACAATTTTTTGTGTTCTTTTTCGCATTACAATACATTTTGATTTTCTAGGATTTAAACTTAAACCATTTACTTCTGCCCAAAGAGAAACCCGATGTAAATCATCATTTAGCCTTGCAGTACATTCCTCAATTAGTCCCTTTTTGTTACTTATATACAATTGGACGTCATCGGCATACATCATAATGTTACAGTGGAGCAACTGTTCAGGGAGATCGTTTGCGTAAATAGAGAAAAGTAGAGGGCCCAAAATAGAGCCCTGTGGAACACCCCTAACAACTGGAAGAAAAGTTGAGATTGTTGAAACATTAGTTTCAACACACTGTACTCTATCCCTAAGATATGAATTAATCAATTTGATAGTTGTTGAAGAAAAATTCATCATTTTCTCAAGTTTTTGAATTAAAATTGTATGGTCAACGGTATCAAAGGCCTTCGAATGATCCAACAACACTAAAAATGCGACGCAGCCATCATCAATTTCCTTTCTGAGATCTTCTGCTACATCAGTTAGAGCAGTTATACAGCTATGTTTGGCCCGAAACCCAGATTGTTTATCGGTTAGCAAATTATTGTCATTAATATAATTAGTTATCTGATTGTGTAAAAGTTTTTCAAATGCCTTTGAAAGAAAAGGTAATATAGCTATAGGCCGATATTCAGTTGATGATTTCGGTATTGGAAGAATTTTCGCCTGTTTCCATCTTAGTGGGAAAATGCCTGTCATGATAATTTTATTAAAAATGTGTGTGATTTGAGGTAAAAGCGACGGAAGAATAATTTTAAGGAAGGCAGGGTGAATACCATCAATACCTGTAGCTTTTGATTTAATGGAAAGGCAGATTTTGAGAACATCTAGGTGACTAACGTACTCAAAATTGAAAGGGTTCTGTGGAAGATTGGCAGCTTGAAAATTAATATAATGTGTATGATCTGCTTGAGGCATGGGTATATTAACAAAATTCGCATTTAATTCATACGGATCTGATATAATATTATCCTGTTTGGTTTTATTATTAACAATTCCAACTTCCCTAATAGTTTTCCAAGTATTCTTTGTGTTAATCGAATTGGAAAATTTTTCAGAATAGTATTTTGATTTAGCATCCCTAATGGTTTTGGTTACGATTTTTCTGGCATTGCGATAATTATTATGTAGATCATTAGTTTTGAAGCGCTTCCATCGAGAGTAAGCGTTGTCACGATTTACTATAAGGCGCTTAATTGCAGCTGTAAACCACGGTTTCTGACGGTTACTTATCTTCTTCGTTTGAATTGGTACTATTGCGCTATACAAGTTTGTTATGTTCTGTTCCAAGAAGGCCAGCTGATCATTTACCGAAAGAATGTAATAAATATAACCCCAGTCTATTTTTATATACTCTTGTTCTAGAAGGAAATAGTTAACCCGTTTAAAATTACGAAACTGAATAGTATTAGTGGTATTATGTAGAGGAATGTCAAAAATCATGAATATTAGATCGTGCTTGGAAAAACACGATGCAGACAACTGATCATATTTTAAGATCTTTGCTTTGTTTGAGACAAAAAACAAATCAAGCAAAGTATTATTGAATGATGTGAAGTGAGTTGGCGTACTAGTATTAGCAGAAACAAGATCAAATGAGTTCATATTAATTGTTAAACATGATTCAACTAGCAAATTTGAGTTGAAATCCCCAGCTATTATAATGTCACTATAAAATGGTGTGAGATCCTCCAATATTGTATAAAAATGAGTGAAATCAATTCTATTCATAGGCCTATAGACACAACCAATAAGAAATTTACTGCCACCACTACTTGCTTCAAGAAAAAGATATTCAACCTTATTATTTATGTATAATTTTTCATCACTTTTGGCTTTTATTGTACAGACTAATCCTTTTTTGACATAAATTGCAACTCCACCATAGTTATCAGATCTATCATTTCTATATAAATTATAACCATTCATCGACACCAGAGTATCTGTAATTGATTCACCAAACCAAGTCTCTGAAACACATATAAAATTCAAACCAGAACTCTCAAAAATATATCTGAATTCATCCATTTTGTTTGTTAAACTTTGTGCGTTTATATGACAAATTTTTAATCCGGTGCTCTGTTTAGCAAGAATTTTTACCATGTTTGCAGTTACGTCTTCAGAAAACGTTCTATTACCCCCTATTAAAGACATGTCTAGGACAATCAAGAAGAATAAAATCCCTACCAGCAACGCTCGAATTAAATTTATGTATCATTTCCATTAGCTTAATAATGAATATGATTGAGATAGTTCGGTATAATTTATTAAGAAAAAGTGTGTACTTGTTATTATAAAAGAAAACAGTTACGTTTAAAAAATAAGCATAAATTTGAAAAAATAAAAAATTTAAGAAAATAATGATTGTACAACAATCATAAAAGGATGCAAAAAATATAACATTATATAAGATATTAACGAAAAAGTTGGTTGAGATCATCTAAGAATTCAATTAGTATTGGGTCGTCAGAATTGAGCTTTTTTACGTATATGAGACCACGAAGAGAATAAGCTGTTTTTATCTTTAGATCTTTTTTCATTTTTAAAGCTGATTGCAGAATTTTGTGATTGTGAGGTGTTAGATTTTCATTTACATAAATTGGTTCAGTACTATTAAAACCAGCATGTTTAAGACAAAGTGCAGTTTTATTTACCCTTCTATAATTGGCAATTGTTTATATATATTCTTGATCAGCATGAATAGAGAAGTCGATATAGCCATGTCCGTCTGTCCGTCCGTCTGTCTGTGGAAACACAAAATACTCCGACAATACAGAAGAGGTACTGCTAATTTTCAGTCAAATTGATCTGAACAAAAAAACTTCTGTAAATAGATTTATTTTCCCAAAGTATGATCATAAACTAGACAGTCATTTAAACTCGGGCATAATGCGGTTAAAAATTGTGGTGTGCATTAACATTACCTGAATAACTAAAATAACGTTATCCTTAAAATGCCGTTACCAAAATAATTGAAAAATCTTCTTCCCTAAAATAAAGTTACCGAAATATCTAAAATATCGTTACCGCTAAAATACCGTTAGCGAAATAAATAAAATACCGTTAACGCTAAAATACCGTTAACGCTAAAATCGCGTTACCGAAATAACTGAAATATAGTTTCCCCTAAAATACCGTTACCGAAATAAAAGAAAATAGCTACAACTACGACCAATAACCACATAGAATCGGTTACCATCCATGGTCATGATCAACACTTAAAAACAAAAAAAAAAAACCACAAAATATTGTTGTTGTTTTTATACCCTCCATCCCATAGTGCAGGAGGGTATATTCACTTTGTCAAATGTTTGTAATTCTTTTAAAAAAATTCTGGGACCCCATAAACTATATATATTCTTGATCAGCATGGATAGAGAAGTCGATATAGCCATGTCCGTCTGTCCGTCTGTCCGTCCGTCCGTCCGTCTGTCTGTGGAAACACAAAATACTCCTCCAATACAGAAGAGGTACTGCTAATTTTCAGTCAAATTGTTTGTTGATATCATGAGCAGTTTTCTAGTGAAAATGATCAAAATCGGTTAACGCGTTCAAAAGTTATGAGTGAAAATGTGGGAAGACCTCTAAAACTTTTTTTTTTTTCATCATACATACATACATACGTACATTCAATGCTTATACACAAGAATATACGCAAGCAGGGATGGCTGTCAATATCGCTGAATTACCGTCCCCAATTCTAACACCTTTCAACTGACTATCGTTATCGCTTAAATACCGTTACCGATATTCTTGAAATACCGTTATCCGTAAAATACCGTTACCTTAAAATACCGTTACCGAAATAATCTAACAAGATCTGAACAAAAAAATTCTGTAAATAGATATATTTTCCCAAAGTATGATCATAAACTAGACAGTCATTTAAACTCGGGCATAATGCGGTTAAAAATTGTGGTGTGCATTAACATTACCTGAATAACTAAAATAACGTTATCCTTAAAATGCCGTTACCAAAATAATTGAAAAATCTTTTTCCCTAAAATAAAGTTACCGAAATATCTAAAATATCGTTACCGCTAAAATACCGTTAGCGAAATAAATAAAATACCGTTAACGCTAAAATACCGTTAACGCTAAAATCCCGTTACCGAAATAACTGAAGTATAGTTTCCCCTAAAATACCGTTACCGAAATAAAAGAAAATAGCGTTACTACGACCAATAACCACATAGAATCGGTTACCATCCATGGTCATGATCAACACTTAAAAACAAAAAAAAAACACAAAATATTGTTTTTTTGTTTTGTTTTGTATACAGTATGTATGTACGTATGAATTAGTAGCAATCGCATGCAGAGTTGCCAGGTTTGACGATTTGTCGTCATTTTGATGATATTTAATACCCAAAATAACTAAATGACTATTTGACGACTTTTGCTTCCAAAATGACGATTTTTTGACAATAATTTAATATGTCAGCAAGATCTACTTATTTATCATTCTCATAAAATCGCCGGCTCGATCATTAAATTTATATTATTTCGTTAAAAATTGAAAGCAAAAACATTGTTTTTTGATCGATAGCTAGCTTTTATATGCTAATATGATGTGAAACACAATTTTGCAAAAATGCAAATCCTAGAATTGAATAAAACTTAATCCAAACCGCATTTATTTTTTTATAAATTCATTACGGGTTTAGCTTAATTTAGTTTCTGTGTTTATATGTTTAGAACATTTCTTTAAATTTTTATAAAATTTAATTGGAGTTCGATTTAAATAAAAATAAAAAAATTTTCATGTTAAAACACAAGGCATGGACTTTTTTTGCGAAACAAACAGATCTCTAGCCCGAATATATTTCATGTTGAAAGATGATATATATACAACTTTAAATGAAACAAAATACATCCAAAAATAAATCCGGTGCTTAAAAAACAGGCCTAATAATACAAATAAAGTGCCAAAATTTAATAATTAAAAAATATAACATTAAGTTTGTTCGATAACACAAAAATTTGTACAAGTTTTTACTGGAAGGTGTTCGTTTAGACAAATACGCAGTAAAAACTGGTAAAAAGAGAGAGTAAAGTGACAGTTTGATGCCAAAGAACTTACAAGTTTTTACTGGATACATTTTTGCCAGAAAGAATTTGTAAGATGAAAAAAACATATGACTAAAAAAATATGCTTGTATTTTTAGTAAACAAAAACAAAAATTAAATTAAATTTTAATTGTTTATGGATTGAAAGTGAAAATGATTAAATAATTAACTATGGAAGAAGTTAAAAAACATTTAAATTATTTTTGGTCGATAATTTCAATTAACTTTTTCCTTTTCCATAATGACCAGTTGATTTTTTTTTAATATTTAAAACAAGCTGCTTTATCTAATTTAATAATTCCTACAAATTTTCTGTTCGTTTACTTTTTTGTAAATTTGTCTTACTATTTGTAATTTTGTTACTGAGTAGTTTTTACTGAACTTTACAGGAAAAGTAATCGAACAGACTTATTGTTAAAGAATTTCCAAATTTTGTAAAAGAATTTAATATTTAAAAAGTTGTGCCACTGAAATGTTGTTCACAGAATTATGCAGATATAAGTGATTAACAGTTCAAGTGGTAAAATTTGTTTGATTTAAAGTTGTATTTATTTGATCTTTCAACATTATATTTTTGTTATTTTATTAATTAATAATCATATAATTACAAGTTATATACTATTACCCTAACCGAGCACTAGCTACTGGCCTTCGGCGCGTTGTAGCGAAAACAGATCAGTGCCTCTGGTGGGAATCGAACCCACGACCCCGCACTGATAAGCCAGCACGCTATCAACTAGCCTACTGGGGCACACTGTTTCAACATTTTATAAATATGAATATCGTTGTAAAATATAATGATTTTCGAAGTTTAAACCAAAGAGAAGTGTCAAAAATCGTGTTATATTACAACGATAATACGTTAACATTTGAAATGTGAATAACATTATTGTATTTTATTTTTTATTAAAACTTTATCCCTCTTCTAACAAATTTATTTTATTTTGACGATTTTTCAAAATATGATGACGATTTTGACGATTTTTTCTAGAAAGTTTGTCGTTTTTATGCTTTGCAAACCTGGCAACACTGGTTATGAGTGCAAATGCGAGAAGCCCTCGAAAAATTGTTAAGCTAATTTATAAAGTATGTTTTGTTTTCCATATACCAGGCTTGCCATATACCTTTTTTTGTTAACCCCAACAAATCAAAAAATCACCAATTAGAAAAAGGTAGAACAAAATAGTTTAGTTAAAATTCTTTATTTATTTGACTGCATTAACCGGAGTTACCAGACACATTAATCGTTATCAGATCAAAAAAATATCCAGGAACAAAATCCCCGAATCCAACAATGTAAATTCATAACTTTTTTCGTACACTATTTTTACTTATTTTCATTCTCAACCTTTAATAAATTTGCAAGGAAACTCTTACATTCTAATTACATTTATTAAAAACCCCATTCAATTTAAAGGACATTCACTTTCAGAACTTTTTTATTTAAGATATATAAGGTGCATACTTCATCTTAAAATCTTTTGATTATATGCATTTGTTTTCCTTAAAAGCCCTAATTTTTATTTGATACATACAAAAATAATCTAAATTAAAGTATTGATGTGTAAAAACCAATCGAATTTTGGGAAAATTTCTTAGGGTTCTTATTCTAGGAGTCGTAATCGAGAATTGCACAAGCAACTGAGCTGAAAAACAATAATTTGAAATACCAGTTTCTTTAATTTTTTGTGTCTCGAAAACACCCTAAACACTCGAAAGATTTTCTTTTATAATTTTTGACAAACTTAGTTTCATCACACTTTCCGTTTTACTTATGTGATGTATAGTATAAACACATGTGTTGTAATGTAAACTGGCATTTCATAATTATTTCATTATGTATGTCTCCGCAAGCGTATTTTTGTTCCCTTAAATTTATCTAAAATTCTGATTATTCGAAACTGTTTTTATGCGTTTGTATTCATTGCATCTCTTCTAACGATCCAAAAATATATTTTAGTAACCCTTATTTATTTCATTATTATATAGGCAGAGAGACAACAAACAGGCGAATTTTACATCAGTTTTTTTAACATCATAAGGAACTATAAAAATATATATATTTTTCACTACACGTTCTTCTTTAGGTAATCAGAATAACCTTTGAATACCCACTGTTATAAGCATGCACAATTTCAGATTCATTTTAGTAAACTTTAATTAAACATTTTTTTCTTCTGAAACATCCCAAATACATTAATCAATCATTCATATTTTGTTTTACTTATAAAAACAACGTTATTTTTGTTATTTTTTGCACTTTCCCTGGTTTATGAAAACACCGAGATGGAGGGTATCCGAAAATTCGTCACAGCCGAATTTAATCTTTTTTTATACCAAATTCGGCACATCGGACTTTAATGCTTCCACTTGTTTTAAATAGGATATAATATCTAAATATACATTATTTTGTATTTTGCAATGTCTAGGTATATATAACGTCATTATAATTGGATTTGTTATAGCGTATTTTAATTGCAATATACAATTATATATTGAGCGAGATGCTATAAGACGCCACTATATATGACAACAAATTAAAATTTTTGACGAAATTAATTTTATATATGAATCTATACACACACAATATTGTTTTCGTAAAGACTACTGAATATACACATTAAATTAACTGAAAATCAGTTAAAAATAGGACTACTTACTTTTCGTTTAAAACAATTGTATTTTTTTGTTTTTTTCAACTGTGGGAAAATTAATTGACAATACTCAATATAATATAACAACTTTTTGTTTTTAATAGCATATTTTAACTGAATATTTTAACTACTACGGAAAGTCCGAAAGTCCGAAATAAACAAAAAAATTATTTCGTTTATTGCATAACAGACAGAAAGTTAAACAACATATTTCTTTGGTGATTTAACTGTATCCATTGAAACAACTTTACCGATTAAACTTTTAAATAACTGTTGATATTTTATGGAAAAGTTCTTGTGAGTGTATTATTATGTCCGGTTAAATACACTGGCAGACAAAAACTTATAAGTGTATATAAAATAATGTATTATTTTATGCAAACGTCTTAACTCGGTAAATTAAAGATTTATAACTCTCTTTAGAACTCTCTTTAGAAACTCCAATGGGTTCCCTTTGAAGTTAATAAAATTCGGATAGGTGATAAAGGAGCAAAAAAAAATATGATAAAAGTATTTTTCAGCGGCCCAATCCCATTTGTATAGGCTGGGAATCTTCCGGTAGCCCTCTACAATGTGTAACAAGTACTGTTTATCGTCTTCGTTGTGTGTTAAGCATCTGTTAAAGTCAGTTATTAGTTTGAGTTTTCTTTCGGTGGCATCATTCACAACAGTAATGCATTTGACAATCTGTTCCCCTTTACAAAATGATTCGCTCTTAGGCCAATTTGACCGATCAAAGAGTAAGAAATCCATAGAAATTTCCAAACGAGAAAAAAAATGTTTGTTTTGGTAGTCACAAAAGAGCTTAAATCCTTGGATGTAAATAACTGTAATTCATCAACGCTAGCACACACTTTTTTAGAAGGTAAAATACCAACATCATCACCGATATGATTTTCTCTATCGAACTCTATTTGCAACTCTAAAACCATTGCAAACTTGTGCAATACAGAACAAGATCCTCAATATTGTGACCCAACGCTTTGGCAGTTGCACTGATGAAGTGTATAGCTAATGGATATTACATATTTCCAGCATCCATACAAGCTAGCATTCTGTCGTCTATAAAATTCTTCTTTCCTTTTTAGAATCGGCTTATTGGAGCAACTGGGAATGTTATCAGTCCCGATTCATCACTCTTAAATTCATCATGTTCCCTAGACAAGTCTGTACATGAAATTAAGTGCACAAAAAAATATAGCCAGTGTGGGTCCAAATACTACATAATAATTACCTGAAGTGCCCTTTTTCTTTTCATAATTTTCTTTTCGACGTTTTTCATCTTCCAATCTTTGTGCCTTTCTTTTTTCTTTATTTGTGACATTTTGATCGACACAAGTCATGCAACCAACACGCCTATTTTCTCGCTGCTTCGTTAAGAAGTCTCTATCTTCCTGTATACTTATAAGCTTGAGGACGTCAACGAGCGCAATGTCAAATAAATTGATTAAATTCTCCTTAAAGTCATTTTCTTTTTTGCGATGACTTGGGAACGGAGATTTGCATACTTTTTGGACTGCTCTCCACTCTTCATAAAGTTTAATGACTTTTGCAGCACATGTTCTTCGATCTGGTGTTGGGATTCGATCTTTTTCCCAAAAAGGCAATATTTCATCCAACACCAATCTTGCGCTTTCTTTAATTGTTTTATTTTCACAACGTATATTATAAAAAAACACTGAAGCACTTGCTGTTAAGTGCACAAAAAAATGGCAATTTCACACCAACTATTTTGGGTTCAGATTTACCAATCAAGTACACATTTATGTCAGCAGATCGAAGCCCTTTCAACGATGAATTTCTCTTCTGAGCCATTTAATTACGAAAATTAACAAACTATTTTATTTTACAATAAGCTTAACCTTTCTCAACAATACTCAAATTTGCAATGACAAAACTTTACATATTCGTATCAACAGCAGTGCTATGTGCTCAGTAGCAGAACTGGAAAAACGGTACTTTTAGACAAATATGCAGTTGTAAACAGCTCAAAGCATAGGAATTTTGAGGCAGTTTAAAAATAGCGACCAACAAAAAATGTTACCGTTTTTTTTCAATAATAGTTGTTGGTACAAATATTCGGCTATGTGCTGGATATCGAGTCGTTTTCAAATAGCAAACTTTTTTGAAAACGAGTCATGTAGAATTTGGTGTTAAAACGTACGTTTTGGTATATTCGAAGTTTTGTTCGAAAAACAAATTTCAAATGTCAAAAGCTTGTAATCGTAATTTTAATCAGCTGTTGTATTGTATCAAAAACGAAAAAAAGCTGTAAACAAAAAAATTATACAAAAAATGCCCGGTGTTTTTGTTTTAAGTTATGTTTATTTACGGCGGCGTGAAATGGGCAAACAAAAAATAAAAAGAAGATGCATAAGGGATGCCTCAGACCCTTTGAGTATTCCAGACGAGGAGTAAGTTTTGATTTATTTTTTGAAAGCAGTAAATTGTTATGGTTTTTTAGGTTCACTAAATTGTACCGTCTCAATAAAGAAGCATTTTGTATGGTTTTGGATGATATAGCTCCTTTAATAAATCGTGGATCAATTCCTGAAACTATTCAGTTAGCTGCAGCAGTGCGCTTTGTAGCAGTTGGTGCTTTTCAGGGCGTTGTGGCAAACGACGTTAATATTTGCCTTGCCCGAACTACTTTTTCAAAAGTGTTTTGGAGAGTAATGGACGCATTGGAAAGGACATTATGTTCAAAGTGGATTCAATTGGAACTAAGTGAGGACGATAAAAGAGCTTCTAAATTATATTTTTATGAGAAATGTGGATTGCCTGGCGTCATCGGATGCGTTGATGGTACGCATTTAAGAATAATAAAGCCATCGACGGACTAGAACCGTTTCTTATGACGCCATATAGGAATCCCCAGTTTGGCGCAAAAGAGCATATTTTTAATAAAAAACATTGCTCAGGGCGCACAGTGGTTTATCGTCATAGTAGAAATGGAAAAAAATAGAAGGAGTCATCGTAGAACATCCAAATTTTTTACAGGTGCTTTTTTTATCATCATTAGGAAATAATTAAAGAATAAAATATGTCCGCCCACTTTTACGCCCACTCCCCATACAAGTGAAATATATAAATGGCAATATTTTCATTTGAATTTATGCTATTTCAACCGAATTCGGTATATATATGTTTTGTAGCAATTAAAATCAATGGCTAAAAAATTTACGAAATTCGCCCACAACCACGCCTACTTCCCATATAACAAAATTTTTTAATATGATGTATATCCCTTGTTATCAATGCTACAATCCCTAAACTTCATAGGATTATTAAAAATAATATCATATCCAAATCTTCCATACACACCCCTCCTCTAATACCCCAACTTTCCCCATCAATTTTCTAAATAATTAGAAAATTAACATGTAACCTGGTTTTAAATCAAACACGCTTTTAATCCTAGTAATAATAAAAAAACATTAAAATGAAACATGTATATATAAAATTAATATTTTATTTTAACAACAATTCCTTAACATCTTCAGGTAGATCTAATTCCTGCTTTTTTGAACTTTTCGAAACTTATTTATAAAAGGATCCGAAGAAGCTAAAAGTAAGTGCATCACATCTTCATTTGTTGATATCCTACTACATTTTCTGGCATGATACCTTCGATATTCACGATAATCGCGATTCCTCGCTTCCTGGGCTTCTTCTGATAACATTCCGATAGGTAAAATTGCTGCTGCTATTATTTTTCCTCCATGTATCAAGACTTTATGTACGGTCATTGGCATGTAGTACCAGCTATACAACCTAACATATAATTGGGCAGTGTTCGAACAATATTGCTGAAACTTATTCGGACATATATCAGCGTTGCAGTTAATAGTTATTAAAATTACTTTCAAACGATGAATAAGATTTTCATCTACATCCACAGCTTCAGCAGTAATTCTGGGATTTTCAAAAAACCTCCTTGATGTATTTCCATCATTGGTTGTACCCATTCCTTGTTTAACCATGTCAACATTTATTCCCAGGCTCAACTTTAATTTGCCTTGAATGATTTTTTTTGTTTGCTCCCTTATTTCCTTGGTTGCAGAGTTAGTTCTCCAAGCAGCAAAATCTTTATTATAAGCGATGTGCAGTATACACTCCATAAATTTTATGCGAGCATGTAATGGAGATACACCGAACTTAAGAGCTTCCTCACTTTCTGGCTTCATTATTAAAATTTCCAAATTATTCATTTCGGAAGGCTTTGCTTTACATATATAGCATACCGCATTTGATGATGTTTGTGTTATTGTGTTAGCCACCTTTCCGTCAATCATTGCCAAAACCAAACTATGACTTACTTCGAAGAGCAAGCAGCAAACGTAATATAACGAGAGAATGCGTAATAAACAATAAAAAGTAGCTTGTTTTCTATTTAAACGTTTACTAGACAAAGGCTAGCAAAAACTAGCAGCTGAATTTAACTTTATTGTTTAAATTAGACTTCAAGCTTTCATTTGGTATAAGGTAGAGCACCGCGCTCGACCGCGCACAAAAGTTCTAGTCCATCAAAGTTGAAGAAAATAATAATTTTTAGACTCCTAAGATGAAGCAAATTTTTGTCAAAAAAATTTTTTTTCTTTAATTTTTTTTTTTTTAATTTTCATCTTAAATACCTAAATTATGGGAAAATACACAACAACAATACATATTTAAAGTCATTCCAAGAGTTTTTAGTTTCTTACTATTTTTTAGGATTTTCTTTCAAATGTTGTGTGTTAGACTTGGCACACTTTGAGGAAACGCCTACAAAAAAGTAATGAAAATATCGCCCTAGCATTTCAGATACATGATATTCAATATGTTTTTAATGAAATTAATAAATTTCATCATGAGCGGAAAACATGAAATTCAGTATTAATTTCAACTTTTCAACCACTGTGGGGCGTAATATTGTTGAAAGAACAATTGGCAATTTGAAAAGCCGATTCAGATGTATTCAGTGTACAACCCTACATTACTCACCACCAAAAGTAGTTAAAAGAGTACAGAGTCGTCATATTTTAAAAAACAACATTTACACTTAGAGAAACCACCATTTACAAAGTATGGAACGTACACCAACTAATCCAATAGCAAAAAGAAAATTAATTCATACATCTCCAGATAATCACGACATTTCTAACGAATTAAATGAAAATATGAATACAAATCAACTTCCTACAAATTTTCTGTTCGTTTACTTTTTTGTAAATTTGTCTTACTATTTGTAATTTTGTTACTGAGTAGTTTTTACTGAACTTTACAGGAAAAGTAATCGAACAGACTTATTGTTAAAGAATTTCCAAATTTTGTAAAAGAATTTAATATTTAAAAAGTTGTGCCACTGAAATGTTGTTCACAGAATTATGCAGATATAAGTGATTAACAGTTCAAGTGGTAAAATTTGTTTGATTTAAAGTTGTATTTATTTGATCTTTCAACATTATATTTTTGTTATTTTATTAATTAATAATCATATAATTACAAGTTATATACTATTACCCTAACCGAGCACTAGCTACTGGCCTTCGGCGCGTTGTAGCGAAAACAGATCAGTGCCTCTGGTGGGAATCGAACCCACGACCCCGCACTGATAAGCCAGCACGCTATCAACTAGCCTACTGGGGCACACTGTTTCAACATTTTATAAATATGAATATCGTTGTAAAATATAATGATTTTCGAAGTTTAAACCAAAGAGAAGTGTCAAAAATCGTGTTATATTACAACGATAATACGTTAACATTTGAAATGTGAATAACATTATTGTATTTTATTTTTTATTAAAACTTTATCCCTCTTCTAACAAATTTATTTTATTTTGACGATTTTTCAAAATATGATGACGATTTTGACGATTTTTTCTAGAAAGTTTGTCGTTTTTATGCTTTGCAAACCTGGCAACACTGGTTATGAGTGCAAATGCGAGAAGCCCTCGAAAAATTGTTAAGCTAATTTATAAAGTATGTTTTGTTTTCCATATACCAGGCTTGCCATATACCTTTTTTTGTTAACCCCAACAAATCAAAAAATCACCAATTAGAAAAAGGTAGAACAAAATAGTTTAGTTAAAATTCTTTATTTATTTGACTGCATTAACCGGAGTTACCAGACACATTAATCGTTATCAGATCAAAAAAATATCCAGGAACAAAATCCCCGAATCCAACAATGTAAATTCATAACTTTTTTCGTACACTATTTTTACTTATTTTCATTCTCAACCTTTAATAAATTTGCAAGGAAACTCTTACATTCTAATTACATTTATTAAAAACCCCATTCAATTTAAAGGACATTCACTTTCAGAACTTTTTTATTTAAGATATATAAGGTGCATACTTCATCTTAAAATCTTTTGATTATATGCATTTGTTTTCCTTAAAAGCCCTAATTTTTATTTGATACATACAAAAATAATCTAAATTAAAGTATTGATGTGTAAAAACCAATCGAATTTTGGGAAAATTTCTTAGGGTTCTTATTCTAGGAGTCGTAATCGAGAATTGCACAAGCAACTGAGCTGAAAAACAATAATTTGAAATACCAGTTTCTTTAATTTTTTGTGTCTCGAAAACACCCTAAACACTCGAAAGATTTTCTTTTATAATTTTTGACAAACTTAGTTTCATCACACTTTCCGTTTTACTTATGTGATGTATAGTATAAACACATGTGTTGTAATGTAAACTGGCATTTCATAATTATTTCATTATGTATGTCTCCGCAAGCGTATTTTTGTTCCCTTAAATTTATCTAAAATTCTGATTATTCGAAACTGTTTTTATGCGTTTGTATTCATTGCATCTCTTCTAACGATCCAAAAATATATTTTAGTAACCCTTATTTATTTCATTATTATATAGGCAGAGAGACAACAAACAGGCGAATTTTACATCAGTTTTTTTAACATCATAAGGAACTATAAAAATATATATATTTTTCACTACACGTTCTTCTTTAGGTAATCAGAATAACCTTTGAATACCCACTGTTATAAGCATGCACAATTTCAGATTCATTTTAGTAAACTTTAATTAAACATTTTTTTCTTCTGAAACATCCCAAATACATTAATCAATCATTCATATTTTGTTTTACTTATAAAAACAACGTTATTTTTGTTATTTTTTGCACTTTCCCTGGTTTATGAAAACACCGAGATGGAGGGTATCCGAAAATTCGTCACAGCCGAATTTAATCTTTTTTTATACCAAATTCGGCACATCGGACTTTAATGCTTCCACTTGTTTTAAATAGGATATAATATCTAAATATACATTATTTTGTATTTTGCAATGTCTAGGTATATATAACGTCATTATAATTGGATTTGTTATAGCGTATTTTAATTGCAATATACAATTATATATTGAGCGAGATGCTATAAGACGCCACTATATATGACAACAAATTAAAATTTTTGACGAAATTAATTTTATATATGAATCTATACACACACAATATTGTTTTCGTAAAGACTACTGAATATACACATTAAATTAACTGAAAATCAGTTAAAAATAGGACTACTTACTTTTCGTTTAAAACAATTGTATTTTTTTGTTTTTTTCAACTGTGGGAAAATTAATTGACAATACTCAATATAATATAACAACTTTTTGTTTTTAATAGCATATTTTAACTGAATATTTTAACTACTACGGAAAGTCCGAAAGTCCGAAATAAACAAAAAAATTATTTCGTTTATTGCATAACAGACAGAAAGTTAAACAACATATTTCTTTGGTGATTTAACTGTATCCATTGAAACAACTTTACCGATTAAACTTTTAAATAACTGTTGATATTTTATGGAAAAGTTCTTGTGAGTGTATTATTATGTCCGGTTAAATACACTGGCAGACAAAAACTTATAAGTGTATATAAAATAATGTATTATTTTATGCAAACGTCTTAACTCGGTAAATTAAAGATTTATAACTCTCTTTAGAACTCTCTTTAGAAACTCCAATGGGTTCCCTTTGAAGTTAATAAAATTCGGATAGGTGATAAAGGAGCAAAAAAAAATATGATAAAAGTATTTTTCAGCGGCCCAATCCCATTTGTATAGGCTGGGAATCTTCCGGTAGCCCTCTACAATGTGTAACAAGTACTGTTTATCGTCTTCGTTGTGTGTTAAGCATCTGTTAAAGTCAGTTATTAGTTTGAGTTTTCTTTCGGTGGCATCATTCACAACAGTAATGCATTTGACAATCTGTTCCCCTTTACAAAATGATTCGCTCTTAGGCCAATTTGACCGATCAAAGAGTAAGAAATCCATAGAAATTTCCAAACGAGAAAAAAAATGTTTGTTTTGGTAGTCACAAAAGAGCTTAAATCCTTGGATGTAAATAACTGTAATTCATCAACGCTAGCACACACTTTTTTAGAAGGTAAAATACCAACATCATCACCGATATGATTTTCTCTATCGAACTCTATTTGCAACTCTAAAACCATTGCAAACTTGTGCAATACAGAACAAGATCCTCAATATTGTGACCCAACGCTTTGGCAGTTGCACTGATGAAGTGTATAGCTAATGGATATTACATATTTCCAGCATCCATACAAGCTAGCATTCTGTCGTCTATAAAATTCTTCTTTCCTTTTTAGAATCGGCTTATTGGAGCAACTGGGAATGTTATCAGTCCCGATTCATCACTCTTAAATTCATCATGTTCCCTAGACAAGTCTGTACATGAAATTAAGTGCACAAAAAAATATAGCCAGTGTGGGTCCAAATACTACATAATAATTACCTGAAGTGCCCTTTTTCTTTTCATAATTTTCTTTTCGACGTTTTTCATCTTCCAATCTTTGTGCCTTTCTTTTTTCTTTATTTGTGACATTTTGATCGACACAAGTCATGCAACCAACACGCCTATTTTCTCGCTGCTTCGTTAAGAAGTCTCTATCTTCCTGTATACTTATAAGCTTGAGGACGTCAACGAGCGCAATGTCAAATAAATTGATTAAATTCTCCTTAAAGTCATTTTCTTTTTTGCGATGACTTGGGAACGGAGATTTGCATACTTTTTGGACTGCTCTCCACTCTTCATAAAGTTTAATGACTTTTGCAGCACATGTTCTTCGATCTGGTGTTGGGATTCGATCTTTTTCCCAAAAAGGCAATATTTCATCCAACACCAATCTTGCGCTTTCTTTAATTGTTTTATTTTCACAACGTATATTATAAAAAAACACTGAAGCACTTGCTGTTAAGTGCACAAAAAAATGGCAATTTCACACCAACTATTTTGGGTTCAGATTTACCAATCAAGTACACATTTATGTCAGCAGATCGAAGCCCTTTCAACGATGAATTTCTCTTCTGAGCCATTTAATTACGAAAATTAACAAACTATTTTATTTTACAATAAGCTTAACCTTTCTCAACAATACTCAAATTTGCAATGACAAAACTTTACATATTCGTATCAACAGCAGTGCTATGTGCTCAGTAGCAGAACTGGAAAAACGGTACTTTTAGACAAATATGCAGTTGTAAACAGCTCAAAGCATAGGAATTTTGAGGCAGTTTAAAAATAGCGACCAACAAAAAATGTTACCGTTTTTTTTCAATAATAGTTGTTGGTACAAATATTCGGCTATGTGCTGGATATCGAGTCGTTTTCAAATAGCAAACTTTTTTGAAAACGAGTCATGTAGAATTTGGTGTTAAAACGTACGTTTTGGTATATTCGAAGTTTTGTTCGAAAAACAAATTTCAAATGTCAAAAGCTTGTAATCGTAATTTTAATCAGCTGTTGTATTGTATCAAAAACGAAAAAAAGCTGTAAACAAAAAAATTATACAAAAAATGCCCGGTGTTTTTGTTTTAAGTTATGTTTATTTACGGCGGCGTGAAATGGGCAAACAAAAAATAAAAAGAAGATGCATAAGGGATGCCTCAGACCCTTTGAGTATTCCAGACGAGGAGTAAGTTTTGATTTATTTTTTGAAAGCAGTAAATTGTTATGGTTTTTTAGGTTCACTAAATTGTACCGTCTCAATAAAGAAGCATTTTGTATGGTTTTGGATGATATAGCTCCTTTAATAAATCGTGGATCAATTCCTGAAACTATTCAGTTAGCTGCAGCAGTGCGCTTTGTAGCAGTTGGTGCTTTTCAGGGCGTTGTGGCAAACGACGTTAATATTTGCCTTGCCCGAACTACTTTTTCAAAAGTGTTTTGGAGAGTAATGGACGCATTGGAAAGGACATTATGTTCAAAGTGGATTCAATTGGAACTAAGTGAGGACGATAAAAGAGCTTCTAAATTATATTTTTATGAGAAATGTGGATTGCCTGGCGTCATCGGATGCGTTGATGGTACGCATTTAAGAATAATAAAGCCATCGACGGACTAGAACCGTTTCTTATGACGCCATATAGGAATCCCCAGTTTGGCGCAAAAGAGCATATTTTTAATAAAAAACATTGCTCAGGGCGTAATATTGTTGAAAGAACAATTGGCAATTTGAAAAGCCGATTCAGATGTATTCAGTGTACAACCCTACATTACTCACCACCAAAAGTAGTTAAAAGAGTACAGAGTCGTCATATTTTAAAAAACAACATTTACACTTAGAGAAACCACCATTTACAAAGTATGGAACGTACACCAACTAATCCAATAGCAAAAAGAAAATTAATTCATACATCTCCAGATAATCACGACATTTCTAACGAATTAAATGAAAATATGAATACAAATCAACTTATTAAACTTATACAAGATACAATTAATGGTAACTTGGATGAAAAGCTAAAGAACTTAGCAACTAAAAATGATCTGGATGAAATAAAAGTTGAAATTACAGCAGTTAGTTCAGAAATGTCTTCATTGCGCCAAGAAAATCTTAACCTGAAAGAAGAATTAAGAAAAGTTAAAAAAGATAATGAATGTAAACAGAGAGATATATTTTGGCTAGAGAATCAGATAAAGTCTAGAAAAATATTTATTAAAGGATTAATCGCTTCAAAAACACCTACTGCAGAAGTAAAAAAATTATTCAGAGAAAACCTAGAAACTAATCCTACAATAATTTCAGTTAGAAAAATTTTTGAAAGAAATGAGAAAATGGCAGTCGTAGTGGAAATAGAAACACAAAAACAAATTCAAGAAATTTTTCAAAATACGAAGAAGCTAGCTGGTTCTGGAGTTAGTATTGAGCGTGATCTAATACCAACCAAGCAAGAAGCCAAAAAAGTATGCTTGCAATTAAAAAGGAAAATCACAGATATATGTAACGAACATAAAGTCGTAGTAAGGGACGATAAAATTAAAATAAAAGAGAGTTGGTTCAAATTTAGCAAAGAAAAGATATTTATGTCTGGCAATATCAATGGAAAAAATGAGTTACATAAAATATATGGGGATAAAATTCTATCGATTACTTTAGACTATGATGAAATCCTTCAGGAAGCTATGTCAAAACACTAAAAAACGTCTGTCGCTATAAAGAAAACAATGTTATAAATTCTAATACCTGTCATACACAAAAAATAAAACAAATTAATCATAAACTTTCCATATTATCTTATAACATTAATGGAATTGAAAATAAATATTTATATCCCTACTTTTTTAATTATATAAATCAATCTGAAATATTTGTATTACTTGAAACACATCTCTTAGAAGAAAAATTTGTAAATGTAAAAAAGTATTTTCCAGGTTTTGAACTATATTTCGAAACAGCAGTTAAATTACACAGATTTGGTAGAGCAAGCGGAGGTATGATATGTGGTATTAGTAAAAAATTGGTAGATGTGGGGATTACTCATGAATTACACAAAATATTAAATATAACATGCATTAAAATCAATACCAAAAGTACAAATTTTATGCTGATACCAATGTACTTAAGACCAGCTACTTGGGGTGACCAATTTAACAACCTATCACTCTTTTTTGAAACTAATAATATACCAAATCCAATACTTATTGGTGATCTTAATGTTAGGATTGGAGAATTAGATCAGGAAGTAGATGAATTGTACAGCGAAATATTTAAAGCAGGGCTTGATAGAAGAAGATCCAATGATTTAAAAATATACCGTAATGGAAGGCGAATGGTGGACTTGTGCTCTGATAACAATTTACTTATATTAAATGGAAGAACATGTGGAGATGAGAATGGCAAATTAACGTATATAAGTCCCACAGGCAGGTCGGTCAATGATATTTGTGCAGCCTCGTTAGAAATTATACATTGTGTTGAAGAATTTAAAGTTGATAACCACATTTATTCAGATCACATGCCAATAAAATTAACATTAATAGTACAAAATACTGGTGAAAGAACTGAAAACTTAAATCTTCTTCCTAAATTACAATGGAAAGCCTCACAAAAAGAACAGTATCAGCGAAAACTCGATTTTAATTTAAGAAAAATACCTCAGAACACAGAACCAACTCTAAAAATATTATGTGATACAATAAAGAAATCCTCAATGAAAGCAATCACTAAAAAACGGAGTTTTGAGCCAAAAGAAGTCTGGTATAATCAGAACTGCAATACAGTCAGAGAAAAATGTTTTAAATTGTTAAATACATATAGAAATACAAAAAACGAAGAAGATAAAGCAAAATATCTAGACTGTCAGAAGGAATATAAATCTGTTTGTAGTTCAAGAAAAAAAGAATATTAACAACAACTGGAGGATAAAATAAACAATATTAAAGATACCAAGCAGTGGTGGAGTATTGCAAAAGAAATAAGAAATCATAAATATCAAATTTGCCCTGAAGTTTCAGCGTCGCTATTCAAGAACTATTTTCATGAACTGTTAAACCCTCAGCAATCTACTCTTTATTATTATTATGCCCCCATGTTAACTACGGACGCCTTCCTTGATAACCCTATAGAAATGACAACAGAATTGAAAAATATGTTAAGAAAAGTAAAATTAAACAAAGCGCCGGTGAGGATCGAATACCGTATGAATTTATAACAAATGCCAGTGAAAAATTTCTACATCAGCTTCTGAAAATCTACAACAAAATCTTTTACACTAGTGAAATTGAAGATTCTTTCACAAAAACTATTATATTCCCAATATACAAAAAGGGAGATAAAAGCCAGCCTGCGAATTATAGAGGCATTTCATTTATGAATTGCATAGTGAAGATTATGATGGGTATCTTAAATGAAAGGCTTTACACATGGACTGAAAATAATCAAATACTTACAGAATACCAGGCAGGATTTCGTAGAAATTACTCAACAAATGACAATATTTATAATCTTTCAGCTATTGTTAGCATTAAATTAGCGGAAAAGAAAAAAGTGTATGCATTTTTCGTTGATTTCAAAGCTGCTTTCGATAAGGTATCTAGAAATGCGTTAATATATAAGCTGTATATGTTAGGAGTCTCCACTAAATTTGTAAAAATCATTGAGAGTATTTATCACAACACTAAATCAGCTGTTTGGACTGGTCAGGATTTTTCTGAATATTTCGAGACTGTATCAGGTGTAAAACAAGGCTGCCTCTTATCGCCCATGCTGTTTGCATTATATATTAATGATTTACATGATTGTTTAGAAGGTGGTCTTAATATTGATAACTTAAACATTCGCTTGCTGCTTTATGCAGACGACATAGTCATAATGGCAGATGAAGCACATATACTTCAAAAAATGATTATAAATCTTGAAAAATTTTGCGATGCATGGAATTTAGAAGTTAATTTGAATAAATCTGAAATTCTAGTTTTTCGTAATGGTGGTAGGCTAAATCAGCGTGAAAAGTGGTTGTTTAAAGGTGAACCTGTAAGGATATCGTCTGAATTTAACTACCTTGGAGTAGTTTTTACTCCCAAGCTTAAGTTTAACAAACATGTTGAAAAACGGAATAAGCAATCTAAAAGCGCTATTAACACAACTTGGAAAAGCTTTCTTGGCAAAAAAGAAATAAATCTGAGAATGAAATGGAAACTTTTTCTAGCAGTATGCAGATCCATACAATCATATGCAGCACAAGTGTGGGGGTTTGGACATTTTACAGCTGTTGATAATCTTCAAAGATTTTTTATGAAGAAAATTCTAAATTTACCAAGCAACACACCAAACTATTTTATAATGTTAAAAACATCTGCTGAAGAAAATCATCTCTATACAATGGGATTGCATTTAAAATACATTAACAAAGTATTGTTTACTTATTCTGAAAACAGACTGCCTCATCAACTTACTCAAATATTAATTAGTCGAAATCTCTTTTGGGTTAAAGATGTTAAAGAAAAGGCGGAAGCGATGAATATACAGTGGCCTGGAACAATGCCAACTCAACATCAATGGAACATGTTCAGTATGGAACTTTTGAGTCGTATAAAAGAAAAAAATATTCAAAGTAACGAATTCAACAAATTACAGAGCACAACGCGAATTTATAAATATCTGGATTACACGAGATCTATCCTTTACCTTAATGATGAGCACACATTAGCTGAAATAACATGGATAATGAAAGCACGCAGCGGTTTGATATATCTCAATGGTAATCGATATGGCTTAAGCGAAGAACAAAAACTGTGTACTTTATGTAACCTTCAACAAAATGAAACATTTCAACATTTCTTTGGGACATGCCCGGTGCTTAAAGAATTTAGAATACAAAGCTTCCAAAAAGCATTATTAAGTGAAACGGATATGGTTAGCATCCTTGATGGTTCTGAAGATGGCGATTGGAAGAATTTAATAAGTTTTTTGAAATATGCTCTTATGTATAGAAATCTAGTGATTAATGAATTTAACTAGTCAAGACTCAATTTAAAAAATAGCAGACAGACGTTTATATCAAACATTGTCATAAATTATTTTTTTTCTCATTCTTTTTAACAAAATTATAAACAAAAAAATTATTAATTTAATCTTGTAAATTATAACATTATTATTTTGTAAATAAAGAACTATTATTATTATTATTATTAAGTAGTTAAAATCGTTAACGTATGCTCAGCACTCCACAACATTTGTAAACAATTTAACATACCAGACGTAGTAGACCTTGAACTAAATGAAGAATTTGATGATGATGATTATCCTGCAGAAAATGACGGAATAAGCCCTGATATTGAAGGAATACGAATGAGAGATGCCATAGCCAACAGCTTAAGTACATAGATAAAAAATTATTTATTATAATTTTTTTTATTTATTTTATTAAAACTAAATAAAAATCAAACAAAACATAAAAATAAGGTACTTCATTAATAAGTTAATTTTTAAAATTATTAGGAAACATAAAAAAAGGTACTTCGGTTCTCAGTTCATTTCTAAAATTAATAGGAAACATAAAAAAATTGTTTTAAACGCTCATTTTCTTCTCCTCCAGATCTACTGCTCTTAACTTTAAGTTTAGTCTTTGTACTTCATTTTTGAACCCTTGGTAATTATATTTTTCAATTTCTTTATTGTGAACTTGAATTTCTCTATTGTGCTGTTCAACTAATCTATTGTGGCGTTTTCTTTCTTGCCTATCCTTTTAACTTCCTCCAACTTTTGTTTTTTGAGACCAATTACAATATCAAACTTTTCGTTGAGACTATCCAGTTTGTCATTTACTCTTTTTAACTCCTTTCCCAATCCCTCTTTGTCATTCGAAATTTTGTTCAGTTCTGAGCTAATATCCTTTAAATGGTCAGTCTCTTTCTTCATCAAAGAATTTAAACTTACATCAAATCTTCTCTTTTTTGCAACTGGTGTGTCAGGTGATTGTTGAGGGGTTCGTTGGGGGGATCGCTTGGGCGATACTCGGGGTGATGTCGGGGCTGATGAGGATCCTGAGGATGAGCCTGGTGAAGATGTTGAGTTCTTTACTACATCAACATTTTCTTCATTTATTGGTAATACCCCGTAGCTTTTTGTATTTTCAATACCATTGACAGCTCTATACAAACCGCATATAATTGCAATTTCCTCTTCAACTCGAGTCAAAACGAATTTGTTGAATTTACCACCACCTGTCATTCTGACTTCCGATTTATTGTGGGAAAGTTTTTTTCTTATATTTCCCTTCCAGTCTATCCAAGTCTAAATAAAAAACAAATGTTAATTTGGTTTGCAATACGTAAACAAGACAAGTTACCTTTTTCCATTCGCCCTTTTCCTTTTTAGGTGGACCTGCTGAATTCAGTTTACGTTCAAGTCTTGACCACAATTCATCCTGGACAAGCCTATCGCCCTTGCTAAAACCGCGAGCAATCTCCTGGTGTTCTCTCATAAACTCAACTATTTCGGCTTCCTGTTTAGCGTTTCTATGTTTGTTTACCCCTGTAAAAATTAACATTTAATAAAGTTAAGCTTAAGTTTTTTGGTAAATTGGTACTCACATATTTATATTATTTAAAATAACAACTTAATTAGTTTTGTTATAGAAATTTTCAAATTCTTGTCGGCGTTCTTTTATCTTTTTGTTTGTACACAACACAGAGATGATGAATTCAATTTTCAAAATAGTACTTTTTATCCCCAGCAGTACTAAACAAATTAACAAACCAAATCGTCAAGAAAATTTGTTTGTACATAACATAGTGTCCACACTAGATATTAACTTTAATATTTTTCTGTCAGCAAACTTCAAATTCAATCGCAGAGAGAATTATATTACGTGTGGACCACACATTACTGTTAAATAGAGTTGTTATCATAAATCTCTACACAACAATATTATGATATGAGCTGCCAAAATACACACACACATACATAAAAGATTGTAAAAAAAAAAATAAATAAAAGTTAAATGCCTAAAACTAAAAAAATACAAGAAGAAAAAGTGTATTAAAAATTGTTTAACTGTTATAAATCAATTCAAAGTTATTTTTTAATCGCATAGTTGAAAATTTAATGAATAAACGGACGTCTTTACTTAACGGCAGACAGAAAATATGAGAAGACATGATATAAATATGAATGAACATAGATAATTTAATTCGTTATTCTGGTGGCGTTCTCGCACATATTATATTTAGGTTAATATCTAATGTGGACACTATGTAAGAGCTTGTTCACAACAACATCTAAAACTAAAAGCGAAACTGTACACTCTGTATGGGAAATTTTAGTAAAAATTGTATGGAAAAATAGATTCACTTTAAGCTTTTATTGTGAACAGCATCTAAAGCAAAACTTAGCCGATGTTGTTTAAGTGTAAGTGACACCTGCTTTTTTGTAATAGATTTACAAGGGTTTTCTATCGGAAATTTAAAATTTTTTTTACATTCCGTTTTGTTTTTTAAAATGAATTTTGCCAAAAGATTTAGCTTAAATTGAATTAATTCTATTATGACGAAGTTTTAGTCAGCAGTCTTTCGCTATTCATACAAAATGTATGGGGAAACAATTTCGTTATTAGTTTTATCTCTTATTGGGAATGTTCTCATAAACAAAAATTTGTAAATAAAGTAGTCAAGTGGTCATAAGAGTACCATGGTACTTTTAAAATACTACAACAAAAAGTACTATAGTAGCAACTTTATCATCCCTGACACGACATGCAAATGTTTGTTAAAAACATATGTCATTTAAATCTAGGGCTGCCATATTAAATCATTGCAATCATTTTGCAACTAAAACAATAGTTTTTATGTGTTTATTTTTAACAAAACAATTAAAAACATATTTACTATTTATTTTTATATGCATTCTTATTGTTAATTTGTTGTTATGTTGTTATTAAATAAAAAAATCCAAAAAAAACTTGACCTATTGAAGTTTGTGAACTTCGGTAACTCTGGATTTTTCGAACATCATTATAAAAGAAGAAGAAGACTTTAAGTAAATTTGCGATTTGCAAAAAAAAGTGTTATTTTCAAGAAATATTTTTTTTAAGACAGTTTTTTAATAAAAGTTAATAATAAATTATTTAAGTGGATGATAAAAAAATTAATTTACATTGTTCATGCTCAGTTCAAAGTGTTTTTGTAATGGTTAGACTAAAACTTTGTTTAAAAAAAATGGGTTTAATTTCATTGCCACAAATTTATGTAAAAATACATGAAATATTAAGAGATTTTTAAAAGTCTTCTTTTAAATTGAAGAAGCTATTAAAAGATTGCTTTTTGACTTAAAATAAATAAAAAACATTTCAAATTTTTAATACTAAGTGTTGTTTTTATTATTTAACAAACCTTTCTAGGAAAAAATCTACATTCTATTTACTTTCGACAAAGTAAAACTGCTCGATTTAAAACGAGCAAAAAAATTGCGATATCGGAATCTGGCACACCTAATTTTGTAAACTCGTTTTACTTTTGCGGTTTCGTTTTCTGGCACATACACGATTGTTAGGATTTTTTATTTTCTATAAATATTTTTGTCTTACTATTATAGCAGATACACCATACATTTTTGCAACTTAGAGCCCAATTACCAATTATAATATAAATGTATTTGATTCTGGGGGCATTGTATACTACAGCGTTAATACAACTAATAACTAATTTACAAGTTATAAATGATGTTCTAATTTATAGTAGTTTTATTTATAGTATTTCTAATTAAAAAAAATTGATAAAATGCAAAAAAAGAGTGTTTTGGGGGTTTTTCAAAATGTTGACCTTTGACCTCATTATGGCACGGATTGGCACCATCCGATCAGCCTGAAAATTGGCTACATCAATTTTTTCATTAAATCGCATATTTTCATCGCTACCCACATTCAAAATTCCAAAAAAAATAAAAACAGCATATACGCTACGCCAGGTCTAGTGCACACAGAGAAATAAAGTGCCAACCGAACTGAAAAGTGCATTTTATTGGTAACAACTTATAAATTCAGTTAGTAGAATGATATTTACATTAGATTTCTGAATAATTTGGGTGTTGCAACTTAAATTCAGTTGAATTAACCGAACTTTGTTGTGAAAGCTAATGTTAAGTTGTACCAACCGACTGAAATTCGTTATAACCGAATTTGAGTAGTAGTAACCGGATTACAGTTGGCAAATAGCAAAGCTTTTCTCTGTGTGTGTGTATAGATTCATATATAAAATTAATTTCGTCGAAAAATTTTGAATTTGTTGTCATATATAGTTGTCACACTAGAAAATTTGTCAATCATATTTTGAATATAAATAGTACAATTAATTGAATATATCATTTTGTATATAATTTTATACACAAAATTTACCCCAATTTTTGTCCTTTGATTTGATTTCTTTCCGGTTCTTTAAAAAAAAGAACTTGTTTCATTTGTGACATTAGGAGTTTTGAACTTAGTTTTGGATTTTTTCAATGTAAAATGCTAAATTAAGTTTCAAATTTTTTCCGTGTTTTTTTATTCATTGGTGTAAGTTACTAAATTCCACAAAATCTTCATTTTCAAAGTTTTTTCTCAAACAACTTATTTTTTTAGGCAATTTTAAGAAAATGTTTTGAATAAAATAAAATGTCCAAATGGAAAGGAATTTGCTAATTATTATAAAGTTGTAAACTTTTTGCAGGTTCCTAAAGTCTAAAAGAATTAATAACGTTGAAGCAAAACCCGTATTTGACTGTAATTATTTCTGTAATTATTTCTGCAAATATTTCGGATTTTAATTAAGTTTTTAAATTAAAATCCGGATACAACAAAAGCTTATTTTGTATATATTAGTATCAGTTCAGATATAAATTTATAACGCTATATAAAATCAGATTCAATTATATCGCCCCATTATTCGGATGTAATTTAATCTGATGTTATCAAATTAAAACTAAACTAATGCAAACTTGTATAATTATGTGGGTCCATTTCTCGGATAAAACTGTATTAAGACTCATATTAAATTTCTTATAATTATATAAAGCATCATATTAATTTTTTTAATCGGGTTATTAGAAATCGAAAGTTTCTGTGTGCACTAGGGTTATAACTTTTGCCTTTTTTTTGCAATTATCAAATTTTAGCTACCCTAGCCGTATATTAGTAAGTAAAAATATAAAGTAACGCAATTTTAATTTTTCGCGGTTTTCAAAAAGTTTTCCGCATAATCCTTTTTTTATTTAATTAAACTAAAAATTAATATTTAGCTAAAATTTTAACGTATTTTGATAATAACGATGCATATCTAACTTAAAGGACACAAACGCTTTCAAATTTGACGTGTTTCGCGGATTTTGATATAAGAGGTTAGAGCGTTGTTTCGCGATGTAAACATCAAAATTCGCAAAATATCGAACACAACTAGTAAAGATTTATTTAAAATATGTTGTGCAATATTATTGGTCAACTAGTAGAACTGTAATGTTAAAAACTTGAAAAAAATTACGTTTAAGGTAATGCACTTTGTGCGGGTGGCTTTTGTTTCAAAATTACCTGAAAAAGCGATTTCTATTATTAATACATTATATCCCTTTACGTGCTGCTAGGTAAAAACTTGGCAAAAAAAAAAGTTCTAACCCTAGTGTGCACATATTTTTAAAAGTTTCCCCGGGTTACAAAAAAAAAACATAATCAAAATAAAAAATCGATAATCGATACTCGAAACAAGTGTTTGTTAGAATAACATTCGCAAATATTACATTTTTTTGGCTGAATTTTGGTACACGTAATTATTTATCTGTTTACATATTGTACTAAAAGATGAACTCAGTGGTGATACTTTTTCGCTATGCTGTCATATACATTTTAGGAACATTACGCTTTTTTCTCATGAACCGTACTTTATTTTTTAAATTCTTTATTTAAATTTATAAACCAAATTTGATTCGCGAATGTTAATGAATCTCTTTTATATACACAGTGCAACACGAAAAAAAATAACCATATACGGACACCACTACGTGATAAAAGACTAAAAAAAAAAAACCCGTGTCTTCCAATTTTTCCGAAAGTCATCTCCTCTTTTGTTTATGGGACGCCAAAGATTTGGGGCCTCGGTATCATTTTCGCAAAAAAAGTGATAATTTTCTCAGGCTCATATCTTTGAAACCGTTCAGAATTTCGATTTACTCTTTATGGCAAAGTTGTAGCTCTTGTCATAAAGAACAAAAATTGCGAACATATAAAATCAAAAAAACTTCACCTTCCAGATCAAAATCGCAAAAAACTTTAAAAAATTCGATTTTTTTTACCTTTTTTCCCGTGTTCAGGTCCATAGGTAGCAAACCGTTCAAAATTCAAGGAAACAATCAACTACAAAAATTTACCTACGATCTCAATAAACAAATTTCTAGAACATATAAACTTCCTGGGAATTGGGTTTGCTACCTATGCACCTGAACAGGAGAAAAAAGGAAAAAAAAAATGAAATTAAAAAATTTTTCACTTTTGCGCGCTACCTAAACAGTGTTAAGAATCATCTCTAGGAAGTTTATATGTTCTAGAAATTTGTTTATTGAGATCTTAGGTAAATTTTTGTAGTTGATTGTTTCCTTGAATTTTGAACGGTTTGCTACGTATAGATCTGAACACGGGAAAAAAGGTAAAAAAAATCGAATTTTTTTAAGTTTTTTTGCGATTTTGATCTGGAAGGTGAAGTTTTTTTGATTTTATATGTTCGCAATTTTTGTTCTTTATGACAAGAGCTACAACTTTGCCATAAAAAGTAAATCGAAATTTTGAACGGTTTGCAAGATATGAGCCTGAGAAAATGATCACTTTTTTGCGAAAATGATACCGAGGCCCCAAATCTTTGGCGGCCCATAAACAAAAGAGGAGATGACTTTCGGAAAAATTGGGAGACACGGGTCTTTTTTTTAGTCTTTTATCACGTAGTGGTGTCCGTATTTTGCCATGACTTAAAAAATTACACACAGTGATATTTACCATAAAAAAACTAAGACAAAATATTTGATTTTTAAATATTTTATGTCTACAAAATTTGCAAAAAATCTGCCTCATAAGTGAAAAAACCGGATACGCCATTAAAATCAGCGTGGCCGAAATATTTATGATCACTGGTCGGTACTCTTGTTTTAATTTTCGAGTTGCGCAGTGTAATTGATATTGACGTAATACAATTTGGTTGATAGGTATTTCTTTAAAATGCATATTGGGTTAACCGAAAATGTACCAAAAGTTGTACAAAAGTATCAACTATTTTACTTCTGATTTCAACACAGCGAAGTTAACAGAGCAAAAGCAGCACTGCCTGCTAAAACAGTAAAACCAACTTAGCAGAGCATTTAAAATTTTGTTTATGACAGTTCGATTTTACATTTACCATCGACTTGTGGCAACGAGCTTTATAAACGGAAAAAAAATTTGCCCAATTAAAAACAAAAATAATAATAAAAATAATAATAATGGTTGCGTTGTTTCTTAGACGAGTGATAGATAGATAAGAGTACAATTATTAATTATTGAATTTAAAAACATTTCAAAATTCATAACAACAAAAAAAAAATAACAACAATATCAATGAAAACAACAAAAACTAATAATATCACTGATAAAAATTAAAAAAAAAAAAAAAAAAAAATTACCTGAAGTATATCTAAAGTTGTTGTTAAATTTCATATAAATATTTAGGTCGGCTAACTTATCTTAAAGTATGCTCAATTTAACACTATCCAGAGTTCTTTTAATGATAATTTAACGCTGGGTTAAATTAAAAAATCAATGAATGCAAGAATTAAAATAAAGAATAAAAAATACTCGTGTGTTTCTGTTGTAAATATGTAACAATTTTAAATAAAGAGCGGTAATATAATATTTATATAAATAATAAAAAACCTACAACTAAAATGATTCAAAATAAATAATTACAAAATAATCATACGCACTGTGGTACAATGTTATTGATCGTACCAGTGTAGAAAAGCATAACTACATATTTGGTAATGGCAGATGTTGCGCCAAATAATGACATATCATTACTAAACACCTTACAGAATATAGAATAATATGAGGTTACCTATACTCTTACCAGTATGGACAAAAAAAATGAGTTTAAAAAAAAATTAAAAAACAAAACTATATTTAATAAAAACATATATTTTTTTATTGAAAATGTGCCCGGTATTCGAACCCGGGCCACCAGGTTGTTAGTCATTCGCTCTACCATCTTAGATATCTCGACATGTTTTACTTAATAGATAAAATAATAAATGACTTGCTTGCACAAAATCTCATTACCATCTAGCTTAAAAAAATCAAAAATAAGTAGTTATAAAGGGTGGTTAAATTTCAAGGGCCGATGTTGATTTTGAATAAAACACAAACTATTTAGGAAATTATTGTAATTTTATTTTATTATGATATATTGTTATTACTCAATTATGTATGGAACAAAATATCGCCCAAATGGGCGCCGCGACCACGGCGGCACACCTCCATCCGATGGTCCAAATTTTCGATGACGCTGAGGCATAATGGAGGTTTTATGCCGTTAATGTGCCGAATTATCTCATCCTTTAGCTCTTGAATTGTTGCTGGCTTATCGACGTACACCTTTTCTTTCAAATAACCCCAAAGAAAAAAGTCCAACGGTGTCAAATCACATGATCTTGGCGGCCAATTGACATCGCCATTACGTGAGATAACACGGCCATTGAATTTGTTGCGCAAAAGAGCCATTGTTTCGTTAGCTGTGTGGCAAGTGGCACCGTCCTGCTGAAACCACATATCGTCCATATCCATATCTTCCAATTCGGGCCATAAAAAGTTCGTTATCATCTCACGATAGCGAACACCATTCACAGTAACTGCCTGACCGGCCTCATTTTGGAAAAAATACGGCCCGATGATGCCGCCAGCCCATAAACCGCACCAAACAGTCACTCTTTGTGGGTGCATTGGTTTTTCGACAATCACTCTTGGATTCTCATTCGCCCAAATGCGGCAATTCTGTTTATTGACGAATCCACTGAGTAGAAAATGTGCCTCATCACTGAAGATGATTTTCTTCGAAAATTGATCATCCACTGTTGCCATTTCTTGCCACCATTCTGCCCATTCACGACGTTTGGAATGGTCCAGAGGCTTTAGTTCTTGAGCCAATTGCACCTTGTAAGCGTGTAAATGCAAGTCTTTATGCATAATGTTCATCAACGACGAGCGTGAGAGGTGCAATTGTTGGGCACGACGACGAGTTGAGGTGGACGGCTCTTCAGCCACACTATCGCGAACAGCAGCAATATTTTCTGCAGTACGAGCTGTACGAGCATGCACTGGTGTTCTCACATCTTCTACAGACCCGGTTTGCTCGAATTTTTCCACGATTTTTGCGATTGTACGCACATTTGGACGATCAAATTGACCAAAAAAATCACGAAGTGCACGATATGCATTTTGATTTGAACGCCCATTTTCATAATAAGTCTGGATAACTTTAACACGTTGTTGGATTGTGTATCTCTCCATGGTTCAAATTGAGTAAGTCTGAAATAGAGAAATGTCAAATAAAATTCGGAAAAAAACTTGGCGTTTAGGTGTGGTTCACATTCAACATCGGCCCTTACAATTTAACCACCCTTTATATGTACTTACTAGAAGTGAAAAAATAATGAGTTTAAAAATATCTTTTCAAAAAATGTTTAGATCAGAAACCGTAATTGTTATTACAGTAGTTTTGACTTAGCTGCACAACCAACTTCTGCACGAATTTTTGTGCAGGTAAGCCAAAAGCGCTGCTAACTCAAATTGGTTACCTGCCTTAAAGTGCAGGTAAACTAAATTGTTGAAAACTGCAAAGACCAGATATGATTTAATTTATTTTTATTAATTGTTTATTTCATACAATAGAATTTATATAAAAAACAACAAAACGAAAATAAAAAAACATTCATAAAAAATTTTATAAGGTTTTTACATACAAATTTATGTAGGTACAAGCGTTAACTAACCTAACTAACTAAGTAAGCAAAACATAAGAGGCAGCTAACGGCGATGTTTTGTATGAAAATAATGTACAACTGACAAAAACATGAGGCACTTATTTTAAATGCGCAGGTATACACAGTGCACTTAATGAAGGCAATTGCATACGTAATTTTGTAAAATAACAACGAAACCAAAATTTTGTGCAGTTATGTGAAAAGTGCACGTAAGTAAAAGGCAGTTAAATCAAAACTACTGTAATTTTATCATAAAACTTAGATGCAACAAGTTATTTTTTAACTTTTACTTTTCGAACAAAAAGAAAAGTTATTTCTTGACTTTTATTTTTGCGAGCAAAAATAAAAGTTTTTTTTTTACTTTTACTTTTATTTTTTCGAGCAAAAATAAAAGTTTTTTTTGATTTTCATTTTTCTAAACAACTTTTTCTCTTCTTATTTTTAAATTTATGGCAATTAAAAATTAACATGAAGGTTATTTTTATCGGGATTCCTCATATTTTGATGCGTCTGTTAGACCTTGTAACAAATTTCATTTGTTTTCTCACAGATGGTACAATCAATATGTTCGAGAAACTAGGGACAGGCCTCAAATAGTTGAACTGCGCTTCCAGTTTTTCTCCATCACTTAAAAATTCGTTTTAAAAGCACTTTAAAGTTTAAATTTTTCAAAAAATATTTAAATTCTTGTACTCCTTTTAGGATGCCAATAAGTTTTTTTTTTTTTTTTTTTTTTCATTATTAGAACCTTAAGAATAAAATTCTTTTGTGGTTCAATTGGAATTACATAAGGAAAGTCATTATTTAACGCTTAAAGATAAGTAAATTATTTTTTAAAGTATAAAAGTCAGACAATAGTTTAACAAATTGAGAAAAATATTTGGTTAACTGGCTTTATAGTTTAGAGGAGAGTAAAGGACAAAAAAAAATATAAACTTAAAAGGATGAAGTTATCGAAAATGTTTTAAAGAAAAAGAGAAAAAGAGCGAGAAAGAAAATTAAAAGTATGTGAGCTAATTGTTGGAAACTATATGTTCAAATAGGGATTTTTTGAAACTGTTTAATGTTAATAGGTAGGTCATTCCATAACTTAATTGCGTTAACGAAAAAAAATCTGCTTGTATTGAGAAAGTTGTGTCTGGGTACTATTAAAGTAATGTATCTTGTAGATCTAGCAAATGTAAGTTTTTCAAACAGATAAGCAGGAGTCTTCTGATGCAAAAGCTTGTGCAAAAATATAAGGTTACGCATACAAAGGTAGTCCTCTAAATCACAACCAAGGATCATATTTTTAAAAGATGATATACTATCAAACCGTGCTAGACCATATACATATCGCGTTGCATTGTTAAAAGACACCTGTAATTTGTGCATTGAGTGTGAATCTATTTTACGATACACCTCAGCTGAAGAGGTTATCAGTGGAAGAATTAACTGAACAAGAAGCTTTCGCTTAATTTCGACTGGTGTAAAGTAAGACGACATTCGCAGATTACGTAGTGCAAGAAAAACATTTCACACAACATTGTTTATGTGGTCTGTACATGAATAGGTCGAGTTAATGTAAAATCCCAGATATTTCACTCTGTCGGCATACATCAGAGAGGTGGAACCAAGATATAATGTTGGAAAATAACTACGATCCAGTGTAAATTTACTGATTGGTAAAACGAAAGATTTTTTAGGATTTAGTACCAAATTATTGGTTTCAGTCCAAGTTTTTATAGCATCTAAGACCTCATTAAGTTCGTAACATAAGTCTTCTATCAAACCAAGGCGATTAGAAATATAAAGTTGAATATCATCAGCATAACCGTGCATCCGAGCATACTTATATACACTAAACACGTCATTAATAAAAATGCTGAATAACAGAGGACCTAGAACGGATCCTTGCGGTACACCATATGGGTTTCAAATAAATCTACTTTTAAAAATTGAATCCTCCAATACCCTTGACGATTATTAATTCGAAACGAACATGCAATCGGCGTGGCTCAGTTTCACCCAGACTAATTGACATCTTTCCGAGTCATTTGGTAAAAGAAATTAAGCATAATCGGTTCAGCGGCTAAAATGTGAAGGTAAATGTTCCATGGAAATTGATGTATTTCAGAACAATTTCATCTCTAGGCGTCTAGTGAATGAAATATTTTTTTAGCAGACGCTAGAGGTGTATTATATTTTATTTACCACATAACTGTTTTTCACCACAGAAAATGTTTCTCATCACAAAAATGCCATTTCAACATTAAATTTGTTTCACTTGATAAATAAATTGTTGCCTAGTAATTACATCAAGAATTGAGTTTTGTTCCTATAAGAAAACTTAAATTGAATTTGGTTAAACCAATCAAAAAAGTCAAACTGATGAAAATAAGTCATATTTTCTGTATGTTCAAGCCTATAGAAGGATTTTAAATCGGAAAAATTTATGAAAAATCAAAAAGGATATTGAAGATAACATTTTTTAAACGACATTTTCAATCGTGCAAAATTAAATCAATATTTGTATTTCAAGGCAGAGGTTCTCTCTCACCATTAATTTGATACCAATATTTAAGTCATATCATGAGAACAAGTATTTTAATATTTTTGTGAAAATTTGAAATTTTAAAGTCTTTTTAATAGAAATTTTGACATAATGGCAAAAAACTAAAAACGCAGTTTGACTATGTATGGTTTCTAGTTTGACGTCTATATTGTTTTGTTCATGTGTAAAAATTACTGTCGCACGGTGTTATGAGCTTTGCAAAAATAAAATAAATAAATTACTTTAATTCAGTTTTGAAAAAAAAAAATTAACTTTTGTTTTTGCTCGAAAAAATAAAAATCAAAAATAACTTTTATTTCTGCTCAAAAAATAAGTTTTATATTTGCTTAAAAAAACAAATAAAAGTAAAAAAAAAATTAATTTTTGCTAGAAAAAATAAGAGTAAAAATAAAAACCCAAAATTAAAAATGCAGAGCATTTTATGAAAGACTTCTTAACAATGATCAATATGGTATATTGAATCAGTTCTGCAACAATCGTCTCTATATGCTTTTATTTGATTAAAAATTCAAAAATAACTGTTATTTTCGGTCCCTGTTTAAAATAATGATAAAAATAAATACTTATGGGTAACGCATTATTTTTTGTATTTGAAATAATTGGAAAATTAAGTCCTTATTATATGTGTTAAGGTTATGTAGAGAGTAAGCTGGTGTCATTACTGGTACTGAGAAAAGTAATGACGTGTCATTACAGTTTCTACACTGGGGTATGCTATTTATTACTACACCATTTTCAATTTGTATTTCAAAAATGTTTTATTTTATTATTATTTTGCTTTACAAATAACAAAATCTGCAGTGCAACAAACATTTTACGGCCTCAACCAAACCAACTGCAAACGAAATACTTTCACCTAGAAATAGGTATTGGGCAATAAATATGGACACATATTTATTGCCTAAGTTTTGTTGTTTTTCGATTTTCATGCTCAGAGAGAATTTGTCGGACTAGTTTTAATGACATTTTTTCACTAAAGTAATGAAGTTTTCTTCACAATGGGAATGAAAATTTTCTTAAACTTCATGAAAAAGCTTCTTAGTTTTAATAAAACGATTTTTAATGAAACTTTTTCATTAGTTGTATGAAATTTTTTACAAATAATTTGCAATTTTTCATTAAATTTTATGAAAAACTGCATTCATTTAATGAAAAGTTTCAATAGACGAGTTCCAGTGACAATTCATAGATCTAATGTAAAAATTCATAAATCTAGTGTAAACTTAATTTGAATGCTTATGGAGTAAAGTATTTTTGAGATTTTTTGCAGATTATTAGGAAGGGGTCGCGCAAATCAATTTTCCCCAAAAATAGAGGTTTTTGGACTTTTTATGAATTTTATTTATAACTACATCAGTAACCAACCAAAACTTTCTTAGCTTCTGAGTCAATATTTTTAAAGAAAAATATCAAAATTATAGTTTTATGTGCATAAACCACAAGTTTCGGCCATACTGTTGTACATTTGCGTACCATATATCTAATTTTTTCGTAATTTTTGAATAAATTTTGTAAATAACGCTTTATAACTTTTAAAATTTCTACTAAAATTAATTAAACTAACGATGTAGTTTAAAAAATGGATAAATTCTAAATAATTTGTAAAGGAAATATTTTTATTTGCTCTTACTGTGTCAGAGTTATACCCATTAAAAACATTGTGCCCATTGTATAAAACTAAGAATATTATAAGCTGTTTCCCAGTTTTGAGTGGGATTTGCTTTAAACTTTGTGTAGAGATGGACACGCAAATAGAATTTTTCATGATTCAATTGAATCACGCTTGAGTGTGAGAGAAACCCAATTTTACTTACGTGAGTGGGCGTCCGTAGGAAAAAGTTCTTCGTGAGTATACTACGAAAAAAGCACAATGCCCACAAAATGTTCAAACTCTGATCAGAGAAAAAAGAAACCTTAGAAGATTATGGCAGCAACATAGATCTCCAGCTTTAAAACTCCAACTTAACCAATGTCAAAGAGCACTCCGCAAAGTTCTCCAGGAAAACAAAGTATCGTCCCTCCAAAGATATCTACAAAATCTTGATCCAACAGAAAGAACTAACTACAGCCTATGGAAAGCCACTAAAAACCTAAACTGTCCTATAAGTTACGAGTCTCCAGTTCGCCTTATTGACGGCAGTTGGGCCAGAAGTCCAAATGACAAATCTAAAGCCTTTGCGGACCACCTAGAACACCAACTCCGACATAATTGTCCCACAGATAAATGTGAAACTTCGATTTACTAACATAATAACAGCTGTTCGAAATCTAAACACAAAGAAATCTCCTGGTCAAGACAAAATTACAGCAAAAATGTTATATGAACTACCTAGCAATGCCCTAAGACTTATGCTTTATATATTTAACGCAATCCTGCGTACAGGCTTTTACCCTTCTTCTTGGAAAATATCCGAGATTATAATGATTCCAAAGCCAGGAAAAGATCCCAGTCAAGTAAGCTCATACAGGCCAATAAGTCTTCTCTCTATTTTATCGAAGCTTTTTGAAAAATTATTTCTAAATGCACTAACTCCATTCCTTAACGATCACCAAATCATCCCCGCTCACCAATTTGGGTTCCGAAAGGACCACAGTACGGTAGAACAAATTCATCGAATAGTGACTCTTATCAGAAGAACATTTGAGGAAAAGCTATATTGCACTTCATTATTTATTGATATTTATCAAGCCTTTGACAAAGTCTGGCACAAAGGGTTAATATATGAAATAGTTTCGCTGTTACCCCAAAATACACACAAACTTCTAAAAAGTTACTTAACAGACAGAACATTCGTGGTCAAGGTCAAAGACATAATCTCAAGCCCCAGACAAATTTCGGCTGGTGTTCCCCAAGGCAGTATTCTTGGTCCCCTTATGTACATTCTATACACTGCAGATATGCCCACAAGTGCCCTTACACATACTGCAACCTTCGCAGACAACACCGCATTTCTTTGCATAGATAAAAATCCTAATATTGCTTCTCACAACTTGCAAACTCACATTTATGAAGTTGAAAAATGGCTTACTAAATGGAAAATAATGGTAAATCCTTCGAAATGTGCCCAGGTTACATTTACCTTAAGAAGGGAAAACTGCCCTAATATAACAATAAACAATATCAATGTCCCTGAGAAGTCGCATATAAAATATCTGGGAATTCACCTCGACCGACGTCTCACTTGGTCTCAACATATTGACTCAAAATGTACACAACTAAAACTTAAAACTTCTCAGTTGCTCTGGCTCCTAAACTCTCACTCCACCCTCAATCTTGAATTTAAGGTCCTATTATACAAAGCCATCCTCAAGCCAATCTGGACTTATGGAATACAACTATGTGGAACTGCATCAGTATCCAATGTTGAAAAATTGCAAAGAAAGCAATCCAAAATACTACGCCTTATAACTGGCAGCCCGTGGTTTATCCGCAACGAAAACATACACAAAGATCTTAGCATACCATACATCCGTGAAGAAATACAGAAATATTGTTCCAAATACGTGCGTAAATTGTCAACACACCCAAATCCCTTAGCACATACCCTACTCCTATTTAGAGGACATAGTCGCCTAAATAGAGTAGATACATTGGCAATAGCTCACCAGTAGCGAAACGCAAAACCTGTTAACACTCATTGGTCACTTATGCGCTGGCATCAGGGCCACAATATACGTTTCGTTTAAGATTTTAATAATTATTGTTATTTTTCTCAAAGAAAAGATCCAATAAACCAAATAAAAAAGCCTAAAAAAAAAAAAGTGAGTCTATTTTTAGTGTGAGTAGAATTTTAGCAAAAAATCCTGAATTTACCCATGTGTGCGTGCGTAAGTGTGAGTAGACAAAATTATCGTGAGTAAGTGTGCGTGCGTGGACGTTTTCTCTATTGAACGTGAGTAAGTTTGAACTGAAATTCACTCATATACCCACTTCTACTTTTTCTATTTTTCGAGTTAAGTTCTTAATTTTTCGCTCAAGATATGAAATATAAAAAATGGCAAGTCCGCGAAACTCGAAAACTCTCATACTTATGAGATTTTTCACGTAGAGTTTTTACTCAAGATAAAAAATATTAAAAATGTTTAGTCCGCGAAACACGAATAATCACATATTTAATTCAAAGTTTACAGCTAATGCGATGACAAAGAGCTTAAAATATTATTAGTTTTATACAATGGGAAGAAAGATATAAAAGAGTATAACTCTGGAACAGTAAGAGCAAACGCAAAATTTGTTTACGGCATTATTTAGAATTTATCACTATTGTAATCTACATCAGTAGTTTTTTCAATCTTCGTAGAAGTTTAAAAAGTTATAAAGCGTTATTTTTAAAACTTATGCAAAAATTACGAAAAAAAACTGATATACAAAGATAAAAATATCACCAAATTTGAAGTGACAAAAGAAGTTGTTAAAATTCAACTTTCATTTCAAGAACATTTTTATTATTCTCAATACAATATTTTGTTGATATGACAAAACACGTCTCAACAATCACGTTTGTTGAAACCCAAAAATCTCAACACTAGCAATGTTGTCAACTACATTGTGTGCCTTCAAATACGAGTACTTAAAATTATTAAAAGATTAATTTAACATAACTTTCCATGTTTTACTTGTTTTATAAATAAAAAGTGTGTATTTTTTTATAAAGAATTGATTATTTAATAATGATTTATTAATAACCAAAGTTAGTTAAAATAAAAAGAAATTCATTAAAAGTATATCTGCGTTTCAGCGATTTTTACTGCGTTTTTATGTTTAGAAATGTAATAATATGCAACACTCGTAGCTGTCATTCTTTATATGCATAAGAAAGAGATAGGTAGCAACAAGCTAAAGGATAGCAATATATTTAAATTTTTGTTATAGACATGCGCGAACGGTGAAATAAATATTAAAAAGTAAAAATTTTGAAAAAAAAAATTAGAAAATGGTAAAATTTATTACTTGTTTTTCTTGCGACAAATTGTTTATTTGTCCGAATAAGTTTTTTAAGCATTTGAATGGATGCTATCCAAAAAATGCAAGATTATGTTATGTTATGAATTATTTTACATTAAAATGATAAATATGTTTATTTTACGTTTTGTTATGCTTTTTTTTATGAATTTCTTTTAATTAAAAATAAATTGTATTAAAAAAAATATATACAGGGTGTCCGCCGGGAAGGTATACTACTTTGTTTGTTTATAATTTTTGATTAAATGAAAGAGAATGGATCTTATATTGATAAATGTTTTATTTAATGTCGGCTATTATGTATGGAATACAATATCAGATAAATGTCCGCCTCTGTTAGCCTCACAAATGCGAGCCCTTTTGAGCACATTTTTCATTACATTCTCACACAGTTAACGCGGTATTTCATTAATTTCATCACGAATATTTTGTTTGAGTTGCTCAAGCATTTCCGGTTTGTTTGCTTTTCAGATATCCCCACAAAAAGAAGTCCGGAGCAGTCAAATCAGGCGACCGTGGAGGCCAATCAACATCACCATTTCTTGAAATTACTTGTTGTGGAAAGAGGTCTTGCAGTAATTCCATTGTAATCCTGGCTGTATGCGATGTGGCACCGTCTTGTTGATACCACATGTTAATCAAGCCCAAAACATGCAGTTGTGGCGTTAAAAATTTTCAATCATATCACGATATCGCTCCCCATTCACAGTTAACGTTACGCAGTTTTAATTTTCAAAGAAGTAAGGTCCAATGATTTCTCCTGACCAAATTGCACACCAGACTGTCACTTTTAATGGATGCAATGGTGACTGATGAATAATTTCAGGGTTTTCCATTGCCCAGAACCGACTATTCTGTTTATTCACATATCCATTCAAATGAAAATGTGCCTCGTCACTCATTATGATTTTTTCATGAAAATCGGGGTTGTCATGGGCGAGCTGTAACATCCTATTGGCATATGTACGGCGGCGTAAATGGTCTTGTGGAAGAAGCTCTTGTGTCAACTGAATCTTAAATGGAAACAAATGCAAATCCTTGTGCAAAATTTTGGCCAAAGTTGTTCTTTGAAGAATAAGCTCCTGAGCACGGCGTCGAATTGAGGTTGATAGATTGTTTTGAACACTTTCTTGAGCAGCAGTAATATTTTCAGCCGATCTTGCAGTACGTTGTGGTCCATGCTTGGGCCTATCACATACAGACCCTCTTTCTTCGAAATCATTCACAACACGATAAATAGTGCGTTTTGTTGGCACGTTGTTCCTCCCAAAAATTTCACGTAAATTTCTCATCGTCACAGTAATCGATGATTAATTTTGATAAAATGTTCTAACGATTAAAACACGTTGGTTTATCGAATATTTTTCCATAATAAATTTGCCACGTGTCTACTTCACGACTGCCAAATATGAAATGTCAAGACGAATATTTACCAAAATGGCGGCAAAACAAAGTAGTATACCTTCCCGGCGGACACCCTGTATATGAGTTTTTTATTTAAAATGGGCTTTCAATTAAAATATTATTAAAAATCAACAATTTTTTTTTAAATTTTTTTTTAATTTTAACAATCCCGTTTGTTAATATGACAAACTATTTGTTTGAAAGTCAGCAATCAACTCAATAACATCGTTTGTTAAGATTTGCTTTGAATTTCAAGAAATTCGTTTGTTGACTATATTATTGAAATAAATTTAACAATCAAGCTATGTACAAACATGTTGTTTGTATTTACAAGATCAAGTATAGGAGCAATTTCAAGTAAAATATTGTTTGTATTTACAAAAAGTTTGTTTGTATTTGCAATTTTTTTCATCTGTGTACGGTACGTAAATGTGCAAAGGCATTTCCGAAACTTATGCTTTATGCACATAAAAATAAAGTTTCAACATATTTCTTTAAAGATGTTGATTTGGATATTTGGATATAAGTATAATTCAGAAAAATAGTTCAGAAAAATCGGATTATTACACCAAAGCCGATCTGTGCGACATCTAAACCTCTTAACAAAAATCTGAGAATAATCTCAAAAATCTTTACCCCATAATCATTCAAATTAAGCTTGAGCAAAAAAAACAATAATTTTTTTAGCACACCCATGTGTTCATTGAACACGTCCTAAAAATAAAAAAATGTTATTAAAAAAAGATCAAACGTATTTCAAAAAATTACAAATGTTATTAAAAAAAAATAACAAATGTTATTCAAAAGATATCAAACGTAAAATTAATTGAGGGATTTTTCCCTTTTCGTAGGGATTTTTTCCAAAAAATCATCTGTAGGGAAAAAAGGACAGATTTTGTTTTTCAGTCAAATTGTAGGGATTTTTTTTTATTAAAAATTTTACTCTATTTATAATTTATAATAAACAATGAAAAATATAACCATTTATTTTTTTTTAGTGTAACAGCATAAAACCAACAAATCTGGTGGCACTGGAAAAATGAGAAATAAGTTTAAACATTTGGCACCATTGTTTGCATGTGCTCTTGGCTTTGCATAAATGAAAATGGTTTTGACATTTACGTTCGCACTGTTGACAACTCTTTCGAAATAGGGAAACCAAATTTTGTATGAAAACTTTAACGTTTTCTTCCGACTTGTACTTCAAGTCATCGTTTGCATAAAAATTTAGTTGGAGAAACCCATATCAATTTTCTTTCGCTTAGAAAACGAAATTAAGCATTCTTTCGAAATCGAGAAACAGGCCATAAGTGTTTATACGAGTATTTTTTAAAAAATGTCATTTTTTATTTGTTTACCATTTATTTTTAGTTTTTATGTTATTTTTTCTTTCTGTTATTTTTGTTTAATAAAAATCTATTGTACCTGAATGAATTACTGCACAAATTTATAATAAAAGTAAATAAATTTTCTGCTAAAAAACAAAATTTTTGCATTTATTAAAAAAATGTGTAGGGAAAAATGTTGGGAATATTTTTTCTGTCTGTAGGGAAAAAAGGATTTTTTTTTCATTAACGTAGGGATTTAAAACCAAATCTCCTGGCAACACTGATTTCAACTGATATTTTTTTAATTATATTTGTTTTTTTTTTTTAATTACATTTGTAATCTTTTGAATTATATTTGGTATTTTTTAAATTTTATTTGGTATTTTTTGAATTTCAATTGTGTTTTTTATTATGAATTTTTGTTTTTGTTTCGAATTACAATTGGTATTTTTTGAATTACATTTGATATTTTTTGAATTTGAAATGGTATTTTTTTAATTACATTTGGAATTTATTTGAATTACAAATGGTATTTTTTGCATTTCAAATGGGATTTTTTTAATTTCATTTGATATTTCTTTAATTTCAAATGGTATTTTTTGAATTACATTTATAATTTTTATTTATATATAATGTAAATAACGCCTTCTGATTCCGAAACCTGTTTCGCGTAATCTCGTATCATTTTAAAGATATGCTGTATCGAATTTTACCTACCTGCAGATTTTGCATACACTGAGAGATGATAATGAAACTTTTTCACTAATCTGATGAAGTTTTCTTCACTATGTGGATGACATATTTCAGAATCATTATGAAAAAGCTTCATAGTTTTAACGAAACTCTTTTTAATAAAACTTTTGTATTCGTAGTATGAAATTTTTAATAAATATAATGCAATTTGTCCGCATTAATTAAATGAAAAGTTTCAATGAGTTCCAGTAAAATTTCATAGATCTAATGCAAAAATTCAGTGATAGCATGCAGAGAATTCTCTGAGTGTACAAATAACAACTTTTAGGCGAATGGGTAAAACCAATATAAACCGACGATATCGTATTTTTGAATAACAAATGAGGTTTTTGAATTTCAATTGATATCTTTAATTTCAAATAAAATCAATTTAATTTGATTTGCAAAATTTAAAATAACATTTGTGATTTTTTGAAAATCAAATGCCATTTTGAAAGTACATTTGTTATTTTGTGAATAACAAGTGGAAATGGTGTAGACTATATTACGAATATAGTTTTATGTGCGTTAGGTTTTGACTTTCAATTAGGGTTAATAAGATCAAAATCTTTTAAAAAAGTTTGAAATGTAGTATGTGCAAAAACGGTGTCGACTAAATAAATGTTCACTTATATGGCCTGTTCGCTAAAGTCAACCTTTCGTTTTTTTTTTGAGTTGTTGCTTAAAATTGTCAAAACTGTCATCGAGTTTAATTTCCGCTATTACTATTTTAAAAAGTTTCGATGTGAATGCAGACATTTTTTTGGTTTTATTGTTTCTTTGCAAAAAATCAGAACATGTCAAAAATTTTGGTTTTGGAAAAATTAAAAAGCGTAAACTTTTTCGAAAACACAACAACAAACACAAAGAAAATAATTTTACACAAATTATGTTCTTTGTGTTTGTAGTTATGGGTTTGGAAAATTTTCCACTTTTGTATTTTTCGAAGACCAAAGTTTCTGACATGAAAACCATTAAAGTGTAATTTTTCAGTAACATAAACAAGTCTTAACAATTTTCCAAGTCGGATTTTTGCAAACGGTAAGAATTTTATTCTCAAATTTATTAAACTAATTGATTCCTCAAAAAAATTGGAAAAATTATATTTTCAAAATGTTTCCTACCTTGTTTGTTTTTTTGCTAAACTGGACCGTATATACATTTTATTAATTTTTTATGGGTTTCAAGTTTTAGTCTTTTTTAACTGTTTTATACGACATTCAGACTAGATATCAAAATACGTGATTTACCAAATGAATGGAAAATAACAAGAACTGTTCGAATAGAATAAAGCACATAAATAAATGTTTTGACAAAACACTTGTGTTAATATGTAGTGTGAATGTGGCTTTGCGGATTGCTTTAAATTATCTTGTCTTTTTTGAACAATTTTTTAAAGTGGTTCATATCGTTTGTTTACCGCAATTAAAAAAAGTCATCATTATTAAATAACGCAGCATTCTGTTGATATTATGTATGGTAACCCCTACAGCAGCTTTAAACCACACATAACGCGTTCTAATGAATAAAATTTAAATAATAGCTTAAACTCGAATTGTATATGCTTATAGAGAGGTTTTTGGTTTAGGTCCACTTTTGCGAACATGTATTTAGAGTTGCTTCGAAAAATGTTATATAACTTTTTTATATTAGCTGCCAAAAGGAAATTATATAAAACCAAAAAGTTGGCCTATAAGCTGCTGTATTTGGATTTGAAATATTTCACTTAGTTTTTTTTATGTAGCCCAAAAACCAGATGGGCTACATTAGCGAACATTCCCTTACCGTTTGTTTATCGCAATTAAACAAGTTAGAATTATGAAATAACCCCAGCATTCGGTTGCTATTAGGTATGGTAGCTCGACAAAACATAAATTTCAGAGCCCGGATCCTTCTGTCACCGAAATATGACATCAGGAATATTGCAAAAAACGTTAAAATTTGTCTAAAGTTTTGTTACAAAATGGACAATAACTTTTAAACTCTACAAAATACAAAGTTTGTGCTATCCTTTGTTTAGGTTAAAATTAGTGTCAGACAGAAGGCTTCGGCCAAAAAACAATGTTTGGTCAGTTTTTTTTTTTTGGTATTGGAGACAATGTGGACAAATTTTAATATTGAAAACATATTTGTTGAGCCATTTTAATTCGATTTGGAGTAAAAAATTTAAGGAAAAAGCCGAAGTTTGATGTAAAGTTAATAAGCATTTTTGTATTTGTCAAATTTGTCCATAATTCTTTAAAAGACATATAAAAAGCATTTTCTGGTCGAAGTCTGCGGACGGACACAAGCTAAAATGTACTCCTTAAAATTATATGTTATTGTTTTTTATCACGGAAGGGTCAAAGGTAATGTTTTAGGGTCTTGAGTTCAAATGTCCATATCTCAAAATACGCATTTTTTTTTAAATTCTTTAAAAATATGTGTTTATTATTTAGCTCTAATTATTCTAATTATTTCTTAAACTACTAAACCGATCGCTTAGGTGTCTTAGGACACTCACCTGTGTCTTAATTTTCTCACCTGTGTCTTAATTTTCCAAAAGTTTTTATCACTTACTGCTTATTTTTAAAATTTTCTTAAAATATCCTTATAATTATGAAACACTAGACAACTCCATAACTTAACATATTCAACGGCAATTAACAACAACAACAGCAACTTTTTGTGTTGCATTAATCCAAAAATAAGACACATCTGAGTAAATATTCCGAAGACACCTAAGCTATCGGATCTGTAATTTAAGAAATAATTAGTTTATTGCTATGAAACACCCTGTATTTATTAAAAGTTTGTCGGTGGTACCAAAGAGGAGGTTGGTACTAAAGAGATCCTAAGCTGGTTATGTTTGCAAATTGAATATCTTGAAATTTGTACGGATACTCGGTCCGGCGAATTCCCGTCACAAAAGAGAAGGGAAATGAAATAATATAAAAACATTGTTTTTCTTAAATAAATCAGTACAAAAAACTTTCACAGTAAAATTATCAATAAATAATTTTTGTTTTGGTTTAACTTTTGTAAATACGATTTTATTAATTTTTAATTTTTTCTATTTAATTTTTCAACTTTAATTTAGTGTTATGATAGATTATCGCATCTTTTTTGTAAAGTTCTTCAAGCAAACTACAGATCTGCAAACAGACCAGATGAAAATCCTCTACTAGTATCTCAATTCCCTAGTATTTTTTTATACCAAATGCATAGCATGTCTTTAATTTAACTGACAACTATAAACAAGGGTGAACCACGGTTTGGGTAGAACTTAGAGACCAATCGAGATAACACCCTTAAAGTTCAATAATAAGCTTATATTTGTTTAAAAATTAAAAAATGGTTATTTTGAGATATGCGCCTTTGAATTCAAGAACCCCCTTTTGATCCTTCCATCAATATGCATATAATTTCATAGAGTACATTTTTACCTTAAAAGTATCTTGTATATTTTAAAAGCTATAGTCCATTTTGTAACGATACTAATCATATTTTAATTTTTTTTGCAATTTTCATGACGTCATAATCGGAAACCGAATAGGCCCGGAATCTGAAATTAATGCTGCATCGACTTCTTGTCGAGTACAACTGCAATAGTGAATTTCATTGAAATTTGAGATGGTCCATCCGAATGGTGATTGAGTTGATATGCTTGCACTACTTACTTAAATTTATTTATTTTGATATGTATTTGGACCTTCTGTACAAACTTTGTAAATCTTTGAATTTTGTTTATAGTCAATTGCCTTTGATTTTTATTTTAGAATTTTTCCATTTGAATTTTATAATTGTTTTTAATTTTGAGTTAATAAATCTATATTCAATTTTAATAAAAAAAAACCCATTCTACAAACATAATAATTTGGCGACGAGGATGGACCCAGAAAGCGTTAATCAACTTTGCCGGTTGCTAGAATCTCATAAACAATTTTTTGATCGCTTTCTTAATGACAATGCTGGAACTAGCTCAAATGCTACTAAGAAAAACGTTCCTGTTTTTCCTAAATTCGATATGGGAATCAGAATTTCAATGCATATACAGCTCAATTAAAGGAGCATTTTAAGGCCTATGGAGTTACAGAAAGCGACCAAAAGCGTTAATTTTTTATTTCGTGGATGGAAACAGAGTTATATGAGTTAGTTGAAAAGCTGTTTGGAAACGAAAGTTTGGAAACGAAAAAATTTGAAGAAATCATTCAAAAGTTGGAAGAATATTTCAAATCAAAAATTCACATTTTAGCTGCCCGTTATAAATTTTATAACCGAAAGATGAATGATGGTGAATCGTATGCCAATTGGATTGTTGAACTTCGTGGTTTAGCACGTAATTGTTCTTTTAAATGCAAAAACGCTAACTGTAATACAGATTTTGTGGATGAAATGATTTGTGATGCAATTATATTACATTCCCCACATGAAGCTGTTCGAAAAGCCGCTCTACAAAGACAATATCCAACATTAGCTGAAGTAATTTCGATAGCCGAAACGTATGAATCTGCTCAGAGTTCTCTTTCTACATTAAAATGTAATAGTACTACAAATGATGTCAATTTACTGAAGCATTATTCAAAACCAAAGAAGCCACAGAGTAATAATCAACAAAGTCACTTAAATGTTCGATATCAACAACAACAAATGAAACAACTTCCTTTTTGTCCGGGGTGCTTTAAAGATCACCGTAAGGAAAATTGCAAATTTCGTTCAGCAAAATGCCGAAAATGTGGTAAAGTGGGACATATTTCTCCGGTATGTATGAACAAATCAGTTAATTTAGTAGATAATTCAGACGAAGAAGAAGAAATTCAGTCAATATCTGAATATTGCTATCATATTCGAGATATATTAGTACGTAAAAATAAGAAGCTATTCCTAAATGTGAAGATAAATGGAAATGATCTTCAATTCGAGTTTGATACTGGAGCCTCTTGCTCTATGATTGACTTAAAATCATACGATTTATTTAAAAATCTTCCAATACGTAAATCAAATAAAACTTGAAAGCTTATGGGGGTGTGCGTGTACCTATTCTTGGTATAATTGATGTTAATGTTACTTTAAAAAATCAGACAAAGAATCTTGAACTGGTCGTGGCTAACTTTTATGAGGGTGAAAATCTTTTTGGAATGGACTGGTGTGATGCTTTTCACTGCTTGAATGATAATATTCTGAAAATTGATAATGTACAGACGGAAACCCCTTGTAAAAAATATGCATCTTTATTTTCAAACAGTTTAGGATGTTGCAATTCTTTTGAAGCTCATTTATATTTAAAGGATAACGCTGTTCCAAAGTTTTATAAGACTAGGCCAATTCCATTTGCTCTTCAGAAACCATTTGAAGAGGAGGCGAAAAGGTAAGAAGAACTTGGTATATGGAAACCAGTAACATATAGTTCATGGGCTTCACCAATAGTTATAGCCCAAAAACAAAACAATAAAATAAGAGTTAGTGCTGATTTTAAGCAGACTATAAATCCCCAAATAGATATGGAACAATACCCAATTGCTAAATTCCAAAACATTCTTTATAAATTACAAGGAGGCAAAACATTCTCAAAAATAGATCTTTCGGATGCATATTTCCAAATACCAATGGATGAAGAATCAAAAAAGCTACTTGTAGTAAACACACCTTTAGGATTATTTCAATACCAAAGGTTGCCATTTGGTGTATCTAGAGCACCTGCCATATTTCAGCGATTTTTGGAACAACTCATTTCCGGCATACCATATTGTGTGAATTATCTTGATGACATTGTTGTCACAGGAAGAACAAATGAGGAACATATTCAGAACTTAGAGAAATTGATGAAAAAATTAGAAAATGCTGGTCTAAAATGTAATGAATTAAAATGTAGCTTTATGCAAGATGAAATAGAGTATTTAGGTAATATCATTAGCAGAAATGGTACAGAACCATCAAGATCAGGTATAAAAGCTATTCAAGAGGTGCCAAGACCACAAAATCTTCAAGATGTTCAAGCATTTCTAGGAAAAGTAACTTATTATATGAAATATATTAAAAACTTTTCGACTGTGGCAGAACCTTTAAATGTATTACGCAGAAAAGATGTTAAATTTTTCTGGGGTGATAGTCAGGAAAATGCTTTTAAGCAATTAAAACAACAATTGATAGATGTAACTATTCTCTCACATTTCGATGAAAATCTTCCAATATTATTAGCCACAGATGCATCATCATTTGGCATAGGTGCTGTTATTTCTCATATTTATCCTGACGGCTCAGGAAAGCCGATTGCACATGCTTCAAAAACACTTAATACAAGTCAGAAAAATTATAGTCAGATAGAGAAAGAAGTTTTGGCAATTGTTTATGGTATAAAGAAGTTTCACGATTACTTATACGGAAGAAAATTTACGTTAATAACCGATCATAAACCACTAGTATCAATATTTAGCCCAAACAAGGGTATACCTGTACATTCAGCTCACCGTTTACAAAGATGGGCTCTATTTCTATCAAGTTACACATTTGATATAAAATACAAAGCTACGAATTTACATACAAATGCTGACGCATTGTCAAGATTACCGTGTGCTTCCGATGTAAATTTTGACAAAGAAATAGAGGCTTTTGAAGTAAATTTTATTGAGGATGTGTCGTCTTTTCCAATTAATGCTTATAAAATAGCTGAAAGTACTAAAAAGGAAAAAAACTCCATCAAAAGTATTCACATATATAAAAAATGGTTGGCCAAAAGATATTGACAAGGATTTTAAACCTTATTATGACAGACGTCATAATTTAACAACATTAGATGGAGTTATTGTACTACAAACAGACTATAATAGAGTTGTTGTTCCAGAATGTTACCATAAACAAATTTTAAAGCTTCTCCACGAAGGACATTGGGGAATAGTAAAAACAAAGCAGATGGCCAGACGTTATTGTTGGTGGCCTCACTTAGATAAAGATGTTGAAAATTTAATAAAAAATTGTACAGCTTGCTCAATGGAAAGCTCAATGCCCAAACAAGTTTTTAGTTCTTGGCAAGAACCTGCTCAACCATGGCAGCGAATACATATTGATTTCGCTGGACCATTTCATAACTCGTATTGGTTTATTTGTGTTGACTCATATTCACATTTTCCTCATGTCGTTAAAATGAATTCAACTAAAACAACTGCAACTATCGCCGTTTTAAAAAAAAAATTTTTCTATGGAAGGATTACCAGACGTAATAGTATCGGACAATGGTCCTCAACTTGTGTTGGAGGAATTCAATAAATTTTGTCAATTGCATAGTATTTTACATCTAACTACAGCCCCGTTTCACCCAGCCTCAAATGGGCAAGCGGAACGATTCGTTAGAACTTATAAAACAGCTATTAAGAATCAAATTAATAACGGTAATAATGTCGATGACGCAGTATTAACCTATTTATCAACGTATAGAACTACGCCCTGTAAAAATGGAAAATCTCCCGCTGAATTGCTGCATGGTAGGCAACCTAAGACAATGTTGAGTTGCCTGTTACCAAATACAACTACAAGTGATAGAACGTCAACAACAACCAGTTCGGTTACAACAAAATTTGATATTGATGAAATTGTTATTATTCGGAATTTTTCTAAAGATCAACGCTGGATTAAAGCTAAAGTTTTTAAAAGACTTGGAAAGATGATGTATTTATTAAAGAATGAAGACAACAAAATATTCAAAAGACATCAGAATCAAATTCAGAAAACTTCGCTATCATTTGTAAACAAAGACTCAAACTATAATAAACAAAATAATAATAATGAGGTATATAATGAAGCTCAAGGATTATTAACATCCATAAGATAAAGTTCGAACAATGATTCATCTTCGAATTTAGTAAATTGCAGCCAAACTCGTTCAAAAACAATAACTCAAAGTGCCAACGATAATTTACCTTCAAACTCAGTAACTCCCAATTAAGCTCAACAACCAGATTTATCATCATGTAGTCAAACAAATAAAATTTTGAATACAGTAATAAATTCATCGACACGTCGGTCACAAAGAACTAAAAGGCCACCGGACCATTATTCACCACCACCGTTTCCTAAATTAGTGCGGAGGAATTGATACGTATTTGGACCTGCTGTATAAACTTTGTAAATCTTTGAATTCTGTTTATAGTCAATTGCCTTTTATTTTTATTTTAGAATTTTTCCATTTGAATTTTATAATTGTTTTTAATTTTGAGTTAATAAATTTATATTCAATTTTAAGAAAAAAAAACCCATTCTACAAACATAACATATTTAAAAACCATCAGTGCGTATACTTGTTTTGAATTAACATTTAATACTCATACTTCATATGGTATTCCTGCTATTTCTTGAAAAAAAAAACGTTCTTCAATAATTGCGTATCGTTCTTCGAAAATTGCGTTTTTCCACATCAAGATAAAGCTGATTGCAAAACAAATCTAGGCTTGATACAAATTGATAAAAAATATCAATGTTAGAACTTTTTAAAAAGTCTGAAAATACCCAAAAAAAAAAAAACGGTTGAATTGTATACTAAACTTTAAAAAAGACTTTTTATTTATGTAAACTAGATCTTAGTTTTATCTCAAATTTTATTTAAAAAGAAATCTGTATCAATTAAATAATGTCAGACGGCCAACGTTTCGACTTTGTGTCTAAAAATATACGCCAGAGGTAGAATAATAAAAAATCCAGATAAAACCTGCAACTCTTTGGCAATATAAATTTTTGTTGTCAAATTCGCAAGATTTCATAATTTAAAATTGGTTAACGGAATTTTGTGAATGGAATTACAAACTGAAAATGGCGTTAAATACACCATTAGTGCTGGTAAGAGTGGTGACTATCGAGTATTTGTCTCTTTTTTGGGTACTCGATACTCAAAATAACTACACTAAACTAAACTACGCTGAAATAAGTAGCATTAGAATACAATTCTGCTAGAAGAAAAAAAAAACGGAAGCTAAGTCTAAAAATACGCTATTTATTGAGTTTTCGATAAAAGTCAAGCTTATTAAAAAATTTAAATATTTTTTTTATTTAAAGTATCGAGTATTAAACATTAAACAAATTTAGCAGCACCATACTAAATTATTTTTAATTTATAATTGCTTAATAAACTTATGTCGTTTCTTTTAAGTTAAACATAAAAAACAAAACATTATAAAAAAATTACTAAAAGTTTTAACAAATATTTGCAAAAGAAAAAAAAAATGTGTTAATCATCCTAATTAGAAAAAAAAATAATAAGAAAAACAAAAAAATAATAATAAAAAAAATTAAACAGAAAGTAATTCATGTATTTTTCTAATATAACACAGTTAATAAAAAACACGTTATTTTGTTACCTGATCCATTGACATCGCATAAAATTAATTAAATTCTGAAGAAATCCACCATATTTTATACCATGTCAAGTCAACAACATACACCAGGTAAATTGTTGGCAAGCCCATACACACACACATACTCAAGCAAACAGACATAAATTAGTCCGTAATTTACAACTTATTTTAAATGGTAAGTAAACAAACAATGCAATGAAATGACAAATTTTAGATGTCACACAAAAGTCACATTTTTCCCATTGTTCTAATCATAAAAAAAATGTATGTACATTAGAGATGGTCGCGTGACGCGAAATTTAGCATGATTCGTGCGTGTACCAAGTGTGAGCTTAAGTGAAATTTTTGTTACTCATGTGGTCTTGTGTGAGTTGAGCAAAACATTTTGTAATTAAGTTTGCGTGATTGTTAGTCATGAGTAGGCGCGATTATTAGCCAAGTTAACTCACGCGCCCATCTGCAGTACATACCCAAGTAAAAATGGTTTGATCTACTATCATATTCACTTTTTATTCTAGCAAATAATATGCATATCAGAATATTCCAACATAATTATTCGTTCCAAACTAGCGGTTATAAAACAAGTTATTTTGAGAACCTGTTCTATTAACTATCGGTTCTAGCACCCATACTTGGGACTAGTTTATTGAATTTAGTAATTCATTGAAAATTTAATCGACATTATTTAATGTCAATGGTAAGTAAATATTTTGAAGTTACAATTGTTGAAAAGCAATGCCAATGTATTTTTTTTTTTCAATTGACATTAATCAATTCCAATGTATAAAACAACAAATTTTAATTGATTTTGATAATTGATTGTTTTAATTGTTTACAAAAAAATTAAATGATCATTTAAATAAAATCCAGTATTTGCGTACTTCTTTTATAAATATTCACTATTTAAGCGAGTATATATTACCAGGACCTGACTGAGCATGACTTATCAGTGCCCGAGTAAAAACGTTTATATACAGTCTTGTTTAGCCCTTTCACTAGCGACTTTTTGTTTGTGAATATATTTCTATTTTTTAGGGGTTAGGGGTTATTTATTGTTAGGGGTTCTGTAATTAAAAAGAAAAATATTTACATTAAAAAGAAAATATTTAGTAGAAAACTTAGGAAAACACCTTGTAAATCAGGTATATTTTTTTAATTAAACTACTGTATAAAATGTATGTAAAATCATAATCCTTGATGTGGTATGTTTAAATTAACTACATACATATGTAGTGAAAAATTAAATTTCTTCCACAAATGACTCTTTTTCACTTACAAATAAAGATACTGCATTACATCTCAACCAACTACAAATATTTACAGTAGAAGTTCCCTGAGTGTACACATTAAAAAAATAAGTTAGTAAAAAGTTAGTAAAACGTCTTGTAAATCAGGTATACTATTTTTCACTAAATTTGTTGCTCAAATTATATTATCAGCTGAAATTTGAGTTATACTTATTCAGCTCTTAACTGTTTTGAACTAATGTTTTACTAATATTTTACTAATGTTTTACTAATTTATTTTGCTAAAAAAAATGTGTGCTGATAAGCACATTAATAGTGTGAACATCAACCAAATTGAAAGATATACGCAGAATGAATTAGATCTCGCGGCATGTCAAGATGTAGTAGAGACGAGGAAAATGATATTAAAAAGTACAACTCTTGTAAGACATATAAAAAAAAAAATCAACCATGGAAGATTTTGTATCTGTTTTTCATACATAAAACAAAATCGGGGATTAAAACAAATTAAATTTTGTATTGTCACCGGCTTGTGAAAGTAATTGTTTATTAGTTCAATAAAAAACAAAATAAAATATTTAATTTTAATAAAGATTAAATGTGTATTTCTAAACTAAATGTTTATAGAGATTAATAATCTAGTGTGGTAAAATTGCAAACAAATATACAGCAGGTAGTCAGACTAAAGCGAAAGACAACACATCTTAGGTTCCTTTTTCTTATTGCAAAAAAAAGGTTTTATATGCCATATTTTGTTATTTTTTTGTTTCGTTTCGATAATTATCTGCGTCATTTGTGTTCCCTTACAAGATATCATCATTTAGACAACCATTGTCGTATGTACAATCATAATAATTCATGCTAAAAATACGAAAAAATATCAAAACGAAGAAACCTTTTGTAAAATTAACTAATTTTCGTGTATTTTACGAAAGATTTTGTTATTTCGAAATGGTTTTTGTTATTTCTATGCTTGGATTATTATCAGTGAAGTTGAAAGATAATTTTGTTTGTGTTATATATAATTATTTCTATTTTTTTTTTGATAGTACATTAATTCATGTCCTCAATGTGGGAGTATGGACGTTTTTATATTTTTTAACGTATTGTAAATTATTTTTAAAAGAAGCACAAAAAATATGTTTTATGATTTTCAGCAAATAAATTAACTAACGTACAATGTTTCTACAATTTTTTTAGTTGCTTTTAGTCTACTAGTATTCAACAAAAATTTTATTAATTTTTAGCAAGGGTTTTTTAATTTCTAATCCTTATCTAAGTGTTAGCAAAACTTTTACTGAATCTACTAATTTTGTTGGTAAAAGTCATCTAGCTGATTTTCAGGAAACGATTTTGCTGACATTTACAATTTTTTTGCAAACACCTTCCTGACTAAAATTTTGCTAACTCAGAAAAATTTTTTGCTGACTTTACTGAGTTTTACTAATTTATTTTGCTAAAAAATTGTGATGATAAGTACATCAACAGTGTGAACGACAGCCAGATTGAAAGATACAGGCAGAATGAATTAGATGTCGCGGCATGTCACGATATAGTAGTGACGAGGATAATTATACTAAAATGTACAACTCTAGTAAGACATAATATAAAAAAATCAACATAGAAGAATATTGTGGGTTGAAACAATTTAAATTTTGCGTTGTCACCGGCTTGGGAAAGTAATGGTCTATTAACACAGAGCAACACGAAAAAAAATAACCATATACGGACACCCCTACGTGATAAAAGACTAAAAAAAAAAGACCCGTGTCTCCCAATTTTTCCCAAAGTCATCAACTTTTTTGTTTATGGGCCGCCAAAGATTTGGGGCCCTGGTATCATTTTCGCAAAAAAGTGATAATTTTCTCAGGCTCATATCTTGCAAACTGTTCCGAATTTCGATTTACTCTCTATGGCAAAGTTGTAGCTCTTGTCATAAAGAACAAAAATTGCGAACATATAAAATCAAAAAACTTCACCTTCCAGATCAAAATCGCAAAAAACTTAAAAAAATTCGATTTTTTTTATCTTTTTTTCCGTGTTCAGGTCCATAGGTAGCAAACCGTTTAAAATTCAAGGAAACAATCAACTACAAAAATTTACCTAAGATCTCAATAAACAAATTTCCAGAACATATATAAGGTTTAATTGCTAATTTGTTAATATTATAGTATACAAAAATATATAGCTTAATATGAATATATGTGCGGACTCGTACACTGAAAGAATTACCTTCATTGCAGTATTCAATTTCTTCATAGCTTTAATGAAAATTTTCACTTTAACTCGGCCATTGAAACTTTTAATAGAATCTATGAAACAGGTTTTATTAAAGTCATTGTTTATGAAATGTTTGTAGAACTAATGAAAATCTTCATAAAACTAATGTATCGTTCCGACAATGAAGAATTATAGAATTTATGAAACAGTTTCATAAAAATTTTTAATATTAAGAAGTTTCCTTGAATTAATAAAACTCTTCATGAACGTCTTGAAAAATACATTATAAGTACGGCAATGAACCGCTTCACATGATTTTTTAAACAATTTCATTGAAGTTCATAATAAATAGAAGGCTACATTAAAATAATAAAGTGTTTTATAAAATATGTTGAACACTTCAAAAGTAAATCTTAAAACAAAAGTTTTAAATGTATGAAAATTGGTGAAATTTTATGAGAAAATAAAAAAATTAAGTCTTTGAAATAATTTCATAGCTCTAAAGAAAAGTTTCATTAAATTTATGAAGAGATGATTTACGAAATCGATTTTTTTCTTTATTTGTTCTGCATCTAGCCCATAAAGTCTATCGAGCAGATTTATAATAATATTTACAGAGTCTATAAACGAAAAGATATTACACTAAAAATATCTTTATACGCTGTTCGGTTCCACCAAATAGTTTTGTTTTTTACGCTTTAGGCGTCTATGTTGATTATTTTGAACCGAGGTTCTAGCTTCTGATTGCTTTTGATTACGTCTGCCACAGTTGTAATGTTTAAATATCGATGTAGACCTTAATTTCTAACGTACCACGGTGCATTTACTATATGACTCAGAACTTTGTTTTGTAAAACTTGAATTTTTTTAATGTGTGAATTTTTGGCACATCCCCATAATTGAATGCTGTAGCTCCTTACAGGTTTGTGTATTTGCTGATAGATTATAAGTTTATTGGAAGTTGTCATTGCAGAATACTTTCCAAAAAGCCATTGCAGTTTTTTATACTTAAGTTCCATTTAATTTTTCTTTTCTCGGGTATGATTTCCATATGTTTGTTTGGAATCCAAGGTCATTACAAGATATTTGACTGAATTTAAGTATGGAATTTCTACATTATTCGTTAGCACAGGTTTGTGTTGATGAGGCTTGGTTGAGAGTTTACATGAACTGATTCCGAATTGTTTATTTTTATTTTCCATGTTGATGGCCAAAGGGATATATTATTAATAGCAATTTGTAAATTGTTTGATGTCTTAGTGGTAGTATTACCCACTGCTATAATCGCCGTGTCATCTGCAAATGTAGCACTTTTTGTATTTTCTGTATTTGGAAGGTCTTTTGTATAAATCTGATATAGTATGGGACCCTGGATGCTGCCTTGAGGAACACTTACATTTATTTCATTTAATTCGAAAGAATCTATCTTCAATGTAGGATTTGAGAACTTCAAAATGTTTTTTTGGAAAATTTTCAGAAAGCATTTTTAAAAGTCATGGGTGACACACCTTATCGAATGCTTGGTCAACGTCAAGAAATATTGCCGTACATACTTCTTTCGATTTAAAAGCATTTTTGATTTCATTAGTTGCTTTATGTAACTGTTCAGTTGCAGAGTGTTTCTTCTGAAATACGAACTAATGGCTTTGTGTTATTAGATTCAAGAAAATAGTTTAGTCTTTTCTGAATTATTTTTCAAACAACTTTGAAACTATGGGTAAAAGGGATATTGGTCGATATGAAGCAGCTTCTTGTGGACATTTTCCGGATTTCAGTATCATTATAATTGTAGACACCTTCCAGGAAATCGGTACGTGGTGTAAACTTATAACTGCACTTATAATTTTAGTAAGATATACAATCATTTTATAACTTCAGCCGTTACAAAGTCAAAACCTGGCGCTTTTTTGGTTTTCAGATAATGAATTTCCCTTTTAACTTCACTAGTTGTAACTTCAATAACATCTGAGTAATGCCGTAAACAATTCATTGTAGATATATTTTTGGTTATATTTTCAGAAAAGTTTGATTTAAATACTTCTTCCAGATGGGTTGAAAAGATGTTTGCTTTGTCGATGTTTGTTCTGGACCAATTTCCATCGGATATTTTAATAGGATGTTGTTGTTATACAGGTAATGATTTACATTTTCATAGGACAGGGTTTGAAGATATTGTTGTAAATTTGCATTTTTAAATTCTGAAATTTTTCTTTTTAGTTGCTGTGCTGCTCTGTTGAAATTCGTTCTATCAATAGGAGATCTCGTTTGATGCCATTTCTTTTGAAGCCATCGTATATTTTCTATTAAGAGCTTAATTTCTTTTGAACAATGATGCCCTATTTTCTTTTCTTTCTGTCGTTGTGTACTTCTTCAAGTAGCACCTTGCACTTATGCTATAAACACATAGACGACTGCAGCTACACGACTACAGCCTGTCAAAAATAAAATACACACGTTTATATGAAAACGATTATTTTGGCACCAATACACCTACACGGCTACCCGACTACTTTTGCCGCTGTAGTCAACTTAAGGCCTCATTAGTTGTTACTTTCTGTTGCCGTTCTGTTCTGTAGGTAATATTTTGTAATAACTTTTTCTGTGAGAGAAATCAGCTGTTTTAAAAAGTAAAAGAAACTCAAACCAAAAATATTCAAATCAGGGATGATAAATGCGATTTTAAAATAGTACCAACCTGCATATAAAATAGTACTTTTTCGGCATCACAAGTATAAAAAAATTTAAATATAAATTAACAAACAAATCGTTGTACCCTCCAAAATGAACAATTACAAATGAAACAACAAAAATATATCAAAAAAAAAATATGTTAAGAGGTGAAAACAAAATATTGAGGTGAAAAACTTTTTTGGATGTAAAAAAATAAATTGTGTCTTGAAAAACATTTTTGAGGTAACAAAACTATTTTTGAGGTGAAAAAAAGTTTTTGTGGAGAAAAAAGAATTTGCGGTGAATTTTATATATTATTCACCTCATAGCGTCTGGTGGAAATATATGACGTTATATTTTAGACACTACAATGAATTCTAATAATATACAGTCCATTATACACCAATTTGTATGGAAAATTTAGAGGTACTTTAACATTGTCACTCATTACTTTTGGACCGCTGGACCGATTTTGCTGATTTTCAATACCAAACTTTTTGGAATAATGTACATAAAGCTATGTAAAAACGAGCAGTGCGTAGTACTAAGAAAATTAGACGATACTTTTCATAAATTCAGCAAATTTTTAATATTTTTTGAATGTGCTATTAATATCTTGTTGTATTGAATTACATTTCTCACAGTTTTTTCCGAATTCAATCCTTGTGATTGGTAGCAAACAAATTCGATTTCACATTTTTATAAGAATTTTATTATTTACTTTTTTGAAAATAAAAATTAGTTAATAATAATTAAAACCCTTAGTGATTGAATTCAATAATTGGTTTAATCAATTAATAAAACTCTAATATAATCATCTTTAATCAGTCGCACTCAGTGAAATGATGTGTTTGAATTCACAGCGTTTGGTTCCAATTAATTCATTGATCATATGGGACTGCAAATCTACTTAATAATTATTGAATTTTAAAGGGACCAAGAAATTCATACATGGAAACATTTGTAAATCATACTAAATGAGTCATAGGAGTTTCATGGTACATCTGAGGCTCAAATAGTACCATAAAAAGTACTATAGTACCAACTTTATCATCCCTAATTCAAATATTGAGAAAAAGATTTCATAACAAACCAATACAAACGTACTGTAGGCTGTCACTTAACGTTGAATTCCATTTTCAATAGATTTGTCCGCAACATAACAGAACGGAAAAGTGAAAACTAACCACACATACAGACTTTCAATTGAACAGAAACAAAACAGCTGATTCGTAACAGAACAGAACGTACAAACTAATTCTGCCTTTAGGATAATTTCTATTTTTGTTGGCTACAAAACAAAAATAGTGTTGACAATAAAGCAAAATATGTAACAAATTAGTGCTTAAAAATATTTTATATTGTTAATCATAAAAAACGTCGCAACATTAAATGCTATAATTGCATTAATATTCAAGAGGGGTTGGATAAATTTATTTTTACGTTATAATAATGTATTATAAAGAAGTAATTATATTTTTAAGTCAACTTTATATACCCATGCATGTTGTTCTATTTTAATAAAGCAAAAAAGATGTTATTGGCACTACTGAAATAAAAATGTATTTGTATAAAAAACGGCTGTTTACTATGTTGCTGTCGTTTCCAAAATAATAAGTAGCTGACCACACGGTGACGATTGCAGTGAACTGCATTTGTAGTCGTGTAGCTCTGTAGCCTGCTGTGGTCTATGTGTTTATAGCATTATTGGGCAAAGTTATCAACAAGGTCTTCTAACTAACTAATTGTTGATATATTGCCTGGATTTTCGATGTTATTATTTAAAATATATCTAAAATAACTCCAGTCGGTATTTGTTGATTATTTACTATAGTATCATATAAGGAAAGAATAATTGGAGTATGTACTGAGCTTAAATCAGTTTTAACTTCGATTATATGTTTCTCAATTAGAGTTCTATAATCTTTGTCTTTAACTATGAGCCTTGGAGGGATATAAATATTTCAACTGTTATAGATATTTCAACTTTTGTTGTTGTTATACTTATTGTTGTAGCTTGATACATTTCTGTGCTAAATTATTTCTCTTCATGATGCTTAATATTTTCTCCTACAATTATCGCACTACCCCCAAGTGCATTACATATTACTTGCGTGAGTGGTATGATATACAGTATAGAGTTGGAAGTGAATATATGACTTGATAAAATGTGTCTCTGGAATAATACAAACATCTATTTTTTCAATGTTCAGTAATGCTTCTAATTCATCTTTATGTTTGGAAAGAGCGTTTGCGTTCCATAACATTATTCTTACGTTGTGAGCCATTTTTAGGTTAATAATAGTTTATTTTCTAAGTTTTCCAGACATTCTGAAAGACTTCTTGATAGATCCATAATTTGATTCGTTTGAGTGCTTTCACTTCATTTTACAGCATTTGCATATGAAACATTTTTTGAGCGTATACTGTTGGTATTATAAGTTTTAATATTATTATTTGTTGGTTGTTCTCGTTAGGGTTTTTTTTGTAGCTGCTTGACAGTTTCACACCCTCGATAGCTGGCCGGATGTGGCATACCGCAATTGCAGCATAATGGTTTTTTCTTCTGGTAACTTTTTGCACTCAATTAGCTTTGACTGTTTAACCTTCTGTCAGTGCATAGTAAATTTTACATAGTCTGTGCATGGGGTCAACCTGACCCCACATATATTTAAATGCATTTTCTAAGCTTTTTGTTAAAAAATAGTCGTTTCTATTGTTATTTATTAATGAAAAAAAAACTTATTTTATTCAGAATATATAAGATTGACATTAAGATAATTTAAATTATATTATATTACATAAAAAATTAGCCAGATGCATCGTCTGACATGATTTCGTTGTTTTCTTCTTCAAGGGAATCCATTACTTCTTCGTTGACACAGTTTATGCAAACGGTTTTTATATGTGTTGTGCAAGAAGGCTGATTGCAGACATAACATCTTGTTCCTGTTTTTTTATCAGCGGATCGAGGGCAAATGTAACATCTTGGTCGCTTACTGACAGATCTATTCGCCGCTGTTCCTTCAGTTGTTGTGCTCTGTCTTATGTTTATTATATCATATCCAATTTGATGAATAGCAATTTTAACATTTTTTTTCATTGCCCGTGGGTTTGATAATCGGTGCAATATATGATCATTTACCAATTGCATAGCCAGCTCCTTCAAAAAGATTTTACGTTCATTGTTTTTCCGCTGAATATATAGTTGTGGATTAGCACATTTGTACAGATTATAAGCGGCTATACCTGCGATATTAATCATATTAAAAAATAGAACCATTGGCCATCGTTTGGTCTTTCTCTTGCAGGTATAGGTACGAACTAATTTGTCGAGTGTGTCAACACCTCCCTTTGTTTTATTATAGTCCAATATTATGTTGGGTTTATTCGTATCGAGGTCAACAATATCATCATTGTGTAGAGTGGATAGTAACAATACATTCTTGTTTGGCTTCGGAACATAACTTACCAAAGTCAGATGGTTGTCGAAGCAAAATTTAGAAGAATTCAGGTCTCGCTTCTTAATTTCGGCCTTGTTCGTAAATTCTTTAGGTAGATCTGGTTTATTTGAGCGAATTGTTCCAATTATTGTTGTTTTTTTCTGCAACATTTGTTCTGCTAATGGACAGCTTGAAAAAAGTTATCCATCGTAATAGTTCGTCCTTTATTGATATATGGTGTAGATAATCGATGAACTAAATTTAATGCGTAATCAACCGAACGTATCTCATTCGGTTGTTTGCCTACATAAACTTCTGCTTTCAATGGGTACGAATTCAACGCATCGCAAATCCAAAAAATCTTAATCCCGTACTTGCCTGGCTTTGATGGTATATACTGTCTGAATGAACATCGGCCACGAGTTAATACCAATTGTTCATCTATAGTTAAGAATGATGATGGTTTATAAGGTCCTTTGATATTTGCCAAAAACATATTCCAAACATCACGGAAAGCTGCTAGCTTATCTTCCTTCAAACGTTCTGCTCTAGTCTGATAATTGTCGAAGCGCAGGAATCGTAAAAGCTGCTGCACTCTTTGTAATGACATTGCAGCCCGATAAAAAGGACGATTGTCTAGGCGGTACAATTCATCCAATCTTTCGTCCCAGTTTTTATGAACACCAGCGTATATAAGTATACCAATCAGGGCATAAATTTCATTTGAATTTGTATCATACCAAATACGTGCAGGGTTACTATTTATAGTGTAGAAATGGCGAGCTTTTCTATTTGTTTCGGCCACTATTACATTTATTAATGTCTCTGGAACTAATTTTTTGAATGCGGACAGATGAGTATTTATATTTACAGCTGTTTCTGCAGAAATTCCTTGTCGTTCTCTCAAGATCTGAAAGTCGCGAACTCTGGTTACATTTGGTGGACTTGCTCTCCATTTTCTTTTGTACTTTTTATTTTGCGCGTAATACCAAATTCCTTCTTCTTCCACTTCAGGTTCCTCATCAGTTTCAATATTTTGTACTTCTTCTTCTTCACCAGTTTCTATATTTTCTTCTTCGTTTTCTATATTTTGCAATTCAACAGCAGCTTCATCTGCTGCTAAATCACAATCAGAAAAGTCACTATCAATGTTATCATCTGCTACCTCTTCCTCATCAGATTCGGTAATGCTATCGAAAAGATTTCGAATATCCTGGCTATTTTGTCTTTTTAGGGCCATCTAAATAACAAAACAAATTATTATATGCATAGAAAATTACACTACATAAAGTAACCAAAAAAATATATATACTCACCTTATAATAATAGTTATTTATGTGAATATATTTATAATTATTACAGACAAATAAATTTATAATAAAAACACCTCTATTCATATGTGTTGAATAGAAAACACTGAATGTTTTCTATTTTCAATTTTTGCATTTGAAAAAGAAAGAACTTCAATATATTGTTACACGGGAAATCCCCTAAAACACAAAGAAATTTAAAACTAAATACAAAATGCATAACAAAATAATTGTTACACGGGAAATCACCTAAAACACAAATAAATTGCTAAACGGGAAATCACCTAAAACACAAAGAAATTTAAAACTAAATACAAAATGCATAGCAAAATAATTGGGGTCAGATTAACCCCAATGCACCAAAATATGCTTGACTTGCTTAAAACTGTCGTAGCTTAGTCATTTATAATGTTTTTTCGATTATTTTTTTTGCAATGTGTGAGTTAAACATTAGTTGAGGCTTATCTAGTTGCTTGGTATAGTAAGTTGGTGTAAAACCTTATTAAATCACTTTTACAAAGACTGGGGTCAATTTGACCCCTATGCACTGACAGAAGGTTAATGGGTTTTACCGCCGCCGAAGCTGAACTGCTTGCGCCGCCGCCGCCGATTATTTTGCTCTGCTCACCACATATAAGTGTAAGATTTGGTTTATAAAATGTCTTTTTTGTTTTTTTTTTGGCAAATAATCACACATCGAGTCGAAAATACGTCAACGATCACTTCCAAAAAATAACGAATGACGAAATAACGTGACTGGACTTTTCCCAGGACTAATAAAATGTAACATTGCTATGGATTAAGTGCACTGTGGATAACTATGAAAGCTGCATGGAAGGTGAATAAAGTATTAATCTGAAAATTAATTTGGCATGTTTTATAGTCACACTGAACCAAAAACAGCGGTGAAATCAACTAAATCCCTTGTTAAATTGATGAATGGTGATCACTATACAACCAACTAAATATGTCCGTCATTTTAACAAATTATTTAGTAAATGTATTTTTTGACGATTAACTATTTGTTGATTGTTATTTTGACGAAATGTCGTCGAATGTATTAACAGAAATAAGTTATTTTAACAAATTTATTTAATCAAATTGAATAATTAATTTGTTGTTTTAACAATGCGCCTTATTCAGTTTAACAATGCGCTTTATTCAATCTATTCGTATTTTGTTGATTTATTATTAATTCTTAATTTTTTATTTCTTCATCTTTTATGTTTTATAAATTTAAATTTTTAATAATATACGTCTTTAATTAGTATATTAAAAAAAAATAAGAATTTGATAAAAAAAAAATATAAAAATTATAATGTTGGACGTAGCCAAACATCAATTTTTAAACACACGAAACATTACATTAATAAATCACACTAGTTTATTTAATAATTAAATTAATAATAAATAAAATTTTATATAAATAGGTTTCTTCACTATTCAGATGATCACTTATATAAAAAAAAAAATAAAGTTATGAGAGCAATAAAAGTTTACAATTTACATAAAGCAATATGTAATTACATAAATTTATTTAAAAATACTTAATAAAGACATATTTAACTATCCACTACAATTCACTGAGTTTAATAATTCAAAATTCTTTTCTGGCACATAAATTGAATAAATTTTACAACTTTTACAAATGGTTCTCGCACGCTAACACTAGAAATGACGCCACAAGACTAAAAGCACGCCAAATTTACTGCCTTTGTTTTTATAAATTTTTGTGGAATTAACAAATGGAATTTTGTTATTTAAATAACAATAATTTGTCAAAACGCAATTGCTTCGTAAAGCGATAAAATTTGTTGGTTTTTCAAGAATCAACATCAATTTGAATAAAATTATTGTTGTTTTAACAATCAAATTTGCCAAAGGTTAACAAAAATTTTATGTTGATTTCACTTACGACTTTTGGTTCAGTGTATTTTATTAATTTAATGTTTATTTATTAATCTATAAAAAACAATAATATTTAAAGTTCTGAAGGCAGGCCAGATTAAGCCCGTATACACATCCAGAAAACGGTACGCAAACGGAGTCGGATTCCGTTTAAGCCGCACCGTAAACGGTGCATAAATGTAACATTTTGTTTGTTGGGATATATTTTTATTTTTTTTTAAAGAGAGGCAACACTCAGGAAATACTTCCTATATTTAGTGTGTTGCTTTCTTTGGAAAGGGATAGTATAGAGATGAAAGGTGGGGAAAGATGAAGGGCTTCAGACATGGCAACACTGTAATTGAGCGAGATGATAAGTCTTAGAACAGTTGTTGCTCGCCACCTGATGGAGAGTTGGCGAACTTATTGAAGCTTTTTGGTTCATAGCCCTGATTCATTATTTTACTTCGGTGGGGTTAATTGCTATGGGAACACCGAAGGTGGGCATTGCGATACGCATGAGGGATAGAAAAACACTCATACATATTATTTTGATGTTGGCGGCACCGGGGATCGAACCCGGGACCTTCTGTGTAAAAGTCCAACGCGCTAACCATTACACCACAACACCCACATTACATTACATTACTACATATCATATATTACTACATGTCATATATAATTGTATATCGCTTAATAAAATGTAACATATAACAACACATGGAGTTAAATTAAAATTTGGTTTTACAACAAATCTGAAGTGTTAAATTTTCTAAAAATCTAATTACTAGAACTTTGTAAAACTAACTTGAAACTTATGTAACTAGTTGTATAATTACAATGCACTTTGATAATATTCCCCCATTTTTTCTGGGTATAAGAACAACTCAAATAATATTTAATTGATGTTTCAGAATTTCAAATAATTTCTTGTACACTCATAGAAATAAACCTGTAAAATTAGCAGAAAAAGCTTCTATAAATTAGTTAAAAATATCAATTTATTCTGCTGAAATTAGCAAAAATCTTTACTAAATATTTGTACAAAAATAGCAAACAAAAACTGTAACATTATCAAAATTTTTGCTATATTTACATTATATTTTGTAGAATGAAAATAAGAAAAAAATTTATTGCTAAATAATTGTAAATTGCTGATTTCAGAAGGACAGATTTTAATTCGTATTAAAAAAAAATTTTAAAAAAGTTTAAAATTTCACATTTTTTTTATTTTGTTTTTCTACTAATATTTAGCTTATTGTTTTTGCTGATTTTGACAGATTAATTTGTTACTTTCAATTAAATTACTTAAATTTAACTAAATAAAGGGTGTTTTTCTTATAGAGGCATAGAAATTTGAAATAGAATAAAACAAAGATGAATTTTTAAAAATGACATAAAATTTTCTTTATTCGAAAGATAATATGACTTCTGACATATGACCACTACGGCAGGCTCGGACGTAGTCTAATCTGGAGGTCCAATTTTCGATGACATTTTCCAACATTTGTGGCCGTATTTTGGCAATAACGCTGCGAATGTTGTCCTCCAGGTGGTCAATCGTTTCTGGCTTATCGGCGTAGACCAGCGAGTTTACATATCCACGATATTGGAGGACACTTCACAGGTCCGAATCGTGATACTATGTGGTTACCAAACGTTTCCTTCAATAAATAAATTGTGGCACGAGCTGTATGACATGTTGTGCCGTCCTGTACATCATGGGTCCTGTTCATCATGGTTGTTCAATTGGTAAGCGAAAAAATCAGTAATCGCGGCTCTATAGTGGTCACCTTTTTTAAATTCCCAGTCTTTCATCCAGAATATTTATCGCCTTTATTTGCTGTATTTTTTTTTTGTCAATCCTTTCTTGGCGTTACTAGATTCAGCTGTTGATTTCGCTGCTGGTTCCTTTTTTGGCTTTGGAAAGAAATCGCATTGAGTAGAGGCAGAAAACTTTTCTAACTTGAGTCTTCCATCGACAAGCGGTATAAAAGCATTGTATTAAGCGGTGCCATCAATTGTTACCGCGGCACCGAATCTGCTCTTCAGCGTTTTCAATGTTTCATCATGATCCTCTTTGCTTCTAAGCGCTATTTTAGTTTCTTTACAATAATTCTTTGCCCAATGGAATAAAGCAACCGCATTTAAGGTGCGATCTTGATGAGAGCACTGGAGGTTATACTTCGCTGCATTTCTTTTGAGGTTTGCTCCAATACCATCACATGCTCCTTTACCATGAGCAGCTGGCATTCCAAAATCTTTTTCATGAGCTATAAGATTTGCGAAGCTACTTTTGTTTTTAAAATGTTGGCAAGCTCCGTCCAAAACGTAGTATACCTTCTTTACTGTAAATTTAGATTTTAGATAATTTAGTATTATCTTCTGGTACTCATAAACTACAACGTGGAATGTTTGTATGGCATCCTGAAGAACATATTTTATTCATTCTCTTTGATGAATGTGGTTTCCGGGCAATTTGAACATTCACCAAAGTGAAAAGAAGTTGTTGCATTAGGACACATAGTAAATTTAAGGCAATCGCGATTATCGTGCAAATCTCCTGGCGAATCATCTGTTAAATACTTTTTTTTTTTTTTTTTTAAAGTAGATTTGCTTCAACATCAGTTCAACATTTTCATGGTAAATGCAAACGCATACTGTGTGAGTTCCGCTGCTTCCTGCCAAAACGCAATGTTTTGGCCTCAGTTGGGTAAATTTTGTGAAGCCAATTTTGACATCCTCGTGTTCAGATTGAAATGTTGCGAATACTCTTTCAGGTTGCAGAAAACCATTTTCCTCTGAATTTGAACTTTCTTGCCATCGATTTGTACAGACACCCAGCCTTTCCGCCCTGGCTTCAGGCAACTCATATCATCTCGCTGATAATACTGAGTTACTAGAGCTTCAGTTTGGCACTCCAGTTTTTCCCTTCTTTTTGTTTGGGGGTCCCAAGCGCAGCAACCAAATTTTTACCAATTCTTGCTTTTCGTTGTAACTTTCCGAAATCAGTCATTATTTTTGCACAACTCCATGTCGATGGAGGAAGCGTGAGTTGTTGAATTCTTTCAGCTCTACTCTGTGACGTTTTGTATTTCTCTTTTATTTGTCCGAGAACTTCTACTGTATCCTTATGATATTGGTTTTGACACTCATTCTTTGCACTTATACCTTGTACTGAAAAGTTAGAATCACCATCAACAGTTCTGCCATCATTCTCTGAATTACTGTTGTCTTCATCAGGAATAACTTCAAAACAAGGCTCATTACTATTCAAATCCGGTAATTCTTTCAACTTTCTGAGCTCTTTGCTGCATGATCCACAAATTAGCAACCGTTTTGACAGCGTAAGTAATTTTTTTTTATAATCCGTCTTAAATATTTCGCATATCTGATGATGTGTGTTTCTTTTTGTTAAAGGTATTAAAACAAAAAGAAACATGAATTTTATTTTCAAGTTTAGCCTTTTTAGAAGCCGTAAACATTGTGAAGATTAATTATGTAAGAAATTTTGTAAATAACACACGTCTAAACTTTAACGGTGTTTCCAAAAAACTGATTTCCGAATGTCTTCAGAATGACAATAAATAGTTTTTAAAGATCATTTTGACCAAATGTTACTAATAATAATAAAAATAAGCTTCATGTTAATTTTTACCTTTTCAACATAATATTAAAATAAACTACATGTTAACTTCTACATAAAATAATAAATAATAAATGCACTGATATTTCGGGGAATGGTCAAAAAATATTTCCACCTGATTCAAAAACTTGTCTCTGGGGCACCTGATATTTAGACAATAAAAATCACAATTGACATTACGTGCGCTCAAAACTAGCTATAGTATTGACAAAAAAGCCGCAATGAAAGGCAAATGTAAGACTCAGTAAAAATATTGTGGTTATTACAGTATCGAGGGTATAAAATTTTAGTTAGGTATGTTACATACCGTCGGAAACGTTAATTTGTCCAGTTTCTCAGTAGAATTTTTATTTTTAAGGTTTTAGAAACACTTACACAGAAATAGGGAAAAATTCAAAATAGTGCATATGCTAAAAATTGAAAAACCTTTGTCTTGAGTTGCAAAACATTTATTTTGATAGATATCCCACTCGCATCCCACTAAGCGACTAAAAAGCTCTGAAAGGAAATCCCCTATGCCCAGGAAAAAAGTACACATTCCAAAAAGAAGGTGTTGCCCACACTTGCTCACATATCTCATTGCCAAATTTAGTAACTGCAATACCAAACTCATTCCAACGATAGAGTCAAAAAAGCAAGTAGTATTGTAATCAATTCTTTAAATTTAAACCAGAAAGCATGAACTTAATAACAAAGTAATTATTTACTTAAAAGAAAATAACAATGTTATTAACTTATATGTATAACTTTTTGTACTCAAGAAGTAATCATATACTTTTTCTTAATAAAAGGACGTTATTGGAAGTAGTTCCTAATTTTGAAAAAAGAAGTTATAAAATTTTAAAGAATTTATCTCATATATTTTTTCAAACAAATTTTTATTTGCAAGAAAATAATTCTAAAAACAGAAATTGCATGTTGCCTAAATTTTGTTAAACTATGGTTAGGTATAAATTAGGGAAGCGCACGTGAGCAGAAAATTGTGAGTGAAAGTTAAAATTACTGACGTTATCGTGAGTGAGTGTAAAAAAAAATTTCGAGGGTGATTGTGCGTGAGTCGTATTTTTGTTTTTCAATTTTGAATTGTTCTTTTTTTTTTAAAAAAAATTTATATTTTCGTGGTTTATAGCTCCAAAATTATGATAAACCCATGTTATCATAACAATTCGATGTTTCACTTTTTAGGATTTTATTTCCGTATGAGTTTTGATCGTTATATTTGAGTGACCTAGGAGAATCACGTGTGAGTAAAAGTTGAATTTACTTATAGAACTACTTCTTTTTTTTAAATGTAAGTACTTCTTACTTTTTCTAGGGAACTATTTATTTATTTTTTTTTTTTGTGTAAGTACTTCGTAGTTTTACAATGGAACTATTTCTTTATTAAAATATGTATGTAGTTCTTAAAAATATAAAGTAAATAGTTCTTCGGTAAAAAAAATAATCAATTCTAAAGAATCAATTATTTTAATCTCACGCCCTGCTAAAAGAATCGAGTAGGTAATCTAGTAAGGAATGCGTTCTGCCCAAAATGCTTGATTACAAACCCGTTTAACTTTTTGGAATTTTTTTGCTGGGTGCTTTCTTTTAAGCAAAAAAAAAAAAAAAGAAAAAATAGGCATATTGTGAAAAAAAAAAATGCGGGTCTATTATTTATGTGTCCTTCATAACACATCTAAAATTAATTAAAATCGGAGTGAAATACTCAGTAAAAAAACTTACTAAATATATGTTAAAAATCAGGTTGCAGAAAAAACTGCTATAATTAGCAGATATTCAGCAATTTTTTTTTTAATTAGTATCAAAATCCAAATTATCGTCAAAGACATTTTTGGGCTAAAATTTGCTCCCATAAGCCGTTTTTATTGTGCGAAAGGAAGATTCAAATTGTGACCGATTCCAACTAAAGAGTAAACACTAAAATCATACATCATTTAAATGCCACAACAAGAGCTATTTATTTTACACATAGCTCCGTATACGTATAAATTTTGAAAAATTTACAATAAAAAATGTTAATACTAACATGAGTTGCATGGTAAAAAATCTATAAAGTTTTTGGCTTTATTCGAACTTTATTAATTAATTTTCAAAATAAAATAATTATACTTGAAGTCGATGTTGGTTTAGTATAAATATTCTTTATTTATTCACTTAATCGATATTTCGCTTTCCATTGAAAAGCATTATCTCAGGAATAGTTATTTTATGTTTAACACAAAACATAACAAAGCTATTCGTTGTGTATCCACCCCACCATCGTCTAATATTGCGATAAAGGGTCCACCAAATAACTTTTTTTTTTTTGAACTCCTGAACCAATTGGACTTTGTATGGCGTCATACCAATGTCTTTATGCAAATTTCGTCTCAATGATGTCTCCGAAATGTTCAATTATTGAGAACGACGGTGAATTGATGTTGATGGCGCTTCACGCACACTTTCTGCCACAGCAGCAATATTCTCGGGTGTACGCACTGTTTTTGGCTTATCACGCTTTGGTTTATCGATGAGGATGCCAGTTTCTTTAACTTTTTTCACAAGATAGCGAACATACGAACCATATTCGTTCAGCGGAAGGATAAAACTAATTATCTGTCAAATCAGACATGAGCCATTCACGAAATAAGCACTAGTTGAAAAAAAACGTTAGATGGCGGACCCTTTATTAGATGATGGTGGGAGACACAACAAATAGCTTTAAGCATTTATTTTTTGTGTTAAATATTAAATAATTATTCTTGATGATGGTTTTCAATGAAAAGCGAAATATCGATTAATACTAAACCAACATAGACCCCGAGCATAAATAATTTATTTTGCAAAATAAAAAATCTATGTTTAAATTCTTAAATCATTAAAATTTCTGTAATTAAATTTAATTAATGTTTAGAGTAAAATCAGAGTTTAAAAATTGACGAGTTATTGTAATTAAGACGTAATCAATGATTTTCTTCATAATCATTGTTTAGTATTTCATAAGTTACCGGGCCTAAGTGTATTAATATTAAACAAAAATTATAACAAAGTTTAATAATTTATTTGCTTATTTGGCGAAACACATTTTTTTCAATCACAAAAATACTTGAAAGTTAACCGACATGTTTTGTATACCAGTTAATTCGTCTTCAAAAGCTCTTTCATGTTATGGTACCCCATTTGTCTAAAATTTCGCTGAAACAATTCGAAATAAGCTAAAAACCGAAAAATCGAGTAATTTTTGACCCCTCTTTTTAACCCCTAAACATGAGATTGGGCCGATTAAAAAATACGTGTCCCTTTTCTTTTCTTTATCACATATTCAAATTTCATTAATTTTAGTTTGTTGACAAAAAATACAATGTGTGTACTCTATGTCGAAAATTAATCAATTAAATTGAAAAATTCAAAATGATTTGCATTTTTGCTTTTCAAATCCATATCATTAAAAACTTTGTGGGCAATGTTGGAAAAATAGTTGTTTGAAATTTGATTTTTTTCTTGTTTGAAAATTAATAAATTAAATAAAAAAAGTATATAAATTATTCCAAAATAAAAAATAATTTATGTAAACGTTGTTTTATTTTAAAATGTGTGAAATTTCGCGAATTTTTAAACAAATAGAAAATATTGATAAATTTTAGTTTAACCTATAATATTTCAATAAAAATGAAAGTGTGTGCGCAAAGGTCAAATGTAAAGGTTAAATGTACTATATCAATTATATTGACCATCTGTGCTCTGCTTAAGATCGAAGAGACCCCATCGGAAGACTTCTAAGCGGCATTTTGTAAAATAAATTTGGTGTTTCAAAAATTTAAAGTTTTTAATACAAACATCCTGTGTCTTAAAGCTCTTTTAAAAATTCAACTTTTTGCCTTTAAAAAAATTCAGGAAAAAAAAATATTTTATTATAGAATTACACAGGAGGACAAAATCTACACATTTAAAAATTAATAAGCTTATGACCACCAATTATATGCACCAACTGCTGATTTCAATGGCCTACTTTATTATTCGATATATAATACAGTTTTTCTACAAAATGTCTTTCACGTTTGCCACAATACAGTTATACAGTATTTTTTTACATATAAAGTTTTTAAAATGCAATCTGTTTGACTCCTTTCTGTTGAGATTTAAAGACAATCTCCGTATTCTTATTTGAGGTACTTATTTTATTCACAAAACTGGAGATTAAATCCGGTATTTAGCGGTTTTTCTAATTTTTCCCTATTTTTATTTTATTGTTATTTATTTTATTTTTGTATAATTTTTGTTATATTTTTTTAATGCAAGTTTATACAAATTTACAAAAAAGTCTCATTTTTCATTTTGAATACATATTTGGTAAATGTTGACACGCCAAAAATTTCAATATAATGTTCAAGGATGTTTTCAGTATTCTCTAAGGAACTAAAAAATTCGGATTTTATAGATTAATGCCCCTAATGTTTACCGCAGGTAATAGATTTGATTTTTTCTACATAACGTGTAAACAAGAGACTTCTACCAAAAAAATATCTTATATCACACATGCAAAACCGTTGAATATTTCCTGAAATATTTTCAAAACAAATCAAAATTTTGAAAACAAAAATATTTTTTTTTATTAATGCAACATTAGGTTTTATTAAATACTAATGTTTTTATTAAAAACTGAATTTTTTACATATAGAGCAATTCCATATGAAAACGATCAAAATTGGCAAATTTTTGGACGACCCCTCTCCGATTTTAAAATAAATAGTCTCAATCGATTGCCCAGCAAAAAATAATGTACCTACATATTTTTTTTTTTTATAGTGACTGGTTTAGTGGTGGTGTGTACCACTGTCATGTGACAAAATTGAAGAATTCTTCATAAGGGACCTCATTGAAAGTTGTTTTAAAAAAAACTACTAAAGCGATCGCAACGATTGATAGCTCGTTGGAAAGGTATTGAATCAGGCTTTAATTGAAAAATAAAATTTTCCTAATTTTTCTCAGAAATTTACCTTTTTTCCCATGAAAATTAAATTTTCCCATGAAAATTAAATTTTCCGATTTTCCACAGAAGCTCCTAAATTTTCCGGCTAATTTTATTTTTTTTGGATTCCTCATAATTTTTGCTTTAAGAATCAGCAATAAAAAAATGGGCCCCGACTCCTTGTTTGGACAGGAGAAGAGCATTTAAGAGACCACCTTGTTCTCATTGTTTTTATATTTTTTATAATTGAATTATTTTTAATTATTTAACAAGAAAAATTAGGAAAATTTTATTTTTCAATTAAAGGCTGATTCAATACCTTTGCGATCGCTTTAGTAGTTTTTTTAAAACAACTTTCAATGAGGTCCCTTATGAAGAATTCTTCAATTTTGTCACATGTCATATGGAATTGCTCTATAGTGACTGGTTTAGTGGTGGTGTGCACCACTGTCATGCAGAGAACCAAGCCGACCCTAAACAATCGGCGGCGGCGGCGCGGACTTTTTGGTTCGGCGGCGGCGGCGTTTACAAGTTTATAACGGCGGCGGCTGAACTGTCGGCTTAAATAGGACTTTTTAAAGAAGGCAATTTATTATTTGAACTTCAAAATAGGAACAGTTTTCTATTTAAAAAACATCAATTAAAACTCCGAAATTTTTAATTATAAAAACTATTTAAAAGCAAGAAAAATTAAATAATATTAAAATTTTAAAAATATTTTGTAGTTTTTGAATTTTAAAAAATTTCATTTTTAAAAATATGAAGAAGCTAATTTGCTCTTTACAAATTTATCATTTGATAAAAATTAATGACTTTGCTTCGCAATATTTATAACACGTCTTATATCAGCTAACAAGGAAACTACACAGTGGTGAATCCTCAGATTCGAATAAAACTTGGAGAGAATCAAAAATATTGAACACATTTTTTTAGGTGCGCAATCTCAAGTTTATGGGTTAAAAAGTGGGGTCAAAAATTACCCAATTTTAAGATTTTTTAAGATATTTCTTTTATAAGTTGGTGTCAAATGAAAGGTATTTGGAAGGTGCATCCACTGGTGTATAGAACATGTCTGTACATATCTTAATATTTTTGTTATTCAAACAACAATTTTTGCGAACACCTCCTTTGTATTTGGAGTTGTCGTTAGTTCGAGTTCAAATTAACGTATAATGGTGCTCATTTAATTTAATCGAAGGGGTGTCTGTGCTTTTTTCAAATTTCGTCATCATTCGGCTGTAATACGACGTCGCCCGAAGAGCTTCTTAAGCCCATATTTTTAATATTTGCAATAAGTGGCAACTCTGGACCCGCAACATAGGCAATATGGGTATCAAATTTTTTGTTTTCTCGAGTACTTCAATACCTCTTCCAAAAAATATCAATTTCTAAAATTCGAAAAATACAACGTTTTTTAAAATTTTGACTCACTTTTTTAACCCTTAACAACATATCCAAGTTTATAGTAGTTTCATTAAAATCGGAGGATTCACAACTGTTAGTTTCCTTGTAAGACTAATTAGGAAAATAGTTTCCTATACATTTTGTGTGAAAGGCTAAAATTCGACTATCATCTGATAAAATAAAAAATATAAAAATAAAATTATTGTAAAGTATACATTAAATATTGAGCTAAACTCTCGCTATTATACTTTTTATGCTTTTTTTTTCATTGAAAAAATCTAACGGCACTTGCTATGGTTTTTCTAGAAATTTTGTTTCTATGGTTCCAAAAAAAAACTTTAAAATACAAGTGTGTATTAAAAATCATTGACACATAGACAAACTTTTTCCCGGCGCAGCCGATTAAACCGGCGGCGTCTCATAAGCCGACTCATATTTTAAGCCGATACGAGTCGGCGGCGACGCGAAACTTGAGAATTTACCCGGCGGCGGCGCGCCACCGACTTGCGCCGGTTCGGCTTGGGACTCTGCTGTCATGTGACAAAATTGAAGAATTCTTCAATTTTGTCACATGACAGTGGTGCACACCACCACTAAACCAGTCACTATAAAAAAAAAAAAAATATGTAGGTACATTATTTTTTGCTGGGCAATCGATTGAGACTATTTATTTTAAAATCGGAGAGGGGTCGTCCAAAAGGTGATCGCTTTCATATGGAATTGCTCTATACTTTAAATGCTAAGTACCACAGTGCATGTAGAGGCTAGACAGAAAGAAATTATTGCCAAAAAATTTTAAATTTAACTTTTGTTTGATTTCAAACTCACTCACAAAATTTCCAGTTTTCATAAACAGAAAAAAAAATTTAAAAAAATTACCAAAATTGAAAAAAAAATCGATTGAATTAAAAAATTCGCTTCTACCCAACAAAAATACACCTTACCAAATAATGAGTCTAGTTATCTAAACTCGAAGGTCTGGACTTATTACCCTTTATATTATAATTCTAACTTCTTTTATATGAAATATGCCAAAAGTAATGATTTATGCATTACTGGTAGCCTTACGTAAATATGAATTATAATGGGTTACCTAATGCATAGAAGGGTATGAATAATATGCCATTATCAGAAGGAAAAAAATAATGGGTCTAAAAATATATTTAAAAAAATACGAATTAAAAAAAATATTATTTATTTTTTTAAACATGGTCATGCCGGAAATCGATCCCGGGTAGTTAGATTAACAGGCGGCTGCTATACATATATAACCTATAGCATATAGCATTTGATAGTTTAAACCAGTGATGTACTTCCTCTCAATTTCCAACCACACGGGGTTACAGAAGAAAATGCTGCTTACGCTGCGTCAACACACGTACACTGTAAACATCTTCGTATGGCTTTCGATGTGCATATTCGGCTTTTGCTTTGTTCTCACTGAGTTAAAAGAAAACAAATCAATTGTAGTTGAACCATTGTTGAAGCAACACCACGCTGCGGAACACAAATAAAAATACACGTAGAAATATGTTTGATGATGAATGGGAAAATACTTTTTTTTTTATAGAGAATATGGATGACGATGCACAATGCTTAATTTGTAATAAAATTATAAGTGAAAAATTTTTATTTATTTATTTTTTTATTTAAAAACCCTAAACAAACACCAGTGAAATATTCTTATTTTAAATAAAAATATTAATTGACCCAGCAATATCTTTACTTATAGAAATAAGTCTGTAGAAAAAGCATAAAAAGTAACTAAAAACTAGTTAAAAATGACCCCGCAGAAAAAAAACCAGTTGAATTAACAGATTTTTAAACTAAATATTTGTAGACTTAAAATAGCAAAAATAAACCTGATGAATAACCAATAATTGAAAGTAACAAAAACACCTGCTAACATTAGCAAAACTAATTACTAAATATCTGTACCCAAATAAAATCATAAACATTTTGAAAATTTTAAGTTTTTTTTAATGCAATTAAAAATTTTCCGTTATTAAATCAGAAATTTACAATTATTTAGCAAAAATTTCAGTTGGTTTAACAATTTTACCTGTTATTTGCATTTTACAAAATTCGGGCTAAATTTAGCAAAAAAAAAAAATGTTAACACAACAGTTTTTGTTTGATATTTTAAGTCTGCAAATATTTAGTTAAAAAATCTCTTAATTCAACTGGTTTTTTCTGCAGAGTCACTTTTATCTAATTTTTAGTACCTTTTTTTTGCTATTTCTACAGACTTATTTCTAGGAGTGTACCAAAATTATATTTGAAATTAATTCTTGTACAGTCATAGAAATGAAAGCTATACTCATAGAAATAAGTCTGTAGAAATAGCAAAAAAAAAGTTACTAAAAATTAGTTAAAAATGCCCTGCTAATTTTAGCCCGAATTTTGTAAAATTTCTATGAGCGCATTTGTACAGCTTTATTTCTATGAGTGTAGCTTTCTTTCTATGCAAAAAATCTATTTTTTTAAATTGTAACAAAATTGTTTTCACTTGAGTACACACACTAATATGATACAACGCTAAACTGTTTCTGAGCCATGGTGGTTCCCAGGAGCCCTTGTCCGCTTAAGCCGAAATAGAAAAAAATATATATTTTTAGTTTCAAAGGGGTTCATATATTAAAAAATATATTTTTATGAAATTCACTTTTTTCAAAAAAAATCTTTTTTCTGCAATTGAAATTTATTATCAGTGTACCGTAGAATAAACTTCGTTTTTTCGCTGCTACACACACAAGTATAAATGCAATAGTGTGCGTAAAGTACATCACTGGTTTAAACCAGAGTAATCCAAATATTCATTTTCTGTGCACAATTGTGCTACAAAAACAATAAAAAAAAACTCACACCGACGCTTGTTCTCTTCTATTTCAGTTTGATTTCAGTCGTTAATTGAGTGTTAACGAGTGCACATGTGCGGATGCTTACTGCTTTTTTTTCAGCTTTATTGTTTTTCAGCTTTGATTTAATTTCAAATAAACCAGCAAACAAAATATTTGTTCCAAGCAGAGAAATAAATTAAGTTCTTCAAATTTAAAACATATTTTGTTAATAAGAAATTGTTACAAAATCTTAAATTTGGAAAACTTAATTTATAATGCCTAAAAAAACTTAGTTTTTTAAGTTTCAATTGTAAATTAAACTCGACCAGTCAAATATGTGTGAAAACAATTGCCTAATTCTGTAAAAACTGAGGCATATTTTGTATTTAATTTTATTTAGTTTTTTAAACTTCATTTCCATTTTGCTTTTAAAAGTAAAATTCATTACATTTGTAATGCTTAGTTTTGTGTTTGCTGGGAAATATTATCTTATCCAATACAGACGCATTTCATTTATTGAGAGTTTTGGTTAACTCTGGTTTAAACCAGAGTAATCCAAATATTCATTTTCTGTGCACAATTGTGCTACAAAAACAATAAAAAAAACTCACACCGACGCTTGTTCTCTTCTATTTCAGTTTGATTTCAGTCGTTAATTGAGTGTTAACGAGTGCACATGTGCGGATGCTTACTGCTTTTTTTCAGCTTTATTGTTTTTTCAGTTTTGATTTAATTTCAAAATAAACCAGCAAACAAAATAGTATAATGGAAGACAGAAATTTTTGTTTTGTCATTAAAAATGCTTTTGGTAACATGCAATGCATTTTATGTTACCAAACATTTAAAACAAAGAAACCTTTTTCAATTAAAAGGCATTTTGACCTTTTTCAAAAAGAAATAAATAAATTAAAAGAGGAAAAAAGGAAAATGTTTTTTCTTGAGCAAAAAAACCTTTATATGCAAAAAATTAAAGAATGGGTTCTGCAAGAAGAGCAAAATGATGAAATTTTGCAAAATTAAAAATGGAGATTTCAAGCCAAATAAGCTTGGAAATCGCTCAGCAAGGCAGACCATTTATGGATGGAATGTATACAACTGCAGTTGGATTTATTTAATAACCCTTATAACTGTGATGTTACTCAATATGAGTTCGAAATACAATCAGAAATTATATTTCTGCGAACCGAAGTCCAAGCTCTGGGAAAAATGGGAATAGAATTCTGGAAAAATCTAAATGATTTCGATTTTCCAGAGTTAAAAAGAAATGCTTTGAAATTGTTATCCCTTTTTCCTTCTACATATTGCTGCGAACAAATTTTTTCCGACTTAAAATTTATTTGTTCCAAGCAGAGAAATAAATTAAGTTCTTCAAATTTAAAACATATTTTGTTAATAAGAAATTGTTACAAAATCTTTAATTTGGAAAACTTAATTTATAATGCCTAAATAAACTTAGTTTTTAAGTTTCAATTGTAAATTAAACTCGACCAGTCAAATATGTGTGAAAAAAATTGCCTAATTCTGTAAAAACTGAGGCATATTTTGTATTTAATTTTATTAACTTTTTTTAAACTTCATTTCCATTTTGCTTTTAAAAGTAAAATTCATTACATTTGTACTGCTTAGTTTTGTGTTTGCTGGGAAATATTATCTTATCCAATACAGACGCATTTCATTTATTGAGAGTTTTGGTTAACTCTGGTTTAAACCATAAATGAAAGTTTCGTTCAAGATATAAAAAATAGCACCTTACCCTTTATCTTACAAAAAGAATAATTATAATGATAGAATCCAGAGAAATATTGTTTCATTTGCCTGGAAGTAATAAGATGAATAACCAATTATTATTCACCAATTATTATTTGTATTAAAGTAATCCATTAAAAGTTTCTTATTGGTTACCCATTATTTTATTATTTGAAGTAATGCAGAAAATAATAAGTACTTATTTCAAAGTAATGTAAGAAAATAGCAAGTAGTATGTTTTTTTGCTGAGTCTTTAAAAAATTCGCAAAAATTTCAGAAATATTTTAAAACTAAAAAAAATTTCTAAAATTGAATCATCTCTAAAATTAAAAAAAAATATTCAAATTGAAATAATACGCCTAGATTAAAGAAAAAAGGTCTTTATGCAAAATTCGTCTCAATGATGTCTTCGAAATGTTCAATTGTTGAGAACGACGGTGAATTAATGTTTATGGCGCTTCACGCTCACTTTCTGCTACAGCAGCAATATTGTCGGGTGTACGCACTGTTTTTGGCTTTTCACGCTTTGGTTTATCGATGAGGATGCCAGTTTCTTTCACTTTTTTCACAAGATAACGAACATACGGACCATATTCGTTCAGCGGAAGGATAAAACTAATTATCTGTCAAATCAGACATGAGCTAAGTGCTACCATTCACGAAATAAGCACTAGTTGAAAAAAAAAAACGTTAGATGGCGGATCCTTTATTACAAATAACTATAAAACAAAAATCTTGTGGGGATCATCTTCAGCCTCATTCTAATCCACCACCCACAAGAAACTAAAGGTTTGATCAGGTGTATATATCAACCCACCACAGAAGAATGGTAATGTTAATTGATTACCCGAACAACATTATTCGTCTTTTCTTACAAGTTTAGCCAACAGCTTTAAATCTTAATGTTAATGCCTGCTAATATTACCATTACTGGGAACGAATTGGTAATCCGGCATGTATATTAATATTTAAACACAACATGTTCTAGTTGATTGTTTTCCTATTCGATTTTACATTGCATTGTACCTGCATGTTCGGTTTGAGGAAAATCTAAAGGCAGAATTAGTTTGTACGTTCTGTTCTGTTCCGAATCAGCTGTTTTGTTTCTGTTCAATTGAAAGTCTGTATGTGTGGTTAGTTTTCACTTTTCCGTTCTGTTCTGTTGCGGACAAATCTATTGAAAATAGAATTCAACGACAGCCTAAAGTGCGTATGTATTGGTTTGTTGTGAAATCTTTTTCTCAATATTTGAATCAGGGATGGTAAAGTTGGTACTATAATACTTTTCATGGTACTATTTGAACCTCAGATGTACCATGATTTAGTACGATTTACACATTTTTCTATGTATAAATTTCTTGGTACCTTTAAAATTCAATAATTATTAATTCGATTTGCAGTCTCATGTGAACAATGAATTAATTCGGAACCAAACGCTGTGAATTCAATCACATGATTTCACTGAGTGCGACTGACTACAGATGATTATATTAGAGTTTTATTAATCGATTAAACTAATTATTGAATTCAATCACTAAGGGTTATAATTATTATTAACTAATTTTGATTTTCAAAAAAGTAAATAATAAAAATGTTATAAAAATGGGAAATTGACTATTAGCTGCGTGTTTTTAAAATCAAACGAATTCACGAACAAATTTGTTTGCTACCAATTACAAGGATTAAATTCGCAAAAAACTGTGAGAAATGTAATTCAATACAGCAAGATATTAATAGCACATTCAAAAAATATTAAAAATTTGGTGAATTTAAGAAAAAATCTCAAAATTTAAAAATTTTTTTAAATCAATATCGGCTAATTTTCTTAGTACGCACTGCTCGTTTTTACATATCTTTATGTACATTTTCCGAAAAGTTTGGTATTGAAAATGAGCAAAATCGGTCCAGCGGTTCAAAAGTAATGAGTGACAATGTGAAAGTACCTCTAAATTAGCCTTACAAATTGGTGTATAATGCACTGTATATTATTAGAATTCATTGTAGTGTCTGGTGTATAAAATATAACGTCATATTTTTCCACCAGACGCTAAGAGGTGAATAATATTTAATATCCGTAAATTCTTTTTTCTCCGCAAAAACTTTCTTTTTCACCTCAAAAATAGTTTTGTTACCTCAAAAATGTTTTTCACGACACAATTGATTTTTTTACATCCAAAAAGTTTTTCACCTCAAAATTTTGTTTTCACCTCTTAACACATTTTTTTTTTAATATATTTTTGTTGTTTCATTTGTAATTGTTCATTTTGGAGGGTACAAAGATTTGTTTGTTAATTTATATTTAATTTTTTTTATACTTCTGATGCCGAAAAAGTACTATTTTATATGCAGGTTGCTACTATTTTAAAATCGCATTTATCATCCCTGATTTGAATGTTTTGGTTTGAGTTTCTTTTACTTTTTAAAACAGCTGATTCCTCACACAGAAAAAGTAATTACAAAATATTACCTACAGAACAGAACGACACAGAACGGCAACAGAAAGTAACAACTAATGAGGCCTTAACGCTTAAAATATTCAAATAAAAATACAAAACAAATTCTATAAAAAAAACTTTCCAGGGTTGTCAAAGCATTTATGACACTAATGTTATAAAAATACGATGTTTACACTACATTACAGGAATCCGGATATTGTAGATTTAGTCAAATGAAACACTGTCACAAAATGAGAAAAAGTCCATTTGGTTTGAACAGCGATATATGTATATATTTTTTCTCGTTGATTCGAAATATTTTTCCAAATTTTTCTATCACGCCACAATTTTGAAAAATTTTGGGTTTTAATAATTTTTGAAGTTGTATACACAACATACACGAACAGCTTAAGCATTTTTATTACGATTGTAAATATATTGAACTTTATTTTACATAATGAGTTAACATAAGCTGCAACTTTGTTTATGTTTATTATAGGTAAAAATTGCATTTGAAAAATGCTTCATCAAAAAAATTACCAATTATTGCATTTTTAGCCCTCAATGCCGCGTAATCATTTTTGCAACGAAATTTATGCCTCGTGTTCGGCACGAAAAATAAACAATATGTTCTTCTACCAAATTTTTTTCGTTGCCTACTTAAGGCGATATGGGCCAAAATAGGTTTACAGCGAATCTCAAGAACTTATACACAAATAAATATCAATTAGTGCAGGCATAAACTATTCATCTTTACAAATATATTACTACAGTCCAAAAATAACACTTTTTGTGTTACTAAAGAAGATATGGCGATTTTCATTTTATAAAAAATTAAATTTAGAGGCTACTCCTTTAGAGGTACCCTGCTGGAATCCTGAGCTGCAAAGTGTAACTTCATATATGAGTTATAAATGGGTCATTCCATGTCAAATCAATCATAAATTTTCTGGACTCCTTCCGATTTTGATGAAATTTGGAAATGGGGAGGAATGTATCCCCCGATTTTGGGATTCTCAGAGTAAGTCCCAAAGAATATATCCTGAAATTTTTATCTTAGGACATTGTCATTTAATATCAATGTAATCAAAAATAGTTCAAACTTTTGTTGATCCCCCCCCCCCCCCGAATTTGATAAAATTTGGTTTATTTGTGGGGGAAATGAAGGGAATGTATCCCCCCTTTTTGTTAAAAATTTAGGCGTTGTGGTGTAATGGTTAGCGCGTTGGACTTTTACACAGAAGGTCCCGGGTTCGATCCCCGGTGCCGGCAACATCAAATTAATATGTATGAGTTTTTTCTATCCCTCATACGTATCGCAATGTCCACCTTCGGTGTTCCCATAGCAATCAACCCCACCGAAGTAAAATAATGAATCAGGGCTATGAACCAAAAAGCTTCAATAAGTTCGCCAACTCTCCATCAGGTGGCGAGCAACAACTGTTCTAAGACTTATCATCTCGCGCAATTACAGTGTTGCCATGTCTGAAGCCTTTCATCTTTCCCCACCTTTCATCTCTATACTATCCCTTTCCAAAGAAAGCAACACACTAAATATAGGAAGTATTTCCTGAGTGTTGCATCTCTTTAAAAAAAAAAAAAAAAAAAAAAAAAAGAGTAAGTCCCAAAGAACATATCCTGAAATTTTTATCTTGGGACAAGGTCATTCCAGAAAAATCAATCAAAAATAGTTAAATTAATAGTTCATGACCCCCTCCGATTTTGACAATATTTGGTTTAGTTGTTATGCTAACAAGAAGATTCCGTTCATGGGTTCCCCGCAGATTACAATGAAATTTGAATACGTTAAATAGAATCAAAAATTAAGTGACCCGTATTTTTTTTAGCTGCTCAATCTCACATTTATAGGTTAAAAACTTGGGTCACAAATTACCACATTTTCTGTTTTTTGCGTTTTTTTTTTTATATTTCTTCCAAAGAAACTGTATATAAATTTGGTATCTAATGAAAAAGTTTTTTAAATTCACACCACCGGTATAAAGAACATGCCCGAGCATGCTCAACTTTTTGTGGTATGAAAAAAGCGCATACATATTGTGGGGTTTTGTACTCGGAAGTATAGTAGAATTAGGTCCTAGCCAGGTCAGGTGCTAGTATATTTGTGCAACCATAGGTAACAGTTTTTATTCACTTAAGTTTTAAGCTATTAATTATGTCTTGTAAGCTCAGTGGGTAGAGCAAACGGCTGCTTATCTACCGGCCAGGGTTCTAATCCCGGCAGGCCAAAAACATTTTAAATGACATCTTTTTGTAATTGTATGTTGAAAAATCAATTCTTTGGGACTTACTCTTTTAGAAATAAGTCTTAAAAAAATCAGGGGATAAATTCACCTCCCATTTCCCCAACCCTTTACAACGACCTTTAAATTTAAATACACAAAAAGGATACTAACGTTGTTCTCAAAAAAATATTCCTAGAAACGTCTAAGAGGTGCCAATCCAATTGGGAAAACCAAGTAGGCAAGTAGAGAAAGGAAAAAAGTACTTTACGAAAATGATGCGGTAAAATTTCACAACATCGAGCGGTTCAAAATTATGCAAATCTACATATTCGAAAAAATTGCACGAATATGTTTCTGAGAAATTGGGTAAGCGAAAAATCGGTAAGCTTTCTTGTTGGCTAACAGTCGTACGTGTTCTTTAACACTCACCTGGGCTACATATTTGATTTCGTGACATAGGCACTTAAAAACGCATTTTACAGTTTTATGAAATAACCTTGCTTGAAATCGCATATTTATTATATATCAGTGGTTAGTTCGTAAGTGCCTAGTATGGAACATCCAAAAAAAAAATAATTATACCACTTTAAAGCCTAAAATATTGAATGTGTAAAGTTTCATGGACATTAAAAAAATTTAATCGGGCATCAGATTATAAGATTTTTTTTTTTTTTTATTAATTAATAATCATATAATTTCAAATTATATACTATTACCCTAACCGACTTTCGACGCGTTGTAGCGTGAACAGACCAGTGCCTCTGGTGGGAATCGAACCCACGACCCCCGCACTGATAAGCCAGCACGCTACCAACTAGCCTACCAGGGCGCACAATAAGATTTATATAGGTTAAGATTTATTAAATTATATAAATACTCGTAAACAATTTGACTCAAATTGTTTCTTTTAAACGCTAAATATAATTAGTTTTGCAAAAATTACACATTCTGTTAAATTATGTGTGGTCATGTCTTATCGCAATCGCATCAGATAAAAGTGACACCTTAAAGATAAATAAAAAAAAATTACTATTAAAAATACAATTTCACAACAAATGCTATTAAAAGTTTTTTTTATTTATTAAGTTAGATGACGCGCCTTTTGACGCTGTTAAATATGGACTCATGCAAAATGCATGTTCTAATATTTATGTGTACAAGTTACATAAAAGTTGTTTGAAAGATCAGTAAATTCCATTGAAGCTATGAACGCACCCTAATAGTTTATTTTGGCAATAATTTTTATGTCTTTTTGCGCGCAACGTGCTGTTTCTTAAGGTGACAGGCGTCGTTTGTTATCGTTATCTAGTTGTCGAAAATTTGATAATATTTTTTATTAAGTTTTCATTTCAAAACAAATAAATTTCTTTTTGTACTTTAACAATAAGATTGTACTGTATACAAATAAATATCGTAAATATATTTATATGAAGCTTGTTCACAAAGGCTGTACTAAATGTTGTATGTGTTGTATAGTCGTATACAAAATAGAGATGGTACAATTTTATTTTAACATATACAACAATAGATAATAGAACATTACAACATTTGTACCAATATTTAGTCTACTATCATAGACCGAACACGAATATTTCAAGTCTGGCAGCACTGACAAATTTTCTCAAAATTACTGTCGATGGCAAATCTTCAAAATATCGTGTTAGAATGAAACAAATGTATGTATACACAATACAGTGCGTATAATATCTAACGGGTAATTCAACGTTCTTACTTGTTCGCACGCGGCATTAAGAAAAAATGTTATTAAAAAAAATACGGTTTTTATAAACAATTTTGGCATCTATCACTTGTGTCGGGTCTGTTTAGTCTGTGCTACCAAGGTTCAAGAGTGCTAGCAGAGTAGCGTTTGATTTACAAGAATCTTTAATGCTCGTCAAGAATCAAGAAAAAATAAGTTTTATTAAGATTTTTTAAAGCTCAACCAAAGAGACACATTAAAAAAAATATTATTGGTAGGATTCATAATACGCTTCGTATTCGGTGTATATGTACTAGGGTAGTCTTTCGTTGTATGGGCGAAAAACAAAAACGAAATTTTGACTGTACCCCCCCCCCCCCCCCCCCAACACCACTTAAAATATTTGTTAGGGTGTCAAAATACGCCACGCAAAAAATTAGAGTTCTAGCATAACGGGAAGATGTCCCGCATCGCCCTTGAAAATCGTGCCCCTTGGAAAAATGGGCATAATTTAAAAAAAAAAATTACAAATTATTTTTCTTCACAATTAAAAAAATGTAAAATAATTTTTGTGTTGGGTTTAATCATAACTACTCAGACAAAAAATATTACTTTCCCAGAAAATCGCTAACTTAACCTAACTTTGTGTCAAAAAAATTAATAAATATTTTGGGGGTACCTCAAAGTGACTTTTTTGCATTTTTGTAAATTTTATTCAACAAAAATCAAAAACCTGGTGTTTGCTGTCAAGTATTTCATTAAGCACATCTCAAGTATTAAATAAGCCAAGTATTACGGATATCCGCTGGCAATTTTTTTTTTAGGACATTTGAATTCTCGGGGATTTCAAGTTTTTTTTTTGTTCTTATACATTTTTACTTTAAAACAAGGTTTTAATAATATTTCACCAATATTATTGTATATGCTCTTTTATATGATTGTAATAACTTTATTTTAAAATACTATATTTTCTGTTGATAGTTAACCCATGTTAACCTGGGGTCAAATATGACCCACGTAAGAAAAATGCAGCTTTGTGCCAAAATTTATAAAAAAAATAAAAAAAGGAATAATTCAATTTATATTTATTCTTAAAAATTTCGTTAACCGTTTCTAGTCTTCGAGTAGGTCAATTTAGTAAAAATTAGAACTTAAAACTTTTCCATAATAATAATTTTGAGGGAAAAAAATTTACACTATTAAATTAAAAATACGTTTTTCGAAAATACTCCTGAATATGTACAAAAAAATCAATTTTAATATGAATACAAATATCTGAATTTATACTAAATAATTAATTTTAATTGATTATAAAATGTAAATAAATTACTATTACAAACATAAACAAAAATTAATTTTATGTCATCTTTGTAATTTTTGACTCTATAAAATACGAGGGTCAACTGTGACCCCATGAAAACGCAGGTTAACTATGAACACGAAAAATTATACTTTTTAATAAAGTTACTACAATTATATAAAATAGCATACACAATAACATTGACGAAATATTACAAAAATCTTGTTAAAAACAAAAGCCTATACAAATTTAAAAAAATGTTGAAATCCGCTAGAATCAAAATGCTCTAACAAAAATTTTTGCCAACGGATATCCGTAATACTTATGATATTTAATATTTGGGATGTGTTTAATAAAACATTTGACAGCAAGAACTAGTTTTTTGGTTTTTGTTGAACAAAATTTTCAAAAATGCAAAAAAGTCACTTTGAGGTACCCCTAAAATATTTATTAATTTTTTTGACACAAAGTTTGGTTAAGTTAGCGATTTTCTAGGAAAGTAATATTTTTTATCTGAGTAGTTATGATTAAACCGAATACAGAAATTATTTTATATATTTTTAATTTTGAAGAAAAAAAATTTGTAATTTTCATTTTCCCGTTATGCCAGAACTCTAATTTTTTGCATGGTGAATTTTGTACCCAAACAAATATTTTAAGAGGGGGGCAACCCCAAAAATCGCAAGTTGAAAAATAAGGACCAACCTAATATGTACAATTTGTATGGAGGCAAAAAAATCGCTCAACGTTCAAGGATAATCGTATTCTAGGGATCAAAATAAGAAACTTTGCCGAAGGAACCATACCTCTAAAACGAATTCTGATGCCCCGACTTTGAAAAATTCCACTTTGACCCATTTAGAGTGCCCCAATCGAATCCAACCCCAATCGAATATAATTTATACATGCATCTGCTAGAGCGTCTTCCGGAGAAGAAATAGAGACCCTAATCTTGGAAAGATCTGAAATATCTCTATCCCGAGATTTGTACATTTTGTTATAAAAACACGGTTAAAAATGCTCTCTTTCAACTTAAATTTTAACCCCTTAACGGTCACCTAGAATGATGATTTATGCATTAATCTGCTAGCGCGTTTCCCGGAGAAGAAGTAGCTCCCATAAACTTGGAGAGATTCCTCCTACTTTCTGAAATATCAAAGTGGGCTTTTTCAAAATTTGACCCTACGGGTCAAAAGTCGGGACATCAGAATTCGTTTTAGAGGTATGGTTCCTTCGGCAAAGTTTCTTATTTTGATCTCTAGAATACGATTTTCCTTGAACGTTGAGCGATTTTTAAATCGACCCGCCCTAATTAACATATTATTATATATTTTTTATTGTTGTAATGCATAATTGACCTTCAAAGTTATTGAAAGTTAGATATTAAAGTCGCAGAATCTAGAACTGATTTTATTTTTAAAAGTCGTATGACAGTTGTAACTCAATATAGACTGGAAAGAGTTAATTTTGCGAAATTATTGTCAAAACTACAAAAAATTTCGTAAAATATACAAATTTTCAATTTAGTTATTATTTGGTCAGTTTGGATAATCTTCTTGTTGGGTTTGTTAAGCTAATCAGACCTATGATTTGTTCTAATGTAAATAAAAATGCATTTATTTTACATGTTTTTCTCGACGTTTCGTCAATTATTTGTTGACTTTTTCAAGAGACGTCTATTTAAATTATAAAACATTATGTTAAAAACAATAATATCACACCAAAAATTATTTGGTGTGATATTATTATTATATATATATGTATATATTATTTTCGTTTATTTTACGAAAAATTTGATTATTGTGGATTATTATCAGTGTAACTACTTAGTTTTTATGTTGCAAATTTAAAAATCTAAATTTTGGGTTTTTCAATTTTCTCGCATAATTTTTGTTTTTTAAATCAAAAGTAAAACAAAAGTCACAAGAAATTATTTTTTCCTTTTTGTAATAAGAATTCAATTTTTTTTATATTTATTGAAAATTGCCACACCAAATTCCGGAATGTTGTAAAATAAATAATACAATATAGGGCAAAGTAACAAAAATAATTTTTTGTACGGAATGGTTGTTTGGCTCTAAGGTCCGATTAAATAAAAAATATTAAATGATTTTTAATAGCAATGAAATACAAAAACCATCATTTAACAGTTTTAAATTTAATCGGACCACAGAGACAAATATCAAATAAATATATATAAAAAAAGTATAAATGTCAAAGTATGAACATATATGAACTAAACATGACCATAAAAAGTAATCGTACCATATATGACCTTATAGTCGTGTAGGAGCCATATTTAATTTTCGGATTCGAACATATATGACACTTCATACATGGTAATATATGATAATTTTCACATCGGATGTTAAATATGTAATCCATTAAGTTTAGATGTGACTATTTAAATTTCGCTGACTGTAAAGAACATTTTTGATAGTTTTGTATAGTTTAAACTACAAAAGTCATGCTATATTTCAACGACATCACTTTATCTGTGAATTCCTGCATACTTGCTTGCTTGAAAGTCAAATCATACATCTTTACCCGTTATTAAAGAGTACATATCTGGGAAAACGATAAATTAAAGTTTTAAATTTCATTTATTTCTTCAATAGAGTTTTGATTTTATTTTGTCCATTATCATTTTTTTTTTTACAAATTTTCCTAAAATTGTTAAATTTACGGACATGTTTTATTAAAATTATTTTTTAAAATTATTCGTTTTATTCGCTTAAACGTCAAAATTTTTTCGATCTATTCATTATTTGGAAACATTTTTTTAAAATTGTACGTTCGAATTTTCTTTTTATTCGTTCGATTAATCGATTAATTTTAATTCGAATGACAACCATATTACATGGCACATACAAGCAAACTGTTTTTGTTTTTGTTTTATTTAAACAAATGTTAAATGAAGCGAACTTTCATCGCCAATACATTAGTTATTAAAAGGTATTTATTTTCCATTAACATATTGATCTTTAATAAACAATTATGTATCAACTAAACTATAGCATCTGTTAGGTATGATATACGCTCAAATAAAAAAGTCAGTCAAAGAATATGTAATGCAGTTTATATCCCACTCACAGTTTTTGTATTAGTTCTTAGTACAAAATCATTTTTAAGTTCAAATTTTGCTCTTTTATAGTTATAATATGGTATTTTTTTTAACCCATGTTATACCACTCATCGATACAGTGGAAATTTGTTGACGAAATTTTGTGGTAAGATGTAATGGTGTCTTAATAAGCTTTTTCTGATGTTTTTGTACACACATTGCGCCCTCTAGCGGTGGCATTCGAAGTTTTAATTTAAATTTTGACGCTTTGTATGTACTAAACGAGCTAGGATCAATCGAACTGTAATTCACAAATTGGTCTATCGGATATTCACGATTTTTGAGAATTTTTGGAAAATATTCGTGTTTTTATTAATAAATTTTTAAAAACTTTTGGTTTGTTAGAAGAAAATTAATAATTTCTGACTTTAAAAAAGAAAATGGATCAAAATTCTATTTACTTAACTTAAAGTTTTTACAAGTTTTGAAAGTTCGTAATTTTATTTTAAAAAAAGTACATACTGTACAACAAATTTTTTTCATTCTAAAAATGTCTCCATACTATCCACAATTATCAGTCCTCAAAAGAAGGTGTTGCTTTAAAGCAACGGCAGTGCAAAATGGATTAAACCAATTCCAGATGATTAGAAAATACTTTACAAATTTTTTAAAACGGAGTTGCTTAAATTATTAAACAGAACAAAAGTATTTTTATAAATCCCTCAAAATGCACTTTGTTTTGTTTTATGATGATTCTCAAAATATTTCCTGCCTGGCATTAAGATCCCGTGAGCTGGGCCGTTTTAAAAAAGACATTTTTTAGTGTCTCTGCACTTTAACTTAAAACAAAGTACATATCTGAAAACATAAAATCAACCACTCGATTTCCTTCGACCCTTCTGATTTCAACCTAACTTGGAATAGAAGAAATACATCATATAACTATATAACTCGTATAAATGTAGTGCATCAGATATCAGCGGATCTTAAAATATCACGTTTCAAAATATGAAAAATATTCGAAAATTTTTAAAAAGTAATCGTAAATAATATTCCATGTCTTTTTAATGGCTTAAGCTGCGAGACCCATTAATACCTCATTTTAAAGCTACTTAAATTTTAGTTTTACTAGTGCACACAAATAATTCACTTCTCCACGGAAAAATACATTGTTTTCAAAAAACTGGCTAATTAAAAATTTTAAAAAAATATGTTAATTATAAATTACTTCCCTATGGCGTGTCCAAAACCCTATGTGGAGCTCTTACAGTATCCTGAGTTATGGATAAAAATATAAAAAAATTTAACTAAAAAGCCAATAATTCAGAAACATACCACATAGGAATTTGGTATCGGTATAGAAGAATAATTTGTAATTAACATATATTTATTTAAAAATTTTTGGAAACCAGTTTTTTTTAATACAGCGATTTGAACAACGGATTTTGAAAAAATGCATTTCGCCGCTTAGAAGTGAATTATTTTAGAATGAGGTGTCAATGACTTGTAGCTTAAACCGTTAAAATGATATGGGTTTATACTTTTTTTAATAAATTATTTTTTAATGGAAAATTTTTTTCTACTATATTTAGTATCTTTTTTCATAGTTTATCCATAACTTATGAATTAGGTTTAAATACTGACTTATTTTTTTTCTATTTTATATACAAATTTTATTAGTATTTATTGGTTTTTTTTTGTAAGTGCCTTAATTTTTAAAAAATTTAGTGTTTTTTTTTTGTTTTTTCGTTAATGGCTAATAAGCCAGTTTTACCGCCTAATCGAGCTCAGTTAGGTAGGTTTTGTGATATATATATATGTATATGTATGCACAGCGCATACTTTAGGGACACGCCCAAACTTGTCGCTGAAATATGCGGTGTATAGAATAAATTGTCCTCATCTCATACGCTAGATGTATGAAAAGGCGCGAAAACTTTAGGGACAGTCCCCAAAGTAAGCAAATGTCCCTAAACTATGCGGGGGAACGAATAAATGTCTCTAGACTATGCGCTGTGCATACATATATATATATATATATATATGTATGCACAGCGCATACTTTAGGGACACGCCCAAAATTGTCGCCGGAATATGCGGTGTATGGAAAAAATTGTCCTCATCTAATACGCTAGATGTATGAAAAGGCGCGAGAACTTTGGGGACAGTCCCCAAAGTAAGCAAATGTCCCTAAACTATGCGGGGGAACGAATTAATGTCTCTAAACTATGCGCTGTGCATACATATATATATATATATATATATATATATATATATATATATATGTATGCGTAGCGCATACTTTAGGGACATGGCCAAAATTGTCGCCGGAATATGCGGTGTATAGAAAAAATTGTCCTCATCTTAAACGCTAGATGTATGAAAAGGCGCGAAAATTTTGGGGACAGTCCCCAAAGTAAGGAAATGTCCCTAAACTATGCGGGGGAACGAATAAATGTCTCTGGACTATGCGCTGTGCATACATATATATATATATATATATATATATATATTTACGCGTTGTCTCAAACTGGAGTCAAAATTTTAAGAAGCTCTGTAGGCTTACATTTTTTTTTTTTTTATTAAAATGCATATTTTTTTTTTGAGAAAGCCACTATCGATTTTTAATTATTTGTGTTTTTTTTATTAATTTCGGCACACGTATTTTTTTTTGTGATTGATGAAATTCAATTATTTGTGGTTTTTCTTCATTTAAATTTGATAGTAATGCGCCCCGGTAGGCTGGTTGGTAGCGTGCTAGCTTATCAGTGCGGGGGTCGTGGGTTCGATTCCCACCTGAGGCATTGGTCTGTTTTCGCTACAATGAGCCGATAGAAATCGTTGCTAGTGCTCGGTTAGGGTAATAGTGTATAATTTGTAATTATATAATTATTAATAAATAAAAAAAAAAAAAAAAAAAAAAAAAAAAAATAGCATTCAGATTTTTAATTATTTATTTTTCTTAGCTGGTTTGGTAGTGAAAGTTTTTTTCAATTGATTCTCAAGGGAGATAATTTACGAGGAAAAGTAGGGTGTTCCCTCTAAATAAATTTTAATATTTTTTTTTATGGTTTAGAGACCGCTAAAGTTTTATTTAGTTGTTAAGTAGTTTTTTTTAATATACGTTTTTTTATCTGTATTTAAAGTACACTCAGGAAAAGGTGATAGTTTTTTTTGAGTCATTGTTATAAAAGCTTTTCATAATTTTTATTTAATCTTACGGTAGGGTTAATATATCATGAAAATAGTATTAAGTGTTTAGCAGTAGGAATTATTGTTAGAAAAAGTTTTAGTAATAATAAAAAAAATTATGTCTTTAGAATCTAGAATCTAGAAAAGTTTAGATAGAAAATTAAAGAAATATGATTTGTTAATTACTTGGTAGCAGGGCTGTCAGATATGGCCATTTCTCGCCAAACATGGCGTGTTTTGCGTCGAGATTTTCCATATGGCGACATGGCGATTTTTTGGCGATTTATGATGTAACTGGCGATTTTCTTGGCTATTTTCACCATTTATATTATTTCAGTGATTTTTTTAAATCATTACTAATTAAAAAAAAAAAAAAAATAGTCGGGTAACCTTATTTGCATGATTTTTGTTTTGTTATCATTTGACCCCCGTAGGGTCAAATTCGTTGAGCGATTTTTTTGCCTCTATACAAATCGACCCGGCCTAATATATGTATATATATGTAAATGCGTATATATTTTGCTAAATTAGAATAAATATGCAAAGTTCCCAATATTTATTAATTAAATAATAAAAAAATAACAAAAACTAAACTGAACTAAATTTACTTTTGGCGATTTTTTAGTTTTTTTGTTATCAGTTTTTGGCGATTTTTGACTTAAATATTATACTAGCTTTTTTTGTGTAAACAAAATTTTATTTTTTAAATAAAAAAATTAACAAAAACTGAACAAATTTGACTTTTGGCGATTTTTGGCGATGGAGCTCAAAAAAATCTGACAACCCTGCTTGGTAGGCCATAGTTAACGGTGTGAGGTAAGTGTGTGTGTGGGAATTGGGGTCACCATTTCCATTGATGTGGACTTATCTGGTGACCATGGTTGGCAGGGCGTATGTGGGGCATTTTTCGACCTTGTCCTCCCTCTTTAGGTTCATTTTGTGTGATAGAGGTTTTTGTGTTGATTTTTATTTGATTTTTTTTATTGTGCTTGTCCCTGGGCTGAAGTGGTGGGTTGGAATCCGACCTGGGGTATATGCCAACGCGAGTTAGCTGGCATCACCACAGCAGTGCCGTTGGACACGTTACATAAGGTCTTCATTAGTGCAACATCTGGACATTTTTCTTGTGTTGTGCTCGCGAAAGAATCTTTAGTCTTTGTTCCTTTTTTCTTGCGCTTCTTCAGATAGATCTCCTATTGGTAGCATATTGTTTTGAATTATTTGTGCCCCATGGTACAAAATTTTCTGAACTGTGGATGGCATATACATATCTCCAAGAGTATTTTTCGTTATAAAGTATAGCTGTTTTATTGACGTACTCTCCAATTTTTTTTTGCATTTATCTTTCTGCTGCATGCAAGAACTTGGAAGATGTTTCTCCTTGCAGTATTTTCATCATTCGAGTTTCCTTCTCCTTGTTTTGGTTGGTTGATTATGAGGCCTAGTTGTAGATATGTAGATATTTTTCTTGAACTTGTTTTTTTTGCTTTCTTTTTTCTTCATTTTCTTTGTTTTTTCTCACTGTTTCGCCTAACGGACCAAATTCCAAATCATAACCCAATTTAAGAATATGCTCCATAAAACGTATTCTAGCATGAAGAGGGGACATTCCAAATTCGTATTCTTCCTTAAAACTATTGTCTTTTGGTGAGCGTTGGCTTAATTGACTTGATGTCTTTTGGCATATAATGCAATTTGACGATGCCTTTGTTTCGGTTAAAGCTTGTGCAACTTTTCCATCAATCATTATGAGACACATTTTAAAATTTACTTCAATGTCTTTGTCATCAAATTTAAATATTACTGGTTGAAGTTCTTTAATTTTTGCTTATTTAAGGCACTACAACAGTGGCTTTAAAATGAGGTATCAATGAATCACATAGGTTTAACCATTCAAGATATGGACGATTAAGTACGACTACTTTTGTTAATTTTACGTTTTTTTTTATATTTTAAAACGTGATATTTCACAACCGTTAGAGTTTGGTTAAAATTGAAAGGGGTAGGGTCGAAAATTGGATATTTTTTGATGGTTTCATATGGATTGAGTCAAGTGTACAATATTTGTATCATATAAAACATGCCAAAGCATGTCCAGACATATAATTTTTTCAATGATATTCTGTAAAAAAATTATATATACGTTTTTTCTAAGAAGATTTTTTTGGAATAAATGTCAAATTGACATATTTTAATCTTTAGTCGATTGAAGTAAATACGTGTTTAAGATTTTTTCGAAATTCGCTCTAGTTCGCATTTTAGCAAAAGTTCAATAGTGGGGGAAAATAATCTTCTTATCAGTTTAATTTCGGTACTAAAAACTTTTTAAGTCAAGTAAATTACTATGTGTGGAAATGATTTAGATTTTTGCAAACTGATTGCATTTTCCACGGTTGTCTAAGCCAAATTTAACAAAAAAAAAAAAAAATATATATATAAATCCAGTCTGCAAGCCCATTGAGTTTCTAGTCGATATAACGATGAAAATTCGGATTTATATTGATATATAAAAATAAAAAACTGTGTACAGGTTTCTAATTCGCGAAAAAAAATTATACCGGGATTAAACATGAACATGATTTTTTCTCTTAAGCTACATTTTCATCTTTACATCAAACAAAGATTAATTTAAAAATTTTCTCAAAATTTTGTCCAGAGCAACGAGCAAAATTAACTGAATTTGCAAAATTCCAAAATATTTCCATGCATACATAGATCATCTACTTGCCCAAAGACAAATTTTATTGTCGGTATTAAGGCACTTTACGGTATTAATACACTCAAATCGAATTTGAAAAAAAAAATTTTATATTATACAAAATTTTAGACATTGGAAACTATAAAGAAATTAAATTCCGAAAATCGAATCTTTAACAAATTGGACTCGCTCTCGATTGTGCCAATGACAATGATAATAAAGGTAATATCCCAGCAAAATCTTTCATTATATCTGAACACCCCAAGTAAAAAAATGTATATGTGGTCTAACGTTTTTTCTTCTTAAAATATATTATAATATGTGATTATATCTAGTGTCATAGCCATACATTACTATATGTTCCTTATGGTAAGATAACTTATATAACGAAATATTTCTTTATATTAATATTAATATAATAAAATATTAAAAGTATTTGATATAGATAATATATGGGTCATTCCATCTCAAATCGACCAATAGTTGGACATGACCACCTTCGATGTTGCTGAATTTTAGTGAGAACTTTTATTTAATCAAATAAAAATGTTCTGCCCAAGGAAAAAAATACAAAACTTTATTTCGAAAGTTATGAAATATACAAAATTTCATAATTTCTCGATTTTTTCGAATTGTTGCGAGTTTCTTTTTTGAATATCTCAAAAACTATTATAGTTACAAAAATAATTCTTATTTCGTTTTAAAGAGGATACTTGGAACTATTTAAAAAATATAATAAAAAAAAAATTCTTTGAAAAATTAAAAAATTTTAACACTTTGAAATTTTCAAGATCGAAAATCTCAAAAACTAATTATTTTTTTTTTTTAAATACCCCTAACTAATCTTAAAAGATCCTGAAATTTTGAAGTGTGTTTTTTGTGTTTTCAAAGATATGAATTTTTGAAATTGCGACGCTCTGCCATCTATGTATCTAATACTAAAGTTTTTACGTCTAACATAAGTAATTACCAATCTTTATAGTAGCTGAACCACCCTGTTAAAAGATGCCCCTAAATTAATGCTAAGCTAATACATGTCACCAATGATCGTTTTAAACTCTCCATCAAATAGTGCGGAGGGTATATTCACTTTGTCAAATATTTGTAATTCTTTTAAAAAAATTCTGGGATCCCATAAACTGTATATATTCTTGATCAGCATGAATAGAGAAGTTGACATAGCCATGTCCGTCTGTCTGTGGAAATACAAAATACTCCGCCAATACTGAAGAGGTGTTGCTAATTTTCATGTTAACCTGGGGTCAAATATGACCAACGTAAGAAAAATGTAGCTTTGTGGCAAATTTTATAAATAAAATAAAAAGAGTAATAATTCAATTTATTATACCCTCCATCCCATAGTGCAGGAGGGTATATTCACTTTGTCAAATGTTTGTAATTCTTTTAAAAAAATTCTGGGACCCCATAAACTATATATATTCTTGATCAGCATGGATAGAGAAGTCGATATAGCCATGTCCGTCTGTCCGTCTGTCCGTCCGTCTGTCTGTGGAAACACAAAATACTCCTCCAATACAGAAGAGATACTGCTAATTTTCAGTCAAATTGTTTGTTGATATCATGAGCAGTTTTCTAGTGAAAATGATCAAAATCGGTTAACGCGTTCAAAAGTTATGAGTGAAAATGTGGGAAGACCTCTAAAATTTTTTTTTTTTTATTTCATCATACATACATACATATGTACATTTAATGCTTATACACAAGAATATACGCAAGCAGGGATGGCTGTCAATATCGCTGAATTACCGTCCCCGATTCTAACACCTTTCAACTGACTATCGTTATCGCTTAAATACCGTTACCGATATTCTTGAAATACCGTTATCCGTAAAATACCGTTACCTTAAAATACCGTTACCGAAATAATCTAACAAGATCTGAACAAAAAAACTTCTGTAAATAGATATATTTTCCCAAAGTGTGATCATAAACTAGACAGTCATTTAAACTCGGGCATAATGCGGTTAAAAATTGTGGTGTGCATTAACATTACCTGAATAATTAAAATAACGTTATCCTTAAAATGCCGTTAGCAAAATAATTGAAAAATCTTTTTCCCTAAAATAAAGTTACCGAAATATCTAAAATATCGTTACCGCTAAAATATCGTTAGCGAAATAAATAAAATACCGTTAACGCTAAAATACCGTTAACGCTAAAATCCCGTTACCGAAATAACTGAAGTATAGTTTCCCCTAAAATGCCGTTACCGAAATAAAAGAAAATAGCGTTACTAGGACCAATAACCACATAGAATCAGTTACCATCCATGGTCATGATCAACACTAAAAAACAAAAAAAAAACCCACAAAATATTGTTGTTGTTTTTTTGTTTCGTTTTGTAATACACCCAATGGACCACAAAATAAGTAAAGTATAACAGTACTTTAGAATAAGCTTTTTTTAAAAAAAATACTTAAGCCTTTTTCAACCGTGTTTGAGAAAGTAGTATTCTTTACAACGTGCTGACAACATGTCGCTGCAGCAAAGTCCCGTTAAATTCTGTATGTACGTCGTTGATTACTTTGCATTGTTTTGTTTTGTTTTCTTTTTTTATTCCAGTCATATTTTTTTTCTTTGCCTATGCACACTAAAATTTTTTAAGTTTTTGCTTTTAAAATGTAAAAAACTTGAATTTTTAATGAATTGATTTTTTTAAAATTATTTTTTAAGTGTTTTTCAATTCCAAAAACTTAAATAAAAATTTCTTTATAAAAAAAATAAATAAAATGTGAATTTCTTATATTCAAACATAAGGCCCGATTCTTACACATTTTTGTAATTGTCCTAAATTTGTCTGACTATCTTACCTTGAAAAAAAAATTCTAGGTAAGAGTCACAAAAATGTAAGACAGTCACAAAAATTTCTGAAAATCGGAGCGATAATAAAAAAATTTACAAAAGTAGGCATAAGCTAATTCTACAATTGGTAGCATAAGCTTGTTCTAAATTTGTAAGCATAAGCTAATTCTAGAATTGTTGACATAAGCTTATTCTAAAATTAGCGGCATAAGCTTATTTAAATATTATTTCAGTAATATTATCACGAGGGTTCCGTTTTGATTTTTCTACAATAAAATTAAAGCGTTTTTCAATACTTTCTAAAGTCTTTTTAAAGCTTAACGCTTATGCTTGCAAGCTTAATATAATATTTTTCTAAAGGGTTTTGGTCCATTGGGCAGTATGTATGTACGTATGTATTACTAGCAATCGCATGCAGAGTTGCCAGGTTTGACGATTTGTCGTCATTTTGATGATATTTAATACCCAAAATAACTAAATGACTATTTGACGACTTTTGCTTCCAAAATGACGATTTTTTGACAATAATTTAATATGTCAGCAAGATCTACTTATTTATCATTCTCATAAAATCGCCGGCTCGATTATTAAATTTATATTATTTCGTTAAAAATTGAAAGCAAAAACATTGTTTTTTGATCGATAGCTAGCTTTTATATGCTAATATGATGTGAAATACAATTTTGCAAAAATGCAAATCCTAGAATTGAATAAAACTTAATCCAAACCGCATTTATTTTTTTATAAATTCATTACGGGTTTAGCTTAATTTAGTTTCTGTGTTTATATGTTTAGAACATTTCTTTAAATTTTTATAAAATTTAATTGGAGTTAGATTTAAATAAAAATAAAAAAATTTTCATGTTAAAACACAAGTCATGGACTTTTTTTGCGAAACAAACAGATCTCTAGCCCGAATATATTTCATGTTGAAAGATGATATATATACAACTTTAAATGAAACAAAATACATCCAAAAATAAATCCGGTGCTTAAAAAACAGGCCTAATAATATAAATAAAGTGCCAAAATTTAATAATTAAAAATATAACATTAAGTTTGTTCGATAACACAAAAATTTGTACAAGTTTTTACTGGAAGGTGTTCGTTTAGACAAATACGCAGTAAAAACTGGTAAAAAGAGAGAGTAAAGTGACAGTTTGATGCCAAAGAACTTACAAGTTTTTACTGGATACATTTTTGCCAGAAAGAATTTGTAAGATGAAAAAAACATATGACTAAAAAATAAAAAAATATGCTTGTATTTTTAGTAAACAACAAGTGGAAGCATTAAAGTCCGATGTACCGAATTTGGTATAAAAAAGATTAAATTCGGCTGTGCCGAATTTTTGGATACCCTCCATCTCATTGTTTGAATTAGCCAGTGAAAGTGCAAACAATATATATATATATATATATCTATATTCTTTGTAAAAATAACAATAATGTATTTGGGGTGAAGAAAAAAATGTTGTATCAATTATCGTTAAGCGAATTGCACTGTATATAAATACAGATAAAGATTTACACCATTCAATACATATGGTTTGTGTCTTTGCTATTAAAAAATCCTCGAAATTCAGGCGCTGAAATCGCTATGTTTAATTTCTATGATATTAAATATATATTTGAATTGAGATTTAAGATCCAATTAATATTCTTTTAAGAATCCAATTGCAATTGATGGAAACGTCCAATTGGGAAAATTGTCAATAGCGCCATCTATTAAGTTACAAAGGGATAGGTTTAAAGGGACAGTAATAAGAAAAAAATAGTTTTAAAAATAATAAATATATTGTGAATTAGTAATTTAATTTAATATCTACATAATTGTAATTGAGAAAGGACCAAATTTGAAGAATAACTGACTCCACCTTTTAAATTGTGAAGGGAAGTTTATAAACGAGTTTAGTAGAAAAAAATCTAACACTCGATTAACGAGGGTTATGTGGACAAAAATAAACTCAGCTTATTGCAATAATTAAATGCAGTTTGATTATAACACTTGAAATAGGGGAAAAGCACAAATCGATGTCTCAAAGTAATCAATATTTGTAGAAAATAATATTATCCATACATGAAATATTTACATACATATAATGTAGCACTGAAATAATTATTTTTCTACAAAACAAAACCCGTGATTTTAGTAGAAAAAAAGCCACAAAATAGGCTTTTAGCAATGTAACGAAAATGAATTGTATTAAATTTAGCGAAAAGCATACCGATTTGATCTAAACATACTAGGAATATTATATTTTAATAATATTAATAAAAACTTTAAATGTTTTTCATCTTATTTTTACTGAAACACAAATTAATGTTCAAAGTTATTCTGCAGGTTTGTTCTCAATGAAGGAAGTTTTTTTGGGATAATAATTGGTTTTAAAATCAGTAGTGACAATTTACAGAATTGATAAAAACTGTAGAAAGAGTTGAGAAATCGTTCGCATGCACTGACAGGAATTTAATATTACATTTTAAGCAAAGTTATGCTTTTTTCACATGGACTTTTAAAAAAACATTTAGGGGTCCAAGAAGGTGATTACGTAGAAACTTTTGAACTGTTTTGTAAATACTACATTAACATAGTTTAAGTGGAAATCGTTTCAGTTACATATATTCAGTCGAATTGGACAGAATTAAAGGGAAATGCAAATTGAAGTATTTATGAAATCTGTGGATATAAGAAGTTCGTTATATCAGACATCATTTGTATGGAGGCTGGTTGACGAGACAAACAATTTAAATAAAATGAATTCTTTATAACAAAGATCCATTTTGCAAATTTTATTTTTATTGAATTTCAGAGGGAAATTAGTGTTTTAGTGAATTAGTTTTAGTGAATTTAGGGTTTAAAAAGCATACGCGAATTAAAAAAAAAGATTTAAAAAAAATGCGCTTGCTGAGACATACATAATGAAATAATTATTAAATACCCGTTTACATTACAACACACGTGTTTATACTATACATCACATAAGTCAAACGGAAAGTGTGATAATATTAAATTTGTCAAAAAATTAAAAAAGAAAATATTTTGTGTGTTTAGAGTGTTTTCGAGACACAAACCTAAAACTAAACTGGTATTTTTTCAAATTATATAAATCAAAAAATAGATCCGGAGACAAATTAATATGTTTTGCTGACATATTAAACTTTTGTCAAAAATTCGTAAATTTTTTGGAAGCAAAAATTGTCCAATAGTCATTTAGTTATTTTGGGTATTAAATATCGTCAAAATGACTATAAATCTTCAAACCTGGCAACACTGCATGTGATTGCTTCTAATGCATACATACATACACACCAGTTATAAAAACCTTCCCAATGGACCAAAACCCTTTAGAAAAATATTATATTAAGCTTGCAAGCATAAGCGTTAAGCTTTAAAAAGACTTTAGAAAGTATTGAAAAACGCTTTAATTTTATTGTAGAAAAATCAAAACGGAACCCTCGTGATAATATTACTGAAATAATATTTAAATAAGCTTATGCCGCTAATTTTAGAATAAGCTTATGTCAACAATTGTAGAATTAGCTTATGCTTACAAATTTAGAACAAGCTTATGCTACCAATTGTAGAATTAGCTTATGCCTACTTTTGTAAATTTTTTTATTATCGCCCCGATTTTCAGAAATTTTTGTGACTGTCTTACATTTTTGTGACTCTTACCTAGAATTTTTTTTTTCAAGGTAAGATAGTCAGACAAATTTAGGACAATTACAAAAATGTGTAAGAATCGGGCCTTATGTTTGAATATAAGAAATTCACATTTTATTTAATTTTTTTTATTAAGAAATTTTTATTTAAGTTTTTGGAATTGAAAAACACTTAAAAAATAATTTTAAAAAAATCAATTCATTAAAAATTCAAGTTTTTTACATTTTAAAAGCAAAAACTTAAAAAATTTTAGTGTGCATAGGCAAAGAAAAAAAATATGACTGGAATAAAAAAAGAAAACAAAACAAAACAATGCAAAGTAATCAACGACGTACATACAGAATTTAACGGGACTTTGCTGCAGCGACATGTTGTCAGCACGTTGTAAAGAATACTACTTTCTCAAACACGGTTGAAAAAGGCTTAAGTATTTTTTTTAAAAAAAGCTTATTCTAAAGTACTGTTATACTTTACTTATTTTGTGGTCCATTGGGTTCATACATACATACATATAGGGTGGCTGATGCATATTGTTACAATAAGAAATTCAAATAACCCAATGGACCAAAACCCTTTAGAAAAATATTATATAAAGCTTGCAAGCATAAGCGTTAAGCTTTAAAAAGACTTTAGAAAGTATTGAAAAACGCTTTAATTTTATTGTAGAAAAATCAAAACGGAACCCTCGTGATAATATTACTGAAATAATATTTAAATAAGCTTATGCCGCTAATTTTAGAATAAGCTTATGTCAACAATTCTAGAATTAGCTTATGCTTACAAATTTAGAACAAGCTTATGCTACCAATTGTAGAATTAGCTTATGCCTACTTTTGTAAATTTTTTTATTATCGCTCCGATTTTCAGAAATTTTTGTGACTGTCTTACATTTTTGTGACTCTTACCTAGAATTTTTTTTTTCAAGGTAAGATAGTCAGACAAATTTAGGACAATTACAAAAATGTGTAAGAATCGGGCCTTATGTTTGAATATAAGAAATTCACATTTTATTTATTTTTTTTATAAAGAAATTTTTATTTAAGTTTTTGGAATTGAAAAACACTTAAAAAATAATTTTAAAAAAATCAATTCATTAAAAATTCAAGTTTTTTACATTTTAAAAGCAAAAACTTAAAAAATTTTAGTGTGCATAGGCAAAGAAAAAAAATATGACTGGAATAAAAAAAGAAAAGAAAACAAAACAATGCAAAGTAATCAACGACGTACATACAGAATTTAACGGGACTTTGCTGCAGCGACATGTTGTCAGCACGTTGTAAAGAATACTACTTTCTCAAACACGGTTGAAAAAGGCTTTAGTATTTTTTTTTTAAAAAAGCTTATTCTAAAGTACTGTTATACTTTACTTATTTTCTGGTCCATTGGGAACGTTCTTTTTTCAATACATACAAATATATCTTTGTTTTTACATTTGAAAAGCCATACATTTTTATTAAGTATTTTTAATGACTTTTAAGAAACAATTTAATTAAAATGACTAACACGCCTGATGACATCAAATGCAAGCGAAATTCCGTGCAAATTACAGAGAAAATTCTAAACAAGTCTACTGCGTTCAATTACTTGTTATTTGATTTTTTTAAAGGAGAGAAATGAAAATCCTTAAGCAGAACTGTCCGTATTGACTGTCTGGTGACACATTTATGAGCAAAAATATTCCATGTCGAAACTCTAGAATTGACTTGTATTGCGGCAACTATGGCAACAATTGATTCTTACATTCGAACTGAGAAATTTTGATTAAAAGGCGTGCTAATGATTGTCCCTCGATTGACAAAATAGTTTACGAGCCCAATCTGTTCGAAGGAGTGCCGCCTAATGTTCCCGTTAAGTTTGTTTATGCGGAAACGCCAGCCTCCAAAGCATTGTAGTCGCACACAATCAAAAATAATAGTTTCATTACCCCATTCGTTCATTTTCCTTAAATTGAAAGACGAATCAATGAAACCAAAAAAAAAATTTAACCGATTAATAACTCATAAAAAAAGTTATTACTTTTTTTTGTAGTGACATTTATCAGAAACCCTGTATTACAAAACAAAACAAAAAAAAAACAACAATAATATTTTGTGGATTTTTCCCAGATTTTTTTTTTTAAAGAATTACAAACATTTTACAAAGTGTGTATACCCTCCGCACTATGGGATGGAGAATTTTTTTACAAACACGCTTGCGGAGACATACATAATGAAATAATTATTAAATACCCGTTTACATTACGACACATATGTTTATACTATACATCACATAAATCAAACAAAAAGTGTAATAAAATTAAGTTTGTCAAAAAATTAAAAAAATATGTATTTTATGTGTTTAGAGTGTTTTCGAGACACAAAAAAGAAAGAAACTGGTATTTTTTCAAATAATATAAATCGATAATAATATAAATCGAAAAGTAGATCCAGTGACAAATAAATATGTTTTGCTGATATATTAAACTTTTGGCAAAAATTCGTAATTTTGTTGGCAGCAAAAATCATAGAATCATCATTTAGTTATTTTGGGTATTAAATATCATCAAAATGACGATAAATCGTCAAACCTGGCAACACTGCATGCGATTGCTACTAAACATACATACATACATACCATTTATAAAACCTACCTGGCTGATAAATAGTGCTATATTAAGAAAATCAAATAAAATTTTTTTAAATACATATAAATATTTTTTTATTCTTTTTATTCTTTACCCCAATCGTTCGTTTTCCTTAAACTGAAAGACGAAGCAATGAAACAAAAAAAAAATGGAACCGATTAATAACTCAGAAAAAATGTTATTACGTTTTTGTTTTGTAGTGGCATTTATTAGCCACCCTGTATTACAAAAGAAAAAACAACAACAATATTTTGTGGGTTTTTTTGTTTTTGTGCGTGTTGATTAGGACCACGGATGGTAACCGATTCTATATGGTTATTGCTCTGGTTAACGCTATTTTCTTTTATTTCGGTAACGTTATTTTAGGGGTAACTATATTTCAGTTATTTCGGTTGCGGGATTTTAGCGTTAACGGTATTTTATTTATTTCGCTAACGGTATTTTAGATATAAAATAACGTTACATTTTAGTTATTTCGGTAACTTTATTTTAGGGAAAAGATTTTTCAGTTATTTTGGTAATGGCATTTTAAGGGTAATGTTATTTAAGTTATTCAGGTAATGTTAATGCACACCCCAATTTGTAGCCCCATTATGCCCGAGTTTTCATGACTTTCTAGTTTATGATCATACTTTGGGGAAATATATATATTTAAAGAAGTTTTTTTTCAGATATTGGTAGATTATTTCGGTAACGGTATTTTTATGTTCTTGAAATTTTAATTATATCGGTAACGGTATTTTACGGATAACGGTGTTTCAATTATTTCGGTAACGGTATTTTAAGATATTGATATTTTATTTATATCGGTAACGGTATTTTACGGATAACGGTATTTCAATTATTTCGGTAACGGTATTTTTGGGTTAACGATGGTCAGTTGGAAGGGGTTTGAATCGGTTACAGTAATTTAGCGATATTGACTGCCATCCCTGATTGCGTATATTCTTGTGTATAAGCATTGAATGTACGTATGTATGATGAAATAAATAGAATATTTTAAAATTTGATTCAAAATTTTAAGAGGTATTCCCACATATTCACTCATAACTTTTGAACGCGTTAACCGATTTTGATCATTTTCACTAGCAAACTGCTCATGATATCAACAAACAATTTGACTGAAAATTAGCAACACCTCTTCTGTATTGGCGGAGAATTTTGTATTAACACAGACAGACGGACAGACGGACAGACGGACATGGCTATATCGACTTCTCTATTCATGCTGATCAAGAATATATATAGTTTATGGGGTCCCAGAATTTTTTTAAAAGAATTACAAACATTTGACAAAGTGATATATACCCTCCTGCACTATGGGATGGAGGGTCTAAAAATTAAATTAAATTTTAATTGTTTATGGATTGAAAGTGCAAATGATTAAATAATTAACTATGGAAGAAGTTAAAAAACATTTAAATTATTTTTGGTCGATAATTTCAATTAACTTTTTTCTTTTCCATAATGACCAGTTGATTTTTTTTTAATATTTAAAACAAGCTGTTTTATCTAATTTAATAATTCCTACAAATTTTCTGTTCGTTTACTTTTTTGTAAATTTGTCTTACTATTTGTAATTTTGTTACTGAGTAGTTTTTACTGAACTTTACAGGAAAAGTAATCGAACAGACTTATTGTTAAAGAATTTCCAAATTTTGTAAAAGAATTTAATATTTAAAAAGTTGTGCCACTGAAATGTTGTTCACAGAATTATGCAGATATAAGTGTTTAACAGTTCAAGTGGTAAAATTAGTTTGATTTAAAGTTGTATTTATTTGATCTTTCAACATTATATTTTTGTTATTTTATTAATTAATAATCATATAATTACAAGTTATATACTATTACCCTAACCGAGCACTAGCTACTATGGCCTTCGGCGCGTTGTAGCGAAAACAGATCAGTGCCTCTGGTGGGAATCGAACCCACGACCCCCGCACTGATAAGCCAGCACGCTACCAACTAGCCTACTGGGGCACACTGTTTCAACATTTTATAAATATGAATATCGTTGTAAAATATAATGATTTTCGAAGTTTAAACCAAAGAGAAGTGTCAAAAATCGTGTTATATTACAACGATAACACGTTAACATTTGAAATGTGAATAACATTATTGTATTTTATTTTTTATTAAAACTTTATCCCTCTTCTAACAAATATATTTTATTTTGACGATTTTTCAAAATATGATGACGATTTTGACGATTTTTTCTAGAAAGTTTGTCGTTTTTATGCTTTGCAAACCTGGCAACACTGGTTATAAGTGCAAATGCGAGAAGCCCTCGATAAATTGTTAAGCTAATTTATAAAGTATGCTTTTGTTTTCCATATACCAGGCTTGCCATATACCTTTTTTTGTTAACCCCAACAAATCAAAAAATCACCAATAAGAAAAAGGTAGAACAAAATAGTTTAGTTAAAATTCTTTATTTATTTGACTGCATTAACCGGAGTTGCCAGACACATTAATCGTTATCGTTATCCCCGAATCCAACAATGTAAATTCATAACTTTTTTTCGTACACTATTTTTACTTATTTTCATTCTCAACCTTTAATAAATTTGCAAGGAAACTCTTACATTCTAATTACATTTATTAAAAACCCCATTCAATTTAAAGGACATTCACTTTCAGAACTTTTTTATTTAAGACATATAAGGTGCATACTTCATCTTAAAATCTTTTGATTATATGCATTTGTTTTCCTTAAAAGCCCTAATTTTTATTTGATACATACAAAAATAATCTAAATTAAAGTATTGATGTGTAAAAACCAATCGAATTTTGGGAAAATTTCTTAGGGTTCTTATTCTAGGAGTCGTAAACGAGAATTGCACAAGCAACTGAGCTGAAAACAATAATTTGAAATACCAGTTTCTTTAATTTTTTGTATCTCGAAAACACTCGAAAGATTTTCTTTTATAATTTTTGACAAACTTAGTTTCATCACACTTTCCGTTTTACTTATGTGATGTATAGTATAAACACATGTGTTGTAATGTAAACTGGCATTTCATAATTATTTCATTATGTATGTCTCCGCAAGTGTATTTTTGTTCCCTTAAATTTATCTAAAATTCTGATTATTCGAAACTGTTTTTATGCGTTTGTATTCATTGCATCTCTTCTAACGATCCAAAAATATATTTTAGTAACTTTCTTTCATTATTATATAGGCAAAGAGACAAACAACAGGCGAATTTTACAACAGTTTTTTTAACATCATAAGGAACTATACAAATATATATATTTTTCACTACACGTTCTTCTTTAGGTAATCAGAATAACCTTTGAATACCCACTGCAGAATTTCAGATTCATTTTAGTAAACTTTAATTAAACATTTTTTTTTCTGAAACATCCCAAAGACATTAATCAATCAGTCATATTTTGTTTTACTTATAAAAACAACATTATTTTTGTTATTTTTACAAAGAATATAGATATTAATATTGTTTGCACTTTCCCTGGTTTATGAAAACACCGAGATGGAGGGTATCCAAAAATTCGTCACAGCCGAATTTAATCTTTTTTAATACCAAATTCGGCACATCGGACTTTAATGCTTCCACTTGTATTTATTCTAAAAAAATTTCGTTAACCGTTTCTAGTCTTCGAGTAGGTCAATTTAGTAAAAATTAGTACTTAAAACTATTCCATAATAATAATTTTGAGGGAAAACATAAATTACAATATTAAATTAAAAATACGTTTTTCGAAAATACTCCTGAATATGTAAAAAAAAAATCAATTTAAATATGAATACAAATATCTGAATTTATACTAAATAATTAATTTTAATTAATTTTAAAATGTAAATAAATTACAATTAGAAACATAAACAAAAATTAATTTATGTCATCTTGGTGATTTTTGACTCTTTAAAATACGAGGGTCAATTGTGATCCCATGAACACACAGGTTAACTATGAACACGAAAAATTATACTTTTTAATAAAGTTACTACAATTATATAAAATAGCATACACAATAACATTGACGAAATATTACAAAAATCTTGTTAAAAACAAAAGTCTATACAAATTTAAAAAAATGTTGAAATCCGCTAGAATCAAAATGCTCTAACAAAAATTTTTGCCAACGGATATCCGTAATACTTATGATATTTAATATTTGGGATGTGTTTAATAAAACATTTGACAGCAAGAACTAGTTTTTTGGTTTTTGTTGAATAAAATTTTCAAAAATGTAAAAAAGTAACTTTTAGGTACACCCCAAATATATTTTTTTTTACTCCAAGTTAGAATAAGTTAGCGATTTTCTGGGAAAGTAATATTTTTTATCTGAGTAGTTGTTATTGAACCCAACACAAAAATTATATTTTATTTTTAAATTTAGACAAAAATTTTATTTTTTTGTATAGTATTTGGTAAATTTTTCCAACGAGGCCTGATATTCAGGGGTGATGCGGGCCACATTCCCGTTGCACTAACTAGCACTCTAATTTTTAGCATGGTGAATTTTTGTATCCAAAAAAATATTTTAAGAGGGGTGCAGCCCCAAAAATCGAAAGTGGAAAAAAAAGGACACTCTAATACGTATATTCAATGCTTATACAAAAGAATATACGCAATCAGGGATGGCTGTCAATATCGCTAAAATACTGTTTCCGATTCATTTGACTATCGTTACAACTAAAATATTATTACCGATATAAATGAAATACCGTTATTCGTAAAATACCGTTACCGATATAAATTAAATATCGGTACCTTAAAATACAGTTACCGAAATAATCTAACAAGATCTGAAAAAAACTTCTGTGAATAGATATATTTTCCCCAGACATTAAAACTCGGGCATAATGGGGCTAAAGATTGTGGTGTGCATTAACATTAACTGCCGTTACCAAAATAATTGAAAAATCTTTTTCCCTAAAATAACGTTACCGAAATATTTAAAATAACGTTACCGCTAAAATACCGTTTGCGAAATAAATAAAATACCGTTAACGCTAATAGCCCGTTACCGAAATAAATGAAGTATCATTACCCCTAAAATACCGATACCGATATATAAGAAAATAGCGTTAGCGGTACAAATAACCACATAGAATCTGTTACCATCCGTGGTCATAATCAATACGTACAAAAACAAAAAAAAAACCAAATATTGTTGTTGTTCTTTTTTTTTTGTTTTGTTTTGTAATAATCTAACTTAAGTTTATTGCTTTTCAAATGAAAGAATAAATATATATTTATACAAGGTGGCGCAAAAGTAATCCTCCTATCAGAAAATGCTCTAAATTTTGCGATTGGCCCCTAATGTCAGTTCTGTTTTGACATTTGTGTAATAAACACATGCGAAATACACGTTAATAAACAATGTTACGCTACACTGCTCCAAAACGCGGAATATTGGTGACTATTTAAGGAAGATGATTTTTCATCAAAAATAATCATGAGTGATGAGGCCCATTTCCATCTTAGCGGGTACGTAAATAAGCAAAATTTACGCTTCTGGGGCACTGAAAATCCGCGTGTAACCCACGAAGAGCCATTACACCCGCTCAAAGTCACTGTATGGTGTGCTGTTTTCGCTGGAGGAGTCATCGAACCTTTTTTCTTCGAAGACGTCGCGGGCCAAACGGTTACTGTGAATGGTGAGGGCTACAGAGCAATGATCAACGAGTTCTTTTTGCCGCAACTTGATGAATTGGGATTGGAAAACATGTGGTTCCAACAGGACGGTGAAACGGCACACACTGCACGTGCCACAACCGATATGCTGAAGGATGCATTTCCCGGGCGCCTAATCTCCCGTTTTGGCGATTTGCACTGGCCAGCAAGATCGCCTGATTTGACCGCTCCAGACTTCTTTTTGTGGGGCTTTTTGAAGTCGCGGGTTTATGTCAACAAGCCTCAGACTCTTGCAGCTCTTAAAAAAATATCCGTCAAGAATGTTAGGACCTATCGCCGGAAGTGTTGGCCAAAGTGATGGAAAATGCCATAAAAAGTGCTCAAATGACAATCAACTGTGGCGGCGGCCATTTGCATGGCATCAAATTCTCGACTTGATTTAAAAAAAATTAAAATACCAAATAAAAATAATCCACAAGAAGAATCAAAGTTTTTCATTTTTTTTTTTTAAATTACAGCCAAAAAACATCGGAAGGTTATTTTTGTATATTTTGTATGTATTGAGAAAAAGTTATTTGATTTTCTTAATGTAGCAATATTGATCAGCCACCTTGTATCTATGTAGGTTTTATAAATGGTATGTATGATTGTATGTTTAGTAGCAATCGCATGCAGTGTTGCCAGGTTTGACGATTTATTGTCACTTTGAAAATAACTAAATGATGATTTTACGATTTTTGCTTCCAACAAAATTACGAATTTTTGACAAAAGTTTAATATATCAGCAAAACATATTTACTTGTCACCGGATCTATTTTTCGATTTATATTATTATCGATTTATATAATTTGAAAAAATACCAGTTTCTATCTTCTTTGTGTCTCAAAAACACGCTAAATACATAAAATGTTTTCTTTTTTAATTTTTTGACAAACTTAATTTTATCCCACTTTTTGTTTGACTTATGTGATGTATAGTATAAACGTATGTGTCGTAATGTAAACGGGTATTTAATAATTATTTCACTTTGTATGTCTCCGCAAGCGTGTTTGTAAAAATAATTTTTCATCCCATAGTGCGGAGGGTATATTCAATTTGTCACATGTTTGTAATTCTTTTAAAAAAATTCTGGAAAAAAAAACAACAAAATATTATTGTTGTTTTTTTGTTTTGTAATACAGTGTGGCTGATAAATGCCACTACAAAAAAAAAACGTAATAACTTTTTTTCTGAGTTATTAATCGATTCGAATGGGGTAATGAAACTAACATTTTGATTGTGCGCCACTACAATGCTTTGGCCAGCCTCCTCGATTCCGCCTAAACAAACTTAACGGGTACATTAGGCGGCACTCCTAAGAGCAGATTGGATTGTGTCAATCGTGGGACAATTATTAGGACGCCTTTTAATCAAAATTTCTCAGTTCGAATGTAAGAAACAATTGTTGCCATAGTTGCTGCAATACAAGTCAATTCTAGAGTTTCGAAAAGGAATATTTTTGCTCATATATGTATCACCAGACAGTCAATACGGACAGTTCAGCTGTGTAATGTAAAAATAAAGAAATATTTGTACCTATGTATTGAAAAAAAATTTATTTGATTTTCTTAATGTAGCAATATTTATCAATATGTATTGCTTTTCAAATGAAAAAATATAACAATATTTATATGCATTGAAAAATAAAAGGTATTTGATTTTCTTAATGTAGCAATATTTATCAGCCACCCTGTGTGTATGTAGGCTTTTATAAATGGTACGCATGTATGCATTAGCAGCAACCGCATGCAGTGCTGCCAGGTTTGACGATATATCGTCATGTTGACGATATTTAATGCCCAAAATAACTAAATGACTATTGGACGATTTTTTGCCAATAGTTTAATATGTCAGCAAGACCTATTTATTTATCATTCTCATAAAATCGCCGGCTCGATTATTAAATTTATATTACTTCGTTAAAAATTAAAAAACATTGTTTTTTTTATCGAAAGCTAACCTTTGTTTGCTAATATGACGTGAAATACAATTTTGGAAAAATACTAGAATTAAATAAAACTTAATCCAAACCGGATTTATTTTTTATAAATTCATTATGGGTTTACCTTTATTTTGTTTCTGTGTTTATATTTTAAGAACATTTTTTTACATTTTTATAAAATTTAATTGGTGTTAGATAATTCATGTTGAAAGATGATATATATACAACTTTAAATGAAACAAAATAAATCCAAAAATACATCCGGTGCTTAAAAAACAGGCCCAATAATATAAAAAAAGTCAAAATTTAATAATTAGAAATAAGATTGTTCGATAACACAAAAATTTGTACAAGTGTTTACTGGAAGGTGATCGTTTAGACAAATACTCAGTAAAAACTGGTAAAAAGGAAGAGTAAAATGACAGTTTGATGCCAAAGAACTTACAAGTTTTTACTGGATACATTTTTCCCAGTAAAAATTTGTGAGAAGAAAAAAGCATATGATTGAAAAAATATGCTTGTATTGTTAGTAAACAAAAACAAATATTAAATTAAATTATAATTGTTTATGGATTTAAATTAAAAAAATATTAAATAATTAACTATGGAAGAAGTTAAAAAACATTTAATTTTAATTAATTTTTATCTTTTCTATAATGACCAGTTGATTTTTTTGTAATATTTAAAACGAGCTGTTTTATCTAATTTAATAATTCCTTCACATTTTCCGTTCGTTTACTTTTTTGTAAGTTTGTCTTACTCTTTGTAGTTTTGTTACTGAGTAATTTTTACTGAACTTTACTGGAAAAGTAATCGAACAGACTTATTGTTAACGAATTTCCAAATGTTGTAAAAAAATTTAAGATTTAAAAAGTAGTGCTACTGAAATGTTGTTCACAGAATTTTGTAGATATAAGTGATTAACAGTAAAAGTGGTAAAATTTGTTGTATTTATTTGATCTTTCAACATTTTATAAATATGAATATCGTTGTAAAATATAATGATTTTCGAAGTTTAAACCAAAGAGAAGTGTCAAAAATCGTGTTATATTACAACGATAACACGTTAACATGGGAAATGTGAATTACATTATTGTATTTTATTTTTTATTAAAACTTTATTCCTCATCGAACAAATATAATTTATTTTGACGATTTTTTGACGATTTTTCAAAATATGATGACGACTTTTTCTCAAATCTGGCAGCACTGGCTATGAGTGCAAATGTTAGAAGAACTCGAAACATTTTTAAGCAAATTTATAAAGTGTACTTTTTCAATTTATAACGAGCTTTCAACCTCCGTATATTTACAAAAATAAAGCAGGTTGATACTAGTATTTCGATCTGGCTAAAGATCTCATCAGAACCCGAAGTTTTAGAAAAGTTAAAACCTCCAAAATAGGCAGAACTTTAACAAAAAACCTATTAATAATCAATTTTGCTGCATTCTTGTCTTCTTAGTAATCAAGCACGTGGTTAGTGTCTTTTCCTAACAAGCATCATGACGTTTCTAAACTTTGAAGAACAAAAATGTTCTATTTATATAAAAAAATTTTAGTTTGTACTTTTGTTTTCCAGATACCAGGCTTGCCAGATACCCTTTTTCGTTAACCTCAACAAATCAAATAGTTGAGTTATAATTCTTTATTTATTTAACTGCATTAACCAGAGTTGCCAGACACTTTAATCGTTATCAGATCAAAAAAATATCCAGTAACAAAATCCCCGAATTCAACAATGTAAAATTCATAACTTTTTTTCGCACACTATTTTTTGCAAGGAAACTCTTGCACTCTAATTACATTTATTAAAAACCCCATTCAATTTAAAAGACATTCACTTTCAGAACCTTTTTATTTAAAACATATAAGGTGCATACTTCATCTTAAAATCTTTTGATTATATTAATTTTTTTTCCATAAAAACCCTAATTTTTATTTGATACACACAAAAATAATATAAATTAAAGTATTGATGTGTAAAAACCAATCGAATTTTGGGAAAATTTCTTAGGGTTCTTATTCTAGGAGTCGTAAACGAGAATTGCACAAGCAACTGAGCTGAAAACAATAATTTGAAATACCAGTTTCTTTAATTTTTTGTGTCTCCAAAAAATACCCTAAACACTCGAAGGATATTCTTTTACAATTTTTGACAAACTTAATTTCATCACACTTTCCGTTTTACTTATGTGATGTATAGTATAAACACATGTGTTGTAATGTAAACGGGTATTTAATAATTATTTCATTATGTACGTCTCCGCAAGCGTATTTTTGTTCACCTAAATTTATCTAAAATTCTGGTTATTCGAAACTGTTTTGATGCGTTTGTATTCATTGCATCTCTTGTAACGATCCAAAAAAATATATTTTAATAATCCTTATTATTTTAATTATTATATAGGCAAAGAGACAATTCTTTTTTATACAAAAAAACAGGCGAATTTTACAACAGTTTTTTTAACGTCATAAGGGTACTTTAAAAATATATCTATTTTTCACGACACGTTCCTCTTTAGGTAATCAGAAAAACCATTTCACCCTTGAAGACCCACTGTTATAAGCATGCACAATTTCAGATTCATTTTAGTAAACTTTAATTAAACATTTTTTTTTTTGAAACATCCCAAATACATTAATCAATCAGTCATATTTTGTTTTACTTATAAAAACAACATTATTTTTGTTATTTTTACAAAGAATATAGATATTAATATTGTTTGCACTTTGCCTGGTTTATGAAAACACCGAGATGGAGGGTATCCAAAAATTCTGCACAGCCGAAATTAATATTTTTATACCAAAGTCGGCACATCAGACTTTAATGCTCCCACTTGTTAGCACATGTTTTGATAGTCCGATTAAAAATTACCTAGAAATTTATACAAATGATTTTTGGTTAGGGGCCAAGTAAATACAAAAAGACACTTCCGATAAGGCTTATTTTTGGTACACGATTTTTGACACGTTTTTCGAAGCTAACTTGAATAAACAAATTTTAAATTTTTACATACGAGAAAACTTACAAGTGAAAAACCATGATATAAAGTTTGTTTTTTATAGAGGTATATAATTTTGAAATGGAATAAAACAAAGATGAATTTTTTAAATTGACATGAAATTTAATTTATTCGAAAGATAATCTTCTGGAATTATAATTTAAATATGACTTCTGGCATATGACCGCCACGGCTGGCTCGGACGTAGTCTAATCTGGAGGTCCAATTTTCGATGACTTTTTTCAACATTTGTGGCCATATGTTGACAATAGCGCGGCGAATGTTGACCTCCAAGTGGTCAATCGGCGTGGACTAGCGACTTCACATATTCCCACAGAAAATAGTCCAGCAGCGTTAAATCGCACGATCTTGGATGCCAATTCACGGAATCTTATGAAAATCGGGATCAACTGCAAAATTGTTTTGGTCTCGTTCACCGAATCTACGCCTTGCTAGGTGTGACAGAGCGGGTTCAATTGTTCCACGAGTTGGATTTTGGATGCACACCAACCAAGATCTTTCCGCAAAATCTTCCACAAAGTGAATGGACACATATCCAAATCCTGTGCACGATGGTGCATAGACTGAGTGGGGTCTTCCTCTACGCTACGCTCTACAGCAGCAATGACTTCTACTGTACGCAGTGTACGACGTCTCTGTGTATGCATATTATCGTTTTTAGTAAACGTGGTGCGAAAATGTTCCATAGTTAATCGAATTTGATGGACGATTATGTTGATCGTAAACTGGAAGTAGTGCGCGATACGTATTTCGAACAGAATCATAATTTTCAAAATAAATTTGCACAATTTGGAAGTGTTGTTCAGGCGTCTGACTATTCATGTTGAAATGACAAACCGAAATAAACATTAATCACTTGACAGCTGACAAAATGGACGCCAGTTAAAAAAGTGTTGGCACCTTAAAGTTCTATACCTGTTTAAAAACCACCATTTATTTTTCGATCTCAGTCTTTATTTAGAAATATATGAGGTCCAATGATTTGAATATTTTTTAATGGAATTCAGATATGAATATATATGGTCCATTATAAAGTCACATATAATTATATGTGGTGCCATATGAAAAATAACTTCTAAGGGAATTTTAGATATAATTACATAATTCCGGATTTGAGATTTCTATGTTAGTTAACTTACGAAGTTTCTATTTTTATTCACAAGAATGACTCTAGTAAAAAGTATTAGTTATATACTCTTAATGAAAATTAACAAAAAAGTTTAGCCTAGCTCGCTACTTATCTTTTTTTATCCACTTTAGTTAGCATAAGAAGTTTAATGTACAGACTAAAAAAAATATGCATTTTAACAGTGGTAAAGTCTGCAAAAAGCTAATTTTTCTACAAAATAACGCTGTTCGGAGTTAAATTGTTGAAATAGAACTGTTTTTTACAGTTCTGTTAGTTTTTTGTTTTGAAATACATCGAGATTATTATTTTTATGTTATTTTTATTTATAACAAGTTTCCAACCTCCGTATATTTACAAAAATAAAGCAACTCAAACATATTAGCTAGGATGATACTAGTATTTCGATCTGGCTAAAGATCTCATCAGAACCCGAAGTTTTAGAAAAGTTAGAGCCTCCATTAGGGTTGCCATATTTGAAAAGTGAAAAGAAAGTACATTGATGAAAAAAAACAGTACTTTTCAAAAAAAAACAGTACATTTTTGTATTTATTGTTAACATAACTTTTACTTCAATACATCACATATTTACTTAAAATAAGTTAATACACCGAACCAAATAGCGTAGGTAAAATCAACAAAAAAAAATTTTGTAGATCTTTAACGAAATTTTGTAAATTTTTTTTGTTAAGATTTAACAAATTTTATTGAAATCAACAAAATTTCGTCAAGTTTACATACTCCAAAGAAGTAAAATTGACTAAATTTCATCAAATTGACTAAATTTCGTCAAATTGGCTAAAATTATTAGTTTGGACGAAATTACTTTTTGCATTGGGCAGTGTCATGAAAAAAAAATGTGTTTACAAACATCCATTGCTTGAAAAGTAAACAAATCAAACTTATATATGTACAAAGAAACGAAGTGGAATTAATACAGGGAGATTCAAAAAATTTATATAAAAAACTATTGTACACACAAAAAAAAACATGGTTAAAAAAATATATATTCTTTGTACACGCAAAAAAACTTGTTTATATAAAAATATGTAAAATATACAAAAAAACAGTACAAAAACAGTACAAATCCAAAAAAACAGTACTTTTGCGTACTGTTTTAGGTGTTGTGAATAAAACAGTACATTTTTCAAAAAACAGTACATGTACTGTTTAAAACAGTACGAATGGCAACCCTAGCCTCCATAATAGGCAGAACTTTAACAAAAAACCTCTTAATCATCAATTTTGCTTTATTCTTGTCTTCTTAGTAATCAAGCACGTGGGGTCTTTTCCTAACAATCATCATGAAGACCAAAAATGTTCTATTTATATAAAAACATTTTAGTTTGTACTCTGGCTCAAGTAATATTTTTACAGTTTTGTTAGTTTTTTGTTTTTATATACATCGAGATTATTTTCATGTTAGTTTTAATTTATAAGGAGCTTCCAACGTCGGTATTGGCTCCACATTTTCACCTTCGTAAAAAAGCTGTTAAATTAATATTAGTCATACAGTAGTTTTGACTTAGCTGCACAACCAACTTCTGCACGAATTTTTGTGCAGGTAAGCCAAAAGCGCTGCTAACTCAAATAGGTTACCTGCCTTAAAGTGCAGGTAAACTAAATTGTTGAAAACTGCAAAGACCAGATATGATTTAATTTATTTTTATTAATTGTTTATTTCATACAATAGAATTTATATAAAAAACAACAAAACGAAAATAAAAAAACATTCATAAAAAATTTTATAAGGTTTTTACATACAAATTTATGTAGGTACAAGCGTTAACTAACCAAACTAACTAAGTAAGCAAAACATAAGAGGCAGCTAACGGCGATCTTTTGTATGAAAATAATGTACAACTGCCAAGAACATGAGGCACTTATTTTAAATGCGCAGGTATACACAGTGCACTTAATGAAGGCAATTGCATACGTAATTTTGTATAATAACAACGAAACCAAAATTTTGTGCAGTTATGTGAAAAGTGCACGTAAGTAAAAGGCAGTTAAATCAAAACTACTGTATATACATTATGAAATTACCTAATTTAAAAAATCGGGTAATTTGTATATGGAGCTTTATGTAGTCGTATCAATTTCTAAGTAACGCTAATCTTATTAAATTCCATTCGAAATATGGGTCCATATATTTGTATCTGTTTGTATGGGTTTAGATCTTAGAAATTAGATAAACGGCCAGTCCAATACAATTTTATCCGAATTATGGCCGGATATAATTGTTTTAGATAGTATCAGCTTTTATATCAAAGCTGATGCAAATAGACATAACTATATAACAATTATTGTATCCAGATTTTGACCTGATAGAATTGTATATGAATTTATGTAAACTGATGCATCTAAATATAATTATATCCGACTTTTAGTCTGGTAAAGTTACACTAAATGTTACATTTTTGTATATGATTGCATGCAAACATACACAATTTCATAGGAATATATAATCATCCTATCATATCTGTTAAGTCTATAAAAACAATTTTAAGAAACATATAACTTTTTTGCTGTTTTTCAAAAAAGTTAGGCATACATCTTTTTTAAGCTTTAGTGCACTTAAAGGTGTCCCAAAAGTGTACAATATTACGTAGTAAATAGTTTACAAACGATGAGTATTATCCAGTTGAGGAAGAGTAAAGAAATAAAAAAAAAATCAGAAAACTTTTAGTTCGCAATCCGTATTTTTTGAATTTTTGTACAAAATTCAGCTCAAAAGATTGGTAATGCTGAGCATATTTTTGGGAATATATTTGTAAAATTTCCATACTGTCATTTTGGTCCTTCAATTTAAAACAAGTAATAAAAAAAAATACTAAATGCTGCTGTGGTGGACCAAAATTAATTTAGGAAACATTTATAAATGTTATTCCCATACTATGCACTACATTGCGAAACTTTAAAACTCTTTTTTGTACAAAAATTTTAAAATGCCAATTTATTAAATGAACAATTTTAAAACGCCTGTAATTAAAAAAACAATTTCTTTTATTTTGAAAAAGTATTTTTATTTATAACCAGTGTTCGAATTTAAACACAATCAAACGTTTTTCTATCGTTCTGTTTTGCTTTTTGCTGAAACTCAACACAATCATTTTGTTGTGCACAGTAAACATAAACAGAACATTTCTTTATTTTCATTTTGATTTGTGAACAGAACACAAACACTTTCACAAACTAGTTTTCGATGAGAGACCGAACTAAACGATTTTGTTCTGTTTGCCCAATAATTCAAACAGTTTGATTTTGTTGTGGTTATGGAATGGAACAAAACTATTTGTAAACCGTTCTTAGAGCCAGTTTTTGGGAGGACGATCAAACTTAGTTTTACAGCTGTTTAGTTAAACTTAAATAAGATATAAACTGCTTTTAAACCTCCATGCTGTTTTTCAGTGATGGTTTAAAAAATCTCAAATTAAATAAGATTACCATATTTTACACCAAAAAGAGTAATGCCATTTTCAAAAGAAATATGGTAGCACTTGCGAATGTCAAAAATGAAAAACAAACAAAACAACGCGCATAGAAAAAAAATGTTTGTTTATTTTGTGCCCAACTATTAAATATTTCTTTTGTTTAATATTGGTTGTAATTAAATATAAAATGGACTCTAAAATAAATGTAAAAATATAAGCCGATGGTTTGGACGAGCGGAAGCGCTGATAAAACTCCAAATCATTATATAAATAAAAACACATTTTCAAAAATTTCGTATATATTGTTTTTTTTTTTGGACTTTTAGTTAACAGCTGCTTTATTTATGTATACTTTACATTCACAGCTGTTATGATTTGACAACTCAAAACTTAGTTTAAACGGCCAACGCTGGCCGGTTAAACTACAATTAAAATATAATAAACTTGATCTCAAAAACAGCATTTTAAGTTTAAACTTCGTTAAAACTATAAACAAGGTTGAACTACATCCCAAAAACTAGCTCTTAGTGTTTATGTCATATTACAAGTGAAAAAATTTTCAATGAATTTTATGAATATGTAATTGCATTAGTTTAATAAAAAGATTCAACGGAGCAGTTCTAGTGAAATTTTATAACACTAAATAATTATAATAATATTGGCAACCACAACGTTAAAAACGCGTTTTAATGTTTAAGTTGAATGAACACTAAAAAGTAATCACTACGAAATAATAATGTTTGACGAAAGAAACATTTTCGTTTTGTTCCGTTTGTTATATTACAAACAACGATTTGAGCACTTGTGTTGTGTTTATAAATACGAACGAAACAAAAGAGATCGTTGTATTGGTTTTTTTGATACGATCGTTATGATAGTGGTACATAAATTTTCGAACTCTGTTTATAACACAGTATATATTTACAATGAATTATTAATTCACTATTTGTAGAGATCCACCGCGATCTTCTATTTAGCGTTTTTTATGCTTGATAGCTTCAATTATGCTTTCGACGACATTCGTGTCAATTTTTTTACACTGCTTTTAATTTATTCTTCAATTCTTCAGTGCATTTGGCTTCCCAACCATTTAATATTCAAACAAATTTAAAATAAAACACTCCAAAAGTCCTCAATTCGATGTGCTTTGGGACGTTTTTTGGAAGATTTGCGTATTTCGGTGTAAAAGTTATGTTTTTATTTAGTATTAAGTCATTCTAACGTCTTTTTTGCATTATGACAGCTTGCTAAACCTGGCCAAAATAATATGTCGTCGTCTTTAGAGTGTCTATCTCTGATAAATTTTTTCAGGTTTACTAAACATTGATTAAGGTCCGCATTTACAGCCATAGCTTTTGAGTCTTGAATGTAAAGTTTTGATATACCTTTTTGGCGAAATGGCTGCACACACTAATACTTTTGGTTCAAACTTCGCTTTGGCTTAATACCGTACCTTGTCGAGAGATTTTTTCAAGTCATCAGACAGAATAAAATCCATTATTAATACTTCCCTTGGGTCAAGCAAAAAAAAAAAATGAGTTATTTTTCATCATCGAAATTTAGTTAAACTTTTTTTCATAATGTTTTTTCTCAGTTGCCTGAATTTTGTTGGTATTTCTGCCAATTGTTTTTTTTTCTATATTTGGGTACCCACCCAGCATTTTTTGAAAATTTTAATCATATTCGAGTCTTTTATGATACTTCTGCGCGACTAAAAAGCTGGAATATGCTCTCATTTTCTGATCATAAATGATACATTTGTCGGCAGAAAATGGTACCCTAGCCGCGACTCTTCTTGATGACTCATTTATGATACTGTTTTTTTGTTAGTTTTGGGTCATTTTATAGTCTTTTTCGAATCGTTTTATGGTCATTTATGAGTCTTCTTCGAATAAGCTACGAGTCTTTTTTGAGTCACTTATCATTATGTTAAGAAGTCTTTTTATAGCCACTTATCAGTCTGTTTGGGAGTCTTTTTTGAGTCCCTTATCAGTCTGTTTCGGAGTCTTTTTCTAGTCATTTGAAAATATACAGTGACTCACAGCTTATTTCGTGTGTTAAACTTTAGAGAACATATTTGTTTATATTTTTAACATTAACTTAAATATTCATTCAAAATGGCCATTTTTTTAAAGATTTGATTTTTTTTAAGTTTTTTCTTGTAAATATAATAAAAAATAATATATCTTTAAAAAAATACCCATTTGGACTTAATATTTAAGTTAATGTTAAAAATATTAACAAATATGTTCTTAACAGTTTAACACACGAAATAAGCTGTGAGTCACTTTTTATTTTCTTAAAAGAAATAAAAGAATAATATTCAATTTAAATTGAGATTTATTTTTAATAAAAAACTAATACATAAAGTAAGTATTTTTCTAAATTAACACAAATATAAGACTACACCTAACATAACACAAAAACTATTGTCATTTCGACAGGAAACAAAAACTTAAAAATAAAATTTGTACATTTTCATTCATTCATTACATCATTGCTTACACTTCAATGAAACTTTTATAACTAGACAAATATCCAACTTGTTGACATTTACTCAAGAATACGCAAAAATTATCCCGTTATTCTTAAGAAAAAAAAAACAACAAACAAGCAGTGTTTAATCATCTCTCTGCTCCAAATACGATAGCAAAACAAACAAAACTAATCACATTTAAAACACCTGCATTATCTATTTGCGATCAAGCAGTTTTCAATCTTCTAGATGCGCAAATTGTGATCTTATATAACGAAAAAAACAATTACATTTTTAACACCTAGAAGATTGATTTGCGAGTGCTATATAATTTGTTGTTGCGTTTCAAAACAAGCACTTTTTACTCATAAGCGCGAAACATTTTCGAGTCCCTTTTTAACCGTGTAAGTGATTAATCAGTTATTGATCACCAAAAGTACTCGAAAAAGACTCGTTTTGGTGATTTATCAAAAAACAATCTTCCAATTGCTAGGCGGTACTGTCTTCCTCTGGTAGTGTTTCGTGCTTATTTGGGGTAAGTTTTTTCGAAATGTTTCCTTAGAAACGCGAAATTTTCTGGCCAACTTACGATTTAATGTCCTAATTTGACAAAAGGCCAATTTTAATTGAAGATTTAAGAAATGTATTTCTAAAAAAACATGCCTACTTATCAGTAATCTGAGAGTTATGTGCCTTCAAAGAAATTGTTGGTTTGTATCTATAAACAGCTCAATAATACGATACCTATTGTTTGAGTCCATGGCGATATTCGCATTTTTTTTTAATTTTAATATATTCTAATATATAGTCATCAGACTTTATATGCGGCAATATATAGTTTTATCCAAATGAAGATCTACATTTTTCTGGTATGGAACGATTTATAACTATGAATAGGTCTATATATAGTTTTATCAGAAATGAAATAAATTTTGTTTGAATATTACATTATCGATTTGATTTGATTTGTTTTATATTTAATTATACATATATTCGTACATAATTATAATTAGATTAACCATAAATAAAAAAGTTCATATAACATTTTATATAATGAGATATTTTTCACAAATGTCAGAGAATATAATTTGGTTCGAAAAACGGTTCTATTGAATTGTAGCACTTGGGATCTAATTATATTTAAATATATACGATTTAATAAAGAGCTATCCAATTCTATCAGAGTTTTGTTCCGATATAATTACATCTAATTATATTTGATGCAATTAGATACAAATAGATACTTAATAAATAATCCAAATATATTTTTATTAAAAGATATTAGTTACATATATTTGACCTAAATAAAACGGCTATGAAACACAAAACGTATGATTGAAATTTGTAAATAACTTAAATTTTATCTATATTTTCTTAGGACATCAAATTTTCGTTTTAAACGAAATTGATAAATTTAATTAAGTGAAAACAAAATGTTTGTCATTATTAAAATGGCCCAGTAAAATGCAAATAGCAGGTTGCAGAACAACTTATACTGTATTATATATAATAGCTTATAATTTCTGTTTTACAACCGATTCTTTTTACATGGATTTTGTCCTATTTGCAATAGGTTCTGTGCCTCTAAACTAGAACAAGTTGCTTTAGAACAGGTTCTAGAACTAGTTACAGAACTGGTTTTGGGACAGTGAAACCTTACAATTTGACTCCCAGGAACCTGTTCTAGAAACGTTTCCACGTAACCGGTGGTAAAATAAGCTGTTCTAGACGAGGTTCAAAATTGTAAAATTGTAAACTATTTCCGTAAATATTTTGATATTTGTGAATTATATATACTAGTTACATAAAAACTGACAAAGGATTATTAGTTTTGGATTATATATACATGTATGTCTAAAATGACAGAAGACGTTTTTGATGTTTGCATTATATATAATTATGTATTAGGTTATATGTCATTTTTTAAAAATTTAATCAAATTTATCAACCATGTCTTATCATATATAAAATTCAGAATAGTATTTTTTTATACATAATTGGGTGTGCTTATACATAAATTTTTTTGGTAAAACATTTTGAAAATATTACCATACTGAAATGTGAATATTTTTCGATCCCGTGGTTGTCTCACTCTAAATTTTGAATATGTTGTACAAAAACATACGAGTATGTCTTATTTATTGGAAATTGATAAAATTGAATCGAAACTGTGTTTTTTGAAATATGATGAAATGAAAAAAAAAAAAAAAAAAAGAAAACAAATATTTTGTTAAAATTTTTACAAAAAAAAATTCAACATATCCCCGACGATATTTTATAATGTGCACAATAAAATATATTTTCTACGAGGCAGGCGATAAGATTAGTATTTTATAGCCATATGACATTAAAACGAACGATAAACTATACAAATATTGCCTTGAACTTTATATTCTACCTTGGTTTAAAATTGTATACTATACTGGTCATTAAACCAATTTTGTATTTAATAGATATGGAAAATATGACATTTCCTTCTCTTGTTTTTATTTTTGCAATATTTTAATTATTTTAATTTTAAAGAAAAATAATTAATTCTCTTTTAGTTTTTTTATGAATCACTCACAATTTACCAACAGTCTTGAAAACTGATTGAAAAACACATTAGAAATTTTGTCAAAAGCAATAGCAATAGGACTGATCAATAAGTCCGTGACTTTTTAAATGAAACACAGTGATTTTTGAAAAAAAAAAATTTTTTTTCAACATCTCCTTTTAGCGTAATAAACTTAGTAAACGTTACTCCAATATTTGTATCCCTTCCGAAAAATAGAATTTTTCGTTTTTTTTAAATCCTCGTTAAATCAGTCCAATAAGTTATTGGTAATCGATGTGGATTATCTCGCGTGCATCCCAAAAAACTGTTGCCATCACCTTATTGACCACGATAACGTTTATGGTCAATTGCGGGCAATCGCGGCACCCATCTTGCAGACAGCTTTCTTAAACCCAACTGATATTTTAAAATCGAAACCACACTGTCATATGAAATGCCTATTGTATTAACAATATCACGCATGTTTACTTTTCGATCGGCCAACACCATATCGTGAAAAAATAATGTTTAATGAACACTCGAAATTCACTCTTTCCAGTTTTAAAAAAATCCACGAGTATGTTTTGAAGAGCTGTTAAACGCAAAGTAAATGACGGAACTTGCTCAAAATTTGACAGTAGTCTATTAACAGGTGGAACTTGATGGGAGCAGTGATGCATTTCATATAACTACGAGGGTAGTTCGAAAAGTCATGGACTTATTGATCCGCCCTTGTACCTAAAAATTAATAAAAGGCCAAAAGCACTCTTACTCTTGTAAGTAAAATCCCTACAAAACAAAATTATTATAAATATTCATAATCTATACAAATCACTGACCTACAGTTTTATATACATATGTGTGTTAGGGTATCCCAAAAAAAATTTTTTGTTTTGCTTAAGCTTCATTTGAAATCTTATGAATTAAATTATTTTTTAAATTTTTTTGGAAGAGGTTTAGAACTTTGGCAAATTGAATTTTTCTCAAAATTCGGGATTTCTGTTCGTTTTCTGAATGATACTTATAGCTTGGCCAATAACCCAAAATTTCTTAACCTCTGAGTCACAATTTTTAAAGAAAAATGTCCAAAATTTATTTTTATATGCATTAACCATAAGTTTTATTGAACATTTACGTACCGTCTAACATCTTTTTCGTAATTTTTGCATACATTTTGAAAATAACGCTAATGATGCAGTTTAAAATAATTTTGCTCTTACTGTTTCAAAGTTATACCATTTTAAAGCTTTGTACTTTGTTTTATAAGCCATTTGCCATCGCATTTGCTTTAAACTTTGAATTATGTAATTTTTCGTAATTCGCAGGCTAATAATTTTTGTTATTTGTTATCTTGAGTAAAAAAAATTCGTTTCGCGAATTCGTAATTTGTTATATTTGATATCTTGAGCAAACAAATAATTACTAAACTTTTTTTAACTTGAGGCTCAGTTATGCGAACGTTGCTGTAACGTATCTGTACTGTATGAATCAGCTGCTCGTATTTGGTATACGAAAAGCAATGCAAACGCTTACCGAAATTTAATGAACCGTAGTTGTAACGTATCGTAATGTAACATTCTGTATAAAATAGAATTTTATTCCGTTGTTACGTGACATTTGTATAGCAGTGATGGCCTGCTTTTGTGTTAAATTAAATGTGGGTATTTTCGCCCTTTTTTTGATACTTTTTTTAGTAATAATGTCTTATAATAACTTATAATACATCATATTTCCATATCTTATATATAAAATTCTCGTGTCACAATGTTCGTTCCCGTACTCCTCCGAAACGGCTTGACCGATTCTCATGAAATTTTGTGAGCATATTGAGTAGGTCTGAGAATCGGCCAGTGGGCGTGGCAGCTCCCATACAAAGTGATTATTTAGCTCATATACAAAATTAATATTAATATTAAATATCTAGGGTTCTATATGAGCTATATAGCCTTCAAATTTTGTACGAGTCCATCAATTACAAATATAAGTAGTCGAACTGGAAATGGGCGGAATGGGATAAATGGGCGTGGTACCAAAAGCAAAAAACAAATAAGCATTAAAATAAATGATCACATTCAAGACTTTTTGCAAGTTTATTTAATAATGTTGTTCAAAAATTGTTTTAGCGTTCCTCATAGTCCTAGAACAAAGGCGATAGAAGGACAAAGAGGCGTTGGGCTTCCCATGAAATTACAAATTTTAAAATGATTTACTAATGCGAGTTTATTTTTTTAATTTTATATTTGCGTAAAAAATTTTCTTGATTTAAAGAATTAATTACAATTAAAATTTGAAGGCAAAGCAAAGTTTGCCGGGTCAGCTAGTATGTACATATATATAAATTAACTTATACACATACAATAAAAATGTGAAATATATAAAAAGGTATCAAAACCTTGTTTTGTGTATGCAAATTTACAAAATAATATATGTATGTACATGTGAATGTATATGTTAAAATACATATCTGTTTATTGTAAAACTAAAATTAATATATCAATTATTTAATTATTAATGTTTATATACACACACAAAATACTGTTTTAATACCATTTAAATCACTTGGTACTTTTTCCACACAGCGGTCACCATTTGAACATTTTGGATATCCATCACTGTGCTCTAAACAGCTGTTTGCGCTTTTCATAAAAAAAAGAAACAAACAAAATAAAGAGAAGTGAATGTGGTTTAGAATATTTTTTAGTTAATTCAATTAAAGTTATTTAAAAATTTAAACCAACTACCTAAAAATGGATGATGAACATCTTAGACACAACAAGCTTGAAAAATATTTTGTATGTATTTGTTTTATGTATGTATATTAGGGTGTCCTTATATTGCACTTTGTCGATTTATGCTGCTCATTAGTTTACAATTATATGTTAATAAAAATTCAAATAAATAAATAAATATGAACTATTTAAAAAAAAAAAGCATGTAATAAAATATTTTACTGCTAAAATTAATTCAAATACAATTTTTGTGAACTTTCTGCTTACTTATTATATATAAAAAAAAATTGGTGTCGGTGCAGTTAATTTAAAAAAAAAAAATAACTACTACAAAATTATATTTACCACAAATTACAATAATTGGTAACTTAATTTGACCATTTACTTAATTAAAAAAATATATTTTTCAGTTTATATGGGGCATTGATTTTAGAAACACCATTTTTTTGCCCTGTGGTAAACATGGGTTAACGACGTGCATATAACTTCATATTTTTTATATGTTTAATTCCGTTCTAGTAGAATACAAAAAACATACTTTAGTAATTAATTTCAAGCATTTTAATTTTTATTATCAATTTTAGCATAAAGCTCCAAATTTTCTAAAATGTGTAGTTTCGCTACCGGGCTAACGTAGGTTAAGAATTTTTTTCAACTGTACTAATTTTTTAATGGCTATTTATAAGCCAAATAAGTAAACAAAATATATTATTATTGGCATAAAATTCTGATTTTCTTGAAATCCGCCATTTTGAAATGGGTATACCCGAAAATTGAAAAGATAGATTTTTAATTTTATTTTATTTTTAATACCCAACTAATATTTAGATTAGATTAGATTAGATTATATGGCACTATGCACCGCGACCAACTTAGGTCTTTTGTGCTGCCTAAAGTTACCCTAAAGATTCAAGCTACCTATAAAGCCAATAATCCTATTAGGCAAAATCTTCATAATGTCCGAAGGGGAGACAAAGCGATCGCCAAGAAACTTGGCACGCCTTTCACAAAGCCTTGGACATTCGCAAAGAACATGCTCCGATGTCTCAGCTACCAATTCGCAAAACCTACACTCATCCGTGTCCGAAAGACCCCTTTTGCGCAGGTGGTATCTGAGATTGCAGTGTCCAGTCAGGTAAGACACCAGGGTACTCAAGTCACCCCTCCCGAGGGACAAGAGCCTCCTCGAGCCTGCACTGGAAAAAGAGATTAATCTCTTAGCCTGTCGTTGGCCAAGAGAGTTTTCCCAATAGAGAGAGAATTCTGATTCCCTCCACGACCCGAGCTTCTCCCTAAGATACCCCAAAGGTATACCACAGAATGGTTCAGGGCCAATAAAGGGCCTTCGGGCCCCGCAATTAGCAAGACAATCTGCCCTCTCGTTGCCCTCATGCCCCTCGTGACCAGGAACCCACCCTAAGGTAAGCGAGTTGCGCCCTTCAAGTTGGTTAAGAGCCAGAATGCATTCCATGACCAGACCAGATGACACCTCATAGGACATTAAAGCCCTTAATGCCGCCTGACTGTCAGAAAGAATGTAGATGCGAGATCTAATAGTGCCCCTTCGTAGACACTCCTCCGCGCAGACACAGATAGCAAAAATCTCTGCCTGAAAAATGGAGGGGTATCTACCCATGGGTAAGGCCCGTTGGAAACCTGGTCCATAGACACCCGCACCAGTGTCACCATTCGCATGCTTTGAGCCATCTGTGAACCATATCTGAGAACCCCGCTCTGGCTCCCAGGATCTGTTGGTCCACATGGCCCTGTCGAACAGCATCACTTTAAAGTTCCTATCAAAGATGTACTCCGGTGACCTCCTATCCGTAACCTTTGTAATCGGGTCATCAAGTAGGATTCTAGCGATCCTCATGTGACCCCTTAGATAACCTCCCCTCATGTCACCGAATTCTCTAAGTCTGGAGGATCCTATGCAGGCAGCCTCCATTACAGAAATATGCAATGGTGGTATCCCCAGCATAACCCCCATGGAATCCGTCGGGCAGGTTCCGCCTGCCCCTGTTATGCCAATACACATAAGACGGTAGATCCTCTTGAGAGCATCCCTTGCCCCTACCTGTTCAACCTTTGGCCACCATGCCAGGGCAGCATAGGTGATCATAGGTTTAACAATGGTGTTAAACGACCAGTAGACCATCTGCGGCCTTAGACCCCATGTCTTACCAAAAAGCCTTTAGCAGGCATAATATGCCCTTGTGGCCTTTTTGGAGACATAGTCAAGATGTTCATTCCAGGTAAGGGATCTGTCAAGAGTCACCCCGAGGTACTTAACACTACTGGAAAAGCCCACCGTGGCCCCATTAAGGACAGGCATTGTCAGGTTAAGTTTCCTCCTATTCGTAAATGGTACCAGGATTGTCTTCGACGGGTTGACAGACAAGCCCTTTTCCCGGCACCAAGAAAGAGTATAGTTCAGAGCCTGCTGCATAGGTTCGGATATGGTCCTATCATCAAATCCCACTACAGAAATGACAAGATCATCCGCGTATCCATAAGTCCTGAAACCCAGGTCGTTCAAACCTTCGAGTAGTTCATCAATGACCAGCGTCCAGAGTAACGGCGACAAAACACCCCCCTGTGGACAGCCCCTAGTCGCATTTACGGTCCTACTAGTAGTCCCTATGCCGAACGTGATTATTCTAGAGCGTTGCATTTCCAAAGTCCAATTGATGATAATTGGAGAGATGTCCTTTCTAACCATGGACACCCTAATTGCCTCGTAGGACGTGTTGTCAAAGGCGCCCTGTATATCAATAAAGGCACAAAGGGCAATATTCTTTGCCTCTAGTGCCCGTTCTATTGTAGTGACAACATGATGGACAGCAGTCTCGGTAGATTTACCTCGTTGATACGCAAACTGTAATTTGTGTATCGGCTTTCGCCTCAGGTAAGTATCCCTAATGTACTGGTCCAAGACTTTCTCCATTGTTTTAAGGAGAAACGAACTCAGGCTAATTGGTCTAAAGGATTTGGGCAGTTGTTCAGACTTCTTCCCCGCCTTCGGTATAAAGACCACTCAAACCTCCCTCCACGGCGTCGGTACATGACCGAATAACAGACTAGATCTAAATATCCTAACCAGTTGTGGAACAATTAAATCCATCCCTTTCTGCAACAGACAAGGATAGATCCCATCCGGACCCGGAGATTTGAATGAAGAGAATTCACCTATCGCCCATTTTACCCTGTTCTCCTGAAATACAGCACTAGATAGGCGTACATTTCTGCCTGTTAGGTGCGGAATTCGTTGAATCACGACAGACCCGCAGATGTCAACGCATCCTGGGAAGTGCGTATCAAGTAGGAGTTCACAGGTTTCAATGGGAGATTCAGTGTAGGTACCATTCGGCCTCTTGAGAGTACATAGACCATTCGTATGATCCTGGGACAGGGCCTTTTGTAGACGCACCGCCTCTGGAAGATCAGAGACCTTCTCACAGTAGTTGCGCCCCGTGGACCTCTTGGATCTACGTAGTTCTTTATTGTACTCAGTGAGCGCTGCCTTATAGGTGACCCAGTCTCCCGTTTCCTTGGCCCTATTGAACAGTCTTCTGGCCTCCCTTTTGAGCTTATCCAGACCATCGTTCCACCATGGAACATCCCTCTTCGTCCTCCTGGTCTTTTCAGGACAGCTCAGCGAATAAGCAGAAGTTAAATTTGAATGAATATCAGATGCTATATGATCAATTTCGCTTGTGCTCAAGATGAGCCCTTTAGAAAGATCTGCACCGTTTTTCAAATGATGACAAAAATTTTCCCAGTTTGTACATCTGGGATTACGATAGATCTGGCATGAGTCCAATGAACTAACAGCATTGAATACCAGGTGTTGGTGGTCAGACAATGATATTTCATTGGAGACATGCCAATTAGAGATGGCGAAAGAAATATCAGAGCTAGTAAGAGTGAGATCTAAGACCTCTGACCTAATAGCATTCCTGAAAGTCGGCTCGTCACCCCTATTTGCTATGTTTATATTATTGCTACATATAAATTCAAGCAGGTACTCACCACGTTTGTTTACATTGGTACTTCCCCATGTTGTGTGATGTGCGTTGGCGTCGCAACAGAGGATCCAACTGAGTTTCCTCTTTCGGCAATATTCCACCAAGGCCGAGACCTCAGTAGTTGGTACCGTTTCAGCATCGCCAGGTAGATATGCAGAGGCCAGAACTACCTCGTGTTCCCCAGATAAGGAGGGCACCTTTGCCCAGATCGCAACCAAGTATCCCATAACGAACTCTGAAATTGGAAGAAATGTTAGATTGTCCCTAACTAGGATGGCCGCTCTTGGCCGGATATGCTTTGAATCGTAAATCAACCAACCCTTTTATGGCTCCGTCGTGCACCCATGGCTCCTGAATAAAAACAGCATCCAGGGCCCAACTAATATACTCCAAAACTAATAAAGAAAATTAACATTTTTCGAAATTTTGTTTAACAAAATTTTTAAAACAAATCAATTTAGAGGTTTGAAAAATATGCTAGTTTTTACCATTTTTTGGTACCGGAATATCAAGGGTTAACGATATCCCAAAAACTTTATATTTTTATCAGAGTATCTCTGGGCAAATGTAAATCAAAAAGTATTTAGGTTTTGATATATTTGTAGTGTGATTAATAAGTCAACATTGTCGTGCAATAGCAATCACTGTCATAAACTTGACACTTAATTGTGATTGGCTAAAAGCCGTACTTTTTTGGTTGATTAATCTGACACCTTCATAATATGAACCGTGGGAACCACTCATTTGATGGTTACCCACAAAATATAATTAAGGTAAATTTAAAGTAGAATAAATAATAATAAAGCAGTCGCTCAGTAGAGCTAAAAACATAAAGTAATATCTTTTATTTAAAAACCCACATCATGGCGATCCTGCCATCTCGAGACGTGAAAAAAATAAAATCAAAAAAAAAAACTGCAGAAAAAACTAACACAATTTTATAAAATTGAAAAAAAAAATTTAATTAAAACGTTGCAGTATAAACTACCCGTTTAAAGAAATTTATATGTGAAACTAAAAAAAAAAAAAAAAAGGTTTTGAAATACTTAAACTTATAAAAAAAAAAACAATTTTTTTTGATATATAAAATCAAAACATTAAAAATAACTTCAAAATAAAAACAATTTTTAAAAACAATAAAATTTAAAAATTAAATAAATTGAATACAAAAAATAGAAACTTAAAGAATAATTATATTAAAATATGTGCCTAAACTAATATATACAATTTTAATTAAAAAAAAAAAAAATTTTAAAACTAAAATAAAAACGAAGATGCAATGTGTTTGTTAGTGAAAACAAAAATACTGATGTCGTTAACAAAAATTTTAACAACCCTACAAATAATTAAGAATACAAGTTGTTGCAGTCCATGTTTGTGATCAGCTACTCGTACATAAAGATATACATATATATGTAACACAATGGATAAATCAATGAAGAAGCAATACGGATGTGTATTGCCGGGGTGGATCAGCCATTTAACCCCAAGGATGGTGTGTCCGATACACCATCGGACCTAGACAACAATAACGGCAGCTAGTTTAAATTTAATAGCCCAACAGCCGCATCAATTGATATTAACAACAGCAAATACCACTGGAGCATAGGCAGCAAAGTTAGCACAACAGCAACAACAGTAAGAATACCCAAAATTTTTTGTAATATTAGAATTTTTTTTTAAAATTTATAAAAATTTAAAACTTAATTTAAAATAAGATAAACAAACAAAAAAAAAATAATAATAAATAATGAAAATATTTAAGTTTTAAACCTATTACTAACAACAAATTTTTTTTTATTTCTACTAACTGGGGTGATTCATACGTGACACTCCCTCAGTGTAGTATAAATTATCCAGTCACCAAAAGACCGATTGACTGATTTATGCCATTGTGCTCAAAATCTGTTTACCAGAAGGGAACGGATAGGGAACGCAATGACATAACTGAATTTTTTTTTAAATTTCTGAATACTAACAAAATTATTTGAACGAAATTGAAAATGGGGAATCATGATTCGAAAATCACTAACCCCAATGCAAATGTCATTAATGAGGATGAAGTAGTAGTTCAATTTCCTGCAACTTACTACATTATAATCATCTCCATTATGGCATTGCAATTACTCACGACCATGTATCAATTACATAAGAGGTCGTTGAGAAAAAACTATATCAGAACCGCGTCCTTAGGAAACGGTCTTGATAGAGTCTAATTTTTTATTAACACTTCATTTTTGTCCTAATTTTTTTTTTTCAACTTAAATTGATCATGCCATTCTATGGATTGGATAGACATAGTCGCCAAAGCAAGACTTCTGAGAGAGGATTTCGACAAATCCTTTAAGTGTTTAAATACCTGCAAAGGACCTTCAAGGGACGAAACGGTATAGAAAACACAATGCCTCAATCAATAACTGAATTTCTCGGTTTGGCATCGAAACTTTTACCAGATTTCGATGGTAAACCGGAAAACTTACAGAGTTTCCTCGACGCACTGACACTCTTGGATTCCGTAAAGGATACCCATGAGGTCGTGGCGGTAAATTTAATTAAAACAAAACTAAAGGGCTCAGCCAGAAATTTAATTTCGAATGAAACCACAATTAATGCGGTTATAACTACATTAAAAGGAACTGTCAAAGGTGAGTCGGTCGAAGTCATATCGGCCAAATTGATGAATGTCCGTCAAGGTGGCAAAAACGCCAATACGTGGCAGAAATAGACTCCCTAACCAAATCATTGGAGAGTGCCTATATTACAGATGGCCTCCCACAACAACTAGCCCAGAGGTACTCGACCCAAGCGGCAGTTAAAGCGATTACAAAGAATGCGACAAATGACAGGGTTAAACTGATCATGGAATCAGGAACCTTTTCAAATATGAACGAAGTGACGGCTAAATTCGTCAATAGCTGCACGGAAGCTTACGGGCAGCAAAACTCCGTTCTATTTATGAAAAATAAATCTCAAATCCGTAATGGCAATAATCGCCAAAATCGGCCAAATAACAATAGATCCGGCTATAGAAATGTCAATAATCGCGGAAATGGCCGTAATAATAATTACAATGGCAACAATAATAATAACAATAATAATAATTATAATAATAACCGTGGACGGAACCGTTCAAATAATAACGGAAATCGCCACAATATACGACACGTTACCGAAAATGTTTCGGGAAACGAGTTAGTTCCCCTGAATATAAGCGAATATACAACATAAATTTAAGTCTCTATAGCTATCTTCCCTGTAGAACATCTTTGAATAATGGAAAGTCAACATTTTTAGTTGACACGGGTGCAGATATTTCTCTATTAAAAATTGGACAAATCCTTAACGGATACATAGACGAGACTATAACTACCCAATTAAGTGGAGTCGGCCAAGGATTGACGACTACCCTTGGTGAAATTCATATTGATTTAAAATTTGAAGAACTCCTAATACCACATACATTTCATGTGGTAGAGAATGATTTTCAGATTCCCTCAGACGGAATCATTGGTATGGATTTTTTTGCGAAAATATAAGTGCCTTCTGGATTACCAGGATGACCAAGATTGGTTAGTCCTGAGATCCAACGACCTCCCACAACATATTGCAATAGCAATGCGCAGCGCTCCACAGATTAACGCGATCTCATTACCAGCAAGATCAGAGGTAATTCGCAACGTTAACATTCAAACTGATGAGGAAAATGTATTAATTCCAAGTCAGATAATTCAGAATGGGATATTCATAGCAAGCACAATAGTCTCAAGGTCAAGACCACTAGTCAAAATTGTCAACACAACCAATAGGGATGTTGTTATTTTGAATACTAAAGTTAAAACCGAAAGTCTTAACGACTATAAAATTGTACACCCAACCAGAGATCCTCGCGGAGATCAGGAAAAACTATGTAGATTATCCAGGAATTTCCCGGAATTTGCAAGAAAAAACCTGAGAAACATATGCTATGAATATATTGATATTTTTGGATTAGAATCCGAAAAAGTAACTGTCAATAACTTCTACAAACAGAGGCTAAGATTGAAGGATAATGATCCTGTATATATTAAATCATATAGGATACCACACTCTCATAAAGCGGAAGTGCATAAACAGGTTGATAAGCTTATAGAGGATGACATTGTAGAACCCTCCATTTCAGAATATAACAGTCCAATCTTATTAGTACCTAAGAAATCTCTGCCGGGTACGGATCAAAAGAGATGGAGATTGGTAATTGACTACAGAGGAATTAATAAAAAACTCGTAGCAGATAAATTTCCACTCCCTAGAATAGACGATATTCTAGACCAACTGGGCAGAGCCAAATTCTTTTCTTGCCTTGACTTAATGTCAGGTTTCCATCAAATTGAATTAGAGGAAGACTCCAGGGACGTAACATCTTTCTCAACGGATAAGGGTTCGTTTCGATTCAAACGATTACCCTACGGTATAAAAATTGCTCCAAACTCATTTCAGCGAATGATGTCGCTAGCTTTTTCGGGATTATCATCCGAACAAGCATTTCTTTATATGGATGATTTAGTAGTAATTGGTTGATCCGAACAACACATGTTGAAAAATTTAAGAGATGTTTTCGAAACTTGTCGAAAGTATAACCTAAAATTACATCCAGACAAATGTACCTTTTTCTGTAACGAGGTCACATTTTTGGGACACAGGTGTACGGATAAAGGCATATTGCCTGATGATGGGAAATTTTCTATAATTTTAAATTACCCAACACCAAAGAATGGTGATGAAGCTAAACGCTTCGTAGCCTTCTGCAACTATTATCGGAGATTTATTCCTAATTTTGCCGAACATTCAAGGCACATAACAAGACTATGTCGAAAAAACATACCATTCGAATGGAATAATGATTGCGAGAAAGCATTCAACTATCTCAAAAACCAATTATTAAATCCAACAATTTTGCAGTATCCTGACTTTGAAAAAGAATTCTGCATAACAACAGATGCAAGCAAATTCGCTTGTGGTGCAGTTTTAAGTCAGCAATACTTTGATAAGCAGCTACCTGTGGCTTATGCTTCACGATCCTTTACGAAGGGCGAAAGTAATAAGTCTACAATTGAACAGGAATTAGCGGCAATACATTGGGCAATAAAATATTTTAGACCATATATTTATGGACGTAAATTTTTGGTCCGAAGTGACCACCGTCCCTTAACATATCTATTTTCAATGAAAAATCCTTCGTCAAAACTAACGAGGATGAGATTGGATCTGGAAGAATATGATTTTACAGTGGAGTATATCAGGGGTAAGGAAAATTGTGCAGCAGACGCACTGTCCCGACAAGGATTTGAGGACATACGAAATACCAATAATGGTAACAAAATACTGAAGGTAACTACAAGACTTCAGTCTGCCAAAAATTTGGACAAAGTGACCGCTAATAAACCAAACACAAAATCGGAAAATATCCGGGTACATGAGGCCATAAATGCCCATGAGTACAATAAAAGTACAAGACTGTATTTTGCTAAGGATAAACTATTTATCCAAAAAGGAAAAACCAAGATTTTTCAATTCGAGTCACGAGATTTTATTACTAATGGAATAGTGAATTTAGATCATTTTTTTCCAAAGCTTGAAAAAGTAGCTGGTAATCTTAAAATCACGACTCTCCGCATGTCTTTGAATGATGCGTTGTTCGCGAACGTAAAATTAAACCACTTCAAGAAAGTAGGTAATGAAAAACTTCAGAAGTTAAACATAGTACTCGTACCACCACTTATTAAAATCGAAACGGATTCCGAAAAATTTAAAATAATGGAAATGTATCATAACAATCCATTGTTTGGAGGTCACCCTGGCATTACAAGAATGCTCAGGAAGATAAGATTGCAATACCACTGGAAGAACATGACAAGAGATATAACTCGTTATGTGAAATCCTGTGCTGAGTGCCAAAAGAACAAGTCATTGCCAAAAACAAGGGAACCAATGATTGAAACTAAAACGCCAACGCGCGCATTTGACACAATTGTCATAGACACAATTGGTCCCTTCATGAGATCTAATAATGGTAATGAATACGCTGTAACGATAATATGCGACTTAACTAAATACTTAGTTACTGTCCCAATTCCAAACAAATCAGCTCGAACGGTCGCCAAAGCGATTTTCGAAGGTTTTGTTTTAATTTATGGACCCATGCGGAAAATGATTTCTGATATGGGAACAGAATATAAAAATCAGACCATAATGGAATTATGTCAATTGTTGAATATCGACTTCGTCACTTCAACAGCCTATCATCATCAAACACTGGGTACCATAGAACGATCCCATAGAACATTCAATGAGTACGTACGTTCGTACATATCCTCGGATAGAACTGATTGGGATGAATGGTTAGCTTACTTCACGTATTGCTTTAATACAACACCTTCAACAGTACATAATTACTGTCCATATGAACTAGTCTTTGGTAAAATACCACCATCCATAGACGCTTTAAAGTCGGATAAAATTAGTCCACTTTATAACATAGACTCATATGAGAAAGAAGTGAAGTATAGACTCCAGACAGCACAGAAGAGGGCTGCATTGATGCTCGAAAAGGCAAAATTGACCAACAAAGGCCTATATGATGAGTCAACAAGGCCGATAAGCGTAAATATTGGAGATCTAGTTCTTTTGGAGGACAATGCCGGTCATAAATTAGAACCACTCTTTAAGGGTCCCTTTGAGATCAAAGAAGTGGATGACCATGGCAATTGTTTATTAGCAATCGACGATACAAGGATTATGAAAGTCCATAAAAATCGTCTAAGAAAATTTCAATTGTAAATATTGTAAATTATTTAATTAAATTCTATTATATTTTTATACATTATAAAAAAAAAAAAATCTAGAATAAAAATTTTTTTTTAATAAAATTACAACTTAAATTTAAAATTCTAAACTTTTTAAAAAATTAAAAATAATGATTAAATTATAATTTTTACATTAAAAAAAAAAAAAAAAATTAAAGAGATAACAAATAATTAACAAATAAATAAAATAAAAGAAAAATATTTAATTTTTTTAAAAATAAAATGTTAAAATAAATATTAAATAAAATAGAACTATAATATATAAATTAATTTTTAAACTAAAATTAATTTTTATTTAACTAAGTTATATAAAAAGATTGATCAATTAGCTACTGATCAATCTTTTTCCCAAAAAAAGGAGGTGTAGTGTGATTAATAAGTCAACATTGTCGTGCAATAGCAATCACTGTCATAAACTTGACACTTAATTGTGATTGGCTAAAAGCCGTACTTTTTTGGTTGATTAATCTGACACCTTCATAATATGAACCGTGGGAACCACTCATTTGATGGTTACCCACAAAATATAATTAAGGTAAATTTAAAGTAGAATAAATAATAATAAAGCAGTCGCTCAGTAGAGCTAAAAACATAAAGTAATATCTTTTATTTAAATTATTCATTAAATTTTAATTTATAAATTTTTTTCCAATTTTGGCCATTTTGAGCCAGGAGCCCAAACTTTGACCAATTTGAGCAGCATCGTAGGGTTAATCGATTTTGCTCAAATATTCAGAATTTACTTTTTAGACACCGTTTCACGCTTTTAGGGGTTGTGAGCAGCATAAATCGACAAAGTGCAATATAAGGACACCCTAATGTATATGAATGCCGTGTTGGTTACGTATGTCAAAAACATATGGCACGTTTTTAATTGTTCTATAAGTGCACCAACGTGCTTACATTACGCTACGGTCCGTTACGGATACAGCAACGTTCGCATAACTAAAGCTTAACACTTTCCCACGTTCATGGAAAAGAAATTCCACTCATGCACAATCATTCACGAGAATTTGTTCTATTGACAAATTGGGCAAATTCAGATATTTTTGTTACAATTCCACTTACACACACTTACTCACGTTAAAATTTAACTCACACACATTCAATAACAAAGAATTTTTTTCTACTCACACACGTGAGTAAAATTGGATGTCGTCCACAATTACGCGTGAATCACGCAAAACTCTACTCACGTGCCCACCTGTAACTCTAAGTTTAAAGTAAATCCGATGCAAAAATGGCAAACAGCTTATTATATTCTTAGTTTTATACAATTTGTACAACGATTTCAATGAGTATAACTCTGGAACAGTGAGAGGAAACTAAAATATTTTTTTAACAAAATTATTAAGAATTGATTAGTTTTTTAAACTGCATAATTAGTTTTTTTTTTTAATTTTAGTTAAAATTTTAAAAGTTATAAAGTTAATGAAAATGAAAATTATTCAAGTTCGAGGCCATACTCTAAATTTCTTCATTAGGATATTGTCCTAACAAATAATCTGTAGAGTTTTTTGTTTTCAAATTTATTATTTGACCCTTTCAGGAATGTGTTGATAGGTCTATTTCGGGAATTTCTAGGTTCCCATCATCAGAACACGTTTTGAAAGCGGTTACAATCTCATGCCAAACATCAAACATTCATATAAACTAGTTTACTCACTACATGAGAACTAATATATGAGCTCAAAGTTAAAGATTATTATTTTTTGATCCATGGTTATCATCTTTAATTTCAAACTCATATATTAGTTATCATGTAGTGAGTAAACTAGTTTATATAAGGTGTAATTTTATGTGGCATCGTTTAAAAATAAATATAGGAAAAATTTTGTATATATAAACATACATAAACATATGTATTCACATATAATAGCATGAGTTATGTTATCACATAAAAACCCACCGAAACCTCTAAGGCAACAGTAAAATAACATATTTTAAGTTCTACTTTTGCCAACATCTATTATTTTAATTTCTATTTTTTTATTATTAAAACAACAACATATTTTATTTTAAGTTATATTTTTTTTATTAAACAAAATACATTATTTTAGGTCACACTTTTATCAAAACAACAACAACATATTTTATTTGTAGTTATTTTTTTTTTATTAATACAACACCAACATATTGCAACACTTAGGGCCATTATTACAGCTTGCCAATAGCTAAAGTTCGGATGTTATCTGACAGATAATTAGTTTTTCGTTATTATAAGTATACTTTAAGCTAAAATTTAACGATCAGATAAAGGGAAGATATTGTTGCCTTTAACTTTAAACGTAAGGTTTGTGTGTTTAAAGTTGCCACATTTTCTGCTCTATAAAGAAGAAGAAGAAAATACCGAATTTCACAAATTATTGTTTGTTTGTAAACAAATAAATAAAAGTTCGTTGCCACTACGTATTTTTATAAACCAATTCATAAACCAATAATCGGTTTTTAGTTTGGTGCTGCCAGATTATCAAATATATCAATTTTATTTTATTGGGAAGTTGTAATAACGAAAAACATTATAGCTCACTTTATTCCTCATTTTAGCTAAAGTTACTTTTTACTAACATTTACTTTAAAGCAGTGATCGGCACTCATAGCACTCAGGAACCGAACACAATCGGCTATTTACACGTACACAACACGAATATCAACAAAACTCACAGCTAAGAGCACAAGAAATACTATTATTTCTTTTAGTCGTATGTTCGCTATCAACCAAGTAGGTCTATGCCGCTTTGTTGAAGAAATAAAGTACACTCTTAAAATTTTAGAGAATTGAAATTATTGAATTTATTTTTTTTTATTTATTTATTCATTCATTTATTTTGTTAACAAAAATAATGTTTATTAATAATCATAATCCTAACAAGGCAATATAGCAACCAAATAAAACTATGGTGATATCTAATGGAATACTTTTTAAGAACAAATAATTTAAGTACACAAAATGAAATATGTTTTTTATGATTAATATTTGTAATTTTTATTTTGAACTAATTTTACTTTTTTTAATAGAGAAAAAAAAGAACATGAATTATTTTAATTTTTTTAATTCAATGAATACAAATATCGACTTATCGATAATTTATTTCATTACTTATTAATTTTTTCTAATTATTTATTTATTCATTTATTCAATATATTTTGTATAGGAAGAGTAATTCATTCATTCATTTATTTATTCAATTATTCAATCATTCATTCATTTATTCATTCATTCAATCAATCAGTCTAAATATTAATAAACAATTTTTCTAAATCGGATGAGAAGTTTCGGAGATTACCTCCTACAAACAATAATAGTATTACCTCTTTCTAATATTAGTATAGATTAGTAAAGAAAAAAAAACTTATTTCTTAAAGTGTACAACACCAATACATTCATATTCTCTCTTTCTGCCGACCACTGCTTTAAAGGCAAGTTGTAATAATGGCCCTTATTTGTTTTGCTTACTTCCTACAAACAAACCTAAATTCCACACTATTTTCTGCACACTCAGTGACATTCAAAAATTAAGTAGAATTTTGTCTGTAGAAAATTAATGGGTCGATTATGGATAGCAACCGAACTTCAGTTGCGTTGCCAGTTGGCAACGCAACTGAAATGAAAATTGGTATTATGTACGGCAACCTGCGCCAGTTGCCAAAAAGTTATCGATAATCTTATTTTGACAGTTCAGCAACTGAAAAAATGTAAACAAATAAAATAGAAGGTTCACAAATGTGAATTTGTATAAAAAATATATTAATAAAAGTGTTGTGTAAAAAAAATATTTAATTAAAAATGTATGCAAATGAGTATTTTTCGAGTTGTTGGACCAACAGCTCAAATTGCTTTCGGGTTGTGATTTTTACCATTTTAAAATCTACAGGTACAAACAAAATTATTTCAAATATTTGTTATATGAAATATATGATGTAAAATATGTATAAAATATTATTTATATCTATATTACAAATAATTTAACAATAAAATATACTTAATTTTTAATGTTCCCGCCTTTTTTGTTGCTAAAAATTCTACAGCAACCAGAACTTTTCGGTTGCCAATATAATCACTATTTGGCAACTGAGGATGCCAGATTCAGTTGCCATACGTAATATGTATTTGGCAACTGGCAACGCAACTGAAGTTCGGTTGCTATCCATAATCGACCCATAAGTTTACTCATTTAATCTCGTTTGTATTTAATTAAGGTAATATGGAAAAATAAAATTAATGTTGTACTGATATTCAAAGAAAGAACTTTGTTTTTATTAATTTGTGAAAAAGACAATTTATTTTTCGTGTGTTATTGTGATGTGATATAGAAAGTTAACTCATGCAATAACATATACAGTGCATTCGCGATAATATGAACTAATTAAAACCAAGCCAGTTCACTCACTTTTGCACGATTGTTCATATTTGCGAATGGCATAATTTACCTTTAAAAACGTTTTTTCCAATAAAAATAAAAGTTTCTTATGTTAAATTTTTTATTTATTGGATTTAAAAAAAAAAAACTATTAATTTTTGAAAAAGAAACAAAATTTAAAAGTTACTTGTTTAAAAAAGTTATAGTTTAAAAGTTACACTTGCACCTTTTCCCAAATGTTCTAAAATTTCTGCTTTTTCTTTTAAAGTTAAAATCTTTTGCTTATTTAATGCATTTTAAAGAACTTTTCGCGTTAAATTTATATTCACAAAACGAACAAGGAATTCTAGCTGAATCTGAGCACTAACTAAAACATGTATGTTAGAAATTTTGATTGACAGGTGAAGACAATTTAAAAGCAAACAGCTAGGGAAATTCCCAAATTATAATGCAGTTGAATAAAAATGTAACCACTACCCTGTTGATTTAGATTTAAACACTGCGATGTTGATAAATAAAATATAATAAATATAATATATATAAGGGGGTTCATATTTTCGAGAGTGCACTGTATATTTATATAAAATGATGCATAATTATATGTAAACGTTTTTACTCGGGTAGATATAATTCGATATAAGGAATTGTTGAAAACAACTATGAACTGTATTAACTTTTATTAAATTATATCTATTCCATACAGTTCGCATTAAGACAAAATTCGGATGATATTGTATCTAACAGATATACATCACATTGTACAAAATTGGTTTTAATTGCATCGAATTACATCTAATTCGATACAATCGTATCGAAATTATATGTTCTCATTTGTACACATATATTTTGTTTATTTGCATATATATAAAATATATTTTGTTTATTTGCATTAAAAATCCTCTTACAGTAGTAGTATTTACTAGGGTGATCGAGTTGGTTTTTTAGACCCTCCATCCCATAGTGCAGGAGGGTATATTCACTTTGTCAAATGTTTGTAATTCTTTTAAAAAAATTCTGGGACCCCATAAACTATATATATTCTTGATCAGCATGAATAGAGAAGTCGATATAGCCATGTCCGTCTGTCCGTCTGTCCGTCTGTCCGTCCGTCTGTCTGTGGAAACACAAAAGACTCCGCCAATACAGAAGAGGTGCTGCTAATTTTCAGTCAAATTGTTTGTTGATATCATGAGCAGTTTTCTAGTGAAAATGATCAAAATCGGTTAACGCGTTCAAAAGTTGTGAGTGAAAATGTGGGAAGACCTCTAAAAATTTTAAAGCAAATTTTAAATTATACTATTTATTTCATCATACATACATACGTACATTCAATGCTTATACACAATATACGCAAGCAGGGATGGCTGTCAATATCGCTGAAATACCGTCCATATTCTAACACCTTTCAACTGACTATCGTTATCCCAAAAATACCGTTACCGAAATAATTGAAATACCGTTATCCGTAAAATACCGTTATTCGTAAAATACCGTTATCCGTAAAATACCGTTACCGATATAATTAAAAAATCAATATCTTAAAATACCGTTACCGAAATAATTGAAATACCATTATCCGTAAAATATCGTTACCGATGTAATTAAAATATCAATACCATAAAAATACCGTTACCGAAATAATCTACCAATATCTGAAAAAAAAACTTCTTTAAATAAATATATATATTTTCCCAAAGTGTGGTCATAAACTAGAAAGTCATTGCTTAAATACCGTTACCGATATTCTTGAAATACCGTTATCCGTAAAATACCGTTACCTTAAAATACCGTTAACGAAATAATCTAACAAGATCTGAACAAAAAAACTTCTGTAAATAGATATATTTTCCCAAAGTATGATCATAAACTAGACAGTCATTTAAACTCGGGCATAATGCGGTTAAAAATTGTGGTGTGCATTAACATTACCTGAATAACTAAAATAACGTTATCCTTAAAATGCCGTTACCAAAATAATTGAAAAATCTTTTTCCCTAAAATAAAGTTACCGAAATATCTAAAATATCGTTACCGCTAAAATACCGTTAGCGAAATAAATAAAATACCGTTAACGCTAAAATACCGCTAACGCTAATATCCCGTTACCGAAATAACTGAAGTATAGTTTCCCCTAAAATACCGTTACCGAAATAAAAGAAAATACCGTTACTACGGCCGATAACCACATAGAATCGGTTACCATCCATGGTCATGATCAACACTTAAAAACAAAAAAAACCCACAAAATATTGTTGTTTTTTTTGTTTTGTTTTGTAATACAGTATGTATGTACGTATGTTAAGTAGCAATCGCATGCAGAGTTGCCAGGTTTGACGATTTGTCGTCATTTTGATGATATTTAATACCCAAAATAACTAAATGACTATTTGATGACTTTTGCTTCCAAAATGACGATTTTTTGACAATCCTTATTAATATTATAAAAATGACTGTTGGTTTGTTTGTTTGTTTGTTTGTGTGAGCATCACGTCCAAACGCCTGAACCGATTTTATTCAAATTTGACACATAGATAGTGGGCGGTCTGGAAGGAACTATAGGCTATATGAAATTTTTATATGATGGGCGTGGCACTTTTACGCCCACTTTTTCACTATTTTCGATATGGCTTTACCGATGCTATTGATATTTGGTACCCAGAAAGAGATATCACAGATAAGCACTTTAAGTTATACAAAATTTAGATATTGTGGGCGTGGCACATTTACGCCCACTTTTTCGCTATATTCGATACGATTTTATTCAAATTTGACACATAGATAGTGGGTGGTCTGGAAGGAACTATAGGCTTTATGAAATTTTTATATGATGGGCGTGGCACTTTTACGCCCACATCTTCACTATCTTCTATATGGCTGAACAGATTTTATTGAAATTTGGTACACAGATATTGGGATGACTCATAACCACTATTTGCTATAATAGATTAAGACATGGTGGGCGTGGCAGTTTTACGCCCACTTTTTGTTATCTTTTATATGGCTTACAGATTTTATTCAAATTTGACACATAGACAGTGGACGGTCTGGAAGGGACTATAGGCTATATTAAATTTTTATATGATTGGCGTGGCACTTTTACGCTCACCTTTCACTATTTTCGATTTGGCTTTACCGATGCAATTGATATTTGGTACCCAGAAAGAGATATCACAGATAAGCACTTTAAGTTATATAAAATTTAGATATTGTGGGCGTGGCACATTTACGCCCACTTTTTCGCTGTATTCGATACGATTTTATTCAAATTTGACACATAGATAGTGGGCGGTCTGGAAGGAACTATAGGCTATATGAAATTTTTATATGATGGGCGTGGCACTTTTACGCCCACTTTTTCACTATTTTCGATATGGCTTTACCGATGCAATTGATATTTGGTACCCAGAAAGAGATGTCACAGATAAGCACTTTAAGTTATATCAAATTTAGATATTGTGGGCGTGGCACTTTTTCGCCCACATCTTCACTATATTCTATATGGCTGAACAGATTTTATTGAAATTTGGTACACAGATATTGGGATGACTCATAAGCACTGTTTGCTATAATAGATTAAGACTTGGTGGGCGTGGCAGTTTTACGCCCACTTTTTGTTATCTTTTATATGGCTTAAAGGATTTTATTAAATTTTGGTACACAGATAGTGGGCAAACTGAAAAGTTATCCATCATCCCAAAAACTAGGTCTAAGGCACGCTAACAACGTAGCGGGCAAAGCCCGCTAGTAATTTAATATGTCAGCAAGATCTACCTATTTATCATTCTCATAAAATCGCCGGCTCGATTATTAAATTTATATTATTTCGTTAAAAATTGAAAGCAAAAACATTGTTTTTTGATCGATAGCTAGCTTTTATATGCTAATATGATGTGAAATACAATTTTGCAAAAATGCAAATCCTAGAATTGAATAAAACTTAATCCTAACCGCATTTATTTTTTTATAAATTCATTAAGGGTTTAGCTTAATTTAGTTTCTGTGTTTATATGTTTAGAACATTTTTTTAAATTTTTATAAAATTTAATTGGAGTTAGATTTAAATAAAAATTAAAAAATTTTCATGTTAAAACACAAGGCATGGACTTTTTTGGCGAAACAAACAGATCTCTAGCCCGAATATATTTCATGTTGAAAGATGATATATATACAACTTTAAATGAAACAAAATAAATCCGGTGCTTAAAAAACTGGCCTAATAATATAAATAAAGTGCCAAAATTTAATAATTAAAAAATATAACATTAAATTTGTTCGATAACACAAAAATTTGTACAAGTTTTTACTGGAAGGTGTTCGTTTAGACAAATACGCAGTAAGAACTGGTAAAAAGAGAGAGTAAAGTGACAGTTTGATGCCAAAGAACTTACAAGTTTTTACTGGATACATTTTTGCCAGTAAGAATTTGTAAGATGAAAAAAACATATGACTAAAAAAATATGCTTGTATTTTTAGTAACCAAAAACAAAAATTAAATTAAATTTTAATTGTTTATGGATTGAAAGTGAAAATTATTAAATAATTAACTATGGAAGAAGTTAAAAAACATTTAAATTATTTTTGGTCGATAATTTCAATTAGCTTTTTCCTTTTCCATAATGACCAGTTGATTTTTTTTTTTTATATTTAAAACGAGCAGTTTTATCTAATTTAATAATTCCTACAAATTTTCCGTTCGTTTACTTTTTTGTAAATTTGTCTGACTATTTGTAATTTTGTTACTGAGTAGTTTTTACTGAACTTTACAGGAAAAGTAATCGAACAGACTTATTGTTAAAGAATTTCCAAATTTTGTAAAAGAATTTAATATTTAAAAAGTTGTGCCACTGAAATGTTATTCAGAGAATTATGCAGATATAAGTGATTAACAGTTCAAGTGGTAAAATTTGTTTGATTTAAAGTTGTATTTATTTGATCTTTCAACATTATATTTTTGTTATTTTATTAATTAATAATCATATAATTACAAGTTATATACTATTACCCTAACCGAGCACTAGCTACTATGGCCTTCGGCGCGTTGTAGGCAAAACAGATCAGTGCCTCTGGTGGGAATCGAACCCACGACCTCCGCACTGATAAGCTACCAACTAGCTTACTGGGGCACACTGTTTCAACATTTTATTAATATGAATATCGTTGTAATATATAATTCGAAGTTTAAACCAAAGAGAAGTGTCAAAAATCGTGTTATATTACAACGATAACACGTTAACATTTGAAATGTGAATAACATTATTGTATTTTATTTTTTATTAAAACTTTATCCCTCTTCTAACAAATATATTTTATTTTGACGATTTTTCAAAATATGATGACGATTTTGACTATTTTTTCTAGAAAATTTGTCGTTTTTATGCTTTGCAAACCTGGCAACACTGGTTATGAGTGCAAATGCGAGAAGCTTTCGAAAAATTGTTAAGCTAATTTATAAAGTATGCTTTTGTTTTCCATATACCAGGCTTGCCATATACCTTTTTTTGTTAACCCCAACAAATCAAAAAATCACCAATTAGAAAAAAGGTAGAACAAAATAGTTTAGTTAAAATTCTTTATTTATTTGACTGCATTAACCGGAGTTGCCAGACACATTAATCGTTATCAGATCAAAAAAATATCCAGGAACAAAATCCCCGAATCCAACAATGTAAATTCATAACTTTTTTTCGTACACTATTTTTACTTATTTTCATTCTCAACCTTTAATAAATTTGCAAGGAAACTCTTACACTCTAATTACATTTATTAAAAACCCCATTAAATTTGAAGGACATTCACTTTCAGAACTTTTTTATTTAAGACATATAAGGTGCATACTTCATCTTAAAATCTTTTGATTATATGCATTTGTTTTCCTTAAAAGCCCTAATTTTTATTTGATACATACAAAAATAATCTAAATTAAAGTATTGATGTGTAAAAACCAATCGAATTTTGGGAAAATTTCTTAGGGTTCTTATTCTAGGAGTCGTAAACGAGAATTGCACAAGCAGCTAAGCTGAAAAACAATAATTTGAAATACCAGTTTCTTTAATTTTTTGTGTCTCCAAAACACCCTAAACACTCGAAAGATTTTCTTTTATAATTTTTGACAAACTTAGTTTCATTTGACCGGTTTACTTATGTGATGTATAGTATAAACACATGTGCTGTAATGTAAACTGGCATTTCATAATTATTTCAATATGTATGTCCCCGCAAGCGTATTTTTGTTCCCTTAAAATTATCTAAAATTATTCGAAACTGTTTTTATGCGTTTGTATTCATTGTATCTCTTCTAGCGATCCAAAAATATATTTTAGTAACTTTCTTTCATTATTATATAGGCAAAGAGACAAACAACAGGCGAATTTTACAACAGTTTTTTTAACATAAGGAACTTTAAAAATATATATATTTTTCACGACACGTTCTTCTTTTGGTAATCAGAATAAACTTTGAATACCAACTGTTATAAGCATGCACAATTTCAGATTCATTTTAGTAAACTTTAATTAAACGTTTTTTCTTTTGAAACATCCCAAATACATTAATCAATCAACAACATTATTTTTGTTATTTTTACAAACAATATAGATATTAATATTGTTTGCACTTTCCCTGGTTTATGAAAAAACCGAGATGGAGGGTATCCAAAAATTCGTCATAGCCGAATTTAATCTTTTTTTATACCAAATTCGGCACATCGGACTTTAATGCTTCCACTTGTTTTAAAATCGGTTTCAAACGGTTTTTTTGTGCGTTGTCGGTTTTGGATTTTCAAAAAAGTTAAATTTTCGATTATCGAATAAACCGATTTTTTTTTTGCTGTCGCAAGCCCGATTTTTTCTAAACTGTTCAATATATTAGAAACCTTAAATTTACAAAATTCATTGAGAAAAACGAAACGTTCTGAAAATGTTTTCTTTGAAATCAGTATTTTTATTAAGCGAGCTCCTTTTAACTTAAAACTTACTTATATAAAAAAACTTTAAAAAATTTCATAACCTCAAAATTATTAATTTTCTGTGTCATTTTTTAATTCTTCCAGTGTTATTATTCTTTCATTTTATATTTGGCTATATTAACAAATACATGCTATAAACACATAGACCACAGCAGACTGCAGAGCTACACGACTGCAAATGCCGTTGACTGCAATCGTCGCCGTGTGGTCAGCTACTTATTATTTTGGAAACGACAGCAGCATAGTAAACAGCTGATCACGATTCAATTTAAAAATATCAACAGCTGTTTTTTATACAAATCAGGGATGTTAAAGTTGGTACAATTGTACTTTTTTTGGTACATTTTGACCTTCTAAAGAACCGTGGTACTACCGCGACTCATTTGGTACAATTTAAAAATTTTTAATTTTTCCCTTTTTTGAATTTTTAGTATAGCAAACAAATTGTTATTGTGTCCTTTTTCATTGCATTTATTCGTTTTATGTAATGAGCTCTTAAAATATATGCTACTATATCCTCCAGATTTTACGATTTATCATCATTTTAAGGATTTTGAAGAATAAAGTTGGCAATTTTTTTTTTTTTTAATATCGATTAAAAATTTACGATTTTTTACAAAATTTATCTGGCAGCTCTTACATATATTGACACTTGTTGCAGCCAACTTCACTTTTATTTTGAATTTATTAAAATTCTGAAGAAGTGAAAATTGATATATAGATATGGCATCACTTATAACATATGGGAAAACAGTGGACATTAGAGTGAGGTGAGTTTCTAAAAATAGAACTGTTGTGTTGTTGGAGTTGTACTTCTGAGATTATGTATGCAAGAACAAAAACACCGTGTATTGAATAAAACTAGTTTTAATCACAACAAAACTCGACCTAACTATAGCTCAGAGGGCTAAAGCGCTCTGTCTAACGTGTAGTGCGAGTGCATGTGGCATTAGAAATCAGTTTATCTATACCACGGTCAGTGATTGCACAGAAAAATTTCATATAGACGCAATCGAACAAATAAAAACATAACAAATATTACATTATTCAAAAATTCAAAAAAACAGGGTCACTGACGAACGTTCAATACCAGAAACTGCGCAGTCTGATTCAGAAAAAATTGAATATTTGCAATGTAGTTATGATTTTTAGAAAATACACTCATTCTTCTCTACCACGCCTTTCACAATTAAATTAAATAAAATTGCATATTAATTATAGTATTAACTGCAATTGTCTGAAAAAGACGTTAAAATTCAAACTCAAACGAAAATTAAATTATTGTTAAAGAAATGAAAGAAAATTCCAAACAATCTTATATATGTTTAATTTAGAACGAGCTCTCAACCTCCGTATATTTACAAAAAAAAAGCAAATCAAACATATTAGCTAGGTTAATACTAGTATTTCGATCTGGTTAAAGATCTCATCAGAACCCAATGTTTTAGAAAAGTTATAGCCTCCATAATAGGCAAACAAAAAACTGATTAATCATTAATTTTGCTCCATTCTTGTCTTCTAAGTAAAAATATTACTTGAGCCAGAGTAAAAACTAAAATTTTTTTAACTGAAGTCGTTAAAAAATTAAAACGTTTGTAGTTTTTGGTCGGTAGTAGCTAATTTTCAAAATGAACTGAATGTCAATATGTTATTTTAAATTTATTTTCATCGGGATAAACATTAATTGCATTTATAGTAATTAAATGTGCTAAAGTCCCAAAACTTATTTAACAAATTGTGAAAAGCAATCTGCTGTAGGCTTGTCCCTATCCGGATTTCATTCCTGCCCAAGGAAATCTTCAGGGGACTTTGTTATTAGAATTTCTAGAGATATTTGTTATGCTAAATTACAAACTCAATGAGAATTTCTTGTCCTCGTCTAGGAGCGTGATTCAAAATTTAAAATATCAAAGAAAAAGCAAAAACAACAACAAAATATTATCACAATTGGCTTTGTCACCTTCCAAATACTACTCTGTTTTTTTGACAGACCTAGCAATGTAGTGACGTTTATTCAAGTAAATCAACAATAGAAAATCATATGTTTTCTATTAGTGTCAGTTACATTTAAATTTGCACAAGCACCTGCATATTTGTTATTTTAAATTTATTTTCATCGGGATAAACATTAATTGCATTTATAGTAATTAAATGTGCTAAAGTCCCAAAACTTATTTAACAAATTGTGAAAAGCAATCTGCTGTAGGCTTGTCCCTATCCGGATTTCATTCCTGCCCAAGGAAATCTTCAGGGGACTTTGTTATTAGAATTTCTAGAGATATTTGTTATGCTAAATTACAAACTCAATGAGAATTTCTTGTCCTCGTCTAGGAGCGTGATTCAAAATTTAAAATATCAAAGAAAAAGCAAAAACAACAACAAAATATTATCACAATTGGCTTTGTCACCTTCCAAATACTACTCTGTTTTTTTGACAGACCTAGCAATGTAGTGACGTTTATTCAAGTAAATCAACAATAGAAAATCATATGTTTTCTATTAGTGTCAGTTACATTTAAATTTGCACAAGCACCTGCATATTTGTTATTTTAAATTTATTTTCATCGGGATAAACATTAATTGCATTTATAGTAATTAAATGTGCTAAAGTCCCAAAACTTATTTAACAAATTGTGAAAAGCAATCTGCTGTAGGCTTGTCCCTATCCGGATTTCATTCCTGCCCAAGGAAATCTTCAGGGGACTTTGTTATTAGAATTTCTAGAGATATTTGTTATGCTAAATTACAAACTCAATGAGAATTTCTTGTCCTCGTCTAGGAGCGTGATTCAAAATTTAAAATATCAAAGAAAAAGCAAAAACAACAACAAAATATTATCACAATTGGCTTTGTCACCTTCCAAATACTACTCTGTTTTTTTGACAGACCTAGCAATGTAGTGACGTTTATTCAAGTAAATCAACAATAGAAAATCATATGTTTTCTATTAGTGTCAGTTACATTTAAATTTGCACAAGCACCTGCATATTTGTTATTTTAAATTTATTTTCATCGGGATAAACATTAATTGCATTTATAGTAATTAAATGTGCTAAAGTCCCAAAACTTATTTAACAAATTGTGAAAAGCAATCTGCTGTAGGCTTGTCCCTATCCGGATTTCATTCCTGCCCAAGGAAATCTTCAGGGGACTTTGTTATTAGAATTTCTAGAGATATTTGTTATGCTAAATTACAAACTCAATGAGAATTTCTTGTCCTCGTCTAGGAGCGTGATTCAAAATTTAAAATATCAAAGAAAAAGCAAAAACAACAACAAAATATTATCACAATTGGCTTTGTCACCTTCCAAATACTACTCTGTTTTTTTGACAGACCTAGCAATGTAGTGACGTTTATTCAAGTAAATCAACAATAGAAAATCATATGTTTTCTATTAGTGTCAGTTACATTTAAATTTGCACAAGCACCTGCATATTTGTTATTTTAAATTTATTTTCATCGGGATAAACATTAATTGCATTTATAGTAATTAAATGTGCTAAAGTCCCAAAACTTATTTAACAAATTGTGAAAAGCAATCTGCTGTATGCAGATATGTTTCCTGACATTTCTAGTCGTTGCTGGAATTTTATCCATTCCACACTGGTCTGCAAATGTGGAAAGAGTTTTTTTCTTTTCAAAATATAATAAAAACTAAGGAAAGAAACAGACTACATTAGCCAACATTATCAAGTCTCATACAGACTAAGGATTGGTTAAGAGCGACAAATTTATGCTGCTATGATGTAGAAATACCAAATAGTTTATTAACTAAACAAATAATTCCATGATTTGGTCTCATATATTCATAAGACTTTTTTATGCCTTATTTTATTCATACATATAATGTATGTTATTGGAAGGTTTTGTTTTTTTTTTCTGTACAAGAGAATTTTTATGTATTTTTTTTTTTGTTGTTTTAATAAATTTAAAAAAAAATGGTACCGTCAACGTCCAAAAAGTACAATTTTTTTGGATGTTGGTACAAAATTGAAAACTCCAGTTAACATCCCTGATACAAATGCATTTTTGTTTCAGTAGTGCCAATTACATCTTTTTTTTCTTTATTAAAATAGAACAACATGCTTGGTTGTAGACACGTATATAAAGTTCACTTAAAAATACAATTACTTATTTATAATACATTATTATAACGTGAAAATAAATTTATATAACCCCTCTTGAATATTAATGCAATTATACCATTTGATGTTGCGACGTTTTTTGTGTTTAACAAAATAAAATATTTTTAAGCACTAATTTGTTACATATTTTGTTTTATTGTCAACACTATTTTTGTTTTGCAGCCAACAAAAATAGAAATTAACCTAAGTTGACTACAGCGGCAAAAGTAGTCGGGAAGCCGTGTAGTTGTGTTGGTGCCAAAATAATCGTTTTCATATAAACGTGTGTATTTTATTTTTGACAGGCTGTAGTCGTGTATCTGCAGTCGTCTATGTGTTTATAGCAACAACCAAAAAAAAATTAGGTTTTGTTTTTCAAACAATTTTTGTTTATACATACAAATTTTTACATTAAAATAAGTTTTATTTGAGTCGTTATCAATAATTGGCGGTTCTTAATAAGTTTCTTTAAATGCAAAAGATGTATATCATACAATTACTTCGGAGCGCTCATAAATCAATTTTTTAAATAATTTTATCAAAATGTTTATTGTTTTTTGAAAACCATGAAAAACAATTTTCTTGCTGCTTCAATATAAATAATAGTTTTTCAAATAAAAAACTAAAATTATTCAAATTTATAAAAAAAAAAAAAAAAAACAGAAAAATACTCGGTCGTAGCAACTGTATTTGTAGCCAATTGAATGGATCAGTTGTAGCTATCGAATTTTTGGTAGTTAACCCAGAATTTCTGTTAACGCATTCGAAATGCTATTGTCGTGTCAGTTCGGTAGCAGCCAGCTGAAGCATTCGATTGGCAACGAAGTCTGTTTTCTAGGTGTAATCTTGAGTATAATTATATAACATTTAAAAACCTGTTAACCGCTTTTTTTTCAAATTCCAGAAACCGAAACGAGTTTTTTTTTAATTGTCAACTATTCGGAAAACCCGAAACCGGTTTTCGAAAAATTTCGATTAATCGATCACCCTAGTATTTACAAGAGTATTTACATTAGGATGAAATATAACTCTGTGAATCAAATTATAAATCATTCACGTCGGTAAATTATCTACCAAATCAAAAGCCTGAATGGATTTTGCAAAGTTAAGCCCTTTTTATACTATCACATTTCGATTTAGTATCGGAGTTGTATTTTGCTTTCCACATTCACAATACACAGAAAAAAATCGTTCCCAAGTAATTGATGTCATATTAACTAAAAACGTTTCTTTCTCATAAATTAAGCAAATAAAATCAGAAAAGAGTAAAAGCCTAACAAAATCTAACTAGTTTTTGCATAATATATGCAAAAAGACATTATTAATTTTCATAACATCCTGAAATAGTTTTCGACCCATAGCCGATTTCATTTTTGAATATTTCTAAAACTAATTAAGAGAAACAAACGAAACTTTATGTATTAGAAATTTTTAATTTTGCATCAGAAAAACGTTGTTTTAATATTTTGTTTTCTTTTTTTAAAGTGCCTTTTAAAAACTTACATTTTCCTACCTCTGGGTCGATATTGACCCTGTTCTTTGTCATGTTGTATTTCATCGTCCCATTAAAATAAAATTAAATAGACTAATGGGAATGTACCAATGAAGAAAATGAAAATGAATGAAAATGAATGAAAAAAGTAAATTTAATTGAATTCGGGTCATAATTATTCATAATTGTCACACATAGAAAATTTTTCATAACTGCTGTTTTTGCTTAAGTCGGCACTTTTGGGATTATCTTTCTAAGTCTAAGTTTCCTACTGCCATAAATGGTTTTTTTTAATTAAATTATTATTGTATCAATCATATTTCACCAATAATATAATTGCTTTCATCATGTTCTATACAAAATCTCTCTTACTTTCAATTATCATATTATTGTATTGTCTACAATCATAACATACTATTATCATATTCCTCTCTCTAACTACAGCCATATTATAGTTGCGCCAACTATAAAATGATCAGTCTGTTTTTTATTAGCGTATTTGCTCTTTTAGTGTCATTCCTGTTTGAGATTTTTTAAAAAGAAGTTGTGAGAAACAGTCAGCCCCAACAAGCAACGTAGTGGTGTTTATTGTAACGGTGATTTGGAATAAGTTTGTAGTCTCAAAACGGTCTACCTTGGAAGTTTAGGCAAAAGTTATATGTTTCAAATTAAGTATAAAGTGATAAAAAAGTGATTTATTTTTTAACTGTTTGCAATTACGCAAAAAAATATTGTTGAGGAAAAAAAAATATAAAGAAATATGGAAGAAAAATTGAAAAAAATATACCTGCTTTTAAGTCTGAAGTACGAAATAATCATAATATGTTTTCAAATAATTATAATATGGTAATAAATAATTTTCGATGATCATAATATGATAACTAGAACTATAATATGGTATAAATAAAATATGATGATTGCTGCAAACATGGTTTGATCATTATACATGTATTGTGAAATTGTGTTCTTAACAATATTTTTATGCGTGCTTTTTGCTGTTATCACATGTATAGCCTGTATAACTAGCTGACAGAATATTTCACAAAGCTTATTCGACAGCGCAAAGACAATTTATATTACAACAATTATTGCATGTTAAAGCCTAAGACAATGATATATAAGTTAATATATAATCATATATGAATTCACATGTTAAATGAATATCATATATGGAACAAGACATGATATCATTCATTACCATATATGAACTTTTAGGGTTCTTTATCGTACAAACCCCAAAAATTATGTAAAAAAGTGTATCATTTAGGAATAGAGTGGTTCGAAAAAAATCATTTGTTTTAAAAAAAATTCTAAAGTATTTTTAGCTAAGAAAAATGGTGCACAAATTTTCGCTTTGTGGTAATTCAGTAAATTTTTCAAAATAGTAACTTTACTGAAACGCAATACTTTATTGATTATTGAATATCGAAAATGTTTGTAGCATTTTTCGAAGCTCAAAATACTTGTTTATTGTGTGTGTTACCTTATTAACTTTTTAAAGGTTTTCGATATATCGTACGTGCATTTAGATTACTATGTAGTTAAAGACCACTGCAAATGTAGTTAAAAACAAATGAAATTTCAGCTGAAAAAAGGACGACTTACATTTCAGTAAATTAAATATACATTGTAATTTACTTTTTACTGTTCAAAAACAAATGACAGTATGAAAATGAACGACATATGTAGTAAAATCATAATGCGGTAATTTGATTTGGTTTGTTTTTTTTTAAATGAACAACAAATGTAGTCAAAAATTAAATTTCTTCTATGTGCGCCCCGGTAGGCTAGTTGGTAGCGTGCTGGCTTATCAGTGCGGGGGTCGTGGGTTCGATTCCCACCAGAGGCACTGGTCTGTTTTCGCTACAACGCGCTGAAGGCCATAGTAGCTAGTGCTCGGTTAGGGTAATAGTATATAATTTGTAATTATATGATTATTAATTAATAAAAAAAAAAAAAAATAAAAAAAAAATTTCTTCTATAAATTACTGTTTTTTTTCACTTAAAAAAAGGTACAAGTGGATTGCCAGATCCAGATTCGGAAAAAGCTTGTCATTTGGATTAAAAAAGCCGGATTTTGCAAGAAATAAGCTGGATTTTTTTAATTTTAACGAAAATAACGTTTTGTTTTGTATCAAAAAATGTTATATTTAAAATAGATTTGCAAATTATTGGGGATATATCCATCAACAAAAAAAAAAATGTTCCGTACGTACGTACCGTTTACGAAACAGCATAAACGGAATCCGACTCCTTATACGTACCGTTACATACCAGAAATTGGATTTTAGGGAACATCGAATCTGATTCAAAGCTATCGAAAATCCGTTATTGACGACTTATACGTGTATATGTCAAATGCGTTTAAAATCCATTAAAGAGTCAGTTTAAAATTCTTTAATGCTGGACCGTTTAGCTACCGTTGTGTTAGTTTGGTCAGTATTTCAACCAATTTTGGACTGCTTTTAATTCTTCCAATAAATTACTTCTACAGTGTTTTTCTATACATATATTTATTTATGGTATGCTATGAATACTAGGGTATTCAATTTACTCGGGTTTGCTTTTGTTCGAGTAATCGAGTAACTCGATTTTGAGGTTTTTAATTTACTCGAGTAGGCGAGTAAGATTTTAAAATTGCTCGAATAACTCGAGTAACTCGAACAATTTTAATACTTTAATTTTATTTTCCAAAAACTCACATTTTTGTAAGTTTTTATATTTTATTAGTACTAATATAACATGTATATTAAAATTAACAAATTAATTAAAAATTTTAGTAAAAAGTATATCTAAAAGAGAAAAACATTTGCTAAAATCATTTATTATTGCGACAGTTTTGTCTCAGTACACGCAAAGCAAAAGCGTTATTATATCAATGAAATTCTTTATAAATATGTTGAAATCTTCATTGATTTTCTTTCAATATAACTGGTTCATAAATATGTATTAAGCTGTTTTATAAAAATATTTGTAAGGTGATCCGTTTTGTAATTTCACTCAGACTTGACACAGTTTTGTTATATTAGTGTGTTAGTACTAAACGAAAAAATAGTCCATTTTGTCCTATCATTTTGGGATTTTGAGATATGTAATTTTTCAAAAAAAAATTATAAAGAAGTTATGAAACAACTTTCATGAATATTTAAGAAGATTGTCATCATATTAATCAAAACTTCATTAATTCTATATGTAAATTTTAATATGTGGAAATTTTGCGTAGGACCGCTATGAATTTCCATATAGGGCTTCTAAAATTGGCTTGTTACAACGACATAAAAGGGACCAACAAAAAGTTTTTAGTAAATGACATTTAAAAATTCCTTTTTGAAAATATAGTATTTATATGTACTTTCTTTAGATCAAATGGCAACTAAATTAAAAAAAAAAATAATGTTTGATCCCACTTTTAACCCTCAAATCCGCACCAATAATCTTAAACACCCCAGTCTTAGAACTTGTTTTTTTAAAAAATATTTATGTTTCTTCGATATCGGAGTTTTTTGCATTTAGTTCTTCGTTTTTCGTAATATAATTTCTTTAACAGTGGTCACTTAATATAAAAATACACTAAACATTTAAATATTCACTATAACAGTCACATTATTTTATACAAGATATTAAAAAATATAAAATAGTTCATATTTTTAAATTACTCGAGTTACTCGATTAATCGACCAAAATTGTTCGAGTTATTCTTTACTCGAAATTGGCCACTTCGAATTACTCGAACAATTGTTCGACATCATTTCATCGATTAATCGAGTAACGGTTAACCGATTGAATACCCTAATGAATACTAATACAAAAGAATAGATGCGAGTTAGCTCTTGCCATTTTTAAATCGTTCCTAGAATATTTGTTATTAATGGGGCCCAAAACAATAACTCTAGAAGCCAGTCTATTTAGACTGGCTTCTAGCGATAGCTGCAGACTAAAAATGTATTTAAATAGTGGTATCAAAGAGTTTATGGGGTAAAGAAATGTCGATCACGATTTTCCTGCGAATTCGTGCTCACGAAATTTGGGTGCAGTGAATTTCCGTCACGAAAGAGAAGAAATGAATAAATAAAACAACAGTGTTTTTTTATTATTCTTAAATAAATCGGTACAAAAAACAACTTTAATAATTAAATTATTAATAAATATTTGGGTTTTTTTCTGTTCATCCCATAGTGCGGAGTGTATATTCACTTTGTCAAATGTTTGTAATTCTTTTAAAAAAATTCTGGGACCCCATAAACTACATATATTCTTGATCAGCCAATACAGAAAAGGTGTTGCTATTTTTCGAATTGCTTGTTGATATCATAAGCAGTTTTCTAGTGAAAATGATCCAAATCGGTTAACGCGTTCAAAAGTTATGAGTGAAAATGTGGGAAGACCTCTAAAAATTTTGAAGCAAATTTAAAATTTTTCTATTTATTTCATCACACATACGTAATTTCACGGATGGCTCGAAACAGTCGAACATGGATACGGGGGCGGGTGTCGTCGGACCCGGGTTTCAGCGTGCTCTGCCCATGGGCAAATATCCCTCCGTTTTTCAGGCTGAGGTCTTCGCTATCTGTATCTGTGTGGAAGAGTGTCTGCGGAGGAGGACACGGGGGGCCACGATCTACATTCTATCGTCTGGTCTGGTTAAGGAATGTGTCGTCTGGTCTGGTTAAGGAATGTATCGACTCTCTAAATCGTCTAGGACTTAACAACTCCTTGCCACTGGGCTGGGTTCCAGGCCATGAGGGGCATGAGGGCAACGAACGGGCTGACTGTTTAGCCAACTGCGGAGCTCGTCGACAATTCATTGGCCCGGAACCCTTCTGTGGCGTACCCAATGGGTATGTCAGAGAGAGGCTCAGAAGATGGAGGGAGTCGGAGTTTGGGGCCTATTGGGCCAGATCGCCTGGGCAACGACAGGCGAGGCTGTTTATATCTCCCTCTGGGGAGAGATCGCGGAAACTCTTGTCTATGACGAGGGGCGAACTAAGGACCGTAACGGGTTACCCCACAGGACACTGTGGCCTTAGGTATCAATTGTACAAGATGGGACGATCCTCTACGGATACGTGCAGGTTTTGTGAATTGGAACCCGAGACCTCTGAGCATGTTCTCTGCAAATGTCCGAGGCTCTCCGACAGGAGGGTGCGTTATTTTGGTGATCGAATAGTGACGCCATCGGATGTTTGGAACTGTTCACCTGGTAGGATAATTGGCTTCGTAGGGAGCCTGAACCTATAGGGTGTATTCGCTGGCAGCACAAAATACCAATTTCTGGTCGCGGTGCATAGTGCCATTATAATCTAATAATACGTAAATTCAATGCTTATGGTATAAAATATCTAAAATAACGTTACCGCTAAAATACCGCTAGCGAAATAAATAAAATAACGTTAACGCTAAAATACCGCTAGTCCGTTACCGAAATAACTGAAGTATCGTTACCCCCTAAAATATCGTTACCGAAATAAAAGAAAGTAGTTACCGCATACACGTACAAAAACAAAAAAACCCACAAAATATTGTTGTTGTTTTTTGTTTTGTAATACAGGGTGGCTGGTAAATGCCACTACAAAACAAAAACGTAACTGTTTTTCTGAGTTATTAATCGGTTCTATTTTTTTTTTTTTTGTTTTTTTTGGTTTCATTGATTCGTCTTTCAATTTAAGGAAAATGAACGAATGGAGTAATGAAACTAGGATTTTGATTGTGCGCCACTACAATGCTTTGGAGGCTGGCGTTGCCGCCTAAACAAACTTAAGGGGCACATTAGGCGGCACTCCTCTAGAGTTTATACAAGGAATATTTTTGCTAAAATATGGATCACAATACAGTCAATACGGATAGTTCTGCTTAAGAATTTTCATTTCTTTCCTTCAAAAAATCAAATAACAAGCGAATTGAACGCAGTAGACTTGCTCATTAAGGCGCCAATACACGACACCAGCATGCATGCACAATCAAGTGATTGTATGATTGAGCTTTTGAGCATACACCAGAGCATCATGTTGGTACAGTTTTCACATCTTTACAAAAAGTGTGTACAATAGGTCGTCATGGATACTGATAAAGTTTGTGCTGCAATTATTATTGCAACAATTCTTAAAAAAAGAGAAAAAGAAAAATAAAACAAAGCGTCTTTGGATGAAGAAATGGCTACAAAGAAAACAAGAACTACACCCAAAAAAATAAGTTAGTAGAAAAGTTAGTAAAACGTCTTGTAAATCAGGTATACTATTTTTTAGCAAAATTTTTTGCTAAAATCGTGTTTTCAGCTAAAATTTTTGTTATACTTATTCAGCACTTAACTGTTTTATACTAATGCTTTACTAATATACTAATGTTTTACTAATGAATTTTGCTAAAAAATTGTGCTGATAAGCACATTAATAGTGTGGACGACAACCAGATTGAAAGATATACGCAGAATGAAGTAGATGTCGCGGCATGTCAAGATGTAGTAGAGAAGAGGAAAATGATACTAAAAAGTACAACTATAATAAGACATATAAAAAATCAACCATGGAAGTTTTTGTATCTCTTTTTCATACATAAAACAAAATTGAGGATTAAAACAACTTAAATTTTGCGTTGTCACCGGCTTGTGAAAATAATTGTCTATTAATTAAATAAAAGACAAAAGAAAATATTTATTTATTTAAACTAAATGTTTATATGTGTGGTCAAATTGCAAACAAACATATACAGAAATGTAGTCAGAGTGAAGTGAAAAACAAAGACACACATCTTAGGTAGATTTTTATGGTTCCTTTTTCTTATTGCAAAAAGGGTTGTTTTTTTCGTTTCGTTTGTTTGTTTATTTTTTCGTTTCTATAATTATCTTCGGCAGTTGCGATAGCATCATTTAGACAACCATTGATGTAAGTAATTGAAAGGCAATTTTTGTTATGTTATATATATTTATTTCTATATAATTTCAGATATTAAATTAATTCATGTCGTCAATGCGGAAAAATGAAAATTTTTATATTTCGTTATTATAGTAAATTATTTTTAAAAGAATCACCAAAATATGTTTCATGATTTTCAGCAAATAAATTAACTAAATTACAATTTTTCTACAAATTTTTTGCGTTTTTTTCAGTCTACTAAAATTCAGCAAAAAATTTATTAATTTTTAGCAAGGCTTTTGTATTTCTAATCTACTAAGTGTTAGCAAAACTTTTGCTGAATCTACAAATTTTGTTGCTAAAAATCAGCTCGCTGATTTTCAGCAAAAGATTTTGCTGACATTAGCAACTTTTTTTGCAAGCATCCTCCTGACTAAAATTTTGCTGACTCAGCAAAATTTTTTGCTGACTTTACAAACTTTTTTTTTTGAGTGTAGGCCACACTGAACTACTAAAAGAGTTGACAATCAGTGCGCTAGAGGATTTACAGAATTTTTTTAGAATTGAAATAAATGATTTTGATGTATTGTTTAATAAAGTAACGCCGTTAATTATAAAACAAACAACTATGATGAGGAAACCAATTTCACCATATGATAGGCTAGCAATCACTTTGCGGTTTTTAGCAAGTGAAAATTCATTTGAGGACTTGAAGTTCCTGACGGCTATCGCTCCACAAACAATTGGAAAAATTGTTATTGAAACATGTGAAGCCCTAAATAAGGTGCTTAAAGATTACATTAAGGTGAGTAAATTTGAAAGCAAAATAAAGCGAGACAACCAAAATAATAATTTAAACTTTTCTAGCTTCCCAATAATAGTGAAAAGTGGAAAGCAGAAGCTGATGCGTTTGGTGAAATTTGGAACTTTCCTCATTGTATTGGCGCAATTGACGGAAAACATGTCAACATTACACAACCCCCTGGATCTGGCTCCTATTATTTCAATTATAAGAAAAATTATTCTATAATTTTGATTGGGACTTGTTAATGCAAACCAGTGTTGCCATGTATTTTTTTCAAAAAACTGTAAAAAAACTGTTTTTTTAAGAAAAAAATGTTTATTTTTTTAATAGAAAACAGTAGACAAAACAGTTAATATGTACATTTTGAATTCATTTGCATTTTATTTAAACATAAAACAACATAAAAAACATTAAACACATAACATAAAGAATTTTATATATACAGAAAATTTTTTTTTTTTGTTGAACGAAAACAGACAGAAACAATATGACATTTCAGGGTTTCAACACAAACAAATGCTAAAAAGGGAGTTAAAACTTACTACACAGTTGTATTAAATTTATAAATTCAAGTAAAAAAAGGTAAATCGGGCAGGTAAACTGTTGAAAACTGGAAAAAGGCTGAAATTAAACAAAAACTGTTTTTTTTTCTTGAAAAACTGGAAAATTGTTAAGCATCCTAAAAAACCGGAAAAAATAGTTAAAACTGGCAATATGGTAACACTGATGCAAACTACCAATTTCTAATGGTTGACGTAGGTACGAATGGTAGGGCATCTGATGCTAGCCTCTTTGGTGACTTGCGGTTTTTAAAAAAGTTACAGGAAGATGACTTACATATTCCTGAACCGGAGCCATTGCCTGGTTTTAGTCCAAACATGCCATATGTATTTGTAGGTGATGATGCGTTTCCGCTGATGGAAAACTTAATGAACTTAATGATAGTCATTCGACTGTGAAAAAAGAGGAAATAATATTCAGCTATCGTTTATCGCGTGCAAGAAGAATAGTTGAAAACGCTTTTGGAATTTTGACAGCAAAGTTCAGGATACTATTGCAAACTATTAATCTTTCACCAGAGAAAGTCACAACTATCGTGTTAACCTGTTGTTATCTACACAACTTTTTACGAGAAAAATGTACTTGCAATAATATGAACAGTTTAGCAGATGAAATGGAACTGTTAGCATCGAACAGTGATGATAAACATATAGATACCTTAGCTTCGACTACGATAAGAAATGAAAGCAGTCAAGCAAAAACTATCAGAGAAAAATTTTGTGAATATTTCAACACTGTAGGAACTGTGCCATGGCAAAATGCAAGATGTAATCAGCAAGAATAAAATTTTTATTTTATAAATTTATTAAATTTTCAATAAAAACATTGGTTGGGTGTTAAAATTCTTTTTACTTTTAAAATATAACCGTTTTCAAAGAGAAAATATATTATTCAAAACAAATTCCAATTTTCAAAAAATTACCTTTAATCAAAGGAGTAGCTTTTAAAAATTGCATTTAATCAAAGTTGAAGCTTTTAAAAAATACCTTTAATGAAGGGTGAAGCTTTTAAAAAGTACCTTCAGTCAAATAGTAGTTTTATTTTTCTTTAACAAATACCTTTACTAAAAAACTACATTTTTCAAAAGAGTATCAATTAACAAAGAAGCAGCTTTAAGCTGGACTCACACGCTGACTATGGATATCTACTATTTCCCCCTATTGGGGATAGAAATTGTCAAATTATTGTAAATTCTCTTTTGAAAATGACATTCGTTATCCCCAATAGGGGAAAATAGTAGATATCCATAGTCAAGGGCTTGTGAATTGGCCTTTAGTCAAAAGAAAATCTTGTTTCAAAAAAGTAAATTTTTTATTTTTTCAAAAAAGTTAATGTAAATCAAATAGAATCTTTTTCAGGAAACGAAAATAACAGTTATTTTTGATTTTTCAAACAAAAAAGCATAAAAAGTAAATGTCAGAGAACTGATTTAAGTATACCATATTGATTCTTGTTTGGAGAAGACATTCTGAAGGTTTTCTGCTTTTTTAAATGTTGACATTTATTTTTTTGAGCAAGAAACAAAAGTTTTTTTTTGACTTTTATTATTTTGAGCAAAAATATATAGGTATATGTATATTTTTTTCATTTTATTTTTTTGAGTAAAAATAAAAGTAATTTTTTTACAAAAATGTATAAAAATAAAAAACTCATAACAAATGATTAAAAAGGCGAGGAACCCCAATCAAAATTACCTTTAGTGAAGCTTTTAATTACCATAAGTTTTTAAAAAATAAAAGTAAAAAAAAAAAATATATTTTTGCTTGAAAAATTAAGTCAAACCCTGACTTTTTCCACCTGACTTTTATGGTAAAAGGAACAATGATTATGGTAACTAATCTTTTTCAAAAAGTAGCTTTTTCATAGAAACCACATTTTTCAAAAGGGCACCAAGCCAAAGAAGTACCTTTAGTAAAAAACTCCTTTTTTCAAATGTTCTTTTTTCAAAAAAATACTATTAAAAAAAAAAAAACACTAAAAAAATAAAATACGTTACTTTTTTGACAAAGTTTGGGTTTTTTTAAATGTTCTATTTTGGAAAAATGATTTTTTACGAAAAAATTACTTAGACCGTAGTAGACCGGTCTACTCAGTTTTCCGTCCACCTGGATATACCATAAGACCGGTAAAGAAAACGGGTATAATATCAGGTATTTAACGAATTAAAAAAAAAAAACAAAAATCAATGGTTATATATTTTAATTATATTTATTTATTCCTCAACAAAGTTGGCAACAAATTGCGCAATTGAAAAATGCGTTGGTTGCATTGTCTCGTTTGCTAATACTTGATAGTTGGGAAAAAGTTTGCTGTTGTTTTGGACAATAGGTCTAAAAACTGACTTTGTCTGCACAGGCAAAGGCGGAGGCGAGTATAACGGTTATTCAAAATTCTGGACTGAATAGGAGGATGATTGAGAAGAGTGTGTAGTATATTCATCGATGTATGGAGTTGATGTACGCGATAAATAGTCATCTGTTTGTATATACGAAGTACGTGTCTGTGCCGAAAATCCTTTCAAATTTTTGTGTATATCTTCAACAGTTTTTCAGTTAGTTTAACCAGACAGCCGTGAAAAAGAACGTTTGAAATTATTGTTCTAGAAAACGTTTTTTGTTCCTTCGACATTTCCTCATACTGAGCTGCCCATCCTTTTGCTAAACTAGATTATGCATTGTCACTGCTTCTTGGCAATCTAGTTTCAATAAATTGTCTTCCGCTGCGGCTTTTCGTTTTTTGGTCGGTGGTTCCACAAATGTTTCATCGCCAGACTCGATCTGTTTGTAAAAAAAAAATAAAACAATATGGAAAACATTTATGTAATGAATGTAATTTTTCCTTTGAATTCATTTTCTTGTTTACTGCTTGAAAACTTTTAAAAACTGAGACTAATTTCACCACCACACACGATACATGCATGCTGGTACAATCATAAAAATATCAAACTGATTTTGCCTCAAGATAAAGAGGCATTTGTTACGGCGGCCTATCGTAAGAAATTGGAAGAAATGCGTTTGCTAGAAGAACAAAATAAACGTGATGATTATTTGGAGTCTATAGGAGATGTAACCAAACAAAAAGATTTAGATGGCTTCTATCGACATTTATATGAACAAAAAATGGGTACTACCAAGGAAGTTAAAAAACCGGAATTAACTAACAGCACGGAAGATGCTAAAGAAGTTTCCTATAAACCTATAAAATCGGGCAAAGTACCACAACAAAGAGCCTATCGTAAAAGACAATCATCCGTTGAAGAAGATGATGACTTGAAAGATAAATCTTTAAAAGAAGACACTGACAAAAAAGTGCATTTAACCAATAATATTGATGCCGATTCAGATTTCAGTATAGCTGATTCTTCATCAGAATCTGATTCAGAGTCTAAAGTTGACACAGATAAAACTCAAAAATCTTTATCTAAAAAATCCAAACTATCAAAGCAATCTAATGATACGCTTATTTTAAAAGAGAATTCTAAAATGTCTAAAACGCCTTCCAATAATATTGCATTAAATTTGAATTCTCTAAAACCTGAAGAACAAACTGATTTTATTAAACCTAAGACTCCCGTTAAGGACGACATTAAATTGCCGATACCCTCAGTCGATGTAGTAGCTGACGTTCCAGTAAAACCAAAACGCGATAAGGCAGAAATATGGCGAAAGCGTACGGTGTGTGAAGTTTATAGTGCTGCTGTTCAACGATATTATGAACGTAAGGCCGCCAGAAATCAAGCCAAGAAATTAAAGCAAGATTTCAGCAAGAAGCTAAAGTTCGAATTTGCAACGAATAGTTTACTTAAAGGTTTAATTACTCCAGCGTAAACGTTTGGTAAACGGATTATTCAATGTGTAAAAATTTTTAAAAATTTTTTTAAAAAATCGGCATGTGCAATCGCACCACAACCCCACACACGGTCAATCGGCATGCACAATCACTTGAATGCGCATGCATGCTGGTGTCGTGTATGGGCGCCTTTAGCTTGAAATGTTCTCTGTAATTTGCACGGAATTTCGCTTGCATTTGACGTCATCGGGCGGGGCAGTCATTTTAATTACATTGTTTTTTAAAAGCCAAAAATACTTAATAAAAATTTATTGGTTTTCAAATAAAAGAATAAAAAAATATTTATATGTATTGAAAAACAGTTATTTGATTTTCTTAATGTAGCAATATTCATCAGCTACCCTGTATGTATGTAGGTTTTTATAAATGGTACGTATGTATGCATTAGTAGCAATCGCATGCAGTGCTGCCAGGTTTGAGAATTTATCGTCATGTTGACGATATTTAATACCCAAAATAACTAAAAGACTATTGGACAATTTTTGCTTCTAAACTGACGATTTTTTGACAATAGCTTAATATGTCAGCAAGACCTACTTATTTATCATTCTCATAAAATCGCCGGATCTATTATTAAATTTATATTATTTCGTTAAAAATTAAAAAAAAAAAAACATAGTTTTTTATCGAAAGCTATCCTTTATTTGCTGATATGATGTGAAGTACAATTTTGCAAAAATTCAAATCCTAGAATTGAATAAAACTAATTTCCAAACCGGATTATTTTTTTTTTTTAAATTCATTATTGGGTTTAGCTTAATTTAGTTTCTGTGTTTATATTTTTAGAAAATTTAATTGGTGTTAGATTTAAATGAAAATAAAAAAATGTTTATGTTAAAAAACAAGGCATGGATTTTTTTCCGAAGCAAACAGATCTCTAGCCCGAATATATTTCATGTTGAAAGATGATATATATACAACTTTAAATGAAACAAAATAAATCCAAAAATAAATCCGGTGCTTAAAAAAACAGGCCTAAAAATATAAATAAAGTGCCAAAATTTAATAATTAAAAAATATATCATTAAGTTTGTTCGATAACACAAAAATTTGTACAAATGTTTACTGGAAGGTGTTCGTTTAGACAAATACGCTGTAAAAACTGGTAAAAAGAGAAAGTAAAGTGACAGTTTGATGCCAAAGAACTTACAAGTTTTTACTGGATACATTTTTGCCAGTAAAAATTTGTGAGAAGAAAAAAGCATATGATTGAAAAAATATGCTTGTATTGTTAGTAAACAAAAACAAATATTAAATTAAATTATAATTGTTTATGGGTTTAAAGTAAAAATGTTAAATAATTAACTGTGGAAGAAGTTTAAAAACATTTAAATTCTTTTTGGTCGACAATTTCAATTAACTTTTATCTTTTCCATAATGACCAGTTGATTTCTTTTTTATATTTAAAACAAGCTGTTTTATCTAATTCAATAATTCCTACACTTTTTCCGTTCGTTTACGTTTTTGCTGGGACATAACTGTTATAACCAATATCGAAAAAAATCCTGAAATAATAATGTTTCAAGAATTTTTAAAAACTGTTTTCTGGATAACAGTTACAAATAACCAATTATTTTTTGGTCTTCGATAACCATTACCAAAGATTTTTATTTTTTTGGTGTTTCATAGCCAATACAAAATACTTTTATTATTTTTGGTCTTCTATAATCGTTATAAAAGATTTTTATTTTTTCGGTCTTCTGTAACCATTATGAAAGCATTTTTTTCTGTCTTCAATGATCATTATGAGTAACCAAAAAGTTTTTTGGCCGCATGAAAAATAAATACATAGACAAAAAAAAAAAAAAAAAAAAATTCATAACGCTTACAGAAGACCGAAAAAACAAAAATCTAGTATAACGTTCATGGCAGGACTACAATTTTTTGGGTGATTTATAATTGTTATTACAGGACAGATTTTTTTTAGTTATTTTTTCTATAATCTATTGCATATTTAAAAAAATAGCAGTTATTTCGGGTCCCTGCCTTTTTGTAAATTTGTCTTACTCTTTGTAATTTTGTTACTGTGTAATTTTTACTGAAATTTACTGGAAAAGTAACCGAACAGACTTATTGTTAAAGCATTTAAGATTTAAAAATTTGTGCTACTGAAATGTTGTTTACAGAATTAAGTGATTAACAGTTAAAGTGGTCAAATTTGTTTTATTTAAAGTTGTATTTATTTATTTATTTTTTTTAAAGAAGCAACACTCAGGAAATTCTTTCTATTAATTAATGTGTTGCTTTCTTTGGAAAGGGGATAGTGGAGAGATGATTGGTGGTTAAAGATGAAGGGCTTCAAACATAGCAACACTGCAATTGCGCGAGATGATAAGTCTTAGTACAGTTGTTGCTCGCCACCTGATGGAGAGTTGGCGAATTTATTGAAGCTTTTCGTTTCATAGCCCTGATTCATTATTTTACTTCGGTGGGGTTAAGTGCATTGGGAACACCGAAGGTGGGCGCAGCGATACATATAAGTGACAGAAAACTCATACATATTATATTTCTAAATTGATGTTGTCGTCACCGGGAATCGAACCCGGGACCATCGGTGTAACAGTCCAACGCGCTAACCATTACACCACAACGCCCACAAATTTGATCTTTCAACATTTTATAAATATGAATATCGTTGTGAAATATAATGATTTTCGAAGTTTAAACCAAAGAGAAGTGTAAAAAATCGTGTTATATTACAACGATAACACGTTAACATTTGAAATGTGAATTACATTATAGTATTTTATTTCCTAGTAAAACTTTATGCCTATTCTAACAAATATATTTTATTTTGACAATTTTTTGACGATTTTTTCCAGAAAATTTGAAAACCTGGCAACACTCGTTATGAGTGCAAATGTGAGAATACCTCAAAAAAAGTTTAAGCAAATTTATAAAGTACATATTCTTTTGTTTTCCAGATACCAGGCTTGCCAGATAAGCTTTTTCGGTAACCCCAACAAATCAAAAAAATCACCAATTAGAAACAAGGCTGAACAAAATAGTTGAGTTAAAATTCTATATTTATGTGACTGCATTAACCAGAGTTGCCAGACACTTTAATTGTTATCAGATCAAAAAAGTATACAGTAACAAAATCCCCGATTTCAACAATATAAATTCATAACTTTTTTTCGTGCACTATTTTTACTTATTCTCATTCTCAACCTTTAATAAATTTGCAAGGAAACTCTTACACTCTAATTACATTTATTAAAAACCCCATTAAATTTAAAGGACATTCACTTTCAGAACTTTTTTATTTAAAACGTATAAGGTGCATACTTCATCTTAAAATCTTTTGATTATATTAATTTTGTTTCCATAAAAACCCTAATTTTTATTTGATACATACAAAAATAATATAAATTAAAGTATTGATCTGTAAAAACCAATCGAATTTTGGGAAAATTTCTTAGGTTTCTTATTCAAGGAGTCTTAAACGAGAATTGCACAAGCAACTGAGCTGAAAAACAATAATTTGAAATACCAGTTTCTGTAATTTTTTGTGTCTGGAGAACACCTTAAACAACACTCGAAAGATGTTCTTTTACAATTTTTGACAAACTTAATTTTATCACACTTTCCGTTTTACTTATGTGATGTATAGTATAAACACATGTGTTATAATGTAAACTGGTATTTCATAATTATTTCATTATTTATATCTCCGCAAGCGTATTTTTGTTCACTTAAATTTATCTAAAATTCTGATTATTCGAAACTGTTTTGATGCGTTTGTATTCATTGCATCTCTTGTAACGATTCAAAAATAAATTTAAATAATCCTTATTACTTTCATTAGGAGACGATTCTTTTATACAAAACAACAGGCAAATTTTACAACAGTTTTTTTAACATCATAAGGGTACTTTAATAATATATCTACTTTTCACGACACGTTCTTCTTTAGGTAATCAGAATAACCATTTCACCTTTGAAGACCCACTGTTATAAGCATGCACAATTTCAGATTCATTTTTGTAAACTTTAATTAAACATTTTTTTTTAGAAACATCCCAAATACATTGATAAATCAGTCATATTTTGTTTTACTTATAAAAACAACATTATTATTGTTATTTTTATAAAGAATATAGATATTTATATTGTTTGAACCTTCCCTGGTTAATGCAAACACCGAGATGGAGGGCATCCAAAAATTCGGCACAGCTGAATTTAATCTTTTTTATGCCAAATTCGGCACATCGGACTTTAATGCTTCCACTTGTTTTTGTTTAAACTTTATTTTTTTTCTTTGTAAACACGATTTTAACACGATTTAGCATTTTATTTTTTCAACTTTCTTTATCGACTCTGATTTATCGTTTAGTTATGGCAGATTATCTCATCTTCTTAAGGAATTTTTTTTTGGTAGAAATTACAGACTTTAAAACTCTGCGAATGAATATCCACTATTGGTATATGTTTTATTGAAAACTTTTGCAAAAATGCACGGACTCGATAGTATAGGTTCGATTGTACAACCAAAGGTTAGTAAACCCCGTACTCGGTTTGGCCAGTTTGACTACCAACTTTCTTTGTTATTGAAGAAAGTCAACAAATGTGTGGTCTAGTCAAAAACGACTATTTATAAGGTACAAATTGGTCTTTGTAAGCTATTTAGGATGCCTAGACACATTGAGATTGTATTAATATGTTCACGAAAGTTGTTCGGATTTACAATGGCTAAAATTTTGTCGTATATTGTTAGTGAAAAGTTATGAGTCCCTGTTAGTTATGCTGAAAAAAGTAAAAAAAAATTTCTCCCATATATTTTCAAAAAAGTCTAGGAAAAAAATGATTTTATGCGCATAAAATGTTCATAAAATTTGTTCAGTAGACTCTACACTACATTATTGCCAAATATAGTTAAGCAATATCATCAAGTCTGAATTAGTTGTTGTCCAAAAACCTCAGTTGTCCAAAAACCTCACATTTTGTTAGTGGTGCACTGGTTTTCAAAATCTTTTGAGGTCCGTAAAAAAGCTTGGTAGTTAAACTGGCCAAACCGAGTACAGGGTTTTACTAACCTTTGGTAGTACAATCGAACCTATGCTGTCGAGTCCGTGTATTTTTTTCAATGTTGCACTGTGATATTAGAATCAAAACAGGTCAGACCCACCAACATTTTGTACAGAAACTTTAATTTGGGAATATTTTTCGGCTACAACGTGTTTTGCTTCTCCTTACTCTGTAATTGCTAATAAAAGTCGTGGTTGTACCTTGAAACGTAAAACGTAAATATTATTTAAAAATTCGAGGTGAAATAAAATTCTTTAGAAGTATTCCCGTTTATTAGTGTAGTGTAGGGTAATGTGGTGTACTATGAAAGGATTGACTTATTAAGACCTCTATCTCTGCAGAGAATTCGAAACTTTTCTGAAAATTTACTTTTAGCGTTTCAAAGTATACCACCCCTTACATCTTTGCATCTATTTACTTCATGGTCCCAGAGTTATGCTAACCATGCGCGCAAGGCTTAATAAAACACTATCTAGAAGATAATTTTTAAAAATGTGTCAAATATACGAAAAAATGTAACGTTTCAAGGTACACTCGTTTCATAGTACACCGCTTTCATATATACTTGCGAAGCTTAGTTTGAACAAAATATTAAATTATCTTAAAATACTATTGTATATGTACCTTGAAACAGTCTTTGGTTGTACCTTGAAATAATTTTTAATATTGTTTATCGAGTCAAAACTTGGATCCTATTCATTTTTATTTCTATTATTAACGAAAATATATTACTGATTGAAAACCACGATATTTCCACTACGTATGTAATATTTCAAGGTACAAACTACTCTTTCAAATTTGATAGAACCTTGAAACTGTTTTTAAAATTTCGCGATTATTTAGCTATTATAAAAACATTGCATTTTTTAATGCAGGAGATCTTTTTGCCCCAAAAAATCCTATTTCAATTTTAAGAAATCTATTTTTTTTTTTTTTGCATTTACCAAAAAGATATACTAATACACCAGTTTGCGTCGGTTTTTTTTTTATTAAAAAAAAGATTTTATTCAAATTTTGTTTTATAAGAATTAATAAAATTGATTTCGAAAAACAGTTCTTGCGACATGTCTGTAATTATTTGTTGAAGAAAACCAAGAGGTTTCGATAAAAAATTCTTTTTAACGACGTAAACCGAAGCATTAACGACGCCACTTCGAAGCCATGCGGCGCAAACTGAAATATTACACAACATCGAATTCATGTGACGCCAACTGAAACATTATCGACGCAACTTCGAAGTCACTAAACATTTTTGAACGACGCAACTTCAACACTACGCAAATCTAAGTGACGCAAACCTGGATTTTAGTGTACAGATGAATTAATTTGAATCAAGGTACAACATATTCCACTACTAATAAAAATATTTATAACTCTAAAAGATTTCGTTTGATTTTTTTTCGAAAATTTTTATTTAGCTGGACAAATTTTGTTTTAGCTGAGCTTGACCTTGGGCAAGCATAAAAAGCTGGACAATCCAGCCTGTCTGGAACCAAAATCACAACTTAAACTACTACAAATATTTACAGCAGAAGTTCCCTGAGTGTACATTAGTAATTTTGTCTTCATGTATTATACACTTAAAAAAAAGGCTGTAATGTAACACCAGCAACATTTTTGCTGGGAGGATAATTGCAGAAATATTGCTAGTATCCCAGCTGAAAAAGATCATATATTATTATATATGGCCCATGTATGAATATATATGAATATATATGGATCCATACATGGAAATGCATGGAAGCATATATGGAAATGTTTGTTATATATGGAAGCATATATTGAACCATATATGAACAATTGTTGCATATATGTTTTCATATATGGAACCATATATGTAAATGTTTACCATATATGGAGCCATATATGAAAGTGTTTTCCATATATGGTTACATATATGAAAACATATATGAATGTATTATCCATATATGCTACCATATATGGAAGCATATATGCATCATTTTCCCATATGTGTGGTTTAATTTATAAATAAATTTATAAATTAAACTACAGTTAAAAGATTTTTGTATGAATCTTCTGTTCTATATTATCTTGATGTACACAAATATATTGACAAATAAAACAAAGTATTACATTTTGGTATTATCTTTTAATTTTATTAAAGTTTTGATTAATATTTTTTCAAAAAATTGTATTAAAAGTTTTTACAATATTACAAACGTAATTTCCAACCTGCATTACAGGATGTATACTTTGTATATCTTCAAACTTTATAACACTAAATGTGTTTGTTTCTTTAAAAGGAATGATATGTTTGACTTTAGATTTTAGTTTATTATGAGCAAAATTAGTAGTATCAATCAAATCTATTTTTTGAACAAATAAATAAAATGTGTTGTTGCTTTGTATAAAACAATTTATAATAACATATTCGTCAAAATTATCGCATTTTAATTTTATGGTATAATTGTTACTTTTTGTTTCTTTATACAAAGTAGATGTAAAAATTGTATTTTTAAATCTTGCTCTGTCATAAAAAAATGATTTGTTTGGGTCTAAAGCCATAGATTCTAACGTATATTGTTGAAACGAGTTTGGACAAAAATGTTTATGCTTTCCAAGGACTTCAACCAATTCAGCAGGGGTGGATGTCATAGAGTCAAGACGTTTTTTTAATGTACTTGCTCCCTGTGCTATTTTTACGTTATTTATAATTTCTGTGTTTAAAAGACGGGTACCGTGGACACTTTTAGCAATTAATCCATTTTGGTCTTCAAATGGAAATGCTGAAGTGGCCCACAAAGGTCCCCAACGGCGAACTGCTAAACATAAATGTTGTAGTTGATGCACGTTGTAACTTAGCTCTCGATCCCCGTATAGGAGAGGAATTTCTTTTACAAAATGGTCTAAAAGTATTTCAGCTTCTTTTAAATGCTTGCTTATAACAATTTTTTGTTGAACTAAATTGTAAATGGATATGACTAAAAGCATCCAATGTTGAATATATATTTCCGGCATGTTATTTTCAAGTGTGGGCAGAGAATAATAAATTAACCAATTAAATAATTCTGTTGCTTTGTACATACGGAATGATTTCAAAGAACGCGGCATTCGGCCAACCGCATTAACGGGTTTTATACTCAACAAGAAGTTATCAATTTGCTTTATTTTTCTTATTACCCTCCAATCACCTTTCTTGTTTAACCATACATTTAGAAATTGCTTTGTTACACCCAACAGTACTGAATGCATGAACTCCGGTACAAAACATGTAGATACGTCAATCATTGGCAAACACGATACTATAGTTCTTCCTTTAACACCCATGCAGTGCCTTGCATTTTCATTTTGTTCGACATTAGCTGCCTGTTTTTCCATTTCATTTGCATTTCGTAATTTTAATTCTTTTTTATAAGGGTACGTTCTCACCAATTTCTTTCCATCGATATTTTCTAATGCAGTTGTTTTTAATTCGCAAATATTGCAACCGAACTCTCCATTGAAATTAAGAATATTTTGTATTTGTGCTCTAGCCGGAGCATCGGCAATAAAAAGAGGAGCAGATATATTTGAACAATTAATTTCATTTGTAGATGAACTTTTCCAATATATTGTTTTATTATTTAAAATTTTTTGACAAAATGGCATCAAAAAAAGGTTCATGGGTGGTTTTATTGTCTTTTCGTACCAAATTCCTGCAATAATTATATTTTTGTATCGAATTTCAGGTGGTAATTCCGCAACCACAAACATTAACGGCCAACAATGACTAGTGGAACTTTTAATCAATGAAATACCATCTGTATAGAGTACTAACGTTAAGTCGTATTTTTGTCTTTGATGGTTAACTCGGTGGTATTCTGATCCATCACAAATGTCATTAATAATTTCTTCATTAAAGGAAATTTTCATTAGTTTTTCATCAATACGATCCACTTCAAATAAACGTACCAATTGCTCTATGATATCTATTTCATAAAAATAAGATATATTTATTTCCACACAATATCTACATACATTTCCCTCTTCTGAAATATATACTTCACAATTTTTACAGAAAAAATGTTTGATGGTGTTGAATGGGGGAGCTTTATTTTCTACATATTTGAAAAACTGGTACAACGATTTAGGCATTTTATGTCCACTAGGCAGCATCGAATTTATTAATTTCAATTGATCTTTTAAAGCTGTTTTCGAAAACTTATGTGTTATAAGCATATCCAATACATTTGTAACAGCCTCTTCGACTGTCATTTTGCTGTTTTCATACAAAGATTGTTGAATATGATCGCTGCTCATGTCACTATTGATATCTTCCCCATCCGAATCTAAATCAGCTACACTTGATTCTGAATCCGGTTCACTTACTTCTATATCTGAGTCAATTGCCACTTTTTCAACTCCATCGCTTTCATCACTTTCATCAGAATCTGAATACTCATGACAGCTATTTAGTATGATGTGGTCATTGTCAGGATATACAGTTTGGACTTCAATAGAGTTGACTTCTTTTTTTATCAGTTTTTTGTTTCTATACCACCGCTCTCTTGTCTTTATTGGAACCTATTTTATACAATAAAATGTCAATAGTATAGTATCAAAGAATGGTTTTCTTGTAACAATTTATTGTCATACTTACAATAGCTGAGGGATCATATTTCCAAGTTTTGTATTTCGGTTTTATTTCTTTTTGGTCTATATTACCAATATACAAGCTTGTTCTTTTGGAACAGGTTGGTTTTTCGTTATCCATCCCGTTTTTTTTTATATTTAATTTCATTTTTTTCTGTTAAGCAGCAAAGAACAAAGCCGACGTTAAATTGTCTAAGGCGCCGGCGCACAATATAAAAAATTTCGTCAGATGCATTACCAGAACAAAATTTCTTAATACATTATATTAATACTAAATATTTACGATTTATCTGCATATATTAGCAAAGAAATATTTATTTAAATATAAAAAATACGTAAATTATTCATTATTTAGTCGACATAAATGTTTTAGAAAAAATTAGTCGCATACATTTCCGGCGGCTCGACAACCTTAACAAATTTCGTCGGCGGCTTAGCCGCGACTATTGGCCGATCGGCTTCGTTCTCTACTAAGCAGTTGATTGTTTTTATACTAGTGTTGTTAATGTTTATAGATGTTGGTTACTTTCTTTAAACCTTTTATTAATGGTTATTTTTTTTTTAACAATATTAACAAAATATCTTTGCGAATCAATAAATTTACAACAAAATGCATAGTTTAATGGATATTTTGGCATTTTTTGTTTTATATTTTGCTATAAATGCATATTAGTGCATATTTTGCCTTAAAATGCTTCACACAAAAAATTGTTGCCAAGGAATTAGGAGCATTTCAACTATTAAAGTTAAATTGCATATATTATGCGAAAACTAGTAACATTTTACCAAGTTTTTGCTTATTTCTTGAATAATTTATGCAAAAAACGATTATTAGTTGAAATGCTCCTAATTACTTGGCAATATTCGCTATTATTTTTTTGTGTGTTGTTTTTAAGAAAATTTGTTTACTAAAAATAAATTTTACACAATTTATAAATAAAATATTTTTAAAATTTATACATATAATTTTTTTGTTATCACAAAAAGAAAAATGCAATTACTAATTTTCTGATTATGTTTATTCGTAATTTTCAATTTCTTAACCACTTTTTAAAACTAAAATTACTTAAATTGTGGAAATAATATTGAAAACGTTGAAAAAATCAATAATAAATGCATATTTTTTAAATTTTAAGTACATATTTGACGTTTTTAAACACATATTTTATGTTTATGTTTAAATTCTACGATTTAGTCGACCTTTACTACATTTTACAATAATAACCACTAAAAAAATATAACCACTACTTAGTACCGACTACCGATTGTAAAGTAGTTCATACGCTAGCATCACTGCTATAAATTAAAAAGAAAAAATATTTTATAAAAATTGTTGAATCTGATAAACTGACTGTGGTGAAAAATAAAGTTAATAAAACAACGATATATAACGAAACAATGCCAAAAGCTGGTAAGTATAACAAATTAATGTAACAAATAGTGTTTGATTTTTGTCCTTTTTAGAAAAATCTAATAAGAAGACGTTCCTTCAAAACGAAACAAATAAACTGCTTGGTAAAGTAAAAGCTGAACCACCTGCATCTTCTAATGTAGAAAAGAACCAAGAAGTAAGAAATCCTTTTTATAAAAAATTTGCATATATAATAATAATATATTTATTTGTAGACCGCCAACGAAGCCAAATTGCGCCTTCAGGTGAAAATGCTGCAAGATGAATTGCTGCAAGAGAAACGTTATAAGAAGACATTGCTTCAAAACAACGCCAATAAGGTGCTTGGTAAAGCAAATGCAGAACAATCTACATCTTCCAATGTAGAAAAGCAGCAAGAAGTAAGTAATACTTTTTACAAGAATTTTGCTTATATAATAATAAAATATTTAATTGTAGACCGGCAACGAAGCCAAATTGCGCCTTGAATTAAAATTGCTCCAAGAGAAATTCAACAAATATGCTTCAGAGAACACCAATGAATCTGAATCTACAACAACAACAGAATTACTCATCAACATGCCAAACGAGTCTCCAACAGATACCCAGTTGTATGGAGAAAATTATCTGAAGGAAGAAGTAAGTTTACATTCTGAAACTTTACATATTTGAAACTTTACATACTTTTACTTCATTTTTAGATGGTGTTGCTATGTAATAATATTTATTGCAGAAAAACTGTTTATGACAGTGCAGTAGGAGCATCGTTTAAAGCCTCTCATTTGGCGAGAAGACTGCTGGAAGGTGTTTTTAAAAAAGAAACTATTTTGGAGTGTACTTTCTCTGGGCAGGCTCCAAAGGCCCAAGGCGAAGAACGTCGAAATAGAAAGTATGATTGTTTAAATGGCCATGCCAGAAAGGCTATTATAGGTAATATAAATACCAAGCAATATAAATTGATTTTATAATAATTTATTTAAATTTTATTTTAGAGTTTTGCAATGAATACGCCAAAAAGCGGGGCTGGACCCCGCAAAGTCAGTACGAGCTTAATCGGACAATGACGCAAAAAATTGGAGAGATTAAACGCCAATATAAGAGGAATTAATCGTATGAAAATCAAATATTTTAAAGTTTTTAATTTCATATTGAAATTTTTGTTTATTCCCATCGTTTTTAAATTCTGAAGATATTTTTAAGTTTTTAATTTCATACACGAACAAAAATGTGTATATTTGCTAGATATGAGAATATAAAAAATCATATATCTATATTATTTCATCCGCAAAATGGCTCTATCAGACTATATAAGTTTGCATCAGATTCTATTTGGTTATATACAATTTAATCTAATAGTATCTAATAGGATTCTCTATATATAAAATTTTTTGAATGTATCCTTGTATTAAGTTGTATAAAATTCTTTTTAATTCTATTAATTTAGATAACATGTGATACAATTAGATGTGCCCAATTTTGGGATAGAATTACATGAGGAAGCATCTAATTATATAGTATTATTTTAAATTGTATAAAACCAAATAGAATCTGATGCGAACGTATAGAATCTGATGGACCCATTTTGCGGATGAAACTATATAAACAGAGATGATTTTTTATACTCTCATATCTATCATATATACACTTTTTTACTCGGGTATTGAAATTTTTATTTTTAATTAAATGAATTCCAAAACAAGACTTAAAGTATTAAAAAGTGTACCTTATAAAACTAAAAAATGTATATAAAAGTGTTTGAAATAATTTTTATTAAAAATAAAAATTATATTTTTTTCGACCTTTAATTGTGCAATGAAAATGAAAATTATTCAAGTTCGAGGCCATACTCTATATTTCTTTATTAGGATATTGTCCTAACAAATAATCTATAAAGTTTTCTTGTTTTCAAATTTATTATTTGACCCTTTCAGGAATGTGATAGATGATAGATCTACCAACACATTCCTGAATAGATGATAGATCTATCAACACATTCCTGAATAGATGATAGATCTATCAACACATTCCTGAATAGATGATAGATCTATCAACGCATTCCTGAAAGGGTCAAATAATAAATTTGAAAACAAAAAAACTTTATAGATTATTTGTTAGGACAATATCCTAATAAAGAAATATAGAGTATGGCCTCGAACTTGAATAATTTTCATTTTCAATGTATATAAAATATACATTTTTTATGTATATATAATAATATATATATGATTTTTATTTTTAATTAAATGAATTCCAAAACAATACTTAAAGTATTAAAAAAGTGTACCTTATAAAACTAAAAAATGTATATAAAAGTGTTTGAAATAATTTTTATTAAAAATAAAAATTATATTTTTTTCGACCTTTAATTGTGCAATGAAAATGAAAATTATTCAAGTTTGAGGCCATACTCTATATTTCTTTATTAGGATATTGTCCTAACAAATAATCTATAATGTTTTCTTGTTTTCAAATTTATTATTTGACCCTTTCAGGAATGTAATAGATGATAGATCTACCAACATATTCCTGAATAGATGATAGATCTATCAACACATTCCTGAAAGGATCAAATAATAAATTTGAAAACAAAAAACTTTATAGATTATTTGTTAGGACAATATCCTAATAAAGAAATATAGAGTATGGCCTCGAACTTGAATAATTTTCATTTTCAATGTATATTAAATATACATTTTTTATGTATATATAATAATATATATGTAAGCAATAATTTGGTTAATAAAAATTGAATTTTCAAATTAACAATTGTTTTTATTTTATGAAAGTATACGTAAGGAGGAAAATATATGAACATATATGGGTAGGATATATATGGACAAATGTATGGACATATATGGATATATATATCCATATATGTCCATATATCCTCAATTTTCGGATCCAAACCATATATGGAACTCCATATATGTATATATCTGGGTCATATATGAACTTTTTCACCTGGGATCAGCAAAAAATTAGTAAATTCAGCAAAAATTGCTAATATCAGCAAAAAAATTGTAAATTCAGCATAATTATAGCTGATAGTAGCAATTTTTCTGTAACGCTCCTCCCAGCAAAAATGTTGCTGACTTTACAGACTTTTTTTTTCATCGGCATGGCCACGCGTTTCTCATATCACCCTAATAGGGACGCCTTAATGTACGATCAAGATAAAATATTAAATTTAAACAAGTTTTAAAGATAAAAGCTAACAATAAAATATAACGATAATAATGATAACAAAGATGCTTTTAAACTAATTTCATAAGAATATTCATTAGAATTAGTCTTTTGATTTGGCTCTTCTCAAATACAACTCATATTAGGAAGGCACTATGATGCCAACAAGGATATACTATTTTTAACGGAAAAATACTGCAATTATTTAGTGATTCTTGTGCGAAAGTGATTTAAACAGTTTTAATTTTTAACATGTTTTTTAATTTATTTAACAATGATGGCGTTTTTAATATCAATTATAGACGACAATTATGCACCTCACTTAGTGGTATGTAGAAACAGTTTTTTTAAATACTTATAGCCACATTTATAAACGTTAAACAAAGCTTTTTAACGGTTAAGATTGAAGAGTTTAACTACGTGATTTCGCTAAACACGTGCACAACGTGTTTAACGTTTGTGAATAAGGGCCATTAACTATATATTTGTAAATGAATAAACGTATTACAATGTTTCATTTTAAAAGTTAATCTGCTAACACTGTCTCATGGAATTGGATTAGGATGGTTGTCACCCATGTTACTGAAAATGCAATCTCCAAGTCAAACTCCATTTGAATTTACGATTGATGTTAATGAATCGTCATGGATTGGTGCTACTACTTGCGTAGGCGGTCTTTTTGGAAATTTTATATTTCTTTCGATATTAAATCGATTTGGTCGAAAATTTGCCATTTATGGTTTAGCTTTTCCTCAAATGGTAAGTAAGTAAAAATATAAATAAAACCCAATGTTCACACTGTAGGCGAAATTTACATGCTATAAATTAGGCTGCTTCTTAAAAAAAAAAACCAAATATCGAATTTAAAAGGGGACAACCCTGATTTAGATTAGTATTCAAGAAAAAAATCTCTGATTTTTTCAAAATTTTCGAAGCAAATTTAGGGGTCGCTACCAGACATTGAAAAATTTCCTGATCTTCGAAAAGGCCGTATTTTCATAAAAAATAATCTTTTTATAAAACCTGAAAAAAATGAACATCAAAATTGTTATGTAAATTTATTTAATGCGGACAACTCAGAAAAGTTCAGCTGATTTGTAGGGAATAAAATCAGCGGAACTTTTCTAACTTTTCTAATTAAAAACAAAAATGTTGCCTTAAGTGCCGTACACACGATCAATATTTTTAATAAATTTTTTTAAATTAAACCGATTAGAACAAAGTATTTAAAAATGAAATACTCCGATTAGTTGATTTTTGATAGATGGATAGATAATATTGATCGTATATACCTACCTTGATTTTTTTTGAAGTTTTTTTTAAAAAAATATGATTACGAAAATATGTTGGAGAATCGGGAAAATTTTCAAAGTCTGTTAGTGACCAGTTTTTTTTCGAAAATATTGAAAAAATTGGACAATTTTTTTTTTTAAATCTTAATCTAAGCAGCCTACTATCCATCCATATCTTATATTTCCCATTAATTGTACATTCTCGTTTAAAAACGTATATTCTCGTTTGAAAATGACAAAATACTAAGAAATATTAGAAAGGAGTGGATAGTGGTGGCTAGCGTGAGAATCAAGCTAGATTCATATCTACTGTTTCCAAATATTTTGTAATTTTCAAAAGAGAATTTAAAATAATTTCGCACACATCCCTATATATTTTTAACCAGTATTGATGATATGAATTGTCGAAACTCTGTAAATTATTTTTCGAAATGGCTTTTCATATTCCCAATACTGGGAAATAGTTAACGTGTAAATAGCCCCGTTTACATTTTAAAAATAAATTTTTAATAAAAAACTGTCGGAAATCGTCAAAGCTCATTAATTGCTGTAAAATGTTGTTTCTCATCGAACTTTCCACGTGAAATTGTTGCAAAGTTTTCCTTGCTTAAATTTAATAGACAATGCCATTAAAACTCCTGCGTAATGATTAGGGTCGTTCTATAAAAACAAAATGCTACTCTTGGGCAAGGGGGTCGGGTTTGTTTCCTTTCTATATAAAAATGATATATATGAAATTTGGTGCCAATCGGATAAAGAAAAGTCGTGACGAAAATCGATTGAAAATTCAAACTGTGTTAATATGGGGTAAAAATTACTTTTTTTAAGCCTTTGCCAAATTTTTTAAATATTGTTATAGTTTTTATTAGAGTTTGCTGTTCGGTTTTAACCGAAACCGAAAACCTACAAAAATAAGTCGGTTTTTAATAAATAATTTAATTTTAAAAATTTTGTTTCATTAAAAATCTGGTCTCATAAAAAATATGTAGCTTTTCATAAATGTTCGGTTTTTTTTGTTTAAAAAGTTTAATAGATTTACTGAAAAATGTCATTATTTTAAGTCCAACAAAATTTTCTCAGTGATACTTTGAATGTCAAATTTAAATTTATTTAAATTTACTTTTACTTAAATTTGAATTTCAAAATCTTATCCGTTCGACCCAAAAACATTTTTCCATTACCAAAATTTATTTTTTTTAAACATTTCCTAACCGAACTTTTGTGTTAGATACAATAACACGGCTTGACAGATATAAAACAAATTAATAAGTTTATGGCCATCAATTCTATATATTTCGGGCATGCTGATTTTAATGGCGTACTTTTTCAAATATAAATGTTTTTAGCTGATTTTTTGCACATATACTATTCAAAGGTATTCCTATATTATACTAAACGTTGGACTCTGGGTTCATTTTGGAAAGCTATGCTGGCATATAAAATTTTTGATAAATCGCGCGTTTTGAATATGAGGCACCATATTAAAATAATTGTTTTCGTGCTGAAACACCTCTTCATTAAAGGTTTAATCTCCAGTTTAGTGAATCAAGTATGTACACTCGAAAAAAAAGTCCGTAAAGTTTGCAAAAAAGTTACTTGAGTTAGCAAAATTTTTGCTGGGAGCATCCTTCCGAAAAATTGCTAGCATCTGCAAATGTGTTTTGATAAAAATCAGTGAGCTGATTTTTGGCAAAAAATTAGTAAATTCAGCAAATAGTTTGGCTGACACTTAGTTCAATGCAAACAACAATCGACTTATTGAAATCAAAAAAAATTTTGCTGGATCTTAGCAGATTAAAAAAAACTAAAAAACTAAGTAAATATTTTTTAAATATTTTGAAGGTTTTTCGACCTTTATATTTTATTTTGAAAAATTTATGGATCTTAACCCTTTATAGCCTCATGTAACATTACTGTAACAAATAATGCATACTGAATTTATTTAGCTCGCTCATATTTGTGTCACCCAACTGTGACATATCACTGATCAAATTAGTACCAAAAAAAAAAATATCATAGATGGCGTATTTTGTTGACTTTCGTCAGTTTGAAGTTTGCATAATACGAATAGTGACAAGTTTGAACACGTGTAAATTTAAAATTTTATAAAAAAAATACAAAAAGTGCAAAAAATTGGGTTGTTTTTATGAAAACCTGTAAATAATATTTTTTACTTATTGCATACAATGCATATTTTTACATGAAAAAATTATATTTTTATGTTATGTAACAGTAATATCACAATCCCTAAAATGTCAAATAAATAATATATAAAGGATATTTTTAAATTTCTAAGTAATACGTTTTTTTTTTTTAATATTCATCAATTTTTGAAAATAAAATTTTTACTTTAGTTTATTTATTTTGCTGAAATTTAAATCTAAATTTTATTGGTGATTGTTTTAAACAAATATAAAAATTACAGGACTTCCACATTATTAATACAAGCAATTAAATAAAAATCTGGAAATAAACAAAATATTATATTGATTAAAAATCAAAACATAATAACTTCCAATTACTTACATGCATGTATGTATGACGTAATTCTACATCTTTCAAACGAAGATAATTCTAAAATAAAAAGAAATATACTTATTATTAAAACTACTTATCTTATAAAAGCAAAAGGCAGTATGAAAATATTTAAAATGTATTTTTTACTACCAGTTGTACACCACGGAGTATTTTATATATTTTTTTCTGTCAGAATCTGTTGTCTTTATAATTCTTTATACTATGCCATATTTTTTATTATAACAAAATCATTAATTTTGTAAATTTTTTAAATTAGTCTATTTAATTTATATTTTTTGTAATATTTACAAGTTTTTATGTTAAACTATTTTTTTGGAGTGTCTTTGTTTGACGTGTTGTATACAAAAGAAAAAAATAAATAAATGAAATTATATTTATAGTAATTAAATGTGCTAAAGTCCCAAAACTTATTTAACAAACTGTGAAAAACAATCTGCTGTAGGCGTGTCCCTATCCGGATTTCATTCCTGCCTAAGGAAATCTTCAGTGGACTTTGTTATTAAAATTTCTAGAGATATTTGTTATGTTAAATCACAAACTCAATGAGAATTTCTTGTCCTCGTCTAGGAGCGAGATTCAAAATTTAAAATATCAAAGAAAAAACAAAACAACAACAAAATATTATCACAATTGGCTTTGTCATCTTCCAAATACTACTCTGTTTTTTTGACAGACCTAGCAATGTAGTGACGTTTATTCAAGTAAATCAACAATAGAAAATCATATGTTTTCTATTAGTGTCAGTTACATTTAAATTTGCACAAGCACCTGCATATTTGTTATTTTAAATTTATTTTCATCGGGATAAACATTAATTGCATTTATAGTAATTAAATGTGCTAAAGTCCCAAAACTTATTTAACAAACTGTGAAAAACAATCTGCTGTAGGCGTGTCCCTATCCGGATTTCATTCCTGCCTAAGGAAATCTAATTTCTAGAGATATTTGTTATGTTAAATCACAAACTCAATGAGAATTGCTTGTCCTCGTCTAGGAGCGAGATTCAAAATTTAAAATATCAAAGAAAAAACAAAACAACAACAAAATATTATCACAATTGGCTTTGTCATCTTCCAAATACTACTCTGTTTTTTTGACAGACCTAGCAATGTAGTGACATTTATTCAAGTAAATCAACAATAGAAAATCATATGTTTTCTATTAGTGTCAGTTACATTTAAATTTGCACAAGCACCTGCATATTTGTTATTTTAAATTTATTTTCATCGGGATAAACATTAATTGCATTTATAGTAATTAAATGTGCTAAAGTCCCAAAACTTATTTAACAAACTGTGAAAAACAATCTGCTGTAGGCGTGTCCCTATCCGGATTTCATTCCTGCCTAAGGAAATCTAATTTCTAGAGATATTTGACATGTTAAATCACAAACTCAATGAGAATTTCTTGTCCTCGTCTAGGAGCGAGATTCAAAATTTAAAATATCAAAGAAAAAACAAAACAACAACAAAATATTATCACAATTGGCTTTGTCATCTTCCAAATACTACTCTGTTTTTTTGACAGACCTAGCAATGTAGTGACGTTTATTCAAGTAAATCAACAATAGAAAATCATATGTTTTCTATTAGTGTCAGTTACATTTAAATTTGCACAAGCACCTGCATATTTGTTATTTCAATTTATTTTCATCGGGATAAACATTAATTGCATTTATAGTAATTAAATGTGCTAAAGTCCCCAAATGAAATTATTTTTTGATTTGTATCATTTCTTATTCCAATACTTTGTCTACATAAGACATCTGCATCTCGTCTTTTAAATTGTTTTCCGTGCTCTGAATGTGTTTATAAGCACAATTTTGGTAGCAACAAAAATTAGTTCAAAATTTGTTTTTTCGCAAAGGCGTTTAGTAAAATGTTTGATGAACAAAATTGCTATAAGTTAGTCAAGTATTTTAATTAGAGGCTTGCCAATATTTTGACCTAACTTTTTTGAGTGTACCTCAAATAAGACTACAGGGTTTGTCTTTACATTTCAACAGAAAGGAGCCAGGTTGCTGTAGCAAAGAGCGAAAAATTAAGTACGCCATTGAAATCAGCGTGCCTGAAATATATAGAATTGGTGGTCATAACTAGAGATGAGTGCGTGTGAGTAGGAAAACATTCTTCGTGGGTGTGGATCAGTAGAAGTTATCAAAACAAAATGTTTCCTCTTAAAGAATATTTTCTCAAATTTTTTCGCCGATTTATCGTTTCTTGGGGTTTTTTAACATACAAAATTACATATTTAGAGCAGTTTTGAGTCAAACATTCACAATTTTCATTAATTTTTACATATTATTTTTTTCGCTTATATTTTGTTCCGTGAATTTAAATCAAATCTGAATTTACCCACTTAAGCAAAAGTGAGTTAAAGTAGTAACAAAAATTTACTGAGTATTTGTGGGTGAGTGGAATTTTTTTCTCGAGAACGTGAGTGAGTGTGACTCAAAATTCACTCACGTGCCTATCTGTAGTCATAGCCTTATTAATTTTTAAAATTACAATTTTGGCCTCCTGTGTTATTTCTCTCAAAAACAAGTTTGTTTTTTTTTTTTTTGAAATAAGCATATAGGAGCTATTTTTAAAAGCACCTGTTTAAACTGACTTATTTAGGCTCTTATTTAGGATTTTTCACATTCCGAGAATTTCAATTGTTGTAATTTTTCGCTTTCCGGGGAATTTTGATGTGGGCAAAACTTTTAAATTTTAAAATCTATTTATTTTTCTTTTTTCCTCTTTTTTTGCTTTCTTTTTTCTTTCTCTTTTCCTTTATTTTCCCCTTCCCTTTTTCCTTTCCTTTTTTATCTTTTTTTTGGTTTTCGGTGGGGGGGGGGGGGGGGGGGGGTGGGAGGTTGGGTCGTCCTTTACCCTCTGTAATTTTTCATAAATAGTTATGAAATGAAATGTTTCGTTATTATTTCTGTATGGTTACATTGGAATAAAATTGATTAAAGTTACTAAGGCTTTTCTCTGCTTGTAGTCTAAACTGATTACATTTGAGAATTCGTATTTTAGTAGTATTCAAACTGGTGCCAAAAATCATAACATTTTGAGATGATTTGGTAAAATATTTCAACTTTTTATGTATTTTTAAAATTACTTTTATTCGTTATTAGTTCGATTAATCGAATTCTTTTTCAAAATTATTCGTTTCATCAAAAATTGCTTGTTCGTTTATTCGAACATAACAAAAACCCGAATAAATGACAACCCTAATTACCATATAAGTGGTTATAAAGGGCGATTTTTTAAGAGCTTTCGGATTTGATTTAAAAAATAAACACAAAATTTAGAGAAATGAATGAAATCTTTATTTGAGTCGATATATTAAAATATAAATATATCTATATTATTAAAATTTTTGGATTTTCAGAAATTGAATTATTACCCGAGCTTGTTGATTCAAAAATGAAATTCAATATAAATGCCTAACAAATGACAACTAGAGGACATGTTTACACAGATAGAAAAAATTAGTCAAAATTTTTGCTAAAACTACTAAAAATTAGTTCAAAATAACATTGCTGAAAACACTGCTAAAATTAGCAGATTTTATTTGCTAAATATTAGCAAAAATATCTGCTGAATTTAGCAGTTTTTTCTGCAAGCTCATTTTTAACTAATATTTATTAGCTTCTTCTGCTTTTTTAACTGGTTTATTTCTATGAGTGTAGTTATTGCAGCAGTTCAAGTAAGATTCGCTTGGCGAACAATTGACTACTGTTCAAATAACGAAGTCCCAAAGTAACAAAATCAATTAAAACATTTTGTAAAAGAGTAGACCCGCACCAACATTATAAAATTTGGCAAACTGGATTTCGGTGTGACAACAACAACATTTTGTAAACATAACAAAAAAATAACATCAAACTGAAAATTTTTCTAAAAAGTTAATATATATTTAAAAGTTTATTAAAAGTTAATTAATAACTTGCAGTAATTATGAAAGCAACAATACTAATTTTGCTGAAAAAAGTGTTTTTTATTAGGGATGACTACTTGGAAGCATGATATTTATTTTTGGTTTTTCTCATCACCATATCAGTGTTGTTTGTACAAATTGTCTTCGCCGGAAGCAAAAATATGTAATTATGTAGATTAGACTGCTTCTTAAATTGTCGAATTTTTAAGGGGATAACCCAGGGTTAAATTAATATTATTAAAAAAAAAATCTAGGGGTCGCTACCAGAATTTACAAAAAAAATTGCTAAAATTTTGCATTATTTTCAAGGCTTCAATTACTTACGAACAAATAATTTTAAAAATTTTTGAAGATTTGCTAATATTAATAAAATTTTGGATGCTTCTCTTTACACACCTCATGGTAATTAAAAAAAAAATAATACTAAAGCTATAATACTAAATACTAATAATACTAAATATAATATAATACTAAAACTAATAAATACTAATAAATAATACTAAATCCACTTAGCGTGTGGACCGATTTAAATTTGGCGGATTTGGAGGAAAGTCAGTATTTTTCAGTTGAGACGTTTCATACAACAGACAAAATAAACTCTATGAGAATCTTTTTGTATAGATTGCCTGATCTGGTAACACTAGTCATAAAATCGAACTATTTGAAAGAAAAACAATTTTTATCCCAACAAACAGTGTTTGTTGAGAAGAGGCGTGGCATACTAATTGTAAAACAACAAACACACATACATGTACAGGCATAAAACGTATATCGACATGTAAAAATTTAATTTTTAAAATAGTTTGACTTTATAATTAGAGTTACCAGATCAGGCAGTTTATACACTAAGGCAAATGCAGACAAAAATATTCTCATAGAGTTTATTTTGTCTGTTGTATGTAATGTCTCGGTTGGAGTTAATGTTGTACAATATAATGTTATATAAAAAAAAATAAAAAAAAATTAACTTTTAGTATTTGGTCGGTCCTTGAGCATCAATAACTGCTTGAAGACGTCGGGGCATTGATCTCACCAAATTTTCCGTAATATCGGGTGTTATTTCGGCCCATGCACGAATAAGGGCGGTTTTCGATGTTTCACGGCTACTAATATTATATATTTTCGAACCGATTTTTCCAAAACGTCCCATATGTGCTCTATAGGGTTTAAGTCTGGAGACTGGGTGGTGAATTGAGCTGTTTTGGCCAGTCTCGAACAACGTGTGCAGTATGCTTAGGGTCGTTATTTCGTTGGAAAATCCATTGATTTCCAAGCCCAAGCTTTCAGATTATGTTCTAATATGTTCTTATATTGATAGCGGTCCATATTACAATCGACAAGAACCAAACTACCAACTCCAGATGACGCAATGGCGCCCCAAACCAAAAAGTTACCACCACCATGTTTAACAGTAGGTATTATATTCTTTGGATCAATTGCTGTGTTTGGTTTTCGCCAAACTTTGGATCGACCATCACTTCCAAAACTGTTGTACTTACTTTCGTCGGTAAATATCAGGGACCGTAATCAGTATAAGTTTTATAATAAAAATTACACAATAATGATTGTCATTATTTATGATTTTTATTTTTTTCGCTCAAAATAAAACTCACTTTCATGTAGGTGTAAATATATATACATATTAGAGTGGGGCGATTAGTATGGAAGGAAAAAAATCTTAATGGATGCTTCGCGTTTCTGATTCTTGGGATTGTACTGAGCAAAAAAGTCCACTAGACCATACGTCTACGGTGAAAATCAAGCCTCCAGATTTTGACTTTACGGCAAAAAGCCCTATTTCAAAATTAATAATTAACCCCTTAAACCCCACCCACAAATATGACTGATGTATTAATCTGCTAGAGAATCTTCCAAAGAAGAGATTGATACCATAATCTTGGATAAGCTCCTCCTCCTTCCTGAGATATGTCCATCCCACACATTGTTACTTTCACAAAATACGGCTAAAAAGTCATGTCTAAAAAATCATGACGGATATGCAAAGATTGTCAAAAAATAATAATAGTGGTGCAATAATTTTTTTTTTATGTCTCTTCTAAGTGATTGATTTTTTGATTCAAAAAAACGAGCAATAATCATCCGTGGTAAATATAGCACGCTTCTAAAAATCCATATTCTTGTTTAGATTTTGTAAATGTGTGCGATTGAAGGACCAGAGCCAAGTCTAATTCACTAGAGTTCCAATGTCAAATCAAAGTCAAGCAGGGTATATTTCCAGGTAGATAACTATTTTATTTAACAATGTTTCTTCTCGTAGGGCTAAGACTTAACTAACTTAAAACTGAGCGAACAGACAATGTACCAACATTATACACAGTTGTTTAAGTACAACGTATAAGGGGTAGAGCCCTCTATATTTCAAATTCAAGTTGTTAGTACATTAGGGTTTTCGCATGAACATCACCGCCCCTCTTGCAGGGACTGCAATCTTTTAAAAATATCTTAAAGTAATGATTAAAGTACAAGTAAATCTCAATGAGTTTGAGAATCAGCCAATTCAATTTTAAATTCAAGATAATTCACATTACTTAAACTGATTTTTTTTTTTTTTTGATAAAGTAATTAAAAAAAAATTGAATTGAAAATTAAATTTTGGATTAGTAAATTTCGATAATATGTAGTATTTTCAAAATTACAAGTATTAATAAATGGAATAGTATGTGTTTACATAGTTATATGCAAAATATTGAGTATAGTTACGAATTCAATAGTTGCAATGCTGTGTAGAAATTTAATGAGTACAAGGTCCAGAAAGTACCCTTCCGAACACGGTATCTTGTGCTAGTGGTAGACCATATTCTCCAGGAATAACACCAATTTTGAAAATCTTGCAGCAAGCATCATTTCCGAGTACCAATGAAATACCTTGTGAGACATAGAACTCTTTGTCAGCGAGTAGAAGATGAGAGAACTTGCTCACAATGGATGGGTTTACAGAAGAAGATGGCGTTTTCATAGGTAGTCTTGTGGCAATCTTAGCATCTACGATAATACGTGTTTGGCGATCAACTCTTGATGTAAGAGTAAGGATAGCATACGTTTCATTGTCGAGATTATAGGTAGTTAACCGGTGTGTATCGACTAGTTGCTGTTCAATTCGGCTTTGCTGGGAACAGACGTCTATCAATGCTCTAATATATTGCCGCTTTTGTTTGGAAAACAAGACTACAGTTGCTGTAGGCAACAATGAAACTCGATGACAAGATAGAATTGATGATGATGACTCATTTAAAGTAGCAGATATAATGTTGGTTCTTCGATTAGGTGTATTTTCACGTTTCCGGATGCCTCGAGTAGTAGTATTCGCTTCACGACTACGAGCATTTCGGGTAGATTCTTTATTGTGTAGTAATGTGTGATGTCTCTTCGAACAAATATGACAACCAGTATTTTGAATGCATGAACCTTCTGAATGTTGGTGAGCCAGACAGTTCGGGCAGTAGTCAAACCGTAACACAGCTCGGAATCGCTTTTCCACGTCCATATTTAGAAAAGTTTGACATTTACGAAGAGCGTGATATCCTTTGCATAGTCGGCATCGAAATGCATCAGGTTGTGGACGTGGCAAATCTAGAGAATCACAATTAGACGACATGATTTACCTATGAAAATAATGATAACAAATAATGAGTGATGTATGATAGATGAGATTTTGAGAATAAGTAAATGAAAAAATTAAAATGATTAACGTGGCTTATTATTTAGCGATAAAAGCACTAAAGAAATATATGGAAAGCTTTGAAAGAAAATGTAGTTGAATTAAGCTGGTAATGCAACTAGTTTCACTATAGGACGGGTGATTGTTCCTCTTTGAGTAATAATATCAGCCACCCTGACTTTATCGTCAGGTCCAGTGTAGACTTGAGAAATACGGCCTAGCCTCCAGTCGTTGATAGGGATATTATCGTCTTTTATAACTACCATTGTTCCGACAGTTATGTTTTCTTCAGATATTTTCCATTTGTTTCTCTTGTGAAGTTCCTTGAGGTATTCGTTTTTCCAACGTTGACAGAATTGCTGCTGAATAGCTCTTAGCCGTTGCCAACGATTTATAATGGACATCGGTTGATTTTCAATTTTTGGATCTGGTGGAGCGAGAAGAGGACTTCCAATAGGGAAATGACCTGGAGTCAAAGCGTTTAAATCCATTGGATCTTCGGACATTGGAGAAATTGGCCTAGAGTTAAGACAGCATTCTATTTTTGCCAGTAATGTGGAAAATTCTTCAAAGGTATATTTGAATGAACTGGCTATTTTACGAAAATGAGTTTTGAAGCTCTTAACGCCCGCTTCCCAAAGGCCACCCATGTGTGGTGAACCTGGTGGTATGAAATGCCACTGAATATTCTGATAAGTGAAGTCTGATATGAGTTGGGAACGGGATGTTATAAGGAATTCTTTCGCCATTTGTCGGGAAGCGCCTACAAGGGTTGTGCCATTGTCTGAGTATAGACTGAAAAGATATCCGCGTCTAGCTGTAAATCGATTAAAAGCTGCTACGAAGGCTGGAGTCGAAAGGTCAGTTGTGGCTTCCAGATGAATTGCCTTTGTCGCAAAGCATACGAATACACATACGTATCCCTTTGTTATTCGGCAGGCTCGACCAGTGAAGCTTTTCAGATCGAACGGACCTGCGAAGTCGATTCCTGTATTATAAAATGGACGCTGTAATTCAGTTCTCTCTGGTGGCAAAGCGGACATGATCTGAGTTCTAACTTTTGCTTTATGGAGAACGCATTGTTTACAGTTGTGAATAGTGGTTTTTATTAGGTTTTTTAATTTTGGAATCCAATATTGCATTCTTACTAAACGGAGAACTTGTTGATTTCCACCATGGAGAGAACGAATGTGTGAAAATTGGACCAAAAGTTTTGAAAAATGACAATTATAGGGAAGAATCACCGGAAATTTTTCATCGTAACATCAGGATGGAGAATTTGCAAGTCGACCGTTGACCCTAAGAAGTTTATTGGAATCGAGAAATGGGTTTAAATTTAACAGGGAACTGGACTTATGGATATTTTCGCCATTTTTTATAGCTTTATACTCATGTGGATACGCTACCTGTTGAGCTATAAGTATTAGACGATTCCGGACATACGTGATTTCGTCATGTGAAATTTTAGTGGTCTCATACTGAAATGAATTTCGGTACTTTGGATGTGTTCTTTTGAAAAATCTGAAAACATAACAGAGGGTTCGAATCGCAGTTGGAAACTTTGAAAATCTATCTAAAACTTCATCGTAATTTGAAAAATATGTAAAATTTACACGAATTGGTTTTTCTTCTTCATTAGTTTCTAAATTATTAAGGTTAGATTTTGGCCATTTAGAAGTTGGGAGCTTCAGCCATGCAGGTCCATTCCACCAGAGCTCATTTTCAGCTAAATCGCTTGGGTATGATCCTCGAGTGGCGATATCGGCTGGATTGAATTGAGATGACACGTGAAACCAATTATCACATCCAATAGTTTGAAGAATCTTGGAAACTCTGTTCGCTACAAACGTTTTCCAATGACTAGGTGATTTTTGGAGCCATGAAAGAACAATTGTGGAATCAGACCATTTGTAAAGTGAATATTCGAGAATATTTAGCGAAGGAAGAATGGATTCAATCAGTTTTGCGAGAAGTACTGCTCCGCAAAGTTCAAGCCTTGGAAGAGAAATACATTTTACAGGTGCAACTTTAGATTTTGCAGTTAAAAGTTTGACACTAATTGAGTCTTTGACAATAATTCGGACATATAAAGCCGCTGCATAAGCTTTTTCGGATGCATCACAAAATCCGTGGATTTCGATTTTACATTTTGGATTAAATGAAACCCATCTAGGTATTTTAATTTTCACGATATCTGGATAATTTTGTACGAAAAGTTTCCAATCATGAAGACAGTCATCTAAAAGAACTTCGTCCCATTCGGACTTCGATTCCCAAATTTTTCTCATTATAATTTTCGACAGAATTATGAAAGGTGAAAGCCAGCCTGCAGGGTCAAATAACTTAGATATTTCGGATAGTACTTGTCTTTTGGTAATATTTTTTCTGTTAGATAAAGCTCTAGCCGAGAAGTAGAAAATATCAGATTTCGCATTCCATCGTATTCCAAGTGTCTTGGCGTTACTGGTATCTTCGAATTCACAAAAGTCTTCTTGTAGAAGATGATTTTTTGGAATGCCTTGTAAGACTTCTGGAGAATTGGAGGTCCATTTACGGAGATTAAATCCTGCTGAACCAAGAGCTTCAATTAATTGATCTCTAGCTTGAGTTGCTGTTGAAACATCTGGAGTTCCATACAGGGCGTCATCAACGTACATAAAATTCTTAAGAATTTCGCTAGCAAGTGGATAAGATTCTTTAACATCGGAAGCCAATTGGATAAGGGTACGAATTGCTAGATATGGAGCACAATTAACTCCAAAAGTTACCGTTTTCAACTCAAAATCTTGAATTTCTTCGTTCTTGGAATTACGAAACAGTATTCGTTGAAAAGGAGTGTCATTTGGATTGACAAGGATTTGACGATACATCTTTTCTATGTCGCAATTGAAGACGTATCGATGAAATCTCCACTTGAGTAGTAGAATTATAAGGTCATTTTGTAAAACGGGACCTGGATGTAACACATCATTTAAGGAAATACCATTTGAAGTTGAACAAGAGGCATTAAACACAACCCTGACTTTTGTGGTGGAGCTTTCTGGCTTTACGACAGCATGATGCGGAAGGTAGTACTTTTCGAAATTATCACCTGAAGTGGGGGAGGAAATCTTATTCATATGGCCAAGGTCTAGGTATTCTTGAACCACGGAATCATAAATCAATTTTTGTTGCAAATTTTTCGAAAGGCGTGCTTCATTGCGAAGAAACTGAGAAAGGGCAATTTTCCTAGAATAACCTAAATGTTCTATGCCATCTAAAAAGGAATTCTTAAATGGGAGTGATACTATGTAGACCCATCTTCCTGACGTTGAGTTGTTCTAGCGTATAAATCTTCACAATATCTATCACCTGGGGAAATTATTGGCTTCTGTGGAACATCCTCCACCTCCCAAAAACGCGTTAGCTGTTTTTCCAAAGACACCTTAGAAGCACATGATAATATTTTATTAGGAGAAGACGAAGATTCTTCTAAGTTTCCGGATAAAACCCATCCAAAAATGGTTTCCTTCGCTCTCAGGCGACCATAAATATTTCTCTTGAACCCATCGAGCTCGACTTTATCAATAGTATCTTCGCCAATAAGTATATCCACCTCTGAATTTTTGTAAAACTGTGGATCTGCTAACGTCAAATTTGGAATTCTTTCAATAATATTTGGATCAATCTCCCTGCTTGGAAGATTTCCAGAAAGATCTTTAAGAACAAGAGCGTCGATTTCGACTTTATTTTCGGTATAGCCATTAGAACTAACTACAAGCCTACACATTTTTCTTGACTTCGCAGAAATCGAACCATTTAAAACCGCCAATGGTTTGGGCATTAACTGACTTAAACCGAAGACCAATTCTTTTAAAAAGACGTTCTGAAATGAATGTTCCTTCAGACCCAGAATCAAAAAATGCTCTCGCTGGAAATTGAACACCGTTGTGGTGAATTTTCACCATTGCAGTAGCAAGTAAAATGGATTTAGAATTTAAAGCAACGCATGAACGTATATTTGTAGCAGTGGGTGATTCTAGAGATAATTCTGAATTAGTGTTGATAGTTGGGACCGGAGAAGTTTGAATATTCTCCCTATGAATGAGAGTATTGTGTCTCTTACAACAAGTACGGCAGTTAAATGAGCTCGTACAATCTCTTAGATAGTGCTCTCCTGCAAGACAATTCAAGCATAAATTATATTCCTTAATAAGAGCAATTCTTTCATCAACATTCATTTGTAGAAATTTGGGACATTTTCTGAGTGGATGTTGATAAGTCGGACAAATACGACACTGGTAAGAAGCATTGCCTGAAATAGTTGCGTGGTTACTGTTAATTCTAGATTTCTGTTTTGTATTTTGATCTCTGATTTTGTTAGGAAAATTAAAGGGAGAAAAAGTATTAGCTGACAGACCTCTAACATCAGAAATAGTCTCAAGAGTTTGAAAACGATTTGAAAGAAAATCATTAATTTGAGACCACGTTGGAATTTCTTTTTTATTGGTTAGTGACTGTTCCCATATAGCTAGGGTGGTTTCTGGAAGACGGGTCAGGCTCACGAAAACAAACATAAGATCTGATCTTTCTGAACTAATATTATAAAGGTTAAGAGCAGACGCACAACTATTAATTTGCCTTTGCAAATTTTTAATCTCTTCACCAGACTCGTGGGGAATTCGAGGAAGGTTAAAAAGAGCGCCAAGCTGATGGAAAACTAATTTTCTCTTATTTTCGAAACGTTCTTTTAAATCCTGCCATGCCAAGTCAAAGCCTGCCTCTGTTGGTGGACACCTTTGCACAATATTTTTTGCGTCTCAGCTAGTAAGTCTATTCAAATGAAACAGCTTCTCAATTTTACTGAGCCCCGGACGATTTATGTAGAGTGCTGTAAAAAGGTCCCGGAATGTAGGCCATGAATGGTAGGTGCTATCAAACACGTCAACATCGCATGGAGGAAGATGTACGTGTGCAGACCATGGTTGTGGTGTTGAGTTACGTGGAGAGTAAGTTTCCGGTCTGGGGACAGAAAGTTCATGAATTCGCGCACCTAAACGGAAGATGAATCGAACGTATACTGTGTAAGCTGATTGATACCTAGATGTTACAGTCTCTTGGTCTATTGCATCAACAGTTTCACCATCGGCAGTTCCGTTCTTGTTATTAATTTCCGTTAAACATTTTTCATAAACGGTTTTTATTCCTTCCCAAATCGACTTCATTTCATCCCTATGTACTTCTAAAGAATATATCGAGGTTCCAGAAATAAGCGCCTCGTCGAATTCTGCATCGAATTGAACAAGTCCATCAGTGGATCTTATAAATTGTTGCAAATAAGTCATGATTTTATCTTTTTTGTTATTTTCTTTTTATTTGGGCAGTTAATTAAAAATAATAAAATAATATGAAGAGGTATCAATTTGTAGGAGGGAGTATCGAACTAACGACAGCAGATTATTATCGAAAATTGTATAATGATCAATTTAGAAATGTATATGAAATGGGATTGGATATGAATAGTAAAGACGGAAATTTGTAAAAGAAAATATTGAAATTGGAAAAAATATAAAATTAAAAATATGGAATAACTATTTACGATATAGTTACCAGTTGAAAATTATAATTTAAAGTTGGGAGTGTGTTCTATATAATCCTAGACGGCAGCAATGATTTCCGGCTTGTTGTGGTTTAATTGAACGAAACGGATATTTGCTTTTTGTATGCGAATAATTTTGTTTTAAACGATTTCGAAAATATTTTGTTCGGTAATTTATCCACTGTGTAAAAACGATTATTTTATTTGAAACTGATTTCCGATCAATTTATTTACTTGTTGCCCCAGTGTGTATTAATTGTCCATTTTTAATTTGTTTGTACATAAACAAAATTTTTAAATTTTTATAATTTTATTACCACTTTTTCGTGGCTGTGCATGAATTATATTCACGAATTTTTACTGTATTATATTACTTATATTATGAACAAAATTTTTATTGTAATTTTTGAACAAAATTTTTATTGTAATTAAATATATTGGTTTAAATTGTTGTTTTTATTTTGCAAAAAATTACTGTATGAAACATAATTTTTATTTACAGAAGTTCACTATAATTTTTCCTTGGGTGTACTTGAATTATTAACAAAATTTTATTACATGAAATGTTTCAAAAATATTTTTCACATGTCATTAAATATTTTTCCAATTTTAATTGTTGTCACCGGAATTAGAATTAAAATAATTTGATTTTATTTTCACTGATTTAATGTTTTGTACTTTACTGTTATTTTTTGTTTGTTTCTTAAAATTCTTATTTTTTTTGGTTTGTTTTGGGTTTGCTAAATGTATAGCAAACACAAGAAAGAATTTTAAATTTCTCTGCTCTATTTATGACGTAAAAAAATTATAGGGTAGTTGATCTGTATCAAATGTTGCTAAGCCCTTTTAAAACAGATCAAAGTAAATGCATACTAGCTTTTGGAACAGCATGTAGACGAAACGTTTTGAAGCAAACGTAAGCAGAGAAACAAATCAAAGTTAATGTTTCACGACAAGTGTTTTAATTTCAATCCTGTTTCTACGTACTCTCTTAATGACCAAATGAAATTCAATAGAGAGCAGCAAATTAAAACGATTAACCTTTTTAAGGGAGTTATGACTGAGTGAATCTCTTATTTTTTTTTTTTTTTGTTATGCCAAAAACAAAATAACTATATCGAAAAAATGTAACGGATTATATGTACAAGCACTTTGATTTATATATTGGATTTTTGCCACTATAAGAAATTTTTTGTTGTTGGTATTTTTGTTTTTGGAATATTTGACTACAAAATTTAATATAATTTTTGTATTCTTTGTTAAGCAAAAATATCCCGTTTTTACGGTTTTTGTCGTTTTTGTATTAACATTAACAAAATGAGGTTTTATGTTAGAAAGTGTTTTGCAACCGTCAGATAATGACAATCGTAATTAATTTTTTATATTAATTACTGTAGAATATTTCTTTAGTTAGTCTCTTTACAGGAAGAAGAAGAAGAAAACATTTATATTGAAAAATTTTACGGACACAAGGGATACACCAGACTGCCGCAGTTTCGTCCCCCTCCTGGGACTCGTCAGTGGTTAATTTATGTGTCAATTGAACAAAGTATTTTATATTGTTAATTTTGCTCTATATGAAAAACTTTTTATTTTTTGGTGTCGTACTGTGATTTGAACTCACAGTTTTAGCATCACAGCTATGCATCGTAATCTCACCTCTTAACCAGTTGAGCCACGGTCGACACAGCGTTGACTGCGACTAAATTGGAGTTTGGTCACACTACGTACACACAAGTATTGTTTTGATCAGAAGAGACAGAATTAGCTAATACCAATGCACAATTCATTTCTCAACTAGAATGCTTTTTCTTCTTAATCCTATCTCTTTTTCACAAGTAATTATCACGTTTTTATGATGCGCTTTATTCACATACAAGAGTTGGATACCAAGTGTAGGTTAGAGATTGAGTCGCCGTTAAGCAAGTTTATTCAAATTTTATGTTAGAAAGTGTTTTGCAACCGTCAGATAATGACAATCGTAATTAATTTTTTATATTAATTACTGTAGAATATTTCTTTAGTTAGTCTCTTTACAGGAAGAAGAAGAAGAAAACATTTATATTGAAAAATTTTACGGACACAAGGGATACACCAGACTGCCGCAGGTTTTGTTAAGGAATTTTTAAGCAACTCTTTTTATGATTTTCTTAAGTTGGTGTTTTTATAAATTTTATGATAAAAATGCCGTTATGAATTTTTTCTTTAACACGTTAATTTGTATAATTTTACACTAGGTTTATGTTCTTCTTTCTTTACACCGATTATAGTTAAATAATTATTTATACACGTTTTTTATCTAAATTTTTTTTTTTTTTACACTTTTTTTTTTTTGATTTCAATACACGACGTTTTTAGGAGCAATGTTCGTCCGTTTTTATAAAACAATTTTAAAAATCATTTAAATAAATTACCGATTCTTCTTTTTGTAATTATTAATTTAATTTATAGATTTATTACAATTAATTTTTTACCGATTATGATGTAGATTTGACCGACACGAATGTAGAACACAGCACTACTAAAGGAATATATGGAAAAATTAAAGAGAGTAACTTACATATGTGCCTTTAAATTAGTGATGTTACTTATGTAATCGGTACCTCTTGTGATTATGGAAGTATTCTTTAATGATGTATGTAGAATATATATGGAGCAGGTTCATTTATTTTCGTGGGCAATGGATGATGATTGAATTTTTGTCTATTAATTTAAATGATGTAATGAATGTGGAGTATAAATGATGTAATTTGATGAAGTTTGAATGACTAGTTTCTTGTAATGGATACTCAGAGTACTTGCTGAATTAGGGTTTCGAAATGGACAAGTATGTTTGTTAATTTATCTTCTTATTGGAAAGAAAATAAGCACTATTTTTGAATAAATTTCTTTTCAAAGGGAAACAACGACGAATAATATATTTTCCTTTGGCCAGAAAATATGAACGTTTCCTTTTCTTAAAGAAACTAAACACTGGTTGAATTATATTTTCTTATGGGAAGAAAATATAAACCAATTGAATAAATATTTTCTTTTTGGAAGGAAAATAACGTATTGTTGACTGTATGTAGGTTCCTTAGGCCTCAGTTATCCGATTCGTGGAGGACCATGTAAATGTGTGCGATTGAAGGACCAGAGCCAAGTCTAATTCACTAGAGTTCCAATGTCAAATAAAAGTCAAGCAGGGTAAATTTCCAGGTAGATAACTATTTTATTTAACAATGTTTCTTCTCGTAGGGCTAAGACTTAACTAACTTAAAACTGAGCGAACAGACAATGTACCAACATTATACACAGTTGTTTAAGTACAACGTATAAGGGGTAAAGCCCTCTATATTTCAAATTCAAGTTGTTAGTACATTAGGGTTTTCGCATGAACAGATTTGCTTTAGCAAACTCAAGGCGAAGTCTACGATTCTTCGCTGAAATTAGTGTTTTTTTTGCGTGCCACTCTGCTATTAAATCCATTGTCATGTAAAACATTTATTATTGTTCGTGGAGTAACAATTATATTGGAACATTTTTCGATGTGTTCCGCCAATTTTGGGACACTTATTGTCGAATCCTGGTTAACTAGTTTAATAATACTTCTAACATCACGTCTCGAAAGCTTCTTAGGTCTGCTAGAACGTGGCTTACTTTCGGTACTATTGGTATTATTATAATTTCTAATGATCGTCTGCACAGTAGCACGACTTATGCTATAAACACATAGACCACAGCAGACTGCAGAGCTACACGACTGCAAATGCCGTTGACTGCAATCGTCGCCGTGTGGTCAGCTACTTATTATTTTGGAAACGACAGCAGTATAGTAAACAGCTGATCACGATTCAATTTAAAAATATCAACAGCTGTTTTTTATACAAATCAGGGATGTTAAAGTTGGTACAATTGTACTTTTTTTGGTACATTTTGACCTTCTAAAGTACCGTGGTACTACCGCGACTCATTTGGTACAATTTAAAAATTTTTAATTTTTCCCCTTTTTGAATTTTTAGTATAGCAAACAAATTGTTATTGTGTCCTTTTTCATTGCATTTATTCGTTTTATGTAATGAGCTCTTAAAATATATGCGACTATATCCGCCAGATTTTACGATTTATCATCATTTTAAGGATTTTGAAGAATAAAGTTGGCAATTTTTTTTTTTTAATATCGATTAAAAATTTACGATTTTTTACAAAATTTATCTGGCAGCTCTTACATATATTGACACTTGTTGCAGCCAACTTCGCTTTTATTTTGAATTTATTAAAATTCTGAAGAAGTGAAAATTGATATATAGATATGGCATCACTTATAACATATGGGAAAACAGTGGACATTAGAGTGAGTTTCTAAAAATAGAACTGTTGTGTTGTTGGAGTTGTACTTCTGAGATTATGTATGCAAGAACAAAAACACCGTGTATTGAATAAAACTAGTTTTAATCACAACAAAACTCGACCTAACTATAGCTCAGAGGGCTAAAGCGCTCTGTCTAACGTGTAGTGCGAGTGCATGTGGCATTAGAAATCAGAAATGAAAGAAAATTCCAAACAATCTTATATATGTTTAATTTAGAACGAGCGCTCAACCTCCGTATATTTACAAAAATAAAGCAAATCAAACATATTAGCTAGGTTAATACTAGTATTTCGATCTGGTTAAAGATCTCATCAGAACCCAATGTTTTAGAAAAGTTATAGCCTCCATAATAGGCAGAACTTTAACAAAAAACCGATTAATCATTAATTTTGCTCCATTCTTATCTTCTTAGTAAAAATATTACTTGAGCCAGAGTAAAAACTAAAATTTTTTTAACTGAAGTCGTTAAAAAATTAAAACGTTTGTAGTTTTTGGTCGGTAGTAGCTAATTTTCAAAATGAACTGAATGTCAATATGTTTCCTGACATTTCTAGTCGTTGCTGGAATTTTATCCATTCCACACTGGTCTGCAAATGTGGAAAGAGTTTTTTTCTTTTCAAAATATAATAAAAACTAAGGAAAGAAACAGACTACATTAGCCAACATTATCAAGTCTCATACAGACTAAGGATTGGTTAAGAGCGACAAATTTATGCTGCTATGATGTAGAAATACCAAATAGTTTATTAACTAAACAAATAATTCCATGATTTGGTCTCATATATTCATAAGACTTTTTTATGCCTTATTTTATTCATACATATAATGTATGTTATTGGAAATTTATGTTTAATAAAATATAATGTATGTTTAATAAATTTAAAAAAAATGGTACCGTCAACGTCCAAAAAGTACAATTTTTTTTGGATGTTGGTACAAAATTGAAAACTCCATTTAACATCCCTGATACAAATGCATTTTTGTTTCAGTAGTGCCAATTACATCTTTTTTTTCTTTATTAAAATAGAACAACATGCTTGGTTGTAGACACGTATATAAAGTTCACTTAAAAATACAATTACTTATTTATAATACATTATTATAACGTGAAAATAAATTTATATAACCCCTCTTGAATATTAATGCAATTATACCATTTGATGTTGCGACGTTTTTTGTGTTTAACAAAATAAAATATTTTTAAGCACTAATTTGTTACATATTTTGTTTTATTGTCAACACTATTTTTGTTTTGCAGCCAACAAAAATAGAAATTAACCTAAGTTGACTACAGCGGCAAAAGTAGTCGGGTAGCCGTGTAGTTGTGTTGGTGCCAAAATAATCGTTTTCATATAAACGTGTGTATTTTATTTTTGACAGGCTGTAGTCGTGTAGCTGCAGTCGTCTATGTGTTTATAGCATCAATTTAACAGTCTTAGCAAGGAGCTGCCACGCTGTATGTAGACTTTTTCCCCGCTAATAATTATGTTTTCCCTTAAAATTTCTATGTTTTATTTTTTTTCATATTTTTATTTTCTTCAAATAATCTTCATTTTAAATGCCTTAAACATTGATATTAAATGTTTTTCAATTATCGCTACCAATTCACTAGAACTTCAAATCCGTAGGGTGTATGTAGAATTTATTTTTATTTATTTTTGTATTTTTAATACAAAAAATATAAAATTTTGCAAAAGTTTAAAAATATATTTTTGGTAAAAGAAGCCTATTTTACATTGTACTTGTTTAATTAGACCAAAATTACTTAACTCTAAAATATTAAATATTTGGCGCATGTTAACCGGAGGTCTAAATTATTCCACAAAATAAAATTGATGGTTATAATAGATTTTTTTTTTTTTTTAAATTAACCAACTAAAAATAAGTTTAGTTCTTAATTAAATAAAATAAATAATTAAGTGAACTTTTCAAAGTAATAAAATTATATATAATTTCTATTAAAGGAAAGAAATAATTTTTTTAAGCAAAAATTGTAAAAATGTTTCAATTAAAGAAAAATAATCTAATTAAATGCGTTTTTAACGCCATTATGCGATATTTTCCTAAATGCGTTGCTGCGCATTTATCCGATAAATGATTCCCCGCTTAAATGCGCAGAAAACTCTTCATTTTTTAATGCTCAGGTAAAGCGGGAACTACTGCATAATATCAAATTGTGAACAACTTACATACATCAGACTTTTATTGTTTTAATAAAATATATTAGAATTGGTAGAACGGATAATTTTTCTAGCTGTACGATTGATCCTAATGACCTTAATTTAAAATTTACAAACTCACCAGCTGGTCACGATTTATATAGAAATGACAATCTCAATAACATAAGTTACCACGAAAGCCTCTCTGAGGAAAACTCGTTTGAATTTTCTTGCGTAGACTAGTTCGATGTTATTAAAAGTTTTTCTTTGATTAAGTCTAACGCTGTGGGATATGACAGTTTACATCCTAAATTTGTGAAAATCCTTCTACCATTTATCCTGCCTTATGTAACCTATTTCTTTAACAATATAATAATGTCAAGCTCTTTCCCATCCCTATGGAAACACTCAAAAATTAAACCAATTCCTAAATCATCATCTGAATAACGTCCAATAGCTATTTGATGTTACCTTTTGAAGGTATTTAAAAATATATTACACTCAAATGAGTAAATATATCTCGGATCATGACTTAATGTCTGGAAAACAATCGGGCTTCCGCCCAAATCACAGCTGTGTGACTGCTCTGGTTGACGTTTGCGAAAATATAAGGCGCGACCTTGATGATGGTAAGATAAACTTTTTGGTGCTTCTGGACCATTCTAAGGCTTTCGATACGGTCGATGGGGCTACTCTTTGTATGAAGCTTAGGCGTCATTTTAATTTTTCTTCTTCTGCAACTCAACTACTGTCATCATACTTTATGTGCCGTACGCAATCCGTGTATGTTAATAATAAGTCATCTGATCCGTTAAATCTTGTAAAGGGTGTACCGCAAGGATCCATCTTAGGACCACTTCTATGTACATAAATGATCTGTCCGAACATATATCTCACTGCAAGATACATATGTACGCAGATGATGTACAACTTTACCTGAGTAGTCCCAAAAGCTCTATTAATGAAAATATAGCACTAATCAATGCAGATCTTAGCCAACTACACCATTGGGCCTTGGGAAATGGGCTTTGTATCAATCTGCGCAAATCTAAATGCTAAATAATTATTCGCAAAAAGAGGACAGATCCAGTATTTGACAGTAACATAGTTATAGATGGTGAAAAAATTGATTTTGTTCCGTCAGCAAAATACTTTGGACTCTTTTTTAATAGTACACTAACCTGGACAAATCATATAAACACAGTAGTTTTTCAGACCTATGTGAAGTTAAGGCCATTATGGGCAACTCAGTCCTTTACTACTCTTAGGATTAGAATACTTCTAGCAAAGACATATTTAATTCCTGGTTTACTATATGGCTGTGAACTTTTTGCAAATTGTGACTCAAGAAGTAAACGAAAACTAAAGGTTGTGTACAACAGCATCATAAGATACGTCTATGGTCTGAGGAGATCAGCTTGAACCTCTTCTTTTTCTAACAACTTATGTGGTGTGTCATTTGAAAACCTTATGAACATAAGAGTTCTTTTGTTTTTTACACAACATATTCTTTACCAAAAAACCACTTTATTTTTATGAGAAAATTAGGTTCGCCAGGTCTAACAGAGGTAGAAAGATAATACTGACACGACACAGAATCCTTGTATCTGAATGTCATTTTTACCTTAATGCTTCTCGTCTTTGGAATACGCTTAAAAAATTACTATTTGAACAATTTTTTCGAAACTAATATTTTTTGTTTATCTATAATTCTTTTTTTTTTGTTTTTTTTTTTCTTAAAATTTATATGCATAAAAAATTATATATTATATACTATTATATAGTTTAATGTTTTTTATTTTTATAACTTTTTCTTTTTTTTTGTAATACATTATTTTTATTTTTAAATTGCTTATCTTAATTATTCCTGTACTCTAATTATCAGATTTATCTTGTTGTACAGGAATTAAATAAAAAAAAAAAAATGTTATTTTATTTTAATTATACTATGTTTCCACTTACGTGTTTTGAGCAAAACATTTGTTTTGGTGATAAAAATATTTATGGGAAAACATGTACAAAAAATGATTTATTTCGAAACGGCTTAAAAAAACGTTCAGTGTAAAAGTAGTACTGGTATCATTTTTCATTTAATTTGGGTAATAAATGCATGCGACCATCAAATTTCAAATAATTTATTTATCGCAGACATTTTTGAGCTTTTGACAGATGTTCAGATTGTTTTTTTTTTGCAGAGGTTTTTTATACTTTATTTATACCACAACCAGACACTATACTATTCCAAGCTTAATAGTTCGGCCAAAAAGCTATATTTTAGCGGTTTTTTGATATCTAGAGGCAATGATGACAAATTTTGGTATTGGAAACATGTTTGTTGAGCCAATTTAATTCGATTTTGTGTATAAAATTTAAGAGAAAAGCAGAAGTTCAGTTCGATACTTAATTTCGTGGAGAAAGGTCGTCTCTTTATAAGTAGCGGATAGTTGTTATCAAATCTAATTAAAGTTTAAAAGAAGTGCAAACAATCTGTTTATTTTTTGTAATTGTCGTTTGTTGTTCTTATTGAACTCACTCGTGTGACAAGTTACATTTCAACAGCTGGTATAGCAATACTAATATGGCCCCGGGGGCCAGATCAAACACTTTAAATTTAAAAAAGACTAACATGAAGAGACAAAAATGTTCTCGAACCGTGCCTATAGGTATGTTATCTGACATACCGTCAACTTCTAGAAATCGGTTTAGTGCCCTAGCCGATCTCAACGATATGGATCTGGACCCAGTATCCAATATAGCCGATGTAAAAATAGTTAAACCGCCACCACTTCTTGTCGATCAAAAAACTCCCCTAAAAGATCTCCAAGAACTATTAGGTAAAGATTCATTTTACAAACGAACATCCATCGGAACAAAAGTTCTTCCGCCTAACACTGAGACTTACGAAAAGTGCAAAAATGCTCTAATAAAACAGAAAATAGAATTTCATTCTTTCAATTCCACAGAGAACCGTCTATACACAGTATTTCTATATGGACTGCCAAAAATCAGTACTGAGGATATAAAGCAGGATATCATCGGTTATAACTTAACACCTTCAAGTATTACTGAAATCCATACAAAATTCAGTTCTGTCGACAATGCAGTATATAAAGTACAATTTTCAAGGAAAAATTTCAACCCAAAATCACTAAATAATGTAACTGCTATATGCAATGTAATTGTTTCATAGAAGAAGTACAAACCAAGGAAAAATGACAATTCAACCCAATGTTGGAACTGTCTAATGTATGGCCATGGAGGTGACCACTGTAATCGTCTTCCAGCTTGCATGATATGCGCCAATGCACACCACACTAATGATTGCCCACTCAGGAACAAAGACAAAATACCAGCTGTATTTTCCTGCTTTAACTTCAAAAAGCATGGAAAAGAACGTACTGATCACTCTGCTAATGACAATAACTGCCCTTTGCGCTCTCTTTATTTAGAAACCAGAGCCAAAGCAACTAATAAAAACTCACGTATATACAACAAAAATCAACAAAACTCACCACAGTATACTAATACTGCCCCATATACTAATACTGATGTTGCAAAATTAACTTCTTTACATAAAGATTATATTATTCTAGGTGATTTTAATGCTAAGCATTCTTCGTGGCACTGTGTTAACAACAACACTGCGGGAAATGTACTTTACAATCTTCAACAGACTAATAACTTTTTTATTTATTATCCCACTACACCGACTTTTTATCCATACCAAAGAAACCGTAACTCATCTGTTATTGACTTAGCATTAAGCAATATAACACTTAACATCACTTTGGACGTACTCGAATCTGACATCCCGTCAGACCATAGACCTGTTGTCTGTAAAATCGAAAATTCAACGGCTATTGATTCGGATACTAGTTATTATGATTACAAACTGACTAACTGGGTAGCGTTTAGGAATATAATTAGCAATAAAATCATCAATTGTACTGAAACTTACGGCTCAAAAACTGCAATTGATCTGGAAATCGAGAAGTTCGTTAGCATGATTTTGGAAACACGAAATGATTGCACTCCAAAATTTCGTCTCTCTGGCAAAGCAAACTTACCTTTAGACATCGTAAGTCTAATAAGGACACGAAGAACTTTCAAAAGAAAAAGTCAACGCACAACAAACACATCAGAATCTAATTTTTATGAACAGAGTGTAAAACTTCTAACTATAATGATCAACAACAATATTAATACCCACCGAAATGATAAATGGAACAAAACACTGTCAAAATTAAGGCCTGGCGACAAATCGTTTTGGAAAATCACCAGACGTTTAAGGGGTAAACTTAACAACAGAATTCCTTTTTTCAACCAAGGTAACAAAAAAATCATAACTGATGAGGAAAAAGCACAACTTCTGTCTAATGCATTTTCCGCTTCGAACGATCTTACCTCTACATATAAACATTCAGTTGATAAAATCGTTAACTCCAAAGTAAATCGGTTCAAGTCAGCTGACATAGATTCTGAAAACCTGACTCTCATATCGCTTAATGAAATAAATTCATTAATTGCGTCGCTTAAAACTTCAAAATCTCCTGGTCTTGATGATGTATCAAACTTACTTATTAAAAATTTACCCCCTAAAGCTGTACAGTTACTAATGATAATTTTTAATAGCTGTATAAAAATCAACTATTTTCCTACTCATTTCAAAAGAGCAAAAGTTATTGCGATTCTTAAACCAACCAAGCCTAAGCATAATCCCAACAGTTTCAGGCCCATTAGCCTATTGAGCAATTTGGGAAAATTGTATGAAAAATTCATTCATAGTCGAATTTGTGATGTCGTTGAAAATACTTCTGTAATAGCTAATGAACAATTTGGTTTCAGAAAACAACATAGTGCAGTACACCAAATAAATCGTATTACAAATATTATCAAAGCTAATAAACGAATAAAACAATCAACAGGCCTAATAGTTCTTGACATAGAAAAGGCATTTGACACCGTTTGGCACAATGGCTTAGGCCGAGTTTTTGGGAAGTCAGTTAAACTCGGTTTAGTTAAACCGACAACGAATTTTGTTTGCCATTTCCAAGATTATAAACAACCAATTGTCGGATTGACTTCATCTTGTTTAGAATTTTGTGCATTATTATAACAAAATAAAATAAACCACATTTCAGAAGAAGTGTTCCATTTACAAACTTCGTTAATCTAAGTTTAAAGATAATCCACATCCCAAAAACTAGGCCTTAGTACACAAATTGCTACAGACTGATATACCAAGATATCTGTGCAAGCTTATTGCAGATTTTCTAGACAAAAGATCATTTGTTGTTGCAGTTAATGCTACATTATCTTCCCCTAAAACAATCTTAACTGGTTTACCACAAGGTTCAATTTTATCGCCTTTATTGTACTCTATTTTATAACGATTGCCTTACAATTCAAAATGATGTCAAATATTTAGGTATGTGTCTGGACAAGAAATTTAATTTTTCAAGGCACATTGACGAAACTTGCAAGAAAACTTTAAAAACTATCAGAGCCCTATGTCCTATACTGAACAAACGCTCTTCGCTCAGCCTACAGAACAAAAATTTAATATTCAAAAGTGTGATAAGACCAACTTTGACATATGCAAGTCCCATTTGGTATAAAGCAGCAAAAACTCATCTAAAGAAACTTCAGATTATTCAAAATAAATGTCTTAAGATCATACACAACAAACACTGGAGACAATCTACGCAGCTTCTTCACTATGAAACTGGTTATGAACGAATTGATGACTTCATAAAGAGACTCAACGATAAATATTACGAAAAAGTGGAAAATTCATCTTATCAACTGATAAGAGAATGTAGAGAATCTTCAATAGGGTAGCCTTAAACGAAAATCACCAAATTGAAAATGATATGTATGTAATGCATTGTTACTTTAGATAATGCAATTGTATATATATATATTTTCTGATTATATTTGAATAACTATCTTTTTCATATAAAGGTTTTCCTATTTTTCCTTTAAAAATGTTAGAATATAACATTAGTCAATATCTATGATTAAAAATATAACTCGCTGTAATATCTATGGATAAAATCTCGGAAATGTAAATATGTATATAATATATAATTTAATAAAGATGAAAAAAAAAAAAAAAAAAAAAAGCAGAAGTTTAGCTGTAAAGCTAAAAGCTCGGCCGCCGAACTATTTTCAATTTGGCCGAACTTTCTGAGGCCGAACAGTGAATTCATTGCTTAACTACAGACTTTTCTTCAAATTTGACACTCAAAATAGCATCTAATCAGCCCAATAAACATTTTTCCATCCGCCAAATTTGTCCATAATGCTTTAAAATACCGAATACAGACCAAATGCATTTTCTGGCCGAACTGTTCGGTCGGACACTAAAGTTTAATTTAATCATCACATTAATATCAGATATAATAAATTTAAATATCACATTAATATCACACGAAAAAACTGTAGTTCAGCTAAAAGTTAAATTTTTTTAATAAATGTAAATGAAAATAAAAAAACTTGTAAATCGGAAGTTATTACCGACATTAAGAAAACGTCAATTATAATTTGCTATAGTAAAATGTAAAATGCATTAGTAAATTGTATTTTTTTTTTTTGTAAAAGTCAATGAGATACAGTGAAATGTATTTCGGCGTTTTCAATGGAGTTTTAGCCAGTGTAAAATCTAAATTTTTCTAATATCATTCGAATATCATTCGAATATATACAGTAACATGCAAATTAGCCTATAGTCCGATCAAATAGACATAATAACAATTGAATTTATACAGTTAAATACAAATCAGCCGATATATCGGTCAAATAATCGAATTAACATTTCAATATATATAGTACATGCAAATCAGCCCATATAACCATCAAATAGTCGAAATAAGAGTTTGCAAATCAGGTGATATAATATAAAAAAAAAAAAATTGGGGTATCACAATAGTCACATGGAATTCATCCAATATAACATTTGAATATCTATAATGTGGCGCAAAAATAACCTTCCGATGTTTTTTTTTTTATTATGTATTTATTATGTATAGCATTTTCTGATAGGAGGATTACTTTTGCGCCACCTTATATAATAAAAGACACTGAGCCATAAAAAATTGTGATATGCCATAGTAAAATTAAAAAATTAAATAAAAGCGTAAATTAGAATTTAAAACGGACTTTTAGAAGTTGTTATATGTTATATGCCACAATCAATTGAAATAATTTGCAGTAACATGTAACATAATCGTGAACATGATGAACATAATCGTGCTTGGAATGAACATAATAATGAACATAATCGTGCTTGGAATGAAGTTATTCATTCCATCAAAGGGCATTTCGGCTAAAGCAATACATAAGTGTTGGTTTAACCAGACTTGCAGTACCGCAGTCAGATCTAGAGAGGTAGCGTTTAGTAATTGGCGTAATAACAAAAACGCCAATACTGAATTGCTACGCAAACAGGCGAGAAAGGCTTGTGCCAAAGTACTAAGTCGCGAAAAGTTTCTGTACGAACAGCGTCTTCGTGCTAAAGTTCTTTCTGCTCCTAAGGGCAGTAAGAGCTTTTGGTCATTTGTTAAAAGAGTAAGGAATAATGCTAGTTCATCTATTCCAACTCTTATAAAGGATGACCACGCATTCACTGATCCGGTTGATAAAGCTAACCTATTGGCTGATCTTTTTGCGAGAAATTCACTTTTGCCGGAGAGCACTCAACCACTGCCCGAGCTTGGGCGGGTATCCTGTACTATGCCCAAGATATTCTTTCGAGCTCGTGCCGGTAAAAGGGTTCTTGCGGATCTCAACGTAAACAAGTCACCGGGACCGGATGGCATACCAGCACTGGTACTGAAACAGTGCTCTTCGACGCTAGCTCGTCCATTGGCTAACCTGTTCAGCTCTTCATACCGTGCAGGTGTCTTCCCTTCGTGCTGGAAGGTTGCCAATATTCAACCAATCCCCAAAAAGGGTGCGGCTAATAATCCTGAAAATTACCGCCCAATTGCAATATGTTCTGCGCTCTCGAAGGTGATGGAGATCATGGTCAACTACCATCTTGTAAATTATCTGGAGGCCAACTCACTTATTAGTGATCGACAGTGTGGCTTTCGTAGAACTCGTTCTACGGGAGATCTGTTGGCATTCCTTTCTGAATGTTGGAGTCGGTCTATTCACATGTTTGGTGAGAACAAGGTAGTTGCTCTAGATATTTTCAAGGCGTTCGATCGTGTGTGGCACGGCGCACTGTTATCAAAACTAATTGCATTTGGTGTAGGTAATGATTTATCTCGAGTTTTCTCAGAGATCGTGCTATACGTGTTGTTATAGATGGGGTCTCATCCGACGAGTTTCAGTTATGTTCAGGGGTACCACAGGCTCTGTTCTTTCTCCATCACTTTTTCTCATCTTTCTTAATGACCTCCTTGGTCGAACTATCAATCCTATTTACTCCTTTGCAGATGACAGCAACATTTGTCATTATTTTTCCTTCGATTGTAGGCCAAGCCTTGTGAAGGTCGGGGGCAAAAGACAGATTATGAATGACACACTCAATCATGACCTTTCGACAATCTCAGAGTGGGGTCGTGTAAATAGGGTCGATTTTAATGCTCATAAGACTCAATGTTGTATGTTGACCCATAGGTCTGTGGACTCAACCACGTCATCTGTGTATATGGATGGGATCGTTATTGAGGATTCAGATACTCTTGATGTTCTGGGCATGAGAATACAGTGTGATGTCCGTTGGACAGATCACATTATTCAAGTATCGATAGAAGCTTTCAAGTGTCTTGGTTTTCTAAACCGGTGTAAGAAATACTTCACCCCATCTGATCTCCTTACTATTTATACCACCTACATCCGGCCGAAAATGGAATATAACTCCCATATATGGGCAGGTGCTTCAAAGTATATTTTGGGGCTTCTGGATCGTGTGCAACGGAGAGCGTTGATGCTTACCAACGACAGTAGGGTTTCGAACTCTATTGACTCGTTGGAGCATCGTCGGAATGTGGGTTGTGCGACTTTGTTCTATAGATATTACCATGGGAAGTGTTCTGCTGAGATAAGCCGACTCATCCCGAGGGACCGGGTCTCTGTTCGTACTACTCGCTTGTCAAGTAGATCTCATCCGTTTGTTGTCTATAGCCCGGCAAATCGCACAACGCATTACAGAGAAAATTCGTCTTTCAGTCGCACTAGCCGTATGTGGAATTGTCTCCCTGCGGAAGTCTTCCCTGCAAATTACAATTTAGAAAAATTCAAGTCAAATGTCCACAAACACTACTCCCTCTTTCCTCCTCCCCATAACCTATTTTCCTGATATCAACACAATGCAATGCATTAGTAGGGGCATCCCCTGAGTGCTGGTTCAACATAAAAAAAAAAAAAATCAGAATGCATAACGTTCAATAGGAAAAAAATTTTTGTATACACTGCGTTGCAAAACTATAATTATACCCTCCATCCCATAGTGCAGGAGGGTATATTCACTTTGTCAAATGTTTGTAATTCTTTTAAAAAAATTCTGGGACCCCATAAACTATATATATTCTTGATCAGCATGGATAGAGAAGTCGATATAGCCATGTCCGTCTGTCCGTCTGTCCGTCCGTCTGTCTGTGGAAACACAAAATACTCCTCCAATACAGAAGAGGTACTGCTAATTTTCAGTCAAATTGTTTGTTGATATCATGAGCAGTTTTCTAGTGAAAATGATCAAAATCGGTTAACGCGTTCAAAAGTTATGAGTGAAAATGTGGGAAGACCTCTAAAATTTTTTTTTTTTTATTTCATCATACATACATACATACGTACATTCAATGCTTATACACAAGAATATACGCAAGCAGGGATGACTGTCAATATCGCTGAATTACCGTCCCCGATTCTAACACCTTTCAACTGACTATCGTTATCGCTTAAATACCGTTACCGATATTCTTGAAATACCGTTATCCGTAAAATACCGTTACCTTAAAATACCGTTACCGAAATAATCTAACAAGATCTGAAAAAAAAACTTCTGTAAATAGATATATTTTCCCAAAGTATGATCATAAACTAGACAGTCATTTAAACTCGGGCATAATGCGGTTAAAAATTGTGGTGTGCATTAACATTACCTGAATAATTAAAATAACGTTATCCTTAAAATGCCGTTAGCAAAATAATTGAAAAATCTTTTTCCCTAAAATAAAGTTACCGAAATATCTAAAATATCGTTACCGCTAAAATACCGTTAGCGAAATAAATAAAATACCGTTAACGCTAAAATCCCGTTACCGAAATAACTGAAGTATAGTTTCCCCTAAAATACCGTTACCGAAATAAAAGAAAATAGCGTTACTACGACCAATAACCACATAGAATCGGTTACCATCCATGGTCATGATCAACACTTAAAAACAAAAAAAAACCCACAAAATATTGTTGTTGTTTTTTTGTTTTGTTTTGTAATACAGTATGTATGTACGGCCCTATGCTCCTTATAGGAACGACGGGAATATATATATACATATATATGTATGTACGTATGAATTAGTAGCAATCGCATGCAGAGTTGCCAGGTTTGACGATTTGTCGTCATTTTGATGATATTTAATACCCAAAATAACTAAATGACTATTTGACGACTTTTGCTTCCAAAATGACGATTTTTTGACAATAATTTAATATGTCAGCAAGATCTACTTATTTATCATTCTCATAAAATCGCCGGCTCGATTATTAAATTTATATTATTTCGTTAAAAATTGAAAGCAAAAACATTGTTTTTTGATCGATAGCTAGCTTTTATATGCTAATATGATGTGAAATACAATTTTGCAAAAATGCAAATCCTAGAATTGAATAAAACTTAATCCAAACCGCATTTATTTTTTTATAAATTCATTACGGGTTTAGCTTAATTTAGTTTCTGTGTGTATATTGTTAGAACATTTTTTTAAATTTTTATAAAATTTAATTGGAGTTAGATTTAAATAAAAATAAAAAAATTTTCATGTTAAAACACAAGGCATGGACTTTTTTTTGCGAAACAAACAGATCTCTAGCCCGAATATATTTCATGTTGAAAGATGATATATATACAACTTTAAATGAAACAAAATACATCCAAAAATAAATCCGGTGCTTAAAAAACAGGCCTAATAATATAAATAAAGTGCCAAAATTTAATAATTAAAAATATAACATTAAGTTTGTTCGATAACACAAAAATTTGTACAAGTTTTTACTGGAAGGTGTTCGTTTAGACAAATACGCAGTTAAAACTGGTAAAAAGAGAGAGTAAAGTGACAGTTTAATGCCAAAGAACTTACAAGTTTTTCCTGGATACATTTTTGCCAGAAAGAATTTGCAAGATAAAAAAAACATATGACTAAAAAAATATGCTTGTATTTTTAGTTAACAAAAACAAAAATTAAATTAAATTTTAATTGTTTATGAATTGAAAGTGAAAATTATTAAATAATTAACTATGGAAGAAGTTAAAAAACATTAAAATTATTTTTGGTCGATAATTTCAATTAACTTTTTCCTTTTCCATAATGACCAGTTGATTTTTTTTTAATATTTAAAACAAGCTATTTTATCTAATTTAATAATTCCTACAAATTTTCTGTTCGTTTACTTTTTTGTAAATTTGTCTTACTATTTGTAATTTTGTTACTGAGTAGTTTTTACTGAACTTTACAGGAAAAGTAATCGAACAGACTTATTGTTAAAGAATTTCCAAATTTTGTAAAAGAATTTAATATTTAAAAAGTTGTGCCACTGAATTGTTGTTCACAGAATTATGCAGATATAAGTGTTTAACAGTTCAAGTGGTAAAATTAGTTTGATTTAAAGTTGTATTTATTTGATCTTTCAACATTATATTTTTGTTATTTTATTAATTAATAATCATATAATTACAAGTTATATACTATTACCCTAATCGAGCACTAGCTACTATGGCCTTCGGCGCGTTTTAGCGAAAACAGATCAGTGCCTCTGGTGGGAATCGAACCCACGACCCCCGCACTGATAAGCCAGCACGCTACCAACTAGCCTACTGGGGCACACTGTTTCAACATTTTATAAATATGAATATCGTTGTAAAATATAATGATTTTCGAAGTTTAAACCAAAGAGAAGTGTCAAAAATCGTGTTATATTACAACGATAACACGTTAACATTTGAAATGTGAATAACATTATTGTATTTTATTTTTTATTAAAACTTTATCCCTCTTCTAACAAATATATTTTATTTTGACGATTTTTCAAAATATGATGACGATTTTGACGATTTTTTCTAGAAAGTTTGTCGTTTTTATGCTTTGCAAACCTGGCAACACTGGTTATAAGTGCAAATGCGAGAAGCCCTCGAAAAATTGTTAAGCTAATTTATAAAGTATGCTCTTGTTTTCCATATACTAGGCTTGCCACATACCTTTTTTTATTAACCCCAACAAATCAAAAAATCACCAATAAGAAAAAGGTAGAACAAAATAGTTTAGTTAAAATTCTTTATTTATTTGACTGCATTAACCGGAGTTGCCAGACACATTAATCGTTATCAGATCAAAAAAATATCCAGGAACAAAATCCCCGAATCCAACAATGTAAATTCATAACTTTTTTTCGTACACTATTTTTACTTATTTTCATTCTCAACCTTTAATAAATTTGCAAGGAAACTCTTACATTCTAATTACATTTATTAAAACCCCCATTCAATTTAAAGGACATTCACTTTCAGAACTTTTTTATTTAAGACATATAAGGTGCATACTTCATCTTAAAATCTTTTGATTATATGCATTTGTTTTCCTTAAAAGCCCTAATTTTTTTTTTTATTTGATACATACAAAAATAATCTAAATTAAAGTATTGATGTGTAAAAATCAATCGAATTTTGGGAAAATTTCTTAGGGTTCTTATTCTAGGAGTCGTAAACGAGAATTGCACAAGCAACTGAGCTGAAAAACAATAATTTGAAATACCAGTTTCTTTAATTTTTTGTATCTCGAAAACACTCGAAAGATTTTCTTTTATAATTTTTGACAAACTTAGTTTCATCACACTTTCCGTTTTACTTATGTAATGTATAGTATAAACACATGTGTTGTAATGTAAACTGGCATTTCATAATTATTTCATTATGTATGTCTCCGCAAGTGTATTTTTGTTCCCTTAAATTTATCTAAAATTCTGATTATTCGAAACTGTTTTTATGCGTTTGTATTCATTGCATCTCTTCTAACGATCCAAAAATATATTTTAGTAACTTTCTTTCATTATTATATAGGCAAAGAGACAAACAACAGGCGAATTTTACAACAGTTTTTTTAACATCATAAGGAACTATACAAATATATATATTTTTCACTACACGTTCTTCTTTAGGTAATCAGAATAACCTTTGAATACCCACTGCAGAATTTCAGATTCATTTTAGTAAACTTTAATTAAACATTTTTTTTTCTGAAACATCCCAAAGACATTAATCAATCAGTCATATTTTGTTTTACTTATAAAAACAACATTATTTTTGTTATTTTTACAAAGAATATAGATATTAATATTGTTTGCACTTTCCCTGGTTTATGAAAACACCGAGATGGAGGGTATCCAAAAATTCGTTACAGCCGAATTTAATCTTTTTTAATACCAAATTCGGCACATCGGACTTTAATGCTTCCACTTGTTGCATATTAATTTCACGAAATTTCGTAAGTTAATGTTGTGGTGTAATGGTTAGCGCGTTGAACTTTTACACAGAAGGTCCCGGGTTCGATCCCCGGTGCCGGCAACATCAAATTAATATGTATGAATTTTTTCTATCCCTCATACGTATCGCAATGTCCACCTTCGGTGTTCCCATAGCAATTAACCCCACCGAAGTAAAATAATGAATCAGGGCTATGAACCAAAAAGCTTCAATAAGTTCGCCAACTGTCCATCAGGTGGCGAGCAACAACTGTTCTAAGACTTATCATCTCGCGCAATTACAGTGTTGCCATGTCTGAAGCCCTTCATCTTTCCCCACCTTTCATCTCTATACTATCCCTTTCCAAAGAAAGCAACACACTAAATATAGGAAGTATTTCCTGAGTGTTGCCTCTCTTTTAAAAAAAAAAAAGTAGAATTCTCTTATATTTTTTGATGATAGCCCTTAAATCTTCTGACGACTCAGATGTTCTGAGGCATTGTTTTGTTAGAAAATTAAATCTTCTTCGTTGCCATTTTCAGTAAATGGCACCAATTTCTCTTCAAATACTACACTCAAAAAAACAAGTTAGTAGAAAAGTTAGTAAAACGGGATCGTTGTTCAACTTATACGATTATATATGAGCTGGTTTATAAAAAAAGGTTTGAAACATCTTCCAAAATTAATATCTAAGAAATATATTTTTGGAAATGAATTTTTTATTAAACTTATTTTAATATGCACAAAATTAGTTTTATTTTAATAAAAAAATTTAAAAAGAATATAATTATAAATAGGCTTATACATTATAAACAGAGAAGACAAATATGTTTTTTGGCTTTTTTGTTTTTTTTGCCATTTTTTTTACATTTTTTTGTGTGTATTTTTCAGATATTTTTCGCTTTAAAAGCTTTTTTCTTTAAAATTTTTTAATTCTTCTTTTAAAAAGTGTAATTATTTTACCTTTTTTTTAGTTTTACTATGTTTTTTTCAATTATTTTTTGCCACAATGGAATTTGTTATTTTTTCTCTGTTCTAAAATAAATATTCAGATTTAAACTACCGAAATTAAATTATTTAACTTCTCAGTAAAATCCAAATCACAGATTATAGTGTATAGCAGGCTCTAATTTTTGTTTTACAACCAATTCCTTTTACTTGGAGTTTGTCCTGTTTGCAATAGGTTCTTTACCTCCAAACTGGAATAGGTTGATTTAAAACCGGTTCTAGAACCAGTTAGAGATTAATTTTAGGAAACAGCTACAGGGTGTCCTAAGTATGTGTTTACCTACGTACACGACAATACCAATTTAATTACTCCGATAATAAAATGGTACGTTGGTCAAAAATGGAGTTATTCGGAACGTGTTCTTTCAGTTAAGTTTTTCTCCGTTTTTATAAAATGGCGATTAATACAACCTTATATAGGCTAGATCCAGCAGAGATCCCGAGTGATAAATTTTAATAAAACACTCACAGGGTGATTAATTTACTTTTTTTCACTTATTTATGTGATAACTAATACAAATAATCATACTCGGATAATAGAAAGTTAATTCCTCGTTCCATTTCGTTTACCCTATTCCGTGTTACAATTCCTATCGATTTCCGTTCCATTCGTATGTAAAGCAATTTACACTCCGCTATTTTTTGCAAACAAATGAGTTTTTGCTCGATTGTAATTAGTTGTTTAGTCATTATTGTGATTTAATTAGCATTAGTAGAACAAAGGCTAAGGCCAAAAACATTTGTTACAATTAAATGGTAATGCAATTTTTTTGGCATTAGCATTATTAAACTAATGGTAATGAAATTTCAATGCTAATAAAAAAATCCGATGTATGATTTTAAGACATTTAATGCTTGAAAATATATGGAAAATAACGAGGATGTTGGACCAACAGAAAATGCAAGATAAACAGTTTATTTAAAAATTTTGAATAATGAATCGGATTATTCAAACTGATAATTTTTGACACCATATTTTATACTTTTTATAAAAAAAAAAACTATATTTTTATACAATGTCAAACATTTTCCAAAAATTAATCTGGCAACCCTTGATAATGAATATTTCCAATTGCCAATCGATATTGACAATTGTTAGTGGATTTTTACAACTGACAGTAAAACTTTACAATTGTCATCTGATTACTGTCGGTTTTTATTGCTCATTTAAGTTCTTTTTTTTTTTTAATATTTAAGTTGTTCACGATAGGCTGGTTATCAGCTTATTTGGTTATAAAATTAAAAATCACCTCTAGGCAGTGTGAACACCTTTTGATGTTTGTTTAGTTTAGTTTTAGTTTAGTTTATTTGGTTTTCCGTACAACAAGATTTAAAATCTTATAATTATGGATGAATTTAATAAAAAATTATATAAAAATATAAAAATAAAATAAAATAATTAAGGCTTACAATCAATTATACATATTTAAATGTTTATGTTTTTAATTATAAAATTGAAAAAGAGCTCTTTTGAATTGCAAAGCGTTGCCTATGATTTGTATGTTTGTAGGTAGACTGTTCCAGAGACTAATAGCATGGATATAAAATTGCCAATCAGAGACCAAAGTTCTTCGATTGAACGGTACTAAGTCTCTAATACGACTAGATTGAGTTGGAGTTATCCTATTAAACAAATATTCAGGTTCTTTTGTAAATATTATCTTATGTAGCAGTAATAATGATCTTATTTTTAGCAATTTATTAAGAGTCACACCGTATAAACGTTTTTCAAATACAGAGATGCGATCATATTTTCTCAAGTTAAAGACATATCTCAAAATATTGTTAAAGGTAACTGTAAGTTTTCGTGCGCTCATTGTGTCAGATTTGGCAAACAGTTCACATCCATATAGCAAGGTGGGAATAAGATATGTCTTGGCAAGTAATTCACGAATTTTCAATGGTGTAAAATATTGGGTATTCCACAGTGTGCGTAACATCGAATATGTTCGTCCAGCAGCTGCATTTATATGATCAGACCAAGTTAGTGTATCATTAAAAATTACACCTAGATTCTTCGTAGAGTTTACAACATCAATTTTTCTACCATTGATATTGATCACAGGCTCAAAAGGTAAGTGCAGTGTTTTCTTTTTTACTATCAGGCATTTAGATTTAGAAGGGTTAAGACATAAACCATTTGCAGTTGCCCATGTGTGAATGCGTCCAAGATCCTCATTCAATTTAGTAACACAAGCATTCATGTCACTTTTTCCACTCCCTATATATATTTGCACGTCGTCGGCATAAATATGAGCCTTGCAGTGTAGTAACTGATTTGTTATATCATTGACATAAATGGTAAATAGCAGTGGTCCAAGGATTGAGCCCTGAGGCACTCCTTTAGACACTGATAACGGACGAGATATTTTATTATTTGCAGATACGGATTGATATCGATTAGTGAGATAACTTTTTATAAGAAGAGTTGACGATGAAGAAAAGTTGAACATTTTACTCAGTTTCATACAAAGAGTATTATGGTCAACCGTATCAAACGCTTTGGAGTGGTCCAACAGTACAAGAAACGATACCTCACCACTATCAATACTTTTACGTATACCCTCTGATACATCGATCAGGGCAGTAACACAACTGCGTTTAGGGCGAAATCCTGACTGTTTCTCAGTTAACATACTATTTTCGTTAATATAAGTATATATTTGTCGGTGTAGTAATTTTTCAAATACTTTCGATAAGTACGGAAGTATAGCAATTGGCCGATATTCGTTATTAGACTTGAGCGTTGGTATAATTTTTGCATACTTCCAGTTGTTGGGAAAATCACTTTTAGTTATTATTGTGTTAAAAATATATGTTACGTAAGGTAACAAGAATGGAATAGTTGCTTTAAAAAATATTGGGTGTATGTTGTCAAAACCAACTGCATTTGATTTTACAGCAAAACAGCTAGAAAGCACATCAGCTTCGCTTACACATTCAAAGAAAAACAAATTTTCCTGAATATTGGGGTAGTGGATTTGGTCATAGAAATTATTAGCATTAGGTACGTTTGGGAGGCTAATAAAGGATTCATTTAGCATATCTACATTAATTCCAGAAGTATCGCTTGACTTGGATTTTCCGACTCCAATATCACGTATAATTTTCCAAGTTTTTGTTGATCCTACAGCAGACGCAAAACGTTCAGAGTAGTAATCAGATTTAGCGCTTTTAATAGATTTGTTGACTTCTCTTCTCATACTACAATATTCTTGATGAAGTTCATTTGTCTTAAAACGTTTCCAACGTTTATATGCAAAATCTCTTCGCTCAATTAGGATTTTTATCTGAGCATTAAACCATGGTTTTTTCTTATAGTTCAGAGTTAAGGTTTTTACAGGAACTGACTTGTTAAAAATGTTAGTCAAATGATGCTCAAAAAAGTTTAATTGGGTTTCAACACAGGGCATATAATATATTGAATCCCAATCCACGTTGTGAATCTCATATAACATTGTATTGTAATCAATGTGTTTATCTACTTTTTTTTCAATCAGCTGTTCAATAATTTGGTTCTGACATGTAATAAAATCAAAATCAATTTACAATTGAAATTGTTTGTAAAATGCCTAAGCAGAGCATAAAACAACAAATTATAAACTTTAGAGTAAGTAGAATTATTTCGGAAATTGAATTAATAAGTAATCGGCAATTTATACGATGCAAATATTAAGGATTTTTCGTTTATAGACATAGCTTTCCCTGACTAGTGCCACGATGCCATTGATGAGGAAATTGATGAACTAATGGAGTATTTAACAACAATCATCTCTTGTCGACGAGGAGATGATCTACATGTGCCGAAATCTATTCATTGGCGAGAAAATGTACTCGACGATGCACGTTTTTTACAAATGCTACGTATTAGCAAAAGCCAATTCGCTCGTCTTATAAGTATATTTTCAAACGATATAGCCTTTCAGTGTCCAAGTATGAATTTGCAACTGCCCTTGGATCTGTAACTCGCAATCGTTTGTTACCGTTTAGGCTCATCGGGAGTAAGTGCTTCAGTGCGAAAAATTGCAACAACGTTTGGAGTTGGAGATGGTGGTACTCTGACTAAAATTACCGAAAGTGTGTTTTCTGCAATATTAAAAAAAAAATGCCAGATTATATTTATTGGCCTAATCCGGCAGAGCGTCGTCAACTTGTTGCTCAGACATTCGATGAGTTACATAGACGGAAGCGAGATTAAGCTGGCTTAAAAACAAAACAGAAACCATGAGCAATATTTCTCTCGCCAAAGAATATACTCAATAAAGCTGCAAGTTGTGTGTGCCATAAACTGCGAATAATGCACTCTTCCAAGCTACCACGATTCCAAAGTATTTAGAAAATCCCTTATTGGAACTAACACCACTCGCTTATTTTGTGGAGAAAAATGGATTGCAGGAGATTCCGTATATAAGTTGACAAAACACTTGATAACACCATATCGAAGTAATCCAACTTTAATGGATACTCAACAACAAGCAGAATACAACAAAAGGCACATCCTTTGTTTTGGAACCCTTAAGGAAAAATTTTGTAGCTTAAAAGAAATGGGTATTAAAATCAAACATAAAAAGAGTTTAGCATTTTTTTAATAAATGGGTACTCGTCTGCTGTGTGCTGTATAATATTTTGTTGGAAGACAGCAATTTTCCACAATTTGAAAGCGCAGCTGACGAAACGAGCGAAGTTCAAAACGATGTCGCTGCTATTGTAGCACCTACACCGGAGCTCAAAAGACAAGCACTTTATAATTTAATTTTCCATTAAAGGGACTTTTTGAAATTAATTTTATAATAAAAAATATTTCTTTATATATTATTTTTGTACTTCATTTCTATTTCATACATTTTCAATCGTTCGTTTTGTTCCACTTCTAATTTCTTTATTTCCAAATCATTGTCAATCTTTTGCTTTTCCATTTCTAGTTTTTTCTTATCAACCTCCTTTGTCCACTCGAACTTTTCGGTTTCTAGTTTGAGCTGCTTTTCTCGAAAGTTTGTTCGCTGAGCTTCCATGGGCTTCCATACGCTTGACTTTGCGAGCAAATGGTACATCTACCAAAGAGGTTGCTGGTTCATCACTTAGTTGCAAACTGTCATCTTCGATATCTGTTGCATCAAGTGGACAGTACTCGAATCCATCGCTCGATGTATTCATTATAACAACCTCAATTTCCTTTGTTCTTGAAAAAATGTCGGAGAGCTGCTCATAGTGTGGACATATTAAGCACCTTATCTGCACGTACACAAAAATATACAACTATTATATGACACAAACTAAAACAGAGAAATAGTTTACCTTTGACAGTAGTCTTACCATCACCCTCTTCCACTCCAGCGCCTATAGAATTACTCCATGCATCAGCCTTTTGCAAAAGTGCCTTTAAGATGACGAACTTTGAATTTCAGAATATTCTAGGATGCATTAATTTTTGTTTCTTCCAAAAATTTTTTATAATACAGCTGGGCGGTTGGTTTCTATAATTTAATATTCACAAATGGAAAAATTATCATGTACAAATGTTTGATATGATAGTTATTAAAAAAACTCACCTCGATATTTCTGTCCACCTGCATATGGTTTAACACCTTTTTAATTTCTTCCTCCGTCCATTTCTTGACTTAATTTTCCCGTTTTCGTTTACGATTTTCATTAGACACTGAAAAATGAATATAAATGAATTATTAATTTTTATTTTTGTTTCGAACAAACTATTTTTACTTACTTGCGCTCATTTTTATTGTTTTTTATTAACAAAAAAAACAACAAAAAACAGATGTTAATACCAGTGCTACCAACATTAACTATAAAATTTGAGATGCCATTTGCTAAAAATAAGTTTTTTTTGTGCTACTAATAAGTTAAATTTGTATTGTTTTCCAACACTACAAATAAGCGTATAACTACATAATCTGTAAACAAGCGTATAGGTTGCGTTAAGTTTGTTATTTATTTTTTATATGTGTTTTGTTGTTTTTGATAAAATCTTTTAATCACATAACCTGATAACCAACCTATCGTGAACAACCTAATTGTAATTCCTGATATTATTATTGTTTTTAAGAATGCCCCATAAAATGAAGTTTTGCCAGTTATTTATTTAAAACCAAAAAGGTTTTTACAAATTTGACAATACAACTAACTTTAAAACGGATGAAAATCGGTGTAGTCCGGCTTCAACAGCACCGAAAAGGATACAAAAAAAAAAAAAAAAACTGATTTAAAACATAGTTTTTCGAAAATATGAGTAATCCGATTATACGGTAATTTTATGTTCCGTATTCGTATAAGCTTCGACGTACCCTTAATTTACGGTACGTTAACGTACCGACAATGCCGGACTCATGATTCAATTTGAGTCGGAGAGTCCGTAAAATAGTTTCTTGGGTGGATATTTAGACTTGATATCAGTTGAACTTCATTTATATTTTCCCATGTACAAAAACATAAATTCAGTTACAAATGATTGTTCAATTTGCAAATTTGCAAAATGTAGGTGATAATATCTGAAAACTTTTTATATTTGCTGAAATACGTGTCACTAATCTGAATATCATTTTACAATAGCTTAAACTCAGTTTTATTTGCCGAAATTATTCTCGAAAAATAAACTTGTACAAATAGCAGAAAAAACTACTAAAAATTAGTTAAAAATGAGCTTGTGGAAAAATCTGTTAAATTTAGCAAATTTATTTGCTGAATATTAATAAAATAAGAACAACAAAAATAATTCTGTTAACTTAACAAAATTTTAGTTATATTTGATGAGAATTTAAGTTATTTGAAAATAGCATTTTACTCTGTAAAATTAGCAAAATCTGTAATATCAAACTGTAATATTAACAAAATGTTAGCCATATTTACCTTAAATTTAGTAGAATGCTAAAATGAACGGAAATTTTTGCTAAAAAATTGTGGACTGCATATTTCATAGGACAGACTTTTATTCGCATTAAAAAAACTAAAAAAAAACTTTAAAAATTTCACATTTTTTAATAATTTTTTTGTCTACTAATATTTAGTAAATCTTTTTACTAATTTCTTACTTTCAATTAACTAAAATTTATCACAAATGCAAATAAATATTTGTAAATTCAACAGATTTATTATTGCTATTCTGATATTACTAATATTTAGCAAAAAAATCTTTTAATTTTAGTACTTTTTTCTGCAAGATCATTTTTAACTTATTTTTAGTGGCCTTATTGCTGTTTTTAAGTGCTTATTTCTATGAGTGTATCTACTTGCAAAACTCCATTTTTTAATAAAAATCCATCCAAATTTAAAAAAAAAACTGGTTGTAGTATAATTTATTAGACTTTAAATGCGACCATTTTTTTTCAAAATAATATTTATAATAAAATAGAATTTAATAATTTTTAATTTGTAATTTACTAAATAAATATTATTAACTAATTTTCTTTATTTCTTTTAATTTTCTTAACTAAAATGAAGGCACTTTGGCTGTTGCTTTACTTCGCCCCCTCAGTTGAATTCTTGTATGCTGCTCGGATATGTGGTGGTCTAACTGGAGGTGGACTATATGTGGTGTTACCAATATTCATTAGTGAAATTTCTGATCCTTCGTTAGTATTTCAATGTAAAGATTTCATACGCGCAATTATAAAAATTGAACATTACTACTAGGCAGTCTAATATTTTGACCATGTACTTGTAAGGTTTTTGATTGGTTATTGAAAAAATCATAACCAAGCAAATGACAAGAACATATGTGACGTGACGAGACGAAAGGGACATTATCTTGCCAGAGTAAAAGTTTGAGTACAGAACAAAGCATGAGTTTAGGTCAACATTTGGGTTTTTGACACCAAACCCATTTCAATCACAAAAATCGCCGACAACAACAAAAATTGTTCATTCAATAAGAAATTGATAGCTCTTTAATTGAATTCATTTTCAATTAAATATTATTTCATTTGATTAAAAACTGCTCAATATTATACTTTTATATTTTCTATGTAAGTATATAAATTTGACTAAAAATCAATTGATGGGATTAACAATTAATCAATATTGTATACCTTCTGAAAAAAGACTTGAAACGGTGTTTTTGTCAAATGTATTTTTTTTACAGCTTAAATTTTATGGTATTGAATTTAATGCATGTAATTCCCGTTTAGTTAACGCTCTGATACACGACAAAAACATGTAAGATTTCACCATTTTAGGGAGACAAAATTCTATATCTTAGAAAATAATAAAGCTAGACCTACGGAATTTTAAAAAAAATGGGCGGAACTGGATAACTGCCACCCCTAACACATATATAGTTGAAAACATTTACGTATAATACGATTCCGGTTTCAAAACGCTGATTGATTAAAAAGGAACTAAAAACCATTAATATATACAAACAATTAACGTGGTTAGCCTTAGAAAAATATTTTATTTGAAAACTTAACCCTTTACTACATGGTGTTACATGTATGTAACGAATAATTTGAACTTACATATGGGTCACCTTGTGTATGAATCTAATTTAAATATTTAATAGCAAGCATTTCCAAAGTAGCGATACATTTGGTAAAACACTGCCCGCCATATAAATAGGGCATCTATACACAATTTTTTTTAAAACTTAATATTTTCAATTTTAGAAACATTAGCAGCTTGATTGTTTTATTTTTTTAAAGGTAATTTTGTTCTTATTAAAATGCAAAATAACTGGGTTTATTATTTTAAATTTGCGCCAATTGATATTTCAGCAGACAGTAAGCAATTAACCGATTAAAGAACTTTAATTGGTAAAATTCCGCCAACAATGAAAATTGCAAATTCAATTAGAAATTTATAGCTCTTTAATTGAATTATTTCTCAAGTAAATAATAAGTCATTTGATTTAAAACTGATTAATATCGTATACCTTACCAAAAAAAAAATTGTTATTCACATAAAAAAAATTTTTGTATAGCTTGAATTTTATAACATTGAATTTAAACCGTCATGTAATTCTCATTTAGTTAGCAGATTTACATAAACTTATGTAAACAAATTCACACAGAAATTAGTTTTTTTCCTCTCTATTGAAATGTGTGTATGGCAATAAAAATTTCAGAGTTTTTTTTTTGTGAAGAAAGGAGACTTTTTTAAAACAATGGATTTTTTTTAAATAATTTTTTTTTTGTATTTTTTTTAATATTTTTTTTCTTTTTTTTTTTGTTTAAAAAAATGGTTACATTTTTACGTAATGAGAAATAATAAGACTAGAATATACTGTTCTATAGGTTTGATGTGCGAAGACCACGAATCAGACTTCAGAATTTCTTCATCACATCAGGTTTTTGTGATATCTTCGCTATATTTGGGCCGTTATAAAATTCATATCTGTTGCTTTTCAAATTAAGGTTTACCCCTTCCAATATCTTATTCCTTCTGGGGGAAATCGTCAATTGGAATTCATTGGTATAGCATTTTCGCTATTAATACGATCATACTTGTGATTTTTTCATTATCATTGAAATTTCACTAGCATTAATTATAATTTTGTTACCATTTAATTGTAACGAAATTTTTTGGCATTAGCATTTGTCCTACTAATGCCCAGTTTTTAACTTGCCATTTAGATTTAAGTTGTATTTAAATGCAGTTTCAGTTTTTCAGTCTTAAATGATAATTGTTATTTATTTGCGACAAAAGTATGGTAGCATCATGAAATGTCAAAAAATTAATGATCATTATTCATAAAACTGCTGTTTAACGAATAGAAAGAAAACAGAAAATATAAAATATAGAAATAAAAAAAAAAAATATATATATATATATGTATGCGTAGCGCATACTTTAGGGACATGGCCAAAATTGTCGCCTGAATATGCGGTGTATAGAAAAAATTGTTCTCATCTTAAACGCTAGATGTATGAAAAGGCGCGAAAATTTTGGGGACAGTCCCCAAAGTAAGGAAATGTCCCTAAACTATGCGGGGGAACGAATAAATGTCTCTAGACTATGCGATGTGCATACATATATATATATATATATATATATGTATGCGTAGCGCATACTTTAGGGACATGGCCAAAATTGTCGCCGGAATATGCGGTGTATAGAAAAAATTGTCCTCATCTTAAACGCTAGATGTATGAAAAGGCGCGAAAATTTTGGGGACAGTCCCCAAAGTAAGGAAATGTCCCTAAACTATGCGGGGGAACGAATAAATGTCTCTGGACTATGCGCTGTGCATACATATATATATATATATATATATATATATATATGTATGCGTAGCGCATACTTTAGGGACATGGCCAAAATTATACCCGAAATATGCGGTGTATCGAAAAATTGTCCTCATCTTAAACGCTAGATGTATATATATATATATATATATATATATATATGTATGCACAGCGCATACTTTAGGGACATGGCCAAAATTATACCCGAAATATGCGGTTTATCGAAAAAACTGTCCTCATCTAATACGCTAGATGTATGAAAAGGCGCGAAAACTTTGGGGACAGTCCCCAAAGTAAGCAAATGTCCCTAAACTATGCGGGGGAACGAATAAATGTCTCTAAACTATGCGCTGTGCATACATATATATATATATATGTATGCACAGCGCATAGTCCCCAAAATTTTCGCGCCTTTTCATACATCTAGCGTATAAGATGAGGACAATTTTGTCTATACACCGCATATTTCGGCGACAATTTTGGGCGTGTCCCTAAACTATGCGCTGTGCATACATATATATATATATATATATGTATGCACAGCGCATACTTTAGGGACACGCCCAAAATTGTCGCCGGAATATGCGACGTATGGAAAAAATTGTCCTCATCTAATACGCTAGATGTATGAAAAGGCGCGAAAACTTTGGGGACAGTCCCCAAAGTAAGCAAATGTCCCTAAACTATGCGGGGGAACGAATAAATGTCTCTAAACTATGCGCTGTGCATACATATATATATATATATATATATGTATGCGTAGCGCATACTTTAGGGACATGGCCAAAATTGTACCCGAAATATGCGGTGTATCGAAAAAATTGTCCTCATCTTAAACGCTAGATGTATGAAAAGGCGCGAAAACTTTGGGGACAGTCCCCAAAGTAAGCAAATGTCACTAAACTATGCGGGGGAACGAATAAATGTCTCTAAACTATGCGCTGTGCATACATATATATATATATATATATATATATATATATATATATATATATATATATATATATGCGCTACGCATACATATATATATATGTATGCACAGCGCATACTCTAGGAACATTTATTCGTTCCCCCGCATAGTTTAGGGACATTTGCTTACTTTGGGGATTGTCCCCAAAGTTTTCGCGCCTTTTCATACATGTAGCGTATTAGATGAGGACAATTTTTTCCATACACCGCATATTCCGGCGACAATTTTGGGCGTGTCCCTAAAGTATGCGCTGTGCATACATATATATATATATATATGTATGCACAGCGCATAGTTTAGGGACACGCCCGAAATTGTCGCTGAAATATGCGGTGTATAGAATAAATTGTCCTCATCTCATACGCTAGATGTATGAAAAGGCGCGAAAACTTTGGGGACAGTCCCCAAAGTAAGCAAATGTCCCTAAACTATGCGGGGGAACGAATAAATGTCTCTAGAGTATGCGCTGTGCATACATATATATATATATAAGTATGCACAGCGCATAGATTAGAGACATTTATTCGTTCCCCCGCATAGTTTAGGGACATTTGCTTACTTTGGGGACTGTCCCCTGTTCGCGCCTTTTCATACATCTAGCGTTTAAGATGAGGACAGTTTTTTCGATACACCGCATATTTCGGGTACAATTTTGGCCATGTCCCTAAAGTATGCGCTGTGCATACATATATATATATATATAAGATGAGGACAATTTTTTCGATACACCGCATATTTCGGGTACAATTTTGGCCATGTCCCTAAACTATGCGCTACGCATACATATATATATATATATATATATATATATATATGTATGCACAGCGCATACTTTAGGGACATGGCCAAAATTGTATATATGTATGCACAGCGCATACTTTAGGGACATGGCCAAAATTGTACCCGAAATATGCGGTGTATCGAAAAAATTGTCCTCATCTTAAACGCTAGATGTATGAAAAGGCGCGAAAACTTTGGGGACAGTCCCCAAAGTAAGCAAGTATATGTATGCACAGCGCATAGTTTAGAGACATTTATTCGTTCCCCCGCATAGTTTAGGGACATTTGCTTACTTTGGGGACTGTCCCCAAAGTTTTCGCGCCTTTTCATACATCTAGCGTTTAAGATGAGGACAATTTTTTCGATACACCGCATATTTCGGGTACACTTTTGGCCATGTCCCTAAAGTATGCGCTACGCATACATATATATATATATATATAAATAAAATATAAATTATAATTAAATTAATAAAATAACAATGAAGAGAAGTGAAAATTTCATCCGAAGTTAAATTTTTATTGGCTGCTGTAATTTAATTTATTTTTTATTGTTTGTTTTGCCATGCGGAAAAAAACAAACTGTCAAAATCATATGTTACATTTGCACAATTTAAATAGATTTAAATTTGAAGTTAAAAACTGACGTTTGTATTTAAATAGAACTTAAAGTCCAAATGGCATTTAAATATGAAGTGAAAAACTGGGCATAAAGCTAATGAAATCACACTAATGCCTAAAAAAACTAAGTACAATTGATCAAAAAAGCATTTGTTTACATAACAAAAGTGGAATGTAAATTGCTTTACATAGGAATGGAAAGGGAATCGATAGGAATTGCAACACGGAATAGGGGAAACGACATGGAACGAGGAACTAACTTTCTACTACCCGAGTATGATTATTTGTATTAGTTATCACGTAAATAATTAAAAAAAAAAAAAACAAATTAATAAACCTGTGGCTGTTTTATTAAAACTTATCACTCGGGATATCTTTAATTTATAAAGTTCTATTAATACTCCTTGAAAAAAGTTTTGGTCCGTTTTTGTTCTATCTCTTGTTCTGGCTCGTATCACAAAAACTAAGCGAGATATCTCAAAACGTAACTCGTTCCGATAAATCAAATGTGTTAAGTGTTCCGATATCACTCGTTCCCCGGTTCATTCCATATCGTTCCAGTTTGGACCAATGTTTCATTATATTATCGGACATATGTGGCTTTTTTATAAAAAAAATAATCTCTCGGGATATTTCCCGGACATAGCCAATTTATATTAAGAGAGCTACTTAATGCTCCTGCGAAGCCCGGATTTCATCGATATTCACCATTAATTTTTCGAAAATCTTATCTGTCAATTGTTTCATTTGTTTCCTTTAATTGATGACTTACTAATGGTGTTGATATTTAAAATTATTGCCATTAATCAATGAAATCAAATCAATAATATTCAGTTTATCATTAATTTAAAAAAACCTAATGAAAATAATTTCATTAGAATTTTATATTGATATTCATCCATTAATTAGTCCATTTAATTAATTTAATTTGTGTTTTCAGTTCGGTTAATCGATTAACCGATTCCTCGATTATTCGCCGCTATTTCAGTTAAAACTCAAATAATTATTCGGCACAAATTGTCGACTAAAACAGGCCAGTTTACCGGTTTAATTTCTTTATATTTATTTTCCCCAAAACTTCATAGTTTTCTTAATTTTGGGTATCACTTAATACTCTTAAAATCGAGAGAATGCGATCATTAAGCCTTTAGATAACATTTTTTAAGCAATTCAAAACAAGAAGATAGGAAAGAAACTTTTTAAATATGATCTGTTTTAAAAATTCAAATTACTGAAAATTATATGCCTCTTTTTCTTATATCTCGAATGGAATATTTTTTACAATCAGTTCCTAGTTAGTTATTTTGTCGCATTTTTAAATGCATATAACTTCGTTTTAACTGTCATTTTCAAATATACAGAATTCCGACCGACAATTGCAAAATCATTTGCATTTTTACACTGAAACAAACAATGAATCGATTTTATTAAAATGAATTCATTGATGTAATGCATCATTTCATTAATTGAATAAAAATTCATTAATATTGTTAATTTTTCAATTAAAATTTTTTGATTTTTTCATAAAACAAATTTCATTAAATCAATAAGACTTTTTCAAATTTTTTTTCGATCAAAATGTTAACTTGCAATATGCAAAAAAAAAATAGTTTAGTGTAATTTCTGTATATATTTTCGATATAGTACATTTTGGATTAAAGAAAATAATCGGTGAAGTTCAACGCCTAATATTACATATGACTAACTAAAATTAACTAAAAGTTTGAGAAAAATTGATTTGAAGCGATCTCATAAAATTTGGCGTTTAAAGCGTTGAGGTGAAATGACTACAAATTTCATAGAAATTTTTCTTATTTCGACATAAGTGTTTTTGTAAAAAGTCAACAGATTTTTATTTTTTTTTGTTAAAATTGGTTGAACATTTTGAACAAATTGAAACAATTGTTTTTGGCTAATATCTCAACTCATTTAAAATAGTGTGCTATAGAGGAATGCATATTTTTTGTAATAAAAAGTAATGAAACTATTTCATAAAAACTATGAATTTTATTCATTAAACACATATTCTTTTATAACGTTTATCCAAGCAATAATAAAACAATTTTATGTACTTTTTGAAATTTACATTGGGTATATAAAACCTTTCATTAAAATTGTTTTAATGAAACATGTTTCATTGATTCAGTGAATAATTTCTTTTTGGACTGTTTTATGAAAAAATTCATTGTATTAATGAAGACATTTATTAATACCACTCACAAATTTCTATCAGTGTATGTATACAAATCAAAAATACCACATTTAAAGTACAAAAATCTTAAAAAAAGATACTTTAAGGTCAAATATTGCAAATATGTGGAAAAAAAAGGAAAAAAAGCTTTTGCATACTCTTAATATAACTAAATACACTGAAAGAATTATTCTTCATGATTTTAATAAAACAATTTCATAGAACTTTTTTTTGTAGATTCAAAGAAGAATTTCATTATATCCAAGAAATTTTATTAATATTAAAAAACTTTTCATAATTTTTTTTTGCATAAAATTTCATAGTTTTATAATAAAAATTCATTCGATTTTATAAATTATCTCTTCATAGATTTAATGAAAATTTTCTGTAGAGCTATGAAATTATTTCAAAGACTTATTTTTTTATATTTTCATAAAATTTCATAAATTCATTAATTTTTATAAATACAACGGATTGGTAAAGTTAGCAATACGACTTAAATTACTAAAAAAATGAATATATATTTTAAAGGTTATGATATTTTAGATTATTTCGGTAACGGTATTTTAAAGGTAAAGTCATTTCATTTATTTCGGTAACGGTATTTTAGCGATAATGATATTTTGTTTATTTTGGTAACGGTATTTTAACGATATCGGTATTTCAGTTATATCGGTAACGGTATATTTTGTTTATTTCGGTAACGGTATTATAGAGATAAAGGGATATGATGAAGCTTTTTCTCTGAGTGTATGCAACAAAACAACATGTTTGCTTGCTTTTTATGTCTTGTTGAAAAAAATTGGATTTTACACCTGCTGTAACCGCAAAATTGTTATGAAACTTAACCTTAAGCCGATTATCAGCCGCCAAGCCGCCGCTGCCGACACTTTTTGCCTCCAGTAGCAGCCGCCACGCCACGGCTTTCATCTCTGCTGCCAACCCTGTCTAAAAACGAAGTCTTATCAAAAAGGCATAATTGGTGAAAGTTCAAAATTTACACAGGGTTTGCACGTTGTTCGACATGTGGATTCTCCCTATTTGTTCTCCCCGATCTTGATGAAATTTGTATACACTGAGAGAATTATCTTCACTTCAGTAATGAATTTCATCATAGCTTTAATGAAAATTGTTAATGGAACTTGTCCATTGAAAAATTTCATTTAATCCATGAAACACGTTTCATTAAACTCAATGTTTATAAAATGTTTGTGGAATTAATGAAAATCTTCATTAAACTAATGAATCATTTCGACAATGAAACGTTTATAGAATTTATGAAGTAGTTTCATATTTTTTTTAATATTAAGAAGTTTTTTGAATTAAAAAAAACTCTTCATGAATGTCTTGAAAAATGTATCAGAACTAAGACAATTTTTATTTGAATTAGTTTAATTCTTCCAATTTTGCTTTTTAATTCCCATCAAGTAAAGAAAACAAAACGCCTTTCGTATACGATTAATGCGTCTCCAAAAGCTCTTTCATTTGGATCTTTTATTTGAAACAATGCAAAATAAACCGTAGACTCGAAAAAAGATGAAATTTTTTACCCTACTTTTTAAAGCCTTAACATGAGGCTGGTCCGATAAATATATACATGTCCCTTAATTTTCGTTTCTTTAATACATATTCATATTTTCATCTAGAGCGAATCCATCGGGAGAGATACTTACCTGTATGGTATTAATGAATTTTTGCATAAAAGCAAAAAAGTTGCACTGAAAATCGTCCAGTGAACATTTTTATAAATCTTATGTAAGTGTTATGTAAAATATCATTTATTTATTAAATGTTTCATTTAGTCAACAAATAAAAAACACTTCCATAAAAATGTATAAAGCATATAAATATAAATTTTTCGTTCACCGTAAAAGAAATGTTTCATTCATTTACTAAAAGTTTTCATTATTTTTCGTCCACTTAAGTTTATCTGTATTTGAATGAAATGCCAAAATATCAATTAAACAAAAGCATTCGAGAGTAAAAACGTTCATATATAATCATATCTTGTTTAATACAATATTATAAAAAAGCATATTACGATATACATCTTCATATGGATATATTTGACGGCGCATACGATCATATAACATTTTATATTGGATTTGGTTTTTCGAAAATTTTTGATGAGGGCCTATACATATAATTATTTTAAAACATATTGATTGATATTAAAGTAGATATGTCATATATTAATATACAAAAAAAAATAAGTTAGTAGAAATGATAGTAAAACGTCTTGAACATCAGTTATACTATTTTTCAACAAATTTTTCGCTAAAATTCTGCTTTCAGCTAAAATTTTAGTTATACTTACTCACCACTTAACTGTTTTGAACTAATGTTTTACTAACATTTTACTAACGTTTTACTTATATATTTTGCTAAAAAAAATTGTGCTGATTAGCACATTAATAGTGTGGACGACAACCAGATTGAAAGATATACGCAGAATGAATTACATGTCGAGGCATGTCAAGATGTAGTAGTGACGAGGAAAATTATACTAAAGTAAGACATAGAAAAAAATCAATAATGGAAGATTTTTTTATCTGCTTTTTATACTAAAAACAAAATTTTGGATTGAAACAACTTAAAATTTGCGTTGTGTCACCGGCTTGTGAAAGTAATTATCTATTAATTAAATAAACAACAAAATAATATATATAAATTTAATAAAGATTATATGTGTATTTGTAAACTAAATCTTTATAGAAATTAATAATCTAGTGTGTTCAAATTGCAAACAAATATACAGACAGGTAGACAGACTAAAGCGAAGGACAAAGACACACATCTTAGGAAGAATTTTATGTTTCCTTTTTCTTATTGCGGCAAAAGATAGCATCATTTAGACAACCATTGATGTAAGTAGATGAAAGATAATTTTGTTTATATTATATATAATTATTTCTATTGTTTTTAGATATTACATTAGTTCATGTATCAATTTTATATCTTGTAACGTATTGTAAGCAATTTTTAAATGAATCAAAAAAATATCTTTTATGATTTTTAGCAAATAAATTATCTAAAGTATAATTTTTCTACAATTATTTTTTTTTACTCTACTAATATTCAGCAAAAATTTTTTTAATTTCTAATCCACTAAGTGTTAGCAGAACTTTTGCTGAATCTACTAATTTTGTTGCTAAAACTCAGCTGGCTGATTTTCAGCAAAAGATTTTGCTGACATTAGCAACTTTTTTGGCAAGCACCCTCCTGACTAAAATTTTGATGACTCAGCAAAATTTTTGCTGACTGTACTAACTTTTTTTTTGAGTTTACGTAAGGAATATACTTATTAGTATAATTTCATTTATTATTTAATATCGCTTAGTATAATGTAACGTATAATAATGTATGGTATTATATTAACATTTAAAGTGCGGTATTTTTTTTTTGTTATTTTCTTTGGTATTGCAACTTTCAAATCCCGCTTATAGGCGATAACGAGAAATTCTCATTGAGTTGTGACAACAATTGATTTTTCACAATTTGTTAATGAAGTTTTGGGATTTTATTAGAACATTTAATTACTAGACCTACATTTCACCACAAAATTTTATAATTTTTTGATTGAAACTATTAGGTTTTAATTAACAAATTTGTTGAAATATCTAACAATGTTTGCTTCTCTTTAAACAAAAAACTAGAAATTTTAATTACGCTCTTTTGCACATAAGCTGACGATATAAATTTAGTTTAAAAAACACCTCTGTCATCAGTTACAAATGTCAATTTAAAATTGAAATTTAATTTCCCTTTGGTCATGTTAAAAATTAAATTGTGTTTTGTCATTACAAATTTAGACAATTTTAAAAGAAGTTGACTTAAACAAAATATTAAAATAATATTTTGATTTGTTTTATTAAAATCACAGCAGAAAGTTTATCATATTAGCCGCATTCATATAATATTTTACATTTCAAACCTTTAAAAAAGGAAATGAATAATTACACTCTAAAAAATGAGTGTAAATTTACTACTATAAAACGATTAAAGTTTCATGTATTTTTACACAAATTCGGTAAATTTATACATAAAAATGCGTAAAACCATTTTGCTCACACTTTTATATACAATAATACCACCCACTTACAGTATTTTTACCAATTATGTGTTTACAATTAAATTTTTGCGCACAAAGTATTTTGACATTTTTAAATAGAAAAAAAAAATTAAACAAATTAAAAAAAGCCAAAAAAATCGAAGAAGTTTAATTTATTGAGAATTTTAATGAACAAAAATATGTGCAACTGTGGTATTTGTGATTGTGTTTAGTTTATAGTTTATTTCCAAGTGTTTGCAGCCTAATTGTGGAAAAATATTTTCAAAATATAATATATGTACAGAGCTTTAAAGAATAAAATTCTTCATTCGATTTATTCAGTGAGTTTTTACTCAATCGATTTCAAAATATCGTTAATATTGAAAAAAGTCGCTAAAATTGAAAAAATCTTTAAAAAAAAAACGTTAAAATTAATAAAAAGAAATCGCTAAAATTAAAAAAAAAAAAATGGTTGCACCATTGTTCAAAACTTAACCCCATTCATTACCCCTACAACGATCCTAAATTTCGATTTGATTGACTGGATTCGTAAATCGCGTTTTTATCGAAATGTAAGCATCGCAGATAAAATGTTTTCACTTTTTAGCAATTTTTCTCATTTTTGGCGACATTTTTTTATTTTTGGCGATCTTTTTTAGTTTTGGGGATTTTTCAATTTTGGCAAATTTTAGTGATTCTTTTTTTAATTTTGGAAATTTTTTTAAGTTTTGTCGATTTTTTCAATTTAAGTGATTTTTTAAATTTTTGGCGTTTCTTTCAATTTTGGAGATTGTTTTAAATTTTTCCGTATTTTTTTCATTTTACCGATATTTTTCAATTTTAGCCTTTTTTTTAATTCTGGCGGTGTTTTTCAGTTTCGCCGATTTTGTTAAATTGTAAATCGATTGAGTAAAAATAGCTTGAATTCCCAATGATTGAATTCCCAACAATTGACTTCCCAATGATTGAATTCAGTAATTGATAATATCGAATTAGCTCAATTGATTGAATTCCCCACTAGTAAATTCCAAAGAATGAATTCTCTGCGATTGATTAAGAAAAAAATCATTCGATTTAAAAAAATCCGATCTGATTATTTCAAATAGAATTCAATCTTTAAAACTCTGAATATGTACAACCACATATAGAGCAATTCCATATGAAAACGATCAAAATTGGCAAATTTTTGGACGACCCCTCTCCGATTTTAAAATAAATAGTCTCAATCGATTGCCCAGCAAAAAATAATGTACCTACATATTTTTTTTTTTTTTATAGTGACTGGTTTAGTGGTGGTGTGCACCACTGTCATGTGACAAAATTGAAGAATTCTTCATAAGGGACCTGAATCAGGCTTTAATTGAAGAATAAAATTTTCCTAATTTTTCTCAGAAATTTACCTTTTTTCCCATGAAAATTAAAATTTCCGATTTTCCACAGAAGCTCCTAAATTTTCCGGCTAATTTTATTTTTTTTTGGATTCCTCATAATTTTTGCTTTAAGAATCAGCAATAAAAAAATGGGCCCGACTCCTTGTTTGGACAGGAGTAGAGCATTTAAGAGACCACCTTGTTCTCATTGTTTTTATATTTTTTATAATTGAATTATTTTTAATTATTTAACAAGAAAAATTAAATTAAAAAATTGTCACATGACAGTGGTGCACACCACCACTAAACCAGTCACTATAAAAAAAAAAAAAAATATATGTAGGTACATTATTTTTTGCTGGGCAATCGATTGAGACTATTTATTTTAAAATCGGAGAGGGGTCGTCCAAAAGGTGATCGCTTTCATATGGAATTGCTCTATATACAAATATTTATATTATATTTATATTTTATATATATTATTATACAACACATTAATAAAACTCTTTCTAAAAATTAATTTTTCGTTTTATTTGAAACATTTTTTGTGCTGTTTTTTTTCTTTCTTACCGCAAGGTAAATATACGCATTTTTAGGGAGTTTTAACGCATAAAAAAATGTATTTTTACTCATTTTATCCGTATATTTACAAGTAAAGCATGTTTTTTACTCAAAAATTCAGTAAAATTATTCATTTATTACTAAATTTAATTAAATTTTTACGCACTTGCATAGTACAGTTACACAGTTTTTGTTGACCAACTTACACGTAATGTGTGTATTTTTTTTTTTTTCATTTACACGCATAGAGTAAATTTACCCAACTTATAGTAGGAGTATAGTTTTCTACTATAAGTTGGGTAAATTTCAACAGAAATTAATTAGAGTGTATCTTGATTGTTTATCAAACAATATTATTTTAAAAACACTGAGAGAATTATCTTCCTTTAGTTATGAATTTCTTTATAGCTTTAATGAAAATTGTCAGTGGAACTCGTCCACTGAAACTTTTCATAGAATCTATGAAACACATTTCATTAAAGTCATTGTTTATAGTTTTATATTCTTTTTTTATATTAAGAAGTTTTTTGAATTAATAAAACATGAAGAGTTTTATTAATTCTTGAAAAATGCATAAGCCTTCATAGGATTTTTTAAACAATTTCATTAAAGTCCAAAACGAATAAGAGGCTACATTGAAATAATAAAGTACTTTTATGAAAATTAATGCGATTATGAAATTTAATGAAAAATTAAAAAACTAAGTCTTTGAAATAGTTTCATAGCTCTAAAGAAAATTTTCATTAAATTTATGAAGAGATAATTTATGAAATCGAATGAATTTTTTTTATGAAACTATGAAATTTTATGATAAAAAGTTTATGAAAAATTTCTTAAAAGTTTATGAAAAATTTCTTTGTTGGGTATAATGAAATTCTTCATTATACCTAAAAAAAAAACATTGCCCACTTGTACACCATATACGACCGTATTATGAATCCCCCGTTGTTCTGAAGCTATTTAATTTAGAAACATTGTTTGAATTTTGCATTAGAACTTGGAAACTATGAATTATAATGTGACTAAATATTTTAAATTGAGAATGTTTTAAGTAAAATTGCAAAAATCAAAATTTCAATTTGAAATTTCGAACTGTCCCTTAAAATTTTGAAAGAAATCTTTAATTAATTTATAACTTCTTTGATTGCAAGTGAGAATTTTTAATATCAATAGCAAGTTTTCTGCACTTAATTAGAATACTTTAATTTATTTGAAGTTTTCTTGATTTCAACTGAAAAGGTCAATAAATACAGGGGGGGCAAAAGCCACGAAGGTGTTTAAAACAGTCATAACTTTTTTAATTTTATTTTTTTTCACAAAATAATAAAATATGATACTGGGAGATTTTTTAAATTTAGGTGTGAAAGATTACGTCACGTAAGTGAGCACCATTTTCAGCCTCACAAAGTTGAGCTCTTTTAATAGCATTTTCCATGACACGATTCAGAGTATCTGGCTGCAACGCTCTTATTTCGGCTCGAATATTCTCTTTGAGCTGTGCAAGTGTTCTGGGTTTATTGATATACACCTTCTCTTTCAAATATCCCCAAAGAAAATAATCTGGTGCTGTTAAATCCGGCGAACGGGCAGGCCAATTGAATGCTGATTTTTTGGAAATTAAACCTTCGCCAAAAATCTGCCTTAGGAGCTGCATAGTGGCTCGAGCAGTATGTGTAGTGGCCCCATCTTGTTGGAACCACATCTCTCGATTGTCAGAAAGAGCTGGCCTTAGAAAATTTTGGACCATATCTCGATATCGCTCGCCATTTACTGTTACACCATTTCCATCGTTATCTTCGAAAAAGAATGGTCCAATAATTCTTTGGGACGTAATTGAAATCATAATGTTCCCTGGCCAATTCTTGGAAGCGAACTGCATAAATTATTCGTTCTTGGGAATCTCCTGGCTTTAGTTCTTGCACGAACTGCACCTTGTATGGGAAAAGATGTAAATTTCCCTTTAATATTCTGCGTAAAGACCGCAGAGACATTTGCAGCTCAGCAGAGCGCCTTCGAGTTGATGTTTCAGGATTCTCCTCAACACTCTCCAGAACGCGTTGAATATTTACTTCACTAATTACAGAATGTGGTCTTCCGCTTCGTGGAAGATCCCTCACTGAGCCTTGTTCCTGAAAACGTGTCACTAAGCGTCGAATCATTGATTCGGATGGTGAATTCCGCACATTAAAATGACGACGATAGGCTCGTTGAGTTTGAATTATTGATCGATGATGTTCAAAATAAAGTTCTATGATTTTGGTTCTCTGGATAACGTTGTAACCTTCCATAATTAATCTCACAGATTTATTTTACAAGTCCTAAAAAGAAAAATAAAAAAAAATAAATTAGAAAAGTTATTAATTTTTTAAATCCCTTCGCGACTTTTGCCCCACCCTGTATAACAAACTCGTTTGTACACTCAGGGAAGAAAGTTTCATAATATTAATATTTATGAAGTTTTCATAGATATTATGAAGAGTTCCATAAAAATGTATGTCAAATGTTTCATAAATTTTCATCATTTCATAAAAAAGTTTGTAAACCGTGTTAGAATTTAAATTTGAAATTTAGAAATCAACAATAGAAATTAAGAATTTTCATTTGAAATTAAAAAATGTGATTTGCAACTTAGATTTTCTATTTCAAACTTTCATAATATCAATTGAAACCCAGAGTTTCTTGTCAGGTAACGTGTCCAAGTTTGACATGAAATTTAGTTTTTATAAATTTCAGTCGAAGCAAAAATTCTTAAACTTTTTTCAATTCAAAATGAAATTTTTTAACTTAATTAATTTTTTGTGAGTTAAAAAAAAAAAATATATTAATTGATATTTTCTGAATTTAAATTTTAAATTCTCAGTTTTTTATATTTATTTTGTTTTGAAAATAATGTATTTAAAATGAATTTTCGTCATTGGCTGCCGCATTTATTATGTTTGTACGCTATTAACGAGCGTATAGGGCAAAGAGATATAGAACACGATTTTCCTGTAAATTCGTGCTCACGAAATTTGCATTGGCAATCGGGTCTGTTGAATTCCTTCCAGAAAGAGAAGGTGAAAGAAAATTAAAATATATAAAAACTGTGTTTTTAGTATTATTCTTAAATTAATCGGTACAAAAAACCACTTTAATAATTAAATTATTGATAAGTAATTAGTATTTTTTGTTTAAACTTTAGTTTTTTTGTTTGTAAACACGATTAAAATTTTATTTTCTTAACTTCCTTTATCGTCTTTCTTTTATCGTTGACTTATAATAGATTATTTCATCTTCTTAAGGGATCTTTTTGGTAGAAATTATAGACTTGAAAAATCTGCAATCGAAAACCCCCTGTCTCTACCAACGAAAGTTTTTTCATTTCATAAAAATTTTAGAATTGGCTTTATCTATTAATAAATCGTCTTATAACATTTATGAAACATTTCATGAAACGCTATGAAACTTCTTCATATTTATGAAACATTTCATAAATATGATGAAGCTTATCTTCAATTTGAATTTTTACGAAACAGTTTCATCATATTTATGAAGTGTAATATTGAAAGAAAATCAATGAAGTTTTTCATCATATTTATGAAGTTTTTCATAAATATGATGAAGCTTTTCCTTTGAGTGTAGCTTGAAGACTAGAATACATTTTATGTTTATCAAAGTGTTAACAAAACTTGTAAATTTATATGCGATATGATATTTATATTTAAAATAATATATAGATCGTATTTTATTAAAGTAGATATAATCTTATAGTACACTCAAATAAAAAATTTAGTAAAGTTAGCAAAAAATTTTGCAACAAAATTAGTAGATCCAGCAAAAATTTTGCTAAAACTTAGTGGATTAGAAATTAAAAACATTCGCTAAAAATTAATAAAGTTTTTGCTAAATATTGGTAGACTGAAAAAAAACTCGAAAAATTTGTAGAAAAAGTATACTTTAGTTAATTTATTTGTTGAAAATCATAAAACATATTTTTGTGATTCTTTTTAAAATAATTTACAATACGTTACGAAATATTAAAATATTTATACTCGCAAATTGACGACATGAATTAATGTAATATGTAAACACAATAGAAATTATTATATAAAGGGTGGTTAAATTTCAAGGGCCGATGTTGATTTTGAATAAAACACAAACTATTTAGGAAATTATTGTAATTTTATTTTATTATGATATATTGGTATTACTCAATTATGTATGGAACAAAATATCGGCCAAATGGGCGCCGCGACCACGGCGGCACACCTCCATCCGATGGTCCAAATTTTCGATGACGCTGAGGCATAATGGAGGTTCTATGCCGTTAATGTGCCGAATTATCTCATCCTTTAGCTCTTGAATTGTTGCTGGCTTATCGACGTACACCTTTTCTTTCAAATAACCCCAAAGAAAAAAGTCCAACGGTGTCAAATCACATGATCTTGGCGGCCAATTGACATCGCCATTACGTGAGATAACACGGCCATTGAATTTGTTGCGCAAAAGAGCCATTGTTTCGTTAGCTGTGTGGCAAGTGGCACCGTCCTGCTGAAACCACATATCGTCCACATCCATATCTTCCAATTCGGGCCATAAAAAGTTCGTTATCATGTCACGATAGCGAACACCATTCACAGTAACTGCCTGACCGGCCTCATTGTGGAAAAAATACGGCCCGATGACGCCGTGGGTGCATTGGTTTTTCGACAATCACTCTTGGATTCTCATTCGCCCAAATGCGGCCATTCTGTTTATTGACGAATCCACTGAGGTGAAAATGAGCCTCACCACTGAAGATGATTTTCTTCGAAAATTGATCATCCACTGTTGCCATTTCTTGCCACCATTCTGCCCATTCACGACGTTTGGAATGGTCAAGAGGCTTTAGTTCTTGAGCCAATTGCACCTTGTAAGCGTGTAAATGCAAGTCTTTATGCATAATGTTCATCAACGACGAGCGTGAGAGGTGCAATTGTTGGGCGCGACGACGAGTTGAGGTGGACGGCTCTTCAGCCACACTATCGCGAACAGCAGCAATATTTCTGCAGTACGAGCTGTACGAGCATGCACTGGTGTTCTGACATCTTCTACAGACCCGGTTTGCTCGAATTTTTCCACGATTTTTGCGATTGTCCGCACATTTGGACGATCAAATTGACCAAAAAAATCACGAAGTGCACGATATGCATTTTGATTTGAACGCCCATTTTCATAATAAGTCTGGATAACTTTAACACGTTGTTGGATTGTGTATCTCTCCATGGTTCAAATTGAGTGTCTGAAATAGAGAAATGTCAAATAAAATTCGGAAAAAAACTTGGCGTTTAAGTGTGGTTCACATTCAACATCGGCCCTTACAATTTAACCACCCTTTATAACATAATCAAATTTATCTTTTAACAACTTACATCAATGGTTGCCTCAATGATGCTATCTTTTAAAGGAACGCGAATTTCGCAGAGAATTATAGATACGAAACGAAAAAAATAACCAAATGTAACATATACAACCATTTTTCTGCAATAAGAAAAAGGAAACATAAAAATTTTTGTCTTTCGAATTAGTCTGTCTACCTGTAGTATATTTGTTTGAAATTTGACCACACTGGATTTTTAATATCTACAAACATTTAGTTTACAAATACACATATAATCTTTATTGAATTTAAATATTTTATTTTGTCTTTTAATTAATAGACGCACTATTTAATTAATAGCCAATTACTTTCACAAGCCGGTGACGACACAAAATTTAAGTTGTTTTAATCCACAATTTTGTTTTATGTATGAAAAACAGATACAAAAATCTTCCATGGTTGATTTTTTTATGTCTTACTAGTATAATTTTCCTCGACACTACTACATCTTAACATGCAGCTATATCTAATTCATTCTGAGTATAACTTTTAATCTGGTTGTCGTTCACACTATCGATGTGCTAATCAGCACAATTTTTTTAGCAAAATAAATTAGTAAAACATTAATTCAAACCAGTTAAGTGCTGAATAAGTATAACTAAAATTTTAGTTCAAAACATTAGTTTAGCAAAAAATTTGCTGAAAAATAGTATACTTGATTTACAAGATGTTTTACTAACTTTTCTACTAACTTATTTTTATGTCTAACGTATAATTTAATGAAATTGGATGAGGACAAAATTCGGACAAAACTGTATCAAATCCCTTCTAATTGTATCTAAATTATTTTGATACAATTTGCTCGGGCCAATTATCGGATGAAATTTTATATAAATACTTATGGGGTCATATTAAATAAGATAACATTATATAAAACTTCATATTTTTGTTTTTTTTTTTGTAATCCGGTTGTTGTAATTTATATTTAGTATACGTGGTCGCCTAACTTCAATATTTTCCCTGACATACAATACGGGCGTATTTTTTGGTTTTATATTATCCTCATATGTGAACTATCACATAATACCATGGGTGGTTCTGCCATTTCCTGTAGTGTATTTAATTCTTGCAACGTACTTTCCTGAAACACCACAATTCCTTTTACGAAAAGGCAGAAATGAAGATGCACAAAAATCTTTTTTATTTTATCGAAATTGCCATGATAACCGGACAAGGAAAACAAGTACAACTACAACAAAGACTGCGATTCAAAATCAATTTAACGATTTGCAAATATCGATAATGCACCAAAAGAGTCAAAGCGAAGGTGTTACATATCGAGATTTTTGTAAGTAAAAGTTTTGATGCAAAACCGATAAAGTTGTATTTATTAAATATAGTTTAATACTTTAATTACTTGCAGTTAATACAAATGCTCTTAAGATCATCAGTACTGGTATTGTCCTTATGATTCTTAATATATTTTCCGGATCCTTTGCCATCATCAATTATATGTCTAGTATTTTTGCGGCTACAAAAACGGAATTGCATCCGGATATCAATACTATAATAATTGGTGCTGTACAAATATTTGGTACTTATACTGCAACGATATTGGTTGATCATTATGGTCGCAAGATTCTTATGATTGTATCGACAGCTGGCATGGGCATAGGAATGGCTGCATTTGGCATGTATGCATTTTTTGCCGAAGAAACAGACGTTGATCTCTCGAGTTACAGTCGTTGGTTACCGGTATTACTAATGGCCTTAGTAATATTTCTGGCAAATGTTGGTATTATTTCGGTAACATTTGTGGTATTGGTCGAAATACTGCCTCCAAAGGTAAATCAAATTGGCATGAATCTAAAAACTTGATAAATATTTTTAATTTAATTTATTTTTTTTTTTTTTTTGTTATATTCAGATTCGTTCTACTGGTTCTTCATTTTGTTTGGCTTTGTTAAGTATATTTGCATTCACACTCCTTCTGATATTTCCAAATTTAATGCATTCATTTGGCCTTTCTGCTACCATGTGGTTTTGTGCTACAGTCTGTGCTTTTGGCCTATTTTATTTAACCATATTTTTGGAAGAAACTAAAGGCAAATCAATGGACATCCAAAAATAATTGATAATCTGACATGTAATACTGATCGATTTTTATTTCGATCAATTCGGTTAAAAATTAAAATTTTAAAACTTAATAAAAAGGAAGAGGAGTACTGGAATTATTTTTAATTTCTTTGATTGAATATCGATTTACATATTTAAATATTTGTTTAATTAAAAACAATACTAAATATTCGGGATCGAAATTTTAAAAACGATCGATTATGGAACGATATTTTTGCATCACAAATACAAAATATTGTAATTAAAATTCACAACTGGTTTGAATGTTTAACTAAAAGTTAAAATAAGAAGTTTATCTGAGCACAAACATTATTTTAATAGTGAATTACAATAAAAATATGACTTAGGGCGAGTAACTTTTTTTAAGAAATAACCCAAGTTTAACTTTAACCATAGAGATTTAAATATAAATATGATATTCACAACTATGGTTGAGCCATAGACTTTGGTTATTTTTAGATAAGTAAGCAGGCCTAAATTTATTTATTTTATAAAGGGTGATTATTTAGCAACTTTCTTTTTGGCAACACTGTTTTTGGCAGCTCAGCTGCTTTCGTGTAACATGTTACTGCTAAACATGTTCAGTTTGGTCTACAATTTATGCATGAATCGACTAACAAACGAACAACGCTTGCAGATTATTGAATTTGATTATCAAAATTTTTGCCCGGTTAAGAAAGTGCAAATTTCGTTCAGCGACGAAGGTCATTTGTGGTTGAATGCATACGTGAACAAGCAAAATTGTTGTATATGGTGTGAAGAGCAGCCAGAAGCATTGCAAGAACTGCCAATGCATACCGAAAACTGCACTGTTTGGTGTGAATTATGGGCCGGTGGCATCATTATACCGTACTTTTTCAAAGACCACGAAGGCAGAAACGTTACTGTGAATAGCGAGCGCTACCGTGCGATGATTACAAATTTTTTTTTGCCTATAATGGGAGAGCTGGACTTGGGTGGCATGTGATTTCAACAAGACGGTGCCACAATCCACACAGCACGCTAAACAAAAGCCCAATTGAGAGGCGAGTTCGGTAAACAGTTTCCTTCGCGTTTGGGGAAAGTCATTTTTTGTGGGGCTATGTTAAGGCTCATGTCTATGGGGACAAGCCCGCAACGCTTGACGCACTAGAAGCCAATATTGAAGAATTTATTCGTGAGATACCGGCCGATATATTGGAGAGTATGCCAAAATTTGACCCAGCGTATGAACCATGTGAAATCATCTTTAAACATCATTATATCAAATCAAATAAAGATTTCATACATTTCTCTTAAATTGTATGTGTTTTTTTAAATCAAATCCGAAAGCTCTTAAAAAATCACCCATGTTTCCAATTTGGTTAATCGATTAATCGATTAACCGATTCCTCCAATTTTCTTAAATTTTTTTTTAAATTGAGTGAAAGCGATCCGTGAGTCCTTGACACCATATTTTTTTTTAAGGCTTTAAGGAATTCGGCAGACAATCTTTTATTTTGTTTTAATTCATTTAAAAATTCAAATTAATGATAATCGTTTTTCTTTTGAACGAGCTTAAGATCCTTTATTTATAAATTATAACTATTTATTTCCAATATTTCGTCTTCACATTGGATGACTTCTTCAGGGAACAATTATTATAATTTGATTGATAAAATTTTGTTTTAACAATTAAAAACTTTTATATAAACATGGCAAAACAATAAAGGTAGAATTACTAGAAAAATAAAAATATAGGGTTTCTCGTCAAAAATGTGTACTCAGTAAATTACTGGGAAAACTTCTAGCTACAGTTAAATTTACGGGTAAAATACTTCTTATAAAATAATTCATTATTAAGCCGAAAATCACTTTTTTATAATGAAATAGTATAAGCAAATAAAATATATTAAATTAAATATAAAAAACTAAGAAATACGATCTTAACCCATTGATTGCGGACAAATTTTAAAATTTTAGTCACATTCTGCACGACAATCGATTCTAACACTTGATGAAAAGTTCTTTTTCTTAAAAATAACAATAAACCATCAAACGTTTGTTGTTATTTGACAGAATTTTGCCAATAATTCATAACGTTCATAAAGTTTGCTAAATTAGTATATTATTAACATAGGAAACAAACTAAAATACATTTTCCTGAAAAACAATTTATTTTTGGAAAAATTTTCTCTGTTTATGGCCAAATAATGCTATAATGTTAAAATTTTATTTCGCCAATATTTCTTCAGTAAAAGTATTTTATGCAACTAAAATATATATTAATTTCTGGTATCCTACCGTAGACTTCGATCCAAAAACGATATTTGGTCTGTTTTTTGGTTTTTGGAGACAATGCGGAAAAACGTTGATATTGAAAACAAATTTGAGTAAAAAAACTAAGCAAAAAGCAGAAGTTTAGCTGCTATGTAAAATAAAAGTTTTTGTTTTTTGATGTGGCCGATTTTTCGGTGGTCGATTATTGAACTCAGGGCTTAAATTTGCCTTTAACTTGACACTCAAAATCGCAATAAACATATCCATAATGCTTCGGTCGGACGCTATTAGTTTCGTATGACATTAAGTTAGTCGTTTGTAATATTTTTTTAGTCTAGGACTTGTATGATATAAATTTTTTTATTCTCTAGAATTAACCCCACTCCGAAATTGACTAGAACTTTAATTTTACTCCAACTCATTTGGCAAAGTAAAATTTCAAAGGTGCTAGAATTATGTTTTATTAAATTTTATTTTTTACTTCAACGTTTAATATTATATAACACATATTTATAATTATTAATATTAATATATTATATAAAACAGAATTCACCACCATATTAAATAAATAATGCATGAAGTGTCAATGCGTCTATTAAAATTTCGCTCACTATTGAAAAAATATATTGTAGAAAAATACAACAATTATTGAAAAGAGAGATTTTGTTTCCCTTGTTTGGGACGAAATGTAATATATAAAATTTGAAACAAGTTTGTTATAATTTTTATTAAAAATAAAAATTATGTTTTTTCGACCTTTAATTGTGCAATGAAAATGAAAATTATTCAAGTTCGAGGCCATACTCTATATTTCTTCATTAGGATATTGTCCTAAAAAATAATCTATAGAGTTTTTTGTTTTCAAACTTATTATTTGACCCTTTCAGGAAAACTCTATAGATTATTTGTTAGGACAATATCCTAATGAAGAAATATAGAGTATGGCCTCGAACTTGAATAATTTTCATTGCACAATAAAAGGTCGAAAAAAACATAATTTTTATTTTTAATAAAAATTATAACAAACTTGTTTCGAATTTTATATATTACATTTCGTCCCAAACAAGGGAAACAAAACTAAAACAAAATATAAAAAGGAGAGAAAAACAAAAAACGTGTATTGAATATCCACCAGAGGTGGACCGTGCACATCAAACAAGTTTTCAATTTATTTTTTGATTAATGGTTATAATCTTTAACTTCAAACTCATATGTATATTAGTTCTCATGTAGTGAGTAAACTAGTTCATATGAATGTTCGATGTTTGGCATGCGATTGTTATCATTACCATTGTTATCCATCAACCCATTCCTGAAAGGGTGAAATAATAAATTTGAAAACAAAAATCTACAGATTTTTTGTTAGGACAATATCCAAATGAAGAAATATAGAGTTTGGCCTCGAACTTGAATAATTTTCATTTTCAAAATTCGAAACCCTACAAGCATTTTTTAATTTAAAATTTCCTTTGGTTGATTGTTCAGAAATTGTTCATTTAAAAAAGTCTTTTTCTAATAATTCTGCCGAAAAAATAAAAATATCCCAGAAAACAAAAATAAATAAAAATATCACAAAAAACACAAAAATACCTTATTTTGACAATTTTGATGTCTACGTGTGTCCTTTATAACGATGCATATCTAACTATGCATCGTTATTGTCTAAATACGTTAAAATTTTAGCTAAATATAAATTTTTAGTTTAATTATGCGGAAATTGCGTTGCTTTTTATATATACGGCTAGCATAGCTAAAATTTCATAATTGCAAAAAAAGTCAAAAGTTAAAACCCTACACTCAGGGAACTTCTGCTTCAAAAGTTTGTAGGTGCTTGGGTTGTTATATAGTTTCTTTATTTTTAATGTAAATTTCAGTAATTTGTAGCACAAATTTAATTTTTTACAAACCTTGAAGTTCATTAGAAAAACAAACCACATCAAATGACTGTTTTATGATTTTACAGTCGTTTTTTGATATTTCAAAAAAATTAAATGTTTGTTTATATTATACTAATATATGTGGTTTATTGTTACTACAATTTTTAGGAATTTTTTTAACAGTAATAACAAATTACAAATGTTAGTTGAATTTAATGAAATGTTAGTCGTCCTTTCTTCAAGTGAAATTCCATTTGTTTTTGACTACAATTACTGTCGTCTTTACCTACACAATATTGTGTGTGGACAATGTCTGTATCGACTATAGTACACACAGAAAATTTCGACTTCTAATAACCCAATTAAAAAAAAATAATATGATGCTTTATATAAACATACGAAATTTAATATGACTTTTAATACAGTTTTATCCGAGAAATGGGCCAATGTAATAATATAAGTTTGCATTAGTTTAGTTTTAATATGATAATATCCGTTTAAATTACATCCGAATAATGGCGCGCTGCAAATTAATCGGATTTTATATAACGGTATAAATTTATATCTGAATTGCTACTAATATACATAAACAAAAAAAGTTGAAACATCATTTAGCTTTTTACATTGAAAAAATCTATTACTAAATTAAAAACACTTAGGGCCGTTATTACAACTTGCCTTTAAAGTAAATGTTAGTAAAAAGTAACTTTAGCTAAAGTGAGGAATAAAGTGAGCTATAATGTTTTTCGTTATTACAACTTCCCAATAAAATAAAATTAATATTTTTGATAGTGTGGCAGCACCAAACAAAAAACCGATTATTGGTTTATGAATTGGTTTATAAAAATACGTAGTGGCAACGTACTTTTATTTATTTGTTTACAAACAAACAATAATTTGTGAAATTCGGTTGTGAAATTCGGTATTTTCTGTTTCTTCTTTATAGAGCAGAAAATGTGGCAACTTTAAACACATAAACTTACGTTTAAAGTTAAAGGCAACAATATCTTCCCTTTAGCTTATGGGTCACTTTTAGCTTAAAGTATACTTATAATAACGAAAAACTAATAATCTGTCAGATAACATCCGAACTTTAGCTATTGGCAAGTTGTAATAATGGCCCTTAATGTTACAAATGAAACATGTTCTTTTTTTGGGGTTCCTACATCTTTTTTGCATAAGAAGTAAAAATTAAAAAAACCCAGAAAGAAATCAATTCGAAAGACATGAGTGTATTTGTAGTGTCAACAGTGACAAACAGAGTTTGTAACTGGATTCCTGCACACATAATGGTTTGCCAAATACACGAGTTTAATTGACACTTTTTATGTTTTCACGCTTTATACTTAGTTTATATTTATTGTTAGAGTTTAAGTACCCAGTAACGAACGTTTGTTCTACGTACTTAAATACGTATAGCATACTTTGTGTGTACAGAGTCCTCGGAACTCTATATACGTTTTAGGCTTACTTTTAGAATAACATGGCCGCTTTTTCATTGATTACCACCAACCCACAAAGTATACGAGAAAGTATCCGTTCCTTATACAATTCCATGTACTTTGTGTTTGGTTTTGTAATTAAAATGAAGTATTTTCTCATATACTTAGTATACGGTGCTGTAGTTAACATAAAGTATCTGTTCATATACTGAGTATATGGAAGTGTGTAATGGACAGATGTTGGTAAAGCGGTGGCACTCTGGGCTTTTTGCTGCGGCTTAAGCTCGCCGGAAATGGGGGGTTCTTTCCGCTTACATCCATATACATTATTATTAGTGCCTGGTGGTCATATTTCAAAATTTAACGGTTAACATTGGACGGTTACACATTTCGGTTATGGAATAACTTAATATTCGCGGACGGACATTCTACAAACTACACGGGAGGATTTGATTATAAGGACCAGATGACTGTAGTCCCACAGGCGGCCCTCCCACTATATGATCTGGAACAGATCATCCTTTTTAGAAATTCTGTGCCTGCAAATATAATTAAGAAAATCTCCCTAAAAATGGTTATAGCTTCTTTAAAAAGACCCTACATACTCAACCTTTTAACGATTTAGTACCAATAATTCATCGTGAGTTTTTCTTTTAAATTTCAAAATATAACAGAATTCATAATTTTATTAGGTATAGGTTATAAGTAAAATATTACAATATAATCATATTTAATATTAGGTGTCATAAATATAAATCTACTCTATGTGTAATACAATTACTATTAATCTAGTAAAATTTAAAAATTATGAATTTATATACATAAATGCTCACATTACGAACATGTTTTTTTTTTTTTTGCAAGTATTATTTTATATTTTTTTTTATTTATATGGTTTTATATATATATATATATTTATTGGCCAATTATATATATATGTATAACGAATATCATTGTTAGGTTAAGGTTTAGCTAGGTATAAAAAAAATATAGATTTTATGTTACTTTAAGTTTTAAACCACAGACATATTATAAAGTTAGGTTAAGTTCTCGTAGATTAAGTGTAAAGTTAGGTTCGATTTTATTGTATAGAGTAAAGTTAGGTTAAGTTTTCAGGGATATAGTTAAAAGTTAGATTAGGTTTCATGTGTATAAAGTAAAGTTAGGTTAAGTTTTATATAAATGTGTAAAATATAAATTCTATATAATATCAATAATACGTCTAATCAGGTTTCCCTTATATTCTTTTTCCGTCAGTTGCAGTAGTGTTATTTACAATATTAATGATATAATGATTGATTTTATGCTCAAAATTTTAAATGAGGATAGGTCCACGAGTCTTTCGAGTCAGGTCGAAATTTTAATAAATTTCGATATTTTTCTCGTCAGTTGAGTTTTTCCGGGGCCTACTGTAATGATGTGGATTGTGTTCCACCGTTTTCAATTTACATGACCTACCCTGCGGTTTTCATACAGTACATTCGTACTAAATGGCTTTTGTACTCACTAACTAAATTGGTCCTATTGTATACACAACCCTTTTCTTGGAAGTTTCCTCGGGATATTTGTAGCGTGACTATTCAGTGCCAGGTGGTACAGGTGTTCGATCAGCTTCTTAACCATACAATGGACGGCAAATTTTCTTCTCTCTAATTGCACAATAAAATTGCCACAACACACAATATCCTAATCACGAGAATTTCATTTGTGAACAAAACAAAATTAGAAAAAAGTTTGAGCAATATATTTCAAACGTAAAATCAATGTAAATTTTCCATTATTTATCAGTATCATTGGGTTTTATTAATTCAACAAAAAAATTTATTGAACTAAAAAAAATCTCTTATAATGATCAAGTTGACCGAAATTCTAGAAAACGTCTAGAACTTAATTTAACATTATAAAATACCAGGGTGGATGGAAAATTCACAATGATTTTGTTGTATACCAGATTTCAGAATTCTTACCCGAGTTATAGTGCGGCTACGAAGTAAAATTTTAGAAATTACTAATGTAATGACCATTGATTTCAAGGCGTCTCTTCAGACAACTAATATTCTGGCAACGTTCAGGATTATTAATGAGCACTTTCAACTTTTCCTTATCTAAATTTATTCAATATTAACATAAAATTTTTTTATTAAATTTTTTTTTTACTTTACCATTTTTTGGAAGGTGGATTTTAATGTATATACAATTTGGTTTTAATGTATAATACAGTAAGTTATTTTTCAAACCGCGTGTTTAATAATCTATTTTCTCACCGCTCCCAATGTAACCTTCTCACTATGAAACTTAGCACAAAATGGCTGTGTAATACTGAGTTGAGTTTGACGAAACTTCGCCTTTGCGGCAGTGTATTTAACAACCCTGTCTTCATACAGCTGTCACTCAAGGTGGTGAATTTTCCTCAACAGGAATTATTTTATAATGAGTGAATCTGTCATTTTCGCGTCAAGAAGAAGAGCAAGGATATTATAAACACAGTGACAATTAAAAAAAAAATTTAAAGTGAAATTTATTTGTGCATTTAGAATGCAATAAAATATTCTTTTTTTTTTTTTTTTAACTTACAAGTGACCGTCACAAGTGTACATTAAATACACCCTAAGGAAAATGTCAGATATACCCACTTTTTTACAGGTACTCGTTCAAGCTATTAAATCCCTCTTATATCTCATAAACTCTTTAAATTTCAAAATTTTGATATAAAAATTTTGAAATGTAAGAGTTTAAGAGTTATAAGAGGCATTTAACAGATTAAAACAATTACCATACTATTTAATATAAATAAAAAAAAGTATTTTTGGTACTTCACTTATTATTTTTATTGTTTTATGAATTAGTATAATAAAACTTAAACATTTTTATACCCAATAAAACTTAAACATTTTTATACCCAATAAAACTTAAACATTTTTATACCCAATAAAACTTAAACATTTTTATACCCATTTTATGACCCAATTAAAAAAACTGACGACTTTTCGACGTTCGCGAAGTGACCCAAAATAGGCCATAGTGACACTGAAGAACTCTTAAAAAGTGGAAGGCCATCAATGCCGACATTAAGCACCAATTCCTTGTAATTCTTTAAAAGCAGGCTGTTGTCATCTATAAATTTTTTAATTCCAATGTGAATGTAGGTGCCCGGAGCTACCGTTCTTGTGTTAAGTTGTACCTTGGTTTTCACTAACGTGTTTTCACATAGTGGAACATCAAGATTTTGCTCATGTAATCCTTTTAATAGAGCGCGTGTAGCACTTGTTGAGGGTCGAAATTCTAGATACCAGTCGCCAATACATCCTTCAATGCAGGCTTTTGAGTTTCTCTTATTAAAGGCATTTCAATATCTGTGCCTTCAAAATTGTCCGTAGACTATGTTGCTCCAATATTTAACACTTCAACACTTTTATTGGTTTCCTCGACTTCTCTATCAATAAAATCACTAGACAAAGTCATTTCTTTTCTTTCCCGAGCTGCCAAACGTCGTAAATGATGCTTACTAAATCCTTCCAACATCTTTATACATTTTTTTTTAGTAATAATTAATAAAAAATTAATTTTGTAAAACAACGCGTGCTTTTTACCTCAAAACTATAAACACTTTCGAAGTTTTTCTTGTTTTCTATTGGCAGCCCACCATCACACACTTTGTATATTAAAAAGTAAGCAACAGCCCGGTGGCGTATATGAGCGACATTGTCATAATGACATTTTCATCGATGAATAATAGCAACAAAGTCAGTAACAAGTTCATATTTCTGCGAAAATTTCGATGATGAAAATTTCATTAATGAATCTTAGTGGCAATGACACAAACAGAGGGAGTTATGGATGACAACGACGTAGTAGTGTCACTGTTCCCTTAAAAGGAAAACTTAGCGACATTGTCTGTTATGAATAGATCACGAAGTGAGCGCTGCAGGACTTTGTCTGCTACACGTCTCCGTCAATGAATAAATCAGAAAATAACAGACCATTTTTTCTGTTTGTTTTGTTTCATTTATTACCTACTTAAATTTATTCTGTCTTTTCCTTGTCACTCTAATTGGAAAAGTTGAAACTAAGCGACATTGTCTGTTATGAGTTGCTGTCAAACTGAACGCTGCAGCATTTTGTCTGCTACACGTCTCTGCTGACCAAAAATAACGGTATATTATTTTTGGTTTGTTTTATTCTGTTTATTACTTAAATTTTTGTTTTAAAAAATATGTTTTTCAGTTTAGTCTGAACTTGTGAAGTGAAGCAGTGAAAACAAAAAAATACAAAGTGAATTTATGAACATATATCATAACAAGATTTCATTTAAAGGTCGATCGATGTCTGAAAAGGCAAGACGAATTAGCAAAAATGCTGGGGGAAAACAATATTTTATTGAGCCGTAATCTTAGCAATTTTTCTGCGGCCTTTAACCATTTTCCTATAAAGTCTGATGAGAACCTTAAAACAATTGAGAATGATCTTATGGGTGAAAATCGTGAAAATCTGGTGAGTTAAAAATAATTAAATAAAACAACAGAAAAATAATCATAAATATATTTTTATTTTCTCAAGGTAACTTCTATGCGACGTTTGCTCTGCGGCGACTTAAATAAAAACTTAGAGAGAATTCTTGATCCCGATCTATTGTCTCAGTACAATTACGATGGAACCAAAGGCAAGAAAGCACTGAAACTATATTCAAATTTTATAACCGCTTTGAAAGGTGAGTATTACTGGTCAGTTCATTAAAATATAAATCTTCTCCTAACTGTACATTTCTTTCTATATCCATATTTTTAAAGACTGCACAAGCTTCAGCACTTTCGAAGAATTCCTTACTTATTTACGCTCAGCTGTAAAAAAAAGTTAAAAATCGTGACGCTAAACGCCACTATAGAGCAAATGACCAAACTCAAAAATCTATGTAATTTAAGTAATTGTTTATTTTATATCTTTATATGCTTTTCTATAATAAAAAAAAAATATATATTACATATGTACAGTATATTGCACTATTTTTGTTTATATTAAAGGGGAAAAGGCGTTTTTTGGTTGAAACTTCAGGATATTTTCATACATGTGTCCCTAACATGGCGACTTATATAAGATGTTTCATATGTGAATCGCTTGTAAAAAAATCCTTAAAAGTCTTAGTTATAACGACAAATACAATAATAATTCACAGACGATTCAAGGTTATATTGTGACCTAAAAGTCTCCTCGTTAGCGACAAATAACATACAAATTCACTAATGAAAGTTGATGATATTGTCTGTTAGGACTCACAAACAAATGGACGCCTACAAGACAAAATCCATATTGGTCATATATGACAGTTTGGACAAATACTTAAGAAATTCATATATGACACCAAAGCAAAATCAACACTTGTCATCGATGATTACATATTGTCAGCGTTTGTCACGATGAATCACTATGACGTTCGCCACCGGGAGCGTCTACGCCTAGGATACTTTGTACAATGAGAAAGTGTGTTACACACAATTCTATACCACATTCAACTTACTTTCTCTCTGACTGTGTACATACGTATTGTACATTGTACAATACAAAGTAAGTTGAAGCAAACTCTGTGTCACTCTTTGGCTTACAATTCTCACTACTCGGAAAATTCGTAACTGGGTAGCTTTAAGGTTTTAAAATATTAATAAAAATAGTTGCATTTGATGCATCAAACAAAACGGTTTTATAATTTTAATGAACACGTATCGCTACCTCTACATCTATTTATCTACAGACAAATGTTGTTGTAAATTTTGTGTACCAAATTATAAAAATTTGATAAACGCAATTATTTGTACCATTGTATTGATGTAATACTTTATTATATGTTGAGCGAGATGGGACGAAATTAACTTTATATGTATATGAGTTTATATAATACACTACCAGACTAAGAGCTAGTTTTTGGGATGTAGTTCAACCTTGTTTATAGTTTTAACGAAGTTTAAACTTAAAATGCTGTTTTTGAGATCAAGTTTATTATATTTTAATTGTAGTTTAACCGGCCAGCGTTGGCCGTTTAAACTAAGTTTTGAGTTGTCAAATCATAACAGCTGTGAATGAAAATTATACATAAATAAAGCAGCTGTTAACTAAAAGTCCAAAAAAAAAAAACAATATATACGAAATTTTTGAAAATGTGTTTTTATTTATATAATGATTTGGAGTTTTATCAGCGCTTCCGCTCGTCCAAACCATCGGCTTATATTTTTACATTTATTTTAGAGTCCATTTTATATTTAATTACAACCAATATTAAACAAAAGAAATATTTAATAGTTGGGCACAAAATAAACAAACATTTTTTTTCTATGCGCGTTGTTTTGTTTGTTTTTCATTTTTGACATTCGCAAGTGCTACCATATTTCTTTTGAAAATGGCATTACTCTTTTTGGTGTAAAATATGGTAATCTTATTTAATTTGAGATTTTTTAAACCATCACTGAAAAACAGCATGGAGGTTTAAAAGCAGTTTATATCTTATTTAAGTTTAACTAAACAGCTGTAAAACTAAGTTTGATCGTCCTCCCAAAAACTGGCTCTAAGGGTCATTATTACAACTTGCCTTTAAAGTCAATGTTAGTAAAAAGTAACTTTAGCTAAAATGAGGAATAAAGTGAGCTATAATGTTTTTCGTTATTACAACTTCCCAATAAAATAAAATTAATATTTTTGATAATGTGGCAGCACCAAACTAAAAACCGATTATTGGTTTATGAATTGGTTTATAAAAATACGTAGTGGCAACGTACTTTTATTTATTTGTTTACAAACAAACAATAATTTGTGAAATTCGGTTGTGAAATTCGGTATTTTCTTCTTTATAGAGCAGAAAATGTGGCAACTTTAAACACATAAACCTTACGTTTAAAGTTAAAGGCAACAATATCTTCCCTTTAGCTTATCGGTCACTTTTAGCTTAAAGTATACTTATAATAACGAAAAACTAATAATCTGTCAGATAACATCCGAACTTTAGCTATTGGCAAGTTGTAATAATGGCCCTAAAACTTATATATATTTATAGAATGTATTATTTTATGCAAACGTTTTCACTCGGGATATTAAAGATTTATAACCGTCCAAAAAACTTAGCATTTTTATTCGTGAATTCAAAAGTTTTATTTTTGCAAACAAATTAAAAGCCAATATCCAATATAAATTGCCTGAGAGATACAGTGAAGCTTTTCCGATGGGTTCCCTTTGAACTTAAAAAAAAATTCGAATAGGGGATAAAAGAGCAAAAACATATGATAAACGTATTTTGCAGCGACCCAATCCCATGTTTTGGAGTTTAAAACTGGTTGAAATTTAACACATCTTTGTATAAAAATTTGTTAAAAGTTTAGGAAATTTAGACTTATTTAAAAACAGTCGTGCCCCCAGGCTGTCACTTATTTGAATTATTTTAAATATAGGTGAATCCTTTTTTTTATCCTTTTTCAAATATCCGACTTATTTTAAGATCGGAGGGAGCCCATCGGTTCTATAATTTATGCTTTGTATAAACAAAATCGTAAATTTTCCAACGAAGCGCTTAATAAAGAGATTGTATTGTGAAAGAAATGATGATAAAGAAAAAATATACAATTGGGAATTTTTTAAATATATCTGACATCTCCCAGGTCTTATTTAAACTAAATTATGTATTTCCAATTCACTTTGATTTAAATTTTGGACGATTTCAGATGCTTTTCAAGCGTAATTGTGTGTTTACTCATCGTTTTTAACTTTTTCGTCAATAATTACAATTAGCTTTAATCAATTTTTTGAATAAAAACACTTTTTTCTAAAAAGAACAACATTATTATAATACAAAGCTGCTTCATTTTAAAATGTCACAAGGAGAGCAGACAGAAATTTGTTTACATTTACGGCTTGTTTTTACAATATGTGTATAATTTCAGAGGAACGTGTGGCACCCGAACGAATACGTAAGGAAATGAGTTTTTATAATTCGTTCGTCTGACTTACGTTTGAGTACGTTAAGCTTTTTGTTATGTCAAACAGTAGAGATTGCCATGACGTTGCTTTTCGGTTTTTGTTAGTTTATTTCATATACAAATAACTAATTTTTCGTTGGTAGATTTCAACCCAACACTATAAATGAAATATAAACAAAAACAGCTGATTTTTGCTTAAAAAAAATTTATTTATTTTGTTTCGAAAACAATAAAAGTGGAGATAAAAATATAATTTGTATAAAAAAAAAAACATTTACAACAAAATATGTAAATAAATATAAATAAAAATAAAAATCATTATTCTTTTTTTTATTACAATTTTTTGTTAAAAAGTATTACAGTAAAACCCGGTTAAGATGAACTCCGATTGACCAAAAAAATTAGTTCGTCTTAAGCGAGGTTCGTATTAAGCGCGTATTTTTAACGATTAAAAATATGTATTTATTAAAACAAGAACAAGATTTTTACATAAATAAAAAATAAAATTAGCATTTCATGCATTCACAATTAAAAATTCAATTAAAATTCTTCATTAAAAAAAAAAATCTGTTATTTTTTTCGGAATGACTGAATTAACGATTTCATTCGTTATAAGTTTTTATATTACCAAAATATGATTGTCAGCTTCTTCGGCACACGATTTTGTTCGAATATATCACTTGACAAATTTTCAACATCAGCAGGATTAACCTGATAAAGTATGTGACGTGAAAACATTAGCATCTATATCTAGAAAGTCATCCACGGATATGAAATTCATATTAGGTCTATCCCATTAAACGGATAAAGAGTGTACTAAACATGGTAATTTGTATTAAAACGAGTTTTTGGAACTGCTTAAAACAGTTCGTAATAACCGAGGGTTCGTATTAACCGAGTTCGTATTAAAAGATGTATTTTATATGAAATTGTTGCCAAAACGTCGGGACTTTTAAATTAGTTCGTATTTACCGAGGGTTCGTCTTAACCGAGTTTTACTGTATTTTTTTTTAATATTAAATTGTGTTGCCTTTTTTCTTTGACGAATACTTTTTTGTGAACGCGTGCTTTTGACGTTTGTGACGTTTCAAATCGCATTGTGGAAACCAAAAAAAGAGACGAAAACGACAACTCTTACGTTTTCACTCAATTCAAAGTGACATTAGCGATACAAAACCCCAAAATGAATTTTTTTCACTCATTTACACGAATTTTTTGAGTGACACGTCTTACAAAAACAGACCGTTAATCTAATAAAAAAATTTTGAAATTTTGACTCAAATTGGACAACCCAGCAAAACCACACATTACCAAATCATGGGTAAAGTAATGTATCGCCATAGGGCTTCATGCATTACTTTACACGTTACTTCACTGATGAATTTTACATGCGGTGAGCCTCAAAGTAACTCTTTGCCTTGTAGTGGGTAAAGTAACTGGTTACTTATATGGTTACATGGTGGGAAAAAGTAATGTGTCTAAAAATAGATTTTCACAAAAAATGCATAAAATTTTTTTTTACAGATATTTTTTTTTATTAAATAAATAACTTATTTTTATTAAATAAATAACTTGGTCATGCTGGGATTCGAACCTGGGGTCTCTGGTATTTAACAATTAGTTAGGCGAGAACTCTACCAACTGAGTTGTTGTGCTTCGTGTTTTCGTTCGTAATATAAAAATATACACCTTACCATTATGCTTACAAAAAATCACAAAGTAATGTGTCTATAAATAGATTTTTAAAATTATATATTAATAATTACTTTTTTTTTTTTTTTTTTTCGTTAGACCAACACTCAGGGGATGCCCCCTATAATGCAATACATTGTGTTGATATCAGGAAATTAGGTTATGGGGAGGAGGAAAGAGGGAGTAGTGTTTGTGAATATTTGATTTGAATTTCGCTACATTGTAAGTGACAGGGAAGACCTCCGCGGGGAGTTTATTCCACATACGGCTAGTACGGCTGATGAACGAATTTTCCCTGTAATGCGTTGTGTGGTTCACTGGACAATCGACTACAAACGGATGAGCCCTGCTAGATAAGCGAGTGTTTCGAATGAAAATACGGGCCCTGGGGATAAGTTCACTTATCTCAGCAGAACAATTTCCATGGTAATATCGATAGAACAATGTTACACAACCCACATTCCGACGATGCTCCAATGAGTCAATAGAGCTTGATACCCTCTCGTCATTGATGAGCGCCGACGCCCTCCTTTGCACACGGTCCAGAAGCTCCAAAATAGACTTTGAAGCCCCTGCCCATATATGGGAGTTGTATTCCATTTTCGGTTGGATATAGGTGGTATAAATATTAAGTAAATCGGAAGGAGTGAAGTACTTCTTACACCGTCTCAGGAAACCGAGACACTTGAATGCTTCTTTCGACACCTGGAAAACGTGCTTATTCCAACGGACATCAGACTGAATCCTCATGCCCAGAACATCAAGAGTATCCGATTCTTCAATATTAATACCACCCAATTGAACAGGTGACAGCGTTAAATCCACGGACCTATGGGTTAACATACAACATTGACTCTTGTGCGCATTAAATTCTACCAAATTCGCACGACCCCACTCAGAGATTGTAGAAAGATCATAATTGAGTGTATCATTCATATTCTGCCTTTTGCCCCCAATCTCCTCAAGGCTTGGCCTACGATCGAAGGAAAATGAATGACAAATGTTGCTGTCATCTGCAAAAGAGTAAATAGGGTTGAAAGTTTGAACAAGAAGGTCATTTAGAAAAATGAGAAACAGGGAAGGAGAAAGAACGGAACCCTGAGGTACCCCTGAATTTAGCTGAAACTCGTCGGATGAGACCCCATCTATAACAACGCGTATAGTGCGATCTCTGAGAAAGCTCGAAACAAAGCGAGCGAAGCCATTACCGACACCAAAAGCAATAAGCTTTGATATAAGCGCACCATGCCACACACGGTCGAACGCTTTGGAAATGTCCAGAGCAACCACCTTACTCTCACCAAAACGGTGGATTGACCGACTCCAACGCTCCGAAAGTAGAGCCAACAGGTCACCAGTAGAGCGATTTCTACGAAAACCATACTGACGTTCACTAATAAGTGAGTTCGACTCTAGATAATTCACAAGATGGTAATTGATCATGCTCTCCATCACCTTCGAGAGCGCAGAGCAAATTGCAATTGGGCGGTAGTTTTCAGGGTTATTTGCCGCACCCTTTTTAGGGATTGGTTGGACATTAGCAACCTTCCAGCACGAAGGAAAGATTCCCATACGATACGAAGTGCTAAAAAGGTTAGCCAATGGACGCGCAAGCGTCGAAGAGCACTGTTTCAGCACCAGTGCTGGTATGCCATCCGGCCCCGGTGACTTATTTACGTTGAGGTCTGCAAGAACCCTTTTAACTGCTCGAGTTCGGAAGAATATCATAGGCATAGTACACGGTACTCTTTCGAGTTCGGGCAGTGGTTGATCGCCATCCGGCAAGAATGAATTTCTTGCAAACATGCCAGCCAAGAGGTTGGCCTTATCAACCGGGTCAGTGAAGATTTGGTCATTCATTATAAGAGTTGGAATAGTTGAATTAGCATTATCCTTTATTCTTTTAACAAATGACCAAAAGCTCTTACTGCCCCGAGGAGCAGAAAGAACTTTTGTACGAAGACGTTGTTCGTAAAGAAACTTTTCACGCCTAAGTACTTTGGAACACTCACTTCTCGCACGTTTGCGTAGCAGATCAGTATTGACATTACAGTTGTCCCGCCAATTTTTGAACGCTTCCTCTCTGGATCTGACTGCGTCTCTGCAAGTCTGATTAAACCAACACTTATCCTTTGGTTTAGCCGAAATTTGCTTAGAGGGAATGAATAGTTTCATTCCAAGCAATATAACACGTTCTACCATTTTCGCAGCGGCATTTATAATTCATGCATTATGTAAGTGATGATCGGTAAGTCATTATTTTATGTTTTGAAGTACTGTAAAATGTAATGAGTTCCCATGAGTTCAATTATAGGTAACTCATTACTTCTTGTTGGAAAATAAAATTACAAGATAATGCATTACTTTATCGCACCCATTACCAAAGTTTTGTTGGGAAGGTTAACACATGGTGCATATCGACCAAAGTTTGAGGCTTAAATTTATTTAGAAAATTAAAAAAAAAAATGTCACTGTGTGCTGAACACGAGTCGCTTTAATGGATTTTGAGATAGCGTAATATATATCGTAAAAAAATACTAAAAACTATGTTAACAGATGCGTACTTAGCGAACCAAATTAAAATAAAAAGATTGCACTGCAAGTAAAGTATCAACTTTTGAAATTACACACTATGGCACACGTAAACTTAAGTTTAGGTCGTTGTGGTATCTCCGTAGTGGTATCTCGGATTTAAAAGATTATGTCAAAATACACAGAAAAAATTATTGTCAAAAAATTGCAATTAAACTTTTATTAGATTTCAGACTCACTTTCAATTAAATGTTTAATAATATGTATTAACTGTTTAATTGAAAATGAATTTGGTATAAACAAAATTTCCAGTTTTTATAACGTATAATAACAACATGGAAAAAAATTCAAAAATTTTAAGAAATCGACAAAAATTAAAATCTAGATTGAACTAAAAAATACTCGTTTGGTTATTTTTGGCTATTTTTTTAAATTTTAGCTATTTTATTTTTTAACTGTAGAGATTTTTTCAAATTTTGGCGTTGTTTTAATGTTGGCAATTTCTTTAAATTTCTGCAATTTTGAAGATTCTTTTTTTAAATTTTGGCAGCTTTTTTAAAATTTAGCGTTTTTTTTTCAATTGTTTTCAATTTTTTTTAATTTTCGAGTTTTTTTTACAATTTTGGTGATTTTTTTTTAAATTTTTTAATTTTGGAGATATGTTTTAAATTTAAGCAATATTTTATCCAATTTTTGGCGATTTTTTAAAATTTTTATTAATGTTTTCATAGTATCTACCAAAAATTTGTTTGAAATAAAAAGCAATATTCAATTAAATTTGTAATAGATATGAATAAAACTTTAATTGAAAATAATATCAATTAAATAGTTGCAAATTATTTTAATTGTTACTACTATTTATTCAATAGGACCGAATTCAATTTAACTTTTATTTAACTTAACTGGTGGGGGGTAAAAGCTGCACTTTTAAATGCTTTAAAATACAGTATAAATGCGTATGAATACATATGAAGTGTTTGCAATTTAACAACTTAGAATAAATTTTTTTATAAAATGCATTAAAAATAAGAAATGCATTTTTTATATTTTTATATAGTTAAGAACTTTTTATTACATTTAATAGTAACAGTAAATAACAAAAACTGTAAAAATTATTTAAAAATCTAATAAAATCCTAAATTCACGATTATTATAAGGTTATCAGTTTTCTTGTTTCGATTTTCATCAATAGGAACAAACTATTGATTCTAAGGTACTGTTAGGAAAATAGTCCTTTGATTAAAAGATTAAGCTGCGTTCTTAGTGGTGAATATGGATGTTTTTATATCACAAATGTCCAGAGATTTTTATAACTTCAGTTTGTACATAGAACCAGTATTCAGCATCTACGAGTTATGTTCTAAAAAACGCACTGAGAATGTTTTTCCAAAGCAAAAAGTTCTCACAGATAGAATGGTTTTCCCATACAAAAAAATTTTATGAAGTATTTCTATAGAAAAACGATCTTCGAATCTTAGGCTTTTGCTACAGGAAAAAATATTCAACCAAAACATAAACATTAATCTTTAATTTTTAAATGTTAGCGAAAAACGTTAAAATTATTACACCAAATTCGTTTAAATTGTATTTCAAATATAAGCTATCTTTAAAATTGTACGAAATTATAATTCCTATTTTTCAATTTCATATATAAAATATATTTAAAATGCAATGAAAATGAAAATTATTCAATTATTTCGTGTTCTGCTGAATTTTTATTGCACAATTAAATGTCAAAAAATCATAGTTTTTATTTTTAATAAAAATTATATCAAACTTATATTTAAAATGTTTTTGTAGACAATTAGTTTTAGAAAATTTTATTGCGTTATCTTCAATTCTACATACTTATCTTTATTTTGAAAGCGTCAATCGTAAGAAAAAATACTTCAAAAAGCGAAAAATGGGCATATCTGCCAATTATAAACGGATTTGAAATTAGCTCAAAAATGAGTATGTAAATCACATATGGGCATTCAAAAAAAAGGAAAGTTGTCGATATTTATTCATTAGAGTACTAAGAACAACGTTATAAATATTAGCTTTCATTGGTTTTGGTTTTAAGGGAAACAGTTTTTAGAAGTTTTTTTAATGTATATTTTTCAGTGTATAAAAACAACATTTTTTTTTAGTTATACAAAAGAAAAAAAAACTAAAGAATGAGTTCCTCTAACTCAGGTGAGATCTAATTATAAGAGAATAGCAATAATGGTTATTCTTCTTACAGGGACGTAGAAAACAGTGTTGCCAAATATTTTTTTTACAAATCTCCCTAAATTTTCAAAACAAAAAAAAAACCCTTTGATTTTTTTCCACTAAAAATAATTTTTCCTAAAATCTGCTAAATTTTTTAGTTGTTATTTCAAATTCTTTGAATAAAAATGCCAAAATACGATAATTTTGTTACAGTTTATAACCAAATCCGAAATTTTATCTTAATAGGGCATTAAAGGGCTTAAATTTTACCAGCTATTAAAATTTTACCAAGAATGGAGTAAAATTGGTAATAAATAGGTTTTTTGTTAAAGCTCTGCCTCTTCTGGAGGCTCTATGGTTTCTAAAACTTAGGGTGCTGAGCCAGATCGAAATACTAGTAGCACTTAGCTAATATGTTTGATTTGCTTTTTTTTGGAAATATACGGATTCTGAAAGCTCGTTATAAATTAAAAATATCATAAAAGTAATCTAGATGTATTTAAAAACTAAAAACTTATAAAACTGTAAAAAAATCTCAAATAAAGTCAAAATTATACCAAAAATAATAAAACCGAAAATTTTATTTTTATAATGGCAAAATTATCTCTTTTAATCAGTTTTTTACCTCCAAAAATTGTTGTATTTATGCGCGAAACCATTTCAAAGCACTAGATCATTGTAACCCAATGTAATTATCTATTCAGAGCTCTTAACGCGGCAAACCCCAAAAATACAAGTAGTGAAAACAATAAAATAAACACTGAGCTCAACTACTCCAGTGAATAAAATAAAGAAAATAAAGTTGTAATGTCGGCAATAACGACATCTCAAGGTGCTACACCAAAAATCGTTAATACTAATATTAACAATAATAATTTTAAAAATAACAATAATAATTAAAATTATATCCAAGTTCAAAAACGCTTGGATAAGTACATTACTATAACCAGGGACCGAAAATAACAGTTATCCCGAAAACTATAACTCAAAAACTCTCTATGTTAGAGTCAACGGAGACGTATACTATTATATACCAAACGATTCGTATTGAAGTGCTCTTTCAGAATCTATTGTGATCTTAAGGAAACGATCTCAACTCCACAGTTAAGACTTATTTTTCAACGAAAAAATAAAAAGTCGGATGAAACTCTTAAGAAGAGAGTTTTATTTTGCCTTCATTAAATAAAACTGTTTTGAGGAGTTTTATTTTTTCCGTCTAAAATAAAACTCTTTTGAGGAGTTTTATTTTTCCCGTCAGAAAATAAAGCTCACTTGAGGAGTTTTATTTTGAAACTCATTTAAGGAGTTTTATTTTTCCGTCTAAAAATAAAACTCATGTTGTTTATTTTATTCTTTTTTGATTAATTTTTTTTTTTAACGGAGCAACACTCAGGAAATTCTTCCTAATTATTAATGTGTTGCTTTCTTTGGAAATTGGATAGTGGAGAGATGAAAGGTGGGGAAAAATGAAGGGCTTCAAACATAGCAACACTGCAATTGCGCGAGATGATAAGTCTTAGAACAGTTGTTGCTCGCCACCTGATGGAGAGTTGGTGAACTTATTGAAGCTTTTTGGTTCATAGCCCTGATTCATTATTTTACTTCGGTGGGAGCTGCGATACATATGAGGGATAGAAAACTCATACATATTATTTTCCTAAATTGATGTTGCCGTCACCGGGAATCGAACCCGGGACTATCTGTGTAACAGTCCAAAGCGCTAACCATTACACCACAGCCCCCAAATTTTCCGCGGAAAGATTTGAACGCAGGTCGCTCAATACAAATTTAAGAGCAGAGAATGCTCTTTCCACGCTTAGCTGGGTTGCAGGTACACACTATATAGTTTTTGCCAATGTATATGTTGAATGTGTATCTTCAACACGATGCGGGAAATGAAAACACAACCTTGTGCGTTAGTGGTTTGATAGTAGCAACTCTTTATTTACAAATTTTAAATTTTTATATACTAAAACAAAACTAAATATCTTACAAGCTGCTTATATGTGGTCTTTTATTGCAGGCTGCATTTCTTATCATACTGCATTTCTTATCATATTTCTTATCAGATTCCATGTTCAAAAGAAATGAGCGTACTAAAAAAGAAGCAACAAAAACCCCATATGTTTATGATCAGTAATAAACACACAGTATATCCTTTGTTGCATTCTACCTAAAGTACGCTTGTAGATACATAATTAAACAGTATACAAGTACGGATAGTGTATTCTTTTAGCCTCCCAGAATTCAAAAGGAGGTTTATCAATAGACAAGGGCCTTGCAGAAAAATTGTCGATTTCATAGAAAGCTTTTTTCATCCTCATTATCACTTTCTTCGCTTTCTTGTTCCATATCTACATACATACATATATAAGAAATAACACAACAACCATTTAATAATAGGAACCAAACAATAAAAAATTAAAAACCCACATGTTTTCATATTAATGACGATTTTTTCAATTGCAATGTAAGTGATTAGATAACACTGCCTTACAAATTGTAGTGATCTGGCACGCGGCAAACTTTAAGTGTAAATTTACATAAAATGAGTTTTATTCTCTGACATAAAAAATAAAACTCCTCAAATGAGTTTTAAAATAAAACTCCTGAAATGAGTTTTATTTTGGACGGAAAAAATAAAACTCCTCAAAAGAGTTTTATTTAATGAAGTCGAAATAAAACTCTCTTTTTAAGAGTTTTTTCCGATCTTTTATTTTACGTTTTTGATATCACTTATAACCGTTACGGTCCCTGACTATAGCCAAATGGAAATCTAGTCCTAGAGCTTCACGACAAGAGCCCACATTAATATGTTATAGAACTGTCTCAAGCTTCCCGCTTAAATCAATTCACAATATGCTAAACAGCGGAAAAGTTCCCCAACCTCTTCATAAATAGGTTAGGTAATTGGAGGACAGATGACATTCGACGATTCTCTACTGAAAACAAATAATTCAACCCAATCTATGATTTACGATATCTTCTCAATCGAAGAATTAAAGAGGAGGAGCCATTAAAACTCAAATATCCTCCTCAATGCCTAAATTGAAAAGAATTTGGACACACGCGTTCTTGTTGCAAATTGACATCTATTTGCCTTATTTGTGGAGATAAACACAAAAGCTCGGAATACTCTTACTCACACTGCTAACGACAGAGTCTGTTCAGTCTTCCGGAATCTCAGAAACCTGTATTTTCTCAGTATCGGGCTTCTCATTTCCTAAGTCTGAAATCTAGTGCTCGAAACATTTTTTTTTTTTTATTTTCAGAAGACGCTCCCCAAATATCCAACAATGCTAGTGTCCGGACTAGAAATTTACTTAATGTCAATTTACGAAATTCTTCGTATGCTCATACGCTAAACGAAGCTCCCCGCCGAACAAGAAATCCACCTATTATCAATTTGTATGCTCATACGTGAAAAGAGAGACCGCCTGCCTCTCACAATAACTCTCAGATGTCTATTTAATATTGACAATGAATGGTTCATGTCTAATATGCAAAGGCATGTTTCAGGAGATGATGAGAAGTCGGAACATGTATTGAAAATTTTGTTGAATAGAAAATGAATCACTTGAAAACATGTTTCTGGAACGCTAACTGGCTCTCCCAACATAAACACGAAGTAAAACATTTCCTGCGCAAGCAGGGAATTGACGTACTTTTGGTTTCCGAAACCCATTTTACGTTGAAAAAACTACTTTACAATATATGGACAATTCACATATGACACTAAACCTCTAAATGGAAGACTATTGTACACAAAAGTATAAGGTACATGCCGACTAAAGCCGGGCTTGCCCGGAGTGCACCTACACGCAGAGAAAAAGTATGATTGAAGATGATTGTGGACACAAAATTATCATATTTTGATTCTGATTATCATATACATGACTCTGGCTGATCATATTACGATGACCGAAGGCGAATTTATCGTCATTTAGGATCATAGTATTTATGATTGCTACGAATTGTAGTCTCATAACATGATGCTCTTAAACTATTATAAAACGATGCTCTTTTTTCTGCGTGTAGTTCTGCCTAAAAACTTTTATTCATTGTAAGTTTTGTGAATATTTATGGAGTTTTTTTTATATAATGGCCAACATGTGGAATATTATACAGAATTCATGTAATGTTGATCACAGATCCAGATCCTTGCCTGTAAACTCTAGCTGAAGGAGTTTGAAGCTTCATAACAATGTAGTTTGCGTTTGGTTTTTATTTACCTAGAATTAATAATTTTAATTAGTTTTTGTTTGTAGAAAAACATTTATATTCATTATTAGTAACATTTGATAATTAATGAAATTGTGATAAATCCACATTCTATCGATGCCCAATAAAGATGTGTAGATCGGCTTAAGTCATTGGACATGCCTTCTTATAATGAGGTAGTATCACATGTGCAAAATACCCCATGATACGTTCACACTATGGTCCGAACCATAGCGGCTTGATGTATTGAAGTTGTATTTTTATTACTAATTAAAAAATTTCTAAACATTTTTTACGGAAGGTTACCCACCCTAACCGACCGAGAGGGCTCATCCCTATGACGTTGGGTTACGTACACACTATAGTACGAACCATAGCGGATTAAGATGTATTTTTAGTACTAATAGGGGTATGCCCGCTGCATTGTTACCGTGGGGACGACATTGTATTGCATTCAAGTTTAAAATGTAATCAATTTTGGATAATTTACATCATTTAAGGAAAATAAAACACAATGTAGTAGAGATGGCATCCAAACCTTTAGGCAGGTATGGCCTGGCATTATCACTATTTACAATTTAGGGATTACGAATGAAAATATGTTTGTCTTAACCCCCAAATCAAAAGAACATTGTGTAAATATTACAGTGTTTCTGCGTAGACGGACTGCGGCCAGGCTCAGGATTTTTCTATCCTGTGGTATGTAAAAAGACGGCTTCCCTGAGTAAAACATTTATGGAAGGCTATAAAATAAAAAAGTAAATACTTTATTCCGTTGTTCAACAAAAATTACATTTTAAACTTTAAGGCAAAACAACGTGTTATCTAATTTAATGAAAAGATAATTTCTAAAATATGCAATAAAAACATAGTAAAAATGGTATTCATAAGGGATTAATACCGCCTAATCTCGCTGCCTAAAACGCTGGAGCTTGGAACTTCAAATTTATCATTGAGGTCCTTCTCCATCACATACATCTAATCACGATTTCAGGAAATTGTTAGTATGTAGTACAAAAAGATAAAAAGTCTTAACCTTATCATCCTGTTTAAACCGCTTTGCCTAAAAATGTGAAATTTCAAGTGCATTAGCCAAAAATCTATGGGCTAAATCACTTAAAATATACCTTTAGGATTTTTAAACAAAACTTGATAAAAAAGGCAAATATGTTCCCTTAATCACTCAGCCCAAGCAGCTTGATTTTTTAATACGGCATGTAGGTTTCTCCTCCACTCACAAAGATGGAATTATAGTATAAAAGGGGTTTTAATAAGAAAAATTGGGAACAATCACAAATCTTAAACCGCTGGAGTAAGGAACTTGAAATTTGGCTTAAAAATTCCTCGACCGGCGAAGACATTATCTAAGAATAAATTTAAGGAAATTCTTACCGTGAAGGCAAAATCTCCCTGTAAATGTTATCCCAAATAACATTTAGTTACAAATTTGACTTTTAAAATATGTTTTTCTTTGAACTTCTAATTAAAATGCTGTAAAGGGATTGCCCGTTACTATAATTATGTGCTCTTTGGTGTATGGACTAATTTACTGGAAAAATAATTTCTAAAATACGCTATAAAAATTGTATTTATAAGGGATTTAGTACAGGCTCACCACCCAATCTAAGCCACTGGAGCTTGGAACTTCAATTTGTCATGGAGGTTCCTTCTCGATCGTGTACAACTAATCACGACCTATGGAAAGTGTTAGGACAAAAAGGATAAAAAGTCGTCCCCTTATCGTCCTACTTAAATCCCTTCAGCTACAAATCTAAAATTTGCTTTTAGGAACTTCCAAAAAAACTTGATAAAAATGTGGTACAAAGGCAAATATGTTCCCTTAACCACTCAGCCCAAACCGCTTGATTTTGAAATTCGGCATGTATGTTCCTCCTCTGGCGTGGACATCCACAAATATGGGATTATTGAAAATATTTACGTAATGGAGCAAAAAGTGAAAAGGTTTCCTCTTGATTTACTGCCCCTACCATTTTGTATAGAAATCTTAATTTTAGGATATGTATTCCCTGATGTATGGGCTAATTTATCGAAGATATACTTTTTGAAATTTCCAATAAAAACTTGATAAAAATGGTAAAAGTATATTCAACTTCAAATTGTTATTAAATAAGACATCCACTAAGACGGGATATTTGTAAACTTTTGCTGGGATGGAAAAAAGGAAAACATTGAAGAACATTTTTTTGGAACTCACCATAAAAGCGGGGTTTAAACTTGGGATTAATCACAAAGCTTAAACCGCTGGAGTAAGAAACTTGAAATATGACTTGAAGGTTCCTCTTCTGGAGCAGACATTATCTAATAAGAAATTTGTTTGGTGAAATTTCTTACGGTGAAATTTCTTTCTACTTTTTAATATTTTGCCAAATAACATGTGGCTACAAATCTGACTTAAAATATGCGTTTCTTTGAACTTACAATTAAAACGTTGTATAAATGGGGTTAAAAAGGAAAAGTGTCCGTTAATAGCCCGGCTCAAATCGAAGGAGCTAGGAACTTGAGATTTTACATTTAGGTTCTCTTAAGCGTAGACATCAACCAAGAGAGTGGCAAAAACGGGCAATCTGTATTTAACATCATAATCAAAACCATTAGGTAATTATATCGTAATTCACTTAAGATATACTTTCTGCGTTTTTATTCAAAACTTGTCCTAAATAGGGATTTAAAGGGGAAAAGTGTCCTCTTAATGACATGTACAATTGCTTTATGCTTAAAATTTAAAACATCTTCTCGAACCATTTCGAACCATTTGAAACAGGAAATCATTTTCTTTTTAATGTATTCCGACATTAAAAACTATTGGTAACGATATCTCGCACTTTTAAGCTAGTCAAGTATAATAAAAATTAAATTATAAATTAATTTGGATATTCAGAAGTTAACTGTATAAAAAGGGGTAAAAGTTGGTACTAATTCATAACTTTTAAATACATTTTACTACTCTCTTGAAATTTTTAGATTTCAAGTGCTGCAAAATTATATGGGATATTTCAAATTTTTTGAGCACCTGCTGAAACCGGCATACTATGGCTCTTATTTCGTTAAGTTTTATGAATTGAAAAAAAAAACGTTGTACAGGATTTGGATGACTATACTTGAAGGATATGACGTGCAAGGCTTTACATTGAAAAGACTTCACCTTAAGAATTGGTGGTCATTTCATTCATTCCGCTTTCTCTGTAATAGTTTTTAGCTTTCAAATCCAAACCAATACAAAATATAGTCACTAGACTTGGAGGATATATCCACAAAAAAAATTTTGATATCGCTGCTGGGTGAAAAGTTGCATGGTGGTTTACAAGTGAAACCAAAATTTTCCGAATTTTGAACTTTTTGAAGATTTTTAATAGGGTTTTTGCGCCGTTTAATTAAAATGTGTTTTAAGCACAGAGTTAATAAAACGGCGTAATTTTATAAAGTTTGAGGTATATCAAGTTGGTGTCAGCGCACCAATAACGTTCCACGGACACCACAAACTTAAAAGAAATTAGCGTAATTTTTTTGAAAATGTATCTCTTTTGTGTCTGACAATCTGAATTATCTTTAAAGTTGGCTAGTGTATTGCGTGATGTGAGTAACTTCGTAAAGTGCACCTTCGAGGCGAAAACGCACTTTAAAATTTTTAAACGCAAAAATTTTATGAACTTTTGAAAATTTTTGCAAAAAAAACATTTTTTTTGAGCTTTTTTTATATCAAAACATGGCATGGGAATATGTTTAGGTTTCTAAATAGATTCTTCACGACGGACTAAACTGATAAAGTGCAATAAAAATATTTTTTTTTTCAATCCTGGCGCGTGCTGCGGCAGTTTTTTTCAAACACATTTCGCTTTGTGACAACTAAAGCGCTGTATCAATTCCGCTCAAACGTACATCGAATGGAAGACTTTACTGAGCTTGATACTAAAATCGAAAACGCACCAAAAAATTTTAAGGATTTAAAATTTTATGGAGGAAACAAAATGTTTCTAACCTTAAAAAGCATCCTTGTATGAAATATTTGATTTTGAAAATTTAAAAGAATTATTTTTGAATTCGGGTTAATAAGTAACCCAGAATCCCAACAAGTATTTTATAATCGGTCCAATATTAATATTTGCCAAAAAAAAACGCGTTTTTTTGAACCCCTAGAAAGTGAAAATATATTTTTAAACAATATTCACAAGGGCCACATTAACAAATTTCAACAAAACAATTAAAACATACTGCCGCGAAAACCGCCAAATTACCGCCGATGCAATGACATCTTAAAGAACTTGCTTTATTATAAAAACTCTATGATCATAATAGCCTTTGCTGAATGCTTCTAAGAATAAATATTTGAGTCTCAATTCAGTTTATTTTATTTATGTGCGTGAACAGTTGTGAATAAAAATTAGTAAAATGGTTTCAGATTATACATTAAAAAATATGAAATTCGTAAAAACTGAGAAGCGAAACAAATTATCCGAAAAAAGACGCGAATATCGCCAATCTGGAAAAATAAAAAGCAAAAAAAAAAAAACAAACAAATCGCAAATAGATGTAAGACAGTATTCAGTTTTAAATAACAATAATAATAATAATAATAAAAAAAATAATAATAAAAACAATGCCATCAAAACAAAAAATTGCGGATTAAAAAAAAATTAAAAACGTTTTTAACATTGAAACCCAAGATTTAACTAACGAAACGTTAGTTACAGCTTCCAATTTGCAGAACAATTTTACAAATTTTCAAAGGTAAAAGGTAAAAATCAAAATAGCAAAAAATAATGAGTGGTAAAGTTAAAATGGTTATATCTCTTAAACCATTAGCGATAGGCAAATAGTTTTGTTCCTAAAATATTACAAATTATGTCTTATACTAGCCGTAATTTTGTAAAATTTTTAAAAATTTTAAATACATTTTTATTTTTTTTTTCAGTGTATTTTAAAAAGTATTGAAAGTTTTACAAATATTTTAGTGTGCTAAGAAAACCCTTAAGGGGTATTATCCATACGCGTTATCCTTTTTCAATTTTAACAAAAACTGTAATTTTAATATATTTTTTTTTAATTTTTAACTTAAAACCGCCGTAAAATTTGCGCCGCTTAATAAAAATGATTAACGCGAACGGATTTCACACGCTAAAATATCGGCTTATACACACACAAATCGACATTGATGTCAGACAAAAAAAAAAAAAAACTTAAAAAAAAATGTCTAGGTGCTGTAAATTTTTGAAGTTGCTCATATACTCTTTTTGACAAATGAACACAAAAGCAAAAAATTTGTAAAAAAAATATTTGGTCCTGGACGATTTTTATAAGAAGTTACATTTTTAGACAGGAATGACATGACATTATCCCAATTTCCGATTTGGGGATTATGAATTGAAATGTTTCTATCATAACCCTCAAACCAACATGGGAACTATGCCTAACATTATTATGCTAATAATTCCTAGTAAAAAATAGACAAATTTTTCAAAAGAAGAAGATTGTGTGAATATTAAAGTTTATCTGCGTGGCCGGCCTGCGGCCGGACTTAGGGGTTTTTTTCTCTGCGGTATGTCCGAAGCAGGCTTCGCTGAGTAAAAATTTCTGCAAATCTTTAAAATAAAATAGGTAATACTTTATTGTATTGTCCAATAAAAATTACATTTTGAACTTTAACGCAAAAAAACGTCTTATCTACGCTAACAACCTTGTGGGCATTGTCCGCCAGTATAAAATATGTGTTGATGTACAAACTAATTAACTTCTTTTTGAAATAAAAACATAGTTCAAATGGGGTTCAAATGTTAATAAGTAATCTCCCAGCTTTAACCGCATGTGCTTGGAACTTCAAATTTGGTATGAAGGTTCCGTCTCCGGCGTAGATACAATTCTCGGAAACATGATTTTTGGAAATAATTAAGAGGTTGCACATAAAACCAAAAAAGTGTTTTGCTTAACGTTCTCTTTAACCTCTTCGCTAGAAATCTGAAATTTCAAATACAAAAAGAGAAAACATTCCGTCGTAGTAACAGTATTTGGCTAATAGCTATCGAATTTTTTGGTAGTTATCACCAAATTTCTGCTGAAGCAATCGAAATTTTATTGTCGTGTCAGAATGACTGTAATTTCAACAGAAAGATTTTCATCACAATCTAATCATTCAGTTGTCGCGATCGAATCTTTTGATTGTGTTAAAAATTATTCGATTAAAGCAACGGATCGCCCCAACTACAACGGTAGCAACGACCGAGTATGTTTGCTGGGTGTAGAGTATGTTCTAATGAACTTTTTTGAATTTTAAACAAAAACTTAATAAAAATGTGGTACAAAGAAAAAAGTGACTCCTTAATCACCAAGTCGAAGCAGATGAAGCTACGAACATTAAATGTGGTATGTAGGTTCCTCCTGCATCGTAGACGATTTTGAAAATTGTTACGATAAAAAATATCCATCTTACTCATCTGCTTAAACCTCTTCTGCTTGAAATCTGTAATTTAAAATAGAGTAATGGCGAATGCACTTAAAATATACTTTTTGGAATTTCCAATAAAAACTCAATAAAAATGTGGTACAAAGAAAAAAAAAGTCCCTTAATCACCATGACCAAGCCGCTGCAGCGAGGAACTTAAAATTTGGCATGTAGGTTCATCCCCTCGCATATACATCCACTGAGATGGGATTTTTGAAAATGTGTATGCGGAAAAGTCTCCTTTTGTCCAAAACTCTTCAGGTAATTCACTAAAGAAACACTTTTTGGGATTTATTATAAAACCATAGTAATATAGGGCTCAAAAGGGATAAATGGCCATTAATCACAAAGTTCAAACCACTGGAGCCAGGAACTTGGAATAAAGCAAACAATTTTAATGTTTAATTATTAAAAGATGAATTCTTAATATATTCCGATATTAAAAACTACCGTTAACGGCGTCTAGGATTTTTAAGATATAGGAGATTTTGAATATTCAGAAGTTATGGGTATAAAAAAGTGCAAAAGTTGGTAAATGGTACTCTTTACAACTCTGAAAGATATTTACATATTCACTTAAAACTTGTAGGTTTCAACTGCAGCAAAATTATTTACTCTTTTAAACAAATGAACACAAAAGCATGAAATTATGAACCTGCAAAAAATATTTGGTCCTGGGCAACCAATGAACATAAAAGCACGAAATTTTGGAACCTGTAAACAAAATTTGGTCCAAGACGATTTTTATCTCCCGATCCTAAATTTATTATTTAAATTTTTCACTTCTCAATTTTAAGAGGACATCCTCATTATGAACCTTCTAGATTTCGATTTTTCTTGCGTAAATCGATAGTAGAAACTTTTCCACAAAAACTGTTATACTAAAATTTCAGAACGAAATTCCATGTATTTTCAAAACAATAAACATAAAAAATCTATTAAATGGGTTTTAAATCGAGTTGACTATTTTTGAACCAATTTTTTATTTGAAAACTGACTTAAACATAGATTTAATTTACCCTTATTTAACAAAATAGTAAAAATTCCCAGGGGCTTAACCATTTTTGTGTGTTATTTTTCAAAACTATTTTCTAGAATTTATATGTTAAAATTTATTGTTAAAATATGATATTACGTGGTAAATGGCGCTGTCAGTTTATCTGAAGTTTTTAAGACGGCGCTATTTTTCCTTTTCTGATTTTAGAATATGTTCTAAATAAATATGAACCGGGTCTGGGAAAGCTTCCGCGACCCTTTACCTACTACAAAGAGCCCAAAACTAAAATGTAATGACTCAAATGCAAGACCAAATTTTATTATTATATTTCACATCAATGTAGCATTGTTTTAAGCTTGAATAAAAATTGTGTGTAAATTAGAAGTAGAAATAAGACTGTATATGTACTTATTTTGTACTTTAATTAAGAATTGTAAAAATTAACAAAAATACTTTTCCTGAGCCAAAAAAAAAAAAAATCCATTTTGTTAAACGTAATAAATTTTTCTGTTGAGCGAACAGATATCTTGAGATTGAGTAGAGGTTTTTGAACTCCAAAACGTCAGTGAAGTTGTATGTGGTTTTAAACTTGAATAACATTTTCTTTAACCTGTTTTTCGAAAAGTATAATTTTTGTTTTTTTCAATTTAGATTAAAATTGCTTTACGAAAAATAAGGTTTGAGAACAATGCTAATGAAAATTAAAAAACACATACAATATGAATGAAGTTTTTAGTGCAAAAGGCTGTTATTTTGGAACTACTTGAAATATTGAAAATTAAACATAATATTTTTGTGAAAAAATGGTATCAATTTATGCAAAAACTTTTTCGATGTCTTAAAGGCAAACATTTAATTATTTTAGGCCACATCACAGAAAACCTATATTTCTAAAACGAGACTCTTTACTCGTTTCTACGTCTCCCAGTAACATATTAAAGATCTCCTTTTAGTGGAGGTCTTCATTTGGCCATGTTTAATTGGTAAGTACTTTTTTCTTTAAAGAACTTTTTGGAAATAACCCATCGTGCCATGATCATGAAAATTAATATAACATGAAAATTGTTATATGTATTCTTCAGATTTTTACAAATTTATAGTTTTTTAGATTTTTTGAAAATTTGTTATCAAAAAAAAAAATAAAATTATTTTTTAGAATAGTATGTAGTTTTTTGAAAAAGGCATTATTTTTTTGTTGAAAAAATCTGTTTTTTTTTTTGTCGAGAATTTGCTATTTGCAAAAAGACCTTTGTTTTTGAAAAAGGACTTTTTCGGAAAAACACTTAACTTTTTTGAAAAAGTATTTTTTTTTTTGTCAAAAGTACTTTTTTTGGTAAAAGCATTTTTTTCGGGAAAAGTCCTTTTTTGGTAAAAGCACTTGTTTTTAAAAAAGTATTTTTTTGTGGAAAAAGTACTTTTTTTTTTAAAAAGTATTTTTTTTTTGGAAAACGATATTTTTTCGGAATAAAATATTTATTTTCTGAATACTTTTTGGCCATCTTCGTTGGAATATCAAAAAATTCCGTCTTATTCGAATTCTCCTTTCCAGGAGGAAACTGTATACCAATTTTTCGGTTATTATGCCCAGTTTCCCACTTTTTAGAAATCTCCGATGTAATATAAAAAAATCCCGTCTTAGTGGAGGCAAAAATTTAAAGTTTCTAGGAGCAGGTGCTAGGATGGGCGATGTTGAGGCACTCAGTATCTCACAGTACTCTTTTATATAAATAGATAGGCAGATGAAAACTACTGTTTCTTAAAAAAAAAAGTTCCATATTGTAAAAAAAAACTTTTTTTTAAGCCCGTTATTCTTTTGAAAAGTACCATGACTTATAAAAAACCGTAAATTTTTGAAAAAAAAAACTTTAAAAATAAACGTTCATTTTTTGAAAAAAACGTTTCTTTTTCTTTTAAAAACCCGTTCTTTTTTTGAAAAGTACAGTTACTTAAAAAAACGCATTATATTTTTTTTTAAATTATTTTTTGACAAATATCGTTACTTAAAAAACAAAAACCGTTAGTTTTTATTAAACCGTTACTTTAAAAAAACCGTTACTTTTATGTGTTAAAAATGTAACGGTTACTTTTTTAAAAATGCTGTTACTTATTTTACAAAAACGGAGACTTTTTCCACTTTTTAGCACTCTCCGTTGGAATATTGGAAAATCTCTTGTAAATTTCAAGTTCCAAGGTCCAGGGGTCTAGGCTGGGCGATTTTGAGTCAGTCACTCACACTACTTCTTTATATATATAAATTATTATTTATTTATTTATTTTATTAACATGAAATTTAAAATTTAATGCTAATTGTTATTGAGCAATAGCAGCGTAGGCCTTCAGCTCGTTAGACTTAAAGAAATAAGTTAATTATAAGGATTTCACATTTATAGATTTATATTAATAGGAAGTTAATTTATAGTTAGTCTTTGTAGTTTTTAATGTTAGTTAATGAATATACATTATTTGAAATCATTAGATTTGTTATATAGATTAGTTTCTTTCAAAAAATTTGATATTGTGCGTATATTGTTTGTGGAAGGCTTAGATAGGAACGATTTGGGATCTTTATTCTGGAATATCCGATTACGTGTTGTCCTGAATTTAGGACAATCTGAGAGAATATGTTGAGGACTGTTTGTACCTACATTACAGTTACAGTAAGGTGGTTCATTAATGTTAATCAGGTGTCCATGTGTTAATTTTGTGTGTCCTAGACGCAGGCGGGTGAATTTCACCACGTCGCACAGTGTTGCGAAACCGGAAGTTTTTGGAAATCATATTGCCTAAACTGTAATTTTAATTGTATCGATGAGAAACTTCTACAAATTGGTCAGAATGAAATCCCAAACAGAATGAGTGAAAAAAATGTACACCGAAAAAAATTGTTGGGTCAAATTTTCAACAAAATCAAAAAAAAAAAAAAATTTCGAAAAATTTACAAAAAAAATTTATTTTAATTGTTCTTTTATTTCTGATGAATACCCTATGATTAGTTTTTTAAATAAACTATAGGGTGGTCCGAACAAGAATTATAAACGTCAAATTTTCATGATTTTTCGATATTTGTTGAAAAACTCTGAAATTTTATATAAAACCAAAATCTATTTCATTTCTTATTTGAAAGGTGGCAATAAAAGCTTTAATTTGATACCGGTTTGAAGTCAATAGCTTCAGTTTTAAGAGAGTTATGCTCATTTCTGTGGAGTGCTAGAATAGATGTAGAATAAAAAAAAAAAATTTGAAGATACTATTTTATAACACAGGCATACAGAAAAATTACAAATTATCAGTCATCTACCAATAAGTTCATTGCTTCCTCTGATAATTCCAGGTGTTTCTTCTCCTTCTCCTACTTGTGATTGCGGGATCATACATCCTGTTAAACTTTTGAAGACGTGTATTGTACTTATTGACAAACTTTTTCAATTTACCTTTTATGTTTGGAAATATTAAACTACTTTTCACTCCATGCTCATGATCAAGCAATTCCAAAACATCCTCCACGTTTCTAGTTTTACTCTGTTGCATCAACTCATGCAGTTCCTGATAGGAAATTTTAATGTATTCCATAATTCTTGACTGTCAAAATTATAATTATATATTCTGATGTAATATTCGAACCATTAAAACACTTATATGAAAAACGCATCAGAAAGCAATTAAATGTAGTAAATGAAGGGAAACCACAAAATAAAAACAATACAAATACCAATACAATACCTACCTATACGTAAAAACAAAGGGGGAGAGAGAGAGAGCGAAAGAGAGAGAATAAAATAGTAAAACAACAGAGAGAGAGAAAGGTACCACCACAAGCTAAAAGAAAATACTATATAAGGACGGACACCAGTGCTGCCGCTACTACTTCAATCGAAGTATTTTGCTTCATTTTCACAAAATTTACTTCGTCACTCCTTCTTCCAAAAATCTGCTTCACTTTTTGTTCTGCTTCAAATTTTAAAATTTTTTCCCTATATTACCTAATTGTTTTTCCTATTCCCTTAATTACGATGAAAATAGTGGTTTTAATCACTGAACATATGCAAACGCTATTTTTCATCGCTGGAATGGCAACCCTTTATTTTTGCTTTGTAAAAGTGTCATTGCGTGAACTGTCAAATTGTTGTGAGTTAATAACGTACGGACAGAGATACAAGTCGACTCAAAAATGTCGGCGGCGGCGGCTAATCAAATTTTAAAAAGAATAAATTTTAAGGACCCAGTTTTGAAAGCACTACAAATAATTGATCCATTATCGTTAGGGCCAAGCCTTGTGCCACTTATTAATATATTCCCTAATCTCGTTGGAAATATGAACATTGAAGATATTAATGAAGAATGGAGACTTATTATTACATGCATTTTCCGAGGAAGAGATGACTCTTGAAATGTTTTGGCAAAATGTTTTATAAAGTAAAAAATAGTTTAGGAGAGCACATGTATCCAGATTTGCGGCAATTTATAAGTTCTTTACTTTGCTTGTCTCATAGCAGTGCTTCCACGGAGCGTGTATTCTCCCAAATGAAATTAAATAAAACGGCTATCCGAAATTGTCTTAACGTAGAAACAGTGAGTTCTATACTTCTAATTAAAGAAATAATGTCAGAATTTGAATTTGAAAACTGGGTTCCACCCAAAGAAATCATAAATAAATACCAAAAAGTTAAGACTAATTAAAATTTAAAATTATTTTAACATATTTGTATACATATATGTACTTATCATAGTAACGAAATGTGATTTATATTATTATTTGTATGTTTATTTTATTATATGTATCTATATTTAAAATGAAATGTCATTTTTTGTTTTTCTTATTAAATAAAATGAATTATATTGTTTTGTTTTTAAAAATGTATACTACTTCAATTTTATTCAATCTACTCCACTTTTTTCCAAAATCTACTTCACTCAATTTTTCTCCAGCGGCAGCACTGACGGACACACATGCGGACTAATTAGTGACAAAAAAGAAAACACTGAAGATGGCGATTAGCCGAAACCGGTCTGAAAATAATAAAAATTTGACGTGGGATGACGGAAAGTCCCCCAAAAACCAATATGATTAAATTATTCAATAAATGATTCCGAGAATTTCCGTTCTATTTCTATGGAATAAATACTGAGAGTGATATACTAAAATCGCTATAACTCCCAGGAGGGCTGGTATCGGCAGCTGATTTTTTCACAGTTCGTTGAAAACAAATTATGTAACATTTCTGTAGTGGTTTGGAACTGGGACTTTTTAGATATTGCTTACCTAACCCAAATTTAAAGGAAAAATTGACCTTTAGTCGGGTTTTCGCTCTAAAAAAGGTGCATATGAAAATGTCTCAAACAACATTCCTTTTTTTTACAGAAGATACTTGTCCGAAGGCAGATTTTTTTTCCAAATCAAAATATCTGTCACCAAAATCAAATGAGATCATTTTGAATACAACCCTGAAATCCCCTCTTTTCGTGAAAATTTTGTATATTTGAATTCTAAAATCAATTAAAAATCAACGGGCCAACATAAAAATAAGCTTTATGTGTTTTTTGTTTACTTGGAATGTCTGTGACAAAATTGCATCATTAAAAACACTGAAAAAAATAATCGGAAAAAAGTTACTTTTCCACTAGCCGCAACACAGTGCGTCGGTGCGACATATATCGGGTGATAATGAATCTTGAATGGTTTTTCGATCGCTGTTGATCGTCGTATACCAGTCAGATGATGCATTAAAACTTCGTTCTCTGGCAGAAGAGCGATACTGATCGTATATAAATTTGTTCAAATCATTTTGGTCGAAGTTACTAGTCGCTAAGACTGGAGCTGTAACTGCGTCTTTGGCGGTTAAGTCCGCATATTCGTTCCCCTTAATATTACAGTGACCGGGAACCCACAAAAGTTTTATATTCGGATATTTCTGGATTAAAATTTCCCTGATACGCGAAAGATATAGAGTATTATTGCCAATATTTGCAATAGATTTAATCACCGATAGTGAGTCGGAACAAATTACGTATTTCCCCGGCAATGTTTTTAAATATGTTATAGCTTCAAATATGGCAATCAATTCAGCCGAAAATATTGAGCTATAATGCGGTAGGTATGAAGCCTTGATGGTGTCGTTTTCAGTTGTAATGCTGTAGGTGACTGCCAAATTAGATTTTGACCCATCTGTAAAAATAAGCTTGTAGTCACGTAATGTATCTCTAATTTCGTTAAAGAGTGATTGGTATTGAAAGGGAGTGGTATATAATTTTAGGAGCATGGACAGTGGCGTACCCAGGGGGGGCCCTGGGGGCCAAAGCCCCCCCGAAATATTTTCGATTTTTTATTTTATTTTTGTTTTGGTTAGTATGTAATAAATGAATTTATAATATTTTTTTGAGACTAGAATTTTTCAATCTAACGTTATATTAACTGAAATTGATCTATGGAAACACTACCATAAAGACCATCAAATCCGCTAGATGCTATTCAAGATTGCAACAAGGAGCTTTTTCCAAACGTTTACATGTTTTTACATTTACTGATAGTAATTCCTGTTACAACTGCATCCGCGGAGAGAAGTTTTTCCACCCTAAAAAGAGTGAAAACATATTTAAGGAATTCTATGGGTGAAGCTAGACTTGGTGCTCTAGCTCTTGCATCAGTGTATCGGGAAAAGGTTGAACCTGACAAAATCATTGACACTTTTATGAAAAAAAATCGTTGAATTAAATTTTAAAAGTTTTGTTAATAGTAGATAGATAGATAGATAGATAGATAAATGTTCTTTATTTCAAAAATATACATTTAAGTTTGTTTACAACATTTTCTTAAAATTAATGAAATTGAACTTACGACAATGACAAAAGTCGTCTGTCGGAGGTTTGAATTGATTGAAATTTTACAATTTTTATAAAAATCATTTGTTAAAGTATTTAAATTTAATAACAAAAGGAAGAAATTAGGCAAATTCATTTATTATAGCCTTGCGATATAATAGGGCGTTTTTAATATAATTAACTAATTTATCCCAAGTTTCATCATTTACACCATTTAATATATTAATTATTTCGTTTTCTGATAAAATTACTTTTCCAAAAAATCTTATTCGATATTCTTTTAGAATAGGACATTTTCCTAGGAAGTGTTGGATATCTTCAGGCTCGTTCATATTACATAATGTACATATACTTTGGATATTGTTGAAGCTGGTATTTAGAGCTATAAGACCACATCTTGCCTTGAAAATCCACATTATTTTACTACGATCGTATGTGTTATTAAAGTAAGAATGTCCCATATTATGATCTAAATATTTGTACAATCTGGCATCGCTTTGCAAGCACCTCATCCACATTTTCTGACGGTTTCCGTCTGTTATTTGCATCAAAAGGTTTGCAAAATTGTTTGACCAACTTACTGCGTTTAAGTTTGAAATATTCCATTCCAAACCATAGTTTGTTCCTAGGTTATTTAGGCTTTCTGCCCAGAAAACATTACTTTCAAGCACTTTTAATGATAATTGGTTGGGTAGTCTATTTGCTGGGTAATCAAACAGCGTTCTGTATACATATCGAAGATGGAGCTCAAGGGTGTACAAATGTCCATTTAATATCCCTGTTTCGAGCATTACTGCGTATGTGGGGGTAAAGTCTGGTAATTTAAATATTTTCTTAACAAAGAACAGTTGTAATTTATCAACTTCGTCAAAAAGAGAGTAGCCCCATATTTGAGCCGCATAACTTTGAACTGCTCTGCAAATGGCTTGAAACATTTTCCATTTCATAGACAAAGCTATATGATTTTTGCAGAAGAATACATTCCACGTTGACATTATACTATTCTTTGCCGATTTATTTCTTATTTCTAAGTGCTTTTTAAAACTTAATCTTGGCGTGAGTAGGACTCCTAAATAGCAATATTCAGATACAATTTCTATTGGATTTCCCTTATAAAACCATTTCTCCATTCTCGATAATACACCGCCATTTCTGAACACCATTATTGCAGATTTCTCCAAGTTAACTTCCATACTCCACATTTCACAATATTGTTCAAGTCTGTTTATCATTCCTTGTAGGGTGCTGATATCGTCTGCTAACAAAACAATGTCATCAGCGTAAAGCAACAGCCTTATGTTCATGCTATCTATTAGCAAACCACCCATTAGTACATCGTGGAGGTCGTTTAAATAAAGAGCGAACAATAGGGGTGACATTAAGCAGCCTTGTTTGACGCCTGTATACGTGGTAAATTCTTCTGATAAAGATTCGCCTGACCAAACCGTTGACTTCGTATTTGCGTACATATTTTCTATGAAGTTTACCATTTTCGTAGAAATGCCCATGCGACGCAACTTGTAAAATAAAAGTTTTCTAGGCACTTTATCAAATGCCGCCCTAAAATCAATAAAAAACGCATAAACTTTCTTTTTATTTTTTAACTTAAGATGCACAATAGAGGCTAAATTATAAACATTATCTACAGTTGAGTAGTTTTTCCTAAAGCCCGCTTGATATTCGGTTAGTATTTTTTGTTCCTCAATCCATTTATACAATCTTTCATTTAGAATCCCCATCATTATCTTTGCTATGCAATTCATAAATGAAATGCCTCTATAATTTTGTGGCATGTTTTTGTCACCCTTTTTAAAAATAGGGAAAATTATGCTTGTTTCAAAACAATTTTCTACTTCTCCATTATCATACATTCTGTTATAGCTTCTAGCTAGTTCTTCCAAAAAATTTTGTGATGCGTTTTTAAAAAACTCATAGGAAATTCCATCTATACCAGGGGCTTTGTTTGATTTTGTTTTTGCTAGCATTTCTAAAATTTCATAAGATGTGATCGGTTTATCAAGTTCATCAACTTTTACCAGCGCAGGAGCATAACTAATATCATTCGATGATTGCTCTGGATTTAATAATGTTTGGAAATATTGTTTAAAGATATCAGATGATATTTCATTGTTATTTGTGTATTCCTGGTTTTTAATTTCTTTAACGAGATTCCACCACTCCTTGCTGTCTTTCACATTGTTGATCTTAACCTCCAGCTGTTTGTTATAGTTATCTTTAGCCTCTTTACATGTTTTCTTATAATTTTGGTTAGCATTTAAGTATTTTGTCTTATCTTCCATATCCTGAGTCCTATGAAATTCGTGAAGCCAATAAAATGATTCTTTCCTTGCTTTATGACATTGATTATTGAACCACTTAGATTTTGAGCCAATCGAACTTGTATTTAATAGTATATAAGGATCTTAATTAATATGATAGCTCACTTTAAAAATCAAAATAAAATTATGTCGCTAAGACTGGAGCTGTAACTGCGTCTTTGGCGGTTAAGTCCGCATATTCGTTCCCCTTAATATTACAGTGACCGGGAACCCACAAAAGTTTTATATTCGGATATTTCTGGATTAAAATTTCCCTGATACGCGAAAGATATAGAGTATTATTGCCAATATTTGCAATAGATTTAATCACCGATAGTGAGTCGGAACAAATTACGTATTTCCCCGGCAATGTTTTTAAATATGTTATAGCTTCAAATATGGCAATCAATTCAGCCGAAAATATTGAGCTATAATGCGGTAGGTATGAAGCCTTGATGGTGTCGTTTTCAGTTGTAATGCTGTAGGTGACTGCCAAATTAGATTTTGACCCATCTGTAAAAATAAGCTTGTAGTCACGTAATGTATCTCTAATTTCGTTAAAGAGTGATTGGTATTGAAAGGGAGTGGTATATAATTTTAGGAGCATGGACAGTGGCGTACCCAGGGGGGGCCCTGGGGGCCAAAGCCCCCCCGAAATATTTTCGATTTTTTATTTTATTTTTGTTTTGGTTAGTATGTAATAAATGAATTTATAATATTTTTTTGAGACTAGAATTTTTCAATCTAACGTTATATTAACTGAAATTGATCTATGGAAACACTACCATAAAGACCATCAAATCCGCTAGATGCTATTCAAGATTGCAACAAGGAGCTTTTTCCAAACGTTTACATGTTTTTACATTTACTGATAGTAATTCCTGTTACAACTGCATCCGCGGAGAGAAGTTTTTCCACCCTAAAAAGAGTGAAAACATATTTAAGGAATTCTATGGGTGAAGCTAGACTTGGTGCTCTAGCTCTTGCATCAGTGTATCGGGAAAAGGTTGAACCTGACAAAATCATTGACACTTTTATGAAAAAAAAATCGTTGAATTAAATTTTAAAAGTTTTGTTAATAGTAGATAGATAGATAGATAGATAGATAAATGTTCTTTATTTCAAAAATATACATTTAAGTTTGTTTACAACATTTTCTTAAAATTAATGAAATTGAACTTACGACAATGACAAAAGTCGTCTGTCGGAGGTTTGAATTGATTGAAATTTTACAATTTTTATAAAAATCATTTGTTAAAGTATTTAAATTTAATAACAAAAGGAAGAAATTAGGCAAATTCATTTATTATAGCCTTGCGATATAATAGGGCGTTTTTAATATAATTAACTAATTTATCCCAAGTTTCATCATTTACACCATTTAATATATTAATTATTTCGTTTTCTGATAAAATTACTTTTCCAAAAAATCTTATTCGATATTCTTTTAGAATAGGACATTTTCCTAGGAAGTGTTGGATATCTTCAGGCTCGTTCATATTACATAATGTACATATACTTTGGATATTGTTGAAGCTGGTATTTAGAGCTATAAGACCACATCTTGCCTTGAAAATCCACATTATTTTACTACGATCGTATGTGTTATTAAAGTAAGAATGTCCCATATTATGATCTAAATATTTGTACAATCTGGCATCGCTTTGCAAGCACCTCATCCACATTTTCTGACGGTTTCCGTCTGTTATTTGCATCAAAAGGTTTGCAAAATTGTTTGACCAACTTACTGCGTTTAAGTTTGAAATATTCCATTCCAAACCATAGTTTGTTCCTAGGTTATTTAGGCTTTCTGCCCAGAAAACATTACTTTCAAGCACTTTTAATGATAATTGGTTGGGTAGTCTATTTGCTGGGTAATCAAACAGCGTTCTGTATACATATCGAAGATGGAGCTCAAGGGTGTACAAATGTCCATTTAATATCCCTGTTTCGAGCATTACTGCGTATGTGGGGGTAAAGTCTGGTAATTTAAATATTTTCTTAACAAAGAACAGTTGTAATTTATCAACTTCGTCAAAAAGAGAGTAGCCCCATATTTGAGCCGCATAACTTTGAACTGCTCTGCAAATGGCTTGAAACATTTTCCATTTCATAGACAAAGCTATATGATTTTTGCAGAAGAATACATTCCACGTTGACATTATACTATTCTTTGCCGATTTATTTCTTATTTCTAAGTGCTTTTTAAAACTTAATCTTGGCGTGAGTAGGACTCCTAAATAGCAATATTCAGATACAATTTCTATTGGATTTCCCTTATAAAACCATTTCTCCATTCTCGATAATACACCGCCATTTCTGAACACCATTATTGCAGATTTCTCCAAGTTAACTTCCATACTCCACATTTCACAATATTGTTCAAGTCTGTTTATCATTCCTTGTAGGGTGCTGATATCGTCTGCTAACAAAACAATGTCATCAGCGTAAAGCAACAGCCTTATGTTCATGCTATCTATTAGCAAACCACCCATTAGTACATCGTGGAGGTCGTTTAAATAAAGAGCGAACAATAGGGGTGACATTAAGCAGCCTTGTTTGACGCCTGTATACGTGGTAAATTCTTCTGATAAAGATTCGCCTGACCAAACCGTTGACTTCGTATTTGCGTACATATTTTCTATGAAGTTTACCATTTTCGTAGAAATGCCCATGCGACGCAACTTGTAAAATAAAAGTTTTCTAGGCACTTTATCAAATGCCGCCCTAAAATCAATAAAAAACGCATAAACTTTCTTTTTATTTTTTAACTTAAGATGCACAATAGAGGCTAAATTATAAACATTATCTACAGTTGAGTAGTTTTTCCTAAAGCCCGCTTGATATTCGGTTAGTATTTTTTGTTCCTCAATCCATTTATACAATCTTTCATTTAGAATCCCCATCATTATCTTTGCTATGCAATTCATAAATGAAATGCCTCTATAATTTTGTGGCATGTTTTTGTCACCCTTTTTAAAAATAGGGAAAATTATGCTTGTTTCAAAACAATTTTCTACTTCTCCATTATCATACATTCTGTTATAGCTTCTAGCTAGTTCTTCCAAAAAATTTTGTGATGCGTTTTTAAAAAACTCATAGGAAATTCCATCTATACCAGGGGCTTTGTTTGATTTTGTTTTTGCTAGCATTTCTAAAATTTCATAAGATGTGATCGGTTTATCAAGTTCATCAACTTTTACCAGCGCAGGAGCATAACTAATATCATTCGATGATTGCTCTGGATTTAATAATGTTTGGAAATATTGTTTAAAGATATCAGATGATATTTCATTGTTATTTGTGTATTCCTGGTTTTTAATTTCTTTAACGAGATTCCACCACTCCTTGCTGTCTTTCACATTGTTGATCTTAACCTCCAGCTGTTTGTTATAGTTATCTTTAGCCTCTTTACATGTTTTCTTATAATTTTGGTTAGCATTTAAGTATTTTGTCTTATCTTCCATATCCTGAGTCCTATGAAATTCGTGAAGCCAATAAAATGATTCTTTCCTTGCTTTATGACATTGATTATTGAACCACTTAGATTTTGAGCCAATCGAACTTGTATTTAATAGTATATAAGGATCTTAATTAATATGATAGCTCACTTTAAAAATCAAAATAAAATTATGTAATTGATACATAAATTTGTTTAATATTTCAAAAAAAAAAAACTTGTTTGTAGATATAAGAAAACTAAAAAAACAAAGACATGTCAAAACATTTTTGCTTCAAAATTGCTATCATAACTGGCTATAACGTCAATGGTAACTTTCCCATCCAAAACTTATTTAACAGATACAAAATATTAGTGTCCGACCGAACTCATTTTTTTCGGCCGAAGCCGAACTTCGGCCATTATATCAATGTTCGGCTGAAGCTGAACTTTTTGTTTTAATAAAAAAAAAATATAAATTGTTTTTTTAGATCAATAAATTTAAACCAAAAAGTTATTAAACATAAACAAAATACAAATTTATAGGTATATATTTTTAAAAAATCATATTTGGAAAATAGTTTTACTATTTTAAGTACAAAAAAAGAATAAAATAATTGTATTGTACTATATTTTATAGTCAAAGAAAAGTAGTTGATCGATTTTTAAGTTGATATAGAAAAAAAAACTTAAACTTTAATAATTAAAATTAAAAAGTTTGATATTGTCATGACAGAAAAGCAATTTTTCCGCATTCACACCATGTGAATTGCTTCGTCTATCAGAATACAGCTGTCCGGCAGCGCTAAAAAGCTGTTCGCTAGCTACACTAGTTGGTGGGGCTGATAAATATTTTATTGCTACAACTTTTATATTTGTAAATGGACTTGAATTCCAATACTCAAATATATTTATATTTCGGGACTTAAAGGCTCCGTAATAAAGATTTTTATTTCTTTTTCAATAAAATTTTCATTTGGTTCTGCTACTTCTAAGTCTGGTACTGCATCATGTCTATCCCAAATGGAAGAACCTGTTATTCTCTTTTTAGAATTACTTACCGCTCGAATTTTTTTTTTTTTATATATTTAATTATATCGCATTAAATTTGATTATTTGCTTAGAAGTCTTGTAGCTATATTTCTGGAAATTTTTTTTTAAACTCTTTTGGCTTTTTGAAATTTTTTCACACACATTGATGTTTAAATATCGGTGTTTTTTTGTATTCTATCATATTCAACATTGTATTTTTTATGTAGTTTTTTTTGTAAATTCTGAAAAGTAAATATAACCGCAGTTGTTATTTATTTGTGCTTTTTATAAATAATCATAAAAAGTTCGGTAGTTCGGCCAAATTCGGCCAAAATTTGGCCAAACACCGAACTTGGCCGAACTTCACTTTTTAGCCGAACTACTAGGGTATTCAATCGGTTAACCGTTACTCGATTAACCGATGAAATGATGTCGAACAATTGTTCGAGTAATTCGAAGTGACCAACTTCGAGTAAAGAATAACTCGAACAATTTTGGTCGATTAATCGAGTAACTCGAGCAATTTAAAAATATGAACTATTTTATATTTTTTTAATATTTTGTATAAAATAATGTGACTGTTATAGTGAATATTTAAATGTTAAGTGTATTTTTATATTAAGTGAGCACTGTTAAAGAAATTATACTACGAAAAACGAAGAACTTAATGCGAAAAACTCCGATATCGAAGAAACTTGGATATTTTTTAAAGAAACAAGTTCTAAGACTGGGGTGTTTAAGATTATTGGTGCGGATTTGAGGGTTAAAAGTGGGATCAAACATTATTTTTTTTTTTAATTTAGTTGCCATTTGATCTAAAGAAACTACATATAAATACTATATTTTCAAAAAGGAATTTTTAAATGTCATTTACTAAAAACTTTTTGTTGGTCCCTTTTATGTCGTTGTAACAAGCCAATTTTAGAAGCCCTATATGGAAATTTATAGCGGTCCTACGCAAAATTTCCACATATTAAAATTTACATATAGAAGTAATGAAGTTTTCATTAATATGATGAAAATCTTCTTAAATATTCATGAAAGTTGTTTCAAAACTTCTTTATAATTTTTTTTAGAAAAATTACATATCTCAAAATCCCAAAATGATAGGACAAAATGGACTATTTTTTCGTATAGTACTAACACACTAATATAACAAAACTGTTTCAAGTCTGAGTGAAATTACAAAACGGATCACCTTACAAATATTTTTATAAAACAGTTTAATACATATTTATGAACCAGATATATTGAAAGAAAATCAATGAAGATTTCAACATATTTATAAAGAATTTCATTGATATAATAACGCTTTTGCTTTGAGTGTACTGAGACAAAACTGTCGCAATAATAAATGATCTTAGCAAATGTTTTTCTCTTTTAGATATACTTTTTACTAAAATTTTTAATTAATTTGTTAATTTTTATATATATGTTATATTAGTACTAATAAAATATAAAAACTTACAAAAATGTGAGTTTTTGGAAAATAAAATTAAAGTATTAAAATTGTTCGAGTTACTCGAGTTATTCGAGCAATTTTAAAATCTTACTCGCCTACTCGAGTAAATTAAAAACCTCAAAATCGAGTTACTCGATTACTCGAACAAAAGCAAACCCGAGTAAATTGAATACTCTACGAACTACGAAGCCGAAGCCGAGTACTTGGTCGGACACTACAAAATATTAAATATAGGCTCTCGTATGTAACAAATTATATGATTTTCAAACAAAAAAAAATTTTAAAAACAAAAATTGGGCCTCCCCCGAAACAAAATCCTGGGTACGCCGCTGAGCATGGATATTGAAATATTGATAGAATCTATTTGGAAATCCCATGTAGGGAGGTTTTTCGTCCTAGGAAGTTTCGATTTAAAAGGTATCTCCAATTTTTGACAATTTTGTATAGTGCGATATATTGCCGATGGTGTTTTTGGTACTTTCTTCATTGTAAGTAGTTTACTAGCTATTTTTCTCAGGGGTGTAGAATTGTCATACATAAATGTTCGGTATAGTTTTGTTGTCAGTATATTTCTCTGTGCAGTAACAGGTTTGATTCAAATTGTAGGTTCTGAATAGGCGTTGTGCGAAAAGCACCTGTGGAAAATCTTAGGGCAGAGTTTACGATTGATTGAATCCTTCCCAAGTTGGAGTTGGAAGCATAGCCGTAGATTTGTAAACCATAGTTGATTTTTGACATGATGAGAGCTTTGGTGATAGAGAGAAGAGTAGAAGCGCTGCAGTTCATTTTGAAACTGAAAGACATTTAATTATATTGAGTCGGTTCGACAATGAGGAAGCTATGATTTCTATGTGGTTTTTCCAGTTATATTTCTTGTTAATATAAAGACCAAGAAGTCTGAGAGAATCTACCTCGTTTATAGTGTAATTACCGGATTGAATGGTGCAATGGCAATTTATCTTTCGGCATATGTGCAAATATTTGCACTTGCTTTCAGATAATATTGCTCCAGATTTTTCACACCGGTTCTCAATATTGTTGAAGAGACCGTTAAGGGATAGAACCGGGCTCTTCTCATGAGATGTTATGATAAGGTAAGGTCGCCTGCATAGGCTGCAAGATTTATTTCCTTGTTAACGGATATTATACCATATAGCTTGTTAAAAGCTATGAGAAACAGGATTACCGACAAAGGCGACCCCTGTGGGATACCGTTGTGAAGAGGAAAGGTAGAGGAGTATTGATTTCCTATTCGTACAACGATCTTTCTATTTGTCATAAAATTGAAAATATAATTTATAATCCTCGGTCCGACTTGCCATTTGATAAGCTGTTCCAGTATGGAATGCAAACCTACTCTGTCAAATGCCTGCATAAAATCAAGAGATATAACTGTTACATGTTTCCGTAAGGAGAGGGCATTAGCAATTAGATAGTCGGTGTAAACTAGACTATCGATCGTAGGTTTTCACCTCTTAAAACCGAATTGTTAAACGTTGAGTAGGTTGTGAGAGGTAACAAACCACCATAATCTGTTGGCTACTATGCGATCCAGGACTTTTGAGATACAGTAATTTAAAGAGATGGGCCTGTATGATGTGATCAGAGCATTATCAGCACTAGGCTTGGGAATAGGGACGATTACGCTACATTTAAATTTCTGTGGTATGCGTTCAGAAAATATTGCGTTAAAGAACTTTAAGACTCTAAGTTTTGTATTATACGGTAACATTCTAATCATTGGGTAGGATATACGATCCCTACCAGGTGTTTTACCCTTAAGTCTGCTAAGAACTGATTCCATTTCAATATGCGTTATAGCATACTCCATCTTTGACGCACCAGCGCAGATAACAGGATTTTGAGGCCTAGTGTTAAAACTATTTTTTAAAATGCGAAAACTTGGAGTGAAGTTAGTGTCAGCTGAATTAGAAGACCAGAATTTTGCAAATTCATTAGACATTTCCAGCCCGTTTATAATCTATCTGTTTGGGTTCTCAATAGAGGCGATACAGTGTATTTTTTGCTTAGTTTTGTAACCTGTGAATGCCCTAATATTATTCCAAATTTTGTCGGTGGGTGTTAAAGGGTTAATGGAGGAGGTTAAATTGAATATGGATTTGTTCTTAGATATCTTTATCTCCCTTTTATATTTGGCGTTTGCCCTTTTGTATTTCAATAGATGACTGTCGGACATATTTCTTTTAAATACGTGCCATGCCCTGTTTTTTGTTCGTTTTAAACTTTCAAGGTTTTTGTTCCACCACGGTACTTTGTACTGAAAGGTCCTGTTGGTTTGAGGAATTGATAGGTTTGCCGATTGAAGTATAATTTTAGAGATATTTGCGCTCTCCTTGTTAATGTCTGCACTAATAGGACGCGATGTCCCAAAAATGAGACAGTTTTCCTCATATTTTTTCCAATCTGCATCCTGCGTTTTAAATTTAGGTATAAAAAAATTTGAATTGACTGGTTGTGGGAATAGTGAAATAAATATTGGGAAGTGGTCACTTCCGAAAAGTTCCTTTTCTGTTTTCCACCCCGCGTGGTTAGCTAAGCTCGGAGAGCAAAATGTAAGGTCTATGTAAGAGAATGTAACGTGAGTGTTTAAATGAGTTGGCGATTTGTTATTTAAAAGAATATGGTTGGAGCTGTCAATAAAGTCAGCTATACATGATCCCCTAGCATTACTGCGAGTTGATCCCCAATTGACGTGTGAGCTGTTAAAATCCCCTGTTATAAGACTGGGTATTCCCAAATCATTGAACATGTTTTCCAGATTGGTCACATCAAAGTCCTCATTAGGGTGTATATATGTGTTTGTGATGTTAAATTTAAACCTTGAAGTTATCTCGAAGCGTAAAGCATCGAAATCGTCAGCTATAGTCGTATTCTTGTGCTTAACAGAATTATGGATTAGCAAAGCTACTCCACCATATCGTGTTGTAGATGTGTTAACATGGTAGAAGGAATAATTTATTGGAATTGGGACGTTGGGGTAGTTGTGAATGTGAGTTTCTTGGAGTGAAACTATTTTCGGGCTATATTTCTTTATAAGTATTTGAAGTTCATTATAGTTGTTTATGTATCCATTTATGTTCCACTGAATGATATTAAGTGTCATTTTGGGATCTTAATACGTGCATAATAACTATCTTCATAATAATGTGTCAAGTATATTGGGAATGAACTAGTATATCAGATAGTATACATTTTTCTGTACACTGTAAGTTTGAAAATAAAATATTAGAGAGCAATATGTAAAGTCTATAATTGTGGGAGATTGTTTTGGTGTGATTGATAGAAATGCTGGAGTATAAGAAGTGTTTTGTCTCAAAAGTAATCGAATTAGTAGCAATTAGTAAAATGGTTAATTTTGGTTTTAGAATATTTTCAGAATGTTGTGGGTTAATGTGTGAATAATAAGTAAAAAATATATAAAGTGAATGACTGTTGGGCAGTATTATACTAGAAAGAGCAGAAATACTTGGTATTATACTCTTGCTATCTCCAGCATAATCCCGTCCAACAGTCGGCTTCACAATAGTGGTATTAAACAGATTAATATAAATAAGGGTTTGAGATATATAAATTGATAAAATGTTTGTATTTTGAGTTAGGATGGTTGTAAAATATTTCTTGGAGTTAGGCATCATTTGAAGAGAATTCCATTTGGTCATCGCTTTTCTTTTTATTGAATTTTCTTTGTTTCTTGGGGGGGTTAGTTGCTGCTTTTGCAGTGTTTTGATTTTTTTTCAGTTGTTCTTGAATTCGTTTGGACGTGGTTCTAGAAAGAATTAACAATTCTTTTTTAATTGATGTTTCTTTAGAGGTGGTCAGAGGTGTGGAAAGATCGGATTCAGAATCAGATAATGTATCATATCTAAATGATCTTTTGCTTGTTGGTTCTTTAAAGTTGGATGTTGACACATCAGAGGGTTTACTAGGCTGTTGTTGTTGTTGAGGGGATGTTGCAGTGATGATGTTGATGCTAGGTTGATTATTGTTGTTGTTGCTCTTGGCAGCAGAGGAGTACAATGATCCGTCGTGTTAGTAGCGTTCTTTGTAGATCTTATATGCGGCTTTGTTATCGATTTTGTAGGTTGTATTTATGGCTTCTAACTCTTTATGCTTAATAAAAGTGGGGCATTTTTTGTCTTTTGAGGTATGTTTGGTATTTTCGATATTGTTTTTTATGCAATTAGAACAGTTGGCCTCATTTTTACACTCGTCGTTTTCAATCTCCGGGTTTAAATGGTATTCATTTGCACAATGAAAACATATTTGTTTGTTTTTGCAGAATTTAGCAATGTGACCAAATTGTTGGCAGTTGTTACATTTTGTTGGAAGTGGGATGTATGGGCGAACATTTACTTTTTGATATCCTATTTCTATGTCACACGGCAGTGATGAAGATGCAAATGTTAATATTACAAGTCCAGTCTCGTTTAGTTTTTCGTTTACCACTTTGTGTATTTTTTTAACTTCACAAACTTGTTGACTCATTAATTCATTTGTAATTTCACTTTCAGCAATCCCTCGTAGATCATTGCTGTAGATAACACCTTTGGTTTGGTTTAATGTTTTGTATTCTGTTACTTCTACAGAAATTGAATCGGAAAGGGCAACTAGTGTTGATAGTTTGTTTGCTTGTACATAGTTTTTTGTTTTTATTAACAAACTTCCACTCATTAATTTTTTGCATTCTTCTACTTCGCTGTTACATGTGTAATCTATTGCTTTTTTTACCAAGAAGGGGGATACGTTAGTTAGAGTATCAATGCTGTTTGTTCTTGTCATTATTAAGTAAATGGGACCTGATTGTGAGATATTTAATGCTTTTTATTTATCCCATTTGAGAGAGGGTGTTGAGTTCGGATTAACCACACGATCTGGTGGCTTATTCATTGTTGTTGTTTTTATTCTTTTTTATTTGATTTCTTTATTTGATTTTTTTGATGCAAGTACACTTTGTGTTTAATTAATAAAATTTAAGAATAATATTAAATTTGTTTATTAAATGTTGTTTGACTGGTAACAGTTCAATTTTAATTCGTTTCAATAATTAAGTATTCAATTGTCACTAAGAGCACTTTAAATAATTAAATAACTTTAAATAACTTAATCCGAGAAATGTTTTGGTAGAAAGACGTCTTCTTTGAGAAAAGCTTAAAGTCGAACTGCGTATATATATAAATTATTTATATACATTAATATGAAAAAAAAAAAAATATACACAAAATATTTTAACCTCTATTTAATGTCTAAGATTTTAACACGATAAGTGTAAAAAACCGTTAAAATAAAGTTTTAACAGGAAAAAGTGTAGAAAATTAGAACGTAATTATAACAAAAATATATATGTTGGAAATTTTGTAGGTTAAACGAATTACAGGACTTCAAGGTTGTTCGTTAAATCGAGATATTCGTTAAACAGCAAAACGAATAAAAAACAAAACTGTGCAATTATTATTTATATGTTTTAAATTAATATATTTTTTATTTTCGTTCGACTTGTTTGTAAAAGCGTTACTTCAGTGTGAAAAGTTTGACATTCATGGAGTGTTGTTTTTTAATTTTTTTTTTTTTTTAATTTTAAATACAAAAAAAAAAAAAAAAAAAATGGAAAAAAGCACTTCAAAAATTATAAATTTTTTTGGAAAAAGTAATTTTTCAAACTGTAATTTAATTTTTGAAAACATGTATTTTTTCGGTATTTTTTGAAGATTGTACTTTTTTAGAAAAAGCTAATTTTTTTGGTACTTTTTTTTGGAAAAGCTCAAAAATGTTCGCTAATTTTTTTTTTTTTTTGAAAAATGGAAGTTTTTTTTGGAAAATGTACTTTTTTTGGAAAAAGTATTGTTTTGAAATTGGTACTTTTTTAGAAAAATTAAATTTTTTGGGTACTTTTTTTTTTGTGAAAGATACTTTAGGTGGAATATGTAAATTTTTTTAGGATAAGGTATTTTTTGCGGAAAAATTACTGTTTTTAGTATTTTTTCTGGAAAAATTTCTTTTTGAAATTGATATTTTTTTAGAAAAATTTATTTATTTTCTTTTTTGTTTGGAAATTGGATCTTTTTTTGGAAAAGGTGTTTTTTTTGGGAAGAAGCACTTTTTTGAAATTGATATTCATTTTGAAAATAAAATTTTGTTGGTAGATTTTTTTTTTGGAGAAGGTACTTTTTCGGTATTTATTTTCGAAAAGATACTTTTTTTGGTACTCTTTTTCGGAAGATACAGAAAGTACTTTTAAAAATTGCTACATTTTTAGAAACATTTAATATTTATGGTACTTTTTGTTTGAAAAATGGAAAAAAAGATATTTTTTGGAAAAAGTTCTTTATTTACATTAGTACTTTTTTAGAAAAATTAATTTTTTGTACTGTTTTCCAATTCTTTTTTAGAAAAATAATTTTTTTTTGGAATTATTTTGAAAATGGAACATTTTTGGAAAAAGAAACTTTTGTGTTACTTTATTTTGGAAATTGGTACTTTTGTAGAAAAATAATTTTTTTTTGTACTTGTTTTTTTGGTAAAAATGTAAATTTTTGGGTAGTTTTTTTTTTTTTGAAAAGAGAACTTTTTGGTTACTTTTTTTGGAAAAAGTACTTTATTTTGGAAATGATACTTATGTTTTGGAAAAAAGTACTTATTTAGGGGAAAAGTACTATTTTGAAATTGGTACGTTTTTAGATAGAGAACATTTTTTTGGTACTTTTTTCTGAAAACGTACATTTTTTGGTAGTTTTTTGGAATAGGGTATTTTTTCGGCAATTATTTTATTTGAAAATTTCGGTACTTTTTTTGAAAAGGGACATTTTTGAATATGGTACTTTTTTATAAATAAATTTAATTTCTTTAGTTTTTTTTTGGCCAATAGTTTTGGTACATTTTTTGGTAAAAAAAAAATTTTTTTTGGTACTTTTTTTTTGAAAATAAAATTTTTCTGAACTGTTTCTCTGGAAAATGTCCTTTTTTCTGAGAAGGGTAAAATTTTTGTTACTTTTTTGGGAAAGGGACTATTTTCGGTAAGTATTTTTTTTTTTAAAAATTTCAATAATTTTTTTCTGATAGAAACTTTTTTGAAATTGGTACTTTTTTATAAAATTTAATTTTTTTGTACTTTTTTTGCCTATAGTTTTGGTACTTTTTTTTGAAAAGTAACGTTTTCGGTATTTTTTCTCTTGGAAAATGTAGTTTTTTTGAAGACGGTACATTTTTTGGAAAAAGTACTATGTTGAAAATGGTACTTTTCTAAAAACAAAATTTTTTTGGTACTTTTTTACAATAGTTTTTTGGAAAGGGTCTTTTTGAAATTGATACATTTTTAGAAAATTAAATTTTTTTGGAACTTTTATTTTGGATAAGGAACTTTTTCGGTTATTTTGGAAAGGGACATTTTTGAAATCAGTACATTTTTAGAATATTTAATTTTTTTGGTACTTTTTTGCCAATAGTTTTTTATTTTGGTAAAAAGAAAAATTTTTTGGTACTTTTTTTTGAAAATTAGCGTTTTCGTTGCTTTTTCTCTTGGTACTTTTTTTTGCAAGAAGGTACTTTTTTTGGAAAAAGGTACATTTTTTGGGACTTCGTTTTCGGTACTTTTTTTGGAAAAAGGTACTTTTTTCGGAAAAATGGACACTATTTTCCGAAAAAGGAGGAGTTTTCCACTTTTTGGACTTCTTCGTGGGAATATCCAAAAATCGCTTCTTAGTGGAGGTCTAAGTCGGAGAAGGAACATATGTACCAAATTTCAAGTTCCTAGGTCCAGAGGTCTTGGCTGGGGAAAATGGACATTATTTTCCAAAAAAGGAGGAGTTTTTCCACTTTGTGGCCTTGTCCGTTGGAATATCAAAAAATCGCTTCTTAGTGGAGGTCTAAGTCGGAGGAGGAACATATGTACCAAATTTCAAGTTCCTAGGTCCAGAGGTATTGGCTGGGCGATGTTGAGTCACTCAGCCCTCAGTCACTCAGTCACGCCACTATAGTTATAGATTACCCAATGCAGGGCTTCAGGGTTGGCTGTACCCAGGCTATCTCAATCTCGTTGATTTTATGCTAATTATATCTTCGGTATATTGTCCTCCGAGGCAAAAAATTAATCATAATAAATTTCTCAGACTCATTTCTACCCTGATGTCAAAATTTCTCGCAGCTGGTGACCATAATGCCAAACATACCTTCTGGGGTTCCAGACTTTTGAACCCAAGAGGTAAACAGTTATTGAACACGACAATGTCAAATAAGCTAGATGTCATATCTACTTATTGCCCACGTATTGCCCAATTGACTTCATTAAGAAACCAAACCTAATTGACGATCATGAAAAACATTAAACGAGATAAATTGTCAGTTGGCTCTTCACTGGATCTGTCATCAAACCATTAGCCAACATTCCTTAAATTGTACAGTGGGCCTACTAATGCGGATGTTAATTGAAACAAGCAGTCAAAAATACAAAGTGTATGTGAGTTCTCACTTACTACAAACTCTCCCATTGAGAAACTCTGGTGACATACAATACACTGAACATACAGCTGTAAATCACTTCACTGATGTTGTGACTGCTGCGTCAAGCACCGCAACTCCTTCAGACAAATATGAAAAGTCAAGTATTTTTCATCCCCTAGCGACAAACAGGCTCTTTTTAGCGAAAAATAAGACTTAGGAGGCGATGGCAAGAATGCCGTTCCCCGGCTTCTGGAAAGCACTATTTTTTGCTGGGATGTCAAAGGAGTTGCGAACTTTGTTGAATGATAATAATGAGTCTGCTCCTAAAAACTATCTCATTATCTTGTATATAACTGCGAAAATGGATTACAGCTTGTGGAAAGCTGTGAGTAAAATACAATGCCTATTGCATACGAGTCTCCAATACGAATCGACTTGCAATTGGGCTAAAAACACAAGTAAGAAAGAAAATGCCTTTCCTAATATCTTGGAAAAAGGTATTCACCCCAACTGATACAGACTCCACCTATATTTAATGACACTATCACTTGCCCTATAAAATTTCGATTTCCATCTATCAAACCGGCTATTGAAGAGCTTGACACAAGGAAGTCACCAGGCGACAGATTCTCTAAGAAAAACAATATCGTTTTTTTTCAAAACGAGACCTAAATTGCTTTCGTTTTGACGATGTTACTAACGAAAACGCTATGCTAAACAATAAAAAATAATGTTCGTTTGCTAACAAAATTGTTAACATTATTAAAAATTTGTATGTAATATGGTCGCAATTTAATTTCGAAAATTGGACGATAATCGTCGATCGCCCTACAGAATTCCTAGCCAGGATTTGACCGTTTTACAGTCACTATAATATCTTACTTGCCTGATTCAGCTAAGAGGACCATGCCGTTCATATTTAATGCCATTTTACGCTAAGGCTTTTATCCATCTAAACTGGGCTAAAACGTTAGCGAAGTTATTCATTATAAACAGTTTGAATTTAGAGAGAGGCACGGTACTATTAAGCAAGTACATAGAATAAGTACCCTTATTAAATCGGCATTCGAGAACAAGCAAAATTGATCTGCACTTTTTATTGACATTTCGGAGGCTTTCGACAAAGTCTGGCACTAATATTAAAAATCCCAGAGCTATTACCTGAGAACACACATAAGCTTCTTAAAAGTTATGTGACTGACAGAACTTTCAAAGTTTGGTCAAAAAAAGTATTTTATACTTTGAAAAATATTTCTGCTGGTGTGCCCTTAATAACTAGGACCTCTTCTATATATTATCTATATAGCAGATATGCCAACTAATCTAAAACTCACTCCTCTACTTTTGCACACGATACTGCAATATATGAGGGTTGCAATAATCATATTCATGAACTTGTTTCTAAAATTAAAAAATTTTAAAAAATAAATGAGACACATTTAAAGCAATAAAAGCAAGTAAATTTTTTTTGTTTTTTCAAAAAGAATAAAATGTATCACATAATTTATTTTTGTCTACAAATAATACTTTTCCCCGTTTTTAATTACTAAAATTTAAGAAAAGTAACATATGATGTCAGGCATCATTGCAAGATTGCATGTCAACGATATTTTGATATTGCAATAACATTAACATTAATTCTGGGTTTCCACTTACTTGTTTTGAGCAAAACATGTTGTTTGGTATACATGACAATTGCTACAATTTATTTTATTGCATGTGAAGACGCTGGGTTATACTACAACTTTTTTAAAACAACTGTGTGCTAAACGAATAACGGTTCTTAGTTTTTATAAATAAAGCCTTTTCTAATAAACCAACGTCGTGCGCTTTCAATTTAAGAATTCAAGTGACATTTTCTAGATCAGGGGTGCCCACGGCCTATGCGCTTGGTACTCATTTGTTTTTGTAAAAACACTTAGCTATAGGCTGTGTGTTTTAATACACATATAGAGCGCTCAGCACTAGCAATACGAAATACACAAACAACTTTGTCTTATTAGTTTTTTTGTCGTTCTTCACTTTATACACGCAAGCGCAAAGCAACAACACTTTCGTATGCTTTGCTGGTAAACATTGAAATATTTTTTTCTTTGTATGTATTGGTTTTTACAACAAAAAATGTTGAATAAAAATTAGTTTTTCTTTAAATGTATTGATGTTTGCTCTTCCATAAGGAACTTTTGGGCACTCCTGTTCTAGATCTAACGCAAAAATTCATTGTTATCTCATGCATATAATTCTCTCAGTGCAGCAGTTATTTTCTGTCGTGTGAATAATGCTGTTCAAAATTAAATTTTTTATTTTTATTTTTCAGACAACAATACGTACAATGAACACTTAACCAACCTTATGGAGCAAAGAAGATATGTTAGTAAAGGATTTCTTCCATGTTATACTGAACATTTTATTGTTTTCCACAATAAATGTTGCAGCCATCTCAAATGTAAGTATAATTGGATTTTGCATAATTCGGGTGTATATGGACAGAATTGAAGAACATACACGTAAAATATTTTACTGTAATAATCTAGCCAATTTTGGTTTTTTTTTCATAAGTCATGCGCAAACTTGGGAACATTTAGTTTTCGTTTCTTACTACACGCAGTAAAAAACTCCCTGCAGGAAATATAAATTCTGAATTGTCGAAGTTTAATTGCAATTGGTTTCAAATGAAATAAATCGTGTGTTTAAATGTTAAATTTAACCTGTGCCGAATTTTGGCCGTAAATTACCTAAAATTCGAAATTATTAACAAATTAATTGTTATTTCATTTATTCCTTTAATATACTCAAAATTATTCAGATATGGAATTCAGACTTCATCGGATATCAACCCGTTTTTGAATGGAATCTAAAATGACGCACAAATTTGATCAAAATGTAAAACGTTTTTTTTTTTAAATTAATTTTAAAGATTTTTTAAAATGCCTACTTTGGAGATATCGATTGCTATTTTTAGAATACAGTGGAACATGGTTACAACGAAATCGCGGATACCGAACTATTGAGTTCATTATAAGCAAAGTTTGTTATAAGCGAGGTAAACATTTTCCAAAAAGAAATATTAAAATTTCAGCATTTTTTCTTAGGCTTTTATCCATCCTCAAGGAAAGTTTCCGAAATAGTAATGATTTCTAAACTGGGCAAAGACGTTAGCGAAGTTACGTCATACCGGCCTATAAGTTTACTCTCCATTATGTCAAAGTTGTTTGAAAAACTGTTCCGTCGAAGTGTAACTATTTTTTCAATTTTTCTTTATAATTCTAAAAAAAATTCTTCCATTAAATTCCGTTTCATATAGTTTTTAATTCTTTTCAGTAAATTTGTAATGCTAAAGCTTTTAAGATTTCCAGCAGAATTATCAATTTAAAATCTCGATTTTTTATGTGCTTGTTAAGCGTAAAAATTTATATGAAAACTCGCAAAAGGTCGAAAAAATGAGTTCGCAAATAGTCGAAAAAATTGAGAAAATGCTTTGAAAACTTCTACGTTGCAAAAAAAGTTCGTTATAACAGGTGTTAGTTATAACCGAGCAGTGACATTCCGTCTAAGGTGCGGAGGTGTTCTATGAACACCCTGAACTATTTTAATAATCACTTAAATTTTTTATTTTTATAATTTTTCCTAAAGTTCAAAAAAATTTTAGCAACATACTACATATACACCATTTATTTATTGTTTTAATCTATATACAATTGTGTTTGTATATTTTTTTATTCACTGTGTTCAAACTGTTAAAAGAACCAAAACAGCATTAGCACATGCAATAAAAAGCGAATACAATAATTTTCTAAACTACGTGATCAACATTGTTGCTAGTAATTAATTCAAACTATAATGTATGGAGATGTTCAATAACAGGCAGAGAACAAATTTTCTATGCATAATGAAAAATGTATATTTAGAGTTCCAAAAGAATATTTGTAGTTTTTAAAGAACTTTAAATTTCAGCTTAATGAAATCCTCAATGGAACAGCTGAAAACGCTGGTGTACTTTTTTGATTTTTTTCTTTTGATTTATTAATTTTTCTTTTGTTTTATTTATTTATTTGTCATATACAGCTGATCACTGTTAAGTAATGTTGTATTTATCTCCAAACAATTTAGTAGTATTTTTGGTATTTTTAAAGGAAATTGTAATAGAAGTTTAAAATATCCGGTCTGGCACCACTATGATTTGTAAATACGTAAAACACAAAAATTGACACACGTAAGTATAGGAAGTATTAAGTATTAGATACACAACATTCCCTGCAGGGAATGTGAGCAGTAAAACTGTAGTGTTGTACTAGTGACATTGTCACCAGTACTACTGACCAGCTATGCCCCAGCCAATGTAATCTACTATTGACATCTAACACAGGCTTGTCATTGAAAATCCACCAGTAGACCTTATCACTACTGACGTGGTAGTTCTTTTAAGACCACATGGAGACATTTGAACCACAGATTCACTAGTGCATTTTAGTAACTCTGGTCTACATATTAGGCGCTTCTCAGGCGATCCTGGAGCTAGATTTTTACAGAGGTTAAGGCGATACACTTAAACACATATATTTTTTGTCTGAAGGAAATTTTTTATTAAGAAAAGCTTAAATTACATAGTTTTTAACTAAAAATTATTTAAATCAGTCTGTTTTTAATATTATTTAAACTTATAAACTTATTTTCACTGCGAGCACGTGTTTAATCAACAAAAGAATATGACGCAATAATATGCAAGAAGAGAAAAACTGTTGCTCAGTTAAAAAAAATATGTACCTATTGAAAGAGCAAAATAATAAAAAACACAAACTGTCGACGACTTCGTTGACAGTGTCACCAGAAATATACTAGATCTGTTGTCTGTAGCTAGTTTCTACTCGTGCGTAGAAGGAAAGTTGTCGACTTTTTCACTAGTGCAGTTGTCGCTAGAGAAAAGAGTGTTGACAAAGGGACACTTGACCCCAGGCTGACTGCAGGGTTGTTGCTGTCTATACCTAGTGATGCCAATTGTATGGAAAATTCCCTTTTTGTAGGGAAGTTAGCAAAAATATATGCATTTTTATTCAAAAATACAAAACAAATGATAATAAATGCCCAAAAATATTAATTTTACTTACAAATTGCCTGCGTGGATACAAAAAATGTTGTATACAATTTTAATATTTTTCTAAACAACATTTTTCGTAAAATTTAGGTACTTTGCAGGTTTAATGCGGTGCTTTCACAATTATTAAATCTCTTAATGAAGAAATGATCTTTTCTTTAAGAAAAGGGAAAAATAATTTGATGGAATATTTTCAACGTGCAATATTATTTTCTTTAAGAAAAGAGAAATTAATTTGATGGAATATTTTTAAAAAGGTTAACTTAACTGGGGCTCAAATTGAATAAATTACACCGGTCGACACGATTTTTTGGTCTGACTTCTAATTGACAAATTTTGGTTTCTTTTATGTTACAAATAAAAGGAAACATATTTTTTTATCAATGTTTGCTTTTGAACTAAGTGATTCCTACTGCTGAACGCAAAATCTCGAAAATTTTTATATAAACGTAAAACAGCAAAAGCAAACATTTTTTCGATGTCTAGAATCAGAATTTCGACATTAAAACAGAAACCCAAGAAAAAAATATTATTTTGTCGACCGGTGTTATTTTCGGTATTCGTAACATCCACACAGAGAGAATTTCACTGGACGAAAAATAATGAAAATGTTCACGTAATTATTGTAACTTTTCTTCACAAAATGAACGAAATATGTCATAAAATTAATATAATTAATTCATAACTAGTTTTTCGATGAAACTTCATCATTGACTGAATAACACTTTTAACAAACAAAAACTTATTTTTCAAAATAATTTATGAAAACAATATTACCTTTAAGTTTGATTCAAACGATGTCCACCCCTGTCCACCCATATCTACTATTTCCCAGTATTAATGATACAAAATGTCATTTTCAAAAGAAAATACATAATTTGAAAATTTGTTTCACCAATATGGGGAAATAGTAGATATGTGTGGACAGAGATGGATATCATGAAGATAGTTTTCTCAATGTATATAAAACAAATAATAGAAATCGCTCAAAATTGTGTATCAAAAATTATAAATACAAATGTTTTTGATTTATAATTCCTACAAAAAATCGTTCAACAAATTTTAGTAGTGATCAGAAAATTTCTGTGGAAAATTCGTTATTATTGAGATCTTTTTAAAAAAAATTTAAAACTAATTATATTGTAAAACTTTCATTATTATAATTCATTCGATGTTATTCAACTAATGTATTTGATGTTATTAAATCCATTAGTCTAGTTTGAACTACATATATGCATTGATAATACTGTGCAACAGTGAAAAAAACACAAGAACTTGACACTTTTGCCTAATATAGTTAGGAAAAATTTAACAGTCCCTGTAAGTTATACTGAAAAAAGTGAAAAAAACATATTTTTTTCCTATGTTTTTTCAAAAAAACTCCAGGAAAAAAATATTTTTTTGGCATAATATGTTGAAAGAATTTGTTCAGTGGACTATTAGCCACATTATTGCCAAATATAGATAAGCCGTAGCACCAAGTCTTATTAAGATTTTGGGCAAAAACGGGGGATACCATATTTTGAGGGTCATACTGCTTTTCAGAAACTTTGGAGGCCCATAAAAAGGAATTGGTCACCAATCTGGACAAACCGAGTATAGGGTTTTACTACCTTTTGGTAGTAGAATCGAACCTATATAGCCAAGATATTGTGATTTGATTATTTAAATTCAATTTATAAATCGTGTAGGAAAAATTTAGGAAACATTTTGTTGAGTGTAGTGAAAAAATTAAATTTTTATATAAATCGAATACGACAGAGGCAGTTCGCAAAAAGCCAGAAATTCAAATTCGAAAACCCGACGTATTGAGCTGGTTTATAAATAAAAAAGTAAAATTTATAACAAAAATGCCAATCTCAAAAACAAAAAGATTAATGGCCTGTTTCTCGATTTCGAAAGAAAGCTTTCTTTCGCTTTCTAAGCGAACGAAAACTGATTTGGGTTTCTCTAACTACATTTCTATGCGAACGATGACTCGAAGTACAAGTCGAATGAAAACGTAACAGTTTTCATACAAAATTTGGTTTCTCTATTTCGAACGAGTTGTCAACGCTGCGAACGTAAATGTCAAAACCAGTCACTTGCTTTTTTCATTTCGAGTAACAAAATATTTTCAAAAAAATATATCATTCATTCCATGAGAAAACGCAAAAAATCTGAAAACGGGTCTTCTGATTTTGTTTTTTTTTTTGTACATGAATACTCTATGGTCCCATTTGTACATTTACTTTTTCAGATCTCCAAATTTGTAAAAACTCGTGATTTTATGCACGTTTTTAGTTCTCATAAATATCAAAAAAATGCTAAAAGCACTTCACTTTGAAGTGCCATCGCATGTATATCGCATGTTATTAATTTAAACGATATTTGTATTGTATTGTACGATAACGGTATTTGTATATTTAGGTAAGATTCCATATTTTAGTAAACTATATTTTTTTTGAAAATCGTAGGGGAAGAAAGTTTTGAAAAATACATTAGAAAACTGCATTTGCATTTCGTATGCACTTATGTAACAAAAATTGTGTTTAAAAACCTTCAGTTATAAAGTAGACAAGTGCATATTCCAAATATCGTTTAAATTAATAACATGCGATATACAATAAAAAAGTTATGGCACTTCAAAGTGAAGCACTTTTAACATTTTTATCAAATTTATGAAAATTAAAAACGTGCATAAAATCGCGAGTTTTTACAAATTTTGAGATCTGGTGAAGGCTATGTGCAAGTGGGACTATAGAGTATTCATGTACAAAATATAAAAAAAAATCGGAGAACCTAAAAAAAAAATCCTCATTTTTCAATGTTCTTTGCTGGAATGAATGATATAATAAAAAAATTATAAATATTAAATAAAAAAAGAATGGATAACAAAAGGTAATAATAAAATAACACGAATATTTGTAGTTTTTTAAGAACTTTAAATTTCAGCTTAATGAAATCTACAATGGAATAGCTGAAAACGCTGGTGTACTTTTTGATTTTCTTCTTTTGATTTATTAATTTTTCTTCTGTTTTATTTATTTGTTCTATTTATTTATTTGTCATATACAGCTGATCACTGTAAAGTAATGTTGTATTTATCTTCAAACAATTTAGTAGTATTTTTGGTATTTTTAAAGGAAATTGTAATAGAAGTTTAAAATATCCGGTCTGGCACCACTATGATTTATAAATACGTAAAACACAAAAATTGACACACGTAAGTATAGGCGAACGATAGCTTTCGAAATAGAGAAACCCAAATTGATTCGAATTCGAGTGACTAGCTTGCGTTCGCTTAGGTTTTCGTTCGAGATCGTGGAACAGGTCATAAAAACACAAAAAAAGATTATAGAAAAAAAAATAATAAAATGTGAGGTTGGTATTACGGAATATTTTACCTGGTAATAAGTTAAACTCCGTGCCACTGCATTACTTAACGACTTTTGGTATTACAGACTGCCCATTAGTAATACCAAATTCCATATTGAAATATTATGACATAATTAGATCGTTTCTATACAGATAATTAAATTTTTACTGCAAATTTGACAATTTTAATATAATATTTGATTTGAAAATTAATGATTTAAATAAAAAAAAAAAATGACAACTCTTAACCTGTAAGTGAGGAGTAACATGTTAATGTTAATGCCCTTGTTAAAGTAATGGGTTTTGTGAGGGAAAAGTATCACGTTACCTTCTTATTACAAAAAGTTTATTTTTCCACCCAAAACTTATAAAAATGTTTAGTTAAAAATTTTTAAAACTTAATTTAATATTTAATATAAATAAATTAAGTTTTCAAAAAAAAAACGACTTATTTCATTTATACTGGAGGTGATATGAGTTTTGTAAGGTGTTACCAGAATGGAGAAGCCATTGGTAAAATAATAGGGTTTGTAATAGAAGAGTAACTACAGTATTTCCCGCTTAAGTGAGTCCCGTTTAAGTGCGTTCCTGTTTAAAGTGCAAAAAGTGCTGGAAAAAATATATTTCATACAAAAAGGCAGGAAAATAATTCTATTTAAATGTGTCCCGCTTAAATGCGGTCTCCGTTTAAGTGTTTTCTCAGGCTGAGTTAAATTAATAAGTCAGAACAAAATTGACCGCTTAAATGCGTTTTAGAAAATATGGGGGTATTGCCTAAAATACAAACATTTTTTTTTTTAAATGTTTGTAACAAACACAAAATTATGTTAAAAACTTAAATTATTTTAAACTAAAACTTAAACAAACGAAGCAAAAGTTTCCTTAAAGGAAAGAGATTGTTTTTAAGCAAAAAGTGTAAAAAATGTTTTTGATTAAAGAAAACTAATTTAAATTAATGCGTTTTTCATGCATTTATGCAATATTTTTTTAAATGCGTTATTGCACATTTATCCGAGTTTTTGCATAAATGATTCTTCGCTTGATTGAGCCGAAAACTCTGTATTTTTTATAGCGGGGACTACTGTAGTTACTGACCTTAAAGTCTTCTTCCCAAACCTATTACTGGGTAAAAGAAAATTGGGGTGAGTATTTAAAAGCTTAGTGCAAATAAACAGAGACAAGGTTAAACAAATGCACATTTCTAAACTTTCCGGGTTATTTTTAAATTTAGCGTAGTCATTTGGTAAGGTGTTAATAAATCCTGATTAATCCACGAAGAAATCGCCATTTTCGTTTGTTTCGTGTGACCAGATACGGACATAAATTGACACGGAATATACATTTTTTTAATTGCATTTGCAGTAGAGAAGGGCACTGAGCAGACTTGCGTGATTCACGCGTGATCTCGCGCGAGTGTGAGTGAAACCGTATTTTACTCACGTGAACGTGAGTCAGTGGGTGTAGGAAAAAATTATTGGTGAGTGAGTCAAATTTTCACATTAGTGAGTGCGCGTGAGCAGAATTTAAGAAAAAATTTTTTTTTGGTTTTAAAAATATTTCTTTAATTCCATATTTTTGGATACCCTGTTAAAAGTCGACGTATATGGATCCATAACTGAACACACATGTTTCATACACGTCCACTAGGGTCGTCCTTCGTTATATGGGCGAAAAATAAAAATGATATTTTGACTGTATCCCCCCTGAAAATATTTGTTAGGGTGTCAAAGTCCGCCACGCAAAAAATTAGAGTTCTAGCAATACGGGAAGATGTCCCGCATCGCCCTTGAAAATCGGGCCCCTTGGAAAAATGGTCATAATTTAAAAAAAATTTAAATTTTTTTTCTTCAAAATTAAAAAAATATAAAATAATTTTTGTGTTGGGTTTAATCATAACTACTCAGATAAAAAATATTACTTTCCCAGAAAATCGCTAACTTACCCTAACTTTGTGTCAAAAAAATTTATAAATATTTTTGGGGTACCTCAAAGTGACTTTTTTGCATTTTTGAAAATTTTATTCAACAAAAATCAAAAACCTAGTGTTTGCTGTCAAGTATTTTATTAAACACATCTCAAGTATTAAATAAGCCAAGTACTGTGGATATCCGTTGGCAAATTTTTTTTTAGAGCATTTTGATTCTCGGGGATTTCAAGTTTTTTTTTTTTTATTTTTATACATTTTTACTTTAAAACAAGGTTTAAATAATATTTCATCAATATTATTGTTAAAAAGAAAAGAAGCCCAAAATCGGCTAAAATAGCACCTTCACCAAAGCTTAGTAGAGATGAAACAAGCTCTAGCCAATCTCAAAACCGTTATGCCATATTGGATAACGAAAATGATGATGTCCCGGTTATACCTAAACAACAAAGACCTCCACCAATCTATCTGAGAGAGCAAAACTCAACAGAGTTAGTGAAAACTCTGATCAACCTTTTAGGGGAAAATTCCTTTTATGTTATCCCAACTAAGAATGGCAAAATTCCTGGAACAAAAATTCAAGTTCACTGTGAATCCAACTACAGAAAATTGGTATCTTCTCTTGAATCAAATCAGAAAAATTTCTATACTTACCAGTTGAAGAGCAGCAAAGGTCTTCAGATAGTGATTAAGGGAATCGACTCTCACGCGGACCCAGTAGAAGTTAAAAGGGCGCTCGAAATCAACGGATTTAAAGTAAAATCCGTTGTTCATATCAGAAATCGGGATAAGCTCCCCCAACCCCTTTTTAGAGTTGAATTGGAACCGGGCGACATCCAATTGAAAAAAAAATGAAACTCATCCTATTTATAAACTTAGGTACTTACTACACCATCGAGTAACAGTTGAAGCACCTCATAAGCGACAAGGACCTGCACAATGTACTAACTGCCAGGAGTTTGGCCACACTAGGTCATATTGAAAACTGCATCCAGTTTGCGTTGTTTGCGGTGAGCTGCACAGCACAGCTGACTGCACTAAGCTAAGAACAGATAATAGTACAAAAAAATGTGGCAATTGCGGTAAACCCCATACTGCTAACTACAGAAAAAATCCCACAAATTAACCCTTACAGTGCTTCATACTCAAATGTTCTAAGAGGTCAAGCAACAGCTTCAAAAATCCCCCAACCTGCACAACAAAACCCAAGTGTTACACATTTGCAAACCGATCCCCCGATCCAAAACATCAGTAGACTCGAAGCAACTATATAAACCCTGGTTCAAACAATTACCAATTTTACAAACTCGATGAGTAATATGATGCAAGAGATGATGAGAAACCAGTCTATTTTAATGCAAGCTTTACTAACTAAACCATGAACAGTTTGAAAATATGTTACTGGAATGCAAACGGCATATGCCAACATAAAGACGAACTCGATTATTTTCTCAGAAATCAGCAAATCGATGTTATGCTTATTTCTAAGACACATTTAACCCCGAGAAGTTTATTTTCAATTCGCGGATACACAATCTATAATACCAAGGGCCCTAGAGGCAGGTCATGTGGAGGATCGGCCATACTCATTAAATCCAGGAGAAAGCACTATCTATTGGGTGATTTCTTCGAAAATTATCTTCAAGCCACTACTATATGTTTCGAAGAATTTGACAATGACTTAGTGATATCGTCAATTTATTCTCCCCCAAGATTTGCCATAACGGAAGATCAGTATACAAACTTTTTTAAATCATTGGGTCCGCGCTTTCTTGCAGCTGGCGACTACAATGCCAAGCATACATGCTGGGGGTCACGGCTTGTTACCCCTAAGGGCCGTGCTTTGTTCAACGCAATTTTTAAACTGATTATGGATGTGATTTCTGGTGGAGAACCCACTTATTGGCCAACAGATCGTCAGAAAATACCTGACCTGATAGATTTTGGAGTCACTAAGTTCATTCCAAGAGAATTGATCCAGGTTGAATCTTCATTGGAACTCTCATCTGATCACACACCCACCATTGTTAGTATTTTAAACCCCCGAGAAATTGCACACCCCTATGGTGAATTACCACTGACAGGCAAAACAACTGATTGGCTGAAATATAAAAAAATTATCAGTACACATTGCTCGGAAAACATACCGTTAAGAACTCCAGAAGATGTTGACCTCTCGGTTCAAAATTTTGAATCAAATCTTAAACTTGCTGCTCAACTTGCTACTAAGCCCCTTCGACCCAACAGACAAAATACTATCCTATCTGCAGACGTCGAACGACTCTTAAATGAAAAAAGGAGAACTCGAAGAGAGTGGCAACAACACAGATCCCCACAACTTAAGGAACGGTTGAAAAAATGTACAAAAAATTTAAGAAAGCTACTTGCTCACCAAATAACTGTTTCATTAAGCAGATATCTTGAAAATTTGGATCCTTCATCTAGAACTGATTATTTACTATGGCGTGCTACAAAAAATTTAAAAAGACCGGTCATTTGTAAACCCCCTTTGCGAAAATAAAACGGAGAATCGGCCAGGAATGATACCGAAAAAGGGGATCTGTTTGTAGAACATTTAAAAAAAGTATTCACGCCAAACATAACAAGATCTGTAACTGAGTTGCCACCTGTTGTTCCTCAGTACCAAACAGATACCGAATTATCGTTTGAGATGAGAGAGATCGAAAAGGCTATTTGTGAACTAAACCCCAAAAAAGCCCCTGGTATTGACAATATCAGCAATAAGATGCTCACGGAGCTACCCAGCATAGGAATAAAAATAATTCTCTTTATTTTGAACGCTGTTTTACGCCTTGAATACTTCCCTACAGAGTGGAAAGTCTCTCTCGTTAAAATGATACCAAAGACAGGCAAAGATCTCACAAAAGTGGAATCATATAGGCCTATTAGTCTTTTATCCAACTTGTCAAAGCTCTTCGAGAAATTGCTTATGGAAAAGCTGTCTATTTTTGTTGACCAAAACAACTCCATTCCAGCTCACCAATTTGGTTTCAGGAGAAAGCATAGCACCATTGGACAAGCTCATAGGATATTTTCTACTGTAAGAAAAACTTTCGAGGAAAAAAAATACTGCTGATGACGCAAACATAGCGTCTAGAATGTTGCAGACCCACATTTCACAATTGGAAGCTTGGTTGGATAAGTGGAAAATTAAAGTGAATGAGCAGAAATGTATCCACATCACTTTCACGCTTAGAAGGGAGACGTGTCCATCCATCAAAATTAATAATCAGAATATACCTCAACACACATCTGTAAAATATCTCGGTATTCACCTTGACCGTCGACTCACGTGGAAAACTCATATAGATGCTAAACTAACCCAGATGAAGCTAAAAACGGAGCAACTCTCTTGACTAACCGGCAGAAACTCTAAACTGGGTCTAGACTGCAAGTTACTCATCTACAATTCTATCGTGAAACCCATATGGTGCTATGGAATCCAGCTCTGGGGTACTGCCTCCGCGTCAAATATTGAAAAAATACAAAGAAGGCAAAATAAGTTCTTGAGAATGATCAAAAACTCACCCTGGTATGTCAGAAATTGCAACATACATAAAGATTTAAATGTAACCCTGGTCAAAGATGAAATCATTAGACACAGTCAACTTTATTTAAATAAACTGGAAACTCATCCCAACTTATTAGCCCGTAACCTGATTAATAATCATGGCCACCAACGTCTTAGAAGGAGGGACACGGCGGATCTGGTCCGCTAACAAGGAGCAATAGATTATCTCCATCGAATCGTCAAAAATTTGTCTGGCACTGGCTGGACATAATAATTAAGAGTTAGTTTTAAGATTTGTAAACTTATTGTTAGTTCACATTATTTGAGTGAAGATTCAATAAATAGAAAAACTGCAAAAAAAAAATATTATTGTATATGCTCTTTTATATGATTGTAATAACTTTATTATAAAATACTACTTTTTCTGTTGATAGTTAAACCATGTTAACCTGGGGTCAAATATGACCCACGTAAGAAAAATGCAGCTTTGTGCCAAAATTTAGAAATAAAATAAAAAAACGAGTAATTCAATTTATATTTATTCTAAAAAATTTTCGTTAACCGTTTCTAGTCTTCGAGTAGGTCAATTTAGTAAAAATAAGAACTTAAAACTTTTCCATAATAATAATTTTGAGGGAAAACATAAATTACACTATTAAATTAAAAATACGTTTTTCGAAAATACTCCTGAATATGTAAAAAAATAATCAATTTAAATATGAATACAAATATCTGAATTTATACTAAATAATTAATTTTAATTAATTTTAAAATGTAAATAAATTACAATTAGAAAGATAAACAAAAATTAATTTTATGTCTTCTTTGTGATTTTTGACTCTTTAAAATACGAGGGTCAATTGTGACCCCATGAAAACACAGGTTAACTATGAACACGAAAAATTATACTTTTTAATAAAGTTATTACAATTATATAAAGTAGCATACACAATAACATTGACGAAATATTACAAAAATCTTGTTAAAAACAAAAGTCTATACAAATTTAAAATAACGTTGAAATCCGCTAGAATCAAAATGCTCTAACAAAAATTTTTGTCCACGGATATCCGTAATACTTATGTTAATAAATATTTGGGATGTGTTTAATAAAACATTTGACAGCAAGAACTATTTCTTGGGTTTTTGTTGAATAAAATTTTCAAATATGTAAAAAAGTAACTTTTGGGTACACCCCAAATATATGTGGATTTTTTTGACTTCAAGTTAGAATAAGTAAGCAATTTTCTGGGAAAGTAATATTTTTTTTCTGAGTAGTTGTTGTTGAACCCAACACAAAAATTATATTACATTTTTAAATTTAAAAATTTTTTTTTTTTTTTTATTTGGTATAGTCTTCCAAGGAGGTCTGATATTCAAGGGCGATGCGGGACACATTCCCGTTATTCTAGCACTCTAATTTTTTGCATGGTAAATTTTTGTATCCAAACAAATATTTTGCAAGCTGAAAAATAAGGACCACCCTTATGTCCATATGCATCCATAAGTGATTCATAAATATGGGTTCATAAACCATTCCTATATGTTCATATGAGGAATCATAAATGTTCATATGTGTGCATTAACGAAAGTTGAGGTAATATTTTCATATATAATCATACATGTCTATTAGACCGCTTATAGCATATGATTCAGAAACTGAAAGTTGCTGCGATCCTTGATTGGCGGGCCGAAAAGTTTCCATTTGTCCTACAAGCCTCCAATAAAAAATTTCGGGCCGATCGGATAACGCTAAGGTCTGCAAAAAGTTCACTGAAAAATTAAAACACACTTTATATGGTGAAATATGGGGTTCTTTATCAAAATACATATGTTTAAGCAACTGAAACTAGTTTTTTTTGGATAACTAGACTTGACATCGATTTTAAATACAGTTTCTATTCTAACAAGCCATAAATGATCAAAATCGTTAGATAAACAAAAAAAGTTACAACAATTTGAAGATTAGATATTTTCGACGATATGCTTCAATGCACTGTAAGATAAATTGATTACGTTCTTCGTCTTTCGTAAGGAGATTTTTTCGAGATTTTCCCAAGTGGCAGCAAAACGCTTAAAAATAGGCACTTCAGGCCCACTTGTTTCGAAATGTTTGACTTTAAACACGTGTTTCAATACGATTACCAACATGTGATGGCGACATGCGAACTTGATCAATTTCCGATCTTGTTTGTGCTGCAACAAAATGAATGCGCCAGTGGTTTGGCCTGTATTTGATGAAGTGGTATCTAAACCCATCGCGGAAACTTTATTAAAAATATCCCATGTGATGAGTGTATCATTAACTACCTTGGTCATATTTTCTCCTGTGCCAGCAGGGACTTTGGGAGAGATCAAAAATTCAGATGTCTCTTCATAATTGGCGAGAATTACGATTCGATCAATTTTGCTTCTGCCAAACAGGTCCGGAAACAGTTTTCGGTCCCAGTAAATAACCAATGACTGTACGCTATTGATCTACGTATTAAAAATAAAATATAAATCGTTGAAAATTAACATTATTCGCATAACTTCGAATTAAATATAAGTTTTGAACGAAACTAAATTTCCTTTGTAATGAATTCTGTTTAAGTCTCCTCCACTTCTCGCTTACATTTGTCTATACATTTCCATACATACACTCAGGGAACTTCTGCTTTAAAAATATGTAGTTGTTTGGGTTGTAATGCAGTTTCTTTATTTTTAATGTAAATGTAAGTCATTTGTAGAACAAATACAATTTTTAACTAACCTTGTAGTTCATTTAAAAAAACAACTCACATCAAATGACTGTTTTATGATTTTACATTAATTTTTTATAGATGTTTTTTGTTATTTAAAAAAATAAAAATAAATAAATGTTTGTTTATTTTTTTCCTACCATGTGGTTCATTTTTACTACAATTGTTAAGGGTGAATAAGCCAAGCGTAAATGTAAAAGTTTCTCGGTGTACGAAATTTAATAAGTCAAATAAGAATATATATATATATATATATATATATCTATAGACCGCATATTTCGGCGACAATTTTGGCCATGTCCCTAAAGTATGCGCTACGCATACATATATATATTTGGGCGGGTCGATTTGTAGGGAGTGAAAAAATTCACCAATTTCCCTATGATTTCCGTATTCTATGGGTTATTCCATGAAAATTTGCCGAAGGAACCATACCTCTATCGTTAAAATCGAGTCCCCTACTTTTTGTTGGTAAAAAGTTCAAAAGTTACGGGCATTTTTGTCCAAATTTTGGACAATTTTTCCATTTTTTTCATGATTTTGTCCAAGAATATTACTTTCATGGCCATTTTTTTTGGCTTAATCCATTATTTAATTCAATTTACAATTCGAAACGAAGAGTTTAAGCCCAAATTTATCGAATTCGGTTGATTAATTCATGCGATATTGCTAAAACAAAATAACACATAAAACTAACTTTTTGATTTTTTTCCCTTTTTATTTTTTTTTCTACAAAAATTCAAATTAAGAGATAATAAAGCATCTATCAACCTATTATCAAAAAAAAAAAATATTCAATTTGAGTGTAGTAAAAGACAAAATGTGAAAAAAACATTATTTTTTCTGAAAGTCTTGTTTGCTTTCAAGTCTGGGTGTTTTCGTACGGCTTTCTAATGTCGTCGCCATAGCGCCTTCTACATTCTTTCCTTTGGACATGTCTTTCCGTTCCTTGAATGTGTAAAGGAATTTGTGGATCATCGAACGGTGGCACTTCGTAATTTAAATATCCCTCCAAATGTTCATACGAATAACTTTGCGTAAACGGTGGTTCGAATAAAATGGTATCGTCATTTAAATCAATCATATTTGTATATTCCGTACAATTAAAGTTTATAAGAGATTTTTTATAAACTCTAAGTTCCGTTGGGTCGACAATATCTCTTCGGTATTGTAAAATCTTCTTTATAGCAATGTTTCGTTTTTCCATTCTATCATCAAACAACATAGATAGCAAGATATTTTCTGAGTGTGCAAAATATGGATTATCTTGAATTACTGTATTTACAACTCCAAGAAAATTCGGTGGTAAAAATCGTGTCCAAGTAATAAATTTAAAAAGTAATGTACTACCGTATGAGGCAGAGCTATAATACTTAACATTGAAATACATTGGCGTATATACTTTTATTATATAGTTAGCCAGAATTTTTAAATTTTCAGTTGGATTATTAGTTGTCACATAAAACCGTAATAATCTATTGGCTTTAGTCAGCCAATGAGAATGTGCAATCGGCCCTGGTTTTATGTGAGACAAGTCCGCAGGAACCACACCATTAGAAATTGCATTGGCCATTAACATCAAGTACCTCGAATCAGTAGATAATTCTTCTGGACTTAAATCACCAGGAGGCATATTTTCCAAAGCGATTTCCTCAAAATGGGTTACCACCTTAAAAGAAAACATAAAAGCTAAAAAATAGAATGAAAAATGGTAAAGAATCAGCTATAAAAATTACATACCGGAAGATTTTCACAATCAGCAATTTTTGAGCTCAACTTTCCGGTAGTTGATCGTGGTCCAGTGGTGGTTGATTTGTCTAAAGTGTCAAACAAATGTCTAAACGGAAGCTCGTTAAAGTGTAGAAGACACACAAACCAGTGCAGTGGTATCTTTAACTGTTTTTCGAATAGTCGCAAAATTCCACCGTGTACGCCAGTATTTGTTGGTTCACCATCAGCGCATATGGCAATTAATGAATCGAGAGACAATTGTTTTTCTTGGAAGAATTCGATCAATTTGTTGACTTTGCTTGCCGTAGTTTCACTTTCTAGTTTTGTGTAGCCTATCAATTGAGATTTTGGTTAACTCAAAACAACTAGATGAGGTTCTTTAACCATCCTTGGATGGAACTTCTCATCAATTTTTTCTACAGTTAGAGCATCATTTTTCCTGCCGTCGAATGAAAATGATATCAAATTCAAGCCATCATACCGCTTACGAAGTGCGTCTTGTCTCCATTTTTCTCTTTCTCTACGAAGTTTACTTTTATCCATGATGACAAGATTGTCATGAGCACCTTTTACGCCCAGGTCTTCCATCAGAGCTGTTGCCAATGCTGATCCCATTCTATCATGCACACCAAATCTGTCACACATCATTGCATAGTTTTTAGTATTGTATCTGGGAGTGTATGTTTGTGGTGGTAGAACTAATTCTGAACCTCCTCTCACATCAACTTCCATTTCGTCATAATGTGGTTCGTATGTAGGATCGTTGCTCACTGGGATTGTTGGTATAGTCGTTGGTATCGTCTCTTCACTTCCACTATCGTGTTCCGGTATCGTTTGTATTCTGTCATTATATTGATCGCGCATGAAATCTTTTAAGTTTTCTGGGATAGATCCACATGAGCAGTCGTTTTCTTTCAAGTTGCATTTACATTTTCCAATGTTGAATAATTGGTTTGTTGATTCTACGAGTTTTTTGAATTCTGTTGCGCGTTTTACTCGTTGTTTATCTGCATTACTATATGCGTCAAGCAAATTATTCAATTTTCTAATGATGCTACCTTTGAGTATAAGTTCAATATTAAGTTGATTCCAAATTTCTAACAATCTGTCTGCTACTTGGGGAGTAAATCTTTTATACGAAAACATTTTGCTTTGGGCTTTTGAACGTTCGGCCAAGAAAAAATAGTACTTCAATATATCTCGTTTAGTTGACAGATTAATATCAGGTAATTCACAGGCCACGCCAAAAGAAAAAACATCATGAGAGACCAAATGTTGCAAGCTACTGCGTTGGGTATCTGTTGGATTTTGGAATGAACCAGGCTCTGAATCCATTTTTTAAACCGTCACTAAAAGAATTAAATATGTTTTTCATAGAATAATAATAAACCTATTAACTATAATAGTTAGCAATGTTTTTACACTTACCTTTAAATCTTTTCTAAATTTCAAAATAGTTTGATTATTTGTTAGTTATTTCAAGTAACACTTCACTGAAATGACGCTCAAACAAAACTAGCATACACTGGAATATTATAAACAAACAAAAATATCAAACAAAAATAAAGAAGTCTATAAAGAAACTAAAAACAAAAAGAAATAAACAAACATAACACAGGGTATGCACCCTGTGAAAAAATATGCCAGTAATGTAAAGCGGAAATCAGTCCAGTCGATTTTAACGATAGAGGTATGGTTCCTTCGGCAAATTTTCATGGAATAACCCATAGAATACGGAAATCATAAGGAAATTGTCGAAAAATAAATCGACCCGCCCTAATATATATATATTTCCGTCGTTCCTATAAGGAGCATAGGGCCTCAACAAACTTCTTCCATTCCAATCTGTCCATCGCAATATTTTTTACTTCGTTCCAGCTTTTGCGCATTCTTCCTGATTCGATGTCAATTTGTCTTCTCCATGTGTGAGCTGGTCGACCAATTCTGCGGCTTCCCTGGGGGTTCCACTCGATAGCATTTCTGGCAATATCGGTGGGCGGCTTGCGGAGTGTGTGGCCGATCCAGTTCCACTTTCTTCTCTGTATTTCTACATCCATTGGGATTTGGTGTGTTGCACGCCACAGATTGTCGTTTGATATGGTTCGTGGCCAGAAGATTCTTAGAATTCTTCAAAGACATTTGTTGACGAAAACTTGAAGAGATTTAAGGTCTCGGGAGGCAGCATTCCAAGATTCACAACCATTTAACAATGTTGATTTGACATTGGAATTAAATATTTTAATTTTAACACGACGTGATATTGAGGATGATTTCCACACCTTAGTGAGCTGACCAAATGATTGTGTGGCTTTTTTTATTCGGCTAGATATGTCAGCACTAGATCCACCTTTTTGATTTATAATAGCTCCAAGGTAGCAGAAACTTTCAACTTCTTCCAAGGTTTCATTATTAATGAGAAAGGGGTTTAAGTTTTTGGAATTAATCCGCATAACCTTGGTATATTGATCTTAAGCCCAGCCTTTGCTGATATGTCGGTAAGCCGCTTCAATTTCGTAGCCATATCAATATAACTATGAGAAAGAAGGCATATGTCATCTGCATATTCAAGGTCTTCTAATCTTTCATGCAGCCCCCATGCGATGCGTCGATTATCCACTATTGCATGGTGCATCACGCTCTCTAATACTTTGTTGAAGAGTAGTGGAGACATAACGCACCCTTGGCGAACTCCATTACCAACATTAATTTTACGGCTTAGTACTCCATCGTGTAAAACTCGGCAGCTAGCCCCAGCGTATAGACTCTTCATCAGTTGAATGAATTTACGGGGAACGCCTTTACATTCAAGCGCATTCCAGATTACATTATGGGCCAGAGTGTCAAATGCCTTCTCAAAATCAATAAAGATAAGATACAGAGGAGACCTCCATTCAACTGACTGCTCTACAATTACTCTTAGTGAGTTGATGTGGTCAACACACGACTTGTTGGGGCAAAACCCAGCCTGTTGTTTCCTCATAGCTGGCATTAGCTCATCCGCTATCCTCTTGGTTATAATGTGTGATAAGACTTTATTGAGCATACTTAGTTAAGTGATACCCCGCCAGTTGTGGCAGTTAGTTAAGTCTCCTTTCTTATGTAACTTTACTATTATTCCCTCTTTAAGCTCGTCTGGGATTCTCTCAGATAGCCATATTTCTTCTACTATAGGTAAAAGCAGTTCCGCACTCGTTGTGAGGTTAACCTTCAAAAGCTCTGAAGATATGTTGTCGCTGCCTGGAATTTTGTTGTACTTTAGTAAGCTGATTGCTACTACAATCTCAGATATTATTGGCCCAGAGTTCAACTTGTTCGTCTTTGGATGTAATAAGTGTTCCGGAATTATTTTTTATTGGTTGGTTTTTAGTTGTAGTATTTATGGTTGTCCATGTCTCATCAGATAGCCATTCTTTACGTCCATTAGGTTTAAGTCCTATGTGTTCTGTGGCAGCGTTTATTAATATATTTTTCGTCGTGTTCCAATCTTTTCGTTGGTCATGAGATGTTAGTGTCAACGATTCGTTTAGGGCATTTAGATAGTTTGATGTAAATGATGGTCACTGGCTATGTCAGCTCCTCTTTTGTTTCGCACATCCAGCAGTGAGCCACGCCATTTTTTTGAGATAGCAATATGGTCTATTTGGTTCTCCGTGACATGATCGGGTGATACCCATGTTATTTTGTGTTTTCGTTTGTGTGGAAACAATGTCCCTCCTATGACCAGGTTGTTCTCCGCGCACATGTTTACAAATAGATCGCCATTTTCCGTTGTTCGGCCTAATCCATGTGCCCCCATTATGCTCTCTAGGCCCATGTTGTTCGGGCCAATTTGAGCGTTTAAGTCGCCCATTACAACCAGTATATCTCCACGATTTGAAGATGGTATTACATGATCGAGTAGACTATAAAATTCTTCTTTCACAGAAAGCTCAGAGGTTTCGGTAGGTGCATAGCATTGAATGCATGTGAGGTTTCTAGCACGTGTACGTAGTCTTATTGAAATTAAGCAATCTGAGTAGGGCTTCCAGCTAATAAGAGCTTTATGTGCATCCCTTGAAAGAAGAAAACCAGCTCCAGATGATCTGATTTCGTTTTCTGGTTTGCCAGAGTACAGTAGGTGGAGTCCATTTGTAGTTGTGGTTTCGCCTGTGTCAGGCCATCTCATTTCGCTTATGCCCAAAAATAATAGATTGTAGTTCATAAATTCTTTGCATAGTTGGGCCAAACGCGATGTTTCAGTTAATGTTCTAACATTCCATGTTCCAAATCTTGTCCGTGTTTTCATGCTAAAAGTCGTCATCGGGGGATCAGATCGTTCTGTTTCGTTTGTTTCGGTTTCGTTAATCATTTAAGTTTAAGACGAAGTAGCTGATTAGGCTTCCGCGTCCGATCCTGGTGCTGGGGCTGCCAGCTGCCCTCCAGGCAGGCTGTGATGTTGAGTTTTTCAAAGGGAATGATTCGCCTCTTCCTCCTACTTCCTGAGACGCTGACTTGGAGTCAAGAAACTCAGGGCACTCTATTACACTAAGTTTCAGAGAGATGTTTCTCCCACTTACCTGAGACGTTATTAAAAACCATCAGTCTACTTAGTCGCCTCCTCACTTTTGCTAGCTTCGAACGGGTGTTCAAAAGCCATTGCCCGGGGAATACCTGGCATAAGGCCGGAGGTTGTGAGCTGCATTGACACTGTAACAAAGGAATCATTCCTGGCCACTCCCAAGTGAATGACAATCAGGAACTTTCCACCTTTATTGACAATACCCATCCCCCAAATAAGTCAAATAAGAATAGAAGACATTTTTTGTATCTTGTTGTTTCATTCATATGCATTAAACATATAGAAAACGTAAACGGACAACAAAATTCTATTTTGATTAAATTTTCTTTGTGTTTTTACGTATTCTATATGTTTAATGAATATTAATGAAACAACAAGATACACAAAATATCTTCTATTCTTATTTTACTTATTAAATTTCGTACACCGAGATACGTTTAAGTTTACGCTTGGCTAATTCACCCTTTGGTCATTTTTTGAACATTAAAAAACAAACGACAATGTTAGTTGAATTTAATGAGATGTAAGTCGTCCTTTTTTTAAATGAAATTTCATTTGTTTTTGACTACAATTGCTGTCGTCTTTACCAACATAGTTTTCAAAGTGTATGTGTCATATGTGTACTTTAACGAAAATTGATTTAATATTTATATATATGATCACCAGGGCAACAAGAAATATGCTGTATCATGTTTTTTCCAATGAGTCGTATTGGAAAATGAATAAAACATTTATCCGTTTCAGAATAATTGCCGAATTCTGGCATTGATTTGTTGGAGCATATTTTGGCATATATTGCTCTTAATAGCATAGTTTTGCATATTTTTTATTATTTTTATCTTAAGAGCATATTTTCATTTAACCCTTTGACGACCAGGGGACATATGTGTCCCAAAAAGAAAAATATGCGTTAAAAATAAACTAATACTAAAAGTATTGATATTTTTAGCTTAATGCAAAGTTAAATGATGGGCATACCGTAAACATATTTAAACTGCTCTAAATCATAGACGAAATTTTTTTTTATTTGTTTTTTTTCAAATTAAAAAATTTTGTTTAATTTAACAATATTCTACAAATTGAAATTCGGTTTTGAGATATTTCCAAGAAAAAAACTAGCTTTATTAAAAAAAAAACGAAGAGGGACACGGGTGTCCCTGTGGTCGTCAATGGTAACTTTTCGTTTGATAAATTTGAATGTAATTTCTAATAGTGGTGAGAGTTGGCATATTAAAAAATCTAAAAAGGGACTTCCCCATTAAGTTTGTAAACTTTATCAGGTGACTGAATTCCTAGAATTTGTATTCTATTTACTTACTTTACTGTGATAAGTGGTCGTGTTTTCTAATTTGCTAAAAAGTGATATTTGAGAAAAACATTTTTGTTTTTGATTTGCTGATTCATTTTGGTAAGTTTGGTGAATGTAAATTCTATAGCACGTTGTAACAAAATTTTTTTAGAAGAATGGCTTTTCAGCGTCGTAGATTTTTTAAACTGAATGAAGAAGAAATATAGCAATTTCTTACTGCGGAAAATAGCGAAGACGATGTTTGTCTAGATGAAGAAGACCTGATTTTTCTTGAAGGTGATGTTGATGCAGGTGCAGCATTTTGTGAAATCGATGATAATGCGGTTGAGACAACAGAACAACTCGTTGAGATAACGGAACAAGCGCCTCGTATTCCTGAAATTTACAAGAAAAACACGACAGAAAAAAGTGAACCAAATTTTAGATGGAGAAATTCATACACTGCAAACGTATTCCCTAACAGTGACTATGAGTTTGGAAAAGTGCAAATCTGCGATGTTGGGGACCCCAACTGTAATCTATCACCATTTCAAATCTTTTTACTGACTACGAACTTTGATGTTTTGATAGAACTTATAGTTCATGAATCCTGTAGATATGCTGAACAAAATGGAAGATGATGTTACTGCTGACGATATGAAAGCATTTCTTGGCATCAATCTGGTAATGACATATCACGTTTTACCATCCATTCGTGATTATTGGCCAACAGAACCTGATATGGGTGTACCCTTTATAAGTAATGTAATGACAAGAAAAAGATTTGAAGATATCCATCAAAATTTGCACTTCAGCAATAACCATGAAGAAGGAAACAGGAATGATCGGGCTTTTAAGATCAGACCTGTCGTAAGTCATTTCAACAAAGCATTTCAAAATGCAATGAACAACACATACAAACAGGCTGTCGATGAACACATGATTAAATTCAAAGGTCATAACGCTATGAAACAGTATATCAAGAACAAACCAATAAAATGGGGATTTCAGATGTGGTGTAGATGTGACTCTGCTTCCGGATATCTTTTTGAATTTGTTTTATACACTGGAAGAAAAGAGTATGGAACTGAATATGGACTTAGGGAGTCAGTCGTGCTTCAATTGACAGAAAAACTCACAGGTTTGGGCTCCGAGGTATACATTGATAACTTCTTCAACTCGCCTTTGTTACAATATGAGTTGAAAAAACGTCAAATAAAATCCTGTGGAACAGTAAGAAGCAACCGAAAAAATATTCCAAAAAATGTGCCTCTCGATAAGAATATGAAGCGAGGTGACATTTACACATCAAACTTTGAAGGCATATCCTTTGTGAAGTGGATGCACAACAGAGCTGTGACTCTTCTCACAAATTTTCCTTCGCCAGTTTAGACAGACACCGTTAGACGTCGCATAGCTGGTAGTGCTGAGAAAATCAACGTAAAATGCCCGAATGCTATTATGCATTACAACAAAAATATGCGTGGAGTAGATTTAATGGATCAGCGCAAGTCCTTTTATGAACTAGACAGCAAATCGAAAATAAAATATTACCTCCGGTTATTTTTTGACTTACTTGATATAAGCGTAAATAGTTCCTACGTTATTTACACAGAATGTAAAGCAAAAAATCTTGCTGAAGGGACTCAACTTAACTCCCTTGAGTTTAGACGATTGGTGGCCAAAAATTTAATCGCTGGCTATTCTTCGCGTCAGAGAGAATTTCCAATATTCCAGTTATCAAAAATCACTGTCATCAAGAGACCAGCTTCTTCGCACGCTATGCTCAAAGCCAACGGAAGAAACAGATGTGTTCACTGCGCAAAAATGAATGTAGAAAATCGCACTAATAGTTATTGTAATGAATGCAATGTGCATCTACATATGTTTTACTACTAACCGTAATTGTTTCGCAGAACATCATAATTAACCATAATTTATCGCAAAATTAAATATAAATTTTTATTAAAAGCGTAATATAACTTTAAAACTGTAACTTTTATTGAAAAACCTATGTATAATAAAAAAGATATTTTGGCTCCCTTAAAGACCACAGGGACACATGTGTCCTGTAGTGTGTGAATACTTATGTTCACCACTGTACTCTTATTATAGCATTATTATTATTTGTAAGTATAAGCAAAATTCCATAAAGTGTGTTAACTTTGTTATTGTTAATCAATGTTTAATTGATTTTATGGAATTATGCTAACTAGACATAATATTTGTATATAAACTTTGGATTTTAAATATATTTTTTAGAATTACTTTAACAGACTAAATAATAACGTCTTTTAATTCTCTTATTGAACAGGGCATTTTAATGCTCGTATAAAATCGGCAGGAGTGCTAAGATAATACTCAAACCCCAGAACTTTTATTAAAAACACTTCCACATAAAAACCCCTACATGGCGATCCTGCCAATCTAATTCTGGATAAAAATTATTAATTAAATGACTTCTAAGGAAGACATAGATAAAATTTTTAAAAAATGGGAACAACTTGCCACTCAATTTGAATACGTTCCTACATTAATGGAAACATTAATGCACCAACATGAACTTTATATAACCAACAACAGCAGATATATACTGGAACCAAAAATGGGTATAGCTGATGCAAAAATTGAGGGAAATGCCCAGGCATATGCCATTAATGACAATAAAATTACTTTAAGCGTAGAAGTAATAACAATTTTGTTAATTGTACTTATAGTTGTAGCCTTATGGAAATTGTTGAAAAATTATATAAAAAAACAAGTTGCAAATAATTCTGTACAAAATGTTTGAATAATTTATTTTTTTTTAACACGGAATGTAATAAATTTATATAATATAAAGTGGAATAAAATAAAAAAAAAAAAAAAAAAAAAAACAGAACAGAACAGATTTCCTTTTGTTTGAAAGAAAATAGAAAAAAAGAATAATAACAATTTTTATGGGAATATTTAATCATCTATGGAGCAAATTTTAAGGGAACTCCAACAGTTAATTGAAAACGCTAGAAAATCGAAGAATAGAAAATATACAAGGGAAACCATAGCAGAAAAATTAGAATTAGTTAGTCAACTCAGTCACAAATTCGGTAATTTGGTCAAGCACTTGTCGAATCCAGCTAGGGACGAGAAGATTATAGAATTTAGGGAACTTAAGCGAACGGCACTACGGCTATTACGGGAACATAGCGGGGATATGCCCTCGGATTCAGAGGAAATTTTAGAGTCCGATTCGAAAATGTCGAATTTTAATGCGAAGCAAGCCTCGGACACTATTCCGGTCTTCGACGGTGAACCTAAACATCTAGACGCATTCCTTTCAATGGTCGATTTGGTTTACTCGGAGATGAATGAGGTAGGAAAAGGGAAGTTGATTAAATATGTTATGGCGGTGAAATTAAATGATAAGGTTAGGGACATCCTTATGACAGAGACTGTGCCAACTTCATATGAGACTCTGAAGTCCTCATTGGCTAGGAATTTCAAATCTACGAAAACAGCTAGTAGTATTAGTGCAGAGATTAGAAGTTTTAGGCAAAAGGGTAGTGTTTTTAATTACAGAAGTAAATTAGTTTCATTAATTGCGGAATTATCGTTAGTACAGATCACAGATCTAGGCGAGAATTTGAATGATATATCGCGTAATACTATAAAGATGATGAATGAAAATTTTGCACTTCAAATATTCCAGGAAGGTTTATACGACAACATAAGAATTGCAGTAATAGCTGCACAACCGAAAACGCTAGCACAAGCTTATGATATTGCCTGTACTCAGGAAAGAATAGTATCTCAATCCAACAATTCATCGTGGTCACTGACCACAGACCACTAATAGCATTATTTTCTCACAAAAACCCATCTTCCAAATTGACTAGAATTCGGCTAGAATTAGCTGATTATGATTTTGACATAATCTACAAAAAGGGTTCTAATAACACAAACGCTGACGCATTGTCACGTATAGAATTAGACTCAAATATACTAAAGAATATGATACCTCCACAAATCGATGAAAAACAAAAAGAACTTTGGCAATTACACGTAGCATGGTTAACCAAAAAACAGATAAATTAAATATTCGAAATAATGAAAACTGCACATCTCAAAGGAAGACTGATCACCTTCACATGTGGGATTGCACGTCGATTAATGATACAAAGAAGCTTCAAAGATTAAAATTTATCTATAATAAAAGACTGCAGCAAACATTAAATGATAAAATTACAATCGTAATATGTAATAGAAGTGAAAATCCTATGTTTTCAGAAACATTTATGGAGAAACTTATATTAAAATTACAAAAATTAAAATATAAAAAGTACGTACTATATGATGATGATGAAATTTTTAATTATATCAAAGCCGAAGAATTGAAAGAAAAATATAACAAACTCAAAAATAATGACATCGATATAATATTATACAAACAACCAAAGAGGATTGAAGACATAACAAGACAATATAAGTTAATTGAGGAATTCCATAATACACCTCATAGTGGTCACTTTGGAATCAGAAAAACAATATCTAAACTAAAACAAAGATACATATGGAAAAACATGAGCAAAATGGTTAAGAAATACATAAATATGTGTGAACCATGTCAAAAGAATAAACAAGTTAGACATAACAAAGAACCTTTTACTATGACAGATACGCCATCAAATAGTTTCGAGATTATTACAATGGACACAGTTGGTCCACTGAGACCATCGGAACATTTTAGATATATACTGACCATGCAGTGCGAATTAACGAAATATGTTATAGCACATCCTATTGAGGTCAAAAACGCTAAATCAATAGCAAAAACATTAGTGGAACAAGTCATTCTTAAATATGGATTATTTAAAGTTCTCAAAACCGATAGAGGAACTGAGTTTACAAATGAGTTAATGAGAGAGATTTGTGAATTATTAAAAATAAAACAGAATTTCTCAACACCTTACCATCACGAGACATTGGGAACAGTAGAGCGCAATCATCGAGTTCTTAACGAATACTTCCTAAACTTTGTGGAAGATAATGATTGGCATAATTGGATACCGTACTTTACTTTTGCTTATAACACAACCCCTCACGTTGATACGGAATATTCCCCGTATGAATTAGTATTTGGTAAACTTCCTCAGTTACCAGGTGACGAGTTGGAAATTTCTAGAAAATTTTATGATCTTGATAGTTATGTAAATGAACTAAGGACTAGATTGCATTTTTCATTACGTAGGGCACGGGAGATAATTTTAGAAGTGAAGAGAAAGAGAAGATTGAAATCTGAGGAGCAACGACACAGTGTTGAACTCAGAGTAGGAGATTTAGTTTTAGTTAAAGTAGAGAATAGAAGAAAACATGAACCTCCATATAAAGGCCCATACAAAATATTGGATATTGATGATTTAAATGTTCTGATAGAAATTGATAATGCAAAAGTGAAATCACTACATAAAAATATGTTGAAAAAATTTAATAATTAATGGAAATCAGTTTTATACAAATTTTCTAATATAGGTTTATTGAACTTCCGAAACACAATACATTATTCAAGCAAAATGTCATAATATATAGTTAAATGAACTTATTGTATTTTTAAATTTTTGTTTATGAAAGCAATATATTATTTGTTTTAATTCAAAATATTTTTTACTTATAATATGTAGATAATAGGAACCCGTAAATACCTTAGTTATAATATGATACAAAGGTATACAAAAAAAAAAAGAGAAAAGACAAACACACAATACATTACTTTAGCAAAATATCTTTATAATATGTAGTTTAATGAACTTGAAATTTAAAAAAAAAGCTTTTGCTTATGAAAGCAAAATATTATTTGCTTTAATTCAGAATATATTTGTACATATAATGTGTAATAGTAACCCACAAATATTTTAATTAAAGTATGATACAGAAGTATACAAAAAAGAAAAAAAAAAAGATGGAAAAGAAAAATGTATAAACATAGAACACATTTTATTTATTTTTAATAATACCCAAAACTAAAAGGGTGAGGGTGTAGTGTGTGAATACTTATGTTCACCACTGTACTCTTATTATAGCATTATTATTATTTGTAAGTATAAGCAAAATTCCATAAAGTGTGTTAACTTTGTTATTGTTAATCAATGTTTAATTGATTTTATGGAATTATGCTAACTAGACATAATATTTGTATATAAACTTTGGATTTTAAATATATTTTTTAGAATTACTTTAACAGACTAAATAATAACGTCTTTTAATTCTCTTATTGAACAGGGCATTTTAATGCTCGTATAAAATCGGCAGGAGTGCTAAGATAATACTCAAACCCCAGAACTTTTATTAAAAACACTTCCACATAAAAACCCCTACAGTCCCAAAAAAAACTCGTATGCGAAAACTTTTTTTCACATTTTTTAATGGTTTTGCTTTAGTTGGATTCTGACAGGCTTATTTCATATCAAAATTATAAAGTGAAAGTCCCTAGAAGCTTATGGTCCTGAAAGGGTTAAACATCTTATTTTTTTGAGATAGGCGTGGTAGCGAAGATTAAGCATACTTTTCAAAAAATCATAACTACATTGTAAATTTTTTTACCATATTTTAGTACTGTCTAGAACAAACCTGTATTTTAAGAGCATATTTTTCTCTTTTTTGTTTTGCCTGTTTTTGTTTTTTTGTTGAAATTAACCCTACTATAAAGTTGGACGTATTGACAAATAGATGAAAATTCAGCTATGACAACAGAAAATAATACTTGTATTTGCACAAGCAGAATTTTCAATGAAGCTTACCCAGAAAAAAATATTTCCCTACTTTTTTCAATTTATTAAATTAATTAAAGTTTTTGAATCAGTGGTTTCCGTGATTAAAATGGGTTTTTATTTTTTTGTGTGTAGAATCACAGTCTGTTAAATTCAGATGACCTAAATTTTTTAAGAACTATATTTAAGTTGACAGTTGTAGTTAAATTAACTTAGAATCTAGCAGAATTCTTAAGCTGAATCAATAGAACATTTTTGCTAAAAAATTCTTTAGGATGTGAACTGAAGCAGGTTCATATTTATTAACGAGAATACAAGTAATTGATAAAGAGTAATTAATAGGTTTTGCTCTAAGTCGCTTAGTTTCGGAGATATAGTCTATTTTATTAATTTAAAATAAAAATATGAGAGAATAACGCCATCTACAAGTGATACTAAAAGCGTAGACACAAAAAAATAAGGGTTTAACAACAATTGTGGTTTAAATAACCTGGCAAAGTTTGTAAATTTGAGAATCACAGATTACTAAACTTTAGGTCCAAAAATTAGTTCATATACGGATGAAATTTGTTCTTGAGGTAAAATGAGATAACTAATAATGTTAGTTAAATAACTGATTTAAACGATAACAACAAAAAAAAAATTAAAAAATTGGAACCCGTTTAACAGACTTTTGAACTAACTGTTTTTATGAGTGTAGGAAATTGTACTCCTACTATAAATTGGGGAATTTTATTCTGTGTACGTATATAAAAAATACGCACATTATGCATATGTTGGTGCACATAAAATAATTCACTAAAAAAACTTTAAGATTCAAATATTTTGTGACTTAAAAAAGTTTTAACTGATTTTAGCCGATTATTTTGTTACTTTAAACTTACTAAAATTTAACTCAAATACTACTAAATTTTTGTAGATTCAATAGATTTATTTCTGCTGTTATTTTCTAACTAATATTTAGCAAAATTTTAGCAGTTTTTCTGAAGCCTCATTTTGAACTAATTTTTAGAAGTTTTAACTAAATTACTAATTTCTTATAACTAAAAATCTCTATAATCAGACAAAAAAAGTTACCCCTCTAACCGGTAAGCCCGCCTCCAAGCTGCGTATTTTAAATTGGCCATAAATTCTACTAATAAGTGTTTTATACTAAGAAGTTAAGCTAAGAAAAAAAAATATTCTACTTTTTTTTTAACTTAACATTTAGTGAAATGAATGTATAATTATAGTTTTACAACGCAGTGTATGTACTAAATTTTAGTTATAATTAAGTTAAAGTTAGTTAGCTTAGTGCAAATAACAGGTATCCTGCGAAAATCAACAGAAATTTTTGCTTAAGTAAGCTGATTATAGAATAGTCGATTTTTATTCTCTCTCATTAACAAAATTTTAAAAAATGCTTCCAATATTTCCCTTATTTTTCGTCTACCAATATTTCGCAAAATATTTGCAGATTTTAGCAGATTAATTCGTTATTTTCAATTAACTAAAATAAGCTTATATGTAACTAAAGTTTTGTAGATGATCAACAGATTTACTGATACCAGCAGTTTCTCTTTACAGTCATTTTAACAAATTTTTAGTAGCAATTTTTACAGATTTATTTGTAAGAGTCCACCAATTATTTAGCAACGATTATTTTGTAAGAATGCTAAGCCTTTTTCTAGATAAGATGATATGCTTGAAACGTCTCTAATATTCTGTCCAAAATACCCCGAGAAATATAATTTGTTATTAACAATTTTTTAATTCTATATTATTCGATTTTTATTTCAAGTCTTTCAAACATGGTGAAATTACAGGTAAATATAAAAAATAATGGATCACATTTTTATAAAATCACAAAAAAACAAAACGTTGTGGAACAGTTTTATATTGACTACACTGAGAGAATACTCTGCATGATATCAACGAATTTTTGCATTAGATCTATGAAATGTCACTGGAACTCGTCCATTGAAACTTTTCATTTAATTAATGCAGTTTTTCATAAAGTTTTATGAAACATTTTATTTGTTAATAAATTCTCTCTGTGCTGGGTATTCAAATTACTCGGGTTTGGTTTTGTTCGAGTAATTCGATTTTGACGTTTTTAACTTGCTCGATTAATCGCGTAAGTTTTTAAAATTACTTGAGTAACTCGAATACTTTCAATCATTTCATTTCATTAGTTTTTCCATAAAACTACATAATAACACCAAAAAAATATACAAAATCAGAAGTTCCGAAATGTATTTTTATCAAAATTAAAAAATCTACCGCACCGAATTTGTTGAAGTTTCGGAAGACAGATTTTTGTTCAGTTTTTTTTTTTTTTTTTAAATATATAATTTTTAATGTATGTATGTGATTAAGGCCCGATTACTGAATGTCCAGATAAAATTTAAAAAAACAGTTAAATTGCAAATTTATATGTTAAACAAAAACAAATGTGTCAGTTAGAGTCCCACACTTAAGGAAAAAAAGTTTCATCATATTAATAAAACTGTTCCATAAATCGTTTGTCATCAATTATTCATCATATTTGTGAAGTTTTCATAGATATGACGAAAAGTGTTATTAAAAATTATGATAAACGTTTCATAAATCTTTATGATTTCATAAACAGTGTGTTCATATTTTTGTTTGTTTTTTCTATCAATTCAAATTCAGAATTTCCATTTGAAATTTAGAAGTGATCAATAGAAATTGAGATTTTTCATTAGAAATTTAAAAATGTAATTTGTAATTTAGATTATCTATTTAAAATTGAGAAACTATCAGTAACATCAATTGAACGTCAGAAATGCTAATCAGTTAAAGTGTTCCAAATTTTGTTCTTTATCTCAATTAATGTTTTTAAATTCCAAATGAAAATTCGTAATTTAAAATTATTTCTGTTTGAGTTTTAATAAACATGAATATTCTGAATTACAGTTGCAAAAATATTGGGTTTTAAAAATATTGTATTAAATATAAATTTTCATTGGCTGTAGCCTGTATTGTGTCTGTACGCTACCAAAGAAAATTGTTCATGTCCTAAAAATTTATGAACTTGCATTATCATATTTATAAAGCTTCTTATAACATTTATGAAACATGCCATGAAAAGCTATGAAACTTCTTCATATCCATGAAACATTTCATAAATATGAAGAAGCTTGTAATTATTTTGAACTTCTATGAAACAGCTTCATCATATTTATGAAGTGTTACCTTGGACTAAAATCAATGAAGTTTTATGAAATGAAATTTTATGAAAAAAAGGTTATGAAATATTTCTTAATATTAATAAAATATCTTGGATATAATGAAACTATTGATTGAATCTACGGAAAAAAAAGTATATGAAATTGTTACATTAACATCATGAAGGATAGTTCTTTCAGTGTATGGTAAGGGTAACGCTATTTTACTTTATTCTATTTGAGTAAAGGTATTTTAGCGGTAACGATATTTCAGTTACTTCGGTAACGGTATCAATTCTTTTTTTTTTCTAAAAATTACTTCAAATATTATTTTATATTTGACCAAGCACTATCCACGTATTCAGCTTTGTAGAAGCTGAACTGGAACTTTTAGAGTTTCGAAGCAAAAAAGAGCCAAGAAATTCACTTAAAATTCTTTTTTTTCATGTTTTTTTTAAGCAATTTTAATTTTTTTTTAAATAAGTTGTGTTGGTATATAAATATATTCTCTGCATACGTTTTGCAGAATTAACACAAAATTTTAATTATTTATGTATATTGAAAAATACGCATTTAAAAAACACTAAAAACTGATTCTTTTTATTCCCAATTTGCATATAAAATGTAAGAGGATACTTAACAAGGCTTGCGCTGCTTGGATCTTCTTTGGTCAACTGCTACTGAAGTAAAACTTTATTTTTTTTTCTGTTATGTTTTAAGTTATTTTTGCGTTTTAAGTAAAATTAAGTTAAAACAAGTGGAAGCATTAAAGTCCGATGTGCCGAATTTGGTACAAAAAAGATTAAATTCGGCTGTGACGAATTTTTGGATACCCTCCATCTCGGTGTTTTCATTAAAAAGGGAAAGTGCAAACAATATAAATATCTATATTCTTTGTAAAAATAACAAAAATAATGTTGTTCTTATAAGTAAAACAAAATATGACTGATTGATTAATGTATTTGGGATGTTTCAAAAGAAAAAAATGTTGAATTAAAGTTTACTAAAATGAATCTGAAATTGTGCATGCTTATAATAGTGGGTCTTCAAAGGTGAAATGGTTATTCTGATTACCTAAAGAAGAACGTGTCGTGAAAAATAGATATATTTTTAAAGTACCATTATGATGTTGTAAAATTCGCCTGTTGTTTTGTATATAAGAATCGTCTCTTAGCCTATATAATAATGAAAGTAATAAGGATTATTTGAATATATTTTTGAATCGTTGCAAGAGATAAAATGAATACAAACGTATCAAAACAGTTTCGAATAATCAGAATTTTAGATAAATTTAAGTGAACAAACATGCGCTTGCGGAGACAAACATAATGAAATAATTATTAAATACCCGTTTACATTACAACACATGTATTTATACTATACATCACATAAGTAAAACGGAAAGTGTGATAAAATTAAGTTTGTCAAAAATTATAAAAGAAAATCTTTCGAGTGTTTAGGGTGTTTTCGAGACACAAAAAATTAAAGAATCTGGTATTTCAAATTATTGTTTTTCAGCTTATTTGCTTGTGCAATTCTCGTTAACGACTCCTAGAATAAGAACCCTAAGAAATTTTCCCAAAATTCGATTGGTTTTTACACATCAATACTTTAATTTAGATTATTTTTGTATGTATCAAATACAAATTAGGGCTTTTAAGGAAAACAAATGCATATAATCAAAAGATTTTAAGATGAAGTATGCACCTTATATGTTTTAAATAAAAAAGTTCTGAAAGTGAATGTCCTTTAAATTTAATGGGGTTTTTAATAAATGTAATTAGAGTGTAAGAGTTTCCTTGCAAATTTATTAAAGGTTGAGAATGAGAATAAGTAAAAATAGTTCACGAAAAAAAGTTATGAATTTACATTGTTGGATTCGGGGATTTTGTTGCTGGATATTTTTTTGATCTGATAACGATTAATGTGTCTGGCAACTCCGGTTAATGCAGTCAAATAAATAAAGAATTTTAACTCAACTATTTTGTTCTACCTTTTTTCTAATTGGTGATTTTTTGATTTGTTGGGGTTAACAAAAAGAGGTATATGGCAAGCCTGGTATCTGGAAAACAAAAGAATACTTTATAAATTAGCTTAACAATTTTTCGAGGGCTTCTCGCATTTGCACTCATAACCAGTGTTGCCAGGTTTGCAGAGCATAAAAACGACAAATTTTCTAGAAAAAATCGTCATCATATTTTGAAAAATCGTCAAAATAAAATATATTTGTTAGAAGAGGGATAAAGTTTTAATAAAAAATAAAATACAATAATGTTAACGTGTTATCGTTGTAATATAACACGATTTTTGACACTTCTCTTAGGTTTAAACTTCGAAAATCATTATATTTTACAACGATATTCATATTTATAAAATGTTGAAACAGTGTGCCCCAGTAGGCTAGTTGGTAGCGTGCTGGCTTATCAGTGCGGGGGTCGTGGGTTCGATTCCCACCAAAAGCACTGATCTGTTTTCGCTACAACGCGCCGAAGGCCATAGTAGCTAGTGCTCGGTTAGGGTAATAGTATATAACTTGTAATTATATGATTATTAATTAATAAAATAACAAAAATATAATGTTGAAAGATCAAATAAATACAACTTTAAATCAAACAAATTTTACCACTTGAACTGTTAATCACTTATATCTGCATAATTCTGTGAACAACAATTCAGTGGCACAACTTTTTAAATATTAAATTCTTTTACAAAATTTGGAAATTCTTTAACAATAAGTCTGTTCGATTACTTTTCCTGTAAAGTTCAGTAAAAACTACTCAGTAACAAAATTACAAATAGTAAGACAAATTTACAAAAAAGTAAACGAACAGAAAATTTGTAGGAATTATTAAATTAGATAAAATAGCTTGTTTTAAATATTAAAAAAAAATCAACTGGTCATTATGGAAAAGGAAAAAGTTAATTGAAATTATCGACCAAAAATAATTTAAATGTTTTTTAACTTCTTTCATAGTTAATTATTTAATAATTTTCACTTTCAATCCATAAACAATTAAAATTTAATTTAATTTTTGTTTTTGTTTACTAAAAATACAAGCATATTTTTTTAGTCATATGTTTTTTTTATCTTGCAAATTCTTTCTGGCAAAAATGTATCCAGGAAAAACTTGTAAGTTCTTTGGCATCAAACTGTCACTTTACTCTCTCTTTTTACCAGTTTTTACTGCGTATTTGTCTAAACGAACACCTTCCAGTAAAAACTTGTACAAATTTTTGTGTTATCGAACAAACTTAATGTTATATTTTTTAATTATTAAATTTTGGCACTTTATTTATATTATTAGGCCTGTTTTTTAAGCACCGGACTTATTTTTGGATTTATTTTGTTTCATTTAAAGTTGTATATATATCATCTTTCAACATGAAATATAGTCGGGCTAGAGATCTGTTTGTTTCGCAAAAAAAGTCCATGTTTTAACATGAAAATTTTTTTATTTTTATTTAAATCTAACTCCAATTAAATTTTATAAAAATTTAAAAAAATGTTCTAAACATATAAACACAGAAACTAAATTAAGCTAAACCCGTAATGAATTTATAAAAAAATAAATGCGGTTTGGATTAAGTTTTATTCAATTCTAGGATTTGCATTTTTGCAAAATTATATTTCACATCATATTAGCATATAAAAGCTAGCTATCGATCAAAAAACAATGTTTTTGGTTTCAATTTTTAACGAAATAATATAAATTTAATAATCGAGCCGGCGATTTTATGAGAATGATAAATAAGTAGATCTTGCTGACATATTAAATTGTTGTCAAAAAATCGTCATTTTGGAAGCAAAAGTCGTCAAATAGTCATTTAGTTATTTTGGGTATTAAATATCATCAAAATGACGACAAATCGTCAAACCTGGCAACTCTGCATGCGATTGCTACTAACAGCCATACCTAAACAAGAGCGGCAAGCGTTTTCTAGCTGTCAAAAATTCTCATGCCCATACAATTTGTATGTATCATCCCGAAATAACGCGGCGGCAACGCGGCGGCAGCTCTTTGCAATTGGAAAATCCGATTTTGACAGAGCGTTTCATAGTGAAGTTAGTTGCAAAAGACAACAAATGTAAACCAGGGATGGCAAAGTTGATACTATAGTACTTTTTTTGATACTATTGGATGTTCCAAAGTACGCCCGCGACTTATTTGATACTATTGGACGTTTTAAAGTTTTTAATTCATTTTATTTTTTTAATTTTTATTAATATATAAATTTTATTAATATATTGCCCGCAACTTCATAAATAAAGATGTGTTAGATAATTGCACACCGTTACGATTAAATATCCACGATAACCATATTCCGCTAAACGACGGAAGTGGATTTGTATATAAATACAAATCAGATTGAATCCGGCACTGTAAATTATATAAAAGAAAATTCCAAAAAATGTTATATTAAATTTTGTGAGGATTTGAAGACCAGAGTAAATTTTGATAATGAAATTTTAATTTGGTTCAGTAAGCTTTCACCTGAAAACGTTGTTTGCGGTAGAACCAATAGTATCGTGAAATTTTGGATAAAAAATTTTCCAAACGAAGAAAATAATTTTGACGCCATTAATATCCAATACAGAGCGTTGGCAGATTGGCAAGAACTAAAACTTTCTAGAAAGGAAAATATTTGTAGTTTCAGGTCGAAAGTATCTAAAATTAAAAATGAGTTAAACAAATATTTGTTTCTCGATATTTATGGGAAGAATAATTAGGTATGGTATGCAGAAGAATGTGGTATGGTATTTTATCCATACCACATTCTTCTGCAAACGTTGAGAGAATTTTTCCATACCAAAATCTGATTAAAACCAAAGGCAGAAACAGACTTCATGTTCCAACAGTATCAAATCTAATACAAACAAAAGATTTATTAAATGCAACAAAGTCTTGTTGTTACAATTTTAAAATCTCTAACAAGTTATTATCAACCAATTTATAAAATTCTTTTTTAGCTGTATTGATTAATTTAATTTGGATCTCATTTGGAGTTCTTTGTTCCTGTACATTAATTTAAAAAATATACTTTTTTAAAGTAAAACTTTATTTTTTTTATAAATTCATATAAACATAAATTTATGTTCAATAACATTTAATGTTATTTTAAAGCATTTTGTATGAATTTTAAGAAAAATAAAAAATAATTTTAGTACTCTGAGAGTCGAAAAAGTACTATTTGAAAATTTTATTGGTACCGAAACGAAATTCTCATTTCTCATCCCTGATATAAACAAAAAAATAAGACAGAAAAAAGTATATTTTTTATTTATGTATATATCAGGGGTGTCATGGAAATCGAAAACGTAAAACGAAAGAATTTGGCAGTTATTTTTATTAAACTTTTAATCTAATTTTTACAATTTTTGTTAAAAAATTCTGTTTAATAGAGTATTATTTGTATAATAATTGTCATAAAATTTTTTTATTACAGAAATCTTTTTGAAAAACGACTCTTAAAATTCTTTCGTTTTACGATTTCGATTTCCATGACACCCCTGTATATTATATTATTATTTATATTATTATTTATATATATTTGTTATTATACAAAACATAAATCAGAAACACCAATATTGTAATGTACTTTATTGTCAAAATAATCAGGGTTGTTATATATTTTATTTTGATAACCCAGTTTTTATCGATTTGACGTAGCGTTGCCGCTCTTGTTTAGGGATGACATTTCAGCGTTAACGCTAGGCGGTAAAAAACGTTCCGCTTGCCGCTCTTGTTTAGGTATGGCTGTAATGCATACGTACATACATACTGTATTACAAAACAAAACAACAACAATAATTTGTGGGTTTTTTTTTGTTTTTAAGTGTTGATCATGACCAATGATGGTAACCGATTCTATGTGGTTATTGGTCGTAGTAACGCTATTTTCTTTTATTTCGGTAACGGTATTTTAGGGGAAACTATACTTCAGTTATGTCGGTAACGGGATTTTAGCGTTAACGGTATTTTAGCGTTAACGGTATTTTATTTATTTCGCTAACGGTATTTTAGCGGTAACGATATTTTAGATATTTCGGTAACTTTATTTTAGGGAAAAAGATTTTTCAATTATTTTGGTAACGGCATTTTAAGGATAACGTTATTTTAGTTATTCAGGTAATGTTAATGCACACCACAATTTTTAACCGCATTATGCCCGAGTTTAAATGACTGTCTAGTTTATGATCATACTTTGGGAAAATATATCTATTTACAGAAGTTTTTTTGTTCAGATCTTGTTAGATTATTTCGGTAACGGTATTTTAAGGTAACGGTATTTTACGGATAACGGTATTTCAAGAATATCGGTAACGGTATTTAAGCGATAACGATAGTCAGTTGAAAGGTGTTAGAATCGGTCACGGTATTTCAGCGATATTGACAGCCATCCCTGCTTGCGTATATTCTTGTGTATAAGCCCTGCAGGAAATGTCAATAGTGAAAAAGTATTGATTCACTATTGACTGTGTCACCAGTACTACTAACCAAATATTCCCCAGGCAATGTAATTTGCTATAGACATTTAACATGTACGTGTCATTGAAAATCACTAGTGACATTAGAACTATTGACTAGGTAGTGAATAGGTAGTTCTTATGGGACCATATGTAGACATTGGAACCAAAGATTCACTAGTGACTAGGTAGTTCTTATGGCACCATAAGTAGACATTAGAAACATAGATTCACTAGTGACTAGGTAGTTCTTATGGGAACATATGCAGACATTGGACCAAAGATTCACTAGTGACTCGTTAGTTCTTATGGGACCACATGTAGACATAATAACCATAGATTCACTAGTGACTAATTAGTTCTAATGGGACCATATGTAGACATTGGAATCAAAAATTTACTAGTGAGTTAATAAAGTAAAAAGTGTAGACGCTTAGTTGACAATGTCAACAAAATAGTAGACAAAAGTGGAGACTTGGAGACACTTGACCCCAAGTTTCCTGCAGGGAGCATTGAATGTACGTATGTATGTATGTATGTATGATGAAATAAATAGTATAATTTAAAATTTGCTTCAACATTTTTAGAGGTCTTCCCACATTTTCACTCATAACTTTTGAACGCGTTAACCGATTTTGATCATTTTCACTAGAAAACTGCTCATGATATCAACAAACAATTTGCCTGAAAATTAGCAGTACCTCTTCTGTATTGTCGGAGTATTTTGTGTTTCCACAGACAGATGGACGGACAGACGGACATGGCTATATCGACTTCTCTATTCATGCTGATCAAGAATATATATAGTTTATGGGGTCCCAGAATTTTTTTAAAAGAATTACAAACATTTGACAAAGTGAATATACCCTCCTGCACTATGGGATGGAGGGTCTAAAAAATGTTTAATTAAAGTTTACTAAAATGAATCTGAAATTGTGCATGCTTATAATAGTGGGTCTTCAAAGGTGAAATATTTATTCTGATTACCTAAAGAAGAACGTGTCGTGAAAAATAGATATATTCTTAAAGTACCATTATGATGTTGTAAAATTCGCCTGTTGTTTTGTATATAAGAATTGTCTCTTTGCCTATATAATAATGAAAGTAATAAGGATTATTTGAATATATTTTTGAATCGTTGCAAGAGATAAAATGAATACAAACGTATCAAAACAGTTTCGAATAATCAGAATTTTAGATAAATTTAAGTGAACAAACATGCGCTTGTGGAGACAAACATAATGAAATAATTATTAAATACCCGTTTACATTACAACACATGTGTTTATACTATACATCACATAAGTAAAACGGAAAGTGTGATAAAATTAAGTTTGTCAAAAATTATAAAAGAAAATCTTTCGAGTGTTTAGGGTGTTTTCGAGACACAAAAAATTAAAGAATCTGGTATTTCAAATTATTGTTTTTCAGCTCAGTTGCTTGTGCAATTCTCGTTTACGACTCCAAGAATAAGAACCCTAAGAAATTTTCCCAAAATTCGATTGGTTTTTACACATCAATACTTTAATTTAGATTATTTTTGTATGTATCAAATAATAATTAGGACTTTTAAGGAAAACAAATGCATATAATCAAAAGATTTTAAGATGAAGTATGCACCTTATATGTTTTAAATAAAAAAGTTCTAAAAATGAATGTCCTTTAAATTTAATGGGGTTTTTAATAAATGTAATTAGAGTGTAAGAGTTTCCTTGCAAATTTATTAAAAGTTGAGAATGAGAATAAGTAAAAGTAGTGCACGAAAAAAAGTTATGAATTTATATTGTTGAATTCGGGGATTTTGTTACTTTATATTTTTTTGATCTGATAACGATTAAAGTGCTGGCAACTCTGGTTAATGCAGTCAAATAAATAAAGAATTCTAACTCAACTATTTTGTTCAACGTATTTTCTAATTGGTGAGTTTTTGATTTGTTGGGGTTACCGAAACAAAATTTTCTGAACTGTGGATGGTATATATCTTCAAGGGTATTTTTCATTATAAAGTATAGCTGTTTTATTGGCGTACTCTCCAAATTAGTTTGCATTTATCTTTCTGCTGCATGCAAGAACTTGTAATATGTTTCTCCTTGCAGTATTTCCATCATTTGAGATTCCTTCTCCTTGTTTTGGTTGGTTGATTATGAGGCCTAGTTGTAGATATGTATATATTTTTCTTGAATTTGTTTTTTTTTTTGCTTTCTTTTTTATTCATTTTCTTTGTTTTTTCTCACTGTTTCGCCTAACGGACCAAATTCCGAATCATAACCCAATTTAAGAATATGCTCCATAAAACGTATTCTAGCATGAAGAGGGGACATTCCAAATTCGTAGGCTTCCTTAAAACTATCGTCTTTTGGTGGGGGTTGGCTTAATTGACATGATGTCTTTTAGCATATAATGCAGCTTGACGATGCCTTTGTTTCGGTTAAAGCTTGTGCAACTTTTCCATCAATCATTGTGAGACGCATTTTAAAATTTTCTTCCATGTCTTGGTCATCAAATTTAAATATTACTGGTTGAAGTTGTTTAATTTGATCTTTTATTTTTTTAACTTCTTCAGTTATGACATCTTTGGTTTCGTTTTTGAATGCAAATTGTATTGGTCTGTAATACTTTGTTGAAGAAGGAATTTAATTTTTTGTTGCTCACTAGTTGACGGCCCTAAGCCGCTATACATTTTTGTTAAGCGCAATGGAACGAAAGATACCATAAACAAATTAGCATCTGATGAATTTTCGGCATTAAAGTGCTTGTATTGTTTCTGACCAGAGGATCCACCACATCCCCAATTAGGAATTAAAGTAATGCTCCGATTTCCATTTTTTTTTTTAATTATCAGTATCAAGCGTATTTAGCAATCGTTCTGCAGTATGTTCAAGGAGATCTTGCAATTTTATTTCTGCTGAACTTATAGTAACACTAATAGCAGATTGTGAAGGTAAGCATTATTTTTTTACACAAACTAAATCTCGATACTGTGGAAAAATCTCACAATTCTTTTTATTGGTTTTGATTGATTTTTGGTCAACTTCAAATCCAAAAATAGGGCGAACGCTTCTTCTGGAGTAAATTTCTTATCTTCAATTGTTGTAGGAATGCTTTTCAAAATCCTTTTTGTGCGCCTTGGGCCCGCTTCTACCATTTTCTCTGAGAAATTTCTTCATTGATATTCTCCAGCTTGCGCCTTCAATATCTTTCACTACATCCTTCAATTGGTTTTGCTGGTCGACCTTTTTTTCCACTTTCGTTGGCAGTTGTAGATGAACTCTCAAAAATAAGTTCCTTTAATAACCAGTCTTGGTGACGTTTGTACATCTTTGCCTTGTTATGAGAGCATTCAATGTACCGTTTTTTCGAATTTAATGCAAAAGTTGTAATTTTTTTTTTTGTGTATTTCAATTTCATGCAAATTACAATTCGTAAAGAAATCGTTCCTCAGTATGTTGAAAATAAGTATCAGCGAGATCTCTATAACAGTACTTAGCCATTGTTCAAACTGTAATGAATAATAATTGCGGAAACATTATTATAAATACTCTTTCTTGCAATTATGTAAAATACAATTTTTTATCTCTTATTACCTGTTTTTGAGGCATAAAAAACCCAGACCCTAACCCCTTTTAAAAGGTGAAGCATACCTGCTCATATCTTAAAAGGGTGTATCGCAATAATTTTTTTCCATTTACAAGTTATTAATTATAGTATAAAAAAGAATTAAACTCACGCAAAAATATACACCGGTACGACCAACTTTTGTATTCATAACACACAGACGAACGGACGGAAATCGTTAAATCGACCTTGGGTCAGAAAAATTTTTCTGGTGCACACGGACGGAAACTGGCGGGTATACAATGGAGTATAGGAGTGTAGGGGAGGGTTCCGACTGCAGAAGAGTGCAAGAATTTTTTTGATGGCTCTATTAAGTAGGAGATTTTTGGGAAATTTCGACTTTCTTTAAACAAAAAATTTTAAACTTCTTAACGACTCAGTCGTTTAGAAGGCTTTATATTTCTAACAATAATAGCTTAGAAGTTACAAAATTTATTTTACAATGAAAATTATTCAAGTTCGAGGCCATACTCTATATTTCTTTATTAGGATATTGTCCTAACAAATAATCTATAGAGTTTAGAGGTAAATAGTTTAGAGGAAAAAAAACAAAAAAACGTGAGTTGAATATCCACCAGAGGTGGACATTGCACATAACAAACAAGTTTTCAATTTATTTTTTGATCAATGGTTATAATCTTTAACTTCAAGCTCATATATTAGTTCTCATGTAGTGAGTAAACTAGTTTATATGAATGTTCGATGTTTGGCATGGGATTGTTACCGCTTCAAAACGTGTTCTGATGATGGGAACCTAGAAAATTCCCGAAATAGATCTATCAACACATTCCTGAAAGGGTCAAATAATAAATTTGAAAACAAAAAACCCTATAGATTACACAAGGCAACAATTTTGAAAAAATTTTAGGGGCTTTGAAAACCACTATACAATTTTGATGTATTGTGGTCCCAGTAGTACAAATATGGTTCAATTTTGAAATTCTATGGAGAGGTTTTTTTTTAAAAAACTTTTAATTAAAATTATAAATTTTTTTAGACGTGTCTCCACATAATTAATGATAACTGAAAAAAAATTAGTCCGATATTATTCAAATAAATTTAGAAAAACTGAAATTTACATAGCCTTTAATCCGTTAATATATTGCGTTTCAATCGGCTCAGTAGTTTTGGAGTTATAATAAAAAATTGAGGGAAAAATATTTTTTTTACGTGAAAATAGCAAATTTTTTTGGTTAAAAAAAATCATAAAAAATCGAAAACGGCAAAAATCGTTCAGATTTATTGCTTTATCACAAAGCCACATGTAATAGGAACAAAATGAGATATCGATCATAAAAATCGATTGATTTTTTTCGAATTTATTCACAATTAAGTGAATTCGCTCATTTTCACCAAATTTTAGTTTTTTGTCTGATATACATAAAATTGAGTAGTTAATGTTCTTCTTTCGATTGATTGAATTTTAAAAACATTTTCCCCATGCTGTGTACAAATTTTCACATCAAAAATGCATTACATAGTAACATTCGTGTATTTTTTGGCAAAACCCTACCTAGAATATACTGATTCTATTCTTCGGAAAGACATTTGTGTTGGATGAGCTTAAATGTAAATAAATAAATAAATTAAATAGTAGAAAATTTATATTTTATTATTCACATTTATTATAATAAATAAAACAAGAAAATAAATAAATATGTATTATAAACTACAAACTCTGAAATTTTCTTTTAGTCGATTTTCTACTATTGTTGAATAACGAAGTGTTACTCTGAATACTCCAGCAAAAATCAGCCATCATGTGTGCATCCCAGCGACCCTGGTATCGTTCCTCCATTGTCCGGATATCTTGGTGGAATCGTTCGCCCTGTTCTTCACTCAAGTCTCCTAGATTTTCAGGAAAACGATCTAAGTGACTGTGCAGGTAGTGTAATTTGATGCTCATGTTGCATCCAAGATTCTGGAAGTGAGTTAACATCTCTTCAACGTGCGCAACGTAATCATCACCCTTGTTATTTCCTAAGAAATTTTGAATAACCCATACAAACGAATCCCATGCATTCTTCTCAATTTCTGACATTGAACTGCCAAATTCAGTATCGTTCACCAATTTGCGAATTTGTGGGCCATCAAATATGCTTTTTGTACTTAAACAAAAATAACACTCGGATGCGTGGTTCGCTGTTTCTCTCCATAGCATAGGCTTCAAAATTTCCAAGTGTCGTCTGTAAAATGAAAAAAAAATTGAAATCAGGAATATGAAGAATTCAAATTTTAATTAAGAAATATTGTAATTATAAAATATTCCAAATCTATTAATTTATACTTACTTTACGTTAGAAGACTTCATAGATAAATTCAATCGACATGGAATGCATATAGTACTCGGTGTCCAATGCTGGTTCAAATTGTGCGGATAGATATTATAGCAATCTTGCAATGAAGTTAAGAACCACTTCCGTTTTTTCCCGGTGATATATTGGCCGCACACATAACAAAATAAATCTGGATCGTTTTTACATAAAAATGTTCTGGCTTTCTGGCTCATTTTTATTAATATTTGAAAATTGTTTTTAACTTCTAACCTGTATGACTCTAATTTTTGTGTAGGTATTAAATGATGTTTGCGTTATCGCAAACACTTCTTGAATGAAATAAAAAGGGTCAAGGAGATCTTATAAATACTGATACTATAATTTGGGATAACCCTTTGTGTGGATACAGTTTGTGTGTGCTGCAAATTTTTTATTATTCCCAAGAATCCTAAAAAACATTAAGGACTTTTATGAAAAAAAAAAAATTATCCGTTACAGGTAGCTAACGGAAAATAAGAGCACTTCAGCGTACACGCACATTTATGAGCGTTTTATTACTATCCTACCGCAATCGTAAAAATTAAACAATCTTTTGTTTATTACTTATTTTTTTTAATTATTAGAATCATAAAAATGTCATAGAGGTTTTTCCCAAAGGGGTTTTGCCAAAATGCGTGTCGTAAAATGCACCTGAGTTTTTATGTTCTGCATTTTCATTATGTAGGTACAATTTTCTACAGTGCTTGTAAATATGCGATACCTTCAATTAATTGTAAATAAAAATGTAAAGCATGCATCGATTTTTATGATCCATATCTAGTTTAATTCGCATGATATGTAGCTTTACTACAAAAAAATAAAAAGTAATATTTTTTGCAGTTTTCGATTTTTTCCAGATTTTTGTTTTTCAAATTTTTTTTTTGCTAACAATTTCTTTCATAACTTTGAAACTATTGATCGCATTAAAAAAATTTGTACAGTTCTTTAAAGATATTGTAAACCTTAATTTTTGTAAATTTAATTTGACAAAATCGGACTAGTTGTTTTTGAGTTATGACAACATAAGTGGAGAAATGGCTCAAAATATTGTCAATTTTAAAAAAAAAATTTTTTAAAAAAAAATTATCCATAGAATTGAAAAATTTTACCATTTTTGTACTTAGGCAGCCATGATGCATCAAATCTATATAGTGGTTAGTCAAGCCTTTTTTTGCTGTTGACCTGTGTTATTTGTTAGGACAATATCCTAATAATGAAATATAGAGTATGGCCTCGAACTTGAATATTTTTCATTTTCATTGCACTATTAAAGGTCGAAAAAAACATAATTTTTATTTTTAATAAAAATTATATCAAACTTAGAATTTATTTTACTTTAAAATCTTTTAAAACAAAAAAGTTACAATCATTTAATTTTAGCAAAATACTGATAAAGTCCATTTTCGAAGAGCCTGTTCGCTGTGATATAGTTGCAATAGAGTCGCAATTTTTTGGCTCCCGAGGTTCGCTGGTATTTAAAATTGGCAACCATAAAAAAAAAATGATTTTTGGCCGCCTTCTCAAAATATGGCCACAGTGCGTCGTAAGAAATTTTGGGTGATATTTCTTCAAATGCTTATTGGGTTATTTTTATCAAAAACAATTTATACCAAACTACAAACTGGGAAAAAGCTTCATAATATTTATGAAAAACTTCATAAATATGAAGAAAAACTTGATTGATTTTCGTCCAATGTAACACTTTATAAATATGATGAAATTCTGTCATAAAAGAGCGAATTGATGACAGGCTTCTTGATATTTCAGAAATGTTTCATATATATGAAGAAGTTTTATAGTTTCATAAATTTTTATGAAATGAAAAATTTTCTTTGCAAGCGTAGAAATACTATAAAGCGATATAAAGATACGATACAGGCAATGGAGACAATACATTATTTGAATACATTATTTTTAGCACCCAATATTCTTGCACTGTAATTCAGAATATATAAATTAAAACTCAGAATTTCAAATTGAAGTTTTGAAAATATCAATTAATATTAATTTTATAATTTTAGCAAACAAATTTGAATTTACCCACGTGAGCGTGAGTTACTGTGTGTAGAAAAAATGCTCGTGAGTTATTGTGCGTAAGTGAAATATTTCTCTCTTGAACGTGAGTAAGTGGGAGTTGAAATTCACTCACGAACTCATTTCTACTTTTAATTAGAGATTTTTCGAGTTTAGTACTAATTTTTTCGCGAAAAATCTCGTAATTATGAGATTCTTCGCATTTAGTTTTTGTTTTTCACTCAAGATAACAAATGTCAAATATAATTAGTACGCGAAACACGAAAAATCACAAAATTCAAAGTTTAAAGTAAACCCGATTGCAAAAAGCTTATAATATTATTAGTTTTATACAATGGGTTCAAAGCTTTAAAAGGGTATAACTCTGGAACTTTGGATATAACTATGGACAACATTTTTTTTTTTATTAATTAATTATCATATAATTACAAATTATATACTATTGCCCTTACCGAGCACTAGCTACTATGACCTTCGACGCGTTGTAGCGAAAACAGACCAGTGCCTCTGGTGGGAGTCGAACCCACGACCCCCGCACTGTTAAGCCAGCACGCTATCAACCAGCCTACCGGGGAGCACACGGACAAAATTATTTAAAATTTATCAATCTTTTAAACTGTGTCATTAGCTTCTACATACAGCGTTTTTCTGATCTCATCGTTAATAAAAAAAATAGAGAATTGATATTTTAAGGATAACGCTATTATTAAATTATTTCGGTATCCGTATTTAAAGAATAATGCTATTTCAATTATTTCGGTTATGTTATTTTAGCGATAACGCTATTCTAGTTATTTCGCTATCGGTATTTTAACGATATTGGTAGTTCACTTATATCGGTAACGGTATTTTACGGATAATGGTATTTCAATTAATCCGGTAACGGTATTATGGGGATATCGATAAGGGTAATAAAGGTTAAGTAAAAAGGCCCCCATTCAAATTAACTGAAACTACCCTGCAGGAAATGTCAATAGTGAAAAAGTATTGATTCACTATTGACTGTGTCACCAGTACTACTAACAAAATATTCCCCAGGCAATGTAATTTGCTATAGACATTTAACATGTACGTGTCATTGAAAATCCCTAGTGACATTAGAACTATTGACTAGGTAGTGAATAGGTAGTTCTTATGGGACCATATGTAGACATTGGAACCAAAGATTCACTAGTGACTAGGTAGTTCTTATGGCACCATATGTAGACATTAGAAACATAGACTCACTAGTGACTAGGTAGTTCTTATGGGACCATATGCAGACATTGGACCAAAGATTCACTAGTGACTCGTTAGTTCTTATGGGACCACATGTAGACATAAGAACCATAGATTCACTAGTGACTAATTAGTTCTAATGGGACCATATGTAGACATTGGAACCAAAAATTTACTAGTGAGTTAATAAAGTAAAAAGTGTAGACGCTTAGTTGACAATGTCAACAAAATAGTAGACAAAAGTGGAGACTTGGAGACACTTGACCCCAAGCTTCCTGCAGGGTAAATAGTTATTGCAAATCGAATACCATTTTAACCCATAACGCCCTGGTGGAGAAAATTCAGTGAAAATATGTTTGCATGAAAGGCAAAGGCGTCAAATAGGATAAAGTGAATTCAATTTTAAGAAAAGTTGTAAGATATACTTGTAAAATGCCAACGAGCACGAAGTGAAAAACAACTTCCCTAATCGAAAAATTTCGAAATTCGGTACATATTGTAAATCTTGATTTAGTAGGTTTAATTAATGAGCAAACAAACAATTAAAGAAATTTCGAAATTCGGTATTGTAGAACTTGACTAATAGTGCCAGAGAATATCGTTAAAATAAAGGTGTCCTCATATGAGGCCAGTAGGATTTAATGAGCTAAATATTCCATAATATGTTTGTTATAATGAACTTACTTTAGAAAGTACTAAAGTCGACTACATAATCAGTGGACTTGGTAAACCACTTCATTTTTATGTTACAGATATAGAGACAACTATTGGAGTAAATGAAAACGAAGGCGAACTGCAACTTAAATTAAAATGGATGGATAATTTGCCAAATGGTAAATAAAAACTCTTGAAATATTTAAAAATCAAATTTAAACATTAATATTTACAGAAACTTCATATAATGTAATTATGACCGCCGTAAATAGTACTCAGTGCTATGAAATGCCCTGCAGTCTTTATGGAATTAAGAAGGTAAGAAATAATCCTAATTAGCTTAAGCTTAATTAAAAAACAATATTCCTAGCCATAATTTTAGAGCTCTTAATAATCAGATTTTTAAAAGAATAATAATTTTTTTTTAAATCTAATTTTTTGGCAAAGGTATGATATTTTTGAATAAGTTCAGTCAGTATTCTTTTCGTATTTTTGTGAATACACTCACAAGAACTTTTCCATAAAAGTTCAACAGTTATTTAAAAATTTAATTTAATGTAATTCTTTGGTAATATAACTGTATATTTATACAGTTAAATTACCAAAGAATTACATTTTTTAACTTTCTGTCTGTTATTCAGTTAACAAAATAAACAACAACAAAAACTGACTTTCGGTAATAGTTAAAATATTCAGTTAAAATTTTCTATTTAAAACAAAAAGTTGTTATATTATATTGAGTATTAAAATAAACAAAAACAATCTGTTGTTTTTATCGATTTTGTCAATTAATTTTTCATTACAACAGTTGAAAATAATCTAAAAAATACAATTGTTTTAAACGAAAAGTAAGTAGTCCTTTATTTTAACTGGCTTTCTGTAGAATTTAGGGAAAAAAAATTGTTTTCATTTGTGTTATATTGTTGCAAAATTGCGGTCAAAATTTGTACGCGTCGATTTAATAGAAACTAATACTTGAAAGATGACCAACCAGTGGTCATGACCCCAGTTGTCATTATCCCAATTTTTATTTGGGGGATTATAAGCGAAATTTTTTGAATAATCCCTAACTGAAAGTAGTATTATGACTCTTTACAAAACAAGTTTTAGTTTAGGATTATGACTAAGCAATTTTCCGCCATATTTCTCAAATCGAAAATGGTATATCAGTGTCATCTATATTTAAATGCAGCGAAAAAGTGACATTCGGCTTTGTTATAATTGTTACTTTTAAAGAACTGTAGAAATTGGTAAGTTTCATAGTTTTCTTTTACAGTTTAAGGGCTTTAAAACTGACACGATATTTTTCACTGTAATATTGCGCTTTACAATTTGAAATTCACAATCTGGGGTCGAATTACGGCATTCGTGATCGTAATTATTCTATCGAAATTAGTTTTCTATTTCTAAAAATAAAACACTTAAACTAAATTTGTTTGATCAGTTATGTTGTAGTTCGTTACTGGATTAGAAATAAATGAAAAACTTGGTGTTTTTATCAACAGTTTTTTCGTAGGTACTCATTAGAAAACTTGTTTCCGAACGATTTTACTCGATTACGAATGATGGAATTCTGTCCCACAGTAGAGCACAGTAGAGTGGCATTTTTTGTATGAAGAAAAACTATTATGAAAAATTTTAATTTATTGTTCAGATTATTGTAGTACTAGGTCTAAAAGTTAGCGAATTTGAGAAAAATCGGATAGCATTAACCAGCATTAACCCTTAAATTTTTAAAATCGGACTAACAAAGAATTCTAAGATAATTTTTGTGAAAATAAAATCACAATATCTCGAAAACCATATTGTCATTTTATTTTCACAAAAATTATCTTAGAATTCTTTATTTTTGCACTGAAATACTACACAGGACATGCTTTCATTTGATCATAATTATGTCTGAAATTAGAAATGATGTATCATAAAAAGTATATTTTAAAATTAATTTTAATTTTTTTTCATATATCAGAGGCTTTGTCAGCAGTTCGTACCACAAAAGTATTGTATCTAGTGTTACAACAATCAAAACAGTAATTAATGAAAATTAAAAGTTAAAGAATGTGCATTGACAATGCATAACAATTTTACTATGTCACTTTTATGGTTTCCCGAGATATTTGTAGATAAATTATTGGCATAATTATACTTAAATGAAAGGTAAAAAAAATTAAAATTTTCAAAAACCGAAAACTTTGTTTGCGGGGCGCCACGGGTAAATGCTATTCGGTTTTATTTAAATTCGCACCAACTAACTTTTAGACCTAGTACTGCAATATTCGGAATAATAATTGATAAAAATCGAAATTTGAAAAAACGCCGCTCTAGAGTACAGGTGTCTTCAAGGTTCGGTTAGTACGACTGAAATGTGGACAAGAACGGATTGGACATTCATTGTTCTCAAACCCATTTTCAATGAAATCATAGCTGTCCCCCTTTTCGAAACATCTCTACGATGGGCAAAACTACGTCGAATCAACTAAAAAAAACGTTATATATTTAATTAACTTTCGCACTCCCAAAGCTTAAATTGGAAATAACTTCTTAGATATTAAATATTGAATGAGTGAAATTTCATCGGTATTGAACAATGGAATAGTAGGTCCTCATTAATGGGTTAACAAAACATTCCAGTGAAGCATAAGCAGAAATGCGCATCTGTATTAGAGAAATCCATAATTTCTTTTTCAAACTAAATGCGTACATGACAGTTTTATTAGTTTTTTGTTTTTATATACATCGAGATTATTTTAATGTCATTTTTAACTTATAACGAGCTTTCCAACCTCCGTTTATTTACAAAAATAAAGCAAATCAAACATATTAGCTAGGTTGATACTAGTATTTCGATCTGGCTAAAGATCTCAGAGCTTATATAGGTCAATCTACTTCGTGCTACAATTTTAGATAAATTTGTCAAAATTTTATTGGATTTTTAATAACTAATTAATAAAAGCAACATTTTTAAAAAATAATTATGCTTTCTGTACTATATAAATGCAATTCTTATTCTAATTAGTGATAAAAAAAAAACAATATTCTGAAACAAGTCACCTTGGTGGGTTTCGAAAAACGACGTAGAAAAATTGAACAACTAAAAAAATATTTGAAAGAATATTCGAATTTTGAATAATTTAACAGTTTCTGAAAAAAATTAACAAAAAAGTTAATTTGGAATTCGATAATTGATTTTAAAGCGAACAAATTCAAAATTCGTTTAACAATATTTAGATCAACTTATATAGAAAATCGATAAAAAAAAAACTTAGTTACTGAGTCGAAAGCATTTTTTTTTTTACCAAAAATCTTAAACTTATCAATGATCGAAAATCTACAAATACCCAGCCATGTGGATTCCAGGAGTGCGACAATATCTGTACAAATATATTGATATACGACAATATCTGTACAAAACTTCGTGGATTCTAAGATGGTTTGTTCAAATTGCTCCATTTATTTTTATTCCGAGAAATCTTTTAAAATTAAATTAGCTACGATTTCATATTATCAGTATTTAAGTGGTTTTGCTTGCCAACACTAGATTAAAATAATGAATTAGATACCTTTCCAGCCAAACTTTATATTAGCCGGTAATCAGTTTGGAAATAAGAAATTAAGGTCGGTAACTGATTACTTTTATATTACAAATCTCATTATTTTAGCATGTCCATCGAGGTAACTAGTTACTTCAATAACATGTTACTCCTCACTTACAGGAGCTATCAAGAACTTTTTACTTAAGTCTTTAATATTCAGATTATACCATAAAAATTTTAAACATGTGAATTTGATGCTGCTCCTTAAAAAAAAAAATTGTCGAATTTTGAAGGGTACAAGCCTGGGTTAGATTAAGATTCATAAACAAAAATTCTCTAATTTTTTAAAAATTTTCGAAAAAATGTATTGGTTTGAAAATATTCCCGGTTTTCAAAAAGAACATATTTTCATAAAAACTATTTTTTTAAAAAACTTCCAAAAAATATTAACACAATTTTTTTGGAATTATATTTAACCCCTTCACTGCACTAGGCCAAAACAAAAATGGCTAAGACTTTTCATTATTTTCACAGTTTCAATTGTGAATATGTCATTTTAAAAAATTTCAAGATTGCAAATATTAAAATTATATTAAATATCTGGCGCATCGTTAACACAGGTTAGCCGCAGGTCAAAATTGTACCACAAAATAAAATTGATGGTTACAACTGAATTTTGTTTAAATTAACTAACTGAAAGCAAGTTTAGTTCTTAATTAAGTAAAATTTTCAAAGTATTAATCATTACCCGGTTAAAAATCATCACATGTGTTCGTATGTATATGTATTTACATATGAACATTAACAAAAATTGAGGTAATATGTATAATCATGAGCATGTATGAAGGTATATGATGGCATATTTCTATTCATACATGCCTACATATGTTTTACTGTTTTTTATATATTTTTGTAATGAAAAACATCGATTTTTATTTATGTGAATCTTTTAAAATTTTCTAATTATTTGAGTTAAGGTTTGTTTTTTATATAAAAGTTTTTTTATTTTCAATATTTCGCTACTCCTTTGTGTAGCATCTTCAGGAAAATAAATAAATTAATAAACTTTCAAAAAATTTTAAAGTTTGAAAAAATTTTTGAAAGTTTGAAAACATATTTAAAATATTTGACAAATATTTCTAAAACAAAAAATATAAATAATTAACACTTAAAAAATCTATTGGTGTAATATTTGTTATACATTAATGTAGTATGTGTTATTTCTTTTGTAATAAATATTTATAATTCTGAGCTAAATTTTCAATATCTATCTTAAAATTAATTCTATTTGTTAGTGGTGTATTAATTATCTGTAACATTTCTAATAAATAACGACGTTTGTAATTATGTTCTGTATTTAAAATTGAAACATTTTCAAAGTCTGGATAGTGATTATATCTTGAACAATGAGAAGATAATGCTGTTTTTTGTGAATTAATATTCCTATATTTCTGATCTGATCTATGTCCAGCTAATCTAGTTCTCAATATATTTTTTGTTGTACCTATATATACTTTATCACAATTCTCTACATTATTTCCACTACATGGTATTTTATACACTATATTTGCCATGTCTAATTTCTGTATCCTATCCTTTGTCCTATTATATAATTTATTAACTGTATTGAATGATTTAAAAGCTATTCTATATCTATTAGTATTGATAATATTCGATCTTTCTAAACATTCTGATAATCCCGGTACATAAACCATAGACTTGTAAATTATCTGTTCATTCAAGTTATTTGTGCTGTTATTCCTTCTAAATTTATACTGATTTATTAATGAACAGATTAATTTTATTGGAAAATCATTATCCATTAATAAATTCTTAATAATTTCCTTCCTCATTCTTCCTGTGAAATTCTCTGTCACTAATAGTTAAAACCCTTTCTATTAAATTCTTTGCAGTATTAATGATAATTCTAATATTATGTTTTGAATAAAAATTAATAATTCTACCTGATGCCGTTGGTTTTTGATACCAATCCATTATCAAATTGTTACCTCTTCTAACTACCAAAGTATCTAAATAAGAAAGTCTTGAGTCGCGTTCCTTTTCCATGGTAAATTTAATATCCGTATTAAATTCATTTAATGCAATCAACATATTATCTATTGCATTCTAAGAAATAACACAAAATATGTCGTCAACATATTTTGTTATTATCTTTGGTTTGATATCAAGTTTCTCAATACATGTGTCCAGTAATTTATCCATAACTATATCAGCAACAATTGGAGAAGGAGGGGGTCCCATTGGGAGTCCTTTTTGTTGGAAATAAATCTTCTCACCGTATTGAAAGTATCTATTATCCTCTATACAAAATTTTAAAATACGTAAAAATAGGTCTTTATCAATAGTCGTATATTCCTTGATAACATTCCATTCTCCTTCTATAATATTAATTGCTAAACTAACAGGGATACTCGGGATCATTAATGGGAAAATATATGTCATAATGTGTCTCTTTTTAATATGTCTAGATACATGTATGATTTCATATGTATATGTTCATATTTGATTCATATACGTTCATATACAAACACACATTAAACCATATATGAGAATGCATAAGCATATGTGATTATTTTTAACCGGGTAGTATTAAAAAATATTACCCCTTGTTGACCGAACATGAGATGATTTCGGTTTTTGCAATTTTTAGTAAGTACTAGGATTCAAACATAGAAAAAGAGTTAATATTATTATAAAAAAATATCCGTTTTTTGCCTTATGTAACTATAAAAAATGTTGTTCTTTTTTTAATTGTTTTTATTTGAAAATATTCCGTCATAGCCATCAACCTTATTTTATGTAACATTTCTGACCTACGGAAAACATGGGTTAACGATGCACGTAATATTTATTGTTTTGCAACTGATAACATCAATTAAATCAATTTACAATGTAAAAGTAGTTACAATTTACAATGTGTCATTAACGCCAGTTACTGTGTTGCAACATTATAATTAACCTGTGATATAATTTTTAAGTTTGTGTTTAATTTAATTTTCATGTTTACTGTTTTATGTTTGTCTACAATAAAAATTATTGTTCAATGTAATAAAAATAATTTTTCTTACAACGAATCCCTTGATAAAGTGAACATAACATTCACGAAACGTTGGGAAAATATGGATTAAATGCATTTTTAATTACATAAAGAACTTTAGGCCTTATTAGCTAAAATAAAAACAAATTTATTAAACAACTACATTGGCCAAACAACAAAATTATACGTGAAATTAGTTATATTTTTAAAATTTTTTTTTATCTAAAAAACTGACTTTCTTTCTAATCCGCCAAAATTATAAAATAGGTTCACCCGCTAAGTGAATAGAAGGATTCAGTATTATTTTTTTAAGTCCCCATGATGTGTGTAAAGAAAAACGACAAAAAAGTTTTTTTAACATTTGCAATCTTTAAATTTTTTAAAATTATTTATTCGCAATTGAAGCGGTGGAAATACTGCAAAATTTTAACAATTTTTTGGACAAGTGTAGTTAACGGTTAACAATCTTATAAAAACTATATATTTTGTTCCTGAGTTGTCGGGGTTAAATATAATTTTAAAAAAATGTTGTGCTAATTTTGTTTTGATGTTTATTATAAATTTTTTTTTTATGAAAATATGCCCTTTTTAAAAATCGAGAAAATTTTCAAAATCTGACAGCGAACCCAAAATATTTTTCGTACGGAGTTTAACTTATTACCAAGTAACATGTTCCGCAATACCAACCTATTACCGATGTTTTGCTGGGTTATGCTACATTCATAAATGTTTTATAAAGTTATAAATAGGTTATAAGAAGACTTATGCAACAGATTTTGTATACACAATTTGTTCCATAAACTTTCAATAACATTGCGAGGGCGGATCAATAAGTCCGTGACTTTTTAAATGAAACACAGTTTTTTTTTGCAAAAAAAAAAAATTATTTTTCAACATAGTCTCCTTTTAGCTTAATACACTAAGTCCAACGTTTTTCCAATTTTTGTATCCCTTTCAAAAAATAGGATTTTTCGAGGTACATAAAATAGGCATTTGTTTGATCAATAATTTCATCGTTGGAGCTAAATCTCTTTCCACCGAACCATTTCTTTAGGTTTGGAAATAGGAAATAGTCACTGTAGCCTAACTCATGGAATTTTGCCATTGAGACTGCACACGTGTGCACCCGTGCATTATCTTGATAAAAAAGAACTGTTTTCTTGGCCATATGGGGTCGTTTTTTTTAAATCCTCGTTTAATCGGTCCAATAAGTTGGCATAATATTCGCCGTTTATTGTTTATCCCTTTTTAAGGTAATCGATGTGGATTATCTCGCGTGCATCCCAAAAAACTGTTGCCATCACCTTATTGGCCGACGAACTTACCTTGGCATTCTTCGGAGCCGGTCCAGAGAAACCCATTGTTTAGACTGCTGCTTGGTTTCCTGAGTGTTGTAATGGATCCATGTTTCATCCACAGTTACAAAACTCCGCAAAAACTCATTTGAAATGCGGTTAAACAACTCCAAACAATTCTTTGAAGTTGCCACACGATTACGTTTATGGTCAATTGAGAGCAATCGCGGCAGCCTTCTTGCAGACAGCTTTCTTAAACCCAACTGATCATTTAATATCGAAACCACACTGCCACATGAAATCCCTATAGCATCAACAATTTCACGCAATCTTACTCTTCGATAGGCCAACACCATATCGTGGATTTTTTCGACATTTTCGGGTGTATTGACCCTGGGTGTATTGGGCGTCCAGAACGTTCAGCTTCATTTGTACCTGAGCGACCACAACGAAAGTCAGTAAACCACTTTTTTACCATTTTTACCATCATAATGAGCACTCGAAATTCACTTTTTTCCATTTTTAAAAAAATCCACGAGGTTGTATTTTTTGAACAGCTGTTAAACGCAAAGTAAATGACGGAACTTGCTCGTATAAAACATTTATAAATTTAGCATTTTGTTTATCAGATCAAGTAATTATTTATTGCTGTAAATTGTATTTTTTCTATCTTTATTTCAGCCCAAAGATTATATTCTTATACCAGAGAACCCAATAAGTTATATGCTTGAGTGCAGATATATGTTTGGATGTAATTACACTCTGGTTGTGGAAAACTCCAATGCAGCTGTCTTTGCTAGAAAAAATGTAACTATTCCATGTAAGTGGTCACTATTACAAAACATATTAGAGGAGCGTTAATTGTCTTAAAACTATCCTGACAAGGAAACTACACAGTAGAGTACCCAAAAAACAAATTATAAAAAAAGTGATAGATGTTTTTTTTTTGTTGCTCCCCACGCATTTTATGATAAATTAGGTGTAAAAAATAAGATCTGTCAAAAAACGTGCAAATCCGTCACGCCGTTTAAAGTTCTAACCTAAAAAATGGACTCAAAATGTTGTTGTTCTACAACTTTTGAAATAATGGGTTTCCATTAAAAATTGCTAGAAATGTTATTGTGCAAAATAAAACAAGAATTCTTTTTCTCATACATACTTTTGACATATGTACATGTAAAAAACCGTGATATTTTTCCGATCAAAATCAAAATTGTTAAAAAAAAAAAATTAAATGGTTATTATAAATTTTGTAAGGATATAAATATTTCTGCTACACAACAGTTACTGCAGTTTTAGTAAAGGTTCGGATTTTTCAAAATATATCGTCTATACCATGACGAAATGATATTCAACTTTCAACACGTTCCAAGTTTTAGATTTTTTACAATCTAATTGAGCAGCTATATCTTCTCCATTTATTATCGCATCCAAACGATTAGTTCATATTTATTCGTGCTTTAGTCTACTTTTAAAAATGCTTTTCTGATGCAATTGCATTTTTTCAATGCCTTTTGAAGTTGAAGAAATACTTTGAATTGTTATTAAAAGAAAGTTGAAATCTTGATTATAGTAAATATACACTGGGAGAATTATGTGCATGATATTAATAAATTGTTGCATTAAAAGCAATGGAATTGCACTAAAAGTCGTCCATTCAAATATTGTGGGAAGAAGTTTCATCAAAAAAAAAAAACGGTATCATAAAACGTATGAAGCTTTTCGTTAATTTTCAGACATTTTTCGTTTATTTTGTGAATGAAAGTTTAATTGATGTATTGATCAGTTGCATTATTTTTCGGCCAGCAAAATTTTCTATGTGTAGTGCAGGGTATTTTGGTAAGACGTTGTGATTAATTCTCTCGATTGGCGTTTAAAAATCACTTTTACTAATATTGTTTCAGATTGTGTATCCGGTGTATGTTCGTGCCAACACGATAATATGTTACCGAAAGTGGCCACTGTTGGAACCATATCTAATAATCATACTATTCATTTAAAATGGTCCCTCAATGAGGGAAAAGAAAAATTTAAGAACATGCAAATACAAGAAATATCTATAATGTGGGTAGAAATACTTTTAAAACATTGGCTATGGTACACTCAAAAAAAGTATAAACCAAAATTAAGTTTACGCCTTACTAAAATTTAGTTTCTAAAATGTTTCTTAAAATAAATAAATTTACTTAAAAATAATGCAAATTTATTAAATTTTAGTTCATATTTATTTTTCACGAATTCAAAAATAATAAGCCAATTTTTTATTTTTCTTTCCTTGAACTAGGTTAATATTCTTAAAAATATTAGAAAATTTATTTCTTCTTAGTAAAAAATCTTAAATTTTAAGAAGTTATTAAACTAAAAGTTAAGAAATTTAAAATTGTGTGAAGAAACTAAAACCAAATACACAACTTACTTAAATTTAGTTGAAAAATTTTAACTTCTTATAATTAAGTTTAATAACTTCTTCAGAATTGACTTTAAGAAGATTAAAGTTTTTAAACCTATAAAATTCTCATTTCGTTTATAGTTCATATTATGTAAGTGTGTTAGTTCTGTCAAGTAAAACTTAAGTAACAAATTTCACATTCACAACGTTTGTATTAACGAAAATAATCTTATAATTATTTTAGTTAATATTAACTTAATAGAAATATTAAATGGATTACTTGATTGATATGTGGAAAACGTAAACACTTTTATTTTTAAAAGTATATATCTTTTGAGAATTACCAATTAATAAAAAATATTATCAAAAATGTTAAACAGACAAGCATTTTTTTTTTTTTTAAATATACCTACTTTATATGAATATATCTTATGAACTAAAAATAGGTTAATTTTCCATTAGCACAAGATCAAGCGTCTTAAAATTAGAAAAAAAAAATTAACTTGATTTTAAGATATTTTTTAAAGATTTAAGCAAATTTTATACTTAATTCTAGTAACAATATTTAAGAGAACATTTACTAAATTTTAATACAAATTTATCTAATTGAAGTAAATTGCTTTCACTAGTTTTTAAGAAAACTGTGTACTTGATTCAGTAAAATTTTGTTTGGAATTTCTTAAAATTTAGTTCAAATTACTTAATATGTGGTAAACTTTTTTGAGTGTATGTATTTATGATATGAAACTTTTATTATTATTTTTTTTTTTATTACAAATATTTAGAATAAATGAACAAACAAATCCATCATTATCATGGGGTGGTAAAAATATACCACTTATTGAAAAGATATATCCACTGTCAAATTATTCTTCGAAGCATCAAGGTACTTTCGAAATTAAAATAAGCCGTGATTTAACACCTGGGACAGTTTTAAATGTACACTCAAATGTTATTGATGAATTACAGTGTCGGGGACCATCGAGTGTAATTAAACTGAAAGGTAAAATAAAAAACTTTCAATCAAAATCATGTATTTTCTTAATTTTGGTTGGGGGGTTGAATATATAATTAAAATAATTTTTTTTTGTTTTTCATGATTAAAGTGCCAGTAAAGGAACCAATTCAGTTGACGACTATTGTTGATGATAATGTCGTAAGTATGAATATAATTTTAAATATAACTTTACGCACACCGATTTTTTTTTTTTTAACAACATCTTTTTATCATTTTACATTCTGTTCAGCGGATTGCGTTAATCATTGTTACTGTCTTGTTTTTAACCGCCATTATTTCACTTATGTCCTATTGTATTTGGATAAGAAAGAAATTTAAACAAAATAACAATAATAATGGATTGCAAGGAAATGAGGAATATTTGTCAACAGAAATTCCGTAAGTACATACCAAAGATCAGCTTCAATGTTTTGCAAAACATTCTCTTGTGTATACTGATGCCAGCTTTGACGATTTTTAATACTAGAAGTAGCAAAAAAATGGGCTGTTTTGCTTAAAAAATGCTAACTTTTTCATAGGTAACTGTAATTTGTTCGATGTTTTCAAAATGTAACAGATTTTTTATTGTCGGAGCAAAAAAGATGTTTTGCGAATGTTTCGCAAGACATTCAAGCAGGTCTTTGGTACATACAATGATATTATATTAAGTTTAACTGTGATGGGGACAGTGGCGTACCCAGGGGGGCCCTGGGGGCCAAAGCCCCCCCCCGAAATATTTTCGATTTTTTATTTTATTTTTGTTTTGGTTAGTATGTAATAAATAAATTTATAATATTTTTTTGAGACTATAATTTTTCAAACTAATGATATATTAACTGAAATTGATCTATGGAAACACTACCATAAAGACCATCAAATCCGCTAGATGCTATTTAAGATTGCAACAAGGAACTTTTTCCAAACGTTTACATGTTTTTACATTTACTGATAGTAATTCCTGTTACAACTGCATCCGCGGAGAGAAGTTTTTCCACCCTAAAAAGAGTGAAAACATATTTAAGGAATTCTATGGGTGAAGCTAGACTTGGTGCTCTAGCTCTTGCATCAGTGTATCGAGAAAAGCAGGGACCGAAAATAACAGTTATTTCCAAATTTTTAAACAAAAAAAGCAATTAGAAGTAAATGTCGGAAAACTGTTTCAAGCATACCATTTTGATCCTTATGAACTAGTCTATAATAAAATGCATTGCTTTTTAAAATTTTGATTTTTATTTTTTTTTAAGCAAAAATAAGTTTTTTTTTGATTTTTATTTTTTTGAGCAAAAATAAAAAATATTTTTTGATTTTTATTTTTTCGAACAAAAATAAAAGTTATTTTTTGATTTTTAGTTTTTCGAGCAAAAATAAAAGTTATTTTTGATTTTTATTTTTTCGGGCAAAAATAAAAGTAATTTTTGATTTTTGTTTTTTCGGGCAAAAATAAAAGTTATTTTTTGATTTTTATTTTTTCGGGCAAAAATAAAAGTTATTTTTTGATTTTTATGTTTTCGAGCAAAAATAAAAGTTATTTTTGATATTTATTTCAATTTCTTGAGTTGAAATTCCATAAGTTATAAATTTTTATTTTTATAACGAATAAATAACAAATAACGCAGTTATATTATACATATATAATATATAAATATATACATATAACATATAAATTTTATGGTTGCCTTTTGTAATATTTTCGAGTTTTATAATCAGTAAAACTTATTTTTAATATGACGATTTTTTTGAAGAATTCTTGTTTTAAAAATGACGAATTTAATTTACAAAAATTGGCGCACTGCTCGTACAAATAGAGATGTTTGTCTTGTAGTTAGATACTTCAAAAATGTATAATAATATTAATATTTGCTGTATATCTATCATCACTGAAAAATCATAATTACAAAGCTAATAACTTTTATTTTTGGTAAAAAAAAAATTAAAACCAAAAAAATGACTTTTATACTTGCTCGAAAAAATAAAAATCAAAAAAACCTTTTACTTTTGCTCGAAAAATTAAAAATCAAAAAATAACTTTTATTTTTGCTCGAAAAAATAAAAATCAAAAAATAACTTTTATGTTTTATGGGGGACATACATTGACATATACATAGGTAACCTGACCAACCATCGCGCTTTTGGGGGGTTATCCCGCTTTTTGAAGGCTAATCCGCCCATGTATTTTTTCCCGCTTTTTAAACCATAATCCCGCTTTTTTCATTTTATAACTTTCTTATAGATTTTTCATAAACAAGACTAAAATGTTTTAAAAATATTAAAAACTTTAGAAATATAGAAGACGTAAATTGAAAGAGTTTTTACTACCCGAGTAAAACAAAATGATATGGTGGCATATCTAATTAAACAGAGTCCAACAACTAATCAGATACAATTTAATCCGAAAAATTGTTAATACAATTGTATCTACTACAATCAGGGAAAAAGCCGTATCATACTTATGAAAAACGTCACAAACATGATGAAAAACTTCATTGATTTTCGTCATAAATATGATGAAGCTGCTTCGTAAAAGTATAAATTGGTGACATGGTTCTTCATATTTATGAAATCTTTCATAAATATGATGAAAATTTTTTCAATACCATAACTTTTTCTGATATGCTTTATAAATGTTATTTAATATTTAAAAAAAAAAAACAATTATTAAATTATATTATAATTGTTTATGGATTTAAAGTGCAAAATATTAAAGAATTAACTACACTCAAATAAAAAAGTTAGTAAAGTCAGCAAAAAATTTAGCTGACTCAGCAAAATTTTAGTCAGCAGGGTGCTTGCAAAAAAATTGCTAATGTCAGCAAAAGCTTTTGCTGAAAATCAGCGAGCTGATTTTTGGCAACAATATTAGTAGATTCAGCAAAAGTTTTGCTAGCACTTAGTAGATTAAAAATAAAAGAACCCTTGCTAAAACTTAATAAAATTTTAGCTGAATATTGGTAGACTGAAAAAAACTCAAAAAATTTGTAGAAAAATTATACTTTAGTTAATTTATTTGCTGAAAATTATAAAACATATTTTTGTGATTGTGTTTAAAATAATTTACAATGTGTTAAAAAACATACAAATATTCATACACCCAAGTTGACGATATGAATTAATGTAATATCTAAAACTAATAGAAATAATTATTTAAAACATAAACGAAATTATCTTTGAACTACATACATCACATATTGTCTAAATGATGCTATATTTTAAAGGAACGCAAATGACGCAGAAAATTATAGAAACTAAACGAAAAACTAACAAAATATTACATACAATACAAACCTTTTTTGCAATAAGAAAAAGGAAACAGAAAAATCTACCTAAGATGTATGTCTTTGTCCTTCGCTTTAGTCTGTCTAATATATATAAACATTTAGTCTTTATTAAATTTAAATATTTTATTTTGTCTTTTATTTAATTAATTGTTTTAAATTACAATTTTGTTTTATGTATTAAAAACAGATACAAAAACCTTCCATGTTTGATTTTTTTATATTTTAGTCTCACTAGAGCTGTACTTTTTAGAATAATTTTCCTTGTTACTACTACTTCGTGACAAGCCGCGACATCTAATTCATTCAGCGTATATCTTTCAGCCTGGTTGATGTGCTAATCAACACAATTGTTTTAGCAAAATAAATTAGTAAAACATTAGTAAAATATTAGTAAGAAATTAGTTCAAATCAGTTAAGTGCTGAATAAGTATAATTTTAGTTTAAAACATAATTTTAGCAAACAATTAAAAATGATTCAGTTAAAGACTTTTTAAAGAGTCTTGAGGTGACCAGAAATGATGAATATAGTCTCTGGAAGGCAACAAAATATTTAAAACATCCTGCAAAAAGAAATATACCAATAAAAATGATAATGGTGTTTGGAGCAGGTCTGAAGAAGATAAAGCTTATGTTTACAATGCACACTTAGAACAAACTTTTAACCAATTCAATTTAAATAATCCATCTGATAGAGATGAAATATTAAAGTTCCTTGATATCCCTTGCCAACTGGATCTTCCTATCAAACATATAACAACTTCTGAGGTGAAGAATGTAGTTAAAGAACTAAACAATAAAAAGTCACCAGGTTACGACAGTATTGATTCTAAAGTAGTTAAGTCTTTACCTAAGAAAGGCTTTGTCTTTCTTACAACAATATTTAATTCCATCTTAAGACTAAATCACTATCCTACCCAATGGAAATATGCTAAAATTATAATGATACCCAAACCAAATAAACCAGAAAACTGCGTTTCTTCTTATAGGCCCATAAGTTTATTACCCACGTTTTCCAAGATTTTCGAGAGGCTATTTTTAAAAAGGTTACTATACTAGAACAACAAAATATAATTCCAGAATATCAGTTTGGTTTTAGGCATAAACACGGTACGCCAGAACAATGTCACCGAATTGTCAATGTCATTACGAACACATTTGAAGAAAAACTTTACTGTTCCGCAGTGTTCTTGGATGTGCAACAAGCTTTCGATAAAGTATGGCATAATGGATTGTTATACAAATTAAAAAACCCTAATTCCTGCTCCATTTTATTTATTGCTAAAATCATATCTACATGAAAGATGTTTTTTTGTTAATGTTAACGATTATAACTCGAATTTTGGTCAAATTAAATCTGGTATCCCACAGGGCAGTGTATTGGGTCCAGTTCTTTATACAATTTTCACTTCAGATATGCCAACAATGGATTTTATAACCATTGCCACATACGCTGACGATACTGCTATTCTAGCATCATATGAGTCACCAACTGAAGCATCTGGAATGGTGCAAAATGAATTAAATTACATACAATATTGGTTACAAAAATGGAACATTAAAGTAAACACGGAAAAATCTGTTCACGTAACGTTTAAATTAAGGCATGGTGATTGTCCAGGGTTAACTTTAAATGGAAAATCTATCCCTACAAGTAATAATGTAAAATATTTGGGGTTATACTTAGACAGAAGGCTCACATGGAGAAAACATATCGATATGAAGAATCAACATTTGAAAATTAAAAAAAAAAAAAAGTTTTGGCTGTTAGGGCCAAAATCGGAATTAAGCTTAAAAAACAAAGTTATTTTATACAAAGCAATCCTCAAACCAGTTTGGACTTATGGTTTACAGCTATGGGAAGCTACCAGCAACTCAAATATTGAAATTCTTCAAAGATATCAATCAAAAACATTACGATTATTATCTAATGCACCATGGTTTGTAAAAAACTCTAATATACGTAATGATCTCGGAATTTCTACCTTTTAGGGAGTAGTGATAAATATAATTATGTAAATATGCATATGTAAATAATACATTAATGTAATATATATTTTTATTGAGTTCATTGGAACTCGATATTTTAAGTTATTTTTAAAATACAAGTTTGTTATAAATTTGATTAAAAATAAAAATTATGTTTTTTTTCGACCTTTAATTGTGCAATGAAAATGATTCAAGTTCGAGGCCATACTCTATATTTCTTCATTAGGATATTGTCCTAACAAATAATCTATAGGGTTTTTTTGTTTTCAAATTTATTATTTGACCCTTTCAGGAATGTGTTGATAGATCTATTTCGGGAATTTTCTAGGTTCCCATCATCAGAACACGTTTTGAAAAAAGTGACAATCCCATGCAAAACATCAAACATTCATATAAACTAGTTTTCTCACTAAATGAGAACTAACATTGATCAATGGTTATAATCTTTAACTTTAAACTCATATGTATATTAGTTCTCATGTAGTGAGTAAACTAGTTCATATGAATGTTTGATGTTTGACATTTGATTGTTACCGCTTTCAAAACGTGTTCTGATGATGGGAACCTAGAAAACTCACGAAATTATTTTTAAAATATTATAAGATTTGCTTATTATTTTTGTAAAATAGATTGCAAATAAAGAGAAATGAAAAAAAAAAATATTTTTACACTGCTTTATTTTTTGCGTGTACGTTTCAATTCAAAGAAAAAACTAATTTCTGTGTACATTAGTTCACATAAGTATAAATAAATCTTGTAACTAAATGAGAATTACATGCTGTTTTAAATTCAATGTTATAAAATTCAAGCTAAAAAAATATTTGGTATGGCAACAACACTTTATCCAATTGTTTTTTGCTTTTTCAAAATGTATACAATATTGATCACTGTTTTATCAAATGAGTTATTAATTAATTGAAATATATTTTAATTACAGAGCTATCATATTACGAAGTGAATTAACTAATGTACATTATTAATTGAATTAGCAATTTTCGTTGTTGGCGGAATTTCAGCAATTATTGAAGGAGGTTTTCGTGATTAAAATGGGGTTTTAATTTTTTGTGTGTACATTACTCGTATGTTTGCAGGTAGACGATTTTTACTGGTTCTAAATATATATATGGGGCGTTTCATCTTAAGTGACCCAACTTTTGAAACCGATGCCTTCCGATCGGGATGAAATTTGCATCAAGGTTAATGCTATTGGATAGTAGTTTAGACACAACAACAAGATCGGTCAAGAACTCTCTGAGTTAGTTGAATTCTTCCAGCTCTACTCTGTGACGTTTTGTATTTCTCTTTGACACTCATTCTTTACACTTATACCTTCTACTGAAAACAGTTCTGCCATCAACATCAACAGTTCTGAAATCATTCTCAAAATTACTTTTGTCTTCATCTGGAATAACTTCAACGCAAGGCTCATTACTATTCAAATCCGGTAATTATTTCAACTTTACGAGCTCTTTCCTGCATGATCCACAAATTATTTTAATAAGCTGTCGGAAATATTTTGCATATCTGATGATCTGTGTTTCTTTTTGATAAAGGTATTAAAACAAATGAATTTTATTTTCATGCTTAGCCTTTTTAGAAGCCGTAAATATTGTGAAGATTAATTATGTAAGAAATTTTGTAAATAACACACGTCTAAACTTTAACGCTGTTTCTAAAAAAACTGATTTCCGAATGTCTTTAGAATGCCAATAAATAGTTTTTTAAGATCATTTTAACCAAATGTTACTAATAATAACAAAAAAAAAAACTACTTGCTATTTTTTACCTTTTCAACATAATATTAAAATAAACTACATGTTAAATTCTACCTTTCCAAACATTTTTTAAAGTCAAGTGCCATAAAATAATAAATAAAATGGTATTTCGGAAAATGGTCATAAAATATTTCCACCCGATTCAAAAACTTGTATCTGGGGCACCTGATATTTTGACAATAAAAATCACAATTAATATTACGTGCGCTCAAAACTACCTACAGGATTGACAAAAAAAAAAAGCCGCAATGAAAGGCAGATACAAGACTCAGAAAAAATGTTGGGGGTGGAAAAATGTTGGGGGTTTAACATATTGTGGGTATTACAGTATCGAGAGTATGAAATTTTAGTTAGGTATGTTATATACCGTCGGAAAGGTTAATTTGTCTAGTTTATCGGTAGAATTTTTATTTTTAAGGTTTTAGAAACACTTACACACAAATAGGAAATAATTCACAATAGTGCATATGATAAAACTAAAACTTGAAAAACCTTTGTCTTGAGTTAAAAAAACATTTATTTTGATAGATATCCCACTCACATCAAACTAAGCGACCAAAACCCTCTTAAATTAAAAGACCTAAGCTTTCTTTTGAGAAAAAAAAAATAAAAAATATTTTTTTTTTCGAAGTATTGAGGAAATAGCTATCTAAACTACATAGGACAAATTTTGCTAAGAACAATAGGTAATAAGTTACATGGATGAGAAAAAACACCTGTTTGGCCAAAATGTCTAATTTTGACCCCCTCTAACTCAGAGAGTTCTTGACCGATGCAAATTTCATCCCGATCGGAAGACATCGGTTTCACAAGTTGGGTCACTTGATATATATGTTTACAGTCAAACATAATTATATTTGCAAGCAAATATGTTATATTAGAAACGGAAATGTTTTCCAAACAAAAATATATTACCAGCATTTATATTTCCAACCGGGCGTTTTTATTTCAGCGTGTTTTAATATTATACTTATTATGCATTATTTATTTTATTTTTAGAATGGAAAAAAATGTTAATTACCTACCATTTAATGAGGTAAACAATTATTATTATTACCACCAGAGTGTACTTAATTCTTAAATAATTATTGAAATCTTTTCGCAGGGTGTGCGTAGAAACAATAACTTTGAAGTATCGCCCAATGATATACACCTTGAAACTGAAATTGGCGAAGGTGCATTTGGTCGTGTTTATAGAGCTACTGTAGTGAATCTAAGACACATGCGTGAGACTTCGGTGGTAGCGGTTAAACAAATAAAAAGTAAGCTTTTCATTGAACAGAAATTTCAAGATGCTTATAATTTTTACATATTATAGAAAACTCAACTCCAGAAGAGGAAATGGAATTTCTTGATGAAATAAAAATGCTTCAAGATGTTGGTACCCACAATAATGTCGTATGTTTCTTAGGTTGTTGTACATTACAACGACCCTATTTGATGATTATGGAATATGTTGGACGTGGTGATTTAGTAAGTTTTATTACACTGCGCTACAAAATTGACCGTTAAAATCGAAAACAAGAGTACCGACCATTGATCCTAAATATTGCGGTCACGCTGATTTTAATGGCGTACCCAGGATTTTACTTATGAGCCACATTTTTCGCAACTTTGCATTAAAATGTTGCCTGTTTTAACGCAGTTTTTTATTCCCTTTTGTTTTTTCATCTTAAAATATGTGAATATATATGTCATGCATATTCATATATACATATTATACATTTCTTATGTGGCAACATATATAACGATATATTGTTAAAAAATATATTTGTGTGTTATATAAGATATGCTTATATATGGTGCCATATGAATAATGCAATTCAAGATATAATTGTATATGACATTAAGATTAACAATTTACAAGTTTGATATAATTTTTATTAAAGATAAAAATTATGTTTTTTTCGACGTTTAATTGTGCAATGAAAATGAAAATTTAGAAATGTTTATGTTAAGAAGAATAAACGTTTTTCTCTAAACAATTATAAACACTATTAATTTTAAAATCAGACTAGACTAGTTTCTGCCTTTTTATGGACAGGAGTCATCAGTGATTTTCCATTTTTAAATTGTATTCTTTGTGTATTTTGTAATTGTCAGATTGTCTCTATATGATAAATTTTTCAATAACCTGCGGCTGTAAGAATCAAACCTGCGCTCTTCTTACATTACAAACGTTATTCAAGTACGAGGCCATACTCTATATTTCTTTATTAGGATATTGTCCTAACAAATAATCTATAGAGTTTTTGTTTTCAAATTTATTAATTGACCACTTTCAGGAATGTGTTGATAGATCTATTTCGGGAATTTTTTAGGATCCCATCATCAGAACACGTTTTGAAAGAAGTGACAATCCCATGCAAAACATCAAACATTCATATAGTTTTCTCACTAAATGAGAGCTAACATATGAGCTCGAAGTTAAAGATTATTACTATTGATCAAAAAGAAATTGAAAACTTGCTTGTTATGTGCACCCTCTACCTTTGGTAGATATATAATACATACATAATAATATTTTTTTGATATGGGGGCAACATCAAATTATATTAAATTATATATAAATTAGATATGCGATGATATCAAACCTGATCCAAAAAATGAGATCATATAATTGTGTCTAAAGTACAGGAAATTGTATCAAATTCGATACAATCGCATCGATTTATATTGAATTCGATGCAGTTAGGTAGAAATTTGAACAATTTAATTTATATTAGATACAATTTCTTCCAAATTTTATACCCATACAATTATTTTGGGTATTATAAATAAATGTATCGAATTAGATATAATTTAATATTATTGGATAAGAGTTGATAAAAACAGTTCATAGTTTTCCTCAATAATTGTATCAAATTATATATATTTTATAAAATTTGACAAACAAACAATTATAAGTAATTCCAAACGACTATTTTTACCTTGTTTGTGTGATAAATAGAGATGTCTCAAATAGTTGTTTCGAGTGCCGAATAGTTCTAATATAAATTTTCATATAAGTTTGATATAAAAGTGCACTGTACTTGATATATAGACGAAATTAAACTAAACCGCAATACTTTAAAGTTGAAAAATCATCTTTAAAAAGTTTTATAAAAACTAGATTTTTTTAAATTTTTTAGATGAAAAATATAGACTTTTAAGCTATTTTCTTTTAACCGACTAATTTTTCCTTATATTGCTATTATTCACTATTCGGCCGAATGGTCAAAACATGCAAAATATGCCGAATACCAAATAGTAACCGAATCTTCGTGACATCTCTTGTAATAATGTTGACAAATATTATTTTTAGTCTTTTAACAAAGATGAACCAATGACGAAAAAAAATAAGGGCTCTTTTTTAACAATTTAACTCCGTAGAGTTTAATAAGATAATATTTTTGTGTTTTAGGGAAAAATTTTCGTTTTCTACGATTTTTTGACTATAAATTTTTTCTTACAATTTTGTTTAAGATCGCTTTTTACATAAATAAAAGTGTTATATTGCGAGAAGGGTTAATTTTTTTTTTTTGGTAATTTTCTCTTAATGTATATACCTAATACTTTTGCGCAAATGTGCTCCCGGGGGAGCTAAAGTCGTTCTTGTAAACCAATATCAAAATTTGTTTCTGTTAACTCTGAAATGTTTTCTCAGGATATTACAGAATTATATATAAAATCACTTAGAAAATAATGTTTATATGGCACAACATATAATTGAATACGGCTTTATAATGGACCATATATATAATCACATAAGATTTTCTTAAAAAATATTCAAAGCGTGGGTCCTTATAAGCTTATATATAATTTTATATGGAACAATATATGGATTTATAAAAAATATTTTTATTGTTGGTTTATATGTTAATATATATAATCATATGAACATTTATGTTGAATTATATACGAGACCATATATAAATCTATACTGTAAATATAGTAATATATAATTAAGTTTATTAAATAAAATTATATACAGGACAATATAAAAAAATATATATTGCCATATATAAAAAAATTGAAGCAAAACAAATCTATATACAATTAGATACAAATACTTTTGCTTTATCATAAATATTTATATGACTACATATATAAATATTTATATTGAAACATTTAATAGTATAAAATTGTATCTAAATATATATAAACTTTTTTACTTGGGTTTTTAATAAAAATAATATATGTCATGGGATATAAGTAAATCCAATTAAACACAAAATATCTCATTTTAGCCACCAAAAATTAAATATATGTTTGGATCTTATTAAATCCAAGTACATATATCTAAATTCATCCCACGGGATATTTTGGGATCCATCAGGATCTCACATTAGATTATTTTGGATACCCCAGTTTTGTGATCAATTCTGATCTAACTTAATCCGGGTATTACTGGATACCCCAATTTTGAGATAAACTTGGATAAGAATAAATATCGATCTATATCAAATGAGATCTGATTTTGTATTCGAGATGTTACTTTTTTGATCGGGTTCATAAAATTTTTATTATCAAATATTTTATCTTAGTTTTTTTATGGTAAATACTAATTGTCTTGCAAGACAAAAAAAATTAAGAAAATATAAACACAATTAAAGTGAATTAATCTGTTTTTTGCTCTTTTAACTATAAAAACTGTCAAAACAGGCATCACAGCACGCACGAGAGTAATTTTTAAAACATTCATGCTACCCTTCAGTAAATACTTAAAAGACCTTCAGTTAACATTCACTTATCAAATTTTGTTAATAAATGTGCAGCATTAAAAGTAAATCCACATTTTTTTCTAAGTTTTTACTTTATTTTACCATTTTTGCACATTTGAAATTTTAGGCACATTTCGAGTTTTCCAATGAACTGCACTTTCTTTTTTTCCTATTTTACACAAAATAATTGGTCAGATTTGTCTTTTTGCTTATGCTCAAACACGATTTGATCGATTGCGAAATGGAATGAAAAATTGTGGAAAAATTGTAAAATATAGTAAAAACTGAGAAAAAAGCGCGGATTTACTTGTTAATTATGCGAATTTATTAACCAAATTGGATAGCCGAATATTATTTATCGTATTATAAAAAACTAAGATAAAACATTTGATTCTAATGCTTTTCTGTATAAAACACTGCGTTAAAAGGTGGATAACTTTAATGCAAATTTACGAAAAAATCGGGCCCATAAGTGAAAAAACTATGTACGCCATTAAAATCAGCATGTCCGAAATATTTAGGATTAATGGTTGGTACTCTTGTTTAATTTTTCGAGTTGCGCAGTGTTATTGAAAATACCCAACTCGGTACCCAGACTCAATAGTAGCAACCGTATTTGTAACCAATCGAATGGTTCTGTTGACCGAAAAATTCGGTCTCAACAACCGAAGCATTCAATTGGCTACAAATACGGTTGCTACTAAAGTAAAAGTAAAGCTATAAATAATATAAATTTAAAATTTAACTTTTTTTCTTTTTTCATAAATAGTTGTCATATCTACGCACAGTGCGGCATGAAAGTACAAAATTCAAACCGAATAATGCCAATTACCCAAGTTATGGAGATTTTGGAAAATTACACAACGGCCAGGAACAACAGCAACAAAACAAACTAAAATATTTAGAATTGAAAGTATCCTCCACACAATCTATTGATAGTGAGAATGAAGCTCTAAAACGCGTTCTTAAACCATCTTTAGCTGAAAGTAGGTATTTCTATAAAATAGAATTTTGAATACTTTGGTCGATTTTAAATAAATTATGTCGACTTAATTAAAGCCCTTATCAATAGAAAACTCCAGGGATTACAGGCAATACCGCTAAAATACCGTTATCGAATCAAAACCATTTTAACTGAATACCGTTATCCCTAAAATACCGTTACGGAAATAATTTAAATACTGTTATCCGTAAAATACTGTTACCGATATAACTAAAATACCAATATCCTTAAAATATACGTTACCGAAATAACTACAATACTAGTATAACGTTACCGAAATTACTAAAATACCGGTGTCGCTAACATACCGTTACCTAAATAAGTAAAATATCGTTAACGCTAAATTCCTGTTACCGAAATTACTTAAATATCGTTACCTCTAAAATACCGTTACCGAAATAAATGAAAATTGCGTTTCCCTGAACGATAACCGCATCGAATCGGTTACCATCCATCGAAAATTCTGACCGTTTCTGGATCAAGAGGACATACATGTCTCATTTTTTGTTATATTAAAGACACTTTTAAGCTCATTTTTCGGAATGTGGTTTGTATTGACAGGGGATAGTTGTAGCTTTCAGATCATGTCAACCACTTGGATGAAAATGGTCTCAGAGCCGACCCCAAACCAAAGGTGACCCCGAAGTAAAAGAAATATGATTATATGTATTAGCAAAAACTGTTTGCTATATTTACCTTAAATTTAGTATAATGAAAATAACAGTATATTCCAAAAGGACCGATTTTTAATCGCATAAAACAATAAAAAATCAATGATTTGTTTATGTACTAATATTTAGAAAATTATTTTGCTGATTTTAGCAGATTAATTTGTAACGTTTAATTAACTAATAACGTAAAGGTCAAATATAACTAAATATTTGTAGATTCTACTGAACTACTGAAAATTAGTTAAAAATCGCATTGCAGAATAAACTGCTGAAATTAGCAGATTTTTTTGCTTAATATTAGTAAGATAAGAATACCAAAAATAAATCTTCTAAAATCAGCAAAAATATGTTGCTAAATATTAGTATACAAAACAAAATTGCAAAAAATGTGAAATTTTCAGTTTTTTTATATTTTTCTTTAATACGAATGAGAAAAACCCTTATGAAATTAGCAAAACATACTGTTATTTTCATTAGCAAAACATACTGTTATTTTCATTCTAAAAAATTTAAGGTAAATATAGCTAAATTTATTTTGAAATTAAAGTATTTGTTTGCTCTTTCTAGTCAACAAATATTTGGTAAAGGTTTTTGCCAATTTTAGCAAATTCAATTGCCATTTATAATCAGCTGAAATTCAACTCGAATATAACTCAAGTTTTGTAAAGTTAACAGGTTTATTTTTGTTGTTCAGATTTTATTAATATTTAGCAAAAAAAGATCTTCTTATTTAAGCACTTTTTTCTGCAACGTCATTTTAACTAGTTGTAATAGTTTTTTCTTCAAATTCGGTTGAGCTAATTTTTTTTTGCTGTTTTCGTTAAAATCTGTTATTTAACTAAAGTTATTAGTTATCCCACTTTACCACATGAACAAATTTAAGCCGTGCTTGAAATAATATTTTCTTCTGATATGTAGTTAGTTTTTTTAAATTATTTGGAGAACGCATCTGTAAAGTAGAAATATTTAGTTGTAACTTGTTTTATGTTTGGATGTGTTTTCAAAAGCAAGGGTTGTATGATTGTGTGTTTTAATGTTTGTGTAGTGTATTTTAAAGAGCGCGGGCAGTTATTTAATAAAAGTTTGATGGTTTTGTGTATTTTTAGTTGGCGAGCTAGACGGTGTTTGTATTTGTTTTTTTAGTGATTGAGAAAAATAAACAAAATAAATAATAAATAAATAAAAATAATAAAGTAAATAATAAAAGCAGAGTTCGAAAATTTATGTACCACTAACATAACGTTCCTATCAAAAAAACCAATACAACGATCTATATTGTTGTTCGTATTTATAAACACAACACAAGTGTTCAAATCCCACCCAGCATTTTTTGAAAATTTTAATCATATTCGAGTCTTTTATGATACTTCTGCGCGACTAAAAAGCTGGAATATGCTCTCATTTTCTGATCATAAATGATACATTTGTCGGTAGAAAATGGTACCCTAGCCGCGACTCTTCTTGATGACTCATTTATGATACTGTTTTTTTGTTAGTTTTTTGTCATTTTATAGTCTTTTTCGAATCGTTTTATGGTCATTTATGAGTCTTCTTCGAATAAGCTACGAGTCTTTTTTGAGTCACTTATCATTATGTTAAGGAGTCTTTTTAGAGCCACTTATCAGTCTGTTTGGGAGTCTTTTTTGAGTCCCTTATCAGTCTGTTTCGGAGTCTTTTTCTAGTCATTTGAAAATATACAGTGACTCACAGCTTATTTCGTGTGTTAAACTTTAGAGAACATATTTGTTTATATTTTTAACATTAACTTAAATATTTATTCAAAATGGGCATTTTTTTAAAGATTTGATTTTTTTTAAGTTTTTTCTTGTAAATATAATAAAAAATAATATATCTTTAAGAAAATACCCATTTGGACTTAATATTTAAGTTAATGTTAAAAATATTAACAAATATGTTCTTAACAGTTTAACACACGAAATAAGCTGTGAGTCACTTTTTATTTTCTTAAAAGAAATAAAAGAATAATATTCAATTTAAATTAAGATTTATTTTTAATAAAAAACTAATACATAAAGTAAGTATTTTTTTAAATTAACACAAATATAAGACTACACCTAACATCACAAAAACTATTGTCATTTCGACAGGAAACAAAAACTTAAAAATAAAATTTGTACATTTTCATTCATTCATTACATCATTGCTTACACTTCAATGAAACTTTTATAACTAGAAAAATATCCAACTTGTTGACATTTACTCAAGAATACGCAAAAATTATCCCGTTAATCTTAAGAAAAAAAAACAACAAACAAGCAGTGTTTAATCATCTCTCCAAATACGATAGCAAAACAAACAAAACTAATCACATTTAAAACACCTGCATTATCTATTTGCGATCAAGCAGTTTTCAATCTTCTAGATGAGCAAATTGTGATCTTATATAACGAAAAAAACAATTACATTTTAAACACCTAGAAGATTGATTTGCGAGTGCTACATAATTTCTTGTTGCGTTTCAAAACAAGCACTTTTTACTCATAAGCGCGAAACATTTTCGAGTCCCTTTTTAACCGTGTAAGTGATTAATCAGTTATTGATCACCAAAAGTACTCGAAAAAGACTCATTTTGGTGATTTATCAAAAAACAATCTTCCAATTGCTAGGCGGGATTGTTCTTTGTAACTTAAAAAACGGAACAAAACGAAAATGTTTCTTTCGTCAAACATTATTATTTCGTAGTGGTTATTTTTTTGTGTTCATTCAACTTAAACATTAAAACGCGTTTTTTACGTTGTGGTTGGCAAAATAAAGAAATGATTTTTTTGCATGTTATCAATGTTTTTTGCATTAGTTTTATGAAATTTCACTGGAACTCCTCCGTTGAAATTTTCATTAAACTAATACAATTATTCATAAAATTCAATGAAACATTTTTTTCACTTGTAATATGACATAAACACTAAGAACTGTTTACAAATAGTTTTGTTCCATTCCATAAACACAACAATCTAACTGTTTGAAATATTGGACAAACAGAACAAAATCATTTAGTTTGGCCTCTCATCGAAAACTAGTTTGTGAAAGTGTTTGTGTTCTGTTTACAAATCAAAATGAAAATAAAGAAATGTTGCGTTTATGTTTACTGTGCACAACAAAATGATTGTGTTGAGTTTCAGCAAAAAGCAAAAGAAACGATAGAAAACCGTTTGCTTGTGTTTAATTTCGAACTCTGAATAAAAGTTATATTAGATATAAGTGTTTGTATTGTGTAATATAAAAAGGGTGATTTTTTAAGAGCTTTCGGATTTGATTAAAAGAAAAGCACATAAAGTTTAGAGAAATGTATGAAATCTTTATTTGAGTCGATAATAATAAATCAATGTTTAATGATGATTTCATGTAAATGTTGACCGCGGCTACGCCTCAAATGGTTCATACGCTGGGTCCAAGTTTGGCATACTCTCTCCAACATATCGTTGTTGAAACCACATGTCACCCTAATCCAGCTCTTCCTGTCTTCGTCGTCTTTGCAAAAGAACGGCCCAATGATTGCATTTTTCGGGATGCATTGGCAGTTCGTGTAATGCTTCTGGCTGCTCTTCGCACCAAATACGGCAATTTTGCCTGTTCACGTATCTATTCAGCTTCGTCGCTGAACACAATTTTCCGATAAAAAGTAGATCTTCGTCCAACTTTGCCAGCGACCATTCACCAAAAGTTAGCCGTTGTGGTAGGTCGTGTGGCTTCAATTCTTGCACCAGCTGTATTTTAAATTTTATTTTAATTTTTTATTAAAATTTTCCACGTAGTTAATTACCGGAGCCCCAATTGATGCGAACGGCGCAGAATCGATAATTCCCGGTCATCAGCAATACTGACGGATACAGCTGCGATATTTTCCTCTGTCCGCACTCTACTTATGAGTGTTGGTAGCTTAATGTCCAATAATGTAAATTTGGTGCGAAATTTAGTCACAAGATTCCGAATAGCCGCCTCAGAAGATCGCTCAAACTGACCATACATTGGAAGAAGTGCAAGATGGACTTTCTTAATCGAGCATGAATTTTGATAATAAAATTCAATAACATGCACGCGTTGTTCGTTTGTAAGTCGATTCATGGTTAAATTATAGACCAAACTGAACATGTTTAACAGTAACATGTTACACGAAAACAGTTGAGCTGCCAAAAACAGTGTTGCCAAAACGAAAGTTGCTAAAAAATCACCCTTTACAAGAATAAAAAGTGATAGCAATTTCAGCAGAAAATTTAGCAGATTTAACTGAATTGTTTACTTGTTTGTAATAATCCAACATTTAGCAGATTTCAACTGATTTATTTTATTTTCCATTTAAAAAAACTTCTTCTAAATTATTGTATTTCAACTAAAATTTTTACATAAAATACTCAACGTCATTGAAAATTCTGCTGGCGCAAATTTAGGTACTATTTTCTGGTGTCGTAGCTGATTTTTCAAATATTTATACAGTTTTTTTTATGAGTGTAGTTAAAGAGAACCCATTACTGAGATTTTACAGGATATGTTTGATAATTTAATACAAACTTATGACTAACACACTTACTATATGATTTTTAGCTACCTATACCATTGTAAATGATAATGTTGATGAAGATATAGAAACTATTAAATCATTTGAATATAAATTGGATCATAAGGAATTACATGATTTTGCTCTACAAATAGCGAATGGTATGAGATTTTTAGAAGAGCAAGAAATTACCCATCGGTAAGATTATTGATCATTTAATCTTAATCTATAATAGAAATAATCAATTATTAAATTTACAGAGATTTGGCAGCCCGTAATGTTCTTATTGATGATGGAAAGATTTTGAAAATTTCAGATTTTGGTTTATCACGCCATGGCATTTATATCAATACCAAAACAAGAAAGGTAAATAAATAATAAATTTCAATTTAAGACCACTCCTTCAATTCTATTCAATTTTCCCAAAATTGTCTTATTTTTATAGTTGCCATTAAGATGGCTTTCAATTGAAGCAATACGTGACAATATTTATTCAAATAAAAGCGATGTCTGGGCGTACGGTGTCGTTTTATGGGAAATCGGTACATTGGGTGCATCGCCGTATCCCGCCATAAGTAATAATGAACTAATACCGTTTCTATTATCGGGCGAACGTTTAGATAAGCCCGACATTTGTACGGATCAAGTTTATACATTAATGTTGCAATGTTGGAATGATGACCCCAATGAAAGGCCCTCCTTCGAAGAACTCTATAGAATATTAAGTCCTAAAAGTGCTTACATTGATATTAGTACTCTAAGTGATGATTATGTATTTCCACCAATTACAGAAGGTGAATAGTATTACGATTACAATTAAATAATAGAATTTATTAAGATTTAGTTCAATTTTAATAGGAATTATTAATATTAAGTCTATATAGTATATTGATTAACCACTTTTATAAAGTGTTGAAATGGTGTTAAATATGAAAAAAAAACTTGTAATTATTTGAAAAGTACATTGAAAATATTAAAATGCAATACGGTCCAGTATTTCTTACAAAACACATCGATTTTTTTATTGGTTGCAAAAGATGTATGAGACTTTTTTTATCTCTTTACCGTAGAAAGTTAATCTTGCTTTTAGCACGTAAAAGTTAAAATAGGTCTTAAAGGTTTTTAGCCCGGTACGAAATTCCAGGGGATTTAACCGATTTTTCACTCCCCGCTTTCCGGGAATTTTTGTCGGAATTCCCGGGAATTAACATAGTTTGCTAAACTAAAAATGCGTAAAAAAGCAAAAAAATCATGTAATCCTTAAAATGTTAAAATTGTTTAACTACCCAGCAAAACCACACATTACCAAATCATGGGTAAAGCAATGTATCGCAATAGGGCTTCATGCATTACTTTACACGTTACTTCACTGATGAATTTTACAGGCGATGAGCCTCAAAGGAACTCATTACCTTGTAATGGGTAAAGTAACTGGTTACTTATATGGTTACATGGTGGGAAAAAGTAATGTGTCTATAAATAGATTTTCATAAAAAAAATGCATAAAAATTTTTTTTTACGGATATTTTTTTTAATTAAATAAATAACTTTTTTTTTTATTAAATAAATAACTTGGTCATGCCTGGGGTCTCTGGTATTTAACAATTAGTTAGGCGAGAACTCTACCAACTGAGCTATCGATACATACAATATTTTATTGCTTAAAATGTAGATGAGTTGTTGTGCTTCGTGTTTTCGTTCGTGATACCAAAAATATACACCTTACCATTATGCTTACAAAAAATCACAAAGTAATGTGTCTATAAATAGATTTTCAAAAATATATATTAATAATTACTTTACGTTTATAATTCATGCATTATGTAATTGATGATCGGTAAGTCATTATTTTATGTTTTGAAGTAATATAAAATTTAATGAAGGGTCATTACAAGGTAGTCCATGAGTGTTCAATTATCGGTAACTCATTACTTCTTGTTGGAAAATAATGATACAGGTAAGGAGTACACAGTACAAGGTTATGCATTACTTTAACGCACCCATTACCCAAGCTTTGCTGGGTAGTTTGATATAACTAATTTGATATATAAAAATTATGGTTTTTTTCTGACCTTTAATTGTGCAATGGAAATTATTCAAGTTCGAGGCCATACTCTATATTTCTTTATTAGGATATTGTCCTAACAAATAATCTACAGAATTTTTGTTTGCAAATTTTAGAGTATGGCCTTGAAATTGAATAATTTTCATTTTATTTTTTTAACTATTTTCGACCAATTTTGTTTAAATTTAATTATTATTATAAATTATGAAAAGTTTTTCGACCTTTGAAATGAATGACTTTATTAAATAATTGAGCTCTAGGTCACGTTTGTATTTATAAAATATCCTTTATTATTTTATATATCTCCAATATTTCGTCATTCTTTGAATGACATCTTCAGGGAGTCTAAAATTGTCCAATAATAATATCATATTAATACATATAAAGAAAACATATTATAACATAATAACAATTTTTTTATATATATAATACATTAACATAACATCACACTAATATTACCAACTTAAGATTTGTAGGGTACAAAACATATGAAAATAAATGCTTACATGAACAACAACAAACAATATTAAAAACAAAAACTTTTTTGCCGCTGCCCTCCACTCTGGTCAACACAACATTTACAACTGTTTTTATTTATTTTCATATTCGTTTGTTTACTAAAAATCTAAAACTCTTTCCAATGTTCTCAGTGTCTGATTTGAAATTCATACGTTGTGTAGTTGGTACTTTCATTATGTTCAGAGCTTCCAACATGTAGCGGTGCCGGTACCTGCTCTCAACTTGTAATATCCGCACACTTTCTAAATTGGGACTGTGATTATGGTGTTTACAATGTGCCGTAAGTGCTGTTTTATTAGCATCATTGTTTATATTTCTTAATTTAATGTCTGATTTATGACCAGCTAACCTAATTTATTTTTCGTGGTCCCTACATAGACCATGTCACAACTTTCTGAAACACTTTTACCATTACAAGAAACTCTATATATAACATTTGATTTATCTTTATCCTCTACTTTATCCTTGGTTTTACTATAAAATTTTTTTAAACAATTATCAGTCTTATGAGCTATTTTATATTTGTCAGCATTGAATAATTTTGATTTTTCAAATCTCTCTGAGATTTCAGGTACATATGTGATAGATTTATAGATTATTGCCTCTTTTTCCTCTGTTGAATTTCTTCTCTTTTCTTTTCCATAGTCTTTTAAAAGCTTTTTTACCAGTTTTATTGGAAAATTATTATCTGTAAGCATTTTTATTATTTTACGGTGGTTTTCTTTATGAAATTCAACGTCACTAATATTTAACACTCTTTTGATTAAATTATTTGCTGTGTTAATTATTATTCTTTTAGGATGTTTTGTGTAGTAATTAATTATTCTACCCGAGGCCGAAGGCTTCTGATACCAATCAATTTTCAGAGAATTTCGCTCTCTTATAACTATTGTATCTAAATACGGTAATCTATTATTGCGCTCATTTCCCACAGTAAATCTAATCATACGATGAAAGCCATTAAGAGTTGTCAAAATTTCATTTATTGCACTATGCTGAACTACGCAAAATATATCATCCACATATTTGGTAATGATCTTAGGCTTTATAGTAAATTTTCCCATACAGGTGTCAAGTAGTTTTTCCAGCACTATGTCTGCCACAATTGGGGAGGCTGGTGATCCCATGGGCAAGTACCCTACAAATCTTAAGTTGGTAATATTAGTGTGATGTTATGTTAATGTATTATATATATAAAAAAATTGTTATTATGTTATAATATGTTTTCTTTATGTGTATTAATATGATATTATTATTGGACAATTTTAGACTCCCTGAAGATGTCATTCAAAGAATGACGAAATATTGGAGATATATAAAATAATAAAGGATATTTTATAAATACAAACGTGACCTAGAGCTCAATTATCTAATAAAGTCTTTAATTATTATTATTATTATTAAGACATGTTTTTATTTGATTAATCAAATTATAAACTTAGTCTATTTACAAAGGATTTCCATTCATTTCTGTCATTAGCTATATATCTTAACTGGTTAATTGTTTGGTTGGTCTCATATTCTATTGTTCTGCGCCATGTTGTCCTTGGTCTGCCTCTGGATCGACGACCATGTGGGTTATATTGTAGAGCTGATTGCGCAATATCGTCTTCGTTCCTTCTTAAAGAATTGCTACCTATGCACCTGAACAGGAGAAAAAAGGAAACAAAAAATGAAATTAAAAAATTTTTCACTTTTGCGCGCTACCTAAACAGTGTTAAGAATCATCTCTAGGAAGTTTATATGTTCTAGAAATTTGTTTATTGAGATCTTAGGTAAATTTTTGTAGTTGTTTGTTTCCTTGAATTTTGAACGGTTTGCTACCTATGGACCTGAACACGGGAAAAAAGGTACAAAAAAATCGAATTTTTTTAAGTTTTTTGCGATTTTGATCTGGAAGGTGAAGTTTTTTTGATTTTATATGTTCGCAATTTTTGTTCTTTATGACAAGATCTACAACTTTGCCATAGAGCAGTGTTGCCATGTATTTTTTTCAAAAAACTGTAAGAAAAAACTGTTTTTTTTAAGAAAAAACTGTTTTTTTTAAATAAAAAACAGTAGAAAAAACAGTTAATTTGGTGATTTTGAATTCAATCGCATTTTATTTAAACATAAACATACTTATATACACAGAAAAAAAATATTTTTTTTTGTAGACTAACTTTTAATTATACTAACAAAAAAAAATATTTTCAAATTTATGATATTACAGATCACAAGTTGTGCTCTGTTATAAAACTACATTTTAATTAACAATAGGAATAATATGTTTTTTTTCTGTGTACTTGTTTAAAGTAAAAAAAAAATATAATATAAAAAAACATATTTATATTTATATTAATTATTTAACATATAGCAAAAAATAGCTACAAAACCATAAAAAAAACAAAATAATTCATCACATTTTGAGATCTTACTTAATTACATAAAAATATCAGTTATACATTTTTTGATTAAATTTGATTTTCATTTCGTTTGATTCCACAAAATTTTAACACAAACAAATGCTAAAAAGGGAATTAAAACTTACTACACAGTTGCATTCAATGTGTAGTATTATTTTTTATTGAAAAATTTTGTGCAACTTTTGTATTAAATTTATAAATTCAAGTAAAAGAAAGTAAATCGAGCAGGTAAACTGTTAATAACTGGAAAAAACTGGAAAAAAAGGCTGAAATTAAACAAAAACTGTTTTTTTTCATGAAAAACTGGAAAACTGTTACGCATCCTAAAAAACTGGAAAAAACAGTTAAAACTGGCAATATGGTAACACTGCCATAGAGAGTAAATCGAAATTCTGAACGGCTTGCAAGATATGAGCCTGAGAAAATTACCAATTTTTTGCGAAAATGATACCGAGGCCCCAAATCTTTGGCGGCCCATAAACAAAAAAGGTGATGACTTTGGAAAAAATTGGGAGACACGGGTCTTTTTTTTTAGTCTTTTATCACGTAGTGGTGTCCGTATATGGGTATTTTGCCATGATTAAAAAAATTACACACAGTGTTATTTAATTTAAATAAAATAAAAAAAAAAATAGTTTGCCAAATTTTTAAAAATTTTATTTGCATATTGTCAACACTGTATGGATATATTAGAAAATTCAATAAATTTTTTAATTGAATCAATTAAAAAAATTGTTTAAATTGCCATTGATATTCAAACAATCGATTAATTAGATATTTTTGGCCCATAATTTTTTCTGTGTACGTAGCGCCCTATACACCCGTTTACAAAATTTTGTACTATCACCTCCACGTGGTTATCCGTAGGTAATGTAAAATTCATTATTTGAACAGCAAATTAAAAAAAAATAACCGAAAAAAACACTGAAAAACTTCCTCCAAATTTTTGTACTTAAAACATACTTAAAATTGTTCTAGAGGGCTCAACGTATCATGGATCATAAAAATAATATCTCTTTTGAAATCTTGAGGAAATTTTGTTTCATTTGAACACAGGCACGTAGTTAGGAATTTGTTTAAATGATAGAAATCGCTTTTTTAGGTCATTTTGAAACAAAGACCTCCCGCATAAAATGCATTCCCTTAAAATGCTTATTTTTCATGTTTTTAACATTAATATATAATAATAATATAGCACAACATATTTTAAATAACTTATTGTGTTAATTATTTTGATGTCTAACAACGCTTTAATCTGTTTTATGAAAATCCGCGAAACACGTCAAACTTGAAAACGATTGCTTCGTTATTGTTTAATAACGTTAACATTTTAGCTAAATATTAATTTTTAGTTTAATTAAACAAAAAGAGGATTATGCGGAAACCTTTTTGAAAGCCACGTTACGTTAGCTAAAATTTAATAATTGCAAAAAAAGTCAAAAGTTATAACCCTAGTGCACACAGAAACTTTCGACTTTTAATAACCCGATTAAAAAAATTAATATGATGCTTTATGTATATAATCATACGAAATTTAATATGAGTCTTAATACAGTATTATATGATATAATTATATAAGTTTGCATTATAGTTAAGTTTTAATTTGATAATATTAGATTAAATTACTTCCGAATAACGGCGCGATAAAATTTAATCCGATTTTATATAACGGTATAAATTTATATCTGAACCGACACTAATATATATAAAATAAGCTATAGTTGTAACCGGATTCTGATTTTAAAACTTTATTAAAAACCGAAAAGCTTACAACTTTATAATTTGTAGCAAATTCCTTTCCATTTTGGGCATTTTATTTTATTCAAAATATTCTTTTGAAATTACCTAAAAAAATAAGTTATTTGAGCAAAAAATTTTGAAAATCAAGATATGTGCACTCGCGATAACGTAAACTAATTAAAACCGGGAGTGTTCACGTTTGTGAGCATGGCTGACAGATATGGCGATTTCTCGCCAAACATGGCGATTTTCAAACGTGTTTGGCGTCGAGATTTTCCATATAGCGGTATGGCGATTTTTTTTGGCGATTTATGATGTTACTGGCGATTTTCTTGGCTATTTTCACCATTTATATTATTTCAGTGATTTTTTTAAATAGTTTGCCTTTTTGTTATCATTATTAATTAAAAAAAAAAAAAAATAGTCGGGTAACCTTATTTGCATGATTTTTGTTTTGTTATTATTTTAAGTGAATTTCATATTTAGTGTCAAAACGACATTAAAAGTCATGTCATGTCGTATGACATATGAAATTCCGTTCATAAATTGGAATAGTTATTTTAATAACGAAATTCCAACAAATTTACTTGATTTTTGGCCAAAAGTGTTTGATTATTATGATGCAGCAGGTACGTACCATTTTAAAGATATGTTGGTTGTTCCAACCAGTAATGCCTGCGTTGAAAGGGTATTTTCCATAATGAATTATACCAAAACACGATTAAAAAATAAAATTCAATATGAGCTTTTAGAAGCTCTATTGAGAATAATAAATAACAGGAACGTTAACAAATTGTGCTGCAATTTTTTTACACCGACTAATGAACTGATAAAAAAATTCAATTCAAATAATATGTATAAAAGTCAAGACACAATTAATGAAAACGATGATGCTGAAGTTTACGATCTTATTTACTTATGTACTTAATTTTACTTTTCTTTAACAGATCATATGATCTCCATTTTTATGTAATTTAAAAATATATAACACTAACGCAACAAAATGTATATATATACATTCGGGTTCTGATGAGATATTTAGCCAGATCGAAATACTAGTATCAACCTAGCTAATATGTTTGATTTGCTTTATTTTTGTAAATATACGGAGGTTGAAAGCTCGTTATAAATTGAAAATAACATAAAAATAATCTCGATGTATATAAAAACAAAAAACTAATATAACTGTAAAAAATTTTGTTTAGATTTTGTTATTTTTTTTATTTAATTAATAAATATTGGGAACTTTGCATACTTATTCTAATTTAGCAAAATATATACACATTTACATATATATATATTTTGCATATATATGTAAATGTGTATATATTTTGCTAAATTAGAATAAGTATGCAAAGTTCCCAATATTTATTAATTAAATAAAAAAAATAACAAAATCTAAACTAAATTTTTTACAGTTATATTAGTTTTTTGTATTTATATACATCGAGATTATTTTTATGTTATTTTCAATTTATAACGAGCTTTCAACCTCCGTATATTTACAAAAATAAAGCAAATCAAACATATTAGCTAGGTTGATACTAGTATTTCGATCTGGCTAAAGATCTCATCAGAACCCGAAGTTCTAGAAAAGTTAGAGCCTCCATAATAGGCAGAACTTTAACAAAAAACCTGTTAATAATCAATTTTGCTCCATTCTTGTCTTCTTAGTAATCAAGCACGTGGTTAGGTCTTTTCCTAACAAGCATCGTGACGTTACTAAACTTTGAAAACTAAACTAAATTTACTTTTAGCGATTTTTTAGTTTTTTTTGATCAGTTTTTGGCGATTTTTGACTTAAATATTATACTAGCTTTTTTTGTGTTAACAAAAATAAAGAAATTAACAAAAACTGAACAAATTTGACTTTTGGCGATTTTTGGCGATTTTTAACATCCGGTTTGGCGATGGAGCTCAAAAAAATCTGACAACCCTGTTTATGAGCTGTTCACCTTTCCGAATCCCAAAAATTTAAGGCAAAATGTTCCAATAATGCCATAAGTTTAGACTAATTATACGTATTAAAATAATAATTGACATTTTATTAGAATAAAAGAAGTAAATGATTTATTAAGAAAATTATTTACATACATTTGTATGAAGATTTATGTAAAATACAACATATGTAAAATGTTTTATATTATATTAACTGTTAATAAAAAAAAAATGTTTTTATATATTAAAAAAGTCAGTAATCTTTTTCTGCTGCTTTTTCTTTTCTAATAATTGGAAATCAGCATAACAGTTAAAATAGGGTATCCAAAAACTTAGAAAAAATTTAATTAACGTATTTACGCATTTCCAACTAACACATTGACTTTTTTTCTGTTCACATTATAGGGCTTTCGTACTTTGTTCACCTTTTAGAGTAGTCAATGTAAAATAAAATGTGTTCACATTAAGCGGTGTTCACGTAATGCAGTGTTCACATTATCGCGATTGCACTGTATAAGGAAAATAAAGATTTTATGGAATTTAGTAACTTACACCAATGAATGACAAACGCGGAAAAAAACGTTGAAACTTAATTTAGCTTTTTACAATGAAAAAATCTAAAACTAAATTAAAAACTCCTAATGTTTCAAATGAAACAAGTTCTTTTTTTTAGGGTTCCTACATCTTTTATGTATAAGGTGTAGAAATTTAAGAACCAGAAAGAAATCAATTCAAATTACAAAAATTGGGATAAATTTTGTGTATAAAATTATATAGAAATTGAGATTAATTGTAATATTGTATTGATGTAGTACATATTTATGTTCAAAATATGATTGACAAATTTTCTAGAGTGTCTCTGCATGGGGTAATATACAATTTTATTCAAAATTAAATTGTGTTTTTTTTTATCTAAATATATATTATTTTGTATTTTGCAATGTCTAGGTAAAAATAACGTCATTATTAAAAGGATTAGTTTTAGCGTATTCTAAATGCAATATACATTATATATATATATTGAGCGAGATACGATAAGACGCAACTATATATGTAAGAATGAGAATTGAGAGTTTTATGTTTTATTTTAATTTTATTAATTCAGTTCAATAGATTTATTTTAATTTAGTTTAATTATTCATAAATCAATTTTAATTATATATTTTAATAAAAAGTAATGTAGAACATTATGTAAAAGTTAATGATAATTAGGGTTTTTCATTTCCCGGACTTCAACATTTCCCGGGAAAGCGGGATTAATTTTCTCATTTCCCGGGATCCCGGGAATTCCCTCTCTATAATAAAATAAAAAAAAAAGTTGGTTTTTTAATTTATTAATTATATTTTATTTAAAAAAAATCACAGTAAGTTCAAACTTTTTAAAAGTTTTTATGTTAAAAACAACAAAATAAATTAATTCAGTTCTTTCATATACATTAAAAATGTATGTGTAAATTTAAAAATAAAAAATTAAATAAAAAATAAAAACTTAAATAAAAATAATAATAAAAACTTATTCTTTTTGATTCTTAAAATATGTTTTCAATACTGTTAGAGCATTTATGGTCTCATCAGAAAGTCTATTTCTAATTTTAGTTACCAATAGTCCTGTAAGAGAAAATAATCTTTCACTTTCAACAGAAGTGGGCAGTATTGTTAGTAAAGCGTCAAACAATTTCTGAATATTTTCAGTTTTTTTGGCCGTCAAAACACAAACGGCTGTTGTTAAAACTAAAAAAAGGTGTTGCCACCGTAATATAATAACACCAGGCAATGAGTTGATATCACAAAAAAAAAAAAAAATCCCTAATGATAATACAACGTAGGATATCGACGGACCACTGCTTAACGACCGACCGATTCAACTGACTTCAAACAACTTACTGCCGACCGATTGACTCTTAACAGCCATACCTAAACAAGAGCGGCAAGCGTTTTCTAGCTGTCAAAAATTCTCATGCCCATACAATTTGTATGTAGCATCCCGAAATAACGCGGCGGCAACGCGGCGGCAACTCTTTGCAATTGGAAAATCCGATTTTGACAGAGCGTTTCATAGTGAAGTTAGTTGCTGTTGGACTCGTGGAGTCCGTAGTTTTCCGCAAATTAATTATTTCGTAGAACCCAAACCAAAAGGCACCAACGAAAGAAACCAACTTCTTGAATTATTAAACTTCGAAGTGTAAAGTAAGTAGAAATCTGATACTATTATTTTAATCCAAAAAAAAAGAACAGGAAGTTTAAAGTTTTCTTTTCAATAATAATTCAGGTAATTTTATTTAGAAGCACGTTGTGCGTTTTCTAGGATGTTGATCGTTCTATATATTGTAGAATAATGGCCGATTCATCGTAATAAAACATTAGCATTATGAACCGGTTAATACTTTAGGTACAAAATATAAGTAGGGTAAAATATTACCCCAATGAAACTTAAGCTATATTTGTAATTCTATTACAATGTAATATACAGTAAAAAGATCTTAAAACCATAATTCATAATATAAGTGGTAATAATAATATATAAATTCATTTAAGGCAATAACAGAAGAGAACTACATAAATGTTTTAAAGCGTCCGCTTTAACATAGCGCCGCCCTTGCTATGCTGCAATTTAAAATACCCTTTTAATAATTTCCAAAGCTCGTACAGCAGCTTTAAGTTTTTCCAAAGGATCTGGAGAAGGTCCTTTCGAATCATGACGCTCTTGACTTCGGCTAAGATGACGACGGTTTCGAGATTGATTATGAATATGATGGTGGTGGGAACGGCGTTTTTTCGGCTGAGAATCTAGACGGTTTTCATTGACACGGTTTCTTTCTTCAGGCTGAATTCTCGGAGTTTTGTAAATGTGTAACAAGGTGTGGTGTTTTCCTTTGCAAAGCTTGCAGACGCTGTCTGAATCGCAGTGGGCTACGTTATGGGATAACGCCAAACAGTTAAAACAACATCTACATTTTTTTACTACTTCCATTCGTTGTTTTACCGACATGTTTAAAAATCTATCACAAAACCGGATAGAGTGATGTTTTTTGCATACTTGGCAGCGATGAAGTTGTCTACGACTGTAATTATATAATTCAAATTATAAGATAAAAAAAATAAATAGATTAAAGTTATTATGTCATAATGAAGTTAAGCATTGGTTTTATTCCCTTTTTTTTTTTTTTTGATGGAGTGTGTAAATATGGGATAGATTTTTTCATTCCCTACGAAACTTAAAGGAGAATCCTATTTTCCTTAATTTTAAATTCTAAAATCTTCGATAGTCAATATATGCCTATTGATTTTGTACTGTATTTGCTTTTGGTAAAAGTACAACTTTTGAAATGGGGCGGCTTACGGACCCATTTTGGGTTCTTATATCAACCACTCGGACATGATTATCGCCTCCATGATGTACTTCAGTTATTCGACCGAGACTCCACTCTACAGGTGGAAGACTGTCGTCCATGATTACAACTAAGTCGTCTACAGCGATATCTTTTTGGATTTGCTTCCATTTAACTCGCTTTTGCAACTCTCTTAAATATTCTGCCTTCCAACGACTACTAAAATGATGATGAAGGCTTTTTACTTTTTCCCATCGGTTTATGAGAGGTAGGTTATGTTTATCTGGTTCAGGAATTTGCATCATTGGACTTCCTCTTAAAAAATGGCCGGGAGTAAGTGGCAATACTTGAGAAGGATCATCACTTATAGGGGATAAAGGCCTAGAATTTAAGACTGCCTCAATCCGTGTCAAAAGTGTTGTAAATTCTTCAAATGTAAATATATGATTTTGGGCAACTTTCTTTAGATGATGTTTGAAACTCTTAACTGCGGCCTCCCACAAGCCACCAAAGTGAGGAGCGCTAGGTGGTATAAAATGCCACTCCATTCCCTGTGTTTGATACTTAAGTGCTACATCTTGTGAGGCGAGTTTTATAAAGGCTTTATAATCCTTGAGTAGTTGTCTGTTCGCGCCTACAAAATTTCTACCATTGTCCGAAAAAACCTTTTTGGGATAACCTCGCCTACTAACAAACCGTGTGAACGCAGCAATAAAACATTCCGATGTTAAATCCGAGCAAGTTTCTAAATGTATGGCCTTGGTTATAAAGCACACAAACACGCAAACGTAACCCTTCATTATTGGACATTTTCTCAGTGAAGAGCTTTTTAATTGAAAAGGGCCTGCAAAGTCAATACCAGTGTGAGTAAATGGTGGGGCAAAGGTGACTCTTTCTGCAGGAAGATCGCCCATAATTTGACTTCTAACCCTTTTTTTATATATCGTACATATCTTACAACGAGATATGCATGATTTTATCTTATTTTTAACTAGGGGAATATAATATAAACGTCTCACGTTTAGAAGCATAAGTTGATGCTCTGCGTGTAAAAGAAGAATATGGATATATTGAACCACTAATTCACATAGTTTTGAATTCGGGTGAATAATTTTGGGATGACGTTCGTCATATGTTAAATCCTCAGAATTTTTTAGTCTTCCCTTTACTCTCAATGTTTCCGACGTATCAAAAAATGGTGTTAATGAAAGGAGGGGGCTTTTGTTTGGCAACTCTGTTTTCGATTTTAAGTTATTGTATTCCGTTGGATAATACATGATTTGGGATATTACTATAAGGCGATCGTTTACAAATTTTATTTCGTTTGTGGTGATATTTCCCTGAGGAACTTTAATTGATTTGCGATATTTATTTAAACTACGGTGAATAAAGCGAAATACATAAGCCATAACCCTTAAAGCTCGTGGAAATGATGAGAAATCGGTTAACAGATCGTGTTCCACTGTTCTACACAGACATTTAATATTGCTCGTCGTGTGTTGAGTACCCCTTACCATTTCAGTAAATGGGCAAGGCAATTTTTTTTGAATAAGGAAGCTTTCCGAGGTTTTTGCTTCGGGTGCCAGAATTCTAGCAATCTGATTAAGGGGCCAATGTGATGGTTCCTGAATCAACCATTCAGGACCCTTCCACCACAGGGCATTGACCTTGAGTTCTTTGGGGGTACAACCTCGTGTACCTAAATCAGCTGGATTGCTAGCTGATGGGACATGGCGCCATGTAGCATTACTGACATTTTGTCTAATTTCGGACACTCTGTTTGCTACATATGTTTTCCAAACATGTGGAGGTTTATCTAGCCATGCAAGCACTATTGAGGAATCTGACCATAACGTTATTTCTTTGGGCTCAAAATTTATATTTTTGAGGACATTTTTAATAAGTTTTGATAGCAATACTGCTCCGCAGAGTTCAAGCCGTGGTAGACTTGTTTTTTGTAAAGGCGCAACCTTGGTTTTGGATACCAGCAGATTAGCTGAAACTCTGCCGCTCATATCTGTACTCCGTACATATATTACTGCGCAATATGCGTTCTCCGACGCATCACAGAAACCATGAAGTGTGGACTTGTTTTCAGGTGCAAAATGCAGCCATCTGGGGATTTTTATTTCTTCCAAATCTGGCAAATTTTCAAGAAATTTGTTCCATTTTTGTAATGATGTCGGTTTTACATTTGTGTCCCAGTCACTCCCCTCGAGCCACAACTGTTGAAGTAATATTTTGGCCTGAATTATTATCGGAGCTAGCCAACCTGCTGGGTCAAATAGGGTGGCAACCTTAGACAAAATTTGGCGTTTTGTTGCATTTGTTGTTGGTTTAATGGGAGTAATTGAGTAGCAAAACGTATCACTTAACGCATTCCACGTTATTCCTAACATTTTAGTAGAGCTTGTGTCGTAAAACATTAAAAAATTAGAATCAACTTTGTCCTCTTCTGGAATCTTACTAAGCAATTCCGGGTGGTTAGCAGTCCATTTTTTTAATGGAATGCCTGCGGATTTAAGGACGCTTATTAATTGGCTTTGGGCTTCTTTTGCTTGCGCTAGGGTGTGGCCACCTGAAAGCACATCATCAACATATGTTTCCGCTTTCAATATTTTTGAGGCTAAAGGGAATGATTTTGAGGTTTCGTTTGCCAACGTGTGAATAGTTTTGATGGCCAAATATGGGGCACAATTGACACCAAAAGTGATCGTTTTCAACGCAAAATCTTCAATTGGGTCTTGAGCTGATTTGCGAAATAGTATTTTCTGAAAAGGGCGGTCATCAGGATGTACCCATATTTGACGGTACATTTTCTCCATGTCGCTATTAAATACGAACTGGTATAAACGCCAATTAAGAATAACCATTGTTAGGTCTGCTTGTAAAGTGGGCCCTATATGCAAAATATCATTGAGCGAAAAATTAGACTTTGTTCTTTTTGACGCGTTAAATACAACTCTTACTTTTGTAGACTTTGCGTCAGGCTTTACAACTGAATGATGGGGTAAGTAGAAAGAAAGGTGTGAATCAGCTCGTGGTATTTCCAAGCTTGATGTTTTTTCCATATGGCCTAGCCTCAGATATTCCAATAACACGTCATTATATTTGGCTTCTAGATCTTTATTCTTGGATAAAGCTCCCTCCATTCTTCTAAATTGTGCTAAAGCGATAAAACGAGAAGGGCCAAGCCCAATTTTTGAAGGAAAGTCTTTTTTGAAAGGTAGCCGAACCATAAATCGCCCTGTGGGTAATCTAATTGTCGTTTTGTCAAAAAAATCTAAACAAAATTTATCCTCTTCTGATTGTGGTCTTTCCTTAGAAACCTCTTCAGTTTCCCAAAACTTTTTTACTAAATCATTTATAGGCTCCTTATCCTCTTGTGTAATCCATGTGGAGTACGTATTTACTGAATTTACAGCCCCACTTAAGATCCAACCAAAAACTGTTTTAAATCCTGTTAACGGACCAATACTTTTTATCTGACTGTTGGAAACTAATAATTTGCAGCTAATTCCGGCCCCGAGCACTACGTCAACCTGAGCTGGAACAAAACAATTTGGGTCCGCTAACTCTAAATTCATCAGCCCCTCTATATTCGGATTCTCAAGGGGATATGAGGGAATCAAATTAGTAAGTCTTTTTAAAATGGCGGCCTCAACATCTATTTTAAAGTTAGAGGACTTTTCCACAACTGTAAAGATACATATCTTGTTTGAAGTATTGGTTAAATGCCCCCCCATACCTGAAACGTTAGTTCGAACGTTTGCGCATGATAAATTCAGTCGTTTCTGTAGTCTTTCGGTTATAAAAGAGCCAGCTGAACAGAAATCTAAAAGAGCGCGTGCAACGAATTCCTCTCCCTCATTTTCTATTTTTATTAAAGCTGTAGGGAATATAGTATTAGACCGTTTGGCCGTAAAATATGTTTGGACTTGAAGTGTTTCATCTTCAGTATTATCTGAAGATGATTCATTTTTAAGTTCTTGAGACTGAGTAAAGTGGACATTTGTCCTCCTACTGCCTCTAGAGGTACTAGCGTTTTCATTGAGCACCCGTTTATCACAATGAAGCAATGTATTGTGTTTACGTTTGCAAATTAAACATGTATATGGGCTTGTGCACTGCGAAGCGTCATGATTTGCCGAAATACAATTTTCACAAATTTTATTTTTTGAGACGAATTCAAGTCTTTTTTGTACTGATAAAACTTTAAATTGGGGGCAAGATCGTAAAATGTGTGGTTTTTCACACATTTTGCATTGTCTTGGGTCTATTTGACGATTTTTGTCAGTTAAATAGTCTGGAGTGCGAAATTGGTACTGCATTAGGCTGGATTTGTTTTTATTTTGATGATTTATAGTGTTCCTACTGTTTTGCAATTCTTTACGGTTTCTTGATCTGGTGTTACTAACCCTCTCTAATACCTCAAAGCGAGAGCTCAGAAAATTGTTCATCTCTTCCCATGTAGGTAGATCTCTACTTGTAGAAATAGATTGTTCCCAAAGCTTTAAACTTTCCTCAGGAAGCTTTGAAGCGCATATATGTACCGTAATAGGGTCCCATTCCTTAACATTTACGTGTTGAGCCGATACTAGAGCTAGACAATCATTGATTGTTGTCTGAATTCGCTGAATTTCATCACTAGATTCTACTAACGCCTCTTTAATATTCAACAAAATGTCAACTTGCTTATCTACCAAAATTTTCCTATTCTCATATTTCAACTTGAGCGCATTCCAAGCCAGTTTAAAATTTTCTCCTGCTAACCCATACCGCTCTACAATAGCTCCTGCCTGTTTTTTAGTTTTATTCCTTAAGTGGTAAAGTCTTAACGAGTCGTCTATTTCCGTATTATTTATAAAAACCGCCGTAAAAATATCCTTAAACGATGGCCATTCTTCAACGGTACCATAAAAAACCTGTACATCACAAGGTGGCACTTTTATACGATGGCTGTTTGCCGTTTGCTGTTCATTATTCGTAGGGGCTTGAGGTAATGGTTCGCAATCCTTTTTTCGTAGCTCCAATAAATCTAGCATTCGAGATTTCCAAGTATAGTAGGAATTGGCGCATCTCTCAAATTTTGCCGTTGCAGATTCCTTGAACTTCTCAGTGACCGCGACGTCATCTGATACCATCACTTCGTGGTAAATTGCCACTAATGAGTCCCATCGATCATTTAGATCCAAAAGTTTGACTTCTAATAAATTTATAGTCTGTTCCTCTGCAGGGCATTTCTCAAAAATGGTACAGAATGATACCAAGTGATCGGAAGTAAAAATAAACCTGACTGTAACACTCATGATCAGATTATAGCACAATAACTTAGGTAAGTTTAATATTAAAGTATTTTGGCAAAAATATATTTTATTGCTTTTTTCTTTTTTTTTGAAATAAATCTTTTACTTTAAATATTAACAATAACTAAATTTAACAACGCTTTCGTTAATCTCCAACTGCAACTAAGAAAATAGTGACAAATGCTAAACCAATTCTAGAAGACCCACTTTACTGCAGTTTATTGAAATTGAAATAGAACTCTGTTTGCACTAAAGCAAACTTCAGTTAGTGCTAAATTAAATATTTAATTTATTTTTTTTTTTTTTTTTTTATTTAGAGTTTTATAGATTCCAAAGTTCTCCCTTAAAATGTGTTTGACCTTAAATTTGAAACCTACAAATTGTATAAAATTATTTATACCAATATGTTTAGCTTATAAAAAACAAATGATTTGAAAGAAATAATATATTAATCAATTATTTAGCTGGCGTTAAATACGTTAAATATTTTTTTTTTTTTTTTATTTTCTATCAGATTAAAAACAATTGTGCAAAGTATAATGCGTAAACAGATTGAAATTGTTTTCCTTTAAAATTAATGAATCTTCCCAAATTCAATATCGATAAAAAACAGATTTCATACCTTTAGAGTTCTGATGTTGTTTTGGCTTTGCCTTATTCTTAAATTGTTTATTTATATTACACAGAATTATGTTTTTTAGTTGTCTGTCTGGTATTCTCTGCTTTTATTTTATTTGCCAACACTTATTGTTCGATAAAAATTAAGCCTTTTTTATAGGCCAAATTGTATATTAATGGTGCACTTTGTTGTTTTAAATTCAATATTATTTGTGTATAAATCTACGTTTTAAATAATTGTATTTGTATGTAGTTGCTGCTGGTTATTTATCTCCTTCTTATTAGTAAGTTTCAAGTCGTTATGGTTATTTTGAGTATCGATAACACACGTCTGCTTACTGTATTTATCGCAAGAACGCTCAAAGAGAAAAAACTTACAACTGATAAACAACTCAAGAGAATTTGCATATGAGATCTTTCTTTGCGCCAAAAATTCTTTTGGTTTTTAGAGGAACTTAATAAAATTGAAATTTTATACTCTTCTCTTTTCTTTTATGTTTTATGGAATTGGAAGAAAAGAAATGTTGGATTTGTTTCCAAATATTTAAATAGCCACTCAAGAGAAAATATTTTATATACACCAAAATTATATTGGTTTCAAAAGGAACACAATAGAATTGGAATATTTGTTTAAGTCTTTTTCCCGTTTTCGTTAAATTGGAAGTAAAGAAATATTGACTTTTTCCCTTGATCTCTTTTTTTTTTTTTTTTGGAATTTGTGCAGTGATTAACCAACAACAAACACAAAGTAATAATTTGAATGTTACGTAATAAGATCAACTTGATGTCTTTCTTTTGTACAAAATGCTAAATTTCTTATGATTAATTTTCCGTTGTCCTCATTATCTTTAATTTATCTCTATACTTAGCACACTCGTTTCGTTAATATTATTCTGTTGTTAATGTCATTTGTACTTACTCTTTTCTATCCCTCATTATTCTTTTTCAATCGCAGCTGTATTTTATGCAGGTTATTTTACAGTGCTGCAATTTTATGGGCAAAATTTGGGGTTTTTATACTTTAACCTTTAAAATACAATTACACAACCTCTTCAGCTTTGCAAAATTTTCCTGATGACTCCAAAGAACGGTTCGAGAAGATTTGAAGGACCAATGTTGGACTCGTGGAGTCCGTAGTTTTCCGCAAATTAATTATTTCGTAGAACCCAAACCAAAAGGCACCAACGAAAGAAACCAACTTCTTGAATTATTAAACTTCGAAGTGTAAAGTAAGTAGAAATCTGATACTATTATTTTAATCCAAAAAAAAAGAACAGGAAGTTTAAAGTTTTCTTTTCAATAATAATTCAGGTAATTTTATTTAGAAGCACGTTGTGCGTTTTCTAGGATGTTGATCGTTCTATATATTGTAGAATAATGGCCGATTCATCGTAATAAAACATTAGCATTATGAACCGGTTAATACTTTAGGTACAAAATATAAGTAGGGTAAAATATTACCCCAATGAAACTTAAGCTATATTTGTAATTCTATTACAATGTAATATACAGTAAAAAGATCTTAAAACCATAATTCATAATATAAGTGGTAATAATAATATATAAATTCATTTAAGGCAATAACAGAAGAGAACTACATAAATGTTTTAAAGCGTCCGCTTTAACAGTTGCAAAAGACAACAAATGTAAACCAGGGATGGCAAAGTTGATACTATAGTACTTTTTTTTGATACTATTCGATGTTCCAAAGTACTCCCGCGACTCATTTGATACTATTGGACGATTTAAAGTTTTTAATTCATTTTATTTTTTTAATTTTTATTAATATATAAATTTTATTAATATATTGCTCGCAACTTCATAAATAAAGATGTGTTAGATAATTGCACACCGTTACAATTAAATATCCACTATAACCATATTCCGCTAAACGACGTTTTTTGTGGTACGGAAGTGGATTTGTATATAAATACAAATCAGATTGAATCCAACACTGTAAATCATATAAAAGAAAATTCCAAAAAATGTTATATTAAATTTTGTGAGGATTTGAAGACCAGAGTAAATTTTGATAATGAAATTTTAATTTGGTTTAGTAAGCTTTTACCTGAAAACGTTGTTTGCGGAAGAACCAATAGTATCGTGAAATTTTGGATAAAAAATTTTCCAAACGAAGAAAATAATTTTGACGCCATTAATATCCAATACAGAGCGTTGGCAGATTGGCAAGAACTACAACTTTCTAGAAAGGAAAATATATGTAGTTTCTGTTCGAAAGTATCTAAAATTAAAAATGAGTTAAACAAATATTTGTTTCCCGATATTTTAAGAATTGCTGCAGCTATTTTATCCATACCACATTCTTCTGCAAACGTTGAGCGGCAAGCGGAACGTTTTTTACCGCCTAGCGTTAACGCTGAAATGTCATCCCTAAACAAGAGCGGCAACGCTACGTCAAATCGATAAAAACAGGGTTATCAAAATAAAAAATATAACAACCCTGATTATTTTGACAATAAAGTACATTACAATATTGGTGTTTCTGATTTATGTTTTGTATAATAACAAATATATATAAATAATAATATGAATAATAATATAATATATATACATAAATAACAAATATATTTTTTTCTGTCTTATTTTTTTTGTTTATATCAGGGATGAGAAATGAGAATTTCGTTTCGGTACCAATAAAATTTTCCAATAGTACATTTTCGACTCTCAGAGTACTAAAATTATTTTTTATTTTATTTTTCTTAAAATTCATACAAAATGCATTAAATTAACATTAAATGTTATTGAACATAAATTTATGTTTATATGAATTTATAAAAAAATAAAGTTTTACTTTAAAAAAAGTATATTTTTTAAATTAATGTACAAGAACAAAGAACTCCAAATGAGATCCAAATTAAATTAATCAATACAGCTAAAAAATGATGTTATAAATTGGTTGATAATAACTTGTTAGAGATTTTAAAATTATAACAACAAGAATTTGTTGCATTTAATAAATTCTCTCAACGTTTGCAGAAGAATGTGGTATGGATAAAATACCTGCAGCAATTCTTAAAATATCGGGAAACAAATATTTGTTTAACTCATTTTTAATTTTCGATACTTTCGAACAGAAACTACATATATTTTCCTTTCTAGAAAGTTTTATGGCGTTTTCTTTTCTGACAAAAAAATGTTGCATTTTTATAAGTGACATTTAAATAATGTTGTCATAACCCTCTTAATATGTTGCCATATTCATAGTCACAGTAAAACATGAATTTATACAAAAAATGCTGCCCTGCTTTAGAACAGCTGATTTGTGTATAAAAGAAAACAAGTTGAAAAATAAAAAAGCGGAAAATTTCAAATTGGCATTCAAATTGTTTTTAATTAATTATTTTTTTTATTTAAAATGGATTCAGGAATTGATGCAAGCACAATATTTCGCTCCTGCAGACCACACATTTCCTCTTCATCTGATGATGAGGAAGAATCCATTAGTACCCCAACAACATTGTTTACGCATATCACTACAGCAGCTTTTTCCATTTTTAGCAATTTAAATGTATATTTTTTAAAATTATTATAATTTATAAAACAAAATTTGTTAATTTTCGCCTTTAAATATTTTTTTTTTCAAAACAAAACTATAAAATCAGCTGTTTTATAGTGCAACATTTTCACCCCATCATTTTATAAAGGGTGAAAATGGCAAAATTTTTGCATGTTAATAGGGCGACATATTTTTAAAAGAACATGATTCCTTTTTAAAGTGCTGTCAATTTTTCAGAAAAGAACACAAAAAGTGCAATTTTTTAGAAAGGGCAAACAAAATGTTACATTTCTTGCCAGAAAAGAAAACGCCATTAGTTCTTGCCAATCTGCCAACGCTCTGTATTGGATATTAATGGCGTCAAAATTATTTTCTTCGTTTGGAAAATTTTTTATCCAAAATTTCACGATACTATTGGTTCTTCCGCAAACAACGTTTTCAGGTAAAAGCTTACTGAACCAAATTAAAATTTCATTATCAAAATTTACTCTGGTCTTCAAATCCTCACAAAATTTAATATAACATTTTTTGGAATTTTCTTTTATATGATTTACAGTACCGGATTCAATCTGATTTGTATTTATATACAAATCCACTTCCGTACCACAAAAAACGTCGTTTAGCGGAATATGGTTATCGTGGATATTTAATTGTAACGGTGTACAATTATCTAACACATCTTTATTTATGAAGTTGCGAGCAATATATTAATAAAATTTATATATTAATAAAAATTAAAAAAATAAAATGAATTAAAAACTTTAAATCGTCCAATAGTATCAAATGAGTCGCGGGAGTACTTAGGAACATCGAATAGTATCAAAAAAAGTACTATAGTATCAACTTTGCCATCCCTGGTTTACATTTGTTGTCTTTTGCAACTAACTTCACTATAAAACGCTCTGTCAAAATCGGATTTTCCAATTGCAAAGAGTTGCCGCCGCGTTGCCGCCGCATTATTTCGGGATGCTACATACAAATTGTATGGGCATGAGAATTTTTGACAGCTAGAAAACGCTTGCCGCTCTTGTTTAGGTATGGCTGTTAAGCATCAACTTTTGAAATGACACTACGGCCACGTAAACTTAAGTTTGGGTCGTATTGGTATCTCCGTGGTGGTATCTACGTTTTAAATGATTATGTCAAAATACACAGAAAGAATTTTTTATTGTCAAAAAAATTTGAGTTAAACTTTTGTTCGATTTCAAACTCACTTTCAATTCATTGTTTAATAATATGTATTAACTGTTCAATTGAAAATGAATTTGGCATAAAAAAAAAATTTCAGTTTTTATAACGTTTAATAACAACATAGAAACAAATGCAAAAATTAAAAAAAAAAACCGATTAAAGTAAGAAATTCGGTTTTTGTAATTTTGGCGATTTTATATCAATTTTACCAATTTTGTTTTAATTTTAGAAATTTTTTCGAATATAACCGTTTGTTAGTTTGGCAATTTTTTTAAAATTTCTGCAATTTTGAGGATTGTGTTTTTTAAATTTAGTCGATTTTTTTAAATTTCGCCAATATTTTTTACAATTTTGGTAATGTTTTTAAAATTTTGTAATTTTGGCAATTTGTTTTTAATTTAAGCAATTTTTTTTATAAATTTTTGGCGATTTTTTTTAAATATTAATTAATGTTTTAATAGTATCTGCTAAAAATTAGTTTGAAATAAAAAAACAATATTCAATTAAATTTTTAATAGATATGAATAAAACTATAATTGAAAATAATATCAATTAAATAGTTACAAATTATTTTAATTGCTACTACAATTTCCTCAATAGGACCGAATTCAATTAAACTTTTAACTGAATCAACAAATATTTTAATTGAAACTCAATTTTAGTTTTTTTCTGTGTAGACATATTTAGTTTTTAGTTTGCATTCTCAAGAAATTTTTTGATTATATTTTCGCAAACTCTTATGAAATGACTTTTTGCTTTTTCTTTGTCGAAAATCAACTCTAAAAATGATAGCCCACCATTTGCAGGCGATGTTTTTTAATGAAATTTGAAGATTCGAACCATATAATACTGAGCTAACATTCATTTCCTATTTGCTACAAGTCAAAAATAAATATTTTTATATTAAATTAATTTATTGTTACTTCCTAACGAATTGTATTAAGTAATTTGTCAAATCATTTCGCCCCCCTAGCTACGTGCCTGTTTGAACACATTCCCACACTTATATGTTTCTAAGCAAAACGGTTTATGGGCACTGGGGGCCGCAGTGGCCCCTGCCCGAAAAACAGAAGATAAAGAAAAAGATAACAAAAAATGTCCTTTCTTAATTCCAGAGGGGGTCATATTTTTTAGGAACGCTCCATAAAGTGCTGTTTTGCCAAAAAGTCTAAGAAAGTTTTAGTTCCTCTGAAGAAACAATGTGATTTTGGTGCAAAAAATAAGATTTATATTTTTTTGTGTAAACACCTTATTTTATCAATATACAAGTATTTTTTTGATAAAATCGTTTGGCAAAAGGTTCGGAAACTATTTAAAACTAATATATTTATAACAATTTATGTAAACGAGTCTTAAATTAAATTTATACAAATTTGTATAGAAAAATGATTAGTGTAATCTTATTGTTTTTACTATATCCCTTCGATACTAAATAGATCTTTCTATGAATTGCCATAGGACGCTAAGGATGTTTTCTGAAATACTTCAGTTTTTACAGAGTTGTTGTAAAATTAAAAACCAAATGTTGCTATAGAAAATTCGCAGACTCCAAAGACAAAAAAGGTTATTAAAAAAATAAAATTTGATAAAAAAAAAATCCAAAACTCTAATCACAGAAAAATGTTTAATTGAAAGAACATCATGCTCTCAAAACCTTAAGTTTCTATTTCCCCTGACCGGGTTGGTTGGTCAGGTTACTCTTAATGATATAAATGATGAAAATATTCCCTAAATAGCCAATTGAATCTAAAGAAATGTCTCTCAAAATGACCTAAGGACTAGCTTTTTACATCTACTATGTAAAAACAAATCTTTTAAAAGTTTTGAAAAAATATTCAGAGTTATTTTTAATAGATAAAATAATGATCCATCCTTAAATTAATTTATATATTTTCCCATTTCCTAAGAAATAAAAAGATTTTTCTTTTTACAAAACGGGTAATGAATATTTATTATGAAAATCCCGGGAGTTGAAAAAAGTCGGGAGTTTTAAAACCCTTATTAAACTACTTTTGTAAATAAAACTAAATTAATTCATAGATATTTAATTATTTTAACTGCTTTTTTTACAAAACAAAAAGTCAATACCCTGGAATAATACCCAATACCCAGGTATACAGTGGTGTTCAAAACATTTGCAACTAAAATCATGGTTTTGGTAATTATAATGTTTTTGATCAAAAAGATTTGTGGTATAAGTTTTTGTTTTTTTTTTATTAAATTCAGTTATAGAGCAATTCCATATGAAAACGATCAAAATTGGCAAATTTTTGGACGACCCCTCTCCGATTTTAAAATAAATAGTCTCAATCGATTTCCCAGCAAAAAATAATGTACCTACATATTTTTTTTTTTTATAGTGACTGGTTTAGTGGTGGTGTGCACCACTGTCATGTGACAAAATTGAAGAATTCTTCATAAGGGACCTCATTGAAAGTTGTTTTTAAAAAAAAACTACTAAAGCGATCGCAACGAGTGATAGCTCGTTGGAAAGGTATTGAATTAGGCTTTAATTGAAAAATTTTCCTAATTTTTCTCAGAAATTTACCTTTTTTCCCATGAAAATTAAATTTTCCCATGAAAATTAAATTTTCCGATTTTCCACAGAAGCTCATAATTTTTGCTTTAAGAATCAGCAATAAAAAAATGGGCCCCGACTCCTTGTTTGGACAGGAGAAGAGCATTTAAGAGACCACCTTGTTCTCATTGTTTTTATATTTTTTATAATTGAATTATTTTTAATTATTTAACAAGAAAAATTAGGAAAATTTTAAACAACTTTCAATGAGGTCCCTTATGAAGAATTCTTCAATTTTGTCACATGTCATATGGAATTGCTCTATAGTGACTGGTTTAGTGGTGGTGTGCACCACTGTACCAGTCACTATAGAGCAACTTAAAACAACTTTCAATGAGGTCCCTTATGAAGAATTCTTCAATTTTGTCACATGACAGTGGTGCACACTAGGTTGTCCCAAAAAAAATAAAAATTTGGATTTTCTCGGAAGATCTTTCCTAGTTTGGATACTCATAATCTAAAGTATTTTTGAGAATTTTATCAGATTTTTCGGAAGTGGTTTAGAGGTCGCGCAAATCGATTTTGTACCAAAAATCGAGCTTTTTGGGCTTTTATTGAATTATTGTTGAAAATTGCTAAAAAATCGGTAATTTTTCGGCTTCTGAGTAAATATTCTTAAAGAAAATTTTCCGATCTTTAATTTTATGTGCATAAGTAATAAGTTTCGTCAATGATTTTGCACATTTTGATACATTATATAACAGTTTTTGTAAATTTTCAACAAATATGAAAAAGAATGCTTTATAACTTTTAAAATTTGTATGAAGACTAAAAAACTAATGATGCAGTTTAAAAGATTATGAAGTTTTAAATAAATTAGCAGAAAAAACATTATAATTTTCTCTTACCGTTCTCGAGTTATACCCTTTCAAAGCTTTGCACCCATTGTACTATAAGATTTGGGCATCCGATTTGTTGTAAACTTCAGATTATGAGATTTGAAAATTTATTTATTGTATGTCAAAGCTTAGCTTTAAGTGTTGTCAAGTTGTGGACAGCAAAAAAAGTAGCCAAAAAGCCGTTATCACTAGGTGGCACTGATATGGCTCGAACTAAAATTCATGATTTATTGGATTTAAGGCAACTACAACCCTAATTTTTGGCAGATAGTCTATAGGTTTAGAGATAACAAGTCAAAATACAATTAAAATTTTTGTAAACTGATAAGTGGAAGACGCTTGCTTGAGATTGAGATAAATTTTATGGCAGTGTTCCCGATACGCTCCTCTCAATGACCTTAGACTTTTGAAACAATTGTATGATTACAAACGCTTTAATGAAAAAGTTGCACTCGAGACTCTTTAAACCTTTCTGGGTCATCAGTGGTACCTTTTCGAGAAGTTGGCTGCCTTATCGTTTTTTGATGAACATATAGATACCAAAACTTTGCGTTTAATGCTTAGAAACCTACATGAACCAAGTAATAACAACGAATTAGTGAAAGGAAATTTAACAGAAGACATGATTGAAAATAAACAAATTCAGTGTTTTTTTACAAAAGCCAGCCTAACTTTTTTTGAAGCCTGCAACATTTCTACTGATTTTTTACAAACGGACCCAGAAAAATGGGAAAACAACAAATCATTTCAGGAAGCAAAACACAAAGTTCAACAATTGCAAGTTGTAAATGATGTCGCAGAACGTGGTGTGGCCTTGGCTAATAGTTAAATCAATATCACAACTTCTGAAACAGACTTTCAGAGTTTACTGCAGGGGGTAGAGCAGCATCGCAAGAACTCTAATAAATGATTTATAACAAATCTATTTTTCTTTGTTTTTAATATAATTGTTATGTATGAGTGGTAAGTAACTATTATATTATTTGTAAAAACATTTTCTAAATCCAATTATTTAAAGTTTAAACCAATGCAAACCTAGTTCACACCTTATAGTTTTATACATTTCATACAATGTGTACAAAGCTTTAAAAGGGTATAACTCGAGAACGGTGAGAGAAAATTCATTTTTTTTTTCTGCTAATTAATTTAAAACTTAATAATCTATTAAACTGCATCATTAGTTTTTTTAGTCTTTATACAAATTATAAAAGTTATAAAGCATTCTTTTCCATATTTGTTGAAAATTTACGAAAAACCGTTATTAAATTGTCAAAATGTGCAATATAATTGCCGAAACTTATTATTTATGCACATAAAATTAAAGATCGGAAAATTTTCTTTTAGAATATTGACTCAGAAGCTGAAGAAATATCGATTTTTTACCAATTTTCAAGCAAAATTCAAAAAAAGCCCAAAAAGCTCGATTTTTGGTAAAAAATCGATTTGCGCGACCTCTAAACCACCTCCGAAAAATCTGAAAAAAATCTCAAAAATTCTTAGCCTTATGAGTATTCAAATTAAGAATGATCCCCAAAATATTTTTTTGAATGGGACACCCTAGTGCACACCACCACTAAACCAGTCACTATAAAAAAAAAAAAAAATATGTAGGTACATTATTTTTTGCTGGGCAATCGATTTAGACTATTTATTTTAAAATCGGAGAGGGGTCGTCCAAAAGGTGATCGCTTTCATATGGAATTGCTCTATAGCATATTATTTTACAAATACAAAAAAAATATTAATAACTTCTCAAAAATAAAAAAAGTTATTTTAACAAAATAAGTCGATAGTGCAGTGTTCAAAACATTTGCAACTCTTAAAGTAATTAACAGGAAATACAAACAATGGTTTTAACGCTCAGTATTTTGTAGCGTAGCCTTTTTTTTATAACTTCTGAACACCTCTTAGGCATTGAGGCAATGAGCTTTTTAATATAATCGTCAAAAATTTCATTCCACTGCTTCTCCAACTCGACGAAAAGCTCATCACCATTTCGGAATACTTTATTGCCGATATTCTGTTTTACAATCATCCACATGTTCTCAATCGGGTTGAGATCGGGAGATTGAGCCGGCCACGACATGATATTAACTTAATTTTCCTGCAGCCAAACTTTTACAACCCCCGCCGTGTGTTTTGGGTCGTTGTCGTGCTGGAAGGTCCATGAGAGTGGCATTTCCCATTCAGCATACGGAAGCATAACTGAACTCAAAAGTGAAATAGTAATGCGGTGAATTGGTCCAGTCCCATTTCCTGAAAAACACCCCCACACCATAATGTTTCCACCTCTGTGCTTCACTGTGGCGGTTGTGTATCTGGGATTAAACTTTTCGCCTCGTGGTCTTCGAACATTGGCTCTTCCATCTGATCCCCGAAGGTTGAATTTAGACTCCTCTGACCATAATACATTTTTCCATTGCTATTGAATCCAGTTCAAATGGGTGCGTGCAAAGTCAAGCCGAGCTTTTCGGTTTTTTTCCAACACAAACGGTTTGTTTGTACATCTATAACTTCTAAGAAAATATTCTCGGGCCATTCTTGTAATGGTGGGAAGACTAACATCTCTTAAAAGTTCAGTTTTAGCTTCTCTGGGAATTGCTTTGTGATATTTCGTAAAAAAATTCTTGATTTTCCGATCTTCTCTTACAGTTGTAATATGGGGTCTTCCACCTTTATTAGTTGTGTGGATGTTACCACTATTAACAATGCGGCAAGTCGTTGACTTTGGAACATAGTACTTTATAGAAATTTCTTTTTGGGAAAGTCCATTTTGAAAATCATTTAAAACTTTATTTAAATTCAAGTTTAATATAATTTTTATTAAAAATAAAAATTATGTTTTTTCGACCTTTAATTGTGCAATTGAGAGAGAAACAAAAAAACGTGTAATGAATATCCACCAGAGGTGGAACATGCACATAATAAACAAGTTTTCAATTTATTTTTTGATCAATGGTTATAATCTCTAATTTCAAGCTCATATATTAATTAGTTCTCATGTAGTGAGTAAATTAGTTTATATGAATGCTTGATGTTTGGCATGGGATTGTTACCGCTTTCAAAACGTTTTCTGATGATGGGAACCTAGAAAATTCCCGAAATAGATCTATCAACACATTCCTGAAAGGGTCAAATAATAAATTTGAAAACAAAAAACTCTATAGATTATTTGTTAGGACAATATCCTAATAAAGAAATATAGAGTATGGCCTCGAACTTGAATAATTTTTCATTTTCACTTTATTTAAATTTTTTACAAAAATTATTCTTATTCCAACATCTTATTACAACTATTAAAGAACCATAATTAAAATAAATTTGTTTAAAAAATGTAACGGCCTGAATCTCATATTAAAAAGGAATGCAATTACCGTTATATCCTAGCATTTGTTAGTATAAATTGTTTCGTTAAGAGTAAGGATAATGAAAGTTGCAAATGTTTTGAACACCTGTATTTTGAATACATTTATTATTATTATTTTTTTTTCGTTACTTTAATTTAACGGAATTAATTTTTTTTATTTGTTTAACACTAAACAATGTATGAAGAATATGTAAAAAATAAATTTTAGTAACTAACGGTCTGTTTTTGTAAGACGTGTCACTCAAAAAATTCGTGTAAATGAGTGAAGAAATTCATTTTGGGGTTTTGTATCGCATATGTCACTTTGAATTGAGTGAAAACGTAAGAGTTGTCGTTTTCGTCTCTTTTTTTGGTTTCCACAATGCGATTTGAAACGTCACAAACGTCAAAAACAGACGTTCACAAAAAAGTATTCGTCAAAGAAAACAGGCAACACAATTTAATATTAAAAAAAATACAGTAAAACTCGCTTAAGACGAACTCGGTTAACCCTCGGTTAATACGAACTAATTTAAAATTCCCCACGTTTTGACAACAAATTCCATATAAAATACATCTTTGAATACGAACTCGGTTAATACGAACCCTCGTTTTCATACAAATTACCATGTTTAGTATCCGTTTAATGCGATAGACCTAATATGAATTTCATATCCGTGGATGACTTTCTAGATATAGATGCTAATGTTTTGACGTCACATACTTTATCAGGTGAAAAAATATTGGAAATTGTTAATCCTCCCGGAGTTGAAAAATTGTCAAGTGATATATTCGAACAAAATCGTGTGCCGAAGAAGCTGACAATCATATTTTGGTAATAGAAAAACTTATAACGAATGAAATCGTGAATTCAGTCATTCAGACAAAACTAACAAATTTTTTTTTTTTTTAATGAAGAATTTTAATTGAATTTTTAATTGTAAATGCAGGAAATGCTAATTTTATTTTTTATTTATGTAAAAATCTTGTTTTTGTTTTAATAAATACATATTTTTTATTGTTAAAAAAAACCCGCTTAATACGAACATCGCTTAAGACGAACTAATTTGTTTGTTCCCTCGAGTTCGTCTTAACCAGGTTTTACTGTAATACTTTTTAACAAAAAATTGTAATAAAAAAAGAATAATGATTTTCATTTTTATTTTCTTTTATATTTATATTTATTTACAGTTTAATTTTTAGCAAATGTTTTTTTTTATTTTAGTTGTAAATGTTTTTGTTTTTTTTATACAAATTATATTTTTATCTCCACTTTTATTTTTTTCTAAAAAAATAAATTAATTTTTTTCAAGCATAAATCAGCTGTTTTTGTTTATATTTCATTTACAGTGTTGGGTTGCCATCTACCAACGAAAAATGAGTTATTTTTATATGAAATAAACTAACAAAAACCGAAAAGCAATGTCATGGCAATCTCTACTGTTTGACATAACGTAAAGCTTAACGTACTCAAACGTAAGTCACACGAACGAATTATAAAAACTCATTTCCTTACGTATTCGTTCGGGTGCCACACGTTCGTCTGAAATTATACACGTATTGTAAAAACAAGCCGTAAGTGTGATTTGAAGAAAATAAATCAATGAAAACAACAAATGCGATCTCAGTGCCAAATGTTTTGACCACTACTGTATATATTTTTTTAATGAGCTAAATTATAAGTCAAAAATGTTGTATGTGTTGTATAGTCGTATCGAAAATAGAGATGGTAGAATTTTATTTTTAAATATACAACAATAAATGATAGTACGATACAACATTAGTACCTATGCTTAGTGTACTATGTTCTAGTTTGCTAACTAGGAGCTCCGATCGGGACTGCAATCCCGCGATTTTTTGGGATTCCTCATTATTGACCAAGTGTTTCGTTTTCAATCCAGTATTTTTAAACGGTTATTTTTTTTTAATAGATTATTATAATTAAGCGGTTTAAAAATCTTAGACTAAATTAACATATTGACTACAAGCGGGAAGAAAAACTTGTTGAAGATTTTTTGATGGGACCTTTTTCAAAAATTATTTAAAATTATAGAAAAGCCTAATCTTACATATTTTTTATTGTTATGTTAATGAGGCAAATATTTCCAATAGGGGGCAAAACAAAATTACACAAATTACTTAATGAAGCATTTCTCTATATATCTGCGAAGTTTGGTTGAAAAATGTCCAGCGGATCTATGACATATATGTATTTAATAATTTCACAACGTAAAAAATAAATTTATTAATGATCTAAAAAAAATTAATAAAACTATCAGTCCATTAATTTAAAAGTATTTTAATTAATTTATATGGGAAGGTTAAAAAATGATTTCAATTTTTCTTTCAAAGAAAATTCTTTGCATATTAAATATTAAATAAATATTCGAAATCGGGATTTCTGGATCGGCACCCCTAGTGCTAACAGAGTGAAAACCCAACCCAAAATCTCCGTTAAATTGTAAATAAAATTTTACCATTCCTATTTTTAGAATACAACATACAACACTTAGTACACCTTGTGAAAATACTTATTGTTCCAAAAAATAAAATAATAAATTTTGACTTATTTTGCATAAGAGGCTCAATCCTCAACTTTTTGTTAGTTTTTAAATATAGTTTTTGCCTGTTTCCTAAAGTGAACCATTCGTTTTTTTCGTGTTGTTGCACGAATATGTCAAAACTGCAAACTGTTATCGAGTTTAATTTCTACTAGCACTATTTTAAAAAACTTTCGACTTGAATACACACCTTTTCCTTGGCTTTATTGTGGAGTTAAACAAAAAACGCAATATAAAGTACAAACAAGTTTTAAAGAGTTTTCCAAGTCGGATTTTTGTAAACGGTAAGAATTTTATTCACAATTTCAACAAAACTAATTGATTACATCCACAAATATAATAAATGGAAGAAATATGTGAAAAATGTAATTTTCATAATGTTTCCTAAAGTGAACCTTTGATATATTTTCTTATTTTTTTGATTTTTTTTTCCTAACGTTTAGTAATTTTTAAATGGTTTACGCACCACTTTAACTGTTCATGTCTATTTCGGACAATTTTTCAACATGTTTCAACAAAAAAATATCATATGTTTACCGCTAGAATTACATATGGTTTAAATTAGTTCACACAAAAAAAAATTATATATAATGAAAAATGCTAAAGGAGTTGCTCTACAAGCTGATGTATTTGGATTTTTAATATTCCAATTAGTTTTTTTCTTGTATATAGCCCAAATACCAGATGTAGATCCACATTAGGATCATTCCCTTACCATATAGTTTTGGTGAAAAAATTTTATGAAAATTTTTCAAAAAATTTCAGTTTCATAAAAAAAATTCATTCGATTTTATAAATTATCTTTTCAGTAATTTAATGCAAATTTTCTTTAGAGCTATGAAATTATGTCAAAGACTTCTTTTTTTATTTTTTCATAAAATTTCGTAATTTCATTCATTTTTATACATTTCAAACTTAAGTTTTAAGATTGAATTCTCAAGTTTTCAATATATTCAATAAAGTACGTTAAAATTAATTTGGACTTCAATGAAATTGTTTGAAAACCCATATGAAGCGGTTCATTGTCTTAGTTCCAATACATTTTTCAAGAAATTCAGGAATAGTTTTATTAATTCAAGGAAACTTCTTAATATTAAAATTTATTTCATAAAAGTTGTGGGAATGATTCATATCTTTAATGAAGATTTTTATTAATTCTACAAACATTTTATAAGCATTGACTTTAATGAAATCTATTTCATATATTCTATGAAAAGTTTCAATGGACGAGTTCCAGTGACAAAATTTTGATAAATTGATAATTGAAACAAATTGGCTTACTTTAATAAATAACAACTTAAAAAAAAAAACAAATGACAGATATTTATGAAAAATCAGTTGTGTATGAAAAACGAATAAAAACAAGAAAAATAAATCTGTGGATAAACAATGAGCTAATAACATGTTGTGAAAAGCGGGAAAAACAAAATATATGAACAAGAATATAAGAAATTCAGAAATAGTGTGAATAAAAAATAAATTATAGTAAAAACAACTATTATAGAAAAAAATTTATTGGAAACAGAAAAGATATGAGGTTAAAGTGGCAAATAATAAATGAAAGTAATGGCAAAAAAGTTAAAAGCCTTGATGATACAATATTAAATAATTTTAAAAATGATAATATACACGATGTCTTAACGGTCTGTTTTTGTAAGACGTGTCACTCAAAAAATTCGTGTAAATGAGTGAAGAAATTCATTTTGGGGTTTTGTATCGCAAATGTCACTTTGAATTGAGTGAAAACGTAAGAGTTGTCGTTTTCGTCTCTTTTTTTGGTTTCCACAATGCGATTTGAAACGTCACAAACGTCAAAAACAGACGTTCACAAAAAAGTATTCGTCAAAGAAAAAAGGCAACAGAATTTAATATTAAAAAAATACAGTAAAACTCGGTTAAGACGAACCCTCGGTTAATACGAACTAATTTAAAAGTCCCGACGTTTTGGCAACAATTTTCATATAAAATACATCTTTTAATACGAACTCGGATAATACGAACCGTCGGTTATTTCGAACTGTTTTAAGCAGTCCCAAAAACTCGTTTTTATACAAATTACCATGTTTAGTACACTCTTTATCCGTGTAATGGGAAAGACCTAATTTGAATTTCATATCCGTGTATGACTTTCTAGATATAGATGCTAATGTTTTGACGTCACATACTTTATCAGGTTAATCCTGCCGATATTGAAAATTTGTCAAGTGATATATTCGAACAAAATAGTGTGCCGAAGAAGCTGACAATCATATTTTGGTAATAGAAAAACTTAAAACGAATGAAATCGTTAATTCAGTCATTCAGAAAAAAATAACACATTTTTTTTTTAATGTAGAATTTTAATTGAATTTTTAATTGTGAATGCATGAAATGCTAATTTTATTTTTTATGTATGTAAAAATCTTGTTTTTTTTAATAAAAACATATTTTTAATCGTTAAAAATACCCGCTTAATACGAACCTCGCTTAAGACGAACTAATTTTTTTGGTCCCTCGGAGTTCATCTTAACCGGGTTTTACTGTAATACTTTTTAACAAAAAATTGTAATAAAAAAAAGAATAATGATTTTTATTTTTATTCTCGTTTATATTTATATTTATTTACATTTTTAGTTGTAAATGTTTTTGTTTTTTTTATACAAATTATATTTTTATATCCAATTTTAAAACAAAATAAATTAATTTCTAAACAAAATAAATTAATTTTTTTTTCAAGCAAAAAATCAGCTGTTTTTGTTTATATTTCAATTATAGTGTTGGGTTGCCATCTAGCAACGAAAAAAGTGTTATTTGTATATGAAATAAACTAACAAAAACCGAAAAGCAATGTCATGGCAATCTCTACTGTTTGACATAACAAAAAGCTTAACGTACTCAAACGTAAGTCACACGAACGAATTATAAAAACTCATTTCCTTACGTATTCGTTCGGGTGCCACACGTTCGTCTGAAATTATACACGTATTGTAAAAACAAGCCGTAAGTAATTTTGCTATTCGTTCGTCTGACTTACGTTTGAGTACGCAAAGCTTTACGTTATGTCAAACAGTAGAGATTGCCATGATATTCTTTTTCGGTTTTTGTTAGCTTTTTTCATATACAAATAACTCATTTTTCGTTGGTAGATGGCAACCCAACCCTGTAAATGAAATATAAAAAAAAGCTGATTTTTGCTTGAAAAAAAAAAATAATTTATTTTGTTTAGAAAACAATAAAAGTGGTGATAAAAAATTTTTTTATTAATTTATAATCATATAATTCCAAATGATATACTATTACCCTAACCGAGCACTGGCAACTATGGCCTTCGGGCGTTGTAGCGAAAACAGACCAGTGCCTCTGGTGGGAATCGAACCCACGACCCCCGCACTTATAAGCCAGCACGCTACCAACTAGCCTACCGGGGCGCACTGATAAAAATATAATTTGTAGAAAAAAAACAAAAAACATTTACAAATAAAAATGAAAATAAAAATAATGATTATTCTTTTTTTATTACAATTTTTTGTTAAAAAGTATTTTTTTTTTAATATTAAATTGTGTTGCCTTTTTTCTTTGACGAATACTTTTTTGTGAACGTCTGTTTTTGACGTTTGTGACGTTTCAAATCGCAATGTGGAAACAAAAAAAAAAAGAGACGAAAACGACAACTCTTACGTTTTCACTCAATTCAAAGTGACATTTGCGATACAGAACCCCAAAATGAATTTCGTCACTCATTTACACGAATTTTTTGAGTGACACGCCTTACAAAAACAGGCCGTTAAACAATATGTGCAAAATCTACTACATACATGTGATAAAAAACTTTAATTTACACCGAAAAATCAATTACAAATTCACTACACCTTGAAAATACTAATGAACAAGAAGTCTTTACCATATTAAATACACTTAATAATAAAACAAGCGCTGGTATAAGATAGATGGTATAAGATCAAGAGACATTAAAAACAATTTAAAGCCCTAACACCTATAATAACATATACAATGAAATCAATTTTAAACATTCCTGTAGTGCGATTCACTAACTTTTAACACATTTAGCAGGTGTTATCTTTAACCACACATTTTGATGTTTGCACTAACCACTATGCGATTCACTAACTTATTTTTAACCACGGTAAACAGTTTTATATTTCTGTGCATTCAAATTGATATTACGTGGCAACTTTACCAATCGAACTGTCAAAATAGGAGAAAAGAACAAAGAAGAATAACAAAAACAAACCAAAAACTCCTTTTTTTCTGTAAATACATAAGTGTGTTTAGTGCAAGGTAAGTAAAAAATTATATATTTTTTATTTTATTTCCGGACTTAACCGAAAGAGTTTTTTAAATTCCGTTCGTGCCAACTCAAAAGGATTATCCAAATCACGAAGATAACGCCGTTGACTGTAGGAGCACTATTAACTGGCTCATTCTCCAATAAATTGTAGGCTAAATACTCCAAAGCCATTATATTTATTTTATATATTGTCACAACGATAAATAAAACCTTCTAAAAAAAATTAACCACACCAAAAACTCTGCTGTTAATAAACCACAATTTGTGTTGTTAAAAATAACAGCTGACTTTAAACGCTTAGTGAATAGCAAAATGGTTATTTTTGTGGTTAACATTTTTAAACGAAAAAATTATGGTTTAAAAAGCGTAGTGAATCGCACTACTGAACAACTAAAAACATCAATAGTTCGTCATATATATAAAAATGGTACTAAAAACGACTACAATAACTACAGGCCGATATCAATCCTACCGGTAATCGAAAAAATTATGGAAGAAGTGATGGTAAGAAGACTTAATTGCAATCAATATGGATTCCAAAAAATAAAAGTATTAATAAATTACTAAAAAATTTTCACACCACATAAATTCATGCTTATCTGAAAACCAACATTGTCTAGCTTTGTTTGTGGACTCTGGCAAAGCTTTTGACACTTTGTCTCATATAAATTTATTAAATACCTTGGAACGAATAGGAGTGCGTGGCGACTGCTTGAATTTATTTAAAAGCTACTTATATTGCAGAAATGTTAGGGTAAAAATATGTAATAACCTGAGTGATGAAGTAAATTTAACACATGGTGTTCCTCAATGTTCCAAATTAGGGCCACTACTGTATCTGTTATATGCAAATGGCTTTATCAGCTTATTAAGAAATTCTAATCCATTTGCTTGATAATGGTTTAATAATCAACGCCAAAAAAACTAAATTGATGCATATAAAACCACGTCACATCAGATACATGAATTTATACCAAGAACGATCTACATTGAGGATATTCCGAAGTCTGTTGTGGTTTGAGAAAAGATTTCCGAGTTTGTGGTTCGAAAGCCTAAGTTGTAGGCAAGAACAAGTAGATCGTTCTTGGCCCAACTCACAACAACGATTTTAACAACACAGGGCCGGATTAACTATGTCGGGGCCCCTAGGCAATTCATGTCTCGGGGCCCCTTCACCCTTTTTAATTCTTCATAAAACACATTTTTTCTACCACAATGTATTTTTTTTTTCATAATAACGCTGTTTTTTTGTTACATTAAGATTCAATAAAAAAGTTTAAACAAATAAAAGGAATATATGCGTGTTTTTTTCATTAAATCGTTTTATAAAGTACAATATGTTTAAATATGAACTCTTCTTACTTTTTTTTATTTACAAAATCGTTCAAAATATCTCGAAAGTTAACCTTTTCCAATATATCATTTTCAATGTCCATTATCGCCAATGAGTTTAAACGGTTCTGAGACATTGATGAACGAAGCAAGTTTTTGATTAGTTTTAATTTTGAAAAGTTACGTTCACCCGTGGCATTTGTAATCATCAGACTTCAATATATTTGCAGTGCTGTCATTACATTAGGGAAAGTTGATTGTGCCATATTACCAAAAATCCATTTATATGATTTCTCGACAGGTATAATTTTATCTTTTCCGGCATTCTCTAATTGTAATATAAAGTACTTGAACTGAACAATCTCGTCTATAAACTCACTCTCAATGTCCTTGGAATAATGTTCAATAAACTTTGTACAAGCCTCTCTAATTTCATTGTTGGACTTGGTCGAGAAATCTGTTAAAAATCGAAACAAAGAATTGCTTTCCCGATAAGCTTCTGGTAGCCGCGACAACTCTGTACACAACATGTGTACAGAGTTGTGTATAACGTCTTCTGCAGATCCGTCATCGTGATGTATTTTTCTTCTTCGCACACGCTGATTTTTATCACTGTATTCGGTATCAGTTTTCTCACTTGCCTTTATCTCGTAATCATCAAATAATTCTCGCTGTGAAAGTAAAAAATCTAAAAGCGATTTTAAGAGATCGACTGCCGTTCTAAGTTCAATAGTGTTTTTTTGTAGAGATATACTGACGCCATTGATTCGATCTAGTATGGTTACTTCATTTGACATAACGTATCTCAGCGCTACAGTCAACTGATCAGTATGAGATGGTGTCGAATCGACGCTTATTGAGAAATATTTGGCTTCGAAAATTTCATTTACAATGAATTTTAAAACCATATTTCCCAATATTTCAATAAATTGTTGAAGACAAATACATATGATTGTTTTCTCTTGCCTACATGAGAAATGGGTCGTACTCCGCGATTAACTCTAAAATTCAAAAATAGTTGCCATTATGTTGAGAACCAAGAATTTCATTATCTCTACGAAATGCTAATCCACGGGATGATAAAAACTTAATCACTGAGATCACTCTTTGTAAAACTGTTATCCAATATTTTCTTTCTTTGTTAAGTGCAATTTCCAAAGAGGTGTCGTCTACTTATCAGTGTCTGTACACATACCCGGTGCGTTGCATTATTCTCATGCAATTGAATTCTGTGCGACGCATTTTTTCAATCAGAAAATCCAGTTTGAAAATGTGATTGGCTTTGAGCTTCACCAAAAAGAACACATGGAAAACCGCATACTTGTCCAGTAGACGGAGAATACATGAGCCACTTTCGTTTGATTTTACCGCCACTTATATGTTTCCGAAAAAACATTGATTGCGAAAAAAATCTTTTGCTGTCTTGGTATTGTCGGCTTGAAGCAGTAAAATCACTCTCAAAGTGTTGACATTCATTAGCGTCTCTAGTACACCAAAAATCTTGTATTTCGTTGTTGATATTTTGCCATAAGCCAATTTCATTCTGATATTCTACTCCTATATGAACAACATTTTGATGTATTAATTGGACCTCGGTCTCAGCCTCACTTTTCTCTGCACTAAATAAAGTAGTTGTTTCTTGATCCTGGCTAGCTTGTTCAGGACATTCGCAAGGAAGCAAAATTGGAGACGCATAAGGTGGATTTTCCGTTGGTTTGCGACTAAATCCGAGTTTAAAAGGGTTTTGTCTCTTTTTTAATTGTTCATCACGCTTGTTTTGTTGCTCTTGTCGCTTTTTACGTTTTTTCCGAACCGATGACATGTTTTTTCTTTAAGGGACCCTCCTACATTTTGTTCCTAAAAAAATGTAAATAATCGTATATAGTTCGGCCTAAAGCTTACAAATAACATATGACAAGTACGCACTTTCCTATATATTTAAATAAAATTAATAATATACGCAACTTAAATCCATTAACAACGCAGTTTAAATAAATTTAGTATGTGACAGGTGTGAGGTCTTAAGAAAATATTAAATTCTATAATATTAATTAAAATGAGTATGTAAAATAAAATCTTGTAATCAAACTTACTTGGCATTGGTAACGTTTTTTCAGTTTATTACATTCGAAGCACTTCCATGCAGTCTTTATAAGAATCTAGCACTCTTATTCCAATTTGTAAGTTTTGAAAACAGACCACAGTAAAACTTTTTAAATTAAATTCACGGTAGCCACACTCGCAAATAGCAATTACAGAACAAAATGAAAATAAACAAATGTTTTAAAACGTTTATCTATGAAACAACATACATATACAACAAATAGGGGCCCCTAGCCGATGAGGGGCCCCTAGGCAGTTGCCTACATTGCCTTATGGATAATCCGGGCCTGTAACAACATAACCAATCAAAACAACAACCAAATCAACAACCAACTCACCAACCAAGAACGATCTACATTGAGGATATTCAAAAGTCGGTTGTGGTTCGAGAAAAGATTTTCTCGAGTTAAGATTTTGTGGTTGGAAAGCCTAAGTTGTAGGAATTTGTAGGTGTTCTTGGTTGTGTTTGAAGATTTGTTTGAAGATCGTTCTTGACAAAACTTAGAAAAAATTTCAAACCAATCTTCAATTACAACCAAGAACAGCTACAAATTCCTACAACTTAGGCTTTCCAACCACAAAATCTTAACTCGAGAAAACTTTTCTCAAACCACAACAGACTTTTGAATATCCTCAATCATTTTTTTTTTTTGCAGGAAGTAAACAATACAATAGTAAATATGAAATTTTATACTCTCAATGCAATGAACGTGCACAAATTTCATTCAACATTTTCATTTAAATGGATGTGTTAATAAACAGAACTGCCGAATTCGGGTTACCCAAAATTCTAGAGAAGTGCAGCAGCTACAATTACACCCTTCCAGATGCACGGTTTGTGTGGAATTATGACTGTATATTATGGGCGGTATATCGGACCATGTTAGAAACTTTTTTTCGTCCGGTGGTTCTCAATAATCCTGACATGTGGTTCCACCAAAATGGAGCTAAAGCTTATACCGCGGGAGACAGAACGGCGATTCTGCGAGAACTTTTTGATGACCGATTTTTTTTTGTGGGTTTTCTGGAAGGGACGGGTTTACGGCAACAAGCCACAAAACATTCAGCAACTTAAGCAGAATATTCGAACAGAAATTGCTGAATTGGAGCCAGAAGCGTTGCGCAACGAAATACAAAACATATCGAAAGGATCCATTAAATGCCAATAGGAAAATTGACGCCATTTAATGGATTTTTCATACTTCGCTAAAAAAAAATTTATAAGTTATACTTTCATTAGAAAAAAAAAAAAAAATAAAAAACAGTAAAAATAAAAAAGGTATTAGCATTTAAAATCAGTCAGTCGAAGTTGGCCCTCCGTGTATAAAACATATAGAAATAAAAGACATACACTCAGGAAATTAAGAAGGTAGAAATTACTAAAAATTACAGTTGAAATGACTACAAATGTAGTCAAAACGGCAATGACTGTATTTGTCATGAAAATCACTAACTACGAACTCATTTTTAACTATTGATAAAACAACTGCAATGGTAGTAGCGGTCAAAAACAAATAACCTTAAATGAATGCATAAACCATAAAAACGCGCTACAAAACAATGAACATAAAACGACTACATAAGTCGTAAAAACTACTGTTTTTAACAGTTATTGGTATTTTAAAAATATTTTTTAATAAAAGAAATATTTTCTTTATGCATAAGTTTAAGTTAAACGTTTGATGTGCGCTACACACAACGAGTTCACAACTAGATTGTTTTTAGGCTTATTCGCTGGTTATTCGTGGATCTATACATAGAAATTTTTATCAACCGTCTAACAAAAACTTGAACATCCCTGTTTTCGTTAAATTCAACTCTGATTTTGTATTATCAATTGTTTTTTTAATTCTAATCACCTCTGATATTGACACTTAATCGTTAGGCAAAGTAAAATGGACACAAAATGCGAAAATATCGTCTTACTGGGAACAGGATGAAAAGGTTTGTAATTTTTGAGTTTTTATTATACAAGCTTGATATTTTACATATTTCAAGGATGTTTTATCTCAACTGGTTTTCAAGAAGGCAGAAATCCTTGAAAACTCCAAAATTGACACAAACACAAATAAAAAGGAAAAAGATGAAACGCTGTCCTCAAGTAATGTTTTTATATTAAAATAAAAATTCTTTACTTAATTAATTTTTTCTGAGTTTTAATAGAAATTAATCACCCTTATTCTAGTTGTCGACGTCGACACAAAATGGCGTCGTCTTTTGTCATCTTTTTAAAATTGGTATTCCAGTTGTCGTTATCGACTTATATCGATTACTGTTGACTAATATTTGGCATTCTCTAAGAAAACTTAACGAAGTTATTGTATTGAGACGACTCTGATTTTGTCGTCGCCATTTTTGCTAACGACATTTTGAAGTGAAGTCTAAGAAAAAAATAAGAAATAGAAAAAAAAAATGGAAAAAATTAAAATAACGAACGCGAAACAGTTTGAAAAACTTGTGGAAGAGTTGCATAAAAATCCTTCACTTGCTCGAGGATTTCGCAATGGCACTGTTCCGAGTAATTTTAAACAACAATGGGATGAAGTAACAGAAGTCCTCAATTCTCTTGGCCCACCAAGAAGATTTGGATACGGGTGGCAGAAGGTAAGGAAATCATAAACGTTAATAATGAATTAAAAAAAAATATATATAACATCAAATTTATTTACAGGTTTGGCGAGACTTAAAATTTAAAGTAAAAAAGAAAATGGTAGCCAACAAAGCCGACTGTAATGCTACTGGTGGCGGAATATTTAAGCAGTTTACACTTAGCCTACTGGAGGAAGCTGTGGCTATTCTGCTTCAGTTTTAGAAATAGCTGAACCCTCAGGGCGCGACTCAGGGAGTACAATGCGACAATCAGGGCAATGAATGTGAAGTTCCAGAGATAGGGCTTGCTTTGAATATAGAAGAATACCTGACACTGTTGAACTTTGCGCATTGGATTTGCCAATTGACCAGGAATTAGCAGGAAGCTCTTCCAGACGCACCATTCAGCACTCAACGCATGTAAGCATTTCTCTTTGGAAAAAAGCTCTAATACATTGACATTAATAAAACGTATCCTTAGAGACGGAAACAGTTATAAAAAACAATTGCTGAATATCGAAAAGAAAAAGTTATTGGAAGAAAAAAATAAAAGAATTCAAAGAGAGAAAGAAAAAAAAAAAAAAGAGAATGAGTTAAAATTAAAGTGGATCAAATTGTCAAGGAGCTTGAACTCCTTAACAAAAACTAACACTACAAACTGTTGATGGATGTTTTAAAAATTATTTTTTTCTTTTTTGTTCCTTAGAATTATTTTTTATTTTTTATTTTTTATTTTAGATTTTAATTTACTTTGTTATAAAAAATATTATATAAATAAATGAATTGAATTTAGAGACAACTTTGTTTTTTTTTTGTTGACTTATTTCAGATGCCATCCACACACCCAATAATACAGGAAACATCAGTTTTTTCGAAAAACTGTAATTTTGCTTCATTTCTTTCAGTATCTGTCATCTCAAATTTTATCCATAGGTAGCAAACTGTCAATTCTAAGGCATCTAGAGTCTCAGACAGAATCTTGGAAACGATTGGATGTGACAGTCGCAAGTTAAAGTCATTTCCAACACAGCTGGTACGATCCCTGGGCTAAAAATCACCATTTTGACTGTTTTCGAAATGAATGTTGATCTAACTCCGCTTTTCAAATTAGGCTGCTTTATTAAGTCGAAAGTAACTTTCAAACCTTTTGAAGAAATGACAAAATATTTTTAAAGGCAACAGTCTTTGATTTTGCTACTCACTTTTTATCTGATAAGTTGAAGATGTCGGACTTCTGTCGGAGTAGCCTTCTTTGCAATATTAGATTTTGTTTACAAGTATATTCTTCTTCACTCGAATCAGAATCAGAAGTAAAAAACATTTTCCCACAAAAATAACAAGTAAAATAAATCATCTGACTCAAATATTAGAGACGTGCTTTTGTTTTTTTTTCAACGTCGTTACAAAACTCTTAGAGAATATCACATTGGTGTCAAATTGATGTCGACGTCGAAAGAAAGTGATGTTGACTCAAAAACGACGACGGCGTTGACGTCGACAACTAGAATTGATATTTTCTGAATTTAAATTTGAAATTATGAGTTTTAATTGATTTATTCGGAATTACAGTTGCAAAAATATTGGGTTTTAAAAATAACAATGCGTCATTGGCTGTAGCATTTATTTTATTTGTACGTTACCAAAAAAATATATTTTTTATATCATAAAGATTTATGAATATTCTTCATCATGTTAAAAAAAAGTCTTATAACATTTATGAATCATTTCATGAAAAGCTATGAAACTTCTTTATATTTATGAAACATTTCTTAAATATCAAGAAGCCTGTCATCAATTCGCTCTTTTACGACAGAACTTCATCTTTTTTATGAAGTGTTACATTTAGCGAAAATCAATGAAGTTTTTCATCATATTTATGAAGTTTTTCATCATATTTATGAAGTTTTTCATCATATGTATGAAGATTTCCATCATATGTATTAAGTTTTTCATAAATATGATAAAGTTTTTCCTTTGAGTGTTGCTGAAGTTATTATGATAAAAAAACTAGGAAACAGACGATCGAAAAAAAATCCTACACACAAATTTTACGACTACCTCCAATGTCTAAAATATTTGAGAAACTGAATTTAAAAAGGTTTACAAGGAAAGTCATCTCGTGGGTTCCCGACGATTGGGATTTAAAAAAAAAAACAAAAATAAAGACATATTTTTTTAGCTGCGCAATTTCACATTTAGGGGTTAAAAGTGGGGTCAAAAATTACCCCATTTTCAGTTTTTTGCTTTTTTTTTGTTATTTATTCCAAAAAAACTATATATAAATTTGATATCTAATGAAAAGTATTTGACATATGCATTAGAGTACCCATAAATGCAAAGTTGTTTTTTTCTCGCTCCCCGCGCATTTTATGATAGATTGGGTGTAAAAAATAAGATCTGCGAAAAAACTTTTTTTCTATTGCGCAAACAGGCCATGAGATTTTGACCTTTGACCTCAAAAATGGACTAAAAATGGTCAATATCTATGTTGTTCCACAGCTTTTTAAATAATCGGTTTCTGTTAAAAAGTGTTATTAGTGTTATTATGGAAAAGAAAACAAAAATTATTTTTCTCATACATACTTTTTACCTACGTTTGAAAAATCGTGACGTGGTCATAATCAAAATTTTGGAATTTTTTTTTTTGAACCGCTCTAATTAATTTTCGTTAGACGATATTTATGTTTGCTATACATCAGTTAATAGAGTATTAACTGTAGCTTTAGGAAAAGTTTGTTTTTTTTAAGTATATCGTCTATTCCATGACAAAATGACAAAAACCATACTATGGAGAAAAAAAAATCTTTTTTTCTATTTTTAATACTCTATTAGCTGATGTATAGCACACAAAAATATCGTCTAACGAAAATTAATAAGAGCGGTTAAAAAAAAAAGTCCAAAGTTTTGATTCTGACCGCGAAAAACATCACGATTTTTCATATGTAGGTAAAAAGTATGGCTGAGAAAAATAAATTCTGTTTCATTTTGCATAATAACACTAATAACACTTTTTAACAAAACCCAATTATTTAAAAATTTGTAGAACAACAAAGAAATCAACCATTTTTAGTTAATTTTTGAGGTCAAAAGTCAAAATCTCATGGCCTGTTTGCGCGATAGAAAAAAGTTTTTTCGCACATCTTATTTTATACACCCAACCTATCATAAAATGAGCGGGGAGCGAGTAAAAAAAAAACTTTGCAATTTTCATATATTTCATGGGTACGCTAATGTGCATCACCGGTAGCATGTCCGAGCATGCTCAACTTTTTGTGCTATTCGAAAAGCCCTTACATTTTGGGTATTTTGTACTAGGAGCCATAGTCGGTTCTGATCCAAACTCACACATATTTAATGGAATTATAGTGGACACGAATTTTGCTTTTTCGATATGCGTGTGCATTCGGATTTCACACTAGGGCTCCCGAAGCACTATATAGGCAATATGGGTATACAAATAATTTACATATTATAACATAATCAAAATTATCTTTCAACTACTTACATCAATGGTTGTCTAAATGATTGCATCTTTTTTAACAAGAAAAATGTCGTAAATAATTCTAGAAAACGATGGCATCTTTCTAGAAACGAAACAAAAATAAATAACAAAATATGTTATATACAATCCTTTTTTGCAATAAGAAAAAGGAAACATAAAAAATTACCTAAGATGAGTGTCCCTGTCTTTCGCTTTAGACTGTCCATCTGAACGTATATTTGTTTGAAATTTGACCACACTATATTAATAATCACTATAAACATTTACAGCCATATTCATAAGTTAAAGTTAGCAGTTACTCATACATCGCAAACAATGAGCTGCTTACTAGAATGAATTTTTTACTTAGAAGCTTGTTAGCAGGGTACGTATTTGCTGTTCCTTTTCATTTCATCTCCACGTACAATGTTATATGTTTTCTGTTTTAGTTTTTTCATACACACGAAAGATAAAACAAAAAATGTTTTCATTCCATGTGTTTCCATTTGAAAATAAACCTTGCATCTCATTCTCATGCGTATGATATGATCGTTTTATTTACTTGTTTCTCTTTCATAGAATGAAAAGGGAATCGTAAATAATTTGGTGAGGTTTTAACATTGAAAAAAAAAAAAATATTTTCTCTTCTTGAAAACGAAGGGTGAAAAAAAAATATAAATGTGTTTTACAATGAGTGTAATGATATATGATACTTATTTGTTCTTTTTCACAATTCTGCAAAATTAATAAAATGGATAAAGACTTTAAAAATTGTATTATTGTTAATTGGAATTTAAAAATATACAGTGACCAACAATACACGCTCAATATTATTGATAAATATTTGTTTGTCAATAAATTATTTCAAAATAAAATATTGTATCCTATATTGGTAGTTTATCATATAAAGAGGAATATAGACGTTAAATATTATTGATAAGTTTAGGGTTATTTACAAGCAAAATGAATTGGTGTTCCCTATATTGGAAGTTAATCAATTAAATTAAAAAATTAAAAATTATTTTTAATTTGCTATTTCATTAATGACACGTTTCCAATGTTTACTCTAATAAAACCGGTTTAATTTTGCTAGTTTACCTGTTTGATTTTAAAATTTCTTGAACCAAAGTCAAAATAACGCTAAAATACCGAAACGAAGATGTATAACGTTATTTTGTTGATTAAAAAAAATGTAATGGGAAGTTTTTTTAAAAAAGCCCTGTTATATCAGAAGGCATATGCCACCATTGGAATCGTAATTTCAAAACTATCATATCGGCATTGATGTGGGCGTGGTAAATTCCCGGTCAAAAAATTTATATCTCAAATATAATATCATATCTCTTTTGATGTAGACCGTGTTAAACACTAACAACATTTTAAATAAAAAACTAGGTAATATTAAAAAAAATCACATATTTATTGTACTTCAATGAATTAAAAAGTTATTATCACAAACAAATAAAAAATAAGTATATAATACTATGCAGATACTTCAATTTAGAAAAACATCAATTGCCATTGAGAAAAGAACAATGCATATTGCGAAAAACATTTATAAAAACTATATATTTATTATAACTCAATGAGTTCAAAATTATTATCACAAAAAAAAATATATAAAAAAACTACGCAGACACTGTTATTTAGAAAAACATCAATTGCCATGAATTTCAATTTATGGAATCTTTACACCATTTCCCTTTGTTATTTAAAGTATTTAAGTATCATTTAAAATTAAAAAAAAAATACCATTTAAAATTAAAAAAAAAAAAACATTAACAGAAAATAGCAATTACAAATCAAAAACAAAATCCGTTATAAAAAACACAATTAAAATTCAAAATATACAAAATATACAAAATGAAAAACAAAAATGCCAATTCGAAAATACCAAGTGAATTCAAGAAAAATAAAACTAGACTAATATTTTAAATTATCCTTGCTATTTTTTTAATTATCTTTAAATGTTTTGAATTGCATTTTTTATTTTTTGAATAACATTTGATATTGTTTGAAATTTAATTGGCATTTTCGAATTTTAATTGCATTTTTGTTAGAGATTATTTTATAATTGTAATTGCTACTGTTTGAATTTCAAATTATATTTTTTGATTTACAATTGCTTTTTTTTGGAAAATTTTTTGATAAACAAATGGTATTTTTTTTTTTATTTACAAATGAAGTTTTTGAATTTCATTTGCTATTTTTTAATTTAAAAGAGATTCGTTTGAATTTGATTACCAAATTTGAAATTATATTTGTGTTTTTTAAAATCAAATGTAATTTAGAATTTACAATTAAAGGGCTTATTGTAAAAACTTGATATGCGACATTTTATTTTAGATTGGTTTTTTCTAGGTACTTGTAATAATTGTTGCACGATTTTTTTTAAATAATTAATTAATAATTATCTACAAAACAGCGATAAAATATGAAACAATAAATGTGGCTTATCAAGTTTTTAATAAACCATTGAATTGTTATGTTTTGAATAAGAAGTGGAAATAGAGTAGTTTGTGCTCAACAATTTATTATATCAACATCTGAATTAAGATCTACTTCGTTCGAAAAATCAAGTTTAATATTATTCTGATCAATTTCGGAAAAATTTAATTTTGTTATTAATAAATTATTTAATGTAGTATTGTAATGTAGTATTGTTATCACTTTTCTACAATCTCCAATTTGCGAATCCAAGTTTTTAATGACGTCATAAGCCGCAAGTTGAATAGTGTGGGCTGCACATCTGACAACTGACAATACAGCCGTCAACGATGTATGGATATTTTCATCAATTGAGTCATTTTCATCACTTGTCTCATCGTCCCCCATAATTTGGTCTACCTGTAGTTCTTGTAGGATTTTGCCAACTTTTATAACGTTGGCACCGTTATCCGTTGTAGTAGAATAAATTTAATGTAATTCGATATCGTACGATTTAAGACACTTTAAAATTTCATGTTTCAAGTAAGATGCCTTATGTCTTTTTTGTAAATGGATCATTCCTAAAAAAAAATAAATAAATATATTTTTTTAAGGTAAAATGCATTTCAAAAAATCCGCGGTTCGGACCGCTGTATTTAAAAAACATAATAAATAATGTGTTAATAATTTATAATTATTCCGTTGTCAAATTCCTTTATGGAACTCTTTCGGAATCCAAAGGTATGAATAAAAATCTAGAAAAAAAGATTTACATAAAAATATATTTCTTTAATAACAAATGCAAATTTGAAATTACAATTGTGGTTTTTAAATTACATTTGGTATTTTTTGAAAATCAAATGCAATTTTTTGAATTCAATGTCTGATTTTTTAAAATGTAACCGTCATTAAAATATAGTAAACGTTTAGTTAACCGTTCACGAAAATCGATTTGCTAAAAACAAAATTTTTTACTAAAATTTGTAAATTTAAAAATTTGTTTAACCATCCTTTGCAATTTTTTACATTTAAGATAAAAAATGAAAGATATTAAAAAAAAGAAAATAAAAATTCTGAGAATTGTTTAAAAATTGTATAATTTTGAATGTACTTACCTAAGGTGCTAATGCATATTGTATAATTTTTCATGTACTGTATATTTATTCCCAGTATACTACGATCTAGTCTTGTCGCAATGTCCAGTTTTAGTGATACCATTTCATTTCTAACTTTACATTTTATACATTCCTAAATTTTAGTACTGGATGACTCCAGTACCTTCACAATATTCCTTGAATTTAAATTGGTATCAAATGCCTCTTCTAATGGTGAGATTAAAGTTTTAAAATAATCACGATCGTCAAATATGCGGAATGGCAAATTTCTAACCGCAACTAAACCCACACAACATTTTAAAAAATAATTTTTGTCAATATTTATTTTTACCGAGACTAGGTTTTTTTTAATCGAACCAACACTACATTCATCATTATTTGCTCTTTTTTTTTAAATCACAATATCTTTTTAATGAACAAGTTTATAGTGTCGCAAAATGTTGTTTTTGTTTGTACCACTTAATTTTTTTTTGCATTCAGTGCACTCTAATTTATTTTCATTTTCGAAAACAGTATAGTAATTCATTTTGATTAAATTTTTATTACACGTGCCGTGCCACTCGCGTTAAAGGTCAACTAATAAATGTTCTAAAACTATGTTCCTATTGTCTAAACCTATGTTCCTATTTACTTATGAAACAAACTATGTTTCACTAATGAGTCCAAAAATTTATATAAAATAACTGTACAAACTCAGAGACAAGTACTCAAACAGAGAAAAGCAATCAAACAGGTAAACTTCAAAAATTAAACCGGTTTTATTAGAGGAAACATGTCATTAATGGTATAGCTTTTTTAAAATTTTTATTTCGGTGAATCAAAATTGATCAATACTTTAATTTTGTCAAAAGATTTAAAAAATTAAGCACATTTTATATTTCATTTACACTAGATAGCAAAACACTTGTTTTGCCAAAACAAGTGGAAAAGAATAAAGAAGTATTGGAATGGAATAAAGAGCTTTAATACGTGTTTTGGCAAAACATATGTTTTGCTATCTAGTGTGAATGCCGTATTGCATGAATATTTTTTATATCGCAATAATATATATGCATTTTTAATTTAATTTATTAATTTTTATACATCAAAATTACAACAAATTTTGAAAAAACAAATATATTAATATTGCCCATACACATTCCAATATGTCACTGAAAAAACAAATTAAAAATTTTTTTTTGAAGTTTTTAATTTAATTGATTAACTTCCAATATAGGGAACACCAATTCATTTTGTTTGTAAGTAACCCTAAACTTATCAATACTATTTAACGTCTGTATTCCTCTTTATATGATAAACTACCAATACATGGGCGTAGCCAGGTAGGGGCAGGTAGGGGCAAATGCCCCAACCTAAGCCAAATGTCCTCGAAAAATTCTGCGTTTTTAAGAAAAAATTAATCTTTGTCCTCGAGGACATTTGGAGAAAATGCTGAAACAACGAGGACTTTTCAAAGAGTATTCTCGTAAAAAACGAGGACAATTTGGGAAAAAAGCGGAAAAAAAGGAGTATCAATGAAAATTTTTATAAAAAATGAGGACAATTCGCAAAATTGCCGAAAAACTAGGACTTTTCAATGAGATTTCTCTAACATCTAGAAATATTACACGAGCATATTTGGGCATTTATATTTATAATTCTTCGAATCAAAAAATTCTCCAGTCAAACCCGAGATTGATTTTAACAAATGCTTGTATATACACAAGCGCAAAATAATGCGAGCAAGTTGTCACAAGGTTTGAATTTGTTTTCTGTTGACGAACGTATTTTAATGTAAACACTGAATTTTATGTGCACTCCCAGCAAAAAATAGGAAGCAGTAAAAAGCGGTTAGTGCATCCTTACCGCTTCTCCTACTGCTTCGTAAGATGCATATGCTTTTAAAGAGCAGAAATGGAATGCCAAATTTCAGCAGTGCAAAGCAGTAAGTGCATCTTTACTGCTTCGTAGGATGCATAGGTTCTTAAGAGCAGAAATGAACGCCAGATTTCAACAGTAAAAAGCGGCTGTTGTATCCTTACTGCTTCTTCTACTGCTTCGTAAGATGCATAGGTTCTTAAAGAGCAGAAATGAAAGGCCATATTTCATTGATTCCAAAGAATCGCTTTCTTTTGTGATTTCCAAAACGTAATGAAATAAGAAAAAACTTTTCAGCACTTAAAATTTGTTAAAACTTGGATTAAAAACTGTAGCTCGAACAAAAATTTAAATATATATATTTTTTATTTATTAACAGTAAATTATTAACTTCTTTGAAGTGCAAAAACGTTTACTGCTTCTTAAAATGCATAAAACACACATAAAAATATATGTACGTTAAACATTAGCTTTAAATATAACTTTAAATCCTTTAAAAAGCGAATAAAAAAATTTATATGAACAAAAATATGTTTTTTTATTTATTTAAAAAATGGGTTATATAATGCATTAACAGATGGAATGTTTTAATTACTGAAAGGAATGCATTAATATTATACTTTTTGAAGGCATGATTTTATTAAAATTTGGAGGCCTTTTTCATGTCTTAAAAAAAGGCAGGAATATTGTACCTTTGAGAAGGCATGCATTGAAATATCTTTAATGCTTTATAATATGTCCACAATTTAAATAAAAATAAATTTTAATAAGTCTCAAAAGTTAACGTACATTAATTTTTAAAATAAAATCTTCTTTGAAAAAATCGATTGATTTTTAAAAAATAAATGTTTCCTGAATCGCGTTAATATTTTCTAAAACATACAGCTCGAATTTTCAACTTGCTTGACTTTTTAAAATAACTCTCAAAAGCTAACGTACGTTTTAGGGGGAATACTTCAATAAAGACAAAAATTGAAATTTATATAATGCTTTATATTATGTCCACAATTTAAATAAAAATAAATTTTAATAAGTCTCAAAAGTTAACGTATATTAAAGTTAACGTACATTGCGGCAACAACAATTAGTCGCGATTGCTCGTTCTAACGGTTCAGCTCAATACAACAAGTGGAAATAAAAGTGGAAGTGTGAATACTAATTTATTTTATCTTCGCTTTGTGAACATCAATTTTTGGTTTTTTAGTAATGGATAAAGAAAAAAAGAAAACCTCATGGGCTAAATTGTGGTCAAAAAAATATCCATGGATTAAAAAGGCAAGTGAGCATTCGGTGTATTGCACATATTGCAAAACTACTTTCCGAACCGACAACAAAGGAGACGGAGCTATTACAGAACATGCTAAAGGCAAATATCATAAACTACGTGCAGGAGGAGTGCAATCATTTTTTAGTAAGTTTCTGTTTATTATATTTTGTTTTTCCAAAATTAGTTCAAAGTATAGTAATAAATCTCTTAATTGCTCCGTTCCATAAATTTCAAATTCATCAACAAAAAACTGATCCCTCGGAGCCAAGTATGCAAGAGTTGAAATCAATGATAAACCAAATTACAATACCCCAATATATATATAAATATATATATATGTATGCGTAGCGCATACTTTAGGGACATGGCCAAAATTGTACCCGAAATATGCGATGTATGGAAAAAATTGTCCTCATCTTAAACGCTAGATGTATGAAAAGGCGCGAAAACTTTGGGGACAGTCCCCAAAGTAAGCAAATGTCCCTAAACTATGCGGGGGAACGAATAAATGTCTCTAGACTATGCGCTGTGCATACATATATATATATATATACAGGGTGATTCAGTCACGACCCGCCAAATTTCACCAGCGTGTTCGTTGTCTCATTTTATGAAGATATGTCCATTACGACCATCCCCGGAAATGCAAGTGTGCGAAATGGCAGGGGTTTGAAAATTTTCGGATTGGTGGTCGGAGGGTAGTAGGGTAAAATTGCTAACTTCTGAACCAGTGGTCAGATTTTTTTGTTTTTTGGCTTTTTTGAAAGGTCTTTAGAAGCGCTTTCATAATCATTAAAGAAAAATTAAAAATAAAGTGAAGTCACCGAGATAACGAGCTTTAAAAAAAGAAAATTTAAAAAAAAGGCATAGGAACGTGCACAGCATAGGAACGTGCAATTTGCTCAGTCAGATGGCAGGTAACTCCTATTTTTTTTTCTATTCGAAGATAGTTCTGCCTCTTACCTTTCCGAAAAAAGTTTTGTTTTTTTTTTGATGTTTTTGTTTTGATGTTTTTAATTCTTAATCTAATCTAGTTTCAATAAAATAAAATCTTAAACGTGTTAATTTACAAAAACAAATAAATGTGTGCTGTAATTTCGCTTTCAAAAACAAAAAAAAAAGTTATGCATTTCAGTCAAATGGTCACAACTTTATAACGGTAAAACATATGGGCTTGGTTTAAGGCATTTTTGAAAGGAAAGAGGTAACGCTATCTCACAAAATAAAACAAAACACAAGTTACCTGCCATCTGACTGAGCAAATTGAGGTTATGTGCACGCTCCTATGCCTTTTTTTTAAATTTTCTTTTTTTAAAGCTCGTTATCTCGGTGACTTCACTTTATTTTTAATTTTTCTTTAATGATTATGAAAGCGCTTCTAAAGACCTTTCAAAAAAGCCAAAAAACAAAAAAATCTGACCACTGGTTCAGAAGTTAGCAATTTTACCCTACTACCCTCCGACCACCAATCCGAAAATTTTCAAACCCCTGCCATTTCGCACACTTGCATTTCCGGGGATGGTCGTAATGGACATATCTTCATAAAATGAGACAACGAACACGCTGGTGAAATTTGGCGGGTCGTGACTGAATCACCCTGTATATGCATACATATATATATTAGGGCGGGTCGATTTAATAATCGCCCAAAGCTCAGTGAAAATCGTATTCTAGGGATCAAAATAAGAAACTTTGCGGAATTAACCATACCTCTAAAACGAATTCTACTACCCCGAAACTGTTGACTTTTGTCCCGTAGGGTCAAGTTTTGAAAAATCCCACTTTGACCCATGTAGAGTGCCCCAATCGAGTCCAAATGTATGACCGACCCCCACTAACTTTGAAGGGCCGATCCACCCATGCTCGTGGCACACCCCCCTGGAACTCCCCTGGGGGGTTCCCCATACAAACATTTCAAAAAATCTCCATTTTTGGCACTTTATTTTATTATTTTTTATTTATTTTATTTATTTTTAATATTTTATTTATTTTTTCTCTTTAGAAATTTATTTAGTCAGAACATATGTAAATGAAAAAAATAATTTAACTTAGTAATAGAAAAGAAATAAAAAAAATTACTGTTTGAAGTCTTTTTTGCTTTCAAGTCTGGGCAATTTCGCACGGCTCTCTTATGTCGTCGCCATAACAGCCTCTACATTTTCCGGTATAACTCGTTTGGAAACGCTAGCTAGCAATTGAACGTGTCGTTCTGTTGCAGGTCGTAAAATAGGTTGTGTGGGTTTTTTAAGCCACCACAAGACACAGCTGCATGTCGTAAACTTACTTAAGCAAAATCGGTTACAGGTAGAATTGAGCATAAAATTATCATAAAGGATTTTCCAGAAGTAATAAAAGGCGCACTTGCTTAACAGAAAGCATAAAATTATCATAAAGGATTTTCCAGAAGTAATAAAAGGCGCACTTGCTTAACAGTATTTGTGGTCAGATTAACGTTTAATTTACATGTAAGTATTTTATGGGCAGTTTTGACAACAAAATCGGTTACAGGTAGAATTGAGCATAAAATTATCATAAAGGATTTTCCAGAAGTAATAAAAGGCGCACTTGCTTAACAGATTTTGTGGTCAGATTAACTTTTAATTTACATGTAAGTATTTAATGGGCAGTTTTAACAACAAAATCGGTTACAGGTAGAATTAAAATTACCATTTCATTTTTATTACCTCGTAGACCATATATAACGCAACAGTTTTTGTGAATGCATTAAGTCGTTGTGAAGAACTCAAAGTGTGAAGTTCTAATTTCAGATAAAAAATATTTAAAAAAAAAAATCATTCCAAATCAAAAAGTTTACAATGAATCCACCATCCTTTACACCGCAAGATGAAGCAATAACAACATCAACAACTATCGAAAACCCAATGAGTCATATACCCAGGCATGATGTTACTGTTTTTGGTGTGTCTACTGATTTGACTGATCTTAATTTACCAACCCATCTGGATATTTTGAGATATTATTTTTACTTGAGCGAACAAAAAAAATTGCTCTATAAATCATTCACTATTCAAGTACAAGATAAGTTGATTGGAATTTGGAAAAAACTTGGTATGGAAATAATGCTGAAAAAAAGTGTATATAATAAATTGAATAGATTGCTTGTCAAATATCAAGAGCAAATCAAGAATAGAAACAAACACCAAGAATTTACAGAGTATGTAAAATCTCTGGAAACAATTTTTTTCATTGGAACATGTAAATGCGATTTGAAGGCAGCTCCATGTGCATGCGGTTTGGTTCCCGAACGCCTCAAAGAGTTTATGCACGATCAACATAATCAGAGAAGACTAACAATGGATGGATTTGCGATGGAAATTGAAGAGCAAGGAGCAACGTCTATGTCATCAATGCCAACATACCAAGATCCCGATGATTCAACATACGCACCGCCACCGGTTCAAGAAGATTTGGATATAAGCACAAGTTCACAATACACACAGAGATACGATTGTTTTAACTTTGCCTTGGTATGTGACAGATTTGGTGTGCCTGATAGAGTAGCATCAGCAATGGGAACCGCTCTTTTCCAAGATTTTAAAATGAAAGATACCCATGGCAAACCTCTCATCATGGATAAATCGAAAGTTCGCCGAGAAAAAGAGAAATGCAGACAAGAAGTGCTTCGCAAACGGTTAGATGATACCAATTTGTTAGCATTTTCATTCGATGGCAGAAAAGATGATACTTTAACGAGAGATGCAATTGATGAGAAGTATCATACTAGGATGGTAAAAGAACCTCATCTTGTTATTTTGAGAGAACCGAATTCTGAATTGATTGGTTACGTAAGACTGGAACATGAAACCGCTGAATACAAAACAACCAAATTAAATGATTTTTTTAACGATAAAAATATATCACTGAATGAATTAATTGGCATATGCGTTGACGGTGAGCCAACAAACACTGGCCCACACGGTGGAATTATACGACGATTCGAATTGCTGTTAAAAAGACCATTGCATTGGTTCGTTTGCCTTCTACACTTCAACGAACTTCCGTTTCGGCATTTGTTTGAAGCTTTGGATAAATCAACCAGCACTGGACCAAGATCGGCAACCGGAAAATTGAGCCGTCAAATCGAAACTTGTGAAACTCTTCCGGTAAGTTATTGCTATCACTCATTTATTATAATTGTCAACCGTTTTTAATTGCTTTATTTTTATATATTTTCAGGTGGTGGACGGCTTTCAGAAAATTGAGTTGAAAAATATGCCCCCTGCTCCAGAAAAAATTGAATTTTCCACCGATTCCAAGTACTTATACGACATGGCCCATGCAATTTCTAGCGGCGTGGTTTCAGTGGATCTGGCTAACATCAAACCAGGGAAAATTGTACATTCTCGGTGGCTCACCAAGGCCGCTAGACTATTACGATTATATGTGACAACGGAAAATCCAGATGCAAATTTAAGAATACTGGTTGAATTTATAATTACATGTTATGTGCCAATGTACTTCAATATTAAGTATTACAGCTCTGTCGTGTACGGTAGTAGATTATTTTTCAAATTCATTAGTTGGTCAAGATTTCTAGAACCTCGTTTACGCAAAATTGTCAATAAAGTAATTACAGATAATTCATATTATGCGCATTCGGAAAATATCTTGTTATCAATGTTGTTTGATGATAGCAAAGAAAAGCGCGACTGTGCTATCAAGATAATTCTACGCTATCGAACCGATGTTGACGACCCAACGGGACTTAGAGCTTATAAAAAACCAGATATAAACTTTTATTGCACAAGTTACACGGAAATGATCAATATGAATGACATAAATGACGTATTTGAACCACCATTCACTCGAAGCATTCCATACGATACTTTGAAAGAATATTTAAATCAAGATGATCCACCGTTTAATGATCCAAAATTCCATCACACATACAAGGAACAGAACGACACGTTCAATTGCTAGCTAGCGTTTCCAAACGAGTTATACCGGAAAATGTAGAGGCTGTTATGGCGACGACGTTAGAGAGCCGTGCGAAATTGCCCAGACTTGAAAGCAAAAAAGACTTCAAACAGTAATTTTTATCTTTTCTTTTCTATTACTAAGTTAAATTAATTTTTTCATTTACATATGTTCTGACTAAATAAATTTCTAAAGAGAAAAAATAAATAAAATATTAAAAATAAATAAAATAAATAAAAAATAATAAAATAAAGTGCCAAAAATGGAGATTTTTTGAAATGTTTGTATGGGGAACCCCCCAGGGGAGTTCCAGGGGGGTGTGCCACGAGCATGGGTGGATCGGCCCTTCAAAGTTAGTGGGGGTCGGTCATACATTTGGACTCGATTGGGGCACTCTACATGGGTCAAAGTGGGATTTTTCAAAACTTGACCCTACGGGACAAAAGTCAACAGTTTCGGGGTAGTAGAATTCGTTTTAGAGGTATGGTTAATTCCGCAAAGTTTCTTATTTTGATCCCTAGAATACGATTTTCACTGAGCTTTGGGCGATTTTTTTGCCTCCCCACAAATCGACCCGGCCTAATATATATATATATGTATGCACAGCGCATAGTCCAGAGACATTTATTCGTTCCCCCGCATAGTTTAGGGACATTTCCTTACTTTGGGGACTGTCCCCAAAATTTTCGCGCCTTTTCATACATCTAGCGTTTAAGATGGGGACAATTTTTTCGATACACCGCATATTTCGGGTAGAATTTTGGCCATGTCCCTAAAGTATGCGCTACGCATACATATATATATATATATATATATATATATATATGCGTAGCGCATACTTTAGGGACATGGCCAAAATTGTCGCCGGAATATGCGGTGTATAGAAAAAATTGTCCTCATCTTAAACGCGAGATGTAAACTTTGGGGACAGTCCCCAAAGTAAGCAAATGTCCCTAAACTATGCGGGGGAACGTATAAATGTCTCTAAACTATGCGCTGTGCATACATATATATATATATGTATGCGTAGCGCATACTTTAGGGACATGGCCAAAATTGTCGCCGGAATATGCGGTGTATAGAAAAAATTGTCCTCATCTTAAACGCGAGATGTAAACTTTGGGGACAGTCCCCAAAGTAAGCAAATGTCCCTAAACTATGCGGGGGAACGTATAAATGTCTCTAAACTATGCGCTGTGCATACATATATATATATATATATGCGTAGCGCATACTTTAGGGACATGGCCAAAATTGTCGCCGGAATATGCGGTGTATAGAAAAAATTGTCCTCATCTTAAACGCGAGATGTAAACTTTGGGGACAGTCCCCAAAGTAAGCAAATGTCCCTAAACTATGCGGGGGAACGTATAAATGTCTCTAAACTATGCGCTGTGCATACATATATATATATATGTATGCGTAGCGCATACTTTAGGGACATGGCCAAAATTGTCGCCGGAATATGCGGTGTATAGAAAAAATTGTCCTCATCTTAAACGCTAAATGTATGAAAAGGCGCGAAAATTTTGGGGACAGTCCCCAAAGTAAGGAAATGTCCCTTAACTATGCGGGGGGAACGAATAAATGTCTCTGGACTATGCGCTGTGCATACATATATATATATATATATATATATATATATGTATGCACAGCGCATAGTTTAGGGACACGCCAAAAATTGTCGCCGAAATATGCGGTGTATAGACAAAATTGTCCTCATCTTAAACGCTAGATGTATGAAAAGGCGCGAAAACTTTGGGGACAGTCCCCAAAGTAAGCAAATGTCCCTAAACTATGCGGGGGAATGAATAAATGTCTCTAGACTATGCGCTGTGCATACATATATATATATATATATATATATATATATATATATATATATAAATATATATTGGACTATTGTAATTTGGTTTATCATTGATTCCAACTCTTGCATACTTGGCTCCGAGGGATCAGTTTTTTGTTGATGAATTAGTTTAAAGTGTTTTGCGATTTATACTTTTGAAATGTGCGTATATTTGTATAGAACCGGTTGCTCCTCCACTGTCGAGCCAAAGTGAAGCTGGCACGTCAAGACAAAGTGAAGCTGGCACGTCAAGCCAAAGTGATGCTGTCACGTCAAGTCAAAGTGAAGCTGAAGTGTCGAATCTAAGTGCGAGTGCAATGCAGATAAATGAACCTACTGATGCAATAGAAACGGAAAATTACGATGAGCATACGGATTTCACTGAAATGCACGAAACAACTAGCGAAACCCACGAAGAAGATTCAATTCCAATGGATGATTCAACCATTGACACAACTGAAGTCATTTCCGAATTCGACTTGGGTCTATTTATGAACAAGCCATTATCATCAGAGCAAAGATCTCTGTTATTAAAAAGATGTTGGGTACCACCAGAAGACTACGATTTTGCAGCAGACTCCGATGACTTAAAACGAAAATTTCTTCACAATTGGTTACAAGTTTATAAACCTTGGCTTGTTTATTTAAAGAAAGAAAAGGGCGCTCTTTGCTTACATTGCGTTCTATTTCATAAAACTACAGTGCAAGGCTTTTTAGGCGCATTCGTTGTTAAGCCATTCACCAAATACAAGGATATGCACGAATTGCAGAAATCACGCAAGAAGCAAATGGCATCAAACTTCAATGAAAGCTGCTATTGAATTTACAACTGCCAAACCAGTGGACCTACAGATGGTAACAGGACATCAGAAGTTAATTGAAGAAAACAAGAAAATAATCCGTTCGATCATATCAAACATAATTTTCTGTGGAACAACCGATTCACCATTAAGAGGAAAAGATGCAGATTCCGGTAAAATATTTCAGATTGAAATTTATCATATTTTCGTCTTTTGATAAAATTCTATAATATTTTTAGGAATGTTCATGGATCTCATTCGCTTGAGAATTGAGGCCGGAGATGAATCTCTTAAAAAACACTTTGAAGAAGGACCAAAAAATGCGAAATACACCTCACCAGAAATTCAAAACGAGATAATTGCATTATGTGGCGAGGTAGTGAAAGATATGATAATTGCTGACGCTAAAAAGGCATCAGCATACAGCATTTTGGCTGATGAAACAGCAGATATATCAGGAAAAGAGCAACTGTCCTTGGGTATTCGATTTTACGACAAAAGCCAAGCAAAAATACGAAAAGAATTCATGGGTTTCTCTGAACTAAATGCGATGGACGCTCCAACAATTGCAGATGAAATTGATCGCGCAGTCGTGAGCTGTGAACTTGAACCGAACAAATACGTTGGGCAAGGGTACGATGGCTGCAGTGCTATGGCCGGAAAAGAAGGAGGCGTTCAAGCACATATCCGAAAAAAATACAAAAAAGCATTGTTTTTCCACTGCGCAAGCCACAGATTGAACCTTGTTGTTAATGATTTGAACACGGTCCCGGAAGTACGAAACACTATTGGCACCATCAAAGACATAATAAGATTTTTCCGAGAATCAGTGCTACGACGAAAGTGTGCTCCGAACATACCCGCCCTTTGTGAAACTCGTTGGTCTCAAAAACACAAGAGCATTGCTGTTTTAAAGCCAATTTCGTTGAGATCGTGAACGCATTACTGACTTTATCCACCGAAGGCAATGCAAAAACGCGATCAGCTGCATTTCAGCTACACTCTGCAGCAACGAAACCTGTATTTATCATATGCACTTCAATAATTGCCAAATATTCGGATATTCTTGAGCCTGTCGTGAATGGTCTTCAATCTAAAAGTCTTGACCTGCTCAAATGCAAAGACCATCTTGATAGAATATCAACTGTTATCTCTAGCCATCGAACCGCTGTAGATACCGTGATTGATGAAATTCTAGACGAGGCAAAAGAAATAGCGAACTCGATTGATATTGAATTGAATATGCCCAGACTAACCCAACGACAGCAGCATCGTTCAAATCAACCTACATCGAATCCAAATGATTATTGGAAAATATCGTTGCTAATTCCGTATTTGGATTCATTGATATCATCGCTTGCAAATCGATTCGCGCCATTCAATTTGCCTGCATTTTCACTACTCACATTGCATCCATACATTATGTTGAAAAAAAGTATTGGCGATTTGAAAGAAGACATCAAGCCATTTTCAGAATTTTATGAATTGGATCTAAGTGCAGAAATTGAATTATGGTATAACACTTGGAAAGACAAACAGCTTAGTGAAGAAGCGAAGAAAAATTTTGAAGTGTGCGACGTAATCACGGAAGCGGACACCTTTTTTCCTGCTGTATCACATGCATTGGAAATATTATTGGCACTACCTTGCACGACTTGCACCGTAGAAAGGTCGTTCAGCACTTTGCGGCGTGTTAAAACCTGGCTAAGATCAACCATGGGCGAAAATCAACTAAATGGTAAAGTTTTAGAAAATTAATTTGATTCATTTCATATGATAACGATGTTTTTATTTTTTTCAGGATTATGCATGCTCAGTGTGCATCGGAAAATGGTAAAAGAAAGAAAATCCGAAATAGAAGATGAAGTCCTCAGGAAAGCTGAAAATCCCAGAAAATTGTTTTTATAAAACGCGAAATCAATGGAAAAAAAATGATACTTTTAAAGTATCTATTAATATTCTAGTCAATAAATATGTCCTACTTTTTTTTTCAAAAAAATGTCCTCGTTTTTTCATTATTTTTGAGAAATTGTCCTCGAAAAAAGACCTAAAAAAATTCCTGGCTACGCCCATGTACCAATATAGGGTACAATATTTTATTTTGAAATAATTTATTGACAAAAAAATATTTATCAATAATATTGAGCGTGTATTGTTGGTCACTGTATATTTTTAAATTCCAATTAACAATAATACAATTTTTAAAGTCTTTATCCATTTTATTAATTTTGCAGAATTGTGAAAAAGAACAAATAAGTATCATATTCAGTATCATCAACAACATAAAAAACATTGTGAAACGCATTCACATTTTTTTTTTTGTTCACCCTTCGTTTTCAAGAAGAGAAAATATTTATTTTTTTTTCAATGTTAAAACCTCACCAAATTATTTACGATTCCCTTTTCATTCTATGAAAGAGAAACAAGTAAATAAAACGATCATATCATACGCATGAGAATGAGATGCAAGGTTTATTTTCAAATGGAAACACATGGAATGAAAACATTTTTTGTTTTATCTTTATTCTGCGTTGATACAAGAAAAACCAAAAATGAACAGTTCGTGGTTTCATATACGTACTCTGCTTGTTAGCATAGAGTTTATTTATAATACATTTTATTCTGTCAACTTAAATTTAAAAAATCAATCTTATATGATGCCACAGTGTAATTCTATATGTGGCCCCTTTTCTTTTGCAAAGCAACTATGATTTTTGACGTTTGCAATTGTGGTTTTCCCCAAAAAAAAAAATCGTGCTTAAAATAATGAAAAAAAAAAAAAACAAAATCGGATAAATCAGATAAGAAGTTATAAAACGGTCAGGTAACTAGGAACAAGATGAAAAGGTAATATGAGATATTTATTTTTCATCATTCTTTTACATTTATGTTATTTTTAACATGTATTTACAGGATTTGTTAAATAGACTAGATATGCCAGCTGCGGTTGGCATTTTAATATATGTCCTGACTTTTTTTTATCAAACGCTACCTTTTTACAAATTCGGTTCATTGAAGGTTGACTTAATACATGAAATTCACCGCAATCTTCTTGTTCGTTGTTGTGGCCCCGACACCTTGACGCTTATATAACTTGAGAATACGGTGGAATCTGTTCATCGTTTTTTTTTTGCTTTCAGGTCTTTCTTGACCTTATCAATTAATTTTTTGGCATTTTTCTTTGTAAACTTATAATTTTAACGAAATTCACTGTCAGTATAAACAAAAAATGGGGTTTTTTATTAAATTTAACCGCACGATTACGGGCTCTATTTATTAAAAAGTCCAATCATTCTAATTAATTAACCATTCCCATAATTTAGATATTAAAAAATATTTGTTGGATACAAAAATGTATATTTTTTATAATTCTTCGCCGTCACTTTGACAGAAAACATAACATAAACTTAGTCCCGAATCACACACGGCAATTTTACTTGCGCAAGTCTTGAGTTTATAGAAGAGGGAGGAAAAGAGAATGGAAGGGGGTACAGACTTGCCCGTACTCCAATTCCGTTTTGTTTTGTCATCCGCAATTTTCAACACGAAGCTGGCTGCAGGTTGATATACGAAAATTGCTGAAACAAACTTCCTGTGTGAACACAAAAGTAAGTTCAAAGGAGAATTTAAGAAAACTTGCACAAGTAAAATTGCCGTGTGTGAAACGGGACTTAACAAGAGTATGATAAGTGTATTATGAATAAACTCCTTGCTAAATTATACTTATGAATATGTGTGTTAGTTTACAAATACACATTTAATTTTTTATTAAATTTAAATATTTTATTTTGCCTTTAATTTAATTAATATGCAATAACTTTCACAAGACGGTGACGATGGGAAATTTAAGTTGTTTTAATGCACAAGTTTGTTTTATGTATGAAAAACAGATACAGAAACAAATCTTCCATGGTGGATTGTTTTACATGTCTTACAAGAGTTGTACTTTTTAGTATATTTTTCCTCGTCTCTACTACATCTATCTTGATATGCAGCGACATCTACTTCATTCTACGTATATCTTTCAATCTGGTTGTCTTCTACACTATTAATGTGCTTATCAGCAAAATTTTTTTTACCAAAATAATTTAGTAAGACTAAAACACTGGTTAAAAATAGTTAAGTGCTGCATAGTTAAAATTTTATCTGAAAACATAAATTTATCAAAAAATTTTGCTGAAAAATAGTATACTTAATTTACAAGGCTTTTACTAACTTTTATTTTGTGGCAAAATTTTGTTTAGTATTTTCAGCAAATAAATTAACTAAATTTTTCTAAAAACTTTTTGAGTTTCTTTCAGCCTACTTATAATATTTAGCAAAAATTTTGTTAGGTTTTAGCAAGGATTTTTAAATTTTAAATCTACTAAATGTTAGCAAAACTTTTTTTGAATTTACTAATTTTTTTTGGCTGACTTTAGCATATGTTTTGCCAGCATCCTCCTGACTAAAATTTTGCTGACTCAGTAAAATTTTTTGCTGACTTTACTGACTTTTTTTTTGATATGTGCCGAACAAAATCCCAAAGTCCAATTGCTGATTTTCTGAAATTTCTTTAAAACAATTTTAAAACTATAAAATTGTAGATTTGAAAACAAAGTTTAAAAATGATTACCCTTTTAGAATTGTAGTTTAAAACGAGTTAGCAAAACACAAAATGACTTTTATCTGAGTTTTCTGGAAATTAAAGAATACAAAATGTTTTTGTAGTAAATAATTTAAATAAATTTCGAATTTTCGGCTTGAATTTCTTGATTAAATAGTTTGCAAAGACAATTTACTCCGAATCACGATTTTTTAATGTTTTCAATTCAAGTTCGCTTTAAAATATAAACAAAAAAGTCATACTTTCCACTTTTAATCAGGTTTTCAAATTTCAATTTCGATACGGCACGTCTTCCCGATATCAGATTATCCTAATTTTGGGTTACGTAGTTTTACACCCAAAAATAATATTTCAGGGAGTAGCCAGGTCAGAAACTAAACTTTTTTCTCCATACAAGCTTGGATACCTAATACTCACTTTTTGTGGAGTATTATTTTTGTCAATACCTACTTTCTTGCATTTATTTTATGAAGAATCAAGAGAACCATGTTTGTTTTAGCTGCCCAATCTCACATTTAGCTGTTAAAAAAGTGGGATCAAAAAGGACCACATTTTTTGGTTTTTGTATTTCTTCCAAAGAAAATATATTAAATTTGGTGTCTAATGAAAAGTATTTGAAATAAGCATCACAGGATAAAGAAGCATGTCCGAGCATGCTCAACTTGTTGTGCTATTAGAAAAAACTTAATTTTATTGGGTTTTATACTAGGGGCTATAGTCGGTTAAGATCCAAACTCATATGTTCTCTAATAAGTTTTAGTGGACACGTATTTGATCTTTTTTCAATATTCGTGCGAGTTTGGATTTCACACGAAGTTTCCCGTAGCAACATATTTTGCCAAAGCGTGGAAACTGTATGGCCAAAATATAGGCGTATCAAACTTCATATTTTTGAAAATACATTACTGTTATGTGAAAATAATTTGGAATATCTTAGTTTTGAGACATGCTCCCATACAAAATTTTGTGAAAATTATGTGTTTTTACAAATTTTATTTTGTTTATAAACTATAAATCCCTTTTTATTACCTGAATCTCAAAACGCTTTCCAAACGATATATAATACTATACACATATAACAAACATAAACGTAATAAAAGATAAAAACTTTAACTTTGTATCAAACAATTATTAAATGTCTAAATCATAGTCCTTTTTTTTAGATTTATAACGAGCTTTCAACCTCCGTATATTTACAAAAATAAAGCAAATCAAACATATTAGCTAGGTTGATACTAGTATTTTGATCTGGCTAAAGATCTCATTAGAACCCGAAGTTTTAGAAAAGCTAGAGCCTCCATAGCATGCAGAACTTTTTTTAATTTTTTGTTTTTATATACATCGAGATTATTTTTATGTTATTTTAGATTTATAACGAGTTGTCCTTTGTAAGGTAAAATGCTTGCTATTTCATAACCGTATGCCCGATTATTATCATTTATATATCTTTTTAAAGGAAAGGAAACCTAGTTTTAAAATTATCTAACAAATTTTGCAAAAGATATATCAACCATTAATTATTTTATTTTTCATCAAGTTATCATTTTGAATATATTTCACAATATATTGTTGTTATGTTAGTAAATAGAAGTTTTATTATTTGAAGTTCACGTAATAAAATGGGATTTATAGTATGTATATAGTTACTTGTACATATAAAAACAACAAAAAATATGTAAAAACACACAATTTTTACAACATTTTGTTTGGGAGCCTTCTCAATGCTAAGATATTCGAAATTATTTTTTTTTTTTAGCAGTAATGTATTTTCAAAAATATGAAGTTATATATATTTTCAGATATTACATTAATTCATGTCGTCAATATGGGAGTTTGAACATTTTTATATTTTGGAACTTACAGCCATACCTAAACAAGAGCGGCAAGCGGAACGTTTTTTAACGCCTAGCGTTAACGCTGAAATGTCATCCCTAAACAAGAGCCGCAACGCTACGTCAAATCTATAAAAACAGGGTTATCAAAATAAAAAATATAACAACCCTGATTATTTTAACAACACAGCACATTACAATATTGGTGTTTCTGATTTATGTTTTGTGTTTTGTATAATAACAAATATATATAAATAATAATATAAATAATAATATAATATATATACATAAATAACAAATATATTTTTTTCTGTCTTATTTTTTTGTTTACATCAGGGATGAGAATTTCGTTTCGGTACCAATAAAATTTTCAAATAGTACTTTTTCGACTCTCAGAGTACTAAAATTATTTTTTATTTTATTTTTCTTAAAATTCATACAAAATGCATTAAAATAACATTAAATGTTATTGAACATAAATTTATGTTTATATGAATTTATAAAAAAATAAAGTTTTACTTTAAAAAAAGTATATTTTTTAAATTAATGTACAGGAACAAAGAACTCCAAATGAGATCCAAATTAAATTAATCAATACAGCTAAAAAAGAATTTTATATATTGGTTGATAATAACTTATTAGATTTTAAAATTGTAACAACAAGAATTTGTTGCATTTAATAAATCTTTTGTTTGTATTAGATTTGATACTGTTGGAACATGAAGTCTGTTTCTGCCTTTGGTTTTAATCAGATTTTGGTATGGAAAAATTCTCTCAACGTTTGCAGAAGAATGTGGTATGGATAAAATACCTGCAGCAATTCTTAAAATATCGGGAAATAAATATTTGTTTAACTCATTTTTAATTTTAGATACTTTCGACCAGAAACTACATATATTTTCCTTTCTAGAAAGTTTTAGTTCTTGCCAATCTGCCAACGCTCTGTATTGGATATTAATGGCGTCAAAATTATTTTCTTCGTTTGGAAAATTTCTTATCCAAAATTTCACGATACTATTGGTTCTTCCGCAAACAACGTTTTCAGGTGAAAGCTTACTGAACCAAATTAAAATTTCATTATAAAAATTTACTCTGGTCTTCAAATCCTCACAAAATTTAATATAACATTTTTTGGAATTTTCTTTTATATGATTTACAGTGCCGGATTCAATCTGATTTGTATTTATATACAAATCCACTTCCGTACCACAAAAAACGTCGTTTAGCGGAATATGGTTATCGTGGATATTTAATTGTAATTTAATTGCGAGCAATATATTAATAAAATTTATATATTAATAAAAATTAAAAAAATAAAATGAATTAAAAACTTTAAATCGTCCAATAGTATCAAATAAGTCGCGGGAGTACTTTGGATCATCAATTTTATTTTTCAGTTAAAGCCTGATTCAATACCTTTCCAACGAGCTATCACTCGTTGCGATCGCTTTAGTAGTTTTTTTTTTAAACAACTTTCAATGAGGTCCCTTATGAAGAATTCTTCAATTTTGTCACATGACAGTGGTGCACACCACCACTAAACCAGTCACTATAAAAAAAAATAAAATATGTAGGTACATTATTTTTTGCTGGGCAATCGATTAAGACTATTTATTTTAAAATCGGAGAGGGGTCGTCCAAAAATTTGCCAATTTTGATCGTTTTCATATGGAATTGCTCTATATATATATATATATTTTTTTCTAACGGTAATTAAAATATATGTTAGATGCATGTATAGCAATGCAGATTGACTGGCATGCTACAAGAGTTGCTCGACAACAGGAAGAGATGTATTCGAGATGGTATATTCCAACTTGAAATCGCATTATCGACATGCCTTCCAAGCCAGCTAAATATGGTATCAAAATCTGGTGGGCGTGTGATTCAAACACGTATTATCCACTTCAGGGGCAAATACACACCGGAAAAGTGAACAATGTAAGGGACACTAACCAAGGTGAGCGTGTTGTAAAGGATTTAGTTGGAATGCACAAAAACACTGGAAGAAATGTCACCATGGATAGTTTTTTTACAACAATGCCGTTAGCTAAGGAGCTGCCCACTTGGAAGTTATCGGTTGTAGGCACAGTAAAGAAAAACAAGAGATATGTTCCTAAAGAATTCAAGCCGTCCCGAGACCGTGAAGTCACGTCAAATCTATTCGGTTTCGCCGAAAATGTTACATTGGTCTCCTATGTCCCAGCGAAAAACAAATCAGTTGTTTTGTTGTCCACGATGCACAATGACAAAACCAGAAATAATTCAATATTACAACAAGACACCATGGACAAAATGTTGTCACAGTATTCCACAAAACGAGCAACGTTCCGCTGGCCATTAGCATAGTTTTTCAATATTTTGGATACGGCGGCCCTTGCTTCATTTATAATATATAAGGAAAATATTGGAGAAAAGTCTGTAAAGCAATCGCAGCGAAAGCAGTTCCTTGAGAGCCTTGCTGAAGACCTATGCCGACCTCTTATATTGACAAGGTCGAAAATACCACAAATCATTGGAAGATTATCAATCAGATCAGCCATAGAATGCATTTTAGGTAAACAAATTTAAAAATCAAAAGAATTGATAACGAAGCTTTACTTTTCAGGTGAACCAGTTACGGCTACGGACCAGGATGATGATTTTGAAGCCGATGAAACTCCGGAAAAGGATGCAACTGGTCGCATCAAAATAAAAGGCAAATGTTATATGTGCTACTCTTCTAAACAAAGAAGAAATACACAAGTTTGCATTAGGTGTAAGAAGCCCATTTGTGCAGAGCACAGCGTCAGTCAAACTAAATGTGAAAAATGCCACTAGTGCTCATTAACATAATTAAATAAAATAAATATTATTATTACTAATGTTAATAAATTACAAATGAAATAACTGTTATAAAATTCTTCTGTATGTTCAATATTCTTGTATTTTATTAAAGGGTCACCCGGGTAGGTATTGGTAATCTACGAAGTAAAATTGACAAAAATTAGAAAAATCTTTAAAAAAAAATAAAAACGTTAAAATGTTTTTGCAAAATTCAAAAGAACTCAACATTTTGTTCAGTGAGTAGAAATTTCCCCTAAATTGGAAAAAAATTAACAAAGTTATTAAAGAAATAAAACCAAAATGGTCACCCGGGTGGGTATTGGTAAAGGTTAAAAATAATTTTTTTCTTAAAATTAATCGGTGATTTAAAACAATTTCAATATTTTAACCATAAAAATTGTCTTAAATAATTATCGAAAGTGTTATAGAAATTTACACAATTTTATTGCCTATAAAGGTGAGTTAAATAAAATAGAATAATATCAGAAACCATTTTGCGAAGGAGCTATATTGAGGGATTGCATATTGATGGTTTTACTACTCAATATTCTTCCCTCCCATTTTATTTTTACAAAGTGAAGTCATCAATATTAAATGTGGAAAATTTTGGCATTATGTAAACATATAAGCAACGTGACCATGACGAGAAGTTTTTATCCAAATCAGTGGTTCAATTTTTAAATACAAAAAAAAATTGCTTGGTTGGCTCCTTTTAAAAAAATATATATTGCCTGATTAATTTCGTAATCTTCAAAAATTGCTAAAGTGAAGTAAATTTTAATGTATATAAAGGCTTGTGACTATCCCTAAATCGTCTACAAATCATCTAAAACCCATCATTAAACGCTCCGGAATAATATAAAAATAGCTTAAAACAATTTTATATCAACAAATTATATAATACAAATTTTAACCATTTCACACATCGTGCCCACTGTGCATATTTTATTCCCGTGACGTCATTATTAATAAGTACTTGTGTATGTACCATTAAATGGGAATAAGCTGCTAATCAACTTCAACTCAAGATTTAAAAAAAAAAATGCCAAATTTTGTATTCTCTTCTTTCGTGACGTCATCATCTTAAATATCGAACTTTTTTTTGAAATATTTTTTGTTTAGATTTGTATGTATTACACCCATAACAAATTTTATATTTTAACCTCAACTTAATTTAATAATTGTACTAATTTTAAACTAATCTTAATAATTTTTTTTGCATAATGCTTAGGTTTTTATATATAATGGAATATACTGATGATTTATAGTGTCCGACCGAACAGTTCGGCCAGAAAATGCATTTGGTCTGTATTCGGTATTTTAAAGCATTATGGACAAATTTGGCGGATGGACAAATGTTTATTGGACTGATTAGATGCTATCTTGAGTGTCAAATTTGAAGAAAAGTCTGTAGTTAAGCAATGAATTCACTGTTCGGCCTCAGAAAGTTCGCCCAAATCGAAATTGGTTCGGCGGCCGAACTTTTAACTTTATAGCTAAACTTCGGGTTTTCTCTTAAATTTTATACACAAAATCGAATTAAATCGGCTCAACAAACATGTTTCCAATACCAAAATTTGTCATCATTGCCTCTAGATATCAAAAAACCGACAAAATATAGTTTTTTGGCCGAACTGTTCGGTCGGACACTAATGATTCAAGAATGGAATATTCAGGTATAATTTATAGTATATTAGAACATGATCAGTACTTTCAAGGCATATACATATGTATACAGACTGAAGTATTGGTGTTGTAATTATAAAAACTAAAATAATTCAAATTGAATTAAAGATTTAAATTGAAAAAAAAAAAATTCAAAAGTTATAGTGGTAATTTTAAAACAAAATTTAATTTAAGAACAATTGCTTTAAAACTATTAAGTAACTTGATATTTTGAGAAAAAAAAAATTAAGCGATCAGCTATATATACTAATGTATAGATATATATTAAAAAAAAATTACTAAATTATTAATTTAGCTACCAAGAAGCATGTTTGAATGTACACAGTAAATTTTCTACATTGCAGAGGTTTAGTATCTAACGATACATTTGAATTGTTTTTTTAAACCTTATGTAAAGAATTTACAGTTAGGTCAGGATTAACAAACTAATATCAATTGACGATTTTTTTACAAATGCTTTAATAAATTTTCTAAAATTACAGAATAAATCTACCAACCGTATGCATCGAGGTCAATTTATCGGAGGAGAAAATATAAGGTGTAAATGTCTTATGAAAACCGACATCGTTTAACTGATTTTCTTTAACAGCCCACCGTAATCCTTTCAATAGGATCAAAATATGTAAGTCAATCTGATAAAACATGCATTCGATTAATATAAACCATTCAGGATTAATTATATACTAACAAAAATTTGTATCAACCTTATTTGAAATTTATTTAATATTTAAATTTATGTATACTCGTTATACGCTCGAATTGTACACTATACCTTATGATAGGATTAAAATAGTTTATCTTTTATATTTTCAATTAACGATATTAGCTTTTCTAATAAATGGATTTTTAGAATGTTAGAAATGAAATAAGTGGTTATAAATCGGAATGTTGGCTAAAATAACAAAAGGGGTATGATAAAGTAAGTACAAAGAAATCAGGTCTTGGGGAAATGATTTAGGAAAATTTAAGGGGGCACAGAATCATTTGAGTGCTGAAGGGTGGGTCAATTTAAATGTGTCCTAGCGATACAACATCAATCGCTCAGTGTTTTTTTTTTTACTTATATTTTATTTGATAGAACAAGTCTTGGAATTGTATTTTTCTCATTCTCTTGTCAGTAGTTGTGGTTTTAGGTAGGTCAAGAACCCTCCCAATCCGGCGAGCACAGCCTTTTCTGATATTCCAAGCTCGACCGAACTAAAACATAAAAATTACAATTATTCTAAAAGTGACTGCTACACTATTTAAAAATGTGTTTTGATTGTTTCAGGTGCAATTGACCTAGATTCTCTCCGTTTTTTTCCTTACTTTTGGCACGCAAAATTAAACTTATGTGTGGCCTGTTGGAACCGGTGAATTTTAGCAAACGAACTCCCACCGGCAAGTAGGAAACCTGGTTTAATAGTGTGCCTTTGTTATCATTGTATCCATATACCTTCTACCAATTGAACTTTTGTTCGATATATGCTACATAATAGGGACAGAGTTAATCGATATTTTAAAATTCAACATTTTAGTGATTCAAATTTTATACAGATTTATATTCTGTACCATCTTATACAAAAGTTAAGCGTTTAATATATTTTTTTAATTTTTCTGGAATCCTTCCCTGGTTTAATAGTGTGCCCTTGTTATCATTGCATCCACATACCATCTACCAATTAAACTTTTGTTCGTTATATGCTACATAATAGACAGAGTTAATCAATATTTTAAAATTCAACATTTTAGTGATTCAAATTTTATACAGATTTATATTCTGCATTCCATCTTATACAAAAGTTAAGCGTTTAATATATTTTTTTTTTAATTTTTCTGGGATCGCTCCCATAAGCGATTTCTGTTGTGATTTTTCTGTCCACTTATATCGAAAGTTGGAAATAGATTTGAGAACTTTTTTATGAAAATTTCGACAGTTTTTTTGTTTGGTACTATTCCGGGACGTCTCCAAGACTATCCGCTACATAAAACTTCCGTCCGCGAAGCTGTTAAAGACCAGCAAATACATACATTTTTTTTCGTCCATAATACAACATTTGATTTTTTGAAAAAAAGAGTATTCTTCTTTGCATTCCTATCCGGTACTTTTTGCACTTTAAATGTACTAAGCCCAAAAACTACTTTAACTTGGCGCACAAAATGTTTCGAAAATTGCAATCGTTTCACTAATTTGCGACCAGAAACTTCTGGATCGCTCTCAAAATCTGCTCCACCTTTTTGGCTTTGGAAGAGTTCCTGGTTTTCTTTGTTTTACCAGTTGCAGGTTTTCTGCCTATTGTTGGGTCCTTGTTAAACTGTACTACCACATTTGAAACAAACTGACTGGATACGTGTAACTTTTTTGTGATTTTTTTGTAAGTCCAACTTGGATTATTTCGAAAAATTTAAAAAACTTTTTCACGTACTTGCTTTTGATTATTTATTGTGAACAAACTACACAATTAATTTTGCCAAATCCAAAAATGTTAGCATCTGACACATTTTTCAAACCTATTCCGATGAATAAAATATATTTAAATCAATCGCAAAAAAAGTTATACGGAAAAATGTGTGCTAACGTTTATGTGGGCGCACACTTTATTATTAATATCTTTCCAGAAAAATTTTCAAATTATATTCAAGGGTTTGATTTGTTTTTTCTCAAAGACCTAAAGCGATGTGTGTTGGGTTAATAAATGTTAATACACATTAATACTAATAACTTGAACCGTAGGTTTTGTTCCATTCAACATATTGATTAAGATCTTTTTGTGAAACACTGGGCCGTATCTTTTCTAAGGCACTACGGAAATCATCTAAATTAACTGGACGTAACTGTAATTGACAAATAAATAAACATTTAAATAAACATTTCATTTTGAGATCAAATGTGTGGTGTTTGATAACTTACATTTTCCTTTTTAAATGTAATTATTGATTCAGCTGGTAACGATCGAAGGGGTTCCATTGATGCTTCACGACACAAACTATCCATATCAGCGCCAGAATAACCATCCGACAATTTAGATACTTCTAACAATTCATTCGCATTTAAATTGTTATCAACAGTTTGTAAAAGATTTTTAAGAATTTCAGCTCGTGCATTCATTTCTGGCAATGGGACATAAAGACGTTTAACGAAACGTCTTCGTACAGCTTCATCGAGTTCTTGAGGTCTATTGGTGGCGCCAACAATTAAAACGCGATCATCATCTGAGGTAGCAGCACCATCCAAACGCACAAGAAATTCAGTCTGTAATTCATAGAGTGACACATGCATGCAAAAGATATAAATTTGCAAATATAATTATTAGAAATTTACCTTAAGGCGACGTGATCCTTCATTTTCGTTGTCAGATCTTTGTGATAGCAATGAATCGATTTCATCAATGAATATTACCTTAAAAAAGAAATATTATTATTAAAAATGAATATTACCATAAAAAATGTGGCCCTATCACCGTGTGGTGGAAAATGTTGTATTAGTAATGAAAATAGATTATTAGAATAATTTTGAAACAAAAACTTTCCGCATGGAGTGCAATTTGAAAAATACCGAATATTTTTACATTTTTTTTTCATTACCCTAAAAATATTCTTAAACAATTACAGACATGATTATACTCAAATGAAGGATCAATTTAATACATTACCCCTACTCACATTGTATGAAACAAAAACAAGAGTTTTGGTAAATCCCTCAAAATGTTGTTTAATGATGATTCACAAAATATTTTGTGTCTGGCATTAAGATTCCGTGAGCTGGACCGTTCTTAAAAAAGGTATCGTTTTCAGTTTTTCAAAAAATTTTGTACTTTAACTAAAGACAAAGTGTACAATATTGGTATTATATGAAAAGATTTTTTTAAGGCTCGTCCAACGGTATATAAAACATGCAACGCTTGTCTAGACATAACCTTTTTTCAGGGATATTCTTTAAAAAACAAAGGTTTGCATTTTTTAAAGGAGATTTTTGTGATATAAATAATAAATCAACTTGTTTTAGTCTTCAGTCTTCGAAATTCGCACTGGTTTGCGTTTTAGCAAAAATGCTAAAAAAAAAAAAAATCAAAAGAAATTAAACAAAATTTGGTGCAGAGCACCGAAGAAAAATTTTGATACTGATATTAACATAATTAAAGCATATTTTTCCATCATATTATATTTTTGGTTAAACGCGAACTAGTGCGAATTAAAAAAAAAAAGCTGAAACACGTATTTACTTAAATCGACTAAGGATCAATGTATGTCAATTGTATAACAAAAATTTCCATACAAAAAAAAACTAAAAAAAAAATATTTTTTTTCACAGAATATCCTTGAAAAATGGTTATGTCTGAACATACGTTGACATGTTTTATATGCATTAAAACCTTTCATATGATACTTATATTGTATACATTGTCTTTAGTTAAAGTACAAAATTGTTTGAAAAACTAAAAAAAAAAAAAATTAGTTTTTTTCATGGTTGGCAAACACTACCATTTCAAATTTAAAAAATACGATTCCAATAGTGGCATGTGTCTTCTGATATCACAGGGTTTTTTTCAAAATTCTACCAATTAAATGTTGTTTAATCAACTAAATAACGTCATAAATCGTCGTTTCGGTATTTTAGCGATATTTTGACTTTAGACCAAGATATTTCAAAATCAAACAGGTAAAAAAGCAAAATAAAACCGGTGCAAAAGAAGAAACGTGTCTTTAATGTAATCACATTTTTAAAATACCGTTATTATGAGAAATTATTAAATGCCAACCCTGCTTTTTTAAAACGGTCCAGATCACGGTATCTCAATGCTAGACGCGAAATATTTTGGGGATCAACATAAAACAAACCAAAATACATTTTGAGTGATGGACAAAATAAGCTTTTTTCGTAAGTCGGTCTATAATACACATATTGATGCAACTACTTTGAAGAGAGCAAAAATTGCTTAAATTCATGTTTTTACCAGAAATAAAAAATTAATTTTTTTGCAAAAACAAATGAACCCTTAAACCGTCCTTAGGTTTTTGCAATGAAATTTATAGCACTTGTTTGGCACGAAAAATAAACAATATGTTCCTCTACCATATTTTTTTTCGTTGATTATTTTATGAGATATGTGCCAAAATAGTTTTAGACTGAATCTCAAAAACTAATCGAATAAGTTTAGGCAAAAATTATTCCTCTTTCCAAAATATAACTACAGTCCAAAAATTACCCTTTTTGATGTTTTACTTAAGAATATATGGCGATTTTTGTTTTTCAAAAAACGCGAAATTTAACGAAACCTAAACTTCAATGTATATCTAATAAATGTATAGACTTTGCTAATACTACTAAATATAATTTATCTGCCAAATTGTATAGAAATTCGTTCATACATTTGCAAGTTTAAACGATGTTCTTTACTTTTATGCTATTGGAATTCTGTATGTTATTGGGTCAAAATTAGAGATTTGTTTTGAAAAGTTTAAGCTTCAGTCTTACTTTGTGTTAAGTGTCAACGGTTTCTAGTCAACATTAATATGCTTTCAAGATTTTTAAAAATTGTGTTCATTTCGAAATATTAATATTTTGAAATTTGAAACTTTAACGCTTTCTCGCTTCCAACCCGTGCCACAAACACAATTTTTTTTTTTTTTTTGGTTTTCTATCGAAATAGCTTTACTTTTTATTATAAAACACACTTCTGATCAATTTAAAATTGATCAATTTAAAATACCACGCCTTTAGGCAGGCTTGCCGGTTAGAGGGTTAATTAATTTAGACATTTTAATGAAATTTGTACTCAACATACAAATATTATTTAGAAATGAGTAGATATTGGAATTTTAAAATGTTTCTGTTAATTAATTTTCCGAACTTCGATGCGGGAACTTTTTAATGCTCGCGAAAAAGTGTCATAGTTTTTTATGCATACGGATGTTTTGATTTTTTCAAAAAATTTTCTAATGTTATACCTCTACAGTTTATGTACTCTATATTATTACTTACCGAAGGTTGTCGAGCTTCAGCAACAGCAAACAATGCTCTAACCATTTTCTCACCATCACCCATCCACTTAGATGTCAAAGACGCTGAACTTATACTGAAGAATGTCGAACAAGATTGTGACGCTATACATTTTCCAATTAATGTTTTGCCAGTGCCTGGCGGTCCAAAAAGTAAAATACCTCTTGGTGGTCTACGTAGACCAGTAAATATATCTGGACGCAGCAGAGGATATACAACCGCTTCCTTTATAATCGATTTGGCATAGTCAAGACCGGCAATTTCATTCCAATCTGCATACAAATATAATATGAAAACAAGGATTTTTTTTATAAATAGATATTAAATTAAATAGCATACCCACTGGTTTAAATTTATGTATTATTTCGTTATTTATTAATTCAACCATTTTGGCATCAACATTTTTCAGAGCCGGGTGCGACAATAACGATGCCATCTCAGTGTCTATGTTTCCTTTATTCAGTGGTTCCATATCCTTTGTACTGCAGAAGAAAACATATTTATTTGTTAACAAACACAATCGTTACCCAGAAGTTTGTAGCTTATCAACTTAACAAGACTTTTCGAGAAATTTAAATTGAGCTGAAACAATTAAAAACTTATAGTGTTTTCTGGATAAAAGTATTGAATTTTAAAGTGCAAAAATAACAAACATTTCACCCTCGCCCCGTTTAAATTTTTCATTTCTAAAATCAGAATAGAACGCAATTTTATAACATATTGCAATCTCAGCCAAAGTGACATTTTTTTTAATTATTTATAAAATTTGGAGTTCATATTTTTTTTTTTATTTAATAATTTTCATCATAATTTAGCTTTTTAACGAATTTTAGGTTAAAAAATTATTAAATACTTGCAAACAGAAACAAAATAAAATAAAATATTATAACATAAAACAAAAACAAAAATAAAAAAACATAAATTATGTTAACAAAATAGTGGTCCAATGACGGTTTGAACCTGGGCCCTTCTGCATCAGAAGCCAGCCAACTACCCCTCGGCTACCAAGGTGAGAATTTTCTCGCAAACACATTTGCAATATATGCATTAGGGTAATAACTTTTTGCATTTTTTGCAAATATCAAATCTCCACAGACAAAATCGTGTAGGGCATGGACAAATATTAAGAACTGCGTTTTTAGTTTTTCGCTATCGTTAAAAAAGGTTACGCACCAAACGCGTTAAAGTTTTGAATCAAACAAAGTTAAAAAAAAACTTTTTTTGATGCCTCAACGTCTGACCATCACATCTATATAATTAAGGCATTCTGATTTCAATAGTAAAGTCCGTTTTTGAGTCAATGGAATAGTTTTTTTTCCAAATTTGCTTACTTACATATGTATAAACCATATTTTAAAAAAATTGTTATTAAAAAAAATTAAAAAAAAAAATATATTAAAGGCATTTTAGAAATCGCTGTCGGTGCGTAAGGTTTTTTTACTAAATTGAACTGAAATAGTTTTTTTTATCATTAATACAATATTTGCCATTAGAAAACCCCTGGGGAGAATGTTGTCCAAAAAAAGTTATCACCCTAATATGCATATGAGATTGATAAAACGAAAAAAAACAGGGCAAAAACAAAAAAAAAAATAGGGCAAAAACAAAAAAACAGGGCAAAGTGCAAAAAAAAAAATGTGATATTTTTGTCAGAAAAGAAAATGCCATTAGTAAAGTGTATAAAGCTTTTGGATAAAACACAGTCACAAAATTATATTTTGTATCGCTGATTCCAAATCTGTTTTTAAATTTTCCAACACGTCACAATGCGAAAAATTACCTTTTTAACCATTTTTGAAGTTGTGTATACACCACATCCGAACAGCTAAATCATTTCTATTACGATCTTAGATATATTTAACTTTTTGCTCTATAAAGAGTTTAATAATATACGTTTCTGATTTGTTTATAATTATAGATAAAAATTTGCATTTGAAAAACACTCCATCAAAAAATTACCAAATGTCATACTATGTTTAAAAGTAGCCTATGTCATGCATCCGAACTGCTTAAAATTATTTTAGGGTTACGATATAAACTTTTAATTTTCCTTTTTTCTGAAAATTTCTGAAAAAAACGTTAAAATTATTACACAAACTGTGTTTAAATTGCATTTCAAATACCAGCTATCTTTAAAATTGTACGGAATTTTAATTTTTTGTCTCAAATTTTATATAAAAAAATGTATTTATATTTTTTTGTAGAAGACTCATTTCATATAAAATCATCAAAAAATATCCAATTTTCGACCTCTACCCCCATTTAATTTTAACCAAACTTGGTATGGAAGGTAAGTGTGATATAGATATGTCATTGTACAAGTTTTGGGTTGTTAGCTCTAACGGTTGCAAAAATATCACGTTTTACAATATGAAAAAAAAAATCGAAAATTTAATAAAAGTAGTCGTACTTAATCGTCCATATCGTTTTAACGATTCACTGATACCTCATTTTAAAACCATTGTTGTCGTATTTTAAAAACAATTAGTAAAAAAAATAATTTTTTGAAGATTAAATACATTTTTTGTTAAATTCGCTGTTTAAACCGCTGTATTTTAAAAAACTTTTTTTTAATTTTCAAAAAAATATATGTTTATTATAATTTATTTCACTATGCTGTGGCCAAATTAATATGTGGAGCTCTTACGCAATTCAAAGTTATGGATAAAAATCTATCAAAAGATACTAAATATAGTAGAAAAAAGATTTACATAATAAATAATGTTTTTAAAAAAAATATGAAAATAACACTTTTGCAAAAGTAAATACAAAATAGCCATTTTTCGCAACTCCGCTAAATCTTTTTCAAAATTGTGAGGTGATGGAAAAATTTGGATGCCGGATTTAGAATATATATCAACATTTAAATCAAGAAAGCTTGTCGAGGTGTAACCAATATTTGTAGAAAATAATATTAACCGTACATTAAATATGATAATTGGGAAAGCCGAATCTTTTACAGCTTTTTTACCACCAATTCTCATCGGAAATTCGGTAATCAAAATAGATGAAACTGCCAAAAACCTAGGTGTAATTTTCAACAGGAAATTAGACTGGTCCAATCACATTAATGTTATATGTGGTAGAACTTATGCCATGTTAAGAAACCTTTGGTTGTCTCAGCATTATACACCTTTTAATATTAGAATGTTGCTTGCGAAGACTTATTTGTTGCCAACACTATTATATGGATGTGAACTATTCGCTAGCTGTGATACTTTAAGTATGAATAGACTTAACGTTACGTACAACAACATTGCCAGATATGTGTTTGGTCGCAGTAGGCGAAGAAGAATCTCGCAGTACTCATTACAAATATGTAATTTACCATTCCATAGCTTGCTAAAGCTTCGAACACTACTATTCTTTCATAAAGTGATTTACACAAAGCAGCCTGAATACCTATATAAAAGAATAAGCTTTTCAAGGTCTGGCAGAGGAAACAGGATAAATTCATTTCGTTTTAAAAAAGATATAACAAAACGACACTTTTTTATTTTTGAAATAGCTAATTCTTTAAAATGATAAACTTTAAGTATTATTTTTTTTATATCCTATTTTTACTAACAAAAATCTTATTGTGCCATTATCTTCCCAGTACTATTAAATAAGACTAGTTCTTGTTGTGCTGTATTGATTAAAATAATTAAATAAATAAATAAAATAAATAAAAAATAAAATAAAAATTTACACATAATGTAACACTGAAATAATTATTTTTCTATAAAAAAAAATCCGGGATTTTAGTAGAAAAAAAAGCCAAAAAATTGACTTTTAGCAATGTAACGAAAATGAATTGTATAAAATACAAAAACACTTAAATTTTGGCGAAAAAGATTTTTATATAAACATATTAGGAATATTATATTTAATAAAAACTTTAAATGTTGTTGATCTTATTTTTCCTGAAACACAAATTAATGTTCAAAGTTATTCTGCAGGTTTGTTCTCAATTAAGGAAGTTTTTTTTTTTTGGAAAATAGTTGGTTTTAAAATCACTAGTTACAATTTACAAAATTGATGCAGTGACCCCAATTTAATATAACATTTTAAACAAATTTATGCTTTTTCACAAGAACTTTTAAAAAAACACAAAAAGGTTATTACTTAGAAACTTTTGAACTGTTTTGTGAATACTATATTAACATAGTTTAAGTGGCAATCGTTTCAGTTACATATATTCAGTCGAATTGGACAAAATTAAAGGGAAATGCAAATTGAAGTATTTATGGAATCTGTGGATATAAGAAGTTCTTTATTTCAGACATCATTTGTATGGAAGCTTGTTGACGAGACAAAAAATTTAAATAAAATAAATTCTTATAACAAAGACCCATTTTGGAGTTTTTATTATTATTGAATTGTAGAGAAATTAGTGTTTTTTGTCGAAATGAAAAGCATACGCGAAAAGGTATATTATCCTTTTTTTGAACGAAATTTTATGAGGAAACGGTTAGGTAAGGTGTAACGGTATTTAAGAGAAAAATTAACGAATATCTTAATCAGAATTTTAAATACATTTAAATAAAAAAAAAAAATACGCTTGCGGAGACATACATAATGAAATAATTATTAAATACCCGTTTACATTACAACACATGTGTTAATACTATACATCACATAAGTCAAATATTTTGTGTGTTTAGCGTGTTTTCGAGACACAAAAAATTAAAGTAACTGGTATTTTTTCAAATTATATAACTTAATATAAGTCAAAAAATAGGTCCTGTTACAAATAAATATGTTTTTTGTTATTTTGGGTATTAAATATCGTCAAAATGACGATAAATTGTCAAACCTGGCAACACTGCATGTGATTGCTACTACCTACATACATACAGGGTGGCTGATAAATATTGCTACATTAAGAAAATCAAATAACTGTTTTTTTTCAATACATATATTTTTTTATTTACGATCCTAATCTGCTCGGAGGAGTGCCGCATAATGTGCCCCTTAAGTTTGTTTAGGCGGAAACGCCAGCCTCCAAAGCATTGTAGTGACGCACAATCAAAATGTTAGTTTCATTATCCCAATCGTTCATTTTCCTTAAATTGAAAGACGAATTAAAAGAACAAAAAAAAATGGAACCGATTAATAACTCAGAAAAAAGTTATTACGTTTTTTTTTTTTTGTAGTGGCATGCATCATTTTATGAAAATTGCATATTTTTTCAAAAATTTAACAAATTTTTAATGTTTTTATTAAAGTTGACATAATTTAGGGAAAAATATCAGTTAAATTCCATTAAAAAATAATCATCTTTACTTTTATCTAAAAAATATTTAACACTTAGTGGCCTGGGGACAAAACCGAGCGATGATATTTAGTTTTAATTATGTCTTGAAGATTGTAAAGCCTTTATATTGATAAAAAAAATCTGGACTTAATAAAAATAATTATTTTATGTAACTTGATTAAGGTTTGGTGTACGGGGATTCCCTAGAGAGGCAATATTTCCGGGAATTCAGGAAAAATTTTAAAATTTCCCGGGATACTGGGAAAAATTTAGTTTATTAATTTATGCAGTAATATTTTATTTCTTTCTTCTTATATTTTATTATTTTTTAATAGCCTATGATTTATATAATTTTAAAGGCAAAAAAAACGATATAAAAAACATGAATTGACATTGACATAGCAAATTTATGGAATTATCAACATGTCGCAGTCCTTGAGATGTTAGTGGACGTTTTGAATCCCATAAGAGACGCACTATGTCGACGAGATTCTAATATTTTAGTAGCTAATGCTATTATAAATATACTTTTTGAAATATAAAGTTAACCAAAGGCGTAATGGCATTAACATTAATAAATTATTTAAAAACTCCCGGTCACTCTAATGAAAATTCTTTAAAATTTTATGCAGAACCAATTTATAAACTCCTGTTTGAAATGTTCAGCAGTGACAATGACATATCTAAAACCCAAGTCGATGAAAACTTCAAACTGAAACTAAAAACCATATATACAATTCGAAGGCTAATGCAAAAAAGTCAAATTCAAATCATGGGAATTTGTTAAAGAAAGAAAATTTTTTATATGAAGCATGCAATATTCGGACTATAAGATTAGATAATTTATATAATGCTTTGTTAACAATAAAGTCAGCATCGGTAGATAGTGAAATGGTTTCTCTCTTGTCAGGAACTTTGTCACAAAAATTCGAAATCGGATGTCTAGCAAATTAACGCTTTATTGGTATTAAAAATTAATTTTTTTAACGAACTGATGAATTACTCATTTAATATTATATGATATTTTTTTAATTTAAAATGATCTTAAATCATTTAATTCATATGTTTTTGTTTTAAATTTCAATGTGAGAAAAAAAATCAGGAATTTTCTTATAACTCGACATTTTCGAATATTTTTCAAGCTCAAAATTTCAGAGAAATAAGCATTTTTTGGAATAATTTGCAAAGTGTTCCCTCAATTTTAAATACTTTCAAGTACAAAATCCTGAGAATACAAATTTGCTTTGTTTCTTTTTCTGTTTTTCCCCATTGAGTTTTTTTTTGTATTTTCCGATTTTGAGCATAAAATGCTTTTTCTGAAAATTTATCTTAAAACTAAAAACTAGGTTACTGTTTATAGTTTAATAAAAAAGTGTTCAATTGAGTTAAAAATAGGGGAACATGCATTTATTTTTTATTTTTTTAACTTTTTCATATACTTGTTCAAAGTAATTTGATTTGCTTTATTTTTGTAAATATACGGAGGTTGAAAGCTCGTTATAAATTGAAAATAACATAAAAATAATCTCGATGTATATAAAAACAAAAAACTAATATAACTGTAATTTACTACCATTTACCGATTTTAGTTTCATTTATTATTTTTATTTATTTAAAGTTTCATACAAATTTAACAACAAAAACGGAATCTTGTATTTGATGTGTTTCCGTCATTGTTATTATTAATTTAAATTTTTGTTTGCTGCCTACTTTTCAAAAAAGTTTTCAAAAAATTCCAGACTGTTTTCTTATTAAAATGGTTTTTTTGTATACTATTTTAATTATTTCAATTCATATTATAAGAAATTGAAAAAGTAAACACAAATACTACTTCCATTCAAACAAGATATGTATGTAGTGTGTGTGTCTACATTTTTTAAAACAAACAAAAACAAAAAACTGTAAGTATTTCGTATAACTGAATCCAACATTTATGTTTATTAATCTGAAGTTAAAATTTGAACATTTATTTTTAACTTACTATTCATTTGTTCTCAAGTATTTGCTTTTTTTTTAACAATATATAAAAATAAATAACAAAAAACGTTTGATTTAAATGAAAAGTAAGTAGACCGTATTTTAAGTGAATTATCATTTTTTTAAATTATATTTTCAGTTAATTTAAACTACAAACAATTTTCATTGTACTAAATTATTTTCTCTGATGGCACTTTTTTAAATAAAACGTAATAAAGTACAAATAGATAAAATGTTGTGGTTATCAAGAATTCAGAAAAAGAATTATAGCTTATATATTGAAAGAGATTAATAAGTTTGATAATTTTTTGACATTTAACTCGAGCTTTAGCGAAAATTTTCTTGGTGGAATATCCGGAATTTTGGTCCACATCAAACAAAACTTAGTATATGTGATTGGTTCACATATTATTAGTGTCCGACCGAACAGTTCGGCCAGAAAATGCATTTGGTCTGTATTCGACATTTGAAAGCATTATGGACAAATTTGGCGGATGGAAAAATGTTTATTGGGCTGATTAGATGCTATTTTGAGTGTCAAATTTGAAGAAAAGTCTGTAGTTAAGCAATGAATTCACTGTTTGGCCTCAGAAAGTTCGGCCAAATTGAAAATAGTTCGGCGGCCGAACTTTTAACTTTATAGCTAAACTTCGACTTTTCTCTTAAATTTTATACACAAAATCGAATTAAGTACGCTCAACAAACATGTTTCCAATACCAAAATTTGTCATCATTGCGTCTAGATATCAAAAAACCGACAAAATATAGGTTTTTGGCCGAATTGTTCGGTCGGACACTACATATTATTGGGATGTGCAAATTGCAAAAACGGTTGATATTCAGACAATGAAAATCGGTTGATATTAAGACAAAGTTAACCTACAAATGCTAAGTTTAGTTAATGTTTTATATACACATGTTCAGGTCGTACTTGCCAAGTGTGGGAATTGTGGTTTCGATTCCCACCTCTGGTCTGCTTTTTTAAGAGAAACAAGATTCTTCTATTGATGTGTTGCTTTCTTTAAAAAGGGGATAGAGGAGAGATGAAAGGTTGCGAAACTTTAATGGCTGCAAACATTGAGCGCCATAAGTTCCCCCCCCCCCCCACAAGACGTGAGCTGGAACCTCCACTGGATAGAGGGTACAAAACTAACGGGCAAGCATAATTATTTATAGTCCAATTATTATTTTTAATAGTTACTTTTGATCCCACCTTTCTTACCCTTAAAAATACTTTGTTTGGAACACTTTGTCAACGTTAGCAAAAAGTGTTTTGTCAATACCTGCTTTACAAAACTTGCAACTGTTTATGAAAAACAAGCGCTGGCAAAATCTGTTAAATGTGATTTGCCAACGTTTGAAAAAAGGACTTTGCCAGTACTTCTAAGAAATTTTTAAACTTTTAAATTCATACTAGTATTACAAATTATTACTTTAATTGCAAATTTCTTTATTATTCTTTTTTATTAAACTATTATACAAAAGCCCTTAAATCAATTATTATTTTAAGCAATTGTTGGAATTGTCATGCTTTTTTTTGCCATTTTAAACTTACTCTGGTTACAAGATATATTCATTGGAAATAAATAGTTTGAGTTACACAGTTTTTCTATTAAAAATACCTAAGAATCTACAAATGTTACCATTTTCAAAATATGCAAGTTTCGAAAAACGGCTTGTAGAAGAAATTATTTTTCTTTATAACCCATTTATTAAATGTCGGGTTTTACACTAATGATTTTTGTTTGAAATTGTAAAAAATGCAATCAGTTTTACTGCTTCGAAGTAGAACATGTAAAACAGCTTTTGAAACTGGTTCTATCTAGGTATATCTTTCATTTTAACTGGAACATATTTGAAAATTGTAGTGGTTTTGAATTGATTATAAAGAAGTGTTCTTGGAAGATGGAAGAATATGTCGGATTCCTACAGAATTAATTTGTAAATTCATTGAAATACATAGAAATAAATATTGGTTAACATTAATTTGTGATTTTAAAAGAATTAAAGCAGAATAAAAAAATTTGATATATAATTTGCTAAAGTCAATAAAAATATTTTATCTAAAGGCTTAAGGATCGCTTCACATAATTTTAAAATAATTTTATATTTTATATGTCGTTTCTTTTTTCTAAGCTTTTCTTTTAATTTTTTTTATCAAAATTTAATAACATTGACATGTTTTGGGTAAAAATCCATATAAAAAAGTAGCCGGTTAATCTAACTATTTTAAGCGATTAATTATTTAAGTTTTAAATTATTTGTTTCGACGTTAATCGAAATAGAGGCGATTAATCGGGAGGAATCGGTTAATCGAATTACCGAATTGGAAACACTACCTAATACGTATGTCTAATTTTATCAATGGGATGGATGACAAAAAATTACCGGTTTTGAACGTGGAATGGACGATATATTAAACAAGTCGTATTTTAAGGTAAGCTTTGGGACAGAAAAAAAACAACATTTTGAAGAAATTCTTCGCATAAGTATACGTATTAATGCTTGATAAACCATATTTCGCAAAAAACACGTTTTCGGAAAAATGCCGCTTATACCCTTATTCGAGCGAGGCATTGATAACTTCTGAAATACAATTGAAAATGGTAACTGTAAACGGCTACATAAATAATCGGTTAGCAACCCTTTTCTACACTGGATAATGCTTAACTAAACTGATCAACATCCAAAAAATTAGGCCTTAAACATGGGGGGTAAAAACATTACTAGATACTTACGAACTGCTGCGTACAGGTGAAACAAAACTTTTTCGTGTCGAATTGACTACACGCCCCAATGATCCCAGGGATTTTTTAGTGGCTGCAAAATTAAAACTGGATTCTTGATTTGCCTGGATGTTATTTTCCATGAATCGTTGCGATACTAAACCATTGGTTTGTATATTTTTCTGTAAAGAAAAAGTTTGTAGTAATAACTCGAAGTAATACAAAAAAATATTTATCGTTTACCTTTATAGTTTGCCCAGCCAATATCTGACGTGCTGATAAAAATGTCTCTGCAAAACTGGTTGATGTTGGTCGACAAAGAGATTTCGCAAGGCCATTTCGTGGTTTGGATGTATTTTGTTCGTTCTGAATAAACAAATCGCTACTTGCAATGCGTTTGATTGGAAAAGTTATATCATCAATGCTGGGATATGTGATATCAGCTTGAACTTTAACATCTGTACCTATTAAGGATTGTACCGCACTTAAATGGTTTTCCAAATTGGTTTCGTCGTCATCCAGTGATGCACTGCGTCGGGCAAAATGACGTTCCATTAAATCATTGCAATTATTTTCACTTAATGTTTTAATAATAAGCGATTGTTGACGCCAAGCTGCAGATTTTTCAATTGAACTACTATTACTGGAATTCAAAATTTCCTCAATGGTTAAAAATGTAGATTGTATTTCTGGAAATGAGCTGGGATTGTTCCCATTCTTAAAGTTATCCATAGTGAGATGTTAATTCGACCGAAAGATCAATTTAAATTGCCGCTAAAATAAATATTTATTCACAATTTGTGCAAACAGCTGTTTTAAATTAGAGTTGTAAAAGTATTGCGTCTTCTGGTACTCAGTACTCAATACTGACTATTTTTTATAAGTAATCAGTACTCAATACTTTTAGAGATGTGTTTTTAGTATTGAAAAACAGCCCTGAAAAAGCACTCTGATATACAACTATGTTAACGAAGAAATTTTTTTTAACGAGTTTTAATTATTTAAAATGTACTAAATAGCCGGTTTCATTTAATATGAAGATTATTCATAAGGAGTGTACTAAATGTTGTCGTAAATTATGTTCGACCTTTAATTGTGCAAAAACATAATTTTTATTTTTAAAAAAAATGATGTCAAACTTGTATAAAAGACAAAAAACAGTCTGTTTACTCCCCCTGTGTTGTTTATAAACTAAACAAAATATAAAAAGGAGGAAAAAAACAAAAAATGTTTATTGAATATCCACCAGAGGTGGACCTTGCACATAACAAACAAAGTTTTCAATTAATTTTTTGATCAATGGTTATAATCTTTAACTTCAAGCTCATATACAGTATTGGGCAAAAGCTAAGAAACACTGCTTGATTTTAGCTTCTGAGTCAAATTATTTTTAAATGAACATATTTCAATTCAATGTTTTAAGGCAGTTTTATTTATTACTGTGTCATACAAAATTAAAAAATATCTCACCTAGCGGTTCTTATAGTACAACAACAAAAAAATACTTAAAAATTCACTGGGCAAAACCTAAAAAACTTTTAATATTTGGTATAATAACCCTTATTTTTTATTACTGCGGCGCAAAAAACCTCTTCTTACAAAACGTCACGCAAAAAAGCGGTATGTATTTTTAAGCTATACAAGTCAACCATTAATGCACACATTTTTTTTAGACTCAAATTTGCAAAAAAAAAATCTTGATTGGGCAGTTACAAAATGGAAAAGTGTGGTATTTAGCTACGAAAACAAATTTAATTTGTTCAATTCTGACGGCATATCGTCGTATGAATATTGGTGAGACCTATAGACCATTTCTGGCAAAATTGAGTTAGGAATTGATTATATATGATTAATGTGTCCTCTTTCTAAATCTTTAATCCGTTTTTTTATACCTCGTATCAATTAGGAGATATCCAGCCCCATATGTGCTGCGTATCCCTATTTTTACAAATTTCTTAACATTGGCATGGTGTATTGACCACTTTTTGGCCAATGAGTCAAACTTTCTATAGAATAATAAAAACATTATTCGCCAATCTTGGTTTGACACATTTGAAATAAGCAACGCATATAAAACAAAAAACAATAAAAAAGTTTAAGTATTGGTTTGCACTATGACCACCTAGTGTTATAATGGTTAAAAAAAAAATACTTTTGACCTACTTGAAAGAAAAACAATAAAATTGTGATAAAAACGGCTTATAGGCCATATAATAAAAAAATCTTTTTTTTTTAAATTGTTAATAACTCTTCGTACTCAGTGCAAAAAGGCGTAAAAATTAACAATTTTGTTTATAATAAATGCAGCTATAGATATAGCAAACAAAAAAGAAAACCTATCTTGTAGAAATTTAATAATTTTGTTGTAAACTTTCTTTATCGTTTTTCTCGCAAAAATCTTTTTGGTCGGTGCGGCTCTACAATAATCAATCGACGATATGCCGTGTGAGACGCAATGCAGGTGAAAGGCTTAAACCCCGATATTGTAAAAAGACTGTCAAGCATGGGCGCGGCAACGTGATGGCGTGGACGTGTTTTTCAGGTCATGGTCTAGGGCCATTCCACAGAATTTCTACCAAAATGGACAGATTTGTGTATAGGGACATTTTAGAATCTAAGATGTTGCGATATGCCGAGTGGAATATGCCACTGCGATGGGTGTTTCACCACGATACCGATCCGAAACACACATCGAAGTTGGTCAAGGAACGCATACAATCTAAAGGGATTCAAGTGCTTGATTGGCCGGCCCAATCGCCCGATTTGAACCCAATTGAAAATTTATTTTCAATATTGAAGAGGAACGTTGGATCAAAACGATTTTCCAACAAAGACGATTTGTTTTTGTGTCTGGAAACGCATAGATCCAAAAATAATTGATAATTTAATAAAATCTATGCCGCGTCGGTGCGCCGCAGTAATAAAAAATAAGGGTTATTATACCAAATATTAAAAGTTTCTTAGGTTTTGCCCAGTGAATTTTTAAGTATGTTTTTGTTGTTGTACTATAAGAACCGTTAGGTGAGAGATAATTACCAATTTTTTGTTTTTTAATTTTGTATGACACAGTAATTAATAAAACTGCATTAAAACATTGAATTGAAATATGTTCATTTAAAAATAATTTGACTCAGAAGCTAAAATCAAGCAGTATTTCTTAGGTTTTGCCCAATACTGTATTTGTTCTCATGTAGTGAGTAAACTAGTTTATATGAATGTTTGATGTTTGACATGGGATTGTTACCTCTTTCAAAACGTGTTCTGATGATGGAAACCTAGAAAATTGCCGAAATAGATCTATCAACACATTCCTGAAAGGGTCAAATCAGTGATGCATTTTGAGTATTTTTGTTTTGGGCCAAATTGACAATTTAAAAGGGCCAAAATACCATTGATAGGGTCACAGGCAGTGGCGTACCCAGGGGGGGCCCTGGGGGCCAAAGCCCCCCCGAAATATTTTCGATTTTTTATTTTATTTTTGTTTTGGTTAGTATGTAATAAATGAATTTATAATATTTTTTTGAGACTATAATTTTTCAAACTAATGTTATATTAACTAAAATTGATCTATGGAAACACTACTGGAAAAATAAAACATAAAGACCATCAAATCCGCTAGATGCTATTCAAGATTGCAACAAGAAGCTTTTTCCATACGTTTACATGTTTTTACATTTACTGATAGTAATTCCTGTTACAACTGCATCCGCGGAGAGAAGTTTTTCCACCCTAAAAAGAGTGAAAACATATTTAAGGAGTTCTATGGGTGAAGCTAGACTTGGTGCTCTAGCTCTTGCATCAGTGTATCGAAAAAAGGTTAAACCATTTTATGAAAAAATCCTCAAATTAAATGTTAAGAGTTTTGTTAATAGTATATAAGGATCTTAATTATTATGATAGCTCACTTTAAAAATCAAAATAAAATTATTTAATTGTTACATAAATTTGTTTAATATTTCAAAAAAAAAAAAACTTGTTTGTAGATATAAAAAAACTAAAATAACAAAGAAATGTCAAAACATTTTTGCTTCAAAATTGCTATCGTAACTGGGTATAACGTCAATGGTAGCTTTCCCATCCAAAACTTATTTAACAGATACAAGATATTAGTGTCCGACCGAACTCATTTTTTTCGGCCGAAGCCGAACTTCGGCCATAAAATCAATGTTCGGCCGAAGCCGAAGCTGAACTTTTTGTTTTAATAAAAAAAAAATATAAATTGGTTTTTTAGATCAATAAATTTATTTAAACCACAAAGTTATTAAACATAAACAAAATACAAATTTATAGGTATATTTTTTTCAAAAATCATATTTGGAAAATAGTTTTACTATTTTAAGTACAAAAACAGAATAAAATATTTGTATTATACTATATTTTATAGTCAAAGAAAAATAGTTGATCGATTTTTAAGTTGATATAGAAAAAAAAACTTAAACTTTAATATTTAAAATTAAAAAGTTTGATATTGTCATGACAGAAAAGCAAGTTTTCCGCATTCACACCATGTCAATTGCTTCGTCTATCAGAATACAGCTGTCCGGCAGCGCTAAAAAGCTGTTCGCTAGCTACACTAGTTGGTGAGGCTGATAAATATTTTATTTCTACAGCTTTTATATTTGTAAATGGACTTGAATTCCAATACTCAAATATATTTATATTTCGGGACTTAAAGGCTCCGTAATAAACATTTTAATTTCCTTTTCAATAAAATTTTCGTTTGGTTCTGCTACTTCTATGTCTGGTACTGTATCATGTCTATCCCAATTTGATGAACCTGTTATTCTCTTTTCAGGATTACTTACCACTCGATTTTTTTTTTTATATTTCATTATATCGCATTAAATTTGATTATTTGCTTATAAGTCTTGTAGCTATATTTCTGGAAAACAAATTTTTAAACTCTTTTGGCTTTTTGAAATTTTTTCACACACATTGATGTTTAAATATCGGTGTTTTTTTTTTTGGTATTCTATCATATTCAACGTTGTATTTTTTATGTAGTTTTTTTGTAAATTCTGAAAAGTAAATATAACAACAGTTGTTATTTATTTTTGCTTTTTATAAATAATCATAAAAAGTTCGGTAGTTCGGCCAAATTCGGCCACAATTTGGCCGAACACCGAACTTGGCCGAACTTCATTTTATGGCCGAACTCCGAAGCCGAGTACTCGGAAGGAAACTACAAAATATTAAATATACACTCGAAAAAAAAGTTTGTAAAGTCAGCAAAAAATGTTGCTGAGTCAGCAAAATTTTAGTCAGGACGATGCTAGCAAATTGCTAATGTCAGCAAAATCTTTTGCTGAAAATCAGCGAGCTGATTTTTAGCAACAAAATTAGTAAATTCAGCAAAAGTTTTGCTAACACTTAGTAGATTACAAATAAAAAAGAGTTGGTAAAAATTAATAAACTTTTGCTGAATTTTAGTAGACTGAAAAAAACGCAAAAAAAATTGTAAAAAAATTGTAATTTAGTTAATATATTTGCTGAAAATCATAAAACATATTTTTGTGATTCTTTTAAAAATAATTTACAATAATTACGAAATATAAAAATTTTCATTTTCCCACATTGATGTCATGAAGTAATTTAATATCTGAAAACATATAGAAATAAATATATATAACAAAAATTTTCTTTCAACTACTTACATCAATGGTTGTCTAAATGATGCTATCTTTTAAGGAAGCAACTGCCGAAGATAATTATAGAAACGAAACGAAAAAATATACAAAAACAAAAACAAACGAAACGAAAAAAACAACCCTATTTTTTGCAATAAGAAAAAGGAACCATACTAAGATGTGTGTCTTTGTCTTTCGCTTTACTCTGTCTACATGTCTGTATATGTTTGTTTGTAATTTGACCACACTAGATTATTAATCTATTAACATTTATTATAGAAACACATATTAAATTTAAATATTTTCTTTTGTCTTTTATTTTATTAATAGACAATTATTTTCACAAGCCGGTGACAACGCAAAATTTAAGTTGTTTTAATCCTCAATTTTGTTTTATGTATGAAAAACAGATACAAAAGTCTTCCATGGTTGATTTTTTTATATGTCTTATTAGAGTTGTACTTTTTAGTATCATTTTCCTCTTCTCTACTACATCCTGACATGCCGCGACATCTGCTTATCAGCACAATTTTTTTTAGCAAAATTAATTAGTAAAACATTAGTATATTAGTAAAGCATTAGTATAAAACAGTTAAGTGCTGAATAAGTATAACAAAAATTTTAGCTGAAAACACGATTTTAGCAAAAAAATTTGCTAAAAAATTGTATACCTGATTTACAAGACGTTTAACTAACTTTTCTACTAACTTATTTTTTTGAGTGTAGTCTCTCGTATGTAAAAAATTATATGCTTTTCAAACAAAAAAAAATTTAATAAAAAACAAAAATTGGGCCCCCCCCCCCACGAAACAAAATCCTGGGTACGCCGCTGGTCACAGGGATGATAAAGTTAGTACTATAGTACTTTTTTTGGTACTATTTGATCCGGAAAAGTACCATGGCACTCCTTTGACTCTTAGTACTGTTTACATATAAATAAAAATTATAGATTGAGTTTGAATTTTAACGTTTTTTCCACACAATTGCCATTAATACTACAATTAATATGCAATTTTATTTCATTTTAATTGTGAAAGACCAGTAGTGCTGTTCTATAACTCTCGCATCGAATAAGTTTTCACATGAAACATGTAAAATGAAACAAAAACGACGCGAATTGAAACAAAAAAACCGTTTCTCGCATTCGACTAGTTCTGTAACTTTATTTTATGAGAACTAGCTGTCATTATCTGTCACGTAAAGTTTTTTTCTCACAATATTGGAATAATGTGAAAAAAACTGTTGCGGTAAAATTTTTTTTCGAACATTTTTGAATTTGAAGTGTCAAATTTACTCACAAGATAAAACAAGGTGAGATTTGTTTCACTTGAATATTTTTTGAAAAATTCCGAAAATAATGGCTTCAAAAAGCGTAGAAAAGGTAAGAACTTTATTGTTTATTAATTTTTCATGTGTTATAACATTCTTTGCACAATATTGTAGAAAAACGAACGAGTTTCCAAAGCCCAAAAGGACAAACTTGTCAATTACATGGGAACACATTTGGAGTTTGCCCGTGGACAGTTCGGTGGACTCAACTCAAATATGAGTCACAAGGAAGAATGGGAAGCTCTTAAAAGCACGCTGAACTCAATGGGAGGCAGCGAGAAGAACATTGATCAATGGAAGAAGGTATTTATTTATATTAGTTGTGTTTGTTTGTATTGACCAAGTTGTTCCTAAATATTACGTTTCAGTGCTGGCTGGATTTAAAGCGAGGAGTAAAAAAACATGTTAATGAGAGACGAGGCTTTATGAATCGCACTGGAGGTGGTAGCTACAGAGACATACCGAGAGATTTAAATGCTTTTGAGGAGGAAATCCTTAAAATTATATCGGTGGATGCAGTTGATGGCGATTCTTCTACTCCTGAGTCCGGAGTGATGATTGAGGAATTTCTTGATGTAATAATACTAATACCTTTCATTATTTTCATATCTTTTACCATAAATAGGCAATTTTAACCCTCTAACTGGCAAGCCCACAAGTGTTTTCATATAAGAAAACAAATTATTTTGTCCCACTGTGCCTAAACGGACAGAGGTGACAAAAATCTTAAAATAGGTTCAAATCAGGAATTCAATGGGCTCCAATTCAGCATTTTTAGAAAATGGCCCTAGTGTTTTTTTTTTAATTTCCTACACCAAAAATTGTTTTTATACAAGAAAAAAAATATTTTGTCCCACTGTGCCTGAACGGACTTAGGTAACAAATATCTGAAATTAGGTCCGAATCAGGAATTCAATGTGCTCCAATTCATCATTTTTAGAAAATGTCCCTAGTGCTTTTTTAAAAATTTTGCTTTTATATGAAAACACTTTTTGCTCTAGCAACTTTTTAAAAAAGCACTGGGGTCATTTTCTAAAAATGCGGAATTGGAGCCCATTGAATTCCTGATTCGGACATATTTTCAGATATTTGTTACCTTAGTCCGATCAGGCACAGTGGGACAAAATATTTTTTTTTTTCTTGTATAAAAACACTTTTTGGTGTAGGAACTTTAAAAAAAACACTAGGGCCATTTTCTAAAAATGCTGAATTGGAGCCCATTGAATTCCTGATTCGGGCCTATTTTCAGATTTTTGTCACCTAAGTCCGTTCAGGCACAGTGGGACAAAATGAAATTTGTTCCTTTATGAAAACACTTTTTGCTCTAGCAACTTTTTAAAAAAGCACTGGGGTCATTTTCTAAAAATGCGGAATTGGAGCCCATTGAATTGCTGATTCGGCCCTATTTTCAGATTTTTGTCACCTTAGCTCGTTCAGGCACAGTGGGCCAAATAATATTTTGTTCTATATGAAAACACTTGTTGTTCTAGCACTTTTGTTCTGTTGATCTATGAAGAATCCTTAATGAGTTAAAATAGACTATGGTAAAGGGTATAAATAATTCAGCTAATCCAAAACTCTCTTTCTCTTTTTAACATTTAATATGCCTTCTATAAAATTTTTAGGAATCTATGCTTTCTATAGAAATTTTAGAGGATGAAAATATACCCCCACCAGCAAAGAAAAAAAAAGAACCACTACCAACAACATCATCAACAACAACAACAGCCTCAAAATATAATGAAGCTTTAAGAGAATCCCGCCAAATGCATGCTGAAATGATGACTAAAATGACAAAAATAGAAAAGCAAAATGACGAAATTTTAAAAATGTTTCGTATGAACAACCAAAAGTCTTGTGACAAATATAATTCACCATAGATCTTTTTATTGATAAGTGTTCTGTACAAATAATATTACTTATTCACTTTTTTAATTATTTTTTAATGTAAAAACGAATGGATTGTTTTTTATTTTTATGTTAAGTTTTTATTTTTTTATTGTTATGTTAAGTTTTTTATTATTTATTTTAGTAACAATGCCTTAAATATTCTAAAATAAAAAAGTCCAATTCAAAGAAGGCAATGAATTAAAAAAAGTTGTTTGCAATAACTAAATTTAAGTTAATTTTTATGAAAACTAATTAAATTAAACTTTATTAAATTAAACTTTATCAATAAAAATTTAAATTCAATTTGTGAAAGAAACATGTTTACATTTTAAGTCTTTTAACTCTGGGAATTATAAATTGTATGTAAAAGTTTAGCCAAAAAAGTCAATATGGTTTTACCGCCGACAAAAGCGCTCCTTCAGTCTATCACGTAAGCGTGTAGCTTCTCTAAGGGGTTCTGGCAGCTCTTCATCAGTTGTTCCCATGTCATCTAAATTTTCATCTATTACAATATCATCTGTTTGTAGTAATCCGTGCGCCTGTCGGAAGTTGTGAAGAGTGGTGCAAGCATTAATAATTTTACCAGCTCTTTGTGGTGTTGTGTGAAGGCCGACTTTTAAACACAAGAAAATTTTCTTTAAAACTCCATTTAAACGTTCAACACAATTCCTAGTTTGGGCGTGCTTTGTGTTGAAACGTTTTTCATCTAAATTTGTTGATGATTTAAAAGGTGTTATAAGCCAAGGGCGTAGAGCGTATCCGGAATCCCCTAAAACAAATAATTTAAAGATTTAAAGATTATGATAATTAATTTAAAGATTATGTTTCATCCTTTATAGTAGAATTTTATGCCAAATATTATTGTGGAACTTTTTAACCTATTATATTTTCGATTTAAGGGTGCTTTAGCCCTTTTCACAAAAAGTACAGAAGAGACCCATACATTGAGGAGTTAAATGGTTAAAATGTTCCACAAAAATGTTCCTCGTGATTCTGAACATGTTTTATTCCTTGAATGTAAGGGTCACACATGGTTTCTAATGCGGATTTATCATAATAATGTGCAAAAGGCAAGCAAACGTTGACTTCTTAAAATAAAATTCTGTCATAAAGTACTAAACGTTATTAATGTTTTTAATTACTCACCCAACAACCAAGTATGACTTTTATCAGATTCGTAACGTTGTTGCAATAAAGCATTTATTCGTGAAGCTTCCCAAATATACGAATCATGGGCTGCTCCACCAAATCTTGCGTACCCACCAAGAATTTTTAGATCATAATCGCAAATCTGAAATTGTTTGAATATTAAATAGTTTATCACTGTATTAATGTTCTTTTAGTTCTGGACAAAAATAAAATTTGGGAGTTATTTTACAACGTAAAAGAAAACCTCTATGAATTGTCTGAACCCTTTTGATTTAAATTAGACAAATCGTTTTTAAAAATGCTGTCCACTTACCAACTGCACGTTTTTTGAATGATATCCTTTACGATTCAAATAACAACTTTCCACTTCCGGTTTAGGTTTCATTATACGTACATGCGTACAATCGATTGCTCCAATTACACCTGGAAAGCCGGTCTCTTCAAAAAACCTTAATAAAACCAATTAGTTTAAAAGTACAAAAAAATATTCGTAGGCTTACCTTTCCTTTATTTCATCATACTCATCACGAGTTGGAAATTTAATCCACTTGGGCATAAGCTTCTGTTCCAGTATGTCTGCTACTTCTAACACAACACGGCAAATTACAGACCGACTCATAGCAGCTTCAAAATCCTGCCCTATATCTCTGTGAAAAGAGCCGGTAGCGAAAAAATGTAGTGCAGCACACATACGCAAGGGTTGTGGAATAAATGTATTCCTGACACCCTTTCTCATATGGGGACTTAGCTCACTTAACAAAATGTGTGCTGTTGTTTTAGTGAGTCGGTACAATTCCCGAAACCGTGCGTCAGGAATTTCAAACGGATCAGTTGCATCTCGCAACTTTCTCCGGTGAACCCGCAATATATTCCGGTTGTCGTACTCCTCACCAGCTATTAACGCCACACTGTACATTTTTTTATTAATTTTTTTTATGTTATTAAATGTCTTTTTTATTAATTTATTTTTTGTGTTTACACAAAACAAATTTTTTTATTTTTGTTGTTTGGCTTTTGTTTTGTTTATTTTTTGACAGCTGAATTGGAATATTCCAAAAAAAACGTAATCAGCGTTGCCGCTTTTCACATTTCAATACTGATACAGTTTTTATTCACTAAGCGAGAAACAGTGGAATTTTTTGTTTCATGCTGTTCGATGTGAAAACTTTTCACAAAAAGTTATAGAACAGCACTACTGGTAGAGAAGAATGAGTGTATTTTCTAAAAATCATAACTACATTGTAAATTTTTCAATTTTCCTAAATCAGACTGCGCAGTTTCTGGTATTGAACCTTCGTCAGTGCCCTGTTTTTTTTTTTTTTAAATGTAATATTTGTTATGTGTTTTTTATTTGTTCGATTGCGTCTATATGAAATTTTCTGTGCAATCACTGACCGTGGTATAGCTAAACTGATTTCTAATGCCACATGCACTCGCACTACACGTTAGACAGAGCGCTTTAGCGCACTGATCTATCGTCAGGTCAAGTTTTGTTGTGATTAAAACTAGTTTTATTCAATACACGGTGTTTTTGTTCTTGCATACATAATCTCAGAAGTACAACTTAAACAACACAACAGTTCTATTTTTAGAAACTTCAAGATTCGACATTTAATTCAATTACCCATTCATAAATTAACATTTATTAAATGTATTTATTTGGATCCAATCGTTGTAAATGGAATTGTTTAAAGATGATTTTATTTGAGTTCGAGTAAAAAAAAAAGTGTTCGAAAAGTGAAAAATAAATATCTTAAAAAAGTACAATTGAAAAAAAGGCCTAGGCCAACATCTTCAAATTTGCATTGTGATTCTAAAATCGAATGAGTAATGAAATAGATTTCCTTGCAAAAAAGGTGAATTTAAGAAATAGTCTGATAATTTTTATAAATTCTGTAACTAAAATCATCGATTATTAGATTTTTACTAAAATAAAAATAATATTAATTTGTTAATTAGAGTTCGTCATTTTAATGCTTTTTTAAAAATGCAAGACAAACCCCTCTGACAATAAAGTTTAACATATTTTATGAATTCTCATAAATTATTTCCGCTCTTGCAATAACACAACATTTTTAAAAAGCCTCCAAAAACACATTTTTTTAATAAAAAATGAATTGCGGCACTTCTTTTAAAAATTTGGACAAATATAAAAAGATTTTAAAATGTTATCGTCCTGCATTCAAAAATTTTAAAACCTGACCTCCTGGTAGGAAAATATATGATTTTGAATGCGATTTTTATAAAAAATTAAACAACTCCCAGTTTTTCATTCTCTAAGGAACTAGCATATGCTCTCATCGAATAAAAAAAAACAGGCAAATTTCATAAAAGTCTGAACTAAACGCTTTAAAGTAGTTAGTTCAATTTTGAGCTACAAGGGCCAAAATAGATAAGAAAGTACCACAGGGCCATTAAGCAGTCAAAAGTGCCACAAATGGCCCTATTGTGCCACGTTTTGCATCAATGGGTCAAATAATAAATTTGAAAACAAAAAACTCTATAGATTATTTGTTAGGACAATATCCTAATTAAGAAATATAGAGTATGGCCTCGAACTTGAATAATTTTCATTTTCATTGCACAATTAAAGGTCGAAAAAAACATAATTTTTATTTTGAATAAAAATTATATCAAACTTGTATAAAAAAAATCTTTAATCTTTAATTTTTCATTTAAAATTTATTTTTATCGGGATGAACATTATTTGCAATTTCTTTCGTCTATTTTTTCATTTTTCTCAAAATTTTCAAATTTTGTTTTATGACGTCATTTACAAAAATCCACCCCTATTTTGCTTGTATTTCAGCTTTTGTACATATTCCATAGTTAAGTTTTATTTTATATGTGAGTCAAGGACCTAATTTGGTATCTTGCTTAACTGATGCTTTGATAATTGTTAAATTTTATTTTAGAAACTTACAAAAAAAAAAAAAACTTAGGTAAGCTACAAAATCGTATAAATTGGAGAATGAACAAAGTTAACTATTTTAAAGTACTTTGTTTTTTTTACAAAAGAGATAGAACATGTAATTTATATTTGGACTGCTGTGGTTTATACTTGACTTATATAATTTCATATAAACTGTATCTAAACACAGAATTACAAAGTTGACTTCAATATACTTACCCTAGTTTATTTTTTGCGTGTATATATAAATAAAAAATCGCGTCGATTACCATTACAAATAACATACCATTTTTAATATTGACACAAACAATTTTTAATTCAATTAAAATTAACAGTTTTGTTTAAAACGAAAATTTGATGTCCTAAAAAAATATAAATAAAATTTAAATTATTTACAAATTTCCACTATACATTTTTTAGTCGGTTAACGATTTGGGAATTAATCTTTATCAAACCTGAAAAATAAAATTTGAACAAAGAAATATTTTTGATAAAGGCTAGAAAATTACACTCCTTTTTAAATTGTTTTCCATATATAAATAAATAAAGGGTGTTTTTTATAGAGTGACACAAGTTTAAATCATAATAAAAGAATTAAATATATTTTGAATATCAATGAAACGGGCTTTATTGGAAACAAAATTTTATGAAATTATTGTTTAAATATGATTTCTGCCATGTGGCCGCCACGGCTGGCGCGTGAAGGCGCAATCTGGAACACCAATTTTCAACAATTTTTGCAGCATTTGCGGCCGTATTTCGCCGATAACTCTTCGAATGTTGACTTCCAGGTGTTCAATTGTTTGTGGTTTATCGACGTAGACATGTGACTTAACATAACCCCAAAGAAAATAATCCAATGGGGTTAAATAACACGATCTTGGTGGCCAATTAAAAGGGCCATTACGTGAAATTATTTTTTATCAAAAGTTTCTTTGAGTAAATCAATTGTAGCGCCCGCTGGGTGGCATGTGGCTCCGATTAATGCCACGTAATTGAGGTACTAAAAAATTTCGGATCATGTTCCTATACCGTTCACCATTGACAGTAACATTCTGACCATCATCGTCTTTGAAGACATATGGGACAATGACTTTGCCAACCCATAAAGCGCACCAACCAGTCATTTTCTGTGGATGTAATGGTGTTTTGACAAAAGCTTGTGGATTCTCGTCACTCCAAATGCGACAATTCTGCTTATTTACGTACCAAAACTGGGCTTAATCTGAAGGACGATTATGTACGCCATAAAATGGAAAAAGTAAACGATGAGTTTGACGAATAAAACAATTATTTTGATTAAAAATTTCAACAATTTGCACGCGTTGCTCTGGTGTAAGTCGATTCATAATGAAATTTCAAAGCAAACTAAACAAAAAGCAACTATCAGCTGTTAAATGGGTGGTCAAATAAAGCAGTGATGCCAACTATAAGTTGTGACACTCTAAAGAAACACGCTTTATAATTTTACTCCAGAATAGACATCTTTTAAACGCAAGTGTTAGAGATGTAAAGTGTTAGTCGCCCTATTTCGGAATCTTAAAAATTAAAAAAAAAAAAATTTAGTTCAGTCAATTTTTGCACCATTGCAATTCATTTGACTTAGTACACACAAAAAAATTTAGGGGAACATTTATCAAAAAAAGGGTATAATATTATCAAGTACAGTAGGAGCATTTCAACTAATAACTATTGTTCAGTTTTAAATTACACGTCACGATGTTAGTTTTACAAAAGTTAATTATTGATTAATAAAAATTTTCATTTTGAAAAACAATTCACACAAAACTAATTTGATACAAAATATTTTCTGACACATATAACAAATAAATTTAAACAAGTACACGTAGAAAATACAATACGCCTCCTCAACATGTATTTGTTTAAAATTCTAAACCTTAAGAGTTACTACAAAAATAATGTTTCGGTTTAGGAACAGGCTTCGTAAGATAATCTGCAGGCATTTTATCGGTCGGAATGTATTGAATATCCACAACTTTTCTGTCTACAGCATCTCTTATAAAGTGATATTTGAAGTCGCTATGTTTGGGTCTTGAATGGTGTGACCCAAATTTTGCGTTTAAATATTTTACAATTTGTAAAGCACATTTCCAATGTTGTTCTCTAGGATCTTTTGAAAATTGAGATAACATATTTACACTACATGCAATATCTGGTCTACTATATAATGCAATATGAAGTAATGATCATATGAGTTCTTGATATTTTACTTCTTCAACTTTTTTCGCTTCTCCGGGAATTTTTGGTTCTTTTACCAATGTTATTTTGGCCTGCATTGTCAATTTTGTAGTTTTCCAATCCAATTACTAAATTAGCCATATATCCCGGTTGGGAAATGGATAATTGACCATTCTTATAAGCAAGACATAGTCCAATGCAATATTTTGGCTGCTGCATATCCTTTATTTCAAAACTCGTTTGCAAAATATTTAAAAATACTTCCAAAATCTCATTATTATTACACACAGAGAAAAATTTTGCTATTTGCCTTCCTGAAATTCTACTACTACCACTTAAATTCGATTATTACGAATTTCAGTCGGTTGCTACAACTCAACTATAGTTTTCAGCACAAAGTTCGGTTAATTCAACTGAATTTTAGTTACAACACCTAAAATATTCAGAAGTCCAATGAAAATGTCGTTGCACTAACTGAATTTATAAGTTGATACCATTAAAATATACTTTTCAATTCGGTTGGCACTTTATTTCTCTGTGTGCATAAGCAATCACTATGTCATCTACGTACAAGGCTACAATCATAATATTCAAAATTTCTCGTTTGTAATAAATGCATTGGTCATATTTATATCGAGTTAATCCGCATTTCTGGATAACATTGTGAATTTTCTTAAACCATTGACGGTCCGCTTGTTTTAAACCATAAATTGCTTTCTTTAGTTTACAAACTTTATTACAATTGATCTCATCAACAAACCCCTCCGTTGGGACCATGTAAAGTTCTTCTTCAATATCTCCATTCAAAAAAGCAGTTGAGACATCTAATTGACGGAGTTTGAGATTATTTTCGACTGTTAAAGCATATAATAATCTTAATGAGCTTTAGCGTACAACGGGAGCATATGTAACCATAAATTCAAAACCATACTGTTGTGAATAGCCTTTCGCTACTAATCTAGCCTTCCTTTTGTCAATACTACCATCTGGATGATATTTCGTAATAAACACCCATCTGCAACCCACAGTTTTTCTTCCAGCTGGTAAATCAGATAGCTCCCAAGTTGTATTTTTCATTAAGGAGTTATACTCACTTTGCATAGCGATTAACCATTCCTTTTTATTTATGGACTTCTGAATATCGTTTATAGTTTTTGGATTTTCTTCTATAGACAATTGAGCACTTTCTTGATCAATAATATTCCAAGATCTTAAACTAGATTTAATTGAATCTAATACATTTGACTGTTCTTCTACTTGTATATATTCAGTCGAATGTTCAACAGAATTTTCAAAAATTTCATGCTGTTCTTCTTCACAATTATCTTCCGTTTTATGATTTTGTTGATCATCTTTTCTGTTAAAATTTAATCTAAATTCAACTATATCTTCTGTCTCTTTTAATTTAAATTTGGCAATATCGGTTTTTGGAAAATTTTAATCCTAAAATCCTAACATCACGACTCCGAACAATTTGTCTATCACCTGCTTTCCATAATCTGTATGCTTTTGAATCATCACAATAGCCTAACAGAATATATTCTTCACTTCTAGGGTCCCATTTACCTTTGCCAGGTCTTTTGACAATTACATGTGATTTGCTACCTATTTGTCGTAAGTGTTTAATATTTGGCCTTTTTCCAGTCCATATTTCAAATGGAGTTTTATCCTTATTCAGGTTAGTAGGACATCTATTACGAATATTTGTTGCAGTGTGTACAAGTTCCGCCCACAAAATTTCCGGCTAATTGGCTTCTAACATTTCCACAAGTGTACGGTTCATGCGTTCTGCAACGCCATTTTGTTGTGGAGTGTACTCAACAGAAAGTTGGTGTTTTATACCATTCGAATTACGATATTGATCAACATTACTGCTTATAATTTCTTTAGCATTGTCAGTTCTTAAAATTTTCAACTTCTTACCGGTTTCAAGTTCAGATGCAGTTTTAAATTCATTTAAAGCCTCTAAATAGTCAGATTTGTTTCTCAAAAATTTAACGGTTACATTTCTAGAAAAATCATCTACGAATGTTGCAAAATATAACATTCTACTCAATGATTAAGTTTTCATCGGTCGCTTGACGATTTTTCGTTTTTCTTAGCCTGCTTTGCCCCTATACATGTATCAATATTGGGCAAACCATTAACCATATTTTGAGAATTTAACTTTTTTTTAACGAAAACCCATTTAAATGGCCAAACCTTTTATGCCACAACTCAATAGTTTCCTGATAATTTTTATTTACCGCAAAACAGTTATGAGTTTGATCAACATTAACTTTATACAGGCCATTATCCTTAAAATCTTCAACTAAAATTTCATTATTTTTAGTAATCTTTGCTGTTTTTCCTTTCATTTCAATAATGCATCCATTATCAGTTGCCTTACTAGTGGACATTAAATTATTTTTTAAATTAGGAACTCATAATGTGTTAAAAAGTTTTATTTGTTTAGAATGTCCCTGTACCATAACTTCTATTATTACTGTTTCTAAACCTTTTACTGGTATATCTTTTTCGTTAGCCATACTACAAGATGTGTCAAGATCCTCAAATAAACTCCTCTGGTATGTCATGTGTGAAGTAGCTCCACTACCTAAATACCAAACTGACCTATGATTAGCATTCTGTACAACTTCATGCATCGCAACGAATCCGTTAACATTAGCGACGTTATTACAGTCCTTGGTTATGTTTGTCTTACAATTTTTTGCCATGTGTCCTTGTTTGCCACAGCGATAACAAGTAATAGATTTAGACATACCTGGTTTATTTGCATTATAATTACGCTTTTTTCCATACTTTGCCTTAAATGCTTCATTCGGTAAAACCTCGTATTTTTCTTGTAACTCCAAAAGTCTTGACCTTAATGTTCTAATTGTTGGAAAATCATTAGCTGTGTCGAAAGCTGCTTTGATCACTTTGTAATCATTTGATAATCCATCAAGTAAAATTAAAACTTGCACCTCGTCCTCAATCTTGCCATTCATTTCTTCTAATTGCATATAATTCTCATCAAGTTCTTCAATATATTTTGCTATAGATTGTCCATCATTCATTTTGTGATTCATAAGTTTTCGATATAATTCTGCCTTTTATCTCTTCGATCTTCCAGAAAATCCCAATTTCTTTTGATGTTTTAAAATTTCTCACCAGAGTTATAATATTTAGTGCCAGCCACATCAGAATATCGGCTCTTACATCCTGATCTTTTCCTTCCAAACTTCCAACAAGTCTGGTTCAGCTGGATCAATTGCTTGCCCATTAACATGTTGTAGTAAAACCTCCATTTGAGTCTTCCATATTGAATAGTTTGTACCATCAAATACTGGTATTTGACCCGCAAACGATGTGTATGCCATTTTACACAAGTCCACAATAATAACGTTTTATTTTTGACCAAATATTTTTCTAATGATTTAAAAATACTATTGTTTTTCGTCCTCAGAATCTCTCGACTTGGAGTCCCGGGGTCATAACCTATTAAATTACACGGCACGATGTTATAGCGTTTTCTTTTCTGGCAAAAATGTCATATTTTTTTGCACTTTGCCCTCAAATTACCTTTTTGTGTTCTTTTCTAAATTAAGGTAAACACTCTGAGAGGGTGCCGTGTTTCTTTCTGAAAATGTTGCCTTATAAAAGGCAAAAAATGCAACATTTTCTGCCCTCAAAAAATTTACAGGGTTGGATGTTGCCCTGTTTTTTTGGTTTATCAATCTCATGTGTATATATTGTAAAGTTTTTGGCGAGAAAACTCTCACCTTGGTAGCAGAGTGGTAGTGTGCTGGCTTCTGACACAGAAGATCCCGAGTTCGAACCCATATTGGTATCACATTTTTTTATATATATATTTTTTTTTTTTTTGTTAAATTTAATTTACGATGTTTTTAGACCCTCCATCCCATAGTGCAGGAGGGTATATTCACTTTGTCAAATGTTTGTAATTCTTTTAAAAAAATTCTGGGACCCCATAAACTATATATATTCTTGATCAGCATGAATAGAGAAGTCGATATAGCCATGTCCGTCTGTCCGTCCGTCTGTCCGTCTGTCTGTGGAAACACAAAATACTCCGACAATACAGAAGAGGTACTGCTAATTTTCAGTCAAAATGTTTGCTGATATCATGAGCAGTTTTCTAGTGAAAATGATCAAAATCGGTTAACGCGTTCAAAAGTTGTGAGTGAAAATGTGGGAAGACCTCTAAAAATTTTGAAGCAAATTTTAAATTATACTATTTATTTCATCATACATACATACATACATACGTATACACAATATAAGCAAGCAGGGATGGCTGTCAGTATTGCTGAAATACCGTCCCCGATTCTAACACCTTTCAACTGACTATCGTTATCGCTTAAATACCGTTACCGATATTCTTGAAATACCGTTATCCGTAAAATACCGTTACCTTAAAATACCGTTACTGAAATAATCTAACAAGATCTGAACAAAAAAACTTTTGTAAATAGATATATTTTCCCAAAGTATGATCATAAACTAGACAGTCATTTAAACTCGGGCATAATGCGGTTTAAAATTGTGGTGTGCATTAACATTACCTGAATAACTAAAATAACGTTATCCTTAAAATGCCGTTACCAAAATAATTGAAAAATCTTTTTCCCTGAAATAAAGTTACCGAAATATCTAAAATATCGTTACCGCTAAAATACCGTTAGCGAAATAAATAAAATACCGTTAACGCTAAAATACCGTTAACGCTAAAATCCCGTTACCGAAATAACTGAAGTATAGTTGTCCCTAAAATACCGTTACCGAAATAAAAGAAAATAGCGTTACTACGACAAATAACCACATAGAATCGGTTACCATCCATGGTCATGATCAACACTTAAAAACAAAAAAAAAAACCCACAAAATATTGTTGTTTTTTTTTTTTGTTTTGTTTTGTAAAACAGTACGTATGTACGTATGTTTAGTGGCAATCGCATGCAGAGTTGCCAGGTTTGACGATTTCTCGTCATTTTGATGATATTTAATACCCAAAATAACTAAATGACTATTTGACGACTTTTGCTTCCAAAATGACGATTTTTTGACAATAATTTAATATGTCAGCAAGATCTACTTATTTATCATTCTCATAAAATCGCCGGCTCGATTATTAAATTTATATTATTTCGTTAAAAATTGAAAGCAAAAACATTGTTTTTTGATCGATAGCTAGCTTTTATATGCTAATATGATGTGAAATACAATTTTGCAAAAATTCAAATCCTAGAATTGAATAAAACTTAATCCAAACCGCATTTATTTTTTTATAAATTCATTACGGGTTTAGCTTAAGTTAGTTTCTGTGTTTATATGTTTAGAACATTTTTTTAAATTTTTATAAAATTTAATTGGAGTTAGATTTAAATAAAAATAAAAAAATGATCATGTTAAAACACAAGGCATGGACTTTTTTTGCGAAACAAACAGATCTCTAGCCCGAATATATTTCATGTTGAAAGATGATATATATACAATTTTAAATGAAACAAAATAAATCCAAAAATAAATCCAGTGCTTAAAAAACAGGCCTAATAATATAAATAAAGTGCCAAAATTTAATAATTAAAAAATATAACATTAAGTTTGTTCGATAACACAAAAATTTGTACAAGTTTTTACTGGAAGGTGTTCGTTTAGACAAATACGCAGTAAAAACTGGTAAAAAGAGAGAGTAAAGTGACAGTTTGATGCCAAAGAACTTACAAGTTTTTACTGGATACATTTTTGCCAGTAAGAATTTGTAAGATGAAAAAACATATGACTAAAAAAATATGCTTGTATTTTTAGTAAACAAAAACAAAAACAAAAATTAAATTAAATTTTAATTGTTTATGGATTGAAAGTGAAAATCTTGAAATAATTAACTATGGAAGAAGTTAAAAAACATTTAAATTATTTTTGGTCGATAATTTCAATTAACTTTTTCCTTTTCCATAATGACCAGTTGATTTTTTTTTAATATTTAAAACAAGCTGCTTTATCTTATTCAATAAGTCCTTCACATTTTCCGTTCGTTTACTTTTTTGTAAATTTGTCTTACTCTTTCTAATTTTGTTACTGCGTAATTTTTACTGAACTTTACAGGAAAAGTAATCGAACAGACTTATTGTTAAAGAATTTCCAAATGTTGTAAAAGAAATTAAGTTTTAAAAAGTTGTGCTACTGAAATGTTGTTCACAGAATTATGTAGATATAAGTGATTAACAGTTCCTGTGGTAAAATTTGTTTCATTTAAAGTTGTATTTATTTGATCTTTTAACATTTAATAAATATGAATATCGTTAAATATAATGATTTTCGAAGTTTAAACCAAAGAGAAGTGTCAAAAATCGTGTTATATTACAACGATAACACGTTAACATTTGAAATGTGAATAACATTATTGTATTTTATTTTTTATTAACGGTCTGTTTTTGTAAGACGTGTCACTCAAAAAATTCGTGTAAATGAGTGAAGAAATTCATTTTGGGGTTTTGTAATGCAAATGTCACTTTGAATTGAGTGAAAATGTAAGAGTTGTCGTTTTCGTCTCTTTTTTTGGTTTCCACAATGCGATTTGAAACGTCACAAACGTCAAAAACAGACGTTCACAAAACAGTATTCGTCAAAGAAAAAAGGCAACACAATTTAATATTAAAAAAAAATACAGTAAAACTCGGTTAAGACGACCCCTCAGTTAATACAAACTAATTTAAAAGTCCCGACGTTTTGGCAAAAATTTTCATATAAAATACATCTTATAATACGAACCCTCGGTTATTACGAACTGTTTTAAGCAGTCCCAAAAACTCGTTTTCATACAAATTACCATGCTTAGTACACTCTTTATCCGTTTAATGGGATAGACCTAATATGAATTTCATATCCGTGGATAACTTTCTAGATATAGATGCTAATGTTTTAACGTCACATACTTTATCAGGTGAAGAAATATTGGAAATTGTTAATCCTGCCGATGTTGAAAATTTGTCAAGTAATATATTCGAAGAAAATCGTGTGCCGAAGAAGCTGACAATCATATTTTGGCAATAGAAAAACTTATAACGAATGAAATCGTTAATTCAGTCATTCAGAAAAAAATAACATATTTTTTTTGTTTTAAATGAAGAATTTTAATTGAATTTTTAATTGTGAATGCATGAAATGCTAATTTTACTTTTTATTTATGTAAAAATCTTGTTTTTGTTTTAATAAATACATATTTTTAGTCGTTAAAAATACCCGCTTAATACGAACCTCGCTTAAGACGAACTAATTTTTTTGGTCCCTCGGAGTTCATCTTAACCGGGTTTTACTGTAATACTTTTTAACAAAAAATTGTAATAAAAAAAAGAATAATGATTTTTATTTTCATTTATATTTATATTTATTTACATTTTTAGTTGTAAATATTTTTGTTTTTTTATACAAATTATATTTTTATCTCCACTTTTAAAACAAAATAAATTAATTTCTAAACAAAATAAATTAATTTTTTTTTAAGAAAAAATCAGCTGTTTTTGTTTATATTTCAATTATAGTGTTGGGTTGCCATCTAGCAACGAAAAATGAGTTATTTGTATATGAAATAAACTAACAAAAACCGAAAAGCAATGTCATGGCAATCTCTACTGTTTGACATAACATAAAGCTATACGTACTCAAACGTAAGTCAGGCGAACGAATTATAAAAACTCAATTCCTTACGTATTCGTTCGGGTGCCACACGTTCGTCTGAAATTATACACGTATTGTAAAAACAGACCGTAAAACTTTATCTCTCTTCTAACAAATATATTTTATTTTGACGATTTTTCAAAATATGATGGCGATTTCGACGATTTTTTCTAGAAAATTTGACATTTTTATGCTCTGCAAACCTGGCAACACTGGTTATGAGTGCAAATGTGAGAAGCCCTCGAAAAATTGTTAAGCTAATTTATAAAGTATTCTTTTGTTTTCCATATACCAGGCTTGCCATATACCTTTTTTGTTAACTCCAACAAATCAAAAAATTACCAATTAGAAAAAAGGTAGAACAAAATAGTTTAGTTAAAATTCTTTATTTATTTGACTGCATTAACCGGAGTAGCCAGACACATTAATCGTTATCAGATCAAAGAAATATCCAGGAACAAAATCCCCGAATCCAACAATGTAAATTCATAACTTTTTTTCGTACACTATTCTTACTTATTCTCATTCTCAACCTTTAATAAATTTGCAAGGAAACTCTTACACTCTAATTACATTTATTAAAACCCCCATTAAATTTAAAGGACATTCACTTTCAAAACTTTTTTATTTAAGACATATAAGGTGCATACTTCATCTTAAAATCTTTTGATTATATGCATTTGTTTTCCTTAAAAGCCCTAATTTTTATTTGATACATACAAAAATAATCTAAATTAAAGTATTGATGTGTAAAAACCAATCGAATTTTGGGAAAATTTCTTAGGGTTCTTATTCTAGGAGTCGTAAACGAGAATTGCACAAGCAACTGAGCTGAAAAACAATAATTTGAAATACCAGTTTCTTTAATTTTTTGTGTCTCGAAAACACCCCAAACACTCGAAAGATTTTCTTTTATAATTTTTGACAAACTTAGTTTCATCACACTTTCCGTTTTACTTATGTGATGTATAGTATAAACACATGTGTTGTAATGTAAACTGGCATTTCATAATTATTTCATTATGTATGCCCCGAGAGCGTAGTTTTGTCCCCTAAAATTTATCTAAAATTCTGATTATTCGAAACTGTTTTTATGCGTTTGTATTCATTGCATCTCTTCTAACGATCCAAAAATATATTTTAGTAACCCTTATTTCTTTCATTATTATATAGGCAAAGAGACAAACAACTGGCGAATTTTACATCAGTTTTTTTAACATCATAAGGAACTATAAAAATATATATATTTTTCACTACACGTTCTTCTTTAGGTAATCAGAATAACCTTTGAATACCCACTGTTATAAGCATGCAGAATTTCAGATTCATTTTAGTAAACTTTAATTAAACATTTTTTCTTTTGTAACATCCCAAATACATTAATCAATCAGTCATATTTTGTTTTACTTATAAAAACAACATTATTTTTGTTATTTTTACAAAGAATATAGATATTTATATTGTTTGCACTTTTCCTGGTTAATGAAAACCCCCAGATGGAGGGTATCCAAAAATTCGTCACAGCCGAATTTAATCTTTTTTTATACCAAATTCGGCACATCGGACTTTAATGCTTCCACTTGTTTAATTTGTTTTTGCTATTTTTTTTTTTTTTAATTTTTTCTTTTTGTAAGTATTTAATAATTTTGTTAATCTGAAATTCGCTTACAAACAAAATTATAAAAAAAATGTATGGAGCTAAATCCAAATTTTTTAAATAATTAAAAATACAAAAATTAATTATTTAAAAAAACATAATTTTTTTTTTAAAGTTTGCTGGGACTCGAACCCGAAGCTTAACAACACTAAAAAACAGATTTGTTTAAATAAATGTAATATGTGATGAAATTGTGTTCTATTCTGATTGTAAAAATGCTTCATTTTAATGGGGCGAGGGCAAAATTTAAAAAATGTTGCACATTAAGAAGGCAACACAGAAAAGAAACACCATAAAAGAAAACACCATTAGTTTTACAAAAGTTGTTAATTGATTAATAAAAATTTTCATTTTGAAAAACAATTCAAACAAAACTAATTTGATACAAAATATTTTCTGATACATATAACAAATAAACTTATGGCGTATTCTTTTCTGACAAAAATGTCTCATTTTTTGCACTTTGCCCTCAAATTTCCTTTTTTGTGTTCTTTTCTAAGGAATAAGGTGAACACCCTGAGAGGGTGCCGTGTTTCTTTCGAAAAATTTTGCCATAAAAAAAGCAAAAAGTGCAATTTTAGCGCCCTCAAATTATTTACAGGGTTGTTTTTGCCTTGTTTTTTTTCGATTTATCAATATCATGTGTATATATTATAAAGTTGTTTACGAGAAAACTCTCACCTTGGTAGCCGAAGGGTAGTGTGCTGGCTTCTGATGCATAAGGTCCTAGGTTCAAACCGTCATTGGACCACTATTTTTTTTTTTTTATTATAATTTAGGAGTTTTATTCATTTTGTTTTATGTTATAATATTTTATTTTTTCTGTTTGCAAGTATTTAATAATTTTTGACCTAAAATTCGTAAAAAAAAAAAAATTATAATAAAAACTATAAAAATAAATATGAAGCTAACTTAAAACTTAATTTAAAAAATAGTCAATAAAAAAAATTCTTTCATGTTGGCTGAGATTCGAACCGGGACTGCCATAACAATATTGTATAAACAAACATGTTTAAAGAATGCAATATGTGATAAAATTGTGTTCTATTCTGCTTGTAAAAATTAAGGTTTTTATTGGGGCGAGGGTGAAATATTTGAAATGTCTGCACTTTAAAATGCAAAACCTTTTTCCAGAAAACACCATTAAACAAGTACACGAAGAAAATACAATATCAGTTAATTTTGTCAATCAACAGAGGAAAATGATTTGTAAAGGGTGGTTTTTATAGAGGTATAGAACTTTGAAACAAAGTTGAATTTTTTAAATTGACATAAACTTTACTTTAGTTTGGGGCTTATCTAGCGACTTCACATATCCCCACAGAAAATAGTCCAGCGGCGTTAAATCGCACGATTTTGGAGCCCAATTCACGGGTCCGAAGCGTGAAACTATGCGGTTACCAAACGTTTCCTTCAATGAATCAATTATGGCACGAGCTGTGTGACATGTTGCGCCGTCTTGTTGAAACCACAGCCCCTGCACATCATGGTTGTTCAATTGATGAACGAAAAATTCAGTAATCATGGCCCTATAAACGGTCACCATTGTTGGATAGACTGATATGCTATGCTCTACAGCAGCAATGACTTCTTCTGTACGCGCTTATCATTTAGAGTAACGTGAAATGGACGTAGTGCGCGATACGTATTTCGAACAGAACCATGATTTTCAAAATAAATTTTCACAATTTGGAAGCGTTGTTCAGGCGTCAGTCTATTCATTTTGAAATACCAAACCAAACTAAACATAAATCACTTGACAGCTGACAAAACGGCCGCCAGTTAAAAAAGTGTTGCCAACTTAAAGTTCTATAAAAAAAAACCCCCTTTACAATATGTTTCGTATTTTTATTTTAATGTTTTAAACATTTAAAAAATTAAAAAAAAAACTAATTGTTTTGACAGTTTATACTAAAACATTCTATTTATAAATATAGGAATATTTTTCGAATAAAATAAACGTGGAATTTGAGATGAAACGAAGGAACAATTGTTAGCAATTACTTATACAACAAATACGAAGCGTATTATTAATCCCTCAATGTAAATTTAACTTAGTATAAACGTGAATAAATTACCAATTAAAAGCTTGTGTAATTTAATGCAGTTTAACATCCCAAGAAACATTTTTAGGGACTCTTCCACATGTACGAAATCTTGAATCCGGCTTTGACGGCACGTTAACGGTACCTTAAATACGTATCCGTCAAAGCCTGTATCCGTCAAAACCTGTAAGAGTATGAAACATTAACGTACCGTATATTCAGATTTTCAATAAAAGTAAGGGAAAGACTTGCAGGTTGCCACCCTTAGCTTGTTTGCCCATAATTCATTATAAAATCAACGTATTGATGCCATACTTACAGGTTAGCAAGAGCAAATATAGAATTTGTATTTGAAAAAATATAAATTTTATTGCAAATTTTTAAAAGTACCTAAAATCTACCTCTACAAAAAGGCTTACAGGCTGCCAAAAAAAGGCTTACAGGCTGAAAATATGGAAAAATTCAAGTTAATCACCAGATTAGAAAATTTATTAAATTTTATATGCAGCACCGCAGTGAACTCAAAAAATTTGGGAAAATTAGCAAGAATTTTTTTTTTTGTAAAATGGAATACAGTCATTCCAAGTCATCATCGGAATCACAATTTGGTCATATGTAAACACTGTTGTTCCTTTTCGTGTTCCTTTTCGATTTAATATCGAATTTGACTGCTTTAGTTGCGTGGAGCAATCAATCTAAATCCTGAATACCGCATTCTGTTGTTCTTGGGCGCTTTGCCACAATAAAAATGTATAGAAAATTTAATAAAACTCACTGAAAATATCTTTTTTTATCTCAAAGCCAATTAAAGTGACAAAGTAAATATCACACAATCAAAAATTAATTCAATAAAAATCAATTTTTTTGGGAAAGTTTGTGTAAAAACCTTGTCGAGAGTGTTATCTAAAAGTAAATCGTAAATCTTTTCATCATATAAAGGTTAAACATTGTTTTTATAAAATTTTAAATGTTTTTGAGAAAAAATATCTTATTAAAATTGCTTTTTAACATTTTTTGTAATCTAGCAAAAACTAAATTTTTCAACTGTTTATAAAAAATAGTGGGGTTTATGCGGTTTTTGGGTCTTATATATATATCAATATTTGTTTAAAAATAGTTGATATCAGTGTAAACAGCGAAAAATTTGCGATGGCAACCTGCAAGCCATCTAAGGTGAAAATAGACATTTCAAATAAAAAAAATTGTGGTACAGACCTTGGGTACACCATTGCAAATAAAATTGCAAAAGTCTCCATCAATCCCATTTTTGCATTTTTCTTGTAAGCAGTAAGTTTTATAAAAAAAGGTGAAACAAAAATAGTAGTTCATAATATTATCTACAAAAATTGTCCTTATACTCTTTTTCTAAGAGTCACCATTTCTGAGATATCGCGATTCTAAAAGTTGAAGGAGTTGTATTTTATGTAGTATGCACATATTTCCACACCACCTGTGAGGTAGTGTACTTGGTGCATTTTTTTATCGTGGTTTCCCTGGTAGCCCCGGCATACTCCTCGACCGGTTCTGACAGAGTTTCGTGGAATAATATTCTATTTACTGCATATTGATTATTGATATTGATTGATGATATTGATTTCTTATGCCCGTAATTTCAAGCAATAGATACCTACCGGTGCTTAGATATCTACCCGTATACACGAACAAAATCGGGTAGGTATCTAAGCACCGGTAGGTAAATATTGCTTGAAATTACGGGCATTAATCTGATCCATACTCTTCAAATTCGACTTAAAAAGTCATGTCTTCTTCGATTTCTTCTTCTTGCTGAATATTTATGAATTGCTCAAATTAAGATGAATCAGTTGTCTCTTCACTGACTGAAAGACCCAGTTGCAGTTTAGATTTGAAAGAACAGCAGTGATAATACTATGCCTAATGTTCGTGTAAAATAGTTTCAAATTGCATCGTTTATTTTTAAAAATGCCATGCTCTAAAAAATATTACAATGATTCCGGAGTATCGTTGTATTCTCAAACATTCTACTCGTATATAGTATTATCAAACAAAGAAGATAGGTTTTTTTATCGTACCAAGCTTGATTTAAAATATCGTGTGATTGTGAACGAAACAAAAAAATTTTAACTTTCGCGGTTTTTCAGTAATAATAATTCGATTTCAATACTTCAACTTCAATCGTACTTTTATAGTTTTTCTATCTAAAGCTTGATTTTCGCAAATATCTTTTAGTTCATCCAATGAAAACTGACAATCACTGCTATTTTCTATAAATTTAAATATTTCCTACAGATACATCTTGAGGATGGCCAACTTTACCCCCATGTTGGGTCTCAAGAAGGAGTTGTAACAATTGTAATGATACACTTACCCTCAGCAGCAACTAAATCATATTCAAAATCAATGCGAGCAGTAACAACTTTTGTTATGTCATCAGAACGAATTCAAGCTACTTTCAAAATTGATTCTTTGAATGATAGTGTAGAAGCTTTATAAAAGTTTCTCCGTACATTCTTCTATTTTTTCTTCTGGCCTCTTCATCCGCTTCATAGATAAACAATATTTTTTAACAAAAATCGGATTCACTTAATCGAACTCTAGTACGAGGTGGACTCATTTTTAATGTACTGGCTTGTTCATGCTCATGACGTCTTTTAACTGCAGCAATTGAATTTTTCCGAGTGTATAATTTTTGACATTGTACATGAATTGTTACAGACTTTTCGTTTTTCAGAAAATCAAAAAACCCGGCATTTCTTTCAATACTTGAAACGATCAAAATTTTCATTCCAGGACTAACAGTAACGGATACGCCTTCAGTCAAAAGTTTATTGCAGATAAAGGCAAATTGTGACAAATTGTGTCACCGGCACAAACTGTAATAAGAAAATCTAGCAATAAACACGCGTATTCACTGAAAGCTCACGTTCAACACTACAAGCAAAGAGAATTGAATATACATATATAGCTAAACTCGAAAAGGACACTCGAAAAAAGCTGGTATTTGAGCGTCGCCATGCGAACAGTAGAGTAGACAGATGTTGTTCAAGGTCATACGGGTTGACTAAATAAGATAATGCGTTTCTTTTGATTTTATATATCAGAATTGTATGGTTTATACGTATAAGAGACATATAAGTATTTTTACTTATTTAAATCAGAGATGCCCAAGGTAGTAGTGTTGGTGAGAGTGACGAAATAACACTGGAAGAAAACAATTTGCTATTCATTTTATTTAGTCGTCAACGAGATTGCGACGAAAGCATATGTGTGGCGGGTGTGATATATTTCGAAATAAAAAGATTCTTCGAAGTGTTTATAAATTTTCCCTCAATTAATCATTGTTCAATTTGCAATTAAAAAGTAATGAAATCTTCTATGTTGATACTCTTATTGCAGTTACGCAATAAAAGTATATTTCTCAAACTAGAAGAATTCAGCTTATTGCGTTTTTTTGAGCAAATATAATTCAAATCTGAAAATATTTGTTCGCAAAGTTACGTTGAGGAAAATAAAGATAAACACTTCAATGAAATCTTCTTTATTTCAGTATATATTGTACCAACCAGATTTTTATAGAATTCTATATTGTTAAAATTATCCGGCAAATCTATTTCACTTCGAAGTATAATAAGTTCTGTTTGTATTGGAAATTCGTACTTTAATATATCGCATTTAAAAGGGTTTTGAAAAATATCCAGTAAATGCTGAATATTTTCAAAATCCTTAAACCTGTCATTAAAGTTATTAAAAAGCGTTTCTAATACTTCCAAAAGTTCAAACTTTTTCAAGATTTTCTGCTTGTCGTAAATAACAGAAGTTTTCGGAAAGTCCGGAAAGTCTTCAGAATCAATTTGAGCTGCAAGTAAAAACAGCTGAGTTTTAAAATCTGAAAGAATTTTAAACATATCCGAAATATTATTTTCTTTTCCCTGCAGCTTCAAATTAGACTCATTCAAAATGTTACAAATGTCTGTTAAAAAGGCCATATGTAAAATAAATTGATAATCTTTTAAATATTCTTTCTGCAAGTGTAGTTTGTCTCTCCCGCTCAACATGCTGATTTCCTATTGGTTGATTGACGATCAAACAAAAGAGCGTAAGTATACGTGTGAGTTTAATTTGCTGATATCAGCCACTACTGGGCATCTCTGATTTAAATGTACGATATATGCGTGGCATATCCGTGCGTATTATATAGAATATAATTACTCTAACTTTTAGAATCGAGATATCTTAGAAATGGTGACTCTTAAAAAAAGTATAAGGACAATTTTTTTAGATAATTGTATGATCTATAATTGTTGTCTGAACTATTTTTAAGATATAAACTACCGTTAACGAGAAAAATAAAAAAAACGAAAATTTTGACCTTTGACCTTGAATAACTATTTTCGCAGGGATGTGATTGATGGGGACTTTTGCTACTTTATTTTTATGTTATACCCAAGATCTGTAACCAAATTCAGCTCGGTCGAAATTTTTGTTATTTGAACACTATTTTTCTGGCTAATTTGACCGGCCTACTGATGGAGTTTTCGAATTAATAAAAAAAAGTCTCAAATTAATGATTCTGCTTGGCTTATGTAATTGAATGAGAAATAAGCACAGCATAAATATTCACCATGAATTTTGCTAAGTTTTTCAGTACAGGATAAAAAAAAAACACAATTTTGGTTTTTAAATTTTTAAGCAATAATAATTTACACTTTGTTCAGCAAAGTCGAGCTAGCCCTAGCAAAAATAAATAGAACAACTCCTAAATGAATCACTTGTTTCATTACATCAACATGTAGTGGTCTGTTATATAAATATGCCAATTAGGAATTTCGTATGGGGATTGCATGGAAGTGTGCTGGCCTATCAATCAGAGGGTTCCGGGTTCGAGTCCCGGAACCGCCAAAAACTTTTTTTGTTTTTTACACATTTACTTTTTTTATTTTTATGGTGAAATAATTTTTTTTTTTAGAAAATAATTGACTTATTTTAAATATATATATATATATATTTAAGTGTTATTTTATAGTTTTATGAAAATATAAAAAAATTCAAAAAGAAAAATTATTCTTAAAATATTACTCTTGTACAAACTGATTTTAAAATGTATATATGTATTAAATAAACTTAGAAAAGTTAATTCCGTGTATTGTATATAGAAATTTTAAAATAATTTAAACTTTTTTTTTTTCTTATGATGAAAGATAAAAGATCGAAAAATAAAATTTTGGTATTAATTTTTTAAAATTAAACCGTTTTTTTTTTCTTCTTTAAATTAATTTTTAATTTTTCTTTAAATACTTATTTAATTTTTCATTATATATTATAAAGGGTCCGCCATCTAACGTTTTTTTTTCGATGCCGATTTTGCCAAAAAAAAATCATCTTTTCAGATGAAGCTCATACTGCATGGCCAGCCGAGGCAGCCATTTGAATGAAATTATTTTCCGGAAGGATTGTACTTTCAAATAAAAAAGAAATTTGAGAAAATATTCAGTAATTTTTTTTTATAGCATTTTCAAAAAAAAAAGTTATTTGGCGGACGCTTTATTTAAATTTTATAACTTTATAAAAATTAATAAAATTTAAATATAATACTTAAAGCTTTAGAAAAATCTGTATTGATTTTTACTAAACAAAAATAACTGTATTTAAAAACAAATTTATACACGCATGTATTTTTTTGTTTATAGTATATCATCAAACAAGAATAAGTCTGCTAAAAGTCATGTATACCAAGCGATAGCTCACGGATAGAGCTTCAGGTTGTCATTAACAAGTTTGTGTGTTCAAACCCCACAACAGACACGAGATTTTTGTTTTAATTAAAAAAATAAATAATTAAAAAATACATTGGTTATTATTAAAAGGAACAACTCCCTTCCTATGACAAGCCAATGTTAAATTCACCAATGAAAAACCCTAATTTGAACAACATCCGATTCAACAGTTGAAGTGTTTCTGTTACTCTTTTTTCCTCACTATTTTTGCTGGGGCGTAATACAAGGAGATAACGAACTTCATATGCCACAAAAGAGATGATAATTTGAATCCTTCAAGGAGTGCAGTGGACCCGTTTATGCCTCTAAAAGATATCTTAGGTTGATTTTCCAGATCGCATTTTGCATCAGACGAACAAAAATACTATACATGCAGTCAGTCATTCGTTTCACGAAGAATGGCTTGATTAACACCCATACAGTAGTGGTCAAAACATTTGGAACTGAGATAGCATTTGTTGTTTTCATTCATTTATTTTCTTCAAATCACACTTAGTTACTAAAATTTATTTTTTACATATTCTTCATACGTTGTTTTATGTTAAAAAAATAAAAAAAATTAATTCCGTTAAATTAAAACAACAAAAAAATTAATAATAATAGATGTATTCAAAATGCAGGTGTTCAAAGCATTTGCAACTCTCATTATTCTTACTCTTAACGAAACAATTTATACTATAAAATGCTAGGATATGACGGTAATCGCATTCCTTTTTAATATGAGATTCAGGCCGTTACATTTTTTAAACAAATTTATTATAATTATTGTTCTTTAATAGTTGTAATAAGATGTTGGAATAAGAATAATTTTTGTAAAAAATGGCAGGAAATAAATACAATTCTGATTTTAAATCAAGTTTTAAATGATTTTCAAAATGGACTTTCCCAAAAAGAAATTTCTATAAAGTACTCCGTTCCAAAATCAACGATTTGCAGCATTGTTAATAGTGGTAACATCCACACAACTCATAAAGGTGGAAGACCCCGCATTACAACTGTAAGAGAAGATAAGAAAATCAAGAATTTTTTTACGAAATATCCCAAAGCAGTTCCCAGAGAAGCTAAAACTGAACTTTTAATAGATGCCAGTCTTCCCACCATTAAAAGAAGAGCCCGAGAATATGGTCTTAGAAGTTATAGACTTACAAAAAAACCGTTTGTGTTGGAAAAAAACCGAAAAGCTCGGCTTGACTTTGCACGCACCACGAGGCGAATAGTTTAATCCCAGATACACAACCGCCACAGTGAAGCGCGGAGGTGGAAACATTATGGTGTGGGGGTGTTTTTCAGGAAATGGGATTGGGCCAATTCACCGCATTACTAGCACAATGACGGCCACAATCTATGGAGATCTTATGGGTTCAGTTATGCTTCCGTATGCTGAATGGGAAATGCCACTCTCATGGACCTTCCAGCACGACAACGACCCAAAACACACGGCGGGGGTTGTAAAAGTTTGGCTGCAGGAAAATGAAATTAATATCATGTAGTGGCCGGCTCAATCTCCCGATTGAGAACATGTGTATGATTGTAAAACGGAAAAAGTAAAAATAAAGTATTCCGAAATGGTGATGAACTTTTCGTCGAGTTGGAGAAGCAGTGGAATGAAATTTCTGACGATTATATTAAAAAGCTCATTGCCTCAATGTTTAAGAGGTGTTCAGAAGTTATAAAAAATAATGGCTACGCTATAAGATACTGAGAGTTAAAACCATTGTTTGTATTTCCTGTTAATTACTTTAAGAGTTGCAAATGTTTTGAACACTGCACTATCGACTTATTTTGTTGAAATTACTTTTTTTTATTGAATAATGAGTTGTTATGAATAATTTTTTTGTATTTGTAAAATAATATGCTATAACTGAATTTAATAAAAAAAAAAACAAAAACTTATACCACAAATCTTTTTGATCAAAAAAATTATAATTACCTAAACCATGATTTCAGTTGCAAATGTTTTGAACACCACTGTATAAGTGTACAATAAGAAAATCTTTCTGTAGCATTCATTTCCATTATCATCAGCCCTTAGTCACTTAAACACCGAGTTTTGGCCTCCAGCAACGAAAAATTGCATTCAAGTTACTCTTGGAAAATCCTCCTCATTTGAAATAAAAAGTTTTGGCTTCAGTTGACCCTGCTAGTATCAAAATTTGAACGATAGAGTCGCTGTTCCAGTGATAGTAAGGATTTTGAAGATTTGCTTGTCATACCTTATGCTCTGAAAGTCACTTGTGAGCAGAAGTGGACCAATATTGGCATTGTGACAACATCAGGCATGACTGATCCAAAGGGCATGTACCAGATATTAAAGGTAATCCGGCCGATAATTGCTAATGTAGGTTTGCCGTCATCACACCATAAACAAATATTAAAAGGTTTGCTGTTTTATACCACAAAGTAGTCGTGACACAAGGCAATTGTATGTAGATGGGCTTCAACAAACGATTTGAACCCAGCAAAAAAATACTGCTTCCGTGGAAGCAGTTTCGTAAGGGAGATTTAAACCTGATGCGCTTCTGATAGCAGTGAAAAAGTCTAATATTTTGTAATTATATTTATTCCAGAACATTTATTTTTACTTTATTTTATGGTTTTGAATTATAATTTTTATTTTTAATTGACATTACATTTTGTTACAAATTAATTTTCATAAAATTTAAAAAATAAATATTGAATGTAAAACCAACAAAACCACTTCTCTTAATCCAAATTCGATAATAAGTACAATAAATAAGTGTTGAAAACTTTTTGCTAATTTCATTACTTTTTGGAAATCACAACAAAAAGCAATCTAAAAAATTGCTGAAATTTAGCCTTTCATTTCTGCTTTTTAATTTTAAGATAATATGCATCCTACTATGCAGCAATTAAGCAGTAAACGTTTATATTGCTTCTCATTTTCTGCGGAGAATGTGTCGTTTTTGCGCTTAAAAGTTTTTTATTTTTTTATATAAATTTTTGTTTTAATAATTAAAAAATATATATATTTTAAATTTCGTTCGAGCAACATTTTGTTAATCCAAGTTTTAACAAATTTTAATCAAAATTCACTGAAATACTAAGAAAGTGTTGAAAACTTATTGCTCATTTCATTACTTTTCGGAAATCTATACTCTATATTTCTTTATTAGGATCTTGTCCTAACAAATAATCTATAGAGTTTTTGTTTTTAAATTTATTAATTGACCACTTTCAAGAATGTGTTGATAGATCTTTTTTTTTGGAATTTTCTTGGTTCCCATCATCAGAACACGTTTTGAAAGAAGTGACAATTCCAATTTTTACTACAATTGTGGTTAATTTTTTGAGCATTAAAAAACAAATGACAGTGTTAGTTGAATTTACTGAAATGTAAGTCGTCATTTCTTTAATTGAAATTTCATTTTCTTTTAACTACATTTGCAGTGGTCTTTACCTACATAGTATTCTAAGTGTATTCGGAGTCGGATTCCGTTTATGCCGTACAGTAAACGGCACGAAAACAGAACGTTTTGTTTGTTGGCACATTATCCAGTTTTTTCTCCGTGTACAACTAATAAGATTTTAACTTAAAATTTTGCAAAATAACGGGGGGTTGTGAGAATCAGTCATTTAAGCGAACAATTGCACAATAACATATTTCACTTTCATATTTCATTAAACTATATCATGTGTAACATGTTATCTTAAAGTAATAAATTGCGTGTCTTTTGATATCTAATCTGAATGTCAGCACTTAATTTGGCAAAAAAAAAGAAAACTATTTTTGTTTTTTGAAATTAACCTAAAACACGTTACGCCTTACTATAAAACAAAACTTCTAGTTAACCCTTTAACGCCCAAATTAAATCTGGTATTGAAAAAAATACGTTAAATTAGAATACAAAATGAAGAAAAATAATTAAAATATCCATTGATGTCCTTTTGCAAGATATGTCCCCAAATGGGGGCAATGGACAGAAGTGATATGAAACTGTTCAATCAAAATTTTTTAACGAAAACCATTTTTTATAGATTTCGTTGCATTGAAAAACTTCAATACTAACATAAGCGGACTCATTATATTTTAAGGATAACTTTAATATTATATTTGTTATTAATAACACTCAATGTTGTTACTATTTAACATTTTTATACATATGTACATATTTTGTCGCTATTTCGTTAGAAATGTCATCAGAATTACAATATTGCTCTTTGTTCCATTAGATTCGGTGGTATTTATTAGGATTTGGTCGTATGTATTCTTATAACTTCTTATATTGTCACATAATAATTTTTACCCAATAGCAAAAGTATGTTCTTTTTCTATTGCATGTTATACATTTTATAATGAATCTTTTCATATTTATTGCAACATTTAGAAATCGTGTGATTTATATATGTACGAACAATTGCTATAAAATCAACCCATTGTCCCCATTTAGGGACAACAATATACATATCTAAGCAAGTAGAAAAGTTTATTTGTATCATTTTTTAAAACTTATTATTTATTTTTCTTCTAAAATACAATATTTCTGTAAAAAAAAATTTGTAATCAGCTCAGGCTTGCCAGACTTGGGGTTTTGTCCCTAAACTGTATGATTTTTTTTATGAATTTTAGATTTCTCTACGGGCTGTTGATGGTCAGTCTTTTAATAAATCGATATAAATAAAAACAATTTAATTGTGAAAGGCGTGGTAGAGAAGAATGAGTGTATTTTCTAAAACTCATAACTACATTGGAAATTTTCAATTTTTTCTGAATCAGACTGCGCAATTTCTGGTATTGAACCTTCGTCAGTGACCCTGTCTTTTTTTTTAATAATGTAATATTTTTTATGTTTTTTTTCTTTGTTCGATTGCGTCTATATGAAATTTTTCTGTGCAATCACTGACCGTGGTATAGAAAACTAGTTTTATTCAATACACGGTGTTTTTGTTCTTGCATACATAATCTCAGAAGTACAACTCCAACAACACAACAGTTCTATTTTTACATCATCTTTCACTAAATGTTTCGTTGGCTGTTTTTCCAACTTCATCAGGAGTTTATGTTTATTAAATTCTGGCAAATAGATTACAAAATGGCAAATAATTAATTTAAATTTTATAAAACAAAGTTTTTTCTTTCTAATATTAGGATCACAGATTATTTAAAACTTATAAATTACATCGATTAAATATTTCCTTCATCTATAAAAATTGTCAACTTTTTACGACACGAATTTAAATAAATAAATATATAAATAATCAAAATTTATAAAAAATCACAGCAAAAATCTTAATCCTAATATCACAGAACCTTTTTTTTAATCAACTGATTACCACAGAATATTGAAGCTTTGTTTGGCCTCTGTCTTCTTTAGTCGCGGTTCACACACGGCAATTTTACTTGCGCAATTCTTGAGTTTATAGAAGAGGGAGGAAAAGAGAATGGAAGGGGGTACAGACTTGCCCGTACTCCAATTCCGTTTTGTTTTGTCATCCGCAATTGTCAACACTGCATTTTGATATACGAAAATTGCTGAAACAAACTTTTCCTGTGTGAACACAAAAGCAAGTTCAAAGGAGAATTGAAGAAAAATTGAGCTAGTAAAATTGCCGTGTGTGAACCGGGACTTAGTGTTAAGAGCGTATGAAATTCTTTGTTGAATATGTAAACTTTCAAGAGTATATTTCTTATTTTCCATTCGTTCTTTGTACAGTATCTTAACACTCTAAAAATCTACAACATGTTCATTTTCTTTTACATGTTGCGCTTATGCAGTTGATTCCTTCCCCTTTCTTATATCTGCTTCGTGTTCAGCTATTCTGGTCACCAATGTTGTGCCAATGTAAACTTTATTACACAACTCCCTTTCATTGTCAATTTATGTGACTTTTTCATGTAAACTACATAATATATTTTTAGTGTATCAATCCTTGCTTTTGTTTGCGTAAACAGATGTCTAGGTGTATTGTTTGATTTGTGTGCTATTGTAAAGCTCTCATCGTTAATTATTCTCTTCATTGTTTTGCTCTCCGTTAGACTTGGTATAAATGGTACACTGTAAAATATCTTTTGTTCAACATTTTGATTTTGTATTGTTGCAAGTATATTATTTATTATTTGTAAAAAAGCTCGGATAGTTGTATATATTTAGTTAGTGTTTCTAATGTTGTTAATGTTGTTGTTTATAAATCGTTCGTCGCTTATATGAATGACATTTTTTATTAAATTAGTTGCCGTGTTTATTTTCATTCTCATTGGTTGTGTTGAGTGATAATTTGTTAGTCTTCCAGACGCTGTCGTCATTGTGTACCAATCCGTTATTAGTTTTTCCCTTTTCCTTATTATTTTTGTGTCAAAATAAGGAATTTCTTTACCGTTTTCCTTCTCGATGGTGAATTTTAATTTGTTGTGATGTGAATTAAGTGTATTTAATATTATTTTCTGATCGTCTTTTTCTATTACCGCAAATATATCGTCGACATATTTAGATATAAATTTGATCTGTACTTTTTTTCTTTTAGTTTTTCTATTACATTGTCAACTAGTGTCCAAAACAATATCAGCAATAGTTGGCGATAGTGGATTGCCCATTGACATACCATATGTTTGATGGTAATACTTATTATCATACATAAAATAGTTGTTTTCTGTAAAATTGTTTTTTTTTGTTGGTCTTGGGACAGAAATTTTCAATTGGGCGTAAAGTGATTTTGTTGGGGATTTCGAAAACATTTTGGGGACATTACAAATGTTTGATAAATGTTTTAATTGAATATAAATTTTGGGGTTTTGATTAGACAACCTGCAATGATGTTGTTTAAAGAGTATCCTAAAACTTCCGGATTCTACACCAAACTATGCCTTACTTTTGGAAACAAATGCTGAGTGTAGCTATTTTTTATAAACTCAATTTACATTTGAATTACATATACAAAAGCCTGTTTCAATTGAAGCAATACATATTACCTCACAAATTGTCCATTATTGCGTTACGTGAAAATATATTTTGGGCAAAAAAGATTAAAGATATGGCAGTAAAGTGGGAGTCCGATTAGCATTAGACTATGAAAATCTTTCTGCACAAGAACTACTTAGATTTGGAACAACGTTACTTCACGAATTAAAATCGAAATTTTTTTTTTAAAAATGCATCAACAGGCACAAAACAGTAGGATGCGATTTTACAAGCATTTAGATCATATATTGGGTATGAACTATATAAGCAATCGAAAAAACTGAATCAAATCAGTACTATTTTTAGAGCAAGGGTCGATTTTCTGCCACTAAATTCAAATAAATACAACAACACAGACACCAAAACATTTACGCTATGCCACACATCAGAAGATGAGAACTTGAAATATTTTATGGCAACCCAAGAAACAACTTTACGGACTGTCCGTTACAAACGGATTAATGAATCCGGCATTGACGGTACGAAAACGGACCGGAATTGACGTATCCGTCGAAGCTTGTACGAAAACGGACCATTAACGTACAGTAAAATTGGATTACTCAAATTTTCGAAAATTATCCGTTTTAACTCCGTTTTGCTGTATCCGTTTCGGTGCCGTTTAACCGGACTACACCGATTTTCATCAGTTAAAACTCCGTTACAACCGTTATCGGTTTTCTTCCGGTGTTACCGGAGTGTGTTTTGTTTAAAAAAAATCAAACAGTTTTATTTATTAATAAAATTAAATATTAATAAAATCTATATATATAAAAAGAAGTGTACATTTTGATTGTCACTCTATAACTCGAGAACGGCTGCAGAATATAAAAAATGGCTGAGTACGTTTTACAGAACATGCAATGAGGATGGTTTAAAAAAAAAAAAATTCTTTAAAAATATTTTCGCTTGGTCCAGATGTGGTGATTTTTCTGAACATTAGTCATTTTCATCTATATATATAAGAAGAAGTGTACATTTTGATTGTCACTCCATAACTCGAGAACGGCTGCAAAAAATAAAAAATGGCTGAAAACGTTTTGTATTTGTACGTTTAAATATTTTCGTTTGGTCCAGATGTGATGATTTTTCTGAACATTAGTCATTTTCATCTATCTAAAGGGTGGTTAAATTGTAAGGGCCGATGTTGAATGTGAACCACACCTAAACGCCAAGTTTTTTTCCGAATTTTATTTGACATTTCTCTATTTCAGACTTACTCAATTTGAACCATGGAGAGATACACAATCCAACAACGTGTTAAAGTTATCCAGACTTATTATGAAAATGGGCGTTCAAATCAAAATGCATATCGTGCACTTCGTGATTTTTTTGGTCAATTTGATCGTCCAAATGTGCGTACAATCGCAAAAATCGTGGAAAAATTCGAGCAAACCGGGTCTGTAGAAGATGTGAGAACACCAGTGCATGCTCGTACAGCTCGTACTGCAGAAAATATTGCTGCTGTTCGCGATAGTGTGGCTGAAGAGCCGTCCACCTCAACTCGTCGTCGTGCCCAACAATTGCACCTCTCACTCTCGTCGTTGATGAACATTATGCATAAAGACTTGCATTTACACGCTTACAAGGTGCAATTGGCTCAAGAACTAAAGCCTCTTGACCATTCCAAACGTCGTGAATGGGCAGAATGGTGGCAAGAAATGGCAACAGTGGATGATCAATTTTCGAAGAAAATCATCTTCAGTGATGAGGCACATTTTCACCTCAGTGGATTCGTCAATAAACAGAATTGCCGCATTTGGGCGAATGAGAATCCAAGAGTGATTGTCGAAAAACCAATGCACCCACAAAGAGTGACTGTTTGGTGCGGTTTATGGGCTGGCGGCATCATCGGGCCGTATTTTTTCCAAAATGAGGCCGGTCAGACAGTTACTGTGAATGGTGTTCGCTATCGTGAGATGATAACGAACTTTTTATGGCCCGAATTGGAAGATATGGATGTGGACGATATGTGGTTTCAGCAGGACGGTGCCACTTGCCACACAGCTAACGAAACAATGGCTCTTTTGCGCAACAAATTCAATGGCCGTGTTATCTCACGTAATGGCGATGTCAATTGGCCGCCAAGATCATGTGATTTGACACCGTTGGACTTTTTTCTTTGGGGTTATTTGAAAGAAAAGGTGTACGTCGATAAGCCAGCAACAATTCAAGAGCTAAAGGATGAGATAATTCGGCACATTAACGGCATAGAACCTCCATTATGCCTCAGCGTCATCGAAAATTTGGACCATCGGATGGAGGTGTGCCGCCGTGGTCGCGGCGCCCATTTGGCCGATATTTTGTTCCATACATAATTGAGTAATACCAATATATCATAATAAAATAAAATTACAATAATTTCCTAAATATCGGCCCTTGAAATTTAACCACCCTTTATATATCTATATATATAAAAAGAAGTGTACATTTTGATTGTCACTCCATAACTCGAGAACGGCTGCATAAAATAAAAAATGGCTGAATACGTATTTAAGATTTTTAGTGGTAATTTTTTTGGTTATTTTTAAATGTATCACTTTTTTAACATATACTTGTATTTCAGATGTTTTTGCAATTAAATATAGAGACGCAGATCTCATGAAAATTTTAATGATGAAGATGTTAAACAACACCAGAGATAAAATGAAAAAAATCAAAATGTTAAAACCATGTTAAAACGGTATTTTAAAAACGGAGTCCACTCCGTTTTTAAAATAAATGACGGACAGTTTACGGTACGTTTTGAACGTACACTCAATTCGTACACTCCGTTTTATATACAGCATGACGGTACGAAAACGGTCCGTTTTAGCGTGCTTTATATTGTTTCGAATCCGTATTCGATGTTCCTTTTATTCCGTTTTCCGGTCCGTATACTGATCCGGAAAACGGTACGGAAACGGACTTCGGATCCGTATATGCTGTACCGAAAACGGCACATAAACGGACCGGATTGTTTGCTGGGAATATGTCCAATATTTAATGAATTCAGAAATAGGCGTTTTGGCAAGCCACATCTTAACGAAACTGAACTTGTCGATTTTCTAAATGGCCTAATTGGATGGACTAAGCTCTATAGCTACGAATTAGTATGATTCATAAATTCTATCCCAAAATTGTTTAAACCTAAATAAATATCTATGCTTTTATAACTTTTTATTTAGGTATATATTATATATTTTCTTTATTTTAAATTTTATAAATTTTTTTTTAATAAAGATATAGATATGTACATATGTACATACATAATTGAATAAAGATTCAGAATAAAATTAATGAAGTCAATCAATCCTATTTGATACCTGCTTTCCCCAAACAACTTTACCAAGGTTTTTACATAAAAAAATTTAAGTTTACTTAAAATATTTTATGGGAAATCTCTAAATAAGTCGCTTGTAAAAAGCATTTGTATTATATACTTTAGTCGAATAACTTTCGGATTAAATTAATAAAAAAATATCAACTCAGTTTATCGCCAAAATATTAAATTTTTTTTTTTACTTTTTCCTCACTCATTTTAAATACAATTTTGTTCTGCAGCTTTCTTTTATAAACGAAAATATGCAATTTTTTTAATGTTTTTAATACAAAAAAACAATTCAATTTTGGAAAATTCAGCGCTAAAAGTGCTCTTATGATTTGATCCATATAATTAAGAAATATTTGCTTTCTAATTATGAAGAAACAATTCAAAACAATTTGTGCTGTGGTATGACACTTTACATACATTAAGACTCCAACGCTACGCTAAATCTTTCACGAAAAATTATCATAATCTGAAATGTTTTGTCTGCGTAATTATTTTATTCTTTAATTTAGGACCAGTTTAGAGTACAAGAGCCCATCAAATGTGTGTACCAAATTTCACTTGGCTAAGATGAATTTTTTTATTATGCAATTCGCTTTATCCAGGGAGCTTTATTCTAAAGTCCACAAGCTTAAAACAAATCTGACCGATTTAACAAAATAAAATTCTATTTATTACAAAAAGTCATCTCTTTTTCACTTTTCGCAATTAGCAATGACAGTTTGGATCAAGCGATGACCTTGCGTGCTACTATGGTTCTCCAAACGAAAAAAAAATCAAAATGTTTCTTTATAAAGCATTGTCATCTGAGCCAAGTAAAATTTACCTTGCGAATTAGGAAGGCGCTTTGAGATGAATCTGATCTGAAATTAAAAGAAAAAATAATTATCCAAACGAAACATTTCAGATTATGCAAGATTTTCATCAAAAAAGTAGCCTTGGTGTCTAAAGGTATGTAAAGTGTCATCCTAGAGCACAGATTCTTTTTCATTATTTCTTCATAATTAGAAAGTAAATATTTATTATTTATATGAATCAAATAATAAAAACACTTTTAGCGCTGAATGTTCCAAAATTCAATTGTTTTTCATTTAAAAAACATAAATTTACTACTTTTTTGAATAAAGTGCATCATTTTTAATTAGAAAAGACCGCGGCAAAACAAAATTGTATTTAAAAGAAATAGAAAGAAGTTGTAAAACACGACAGTGAAGAAAAAGTAAAAAAAAAAATGTAAATATTTTGAAGAAAAACTGAGTTTTATATGTCTTAACTTATATTTATTTCGCTGTCAAACAATGAATTATTTTTAAAAATTATTAAAAATGCAGTAAAAACTGCTGCAAATTGGTTTAAACCGGTTGTTATCTACTGGTATTATTGGAAAAGTTCACATTTTCATAGGCGAACTTATAAATATTTCTTCAACTGTATGTCTTATATTGAAAGTCCTTTAAGTTTTATGGTCTTTTGATAGAAGTAATAAAAGTCAAAGGGGTTCCTTGCAAAATTATAAAAGTTTGAGAATTAAGATATAAATATAATACAAAAATATATACAAATTTTTTTTCTGTATTTCACTGTATTTCAAAAGTAGTTTTCAATTATATTTTTGTTATCTGTAAAATAAATTTGCGATTATTTAGCAAAGAATTAAAGCTCTTTTTCTACATTTTTTATAACTGGAGATTTTTTGGGGATACATTTTGATTTGTTTGGGGATAACGAAAAAAAGTATCTGTCAAGCCTGAATCAGCTCATTTACAGTACCCGTTCATTCAATTCTCAGTCTTCAATTTTATCTAATACCTATAATGTTGAAAGAAAAAATACTTCCGAAAAATAGCGGCAAAACCATTTTTACATTATTTTGTTAATTATAATCTCGGAAATCCATTAAATCTATAAAATATTTTCTTTTTATCCAAATAAACTTTTGACAGCACAACATATAGGTGTCCTCATATGGGGACAGTGGGCGCCAATGGGGTAATAGCACATTTATCTACAACCAAAAACTAGTAGTTTTTAAAAACTTTTATTTTTTTTGGTTTCAATTTTGGTTTCAATTTTGTATGGAATTTTATAGTTTTTAAGATATGCTAGTTTTTGGTATAGTAGTTACTGCATTCCCAGCAAAAACAAAGTAATGACTATTTATTATTTTATATATTACTTTGTAATGAGTACTTATTACCTTCCACATTACTTTAAATACTAAAATAATGGGTTACCAATAAGACACTTATAATGGATTACTTTCATACAAATAATAATTTGTGAACAATAATAGGTTATTTATCTTATTACTTTCAGGCAAAAAATAATGATATAACATTTTTTTATATTTTTAGACTCATTATAAGGTGTTGGTTTGGTATATCTTTAACGAATTAACATAGAAGAAAACTTTATTTATGTTTTATATGCCTCGAAGGCTTAGGGTATATAACAGTCCCCTGTTTATCTGACGACCCGGGATCAATTTCCGCTGGACCATGTTTGAAAAAATATAATAATATTTTTTTTTTTAATTCGTATTTTTTAAACCTATTTTTCGTCACATTATTTTTCTTCTTCTGGTAATGGCTTACTATTCATACAATTGTACACATATAGATAACCCATTATAATTCATATTTACGAAAGGCTGCCAGTAATGCATTATTCATTACTTTTAAGACATTTCATATAAAAATGGTTAGAATTATAATATAAAGGGTAATACGTCGAAACCTCCGAGGTTGAATTACTTGACTTTCGGTAACGGTATTTTAGTGATTACGGTATTTCCGATATTTCTAAAACGGTATTTTAGTGATTACGGTATTTCCGTTATTTCGGTAACGGTATTTTAAGGACATTGATATTTTAGTTATATCGGTAATGGTATTTCAATTGTTTCGGTAATGGTATTTTAAGAATAACGATGAATCGAAAACACTATTTCACTATCTTCAGTCCTGACATTAATTATAAGCCGTATGTCAAGATATACATACCAAATATTCAGCAGACTTTGTTCTGAAATCGGCCTGAAATTTTTTTAACGCACTCTAAGAGTAATTTTTTTTTGTCTAAAGTTTGTCATTGTCGAACAATGCCTGAGGAAGAATGCATGTGCAAAAGCTAGTGAAATTACATTTAAAGTTTTTTTATGCCCAATCTTTCAGAAAATATTATTGGTTTTTTAATAAAGTTGCAAGAAAGGAAATGTAAAGGGTCCGCCAAATAACTTTTTTTTTTTTTGAAAATGCTATAAAAAAAACTACTGAATATTTTCTCAAATTTATTTTTTTATTTGAAAGTACAATCCTTCCGGTTAATAATGGAAAATAGTTTCATTCAAATGGCTGTCTCGGCTGGCCATGCAGTAGCCTACACGATCGGTCCAATTTTTAAGCACATTATCGATTGTGTGCACTGTATATCACCAATGGCTTCCTGTTCCGTCCTGTTGAAACCAAATGTTGCCAATATCCTCCTCTTCAATTTTTGTGAACAAAAATTCGTTTAACATGGCCCAATAACGATCGCCTTGCTCATTTTCGAAGAAAAATGGCAATTTTCGCACACATTCTGCAACATTCCATGCGCAATATTTCCCAGCGTTGTTCAAGCGTATACACAACCATATTCGTTCAGCGGAAGGATAAAACTAATTGTCTGTCAAATCAGACATGTGCTAAGTGTTACCATTCACGAAATAAGCACTAGTTGAAAAAAAAATACTTTTTGGCCAAAAATTAAAATAAATTTTTTAAATTTTGAACTTTAAGGATTCTTTACGACTAAACTATTAAAGCTAATCTAAAAAAGTTAGTTATTTTTTCCAGTTATATTAGTTTTTGTTTTTATATATATCGAAATTATTTTTATGTTATTTTCAATTTATAACGAGCTTTCAACCTCCGTATATTTACAAAAATAAAGCAAATCAAACATATTAGCAAGGTTGATACCAGTATTTCTATCTGGCTAAAGATCTCATCAGAACCCGAAGTTTTAGAAAAGCTAAAGCCTCCATAATAGGCAGAACTTTAACTTTTTTTCATTATCTTATAATGTACGTTACTCCAGACTGTTTTAGAAATCGGTTCACATTTACAACCTATAAGTATACCCTGTACTATGACATGGTGACCCAATCAATATATTGCAAGCACCTCTTTTATATTCTCCAATTTGATTCGTACAGATCGGATCCGTAGTTTAGAAGTTCTATATTTATTACCATTAGTTTTTTCAATAAAAGTGAATCTTCCATAATACGAGTATCATGCTGTGGAAAGGAAAATTTTGGATTGTTTTCAAAAGGATTATATTTTCATTTAAAAAGCTTTAAAAGAGGGTTTCGATTATAGTATAAAATAGTAACCCGACTGTAACTGTTACCCGAAAGCGATACTTCCAGACAATACGAAAGCAATTCCCCAGTAAAATAAGTCTGCGATATTGTTTTATCGCCGGTGATATTTTATGACCGCCGCGAAGATAAATCCGCGATATTGCCAAACTATCACCTGGAAGTTAATAAGATATTGTCCTACTATCATCCAAGGGGTAAAACTACGAAGTTCATTTTGTTATAAGATACACTGAGGAGCATAAGTGTATCACAAACCAACAACTATCACTTTAACAACCTATAATTTCTTTAAATTTTACTCAAATGCAATCAAATTTTTCATATTATGTTTGTACAAGTGTCTTCTCGGTTTCAAAAATTTTTTATTAAGATCTGATCACAACAACAAATACACGAAGGCATTATGTAAATAAATCAAAATGACTTTGTGTGTACCTCTGCACAAATTCTGGAGGAATCGCCTCCCACATTTCCTTCGTCCACTCCCACAACTCGTTCACGCCTTTTGGAGGACTGGCATATTTTGCAAGCTGCGATTTGACGTGACTCCACAAATTCTCGATCGGATTCATATCCGGAGATTGTGGAGGCCACGTCATCACACCAAATTTTTGCTTTTTGAGCCAGTCTTTCACTACATGTGTGGTATGTTTGGGGTCATTGTCTTGCTGAAAAATTAGTTTTTCAGCAAGACAATGACCTATTGCTACAAGAAAGAATGGAATTTTTTATTAAATTTTTTTAAAAATGTATCTAAAACAAAACTTACACCGATTTCGGATGTTATTTGTGCCATTTCTCGACCGTAGAAGACCATTTTTCAAGTTTGTAAATTTCCCGTAATACTAAAAAATAATTTATTGACAATGTATTTTTTATAAATGATATAAATAATCTTTTTTCAATATCGCTAACATTTCTTCCAGCTGATAAAAATAAGATATATTCAAAATGCTACTTTGATAATTTTTTATTAATGATCAAAGAAGATATTGCCGTAATATCTTCTCGGCGATATATCTTCCAAATTTTTGTAGGGTACGTGCACGCAATATTACAAATACTACTTTACTACTGACAGGAAGAGAGTAATGTTACTATATTATACTATGGCTCCGATAGTGCTTAAATGGACTTTTTAAGATGTTTTTATCTAACCCTCAAACCGGTCTATTTTTTTTTTGCAATGAATTTTATATCACGTGTTCGGCACGAAAAATAAACAATATGTTCTTCTACATAATTATTTTTCGTTGTCTAAATTACTAATTAATCCGTAAAAATAAATAAGTTTAGGCATAAACTATGCCTCTTACCAAGACATAAACTAAACTATGCCTCTTACCAAGACATTTTTTACATTTTTTGTGCTGGAGATTTTAGTTTTTCGGAAAAAGCGAAAAAGTACCTTAACTTCAAAATATATTGATGAAACTTTAAGGCTTTGCTGTTACTACTAAATATAATATTTCTGTGAAATTTCTAAAGGATACCTGCTTTAGAGGTATCCTATTCGAATCCTGTATGTCCTTGAACCAAAATCAAAATTGTTTTTAAAGCTTATGCTTCAATTTAATTACTTTTTGTTTACTATCAACGGTTCCTAGTCAACATAAATGTGTTTTTAAGATCTTTGAAAATTGTGTTAATTTTACAACATTTATTTTTTGAAGTTTTGCGAAAATTTAACACACACACAAAATTTAATCAAAAAATATTTTGTAAATTTGGTTTTCTATTGAAATAGCATGACTTCTTATTATAAAACACTCAGTTGGCGCATTTATGGCCAGTTTAAAATAACCCGCCTGGAGGCGAACTTGCCGGTTAGAGGGCTAATGATATTAATCATTCATTTTATATTCATGAGCTAAATCTTAACTTTCTAAAAAAAAATCAGTTAATTTGGCCAAAATTTGCAAAATCTTAATAAATATTCCTATTTCCTATTTTCTTCAAATTTTGATATTTTGTGAAAATTTTTATATAAAAAAAAATCTAACCATTAGTGGCCTGGGGAAAAAAAGACAAATAAATCGTAATTTATATTATAACTACGAGATTGTAAAACTTTTAAATTGATAAAAATTATCTTATGCAAAGTTCATTTCGGCTAAGCCCAAATATAAGTGTTTGTCTAACCAGTCGTGTACAAATACAGTCAGGTTCAAATAGGAAGCATTCAGTAATTTGAGTATGAATATGAAATTCAATACTGATCTACTGCGAAAACAGATGAGAAATGAATGTTCCAAATGAACAGTTCTACATGAACAGCGTCTACGTGTTAAAGGTCTTGCTGATATTTGGAGTAGTAAGACCTTTTGGGCATTCGTTGAAAGAGTATGGGATAATGCTAATTCCTCTGTCCCAACTCTTATACTGAATGATCAAATATTCACTGACCCGGTGGATAAAGCCAACCTTTTGGCTGAATTATTTGTAAGAAATTAATTTCTGTCGGAAAGCAACCAACCACTTCCCGAATACGATAGAGCGTTTCTTTCGGAGCATTGGTGTCGGTTCATTCACAGATTTGGTGGGAGTAAAGTGGTTGCTATAGATAAGTCCAAGGCATTCGATCGTGTGTGGCATAAAGCACTCGTATCAAAGCTTATTGCTTTTGGTGTCTGTGGTGACTTCTCTCGATTTATGTCTCAGAGATGGCACAATAAGATCTCTTCCGATGAGTTTTAGTTAAATGCATGGATACCGCAAGTTTCCGTTTTTTCCTCTTCAATCTTCCTCGTCTTTATAAACGACTTTCTTTTTCTAACTTCCAATCCTATCTACTCTTTTTGCAGATGACAGCAACATTTGAAATTCATTTTCCTTTGATCACAGGCCAAGCATGGTGGAGGTTGGGCAAAAGGCTGATTATGAATGACTCACTCAATCAAGACCTAATCACAATAGATTTTAATGCTCGCAAGACCCAATGTTGTTTGTTGACCAATAGCGAAATGCGGTCACCAATGTCATCTGTGTTCATTAGGATGGTCCTTATTTTTCAACTTGCGATTTTTGGGGCTGCCCCCCTCTTAAAATATTTGTTTGGGTACAAAAATTCACCATGCAAAAAATTAGAGTTCTAGCATAACGGGAAGATGTCCCGCATCGCCCTTGAAAATCGGGCCCCTTGGAAAAATGGTCATAATTAAAAAAAAAAATTCTAATTTTTTTTCTTCAAAATTAAAAAAATATAAAATAATTTTTGTGTTGGGTTTAATCATAACTACTCAGATAAAAAATATTACTTTCCCAGAAAATCGCTAACTTACCCTAACTTTGTGTCAAAAAAATTAAAAAATATTTTGGGGGTACCTCAAAGTGACTTTTTTGCATTTTTGAAAATTTTATTCAACAAAAATCAAAAACCTGGTGTTTGCTGTCAAGTATTTTATTAAACACATCTCAAGTATTAAATAAGCCAAGTATTACGGATATCCGTTGGCAAAAATTTTTGTTAGAGCATTTTGATTCTAGCGGATTTCAACGTTTTTTTAAATTTGTATAGACTTTTTTTTTTTAATAAGATTTTGTAATATTTCATCAATGTTATTGTGTATGCTATTTTTTATAATTGTAATAACTTTATTATAAAGTATAACTTTTCGTGTTCATAGTTAACCTGTGTTTTCATGGGGTCACAATTGACCCCCGTATTTTAAAGAGTCAAAAATCACAACGATGACAAAATAAATTTTTGTTTATGTTTCTAATTGTAATTTATTTACATTTTAAAATTAATTAAAATTAATTATTTAGTATAAATTCAGATATTTGTATTCATATTAAAATTGATTTTTTTGTACATATTCAGAGTATTTTCGAAAAACGTATTTTTAATTTAATAGTGTAAATTTTTTTTCCTCAAATTATTATTATGGAAAAGTTTTAAGTTCTAATTTTTACTTAATTGACCTACTCGAAGACTAGAAACGGTTAACGAAATTTTTTTAAGAATAAATATAAATTGAATTATTCCTTTCTTTATTTTATTTATAAATTTTGCAACACAAAGCTGCATTTTTCTTACGTGGGTCATATTTGACCCCAGGTTAACATGGGTTAACTATCAACAGAAAATATAGTATTTTTAAATAAAGTTATTACAATCATATAAAAGGCATATACAAAAATATTGATGAAATATTATTAAAACCTTGTTTTAAAATAAAAATGTATAAAAATAAAAAAAAACCTTGAAATCCCCGAGAATCAAAATGCCCTAAAAAAAAATTTGTCAACGGATATGCGTAATACCTGGCTTATTTAATACTTGAAATGTGCTTAATGAAATACTTGACAGCAAACACTAGGTTTTTGATTTTTGTTGAATAAAATTTTCAAAAATGCAAAAAAGTCACTTTGAGGTACCCCCAAAATATTTATTAATTTTTTTGACACAAAGTTAGGGTAAGTTAGCGATTTTCTGGGAAAGTAATATTTTTTATCTGAGTAGTTATGATTAAACCCAACACAAAAATTATTTTATATTTTTTAAATTTTGAAGAAAAAAAATTTGTAATTTTTTTTTAAATTATGCCCATTTTTCCAAGGGGCCCGATCTTCAAGGGCGATGCGGGACATCTTCCCGTTATGCTAGAACTCTAATTTTTTGCATGGTGAATTTTTGTACACAAACAAATATTTTAAGAGGGGGGTACAGTCAAAATCTCGTTTTTATTTTTCGCCCATACAACGAAAGACCACCCTAGTGTTCATGGGTGGTATCAATATTGAGGAATATGAATATCTTGATGTTTGGGCATGAGAATCCAATGTGATGTCCGCTAGAAAATTTTTTGCATAAAAAGTTTGGGTTCCAGTCTTTAAAATTGTATTAGGACAGGTGCAGCCAAGACATGACTACAGTCCAATAATTACACTTTTTGTGCTTGTACTTAAGAAGATATGGAGATTTTCGTTTTCCGAAAAAAGCGAAAAGCACCTTAAATTCAAAATATATTGATCAAACTTTAAGGCTTTGCTGTACTACTAAATATAATATTTCTGTCAAATTTCATAAAAATCCGTCCATACGTTTTTAAGTCAAGACTATGTCCTTTGGAGGTATAATATTCGAATCCTGTATATCCTTGGGCCAAAATAAGATTTTGTTTTAAATCGTATGCCTCAATCTTACTTAATGTTTACTATCAAAGTTTTCTAGTCAACATATATATGTTTTTAAGGTCTTTGAAAATTGTGTTCATTTCACAATATTTATTTTTGAAATTCTACGAAATTTGAACTTTAACACTTTCTCGCTTCCAAATCGTGCACTCCAATACAAAATTTATTCACAAAATATTTTGTTACTTTGTTTTTATACCGAAATAGCTTAATTTCTTATAATAAAACACTCATTTGTCAATTTAAAATACCACCACCTGGAGGAGGGCTTGTTGGTTAGAGGGTTAAGCTTATGTTGACAATTGTTAATTCTTTCGAATCTGTCAACATCTTTTGGGTGGACGTTTTTTTAAAGCTTAGAGCCCTAAAAAATAAAATTTTAGGCTTTGCGAACACGAACATTTTTATTTTTTTTAGATCCTGGAAACGTCTTTTGAAGTATAGAAAATTCTTAAATATAGGAAAAAATATAAAAATTTTAGTGAAAATCATGTTCATTTAAAATGGTAAACCATATTCCAGTTAGCATCCTAAATTTAGTTAAAAATTATGTATCACACTTAAGTTTTAATTAAAATAATCTTTTAAAAATAATAGGAAAACCTACTAAAACTAGTTAAAAATAACGTTGCAGAAAAAAACAGACAAATTTATCAGATTTTTTTGCTAATATTAGTAAGAGTAGAACAGCAAAAATAAATCTGTTAAATTTACAAAATTTTAGTTAAATTCGAGTTAAGTTTTAGTTAATTGAAAATAGCAATTTAATCTGCTAAAATCATCAAAAACGTTTACTGATTATTTGTAGAATTTTTGTTATATTTACCTGAAATTTAGTTGATTGCAAATAACATTATTTATTGCTGAAAACTTACCAAAATATTTGATAAAAAATTGTAGATTGCTTACTTCAGAAGCGCAGATTTTTATTGTATTAAAAAAAAAAACTTTGAAAATCTCCCATTTATTGGGCTTTAATTTGTCTACTTATATTTAGGTGATTAACTTTTAACTTTCAATTAACTAAAATTAAGCTCATATATTACGACAATTTTGTAAATTTAACAGCTTTATTTTTGCTATTCTTTTCTTACAAATAGTTGGCTAAAAAATTTGCCAATTTCAGCAGTTTTAGGAAACAGGAATGTTTTGTTTTTTGCAAAATTTTGGCCAAATTAGCTGATTTTTTTTTTTAGTAAGTTAAGGTTTAGCTTATGAATGATTAATTAAATGAATGATTAATAACATTAACCCTCAAGCTCGCCTCCAGGCGGGGGTATTTTAAACCGGCCATAAATGCGCCAACTGAGTGTTTTATAATAAAAAAATTAAGCTATTTCGATAGAAAACCAAATTTTCAAAATATTTTGTGTGTGGAGTGCATGGTTTAGAAGCGAGAAAGTGTAAAAGTTTAAATTTCGTAAAATATCAAAAAATATATGTTGTAAAATTAACACAATTTTCAAAGATCTTAAGAACACATTTATGTTGACTAGAAACCGTTGATAGTAAGCATGAAGGAAGATTGAAGCCTAAGCCTTAAAAACAATTCTGATTTTGGTTCAATTACAAACAGGATTTAGTAGCAACACAAATTTTATTTAGTAATTCATCAATATATTTTGAAGTTAAGGTACTTTTTCTGTTATTCAGGCTCAATTGGACTTTGCATCTAAATATGTTTAAAAGAACCTAATCAGGAAATTTTTTTACAACATTGGTAAACATCGTGTAATGAGCAAATATGTAAAACGGAACGTGGGGCTCTAGCAACATATAGTTCAAAAGTTTTTCTGTATTTAAATTATATCGAAATTTTAATATCATTAGCGATAAAATTTTCGATATCGTTGTTCCTGGACTAACGATAGTTTTTTGATACTAGATTGAATTCCCGCGATTTTTCTATCATTATTCCAGTGAATTTCGATATCGAAAACTGTATCATATTTTCATGGAATAACGACATCGTTAGGAAAGGTACATTTTAGAACAAAAAATCTATCGTTTTCATATGATAATAAATATGATAATAAATATCACAATATCGATATTGTAACGATATCGTTTGGTTTATTGGGAAGTAAAGATAACACTATTCGACTAATTTCTTTATAATTGCAGAATCTCCCTTTGAAATACATCTTTTTTAATAAGCCTAGGTACGCTAATTCCAAATCAAATACATTTTTTTTCTCATTTGCATATCGCGGTTTTTATATTTACATCATTTACCCAATCTTTTTGTATATTTTGCTTAATTTTTAACCGAAAAAACCTTAAAAATCTTTTTAAAAATAAAAAAAACATGTTTAACCTTTTTTTTTTTTATCAAATTCGTCATTTCTGATTGCAGGATAAAGTGGGTTGATGATATCAGTATTTTATATAGTTATATTTTTCAGTATTTCAAATGCATAAATGAAGTAAAAATTTAAGTTTCGAATTTTGGGAATTTTTAATATAAATACAACTTTTTTCAAAAATGCGCAAAAATTCTGAATGAATTTGCTCTTTTGTTTATCATCGAAGTTTTTCTTAGCATTCCTATCCAGAACTTTCTGAACTTTAAAAATGTCAAGCCTAATATTAGCTTTAGCTCGTCGCAAATATTTCAAAACTTTAACTTCCCGTGACACTTTACGGTTAGAAATGTTTGAAAAGGCTTCTCCAATTATTTGGCTTTGTTTTTGTTCTTCTATCCTTTTGCATTACCAGTTGCAGTATATCTTTAAAATATTAAGTCCTTGTTGAAATTTTTGACCACTCTGAAAAAACACAGCCTGGTCAGGTGTATTTCTCTAGCAGTTTTTGTATAAATGTACGTTCACAATTGTGGAGTACTCTAAGCTGTAGCAAACTTAGTTTTTCTCTATTTCATTCCTATATATTTTTGTATTTTATTATTTATTTATTTGCTCCACTTCAGAGTCAAATATGTTTGACTCTAGACTACAGATTTTAGAGATAACATTGGTCTGTTAACTGTATAACATGACAAATGTTCCCAATAAAACACATCCCTAATTTGTTCACATCTCTAATTGTAAACTAAATTAAAAAATAAAAGTTTATAAATAAAAATGAACATGAAATTTGTGTGAGATTTTACATAAAATAATTTTAAAAAAAGTTACAAATTAATATCGCTTCAGTAAAGGCAAAGAAGCTTAGGAATTACGCACTTATGCCCAGTTTTTAACTTTGTATTTAAATATGCAATTCGTTAATTGTCAGTTAAATTTATGTTGCATTTAAACACAGTTTCAGTTTTTCAGTCTTAAATGGAAATTGTTATTTTTTTACACACAGAGAAAAATTTAGCTATTAGCCAACTGAAATTCGGTTACAACGATTCAAATTCGGTTATTACGAATTTCAGTCGGTTGGTACAACTGAACATAAGTTTTCACAACAAAGTTCGGTTAATTCAACTGAATTTTTGTTGTAACTCCCAACATATTGAGAAATCTAATGTATATATCGTTGTACTATCTGAATTTATAAGTTGTTACCATTAAAATACACTTTTCAATTCGGTTGGCACTTTATTCCTCTGTGTGTATGGTAGCATCATGAAATGTCAAAAAATTAATGATCATTATTCATAAAACAGCTGTTTTAAAGAATAGAAAAAAACAGAAAATATAAAATATAAAAATAAAATAAAGGGTCCGCCAAATAAGTTTTTTTTTTTTTGAAAATAATGGAAAATAATTTCATTCAAATGGCTGCCTCGGCTGGCCATGCAGTAGCCTACACGATCGGTTCAATTTTTAAGCACATTATCGATTGTGTGCAACTGTATTTCACCAATGGCTTCCTGTTCCGTCCTGTTGAAACCAAATGTTGCCAATATCCTCCTCTTCAATTTTTGTGAACAAAAATTCTTTCAACATGGCCCGATAACGATCGCCATTGACCCACATTACCATGATTTTCAAAGTAATGTCGCAATATTTCCCAGCGTTGTTCAAGCGTATGCACAACCATATTCGTTCAGCGGAAGGATAAAACTAATTATCTGTCAAATCAGACATGAGCTAAGTGTTACCATTCACGAAATAAGCACTAGTTGAAGAAAAACGTTAGATGGCGGACCCTTTATATACAATTAAATCATAATTAAATTAATAAAATAAAAATGAAGAGAAGTGAAAATTCCAGTGCAACCGAAGTTGAATTTTTATTGGCTGCTGTAATATAATTTATTTTTTATTGTTTATTTTACCACGCGAAAAAAAAAACAACTGTCAAAAGCATATAGTATATTTGTACAATTTAAATGGACTTTAAATGCACATGATTGGACCCTTAAGGACCGTTATTACAATTGCCTTTAAAGTAAAATGTTAGTAAAAAGTAACTTTAGCTAAAATGAGGAATAAAGTGAGCTATAATGTTTTTCGTTATTACAACTTCCCAATAAAATAAAATTAATATTTTTGATAATGTGGCAGCAACAAACTAAAAACCGATTATTGGTTTATGAATTGGTTTATAAAACTACGTAGTGGCAACGTACTTTTATTTATTTGTTTACAAACAAACAATAATTTGTGAAATTCGGTTGTGAAATTCGGTATTTTCTTCTTCTTCTTTATAGAGCAGAAAATGTGGTAACTTTAAACACATAAAACTTACGTTTAAAGTTAAAGGCAACAATATCTTCCTTTTAGCTTATCGGTCACTTTTAGCTTAAAGTATACTTATAACAACGAAAAACTAATAATCTGTCAGATACATCCGAACTTTAGCTATTGGCAAGTTGTAATAATGGCCCTAAATGTGATTTAAATTTGAAGTTAAAAATTGACGTTTGTATTTAAATAGAATTTAAAGTCCAAATGGCATTTAAATACGAAGTGAAAAACTGGGCATAAGTATTAAAGTGTTAAACATTTTTTTGCCAGAAATCCAATCTGTATTATAACTTGTTAATATTTTTTCTGTAGTGCAGATTGAATTTCACCCTGCAATTGTGAACGTAGCTTTAATACTTACTGTGATTTAAATTTGAAGTTAAAAAATTACGATTGTATTGAAATAAAGGGACCGCCATCTAACGTTTTTTTTTCAACTAGTGCTTATTTCGTGAATGGTAACACTTAGATCATGGCTGATTTGACAGATAATTAGTTTTATCCTTCCGCTGAACGAATATGGTCCGTATGTTCGTTATCTTGTGAAAAAAATGAAAGAAACTGGCATCCTCATCGATAAACCAAAGCGTGAAAAGCCAAAACAGTGCGTACACCCGAGAATATTGCTGCTGTGGCAGAAAGTGTGCGTGAAGCGCCATCAACATCAATTCACCGTCGTTCTCAACAATTGAACATTTCGGAGACATCATTGAGACGAATTTTGCATAAAGACCTTGGTATGACTCCATACAAAGTCCGAATTGGTTCAGGAGTTCAAAAAAAAAAAGTAATTTGGCGGACCCTTTAGAACTTAAAGTCCAAATGGCATTTAAATACGAAGTGAAACTTGTTAACATTTTTTCTGTAGTGCAGATTGAATTTCACTCTGCAATTGTGAACGTAGCTTTTATACTTACTGTATATCTGAATTTCTTGAGAATTCCTGCAGTAGGCTTAATCTACGAAATTTTTATATTTATTATCTATTTCATTCTTAAACATTTTGATATTTTCGGCTATCTTAAGTTAACAGACCAATGCTAACTCTACATGCAGAAAAAATACTGGGAAAGTTTCATCAAAGTGCTTAGTAAGAATACAACTATAAAAGTTTCATGTTATAAATTTCTTGTAAAAATTTTACTAGGCTTGTATATATTTTACAAAAATTTTTACTAGAACTTTGTAAACTAATATTTTCAGCGTGTAGTGTGGAAAAAATCTGTACTCTAGAGTCAAACAAGTTTGACTCTGGAGTTAAATAAGTAGAAATAGAAAAATACAAAAATATATAAGAATGAAAGAGAAAAAACCTAAATTTGCTACAGCTTAGAGTGCACCACAATTGTGAACGCGTCCATAGTGAATTATTTTGAATAATTGTTTGCACTTCCTATTTATAAAAAATATCAGATAGTTTTAAATATTGAAACGTAACATTTTCTACATACATATTTAAAAATTGTTTTTAGGCGATTCCCACAAATTTCGTTGAAATTTGGATATAAGATCAAGGAGACAAAAGTAATAAAAAAATTGATAACAGACGTTGGCCCATTATCGCATATTCAAGTTAAAAAAGGATTTCAAAGTTGCCCTAAACTTTTTTGTATTAAAAGTTTTAATATTTTTAGCATTCTATTGGGAAGGTAAATAGCAATTTGTATTTCATTTGATAACAAACTCGTTATGATACGTATTTTTGACACCAATGTGAAATTGGTCGTAAAAAGATACCCATTCTTATTAATTTTCTCTCATCTAACACTAATCCAAACTTTTATGGCAATCGGGTCACATGATCAGCGTGCGCCCTTATTAGCTTTAAATAAATATAAGTTATTACTGGGCAACCAAACATAAGCAAGAGCTTGTTATTTATTTGAAGGGATAGAATTATTTGGACTAAATACAAATTTTGGTCATTTAATTATCCAAATTTTAATCTATATTTGTTTGAATTTTTTTCGGATATTCGTTTATTTTGGAAATATAAGCTACTTCTTTTAATTTCTCTTCAAAAGTAAGCTTATTTATTTTGAAAGAGAGAGCTTTTGTCTTTTAAAAGAGAGTTCTTTTTTGCTATTTGTTACCAATTTTTGCTATTTGATACCAATGTTAGTATTGAAATATTTGATTTTAATTAAACATTTAATGTAATATGTTGCTAGTATAAAAAAAAAATATTTTGATAAACCAATTTGAGCTTGAAGCTAAGGAAAACAACTTTCTATTTCAAATTTGTTTGACTGACGAAATTCCAAGGAACAAATTTTATATAAATTGTATTTGTAGTAAAATTCTTAATAAAAAGTTATGAAATTAACGGTCTATTTTTTAAATTGAACGGCTTACTTTTATATTTAAACGGCTTATTTTTCTGTTTTCGAGCTTTTTTTAATCGTTTAAAACTGTGTTTGTAGAGCTATTTTTTGGTTGCCCTCGTTATTACCTTTTTTTTCTTTTTAAATATTTTTCCAATTATTATTGACTATAGAGTGTCCAAACCGTAACCGAAACCGGTTACCCAAACCGGTTTGGAATATTCGAAAAACCGTTAATTTGGGTTGGTTAACCGGTTATTTTTTTAACAGTATATTTTACTTGAAAACCCAGCAAACTTCTAAAAATACTTTATTTTTATACAATATTACAAATTTTAATTTTTCTAAAATTTTTCGCAAATTTTTCACAATTCATAAATTTTCCACAAATTTAGCTTAAACTCTAATAGAAAGTATCAATCACAGTGGAAAATTTTGGCGATTTTCGAATCAAAAATCCGTATTTTTTTTTGTTTGAAGAGATAGAATTCTGAAATTTGACATGAATAATCTGTGTCATTAAATTAATAAATATCAACGCGTTTACGAAACGGTTTTTATTTACAATTACAAAAATTAACGACATGAGCAAGATTATAAATTTATAGTTTAATGAAAATAAACATTATTCAAGTTCGAGGCCATACTCTATATTTCTTTATTACACTGATAGAAAAACCGTCATAACCCTAATGTATTTTGACATCAGTTCTATGACAAGTGTCTTCGTTTTTGACCCCATGACACTTGTCATCACGGTGATGTCAGCCTTAACATCACTTAACCAAATTGTCATCAGGGTCGAAAACTTAAATTGTGTCATCAATGGGTTGACACATCGGCATCACATAAATGACGAATCGGAGTCAATTCAATAAAAAAATGTCATCATTGCGATGGCTCAGTTACATCGAAGAAGGGACTTATTGTGCTCAATTTAATGACAAACTGTCATCAATGCAATGATACATTGACATTAAAGAAATGACTAATTGGCATCAATTTAATGAGAAAAATTCAATAATTTAATGACGCACTAACATCAGGGGAATGATTAATTGGCATCTATTTATTGACAACATGTTATCAATACAAAGACAAAATAACATCTTATAAATAAAACTTAAATAACTCTTGCCATCTGCCTCACTTTGGACTTCTTTTCGCGTTTGGAAAAGTATGTAGTGTAGGCACCACAATATCTTTAAATAAGTATTTTTGGAATCTAGAAAGTAAATATATAATAAGTTAGATTTTGTTTTTTTAATGACTTTTTCGATTAAAACATTACCATTATCAAGATCGTCTACATCGATCGATGCTTAAAAATGCTAATAAAGTTTTCTTTCCAAGCCAGTGTGTTATAATTTGTCTCAAACATTTTGTTGAAATCGATATCAATCTGAGAAAAAAGAAAAACAATAGGTACATTAAGGGTAAATAACTTAAAATTTTATTGTTTCATATTTTTCCTTGATGAAGTCACTTACCGGGTGCTTATTACGCACGTGTGCCTTAAATTTCGATGAGTTTTTATAGACTGTATTACAACATTTATAGTTGTCCATAGTCTTAAGAAAATGATGGGACTTTAAATGTTCAAAATAAAGCTCATTCGTTATAAAAAACTTTTCACAAATAAAACACTTTATTATTTTCTTACAAATTTTACACGACCGCAAAAAATACAACTGAACTACTCAATGACTGACCTAGAACAAACAACACATGTACATATGTTAGACAATTTTTTTTTTTATTTCTTTGTTGTCAGGAGTACTTTACTTTGTTTGTTGTTGTTTATTTGACTCTTAACTTTCTTCGCTCTCATTTATTTTGATGCTAATGCAGCATACATCATCAAAGTGTCATCAATTAGCAGACGTTTACAAGTATTTACGATTAAATGTCATCATACTGACGACAAGTAATCATCACTTTTTTTGTAACTGTAATGATGACATATGAATTTTATATATTGTATAAAGTGCTTCTTGCTTTGACAACGAATGTACATCAATGTGATGTATCTTATGCAAGTTTTAGAAATGCGTCTAAAAACAAAAAATAAGGAATAAAACATTAATATTTTTACTAAAACACACTTTACAAACATTTTAACGTTATTTAGTTTTGTTCTTTATTCATACTTTTCCTGTTATTACTGCACAAAATGTGGCATCGAATTGATGTCACTGTAGTCATAGCACGGATGACGCGTTAAATATGACAAAATTATATGATAACGTTCGTCATTAAATTGATGTCACTTATTGCATCATTGATGTCATTTGTAATAACATTGATGTCACAATTCTGATGTTAGGGCATCATCAATATGAAGATGCATTTTTCTATCAGTGTAGTAATATTGTCCTAACAAATGTTCTATAGAGTTTTTGTTTTCCAATTTATTAATTGACCACTTTCAGGAATGTGTTAAAAGATCTATTTCGGAATTTTCTATTTTCCCATCTTCAGAACACGTTTTGAAAGAAGGACCAACCCCATGCAAACATCAAACATTCATATAACCTTATCCTACTAAATGAGAACTAATATATGAGCTCAAACTTAAAGATTATCAACATTTATCAAAAATAAATTGAAAACTTGTTCGTTATGTGCAAGCTCTACCTTTGGTAGATATACATTACACGCTTTTTTTTATTCTCCTTTTTTTTATTAATTAATAATCATATAATTACAAATTATATACTAATACCCTAACCGAGCACTAGCTACTGTGGCCTTCGGCGCGTTGTAGCGAACACAGACCAGTGCCTCTGGTGGGAATCGAACCCACGACCCCCGCATTGATAAGCTAGCACGCTACCAACCAGCCTACCGAGGCGCACATTCTCCTTTTTATTTTTACACTTGTTTTGTTTTATTTAAAAATAAGATGTAAAGGGAAACTAACTAAGACCTTACTTTGTCTTTTTTACTCTATAGATTATTTGTTAGGACAATATCCTAATAAAGAAATATAGAGTATGGCCTCGAACTTGAATAAATTTCATGTTCATTGCCCAATTAAAGGTCGAAAAAACATAATTTTTATTTTAATAAAAATTATATTAAACTTATAATTTGATATTATTTTCTTCATGCAACTTATTACAATAATAAGCAACTTCATGCAATTAGTTGAGGTATAATATGATATTTTAGTCATTGGGACACCGAAATTATTAGAGTTCATCAACAAGATCCCATATTTTTTACACAAATTGTACGATTGTAACAAAACCCGAAGAATTAAGAGCACTATTTACACAACTTCCATGTATTAATATTTAAAAAAATGTATTTGCGCTCATAGACGAACATAATTCCGAAATTTTAAAGAAATTATTGTAAATGACAACCCATTTAAAAAAAACTTTATAAAATTGTGTATATATATATATTTCAAAATATATATTCATACAAGATCATATATCTCAAATATATATTTATATATTTGCTTATATTACACTTTATATAGCAAATATCTGATTACATATATCACATGCAGATATTTGTATGCAGTTGTATCTAACTGGATATAATTCTATCACCTTATGTATAATTTGATATATTTGGATGAGTATAAAATTAGGACACAATTGTATCAAACTGTATCTAATTTCATCAAATTAGCTCTAATTTTATTAAAAAATATTCAAATTAGAGATTAGATCTAACGTTATAACAATTAATAAAAAAATATTTTTGTGGCTGGTCTGGGATTCGATCACAGGAGGCAACTGGCCCCTGTGTACGCCACTGAGTACAGTTATTCCAGTTACAAGTGCCATACCAAGTTTGATTAATGCGGAAGTCACATTGACAGGTTAATTTCCTAAAAATAAGTTTAACTGCTTAATTAAGCACTAAACAAGCGATTAAACCATTTTTAATCTTTTTGATTAACAATTAATCTAACTTTTTATCTGACTACTTTTCTAAACCACTCTGTATTATACTACTAAGTGTGCCCAACTCTGTGTTATCTAAGGTCAGTTGGCAACGTTAACAAAACATACATACAAAGTGAGGTAAAAATTAACGTTAAGAGGCCGCTGCAAAAAAATGTTGGCGCTTTGTCGACAAACAGTTTTGCTAACTCCGGCATTTTCCTTGGTCCTCTTATGCCAGATCTCTATCGGCGTCACCTTGGTATTTAGAATAACTTTAATCAAGTAGATTGATTTCGCAGTCTGAGCTCCCTATAAACTCAAAGAGGGTGGAGAAATTTAAAACGTTGATTTTTTGTTTTTCGACACATGCAATTTATATATTAATATAAAAGAGTGGAGTAATTCAAAAATCAGTGATTCTTAAATTGGCCCCAACTCGGAAAATATTTTTTATTTCTTTTGTAAATACATTTTTTCGTGTCAAGCATGAATAACGTTATCCATTGTATACTCTCCAAACCTTATGAATAAGACATTAACCCTCAAACCCGCTTAAGCTTTTTTGGAATAAATTTTATATCACTTGTTTGGCCCGAAAAATAAACAATATTTTCTTCTACCAAATTTTTTTTCGCTGCCTATTTTAGGAGATAAGCCCCAAATTAGGCTTAGAGCGAATCTCAAAAACTAATTGATAAAATTATCAAGTTTAAACATAAATTATTCCTCTAGCAAGATATAGCTACAGTCCAAAAATTAACCTTTTGTGTCGATTTTCGTTTTCAAAATACGCGAGATTGTGTGAAAACGCACCTAAACTTTAACATTTTATGATTAAACTTATAGGCTTTGCTGAAAATACTTAATATCATTTTTCTGCCAAATTTAAAAAAAATCACATTTTTTGAATTACCAACGTTATGCCAACGGTGACAAGGTCATTTCATACCATCGTTTGACCACTGTTATCAATCGGGTAACAGGGCAATACTGTATACATTGTTAATCCCACGTTCCGCCAACGCATAACCGACCGTAGCCGACGCTTTGCCAGCACTGTGACGATTGTATTTTTTCGGCATGGGCAGTCGTAGTAACCGAATTTTAGTTGACAAAAGTCAACATTTTTCTCTGTGTGTACAAAAGTTTTATACACTTACGGACGTATTTAAATAGATAAGTAAAAATATACAGTTCTATATATAAGATATAAAATATTAAAATCTTTACGATAGTGGTAGCAAATTCCTTTGTTTTTAGATAGTTATCAGAGTTCATCTTAGTGTCGCGGATGTATAATTAAAAAAAAAGAATCATTAAAATTTAATTATTTTTTATTACAATTTAGTAGAAAACTTAACACTAAAAGAAATATCTAATTTATTTGATCATGTCCAGTAATACCAGAAATCAATATTTAGCGGGAATGTGTGGTAAGATTTATTCCTAAATCAAAACTGCACGTTGCATGCGCCAAACCTTAAAGTAATTTTATGAAAATACTGAACCATATATCGAAAAATAAAGTAAGCCATTTAAATCAGCGTGCCGGCAATATAGAGAATTTTGTGGTCATTGTAAGAACTGTTAGTTTTTACGTGAAATTGCTATACCCAGCAAAATCGTAGTAATAAGCTCTCATTGTCAATATCTAAATAATAAACAGTAGAATTTGGTCCAACTGCATATAATTCGGCGTCAAAATCTATTATTTTTGTGAATTGTTTTACATATTTGCTTCACTCGCTTACCCGCTGCATTACAAAGAAATAAAAAATAAGTATTTACAAAAATAATTAGTTATTTGTATGATTATTAGCAACTTCAAAATATGTGGTTACAAGTTTGTAAATAATATTTCTTACCCTTATACTTATCAGTAATTAAAATAATAAGTAGTTGACAAGAAGACATTATATTTGTAATTAAATAAGTATTCAAAGGTAAGCTTGACGACTTCGTCTAACAAAATAACTAGTGCTGACGCCAAATTATAATGTGTTCAGATATTTATTTTCATTATATAACTACTTACTTGCTAATGAAGTTTTTGCTGGGTATCGTCAATATAAAACTGAATACACAATCAAAGCTAAAACAATAGCTATTTTTTTTCATTAGCCCGGCATTTTAGAAATAACGCATGGAAAATAAATTTTTGTCACTGGTTGTAGCCTGTATAGTGTTTGTAATCTAGGTATGCTATATATTCTTCGCATTCTAACACAAAACGTTAACCAGTTTTGAAGCAAAGGAAGAAATGCTTATAATAATGTCATGACGCTTGTTAGGAAAAGACGTTAGCCACGTGTTTGATTACTAAGAAGACAATAATTCAGCAACATTGATGATTAATAGATTTTTTGTTAAAGATCTGCCTATTCTGGAGGCTATAGCTTTTCTAAAACTTCGGGTTCTGATGAGATCTTTAGCCAGATCGAAATACTAATATCAACCTAGCTGTTATAATTGATTTGCTTTATTTTTGTAAATATGCGGAGGTTGAAAGCTCGTTATAGATTAAAAATAACATAAAAACAAGTGGAAGCATTAAAGTCCGATATGCCGAATTTGGTATAAAAAAAGATTAAATTCGGCTGTGCCGAATTTTTAGATACCCTCCATCACGGTGTTTGCATTAACCAGTGAAAGTGCAAGCAATATATTTACATTCTTTGTAAAAATAACAACAAGACTGTTGTTTTTATAAGTAAATAAAATATGATTAATTAATGTATTTGGAATGAAGAAAAAATGTTGTATCAATTAAACTTTCGTTCGTTAGAAGCGAACTGCACTGCATATAAATACAGATAATGCTTAACACAATTCACCATATATGGTTTATGTCTTTGCTATAAAAAATCATAGACATTCATGGCGCTGAAATCGCTGTTTTATTTCTATGATATTAAATATATATTTGTATTGGGAGTTAAAATCCAATTGATATTGTTGAAAAAATCCAATTGTAATTGTTGGAAGAGTCCAATTGGCAATAGCGAGTACTACGAAATTTTGTATTTCTTAAATCTTATTTTTTTAATTTGTTGACAATTAGAGATGCGAACAAATTGGTGATGTTTTTTTCTCAATATATATTTTTTATGACTATTTTCAGATAGTTCAAAATATCGAAACATAACATTTGAACATAGTGTTTGAAATATTAAAACAAATATTAATAACTTTTCTAAAAATAACAAGAGTCAAACTGTAACCACAGATATTTTTACATTAATTTGACATTCATAAATAAAGTTAAGCATTAAACTTTGGTTATTTTGAGATAAAATTAGAAGATTTTTTCGCTAAATATCAATAAGATAAGAATTTTTGTTATATTTAATCCATTTTTAAGTTGGAGTAAAGTTTCAAATTAATTTGCTAAAATCAGCGAATAAAATTGCTTAATATTAGTAGGCAAAGGAGGTCACAAAAAATTTAATTTTCAAAGTTCTTATTATGCGAATAAAAATCCAAAAATTTCAGTTAAATATAGAAAATATTTTGTAGGTATTACAGTTTTTGTTTGCTGTTTTCTATGAAACAAAAATTTTACAAAAATTTGTGATGATTTTTGCAGAGTAATTTGCAATATTAAATTAATTAAAATTTAACTCGAATATAAAAAAAAGTTTTATAAATTGATTATTACTGTGTCTATCTGAAAAATATTTAGCAAAAAAAGCTGTTGATTTTAGCAGGTTTTTCTGCAATGTCTTTTTCAACAATTTTTAAGTACACTCAGGAAATTAAGAAGGTATAAATGACTAGAAATTACAACTAAAATTACTACAAATGTAGTCAAAAAGGCAATGACTGTATTTTTCATAAAAAATACTAACCATGCAGTTATTTTGAACTATTAATAAAACAACTACAATGGTAGTAAAAACGATTACCGAAGCGGTCAGAAGCAAATAAGCTTAAACGAATACATAAATCATAAAAACGAGCAAGAAAACAATGAACATAAAACGACTACATAAGTTGTAAAACTACTGTTTTTACAGTTGTTTTTTTGGTATTTTAAAAATATGTTTTTTAAAAAAAATAGTTTTTTCTTTTAATTACAATAAAAATTTATATTTCCTACACTCAAAAACACAGACCGTAAAGTTATCAAAAACGTTAGTTAAGTCAGCAAAGAAAACATTTCAAAATTTAACAAAACTAAAAAAGCTGAAAAAGAAATCGCCAAATTGGAAAAAATTGATTTAATTAAAAAATTCGCTAATATTTAAACGTTAAAATTGAATAAATAGCATAGATTTAAAAAATTTCTAAAATTGTAAAAAAAATAGCCAAATTGAAATTAATCTTCAAAAGTGAAAAAAGATCACAAAAAATTAAAAATCACCAAAATTTCAAAAATCGCCAAAATTAAAAATGTTGCCGAAATTAAATAAAATTAAAAACTTTTCGAAACATAGACGATTTTTTAAATTTTGCCGATTTTTTCAAATATTAGCGATTTTTTATTGTTTGCGGCTTTTTTTAATTTTGAAGTTTTTTTTTTAATTTTGGCTATTTTTTTATACAATTTTGGTATTTTTTTTGAATTTTGTAATTGGTTTAATCTTGGCAATTTTTTTTTTTTTAAATTTTAGCCCTTTTTTGCCTAAATTTTTAGCGATTTTTTGAAATTTTTAATTAAAGTTTTAATAGTATCTACTAAAAATTTATTTGAAATTAGAAACAATATTATATTAAATTTTTAATAGATGTGATTAAAACCTTAATTGAAAATTAAAACAATTAAATAGTTACAAACTATTTTAATATACTACAATTTCCTTAATTGGACCGAATTCAATTAAACTTTTAATTGAATCAACAAATATTTTAATTAAAACTCGGTTTTAGTTTTGGCCAAAAATTTTGTAAATTTATTTGCTAAAACTACTACAAATTATTTAAGAATGATGTTGCAGATGTCTAAAGTTAAAAGAAATTTTTGTTAAATATTAGTAAGAAATGAAAAGCAAAAATAAATATGTATGTTAAATCTACAAAAATTCAAAAATGTATTTTTTTTTCAATAATTTTAAAGATTTCTTAAAATGCCTCATTTAAAGACGTCGATTGTTATTTTCATAACGTAATAGTTGTCGTTAATGAAAAAACAAATAAATTGGAAAAATGATAATTCAAGCCTGTATTTAGATCTACTCCTTTTCCATTTTATGAAAATTGCGTATTTTGTGAAAAATGTAACAACATTTTAATGTTCTCATCCAAGTGTGCATAATTTTCATGAAAATATCACTTAAACTTATAAAGAATATAATTATCTTTATTGTTATTTAAAAAATATTTAACACTTAGTTGCCTGGTGACAAAAAAGACCTATGAAACTTAATTTTAATTATTACTACAAGTTGTAAAATTTTTAAATTGATTAAAAAAAATCTCAACTTGGTAAAAGTACTTATTTTATGAAACTTGATCCATATATTGTAAACTTTTACACTTTTGGACAAAAAAATACCCAGTAGGAAATTTACAGAATAACACCTTTCGTAATTTTCGGAAAAATATCAGAGGAAAAGAGTCGCTCCAAATACAAACTCGAATTATCATTTTTCCAATTTATTTATTTTTCTTTAATAACAACTGCAATTTTTGGCCGTCTTGCGTTGCGGGTTAACGTTTTCCAAAAAAAATATATTTCTTCCATTTGGAACAATTGGTAATAAAATTGTGGGGTGTAATGACAACTCTTTTTTAAGGGACCCCTAATATAGTATCAAGCAACAGTTTTGCTAGGAGGATCCTTGTAGAAAAATTTCTATTGTCAGTTAAAAAAATTAGTAAATCCATCAAAAAATCTTGCTAAATTTAACAAATTTTTTGCTGATATTAGCAATTTTGCTTCAATGTTCCTTCCAGCAAAAATGTTGCTGATTTTACAGACTTTTTTTAGTGTAGTTAATTATTGTCTAGGTCTTTTAGGCCTAGATTAACCGCAACGTGCACAAAACAAGATTAACTTTCTACGGTTAACAAATTTATTTTTGCTGTTCTTTCTTTACTATCTTTCTTACTAATATTTTCCAAAGACGAAATCGTAAAAATTTAATAGTTCTTTCTGCAATATAATTTTTAAAAAATTTTAGTTATTAATTTTTATCAATTAATTATGATTTTTCTCATAAATTATGCAAATAAAACTAGAATAAAGTAAAACATTGACAAAATCGTACTAGCATGGACTAATTACTAAGGACTGTCGTTTGCGACGTTCTTAGAACAATAATATTTCATAATCAAAAAAAAAAACATCGGCATAAGCAACCTAAACGTTTACTACAATAATTGAAAAAATAAATCACATTTTATGAATTTAAGCTGCAACGACAAAATGATATTGATCTTCAAATTGAAATTACATTAAAGTTTCAGCATTCGTTAATATTATTTCAACTGAAAGTTGTCAAAAAAGTTGTTAGGGCGTTTGTTCGCCCTTCAATCGGCTAACCTTTATAATTAAACCATGCTTTTTGCATAATTTATGTGAATAAACGTTGTTAGTTAATATTTTACCAATTAAACCACAATGATTTTTGTATGTGTATGACTTTTGTGAAAAAATTAACAACTAGTTTTAATTACGAAATTGGTAATATCAATTAAAATTTCAATTAATATTGCACCTATCACGCAAATGACAACATTAAGTACTAAAAATTGTGCACGATTAATTGAAACAAAATGAAGATAGTAATCATATTAATTAAAACTTTAACAGAAAATTAAATGAAACCAAATATGATGATATTGACCCAAAAAAATGTGTGTAAACGAAACGTTTATATATGTAGCTTTTCTCAGCCAACTGCCCTGCTACCAAACGAACAAACATTTGTTCTCATATCAGAGACAAATGGAACAACTTTTGAAATTTTTCCAAAAAGTGGGCGAAGTAGGGTTTGCTTAATATAAACAAGTCTTGAGATCATTTTAGTATAATATTTATTATTATTTAATTGAATTTAGTAAATGCTAGAAATTTTACTATACCAATATATGATAGATACTTAATTAAAGTGTGATAGTGAAAAACGGCTACTTCAAACTGTTTCCACTAGCCATGAAGTGTTTTGTGCATTCGAGTTTTCGAAATTAGTTCGACGTTTGTCAAATTGTTTCCTTTGTTAATCACTGTTGATTCTTATTTTTTTATTGTGTTTTTTATTGGAAAATAAAACAAGAATACCGACCATTTATCCAAAATATTTCGGCCATTGATCCTAAATATTTCGGCCACTATGATTTTATAGTGTACCCAGTTTTTTCACTTATACATATTTATAGGTGAAAAAATAACAAGTAAATCTGCGTATTTTCTATATTTTGCCATTTTTGCTCGATCAAAGCTTTTTTGTGCATAAGCAAAAAGACAAATCTGATCAATTATTTCTTGTAAAAATTAAAATGCGGGTTCATGGCAAAAACGCGAAATGTGCATAAAATATATATGTCAGCATAGCAAAATGAACAACCTATGAGTTCATATATTAGTATAAGATCTAACTTTTAACTAGTGCTTATTTCGTGAATGGCAACACTTAGCTCATGTCTGATTTGACAGATAATTAGTTTTATCCTTCCGCTGAACGAATATGGTCCGTATGTTCGTTATCTTGTGAAAAAAGTGAAAGAAACTGGCATCCTCATCGATAAACCAAAGCGTGAAAAGCCAAAAACAGTGCGTACACCCGATGGCAGAATGTGTGCGTGAAGCGCCATCAACATCAATTCACCGTCGTTCTCAACAATTGAACATTTCGGAGACATCATTGAGACGAATTTTGCATAAAGACCTTGGTATGACGCCATACAAAGTCCAATTGGTTCAGGAGTTCAAAAAAAAAAGTTATTTGGCGGACCCTTTATAAAATGATGAGTACCAAATTCAGTCAAAACGTTTATATTTTCGAAAGTTATTTTAACAAACACTTTCATTATAGTGAAAGTCTAAAAATATTTTTAAATTTAATTTTATGCTTCATACAAATAACTATGTATGCGAACATTTTTAAAAATTTGCCGAAAAAAATCGACAAAAATTGGAAAAAAATCGTTGAAATCAAAAAAAAAAAAAATTTAAAATATCACCAAAATTGTAAAAAAAAAATCCCTATAATTTAAAAAACTGTTAAAATTATAAAAAAACGCAAAAAAACGCTAAAAATAGAAACAACATTTTTTTCCAAAAATAAAAAACGTCCAAAATAAAAAAAACGCGAATTTTAGAAGAAATAGCAATAATTTTAAAAACTCGATAGATTTAAGAAAAACATCAAAATTGACTAAATTAAAAAACTCCAAAATTAGCAAAAATTAGAAAACCATTGTCAAAATTAAAAAATAATTAAAAAAAATCATCTAAATAACATTTTATCTCGAAAATACTTTTTTTTTTATTATTTCGGCAACTTTTTGAATTTCGGTATATTTTTTAATTTCTTGTGATTATCTTTTATTTAATTTAAGCATTTCAATTAGTCGATTTTTTCTTCGATCTAAGCGTATTATTTCAATTTTAGCGTTTTTTAAATCTAGAAATTTAAATTTTGGTGAATTTTTTAAATATAAGCGAATTTTTAATTTCATCGATTTTTTTTTTTTTTAATTTATTGATTTTTTAAAAAATTTTGTTTTCTCTTGGTTATGAAAACTGGAAATTTTGTGCACCAAACTAATTTTCAATTAAACATTTAATAGATATTATTAACATTTAATTGAAAGTGATTTTGAAATCAACCAAAAGTTTAATTTAAACTTTTTGACAATAATTTTGTCTGTATATGGGAATTCAGTATAAGTCCGATGTATTCTTTCGGGCGATAATATTTCGTTCTATTTAATATTTTGTTTGTTTTGTTTTTATTTAGTCAACATCATATCCGTATCGTATGGAGCATTCTGTGGGTGGCCTTCAGCTAGTTTTGTAGAATTACAGTCATCAGCTAGCCATCTAGAATCTGGACCTATAACCAATAATGAGGCTGGTTGGATTGGATCTATACTTTGTATTGGTGGATCAATTGGCACGATTATCTTTTCATGGTGTGCGGATAAAATCGGACGGAAACGTTGCTTATTACTAATAGCATTGCCAGCATTGGTTAGTTCAAAAAATGCACTTTCAAACAATTTAAATTAAAATGCTTAAATATTTTTTTGATTAATTAATAATCATATAATTACAAATTATATACTATTACCCTAACCGAGCACTAGCTACTGTGGCCTTCGGCGCATTGTAGCGAACACAGACCAGTGCCTCTGTTGGGAATCGAACCCACGACCCCCGCACAGATAAGCCAGCACGCCACCAACTAGCCTACCGGGACGCACAAACCTTAAATATATCTGGCAGACATGTGCTGCGTCAATTACATTTCACAATCATTCACTTGTGAAATTTGTCATATAATTAATAATATCAGACCTACGCTCACACTTGTTGGCTTAAACGCTTCTTTGTCAATACCAGACATAGGACAGACTACCTATATTTGTGTATTTAACTACAGGCCAATTACTTTTTTAATTCTAATTTCATGTAATTGGTGTAATTGTCTTGTAATTAAATACCTAGATGTTGTTACTAATCCCCATGTATGGTATTAAAATTTTGACAAATTTTCTAAGGAAGCGTTTAAGCCCACAAGTATGAGCGTAGGTCTGAAATTATTAATGATATTGAAAAAGTTGACAAGTGAATGATTATAAAATGTAATTGACGCCCCCCATGTATGATATCTGGTAATAAGATTTCTCAGGTGTTAGGATTTAAAAAACAAGAACAAAAATTTGCACATAATAGTGCTCGGTAGGTGGAGTTAGCATCCACCAATTTTAATAAGACTTTTCTATCCGACACTTCTTTCACCCTAATTTTAAATACCATATTCAATCATGCAGGACTTTATTGCAGGGTTCAGAAAAATACACACACTGAATAAAAAACTTGTACATAAATGCAAACAAACCCAGCTAAAAGCAACACACACATATTTTTATTTTCATTTCAACCCAGTGTTGCCATGTATTTTTTTCAAAAAACTGTAAAAAAAAACTGTTTTTTTAAGAAAAAACTGTTTTTTTTTTAAATAAAAAACAGTAGAAAAACAGTTAATATGAGCATTTTGAATTCAATTGCATTTTATTTAAACATAAAACAACATAAAAACATTAAACACATACCATAAAGCATTTTATATACACAGAAAAAAAATATTTTTTGTTGTAGACTAACTTTTATTTATACTAACAAAAAAAAATATTTTCAAATTTATGTCATAACATCACAAGTTGTGCTCTGTTATAAAACTGCATTTTACTTAACAATAGGCCTAATATGTTTTTTTTTTTCTGTGTACTTGTTTAAAGTAAAAAAAAAAATATAATATAAAAAACATATTTATATTTATATTAATTATTTAGCATATAGCAAAAATAGCTACAAAACCATAAAAAACAAAATAATTCATCACATTTTGAGATCTTACTTAATTACATAAAAATATCAGTTATACACTTTTGATTAAATTTGATTTTCATTTCGTTTGATTCCACAAAATTTTAACACAAACAAATGCTAAAAAGGGAATTAAAACTTACTACACAGTTGCATTCAATGCGTAGTATTATTTTTTATTGAAGCATTTTGCGCAACTTGTGTATTAAATTTATAAATTCAAGTAAAAGAAAGTAAATCAAGCAGGTAAACTGTTGAAAACTGGAAAAAACTGAAAAAAAGGCTGAAATTAAACAAAAACTGTTTTTTTCATGAAAAACTGGAAAACTGTTACGCATCCTAAAAAACTGGAAAAAACAGTTAAAACTGGCAATATGGTAACACTGTTTCAACCACACATGTTAGAGTGTAGCTATACTTTAAGTTCGTGAACTTGTAGGTGTACAACTAAAAAAAAAGTACATGAACGATAGATATTATCCATTAGCGATCGGAAAAATGTGATACACGTAAATAAAATCGACAATAATTTTTTCAACCGAATATATTTAAAAAAATAATTCATTATACGGAATTTATTAACCTACACTCAAAAAAAAAAACTTTACCAAAATTTAGTAACCTTTCCAAATTTTTCAACTAATTTCATTTTACTAAAGTTTAGCAGACATGTTTTGCTAAAATTAGCAAATTTGGCCTCAGGGCTCAAAATAGACAAATTTTCTGTAATAACTGCAAAACTGCGGGTCGATTTAAAATCGCTCAACGTTCAAGGAAAATCGTATTCTAGGGATCAAAATAAGAAACTTTGCCGATGGAACCATACCTCTTAAAGGAATTCTGATGTCGCGACTTTTGACCCGTAGGGTCAAATTTTGAAAAATACCACTTTGATATTTCAGAAAGTATGAGGAATCTCTCCAAGATTATGGGAGCTGCTTCTTCTCCGGGAGACGCGCTAGCAGATTAATGCAGAAATCATCATTCTATGTGACCGTTAAGGGGTTAAAATTTATGTTGAAGAGGGCCTTTTTAGCCGTGTTTTTATAGCAAAAATGTACAAATGTAGAGATATTTCAGAAAGTAGGAGAAGTCTTTCCAAGATTACGGTCTCTATTTCTTCTCCGGAAGACGCTCTAGCAGATGAATGTGTAAATTATATTCGATTGGGTTGGATTCGATTGGGAAACTCTAAATGGGTCAAAGTGGGATTTTTCAAAATTTCACCCTACGGGTCAAAAGTCGGGACATCAGAATTCGTTTTAGAGGTATGGTTCCTTCGGCAAAGTTTCTTATTTTGATCCCTAGAATACGATTTTCCTTGAACGTTGAGCGATTTTTTTGCCTCCATACAAATCGACCCGGCCTAATAGATACACTCTAACATGTGTGGTTGAAGTATGTTCCGATCAAACAATACGTGAACTATACATGTTCGTGTACTCAAGCAAATATTAAAACAATAAACACACGTGCCTGTGTAATAAAATGCGCAAAATTTAGATACACACATAATTGATATGAAAATAAAAATATGTGTTGGTTGCTTTTAAACAGTACATTGTGTATATCTTGTGTGTATTTTCTGAACTCTGCTTTATTGTAATACTAGATTTAGTTTAGACGGAAAACCAGTAGTTTTTGTCTACTTTTAGATTTGGAGCAAAACAACTACCAAAAATAACTTGAGTTTCCATACAAATTGAAAACTATATTCCATTTAGTTTTTGATGCATCCAGTATCATTTATCATTAATTTCGATACACCCGGTTACAGCGAATAAAGAAGAAAGATTTCTTTAATGTTTAAAAATTGATGTTGGTGTTTATTTAAATTTTTTTTTTTTAATGTGTTAATATTTATTTTCCTTCATTTAAACATGCGGAACATAAAGAAAAGTATTTAATAAAAAAGTGATATGACAAATAAAAACTAAATATCTAGTGTAAATGACTAGGTTTTCGTAATATATTTTTGTACAAGAACTAGCTAATTTTTTGTCTTGTACAAGGTGGCGCAAAAGTAATCCTCCTATCAGAAAATGCTATAAATTTTGCGATTGGCCCCTAATGTCAGTTCTGTTTTGACATTGTGTAGTAAACACATGCAAAATACACGTTAATAAACAATGTTACGCTACACTGCTCCAGAACGCGGAATATTGGTGACTATTTATTTGACCATTATTTTTCATCAAAAATAATCATGAGTGATGAGGCCCATTTCCATCTTAGCATGTACGTAAATAAGCAAAATTTACGCTTCTGGGGCACTGAAAATCCGCGTGTAACCCACGAAGAGCCATTACACCCGCTCAAAGTCACTGTATGGTGTGCTGTTTTCGCTGGAGGAGTCATCGGACCTTTTTTCTTCGAAGACGTCGCGGGCCAAACGGTTACTGTGAATGGTGAGCGCTACAGAGCAATGATCAACGAGTTCTTTTTTGCCGCAACTTGATGAATTGCGATTGGAAAACATGTGGTTCCAACAGGACGGTGCAACGGCACACACTGCACGTGCCACAACCGATATGCTGAAGGATGCATTTCCCGGGCGCCTAATCTCCCGTTTTGGCGATTTGCACTGGCCAGCAAGATCGCCTGATTTGACCGCTCCAGACTTCTTTTTGTGGGGCTTTTTGAAAGTCGCGGGTTTATGTCAACAAGTCTCAGACTCTTGCAACTCTTAAAGACAATATCCGTCAAGAATGTGAGGACCTATCGCCGGAAGTTTTGGCCAAAGTGATGGAAAATGCTATAAAAAGGACTCAAATGACAATCAAACTGTGGCGGCGGCCATTTACATTACATCATATTCTCGACTTGATGTAAAAAAAAATTAAAATACCAAATAAATATAATCCACAAGAAGAATCAAAGTTTTTCATTTTTTTTTAAATTACAGCCAAAAAACATCGGAAGGTTATTTTTGCGCCATCTTGTAGTATAAGGATATGTTTTCCACTGATGGTGTTTTGGACGTGCTTTGAAACAAAACAAGTTTTGTACATATTTGCCCATACATTTGTTTTCACCAAAACACATGTTTTGCTCAAAAGATGTAAGTGGAAACATAGTATAATATTGTAAACGCAGTACACTGCGTTGCAAAACTATAATTACATAAATAATTATACATACTAATTTTCGTAAGTTATAAAAAGGTAGAAGAGTTTAACCGGCATAAATGTAAAACCAATGGAAAACTAATAATATTTAACATAGACTTCTGTTATTTTTTTTTTTTACTTTTTAAAAAGGAATAACAAAATCAATTTGTATTTCATAGCTATAATACACTTAACTGAATATATCAAAATTTACAAAATTAATACGTGAGGCCTCCCTTTTTTTTATCAACTCGAAAATTCAATTAGACATACTGTCTACAAGATTTAGTCGAAGTTCTTCAGTTACAGATCTAAACGCATCAATAACTGCTTCTTTTAGATGAAAAACGCTTTTATATTGACGGTTTCCTGCGTAAACTCGACTGGTTAATACTCCCCAAATATTCTCAATGGGGTTTTGATTCATAGAACATGCGGGACATTCCAATACTCTTATATTTGTTTGATGATAGTCATTCCATCGTCTGACGACTTTCATGTACTGAGGCATTGTCTTGCTATTTTTAATAATTGGCACCAATTTCTCCTCTAATACTTAGAAGAATTGATTCTGCTGCTTGGAAATGTCAAATCAAATATACCGTCGAAACAAAAAGTGCCCCAAACCATTTAGGATCCTTATTATGATTTACATTTCTCCACTTGGTTTGTAAATTCCTTTTAGCGAATTTAAGTCGATCAATTTTGTGGCGAGGTAATAACCTTGGCACAGACATAACCTTTCGGCGAGGTTGATTTGGACAAATTTACCTTACATTAATCGATTATCTGATTGAGAGTCTTCATTGTGTTGCTGGAACAGTTGATTATTTTACGCCGGCCCCGATCACAAAGCTTTATTTTCGGGCCGCCTGTTTTACGAGTATTTATAATATAAGCACTCGGATTATTAGTGCTTGTCATTTGTGTCAACTACGGTAATTTCCCGAAAACTTAAGCTACTTTTGAAATAGGCTGAAATTTTCAATTTTTCAAAATCACTTAGATATGAACCACGTGGAATTTTATTGCCAATTGATTAGAATTCCATAATAAACAAAAATAATTCTTTAATTTCCTTTATTTGCTACATTTTCCTGTTTACCGTTATATGTAATTAGAATTATGAAACACTAACAAAATATTATAACACAATTTTTCTCTTAAATCAATTAAGTAATCTCTTAAATTTTACACAATAAGAGATAAGTTATCACACTCTTAAAAACAGTTATAACTATTAAAATAAATTTGTAATACTAGAAAAAATAGAAAACATCATTTGTATTATAGTTATGCAACGCAATGTATAAGATTAAATTTCATATAAAACAGCGCACAGTGGGCGATTTGCAAAAAAATTGGGAAAATTCGGCAATTTCTTACTGGGTAGCTCGATTGGAATAAAATTTAGCATAATGATAAACAAGGTTTTAGGGAGCTTAAGTTTTCGAGATGGTCCCCACAAGTCCATCCGCAGCTGTGTCATAGGGCTCCAAAATAAGGCACCTCGTGTATGAGAAAACTTTTAAAGCTAACCAATGTTATAATTGTAATCTGATTTTCAAGATTGTAACATATTATTCTACTAGCAAATATGAGCAAAAAAAAAAAAACATGTTCACATCTATGGCCTCATATACTTTCTGAGTTGTTCAATTTTGAAAATTATTTTTGAAAATTTTTGCCTTGCAATCGTGATTGGCTAAAATGCGCTACTATTTTTTCGGAGATAAAGGCTGATTAAAAAATCGGGCTTTGTTAACAAATATTGCTACCATATTTCACCGATGAGCAGATTATGCATATAATAACTTTTGTTCATATTTAAACAGAAATATAAAGTCTGATTGCATTATCAAATTTTTTATATACTTTTTTTTTTTAATGTAGACACTGTAGTGTACAATAGAGTGGGTCGCACCCCATACAAAAAAAAAGTTGTGCCGGTCACCCCCTAGAATTAAAGATAGTTTGAAGAAGATTTGAAAAATTTTTTTTTTTTGCCACGCCCCTTGACCCCGCGCATTTGGTTTTTTATTTCCTGTGGCTCTATTTATAGTCCGATCGTAACGTGTGATATATCATTGTTTTTGGAATGACAACGGCTACATTTCTACTTTGATCACTTTTGACTCCGACGTCAAATTCTAGAAGTGACTTCTGGAAACTCGATTTCTACCACCCTCGAGTACCAAATCGAGTTTCCAGAAGTCACTTCTAGAATTTGACGTCGGAGTCAAAAGTAGAAAATGTAGCCATTGTCATTCCAAAAACAATGATATATCACACTTTACGATAGGACTATAAATGGAGCCACAGGAAATAAAAAACCAAATGCGCGGGGTCAAGGGGCGTGGCAAAAAAAAAAAAAAAATTTTTTAAATCTTCTTCAAATTATCTTTAATTTTAGGGGGTGACCGGCACAACTTTTTTTATCGACCCGGCCTAGTGTACAAGGGTTTAAGTTGAAATTGTAAAAAAACCTTATTTTTGTTGTTATTTTGTCAATAAGGTACCCACCATGCTTTTGCCTCCGGAATCGGAATTAGTTTATTTAAAAACATACAAAGTATTTGTACTTTTCGGAAATATAACGTGACATAGATGAGATTAATGAAAAAAACGTCGCCAATTTTTTAATAGTTCTCCATCAAGATATTAAAAAGTTTTGTTCAGTTAATTGTACATAAATAAGGTCCGTTTCACATTTATAAACCATGTAGGAAGCTATAATTTAATTTTAACATTTTAATTTTAACATTTTAATAGCCAATTCGTCCACCGTTCATTTTTATTAGCTCAAATAAACGTATGTTGTGTTATAAGTTTAAGTCCAAATTTGAGCACTCTGTTAAAATGACGGATTTTAGCTCTTCGACAGTGTCAAATTGGTGGGCATGCAGGCCAATCAAGACGATTAAAGTTTCTTCTTCGCGGAACCACATTTCAGCTTCGTTGCTGGTATGAGTTATTGCATTGTCTTGCATAAAAATCCAGCTTCAATTGTTGTGGTCTCGTAAAAATGGCACCAAACTGCTTGAAATACAGCAGTATAATCAGAACTATTCATTCTTGATGATGTGATTTTCTTCAACCAGCGTACTGGTTAAAGAAAACGCACCCCTTATCATGACATCACTGCCACAAAAATTGCGAGGTGAGAAGTATAGGTTTTCTTTACATATGTACTGCTAATAGTATGGATTTTCTTCTGGTCCATTAAAATTCTATTTTTTCTCGTCCGAAAATATCACCTTAGTTTATGAAGAAAGTACATCGTAATTTTTTCATGCCGTGTTCCAATTTGTAGTCATGTTTAACTCTGCGAGTAGCGAAACTACGTTTATTTTACTTCGCACATTATTTTCGGATGCATTTATAACTCTATATAACAACTCTCTGCTCACAGGAGTTGAAACTAGGGCACTGTGCTTTCTGCAGCTTATGGTTGAATTATTTGCAGCGTTTTAAATCTACTTGTATTGCGATTGGACTTTGATTTTCTTCCACTTTACTTCTTTGTTTCATAATTTGCCTAATCATTAAAAAAATTGTCTATAACCCTTCGACTTCGGCCAATTATTTGCGAAATTTAGGAAATTGTTAGTTTCTGCGCAGTAAAAGCCAAACATTTTTCCAAATCAGAAAGGCGATTCCTTTTGACATTTTACTAATAAATACTGATTATTAAACAAAAGTCGCTACAAATGGTGGATTCTTTTGAAAAAACCAAAAAAAAACTCTTACCTGGGTTATAATTATGAAACTCAAGGGAAAAATTATGAAACTTAAGGAAATACTCAATATCGCTAACTACAATACACAATTGTAGTTAGCGATATAATAACTGACATTCTTTCAATTCATACCCAATTAAAAAATTTAAGGTAACTTGATTAGTTTAAATTTTATACAGCTGCAAAGTATAATTTCATATACTATGACACTGGCTTTATATTGATATGACCAAATTTTTAATCTTAAAATAGTGGAAAATGATTTCCTAAAAAATGAGTTAATAACTCAATTTTTACGAGTTCGGTCATAAAATTAGCCGACCTTACAAAGAAAACAACAAAATTTTGGAAAATTTGTTGTGTTTTCTTATCCTTTAGCTCGATACACGTTTTCCAGCGATATTCAATAGCTTCGATACCCTGTTTATAGTAAGAACTCTCTAGCTCCTTAAAATAGCCTTCAACCGCAGACTCCACCTCATACTCCGAGACAATTTTTTTCAAGTTTGGAAATATAAAATATTCCGAGGGAGCTAAATATGGCGAATAAGGAGCGTAATGAAGCAATTCGAACTTTAATCAATTGATTTTGGCATCACAATAGTGGATGTGTGAACTGGTACATTGTCTGGATGAAACAATCACTTAAACGCTGCAATAAGTTAGCATAATACTCGCCGTTGATTGTTTTTCCTTTTTGAAGATAATCAATAAAATTATCAAACGCGCATAACAAAATACAGACGACATTTCCTTGCCTGAATATGGAACCGTCTTCGCCATGTTTGGACATGATTCTCCCCATTCCAGTCCACTGTTTTGATTGTTTCCTTTGTTTTAGGTGTAAAGTGGTGTCCCCATGTCTCATCCATGGTTACGAATTGACGCAAAAACTTGACTTTATTGCGGTGAACATCGTCAAACACTCTATTGAAACATCTTTACGACGCTGTTTTTGTTCTATTGCGAAACAAACGCGGCAACCATCTTGCGTACAGCTTTCGCATCCCCAAATTTCGTTAAATGAAATGCCAATCATTTCAGCCAGCTCATGCAACTTCAGCCGACGATCATCCAATACCATTTTGTGGATTTTCTTAACCGTTTCTGGCGTGGACACTTCAATCGGTCGACCACTACGGTGTTTCGTCTTGGCAGCTCGTACGACCTCGTTTGAATTCTGTCATCCAATATTTATAGTAGTAAACGAAGGAACGGACTCCCCAGAGTAGAATCTAGCTCGGCCTTAATATTGGTTGGACTGAGACCTTTCAAATTAAAGAATTAAATTACATAACGGTGACAAATTTTTTCCATGCATAAAAATTCACGTAGATCCTCCATTTTTATTGGCTCCAAAAAATACCACACAACGTGTCGCCTTGAAACTTAAAACATATGTTTAACCAAAGTATTTTTTTCAAACACTGCCGCCATCTTACGTCAGGTCGGCTAATTTGGGACCGTCCTCGTAGATGCTTAATAACCGTATTTTATTTTCTTATAGCTCGGTTGGTGGATTATACCTTTTGCCAGAAGTCCCATACACTTGTCAATATCAAGGTTTCTGGGTGGGTTTTCCGGTGGAGGATCATTTGCTGTGATTCCGGTTTATACCACAGAATTGTCGAAGACAGGTATGACACTTTTCATATTATCATATTGAGCAAGATTTAATAATGTTTATTTTTTTTCCACAGGCTTCGAGGTACATTGGGAACATTTTTGGTTTTATCTTGTAATATTGGAATTTTGTTTGCTTTCATTCTTGGCAATTTTTATTCATACGATATTGTTGCTTGGATACTTTCATCTCTGCCATTAACATTTTTAATATGTTTTCTATTTCTACCGGAGAGTCCTCAATATTTGATAAATAAAAACAATATAGAGGTAAGTTAGTCGAAAATATTCAAAAGATCATAATCAGTAATAAATTAGTTTTCTTAGCGTAGTCATGTTTTTACTGCAAAATCATTTGAGATAGCACTAATACGTTTGCTACACAAACACAGCTATTATAATAACTACACGGTTCAACAAAATCAGAAAAATGTTATGCATCGGGGTTGCGAAATATATTTTCTAATAGACTTTGGGACGGACGCAAATCATTAATATGGCCTTGGAGTTTCAAAGTTAGCTACAAATTAAAGAAATATTTGCAAAAACACTTTTGTGGCTATTAATACCACCCTACATAATTTTGTCAATCTAATACAGATCCATCTATATTTAGAAACTATTCCTAGAAATACAGGAAAAAACTTAAAAAATATACTTTCATATATACGGACGCATCCAAAACTAACGAATTTGTAAGTTATAGTGTAACTTCGAATAAAAAGTTATCAAAACTTCTATTCTTCCCAAACTACACCCTCTATATTCTCTGCGGAGATTATAGCGATATTGGAAGCCACTAAAGTTGTGGAAAACAAAAACGGTTTCTTCGCAATCTGTTCGGATTCACTCTCGTCATTGAAAGCAATTTCCAACATCTCCAACAACAACTTCTATGCTTCTGTTATCAGAGATGTCCTAATCGAAAACTCAAAAAACATAATATTAATCTGGACACCAGGACACTGTGAAATAGAAGGAAACGAATTCGCCGACAAGATAGCCAAAGACGCAATACATACTCCACTATTTGCCACCAACAACTACAACAATACCGACATCAACAAATTCATCAAGGATTATTACGCTAATAGGAACACAACCTTCAATCGAACTTCCGATTGGTATAAAAGAATAATCAAAACAAACTAACAATCAACCAATTCCTAAAAACAAAGTGGAAATATAAATAGAATGGACTGTATAAAATTCTTGAGAATGCGTCTGGGACACTCGAAACTCTCACATGGCCATCTTATCAACATTTTCCCCCAACCGGTGTGCAATTGTAACATCCAACACTCCAAAATCTTGAAACATGTAATTTCAATCATGTCCAAACTTTCATAACCAGCGAATGAAAATCCTCAAAAATACTTCAAATCCCATTTTCCCTTCTATCAAATCCAACCAAAGAAAACATAATCCAAATCGTAACCTTCCTTAAGGAAACAAATTTATACAACCAAATCTAATTAAAGTAGAGTTAAAAAAAAAAAAAAAAAAAAACTTATGTACTTATACTATATGTATATATTTTCTACAATTGTATCTACAAAATAAAATGTAAAATAGTTAACAATTCTCGAGCCTAAGGCCTAGTAGCCATGGCCATTATATACATTAGTTTATAATTTGCAATTATTCTCTAATGCCTAAATAAATAAATAATAAAAATAACAATGCTCCACTTTTGAAACACTCAAACATTGTGAACATTCAAATTGTGTAAAAATTTTTAAAACAATTAATACAATAATTAGAATAAAAATATGAAATCGATACTTATGTAACCAATTACCAGTAACTCATTATTTGCAATTACATATAATTACTTCTATAACACATTATCAGTAAGTTATTATTTTGTATTTTAAAGTAATGAGCTAGGTAATGACCTATCATTACTTGGTAATCTATACGGTTATGACCTGTCATTACCTTGTTTTGCTGAGAACAGTAAAAAAAATCTTTCAGATGACGGTTACCGGGAAAATATAAAAGCGGAATTTCAATATTAGCCGATATCGGGATCAGCCTTTAAAAGGCGGGATAATCCCGCCAAAAACGTGATGGCTGGTTAGGTTAAATATAACACGTATTTTGAAAGGTTCGACAATGCATAGCGTGTATTTAAAGTTAAAATTTCTTATTTTGCACGATTTCGTTAATTAAAATCAATAACAAAAAGAAGATCCAAAATTTTAAGTGTCTTTAGAAAAACATCAAAGGTATTTATGAAAAACGTAGCGTACATTCTTTTATAGTTTCAGAAAAAAAAAGATTAAACTAAAAGTTTTATTTTAATTTATAACGAGCTTTCAAGCTCTGTATATTTACAAAAAATAAAGAAAATCAAACATATTAGCTAGGTTGACACTAGTATTTCGATCTGGCTAAAGGTCTCATCAGAACCCGAAGTTTTAGAAAGCTAAAATTTTGAAAAGTGAGGCTAATATTAAAATTCGTGATCTATAACCCAAAATCTATCAGAATGTAAAAGTCCGATGCATTTTTAGTGTTTAATTGTGTTATTAATTATTTATAATTAAATGTCATAACAGGAAGCGGAAAAATCATTGTGTTATTTTCGAAATTGCCAACGTTCAGGAAAGGAAATACCTCAAGGAATTAAAATTGAATTTGCGAAATTAATGGAAAGCAATAATTCTTCTAACTCGAGTACAAAAAACAGCGATATAAGTTTTAAAGACTTTGGTAAGATTTTATACAAATAAATACTTGTTTAAATTTAACTTTGTGTATAGTTGAACCTAAAGCTCGTAAGGCCTTCATCATTGGATTTGCTTTAATGGCCATTAATCAACTTTGTGGCTGCTTCGCTATGATCAATTACACTGCAACCATTTTTCAAGCAGTCTGGGTCAAAACTTATCGCCCAATCTGTCTGCTATTATTGTAGGTGTCATTCAATTATTTGGTTCATATATGTCAACTCTATTAGTCGAACGTGCTTGGAAGAAAGGTAATAAAATTGTTAAAACTACTAAAATTAGTTAAAAATGACGTGGGCAGAAAAAATTGCTTAAATTTTAGCAGATTTTTTTATTAAATATTAGTAAGATAAGAATAGCAAAAATAAATCTGTTGAATATACAAGTATTTATTGTAGTTATATATGAGCTTAAATTTTAGTTAATTGAAAATAACAAATTAATCTGCTAAAATCAGCAAAAAAATTTGCTAAATTGTAGTACACAAAAAGAATCATAAAATTTTAATTTTTTGTTTTTTTTTAGATTTTTTTAATGCGAATAAAACTATTCTTCTGAAATAAGCAATCTACAATATTTTTAGCAAACATTTCTGTTGATTTAGCAGAATATACCGTTATCTGGATTTTACTAAATTTAACATAAATATAACAACAATTTTATTGATATTACAGGTTTTTTATAAAACTTTTGCTAAATTTATCAGAGTAAATAGCTATTTTCAGCAGTTTTTCTGTAGCCTCATTTTTAACTTATTTTAGTTACTTTTTATGACATTTTTACAGTTCTATTTCTATAAGTGTACTACAATTTACTACAACTGGAAA